>CM029466.1:34207517-36607517 GCA_017140185.1 Eucalyptus polyanthemos subsp. polyanthemos | reverse complement strand
TTCTGAGATGCGAAATTTGCGATGTACAAGGTTGAAGGATAAAACGGAATGATGTATGTGAATTTTCAATCAGTCGAGCCGGAGCAGTGAGCATGTCAAGACTGTCTACTTCCTTTCCCATTTTCTTTTCCTTCTGGGTTTTTCTGTTTTGGCTGACTTTGCGGTGAAGACGTACTCTGCAATCCCTGTAATCATGTTGTCTATAGTAGTTAGAAATAATAATCAGAAACAAGTTCATGCCAAATATTCATGGAGATATCATGTACATGTACATTACCCCGTGGATCCTGCCAGATCCTTTCTTCATTCTCTGGCCAGACTGATTTTTTAACTTCTTAAAGCGATTTCGTGTCCTCGTTACCAGCATTTTGACAGTTCTTGGTTCCAAGTAGGCTCGTGAAAGTCTTGCGCGACATGACGCGCGATCATAAATATCTTGCTCGATTGGCGAAGCGACTGCTCATTTGTTCAAGAAGGTGATTTCAATTTATTGAGTCTGGAAGGTATAACTTTCATTAGTTTACAAGATGCAAGATTTATATTGCTGTGGAATAAGTGAAAACTTTATATTATATATCATCTCCCTTGTTTTTCTAATAATTAGGGAGAAAGTTACACAAAAATTTCAAACTTTATACAAAGCGATACATTTACTCTAAATTATTTTTTGACACCAAAAATCTCAAACCTCACATATTTTGACGCATTTAATCCAAACTTTTTTTCTTCGATGCCAAAAACCATGATGTAATCTTAAACTTATTTTTTCAAATTTTTTTGTGACACTAAATTTTTCATATAAATATATTACACACATATAAATTGGGGTCTTTTGATGTCACTAAAAAAAGTTTATTTGGTGTCACAAAACATAAGTTTGAGATAAACGTGTCATGTTATATAAGTTTGGAGTAAATGTATCACATGAATAATTCATGATAAATGTGTTGCAATAGATAAAGTTTGGAAATTTTGGCAGTTTTTATCCTAATAATTATTTAGACAATTAGGTACTCCTCGGTGCTTACTCTTTTTTTTTGGGGGGGGGCTTTGGCCTAGAAATGCTTGGGCACTGGTCGACAACGACATTTTCGATCACTCCCCTCTTATTACTGACCGTCATCCTCGAAACCTGAATCTTCGACGTCGGAAAAAGCGAGACTTCGCGAAGCATTTAAATCAGTTTCGATTTTCGCAGCGAAATCCATCGCAGGCGGAAGACGAAAAGCCGTACACACATACACATATACGTATGTAAGCCGTTCTCGTCCTCGGGCTTTCTCTCGCTACAAGAGGAAAAACCCTACCTTTGCGACGGCCCAAGTTCCGAATTCCGGAGCAGATGAATCGCGGCAGGAGAGCACGCGACGTGGGATCGAGCTCCGCCCCGCCGGGAGGCCGAGCTTGGCGTCCGGTGGGTGGTCCTGCGCATCGTCGCTCCTCTGTAATCTCCTCGTGTCCCCTCTCTCTCTTCTCTTATGCACTTGTTATTTGTTGGGTCGTTGTATCGTTTTATCTCCTCGTGGGTGTGCGTCGTTTTGCTCTTGTTTTTCTGGGTTTGATGTTGGGAGTAGATAAGTTCATCTCTTTGTTGCAATGGGTCTCTGTAAAGTCTGCTTTTTGGCTAGTAGATATGATCGGGGTGTTTGTGACGTTATGGTAAGGACAATGACCTTTTTATTTTTAGGTGAACTAGAAATGATGCACCGCGCGATGCATGTCCCTTAATGAAAGAATACATGTAGAAACAATTGCATAATTTTAAAGTTTGCAAGAAAAAGAACCGAACCCTCACTGTTGGACTGAAAGAGAAAAATGGATTTATCTGTCGGCGAAAATCAGAAGTGTGATTAACATGGAATGAATGAGCATTATTAATGCATGCGTAAGACAGATGATGGAAATCTATGGACAAAATTGATAGCAGATATCGCTGCTTGTTTGTTTCATCGGTAATAGATTAGTGCTGATGTAACAATTCAGCTCCATGTCTACTGTATTTATGCACTTGTAAGTTCCTTTAGTTTATTATAGTAAACTGAAATCCGGGGTATCATCTATCTCTCAATGTGACTTCTTTTTCGCAACAAATTAGAAACCATTTTAGTTCCGGGGGGCCTTTGACTTGAATCACTGCGGCTCAGGTATTAAGTAGATTGAAATCATTATGTTGCTTGTCTTCTCAGCCTGCAGACCCGGAACTTAATTTGGGCATGAACAGAATCCAAATTGACGAAACTCACAGCAAGGAAACAGAGAATGATTCTCTTTCGCCCAACAAAAACAGTTACTTTCCGCCAAGTGAGCTTCAGCAACCTTCACATTCCAATAGTGGTAAAAGCGAGGAAACGAAAAGTATTGCTGGCTTTGAAGATTCGGTGCCTGCTGAGGACTTCACAGGGGCTGGAAGATTTGATATCTGTGTGCCCCAAGTTGGTACACCTATAATGCTGAAGCCGTCGTTGCTCGTAAAGAATAGAGAAAAGCGTAATGAAGAGAAACGGTCACTGGAAGAACATAATTGGAGGATATTGAGACCTGGAATGGTTCTTCTTAAAAGCTATCTCTCCATAGGTGATCAGGTATACGGTTACATCCCTCTCCAACCACTACCTTTTCTTGAAATGGAAATTTTGGGGGAGAAGAAGAACAGAAGCGTCCTTCTTGATTGAAAATTTTGACTTGTAACATCTGTGCCTATTGATTTGGAAATTTGTATCACCTTCAAGCCCATGGTATGATTAAAGAAAAATAAAAATGAAGGCAGCATAGGACTATTACTTGTTAGTCTTAGCACTACTCAGTATGAATGAGTAGCCCCATTTTGGTGTTACCAATTTGCTATTATGACGGAGACCTTTTCCCTGGCTGTCTTAAAATATGCTTTTCAACAAATAATACCTGACATATTCAGTTACTTACAGTGATATTTGAATGTAGTCCGCTCAGTGTGATCCTACTATCTATAGCTGCTTAGGAACTGCATCTTATGCTTGTCTTGTCTGATGCTAGGTTAAAATTGTAAAGCTGTGCCGTGACCTTGGTCTTGGAGCTGGAGGTTTCTACCAGCCTGGTTACCGGGATGGTGCAAAGTTGCATCTGAAAATGATGTGCCTTGGTAAAAACTGGGACCCTGAGACAAGCAAGTACGGAGAGTGTCGGCCAATCGATGGAGCCAAACCACCAAGGATCCCGGAGGAATTTTTTAACTTGGTTGCAAAAGCTCTCAAAGATTCTCATGCTCTTATGGGTAAAAATGTCAAGAAAAACGATGTGCAGGAAAAATTTCCACTGATGACCCCAAACATTTGCATTGTGAACTTTTATACTGCCAGTGGCCGACTTGGTCTCCATCAGGTTTGTAGCAATTAATCGGATAAATTAGTTGGTCTTTATTTAGGTTATTTTATATAAATTTGTTACTGAGTAGATATATCCTACACAAGGAACTGCATTGTCAGAATAGTTCCGGCAGATGTAGTAAGGCTGAATTTGGAGGCCCAAATACATTAATCGAAGATTGTTCTTTCTTAGATGCTAATATTTTGTAATTGATTATTCTCTTTACCTTCAAGTTCTATCTTTATAGGATTGATGTCTTATCTGCTCATCTATCCTCTGAACAGTAGAAACCCCTCTACCTTGAGTACTGACGGAGTACGACATTCTTTTGTCAGAAATTCTTTGACTGAAGTCTTTGATATGATATGGCTCCTTAAAGGAGTCAAGTCTAGTAAAATTATGGTTTTATTACCGCTATTTTTCTCCAAGCAACGTGTAAATTGTGAGGTAGATGTGATCTATCACCCCCTTCTCCAAAGGAAAAACAGCATTAACCCCTTCTAGTCTGTTTGAGCTGCAGAGTAGATGCAAATTTCTACTTTCTTTCTATATAGTATATAGAAATAGGAGTCTTGGTTCACACAGCGTCACTATTGACAGTCAGGTTTGGGTTTGCTGGATACGGAATTTTGTGACATTGTCAAAATGCAGGATCGGGATGAGAGTGAAGAAAGTCTTCGCAAAGGATTACCTGTGGTGTCTTTCTCCATTGGAGACTCGGCAGAATTTTTATATGGAGATCAAAGAGACATTGTTAAAGCTGAAAAGGTTTTACTGGAATCAGGAGACGTCTTGATATTTGGTGGAAAATCAAGACATATTTTTCATGGGGTACCTTCGATTGTCCAGGACTCTGCACCCAAGGCTTTGTTGGAACAATCAAGGCTTCGAAGTGGCCGTCTGAATTTAACTTTTCGAGAGTACTGATATCATAGTATTAGGTGCAAGTAGCCGTTAATTGGTTTCATATATAAAAATTTGGTTTGTAGTGGTTTTGTCGATATTAACCATGATTGGAATCGGAAGACAAGCTTCTCATTTTAGAAATATCAGTTCTCTTTTCCCCGTCAGGTATACATAAGACAGAATGTGGTGTAAGAACCAAGAGGATGACTTTTAAGTTTCGATCTTTCTAATTGAGGCTATATTTTTTATTTAGTTTTTTTCTTATTACCATTTGTTTGAGCACATTGAATTAGTTATTGTGGTAGATGATTTTTCCGTGATAGGTTAGCTTGAGCTATTTTTGTTTTGAAGTTGTTCAGGGTTAGTCAGCAGGGTTAGTCAGCATGGGTAAAGTCAGGACTGCACAAAGATTCCTGATTTAATCATTAAACGAGTTTCTCTTATTAAAGTGATGATACGAGGCCCTCTTTAGCATTGGTCATGGTTATGATTTACCAAAGACTTCTGTGGGTAAAATGGAGAACCCAAGAAAGCTAAATTTCAAAGAAAAAGAAAAGAGAAGATAGAATGTGTATATTGTCTATTAGTTGAATTTATCGCGTAAGAGAATTTATGAAGCTTTAGCCTTCGAGTATGACGAGGAAAAGTATTTGAGAGCAGAACAGCAATTTTCATCAAACTTGACCTTTTTGGCAGCCAAACCTCAACAGTCGGAAAACCATAACTTGGTTGGTCAACATGCTTCCTGGATTTTGCTCACAGAACAATGCATGTAAATGCTTATTCACATTAAACCAACCTGCAGAAAAGATCAACCACCCACCAACCAACAAAATGGCCCGTTAGTCTCATCAGTGCAAGTGTTAATCGTATGCAAAATCCCTGATCTTTTTAAGACCCTTATGTCTGCCACTAGTTGGAACGGAATTCTAACTTGTGCTTGCTTTTTAGTCCCTGAAAGTCATCTCCGTAAGTTCTTGCAGGCTAATTACCAGAAAGTGTAAGGAAGTCAGGGAGAGGATAAAACCAGGCTGGAGAAGCAGGGCACATGCTGAATTTAGTTTTGTAATGCCTATGCAGGTTGATCACAAATTGAGCGTGTGCCCTGGCTCTCCATCTTGGTTCCTCTCTCTTACTGTTAATCTTTGGCCGACTTGCTAGTGTTTAGCAGCGTCAGCTGCACCAGAAATATCAGAGGTAATACAACTCTTCCATTATCTTTTATGTCGTACATATGGACATTTGTGCCAGCTTGTATATTAGCTCTCTCTCAACTTTCTTATACCTGCGCTTAGTCATTCTGACATCTTTGAATCAGTTGACCCGTGCTATAACACGAATTGACGGATTTCATGGCCTAGCATATAGGACTAGAAAGGTTAAATGCAGAAATGGTGCATGATGTTCTGAATTTTTTAATTTTCGTATCCTTTTAACAATGTTTCAGTCACTATGCCTATAGCAATCCCAAGAACCAACACTTCCGCTCTGTGAGGTCATCAAACTGTCTATTATACAAAAAGATTGATACCACAGTTTCTGTTTGCCAGTATCAGAGACAGAGGAGAGGGAGAGGGAGTTATCATAGCCCCTGGTAAATGTTAGACAAAGAGGCTCAGGAGAATGCAACAGCTTCGCTCTCGGCGCGAACTAGACTAGCATAGAGGCCATTAACATGGGAGGCCATGAGCGTATCATGGCTTCCGTACTCTGTGACCTTGCCTTCTTTTACAACAGCGATCATATCAGCTTCCCTAATGGTAGACATTCTATGCGCCACAACGATGGTAGTCGCTCGTTTCGATGCCGTCCTCAACGCATCTTGAACATGTCTTTCAGATTCCAAGTCCAAAGCACTACTGGCCTCGTCTAGTAGAAGCACTCTAGATTTTTTTAGCATGGCTCTTGCTATGGCAATCCTTTGCTTTTGACCTCCAGACAATTGGACACCACTCTCGCCAACCTGCAACAGCAGAGAATTCTTAGGTTAACCCATTTGCTATACTGTATTTTTTCTCTTACTCTTAAACTACTTCGGTACTCGATCACTTACAGTAAACTAATTCTTAGGGACCCAAGAGATGAGGTTTTAGAAAGCCATCATAGAATAGGACTAAGCTCATGGCAAACAGACAACGCATAACGCTTTGCTTGCCAGTAAAAGAACTGAGGAAAGCAATGTAAAAAAAATGTACCTCGGTTTCATAGCCTTGAGGAAGAGCACTAATGAACTTGTGAATATAAGCTTCTTTTGCAGCTTCCTCGATCTCAGCCCACGAAGCGTTCGGATTTCCAAATGCTATGTTCTCCCTGATACTCCCTCCGAAAAGTGCAGGTTCTTGGCTTACCAATGCCGTCTGCCTCCTTAGCCATTTCACATTCATCTCCCTCAGATCAACCCCTCCCATCAGGACCTTCCCCTGATTTGGGTCATAAAATCTCTGTACCAACCATATGACCGTTGATTTCCCTGACCCGCTAGATCCCACCAGAGCCACCTTACTGCCAGCTTTTACCTTAAGATAGAAGTCTCTCAGAACAGTCACCTCCGGCCTCGATGGATATGCAAAATTAACCTTTTTTAGCTCAATATCCCAAGGTTTTGACCTTTCGAGTTTCCTTCCTCTCTCTTTGTCATCGCCAATTTGAGGCCTCCTGTTAATGATTTCAAGAACAGCTGGAACAGCTGTTGCTGCCATTGAAGTGTCCGGGGCCAGACCTGCTAGTTGCCCGACTGAGAATGAGCTGAGTACTAATATGAGAAATATTTTGGAAACTTCACCGAACTTGGCCTTGTCTTCTTTGACAAGGTACGCTCCAAACCAGAGAGTGAGAGTATATGCACCATACATGGCACCTTGAGCAAATCCCGAGGTTAAGCCTAAAATCTGCGACCTCCTCACAGACTTCTTCTTGGGTTCAGATAAAGCACGGTCAAAGGATTCGATCAACTGTTCTTGAGCTGAGAATGTCGTTACCGTTCTAATGTTTGAGATTGCCCCAGCAGCTATGTTGCTAGCTACACCATAAGCCTCGTTATCTAGTTTCGGTCCAATACCTATGATCAAGCTCAGATAACTTGCGCCAAGGGTGACTGGGGTAACAGCAGCTGCCACTAGGGATAATCTCCATTGGAGGTAGAACGATATACCTAGCCCAGCGGCTGCTGCACTTAGACCCATGAACAAGACAGAAAATCGATCTCCTAGGACTGACCGAAAACTGATACAATCTGATGACAACCTTGAAACAAGTATTCCAGTGGAATTCTCTTCGAAATCGAACCATCCTGGTTCTTGTTTTAATATTGAATGGAACAGAAGGCTTCTAACTCTTGTCGTGAGCTTTGTTCCAGCCCAACCGCAGAAACCTTGTTGCCCAGTTATGGATATTATACACCCTAAGCCAAGACCAACTAGAACCAAACAAAGATGACCGACTCCTTTTTTTATGTTTGTCTTGTCTGGATCAAAGTAAATGTCAAGGGCATCTCCAAGTATCAAGGGGAAGACTGAAAGAATTGCACCCGCAACCATACCAAAGAGAAATCCTACTACCAGCACAAAAAGCTCTGGCCTCTGTAAGCTCCATATCTCAGAGAGTCGAAAGTTTCTTTGCACTGGCTTTTGTGGTTCTCCATCCTCTAGTTGGTTGTCAGGCAGGGATTTATAGTAGTCTGATCTTGAGACTTCATGGTCATACTTTGAACCTGATACATTGTGCGCTGATTTATCATTTATGACAGAGTCAGCAACCTTCTGAACAATGTCAAATTGTTTTGCTGGAGGCTTGGAAACTGCTTCAGAAGCTAGCTTGACAAGGTCATAGTAGGCGCCGCCCTTTTCCATGAGCTGACGATGGTCACCAATCTCAACAACAGACCCTTGATCAAGCACGGCAATTGAATGAGCATTTCTTACTGTAGCAAGCCTGTGGGCAATGACAATGGTTGTTCTGTTAGTGGAGATTTTGTCGATTGCCTGTTGAACTATAATTTCAGACTCGGGGTCTAAGGCACTAGTTGGCTCATCTAGTAGAAGGATTCTAGGATCTTTGATCATGGCTCGGGCTAGTGCAATCCGTTGCTTTTGACCTCCTGAGATTAGTGTTCCTCTGTCCCCGACCTGCATAGGAGTCAGTAAGAGACAACTCATGCATTTGAGACTAGTATTGACTGGCAAGAATTTAGTCAGGCGTCAGAGCCAGAACTTGAGATCACAAATTGAGAAAAACTGTTAAATTCCATAATTAGATATAAATAGACAGTTTGGCTCCTTGTATATACCAATACCGAGTATTTCAGCAGTATCACCTGTGTATCATAGCCTTGTGGGAGGCCCAAGATGAAGTTGCTGGCATTTGCTGCAACGCAAGCAGCCATTGCTTCCTTCCTTGTTGCGTTCTCCTTGCCCATCATCACATTTTCGATAATGCTTACAGCGAAGAGAACTGGCTCCTGGCCTAGCATGCCTATCTGACTTCTTAGCCACTTGACCTGCAGTGACCTTATATCGTGACCGTCCAAGGCAATTGTGCCTGCCGTTTCTAAACGTTAGTGGAGAACTAGATAAATATCCAACGCTTCACTTAAGATTAGCCCTCATTTATCGACTATATTTGCCTGTGGAACTGTCAATAGAATGCGCAACAATCTGCATATAAATAACTGTAAGTACATATGAGCTTACCCTTTATAGGATCATAAAACCTCTCTATCAGAGCGAATATGGTGGATTTGCCACCTCCACTAACACCCACCAATGCGAGAGTCTTTGAAGAGGGAATCACCAGGCTCAAGGAGCGGAGAATTGGAGCATCTGGACGAGCTGGGTATGCAAAACTAACTCCTTTGAACTCGAACTTTCCTTGAACATGTGAGAGCATCCTCCCGCTAGGATCGTAGGGATCTATTTCCGGGACTCTGTCTATTACTTCGAACACCCGGGTCGCTGCTACAGTGCCTTGCCCGAATTGAGCAAAGTAGGACAACGACAATGCCAAGCCCCTGTAGTATGAGGAAGGTGAATCAAGTTTCTTCTGGCCAAGAGCTATATAAGCATTTGCAATGCATCATACCAGAAACCTCATGCATCTCCGAGTAGCATAGTATTACTAATGTTCATTAAAAAATCATCAATTAAGTTATCTTTTATTGAATAATTCATCTTGGGGTCATTCAACATGTATGATGATGGAAATTAAGTACCTTCCACCGAGATTGACACCAAAGAAACAAGCGATTGCTTGACCTCCACTGAGCTTCCCACGAGCAACCAATATAGAACCGTACCAAAAGGCCAATGCCCATGTTGAGTACGTAACCAAGTAGATGACTCCAATTCCTGCACCCTTGGCGAACCCAACCTTGGCTCCTATGGGAATTAAACTTGACAGCAATTCAGCATATCTTGCAGCCAAATTATCTTCCGCTACAAACGAAAACACCGTTCTAATGGAGCTGACAGCTTGCTCAGCAACGCTGCCAGCTCTTCGATAAGAAACCTATATTGTATCAAGAAGAAAAGGACAAGAAAGGAGTTAGAAAACCTCCCATATTAAGATCCTTCAATGTCAAACGTATTTGGTACCTCATTACCTCTTCCTTTGAAGCTAGACCAACATAGACAGCCTTGTAAGCAATGCCACAGAACATCGTCAATGGGGTGACAGCAAATACTGCTACAGATACTTTCCACGATTGAAAGAACCCAACCGCATATCCACAGATGAAAGCGAAAATATGGTAAACAAAGTATGCCATCTGTAAATTACAGAAAAAATAATGAGATGTCTATGAAAAAGAAATTGATGCACTGCTTGGCTGGTCCTGATAACATGGGAAAAGGGTGTCAAAAGATTGAGAAACCGAGAGCAATAGCATAAAGAGTGCACCTTTTCACCCATTACTTCTTGAATTTGCGCAACATCACTTGAGATTCCATGCATGATATCACCGGTGCTAACTTGCGTGTCGAAAAAGCCAATGTCCTGTCGCAGAACTGCTCTCAGGTAATTAGTTCTTATCCTTTGAGCTGCTCTATCCCCTACCAATCTCCAACACGTTATTTCTGCAAAAATTTTGCCACGCCTCTTCACTTAACTATTGCCAAGGGACGTATAATTGCAAACTTTGGAGAAAAAGAGAATTGAAGCGGTTAAATTCTTTCCAAAGCAATTTAGAAGACAATATGAAGGCAGCACACGAACCAGACGCCACTTAGCTAGAGGAGAGAAGGTCCTAATATTAAAATTTTGACGCCAATAAAATAACAGAAAATGCATTTATGTAGATTTTTTTTTCTTACGCATGTAAGCTCCAACCACCACTACCGCTGCTAGTCCAGTCATAAGCAGACATACCTGAAATGAAATCAACACCAGAAATTTGAACATATTTATTGACCATGTAGCAATAATCCGCATAAAGAATGCAGTCTCGTACGCACACAATGTATGATATGAACTTTAATTCACTATCGACTACAAGGTGCCGGATCAATCACTTTACTGCAGGTGAAGATTATACTGAAATCACAGACAATTTATCGTGCTTCATCACTAACTACAAGAGATGGACAGTTATGTGGTCAGGGCGCCAACATAGCCTTAATATTCATGTTAAAGTGAAGGAAAGAAAACAGAGTGGGAAGATTTTTAATACCTCGTCTACATGCTTCATCATCAGGTGTTTGTCAGTTTTCGATTCTAGAGCAATCTTGTTCACAAATTTTCCAAAAAGATAAGAATACAAAGGAAGAGAACCTCCATTAATCAGAGCTCCCAAGCACCCCAAGATCACAAGAACAAAATCCCACTTGGTCGAGTACTTGAACAAGCCGAATAGCCCAATAGGCTTCACTGGCTCTTCTTCATCCTCTTCTTCCTCATCGAACTCATTGTCATCAGGAGGTAATATTTCAATGTCATTATATCTATTTCCATGACCGTGAGATTGCATTCCTGAATCCCATTCGTCATGATCATGCCGATCACGACCATGATCCGTGTCTTCTTCCTTGTACCTTGAATATCCATGTCCACCACGATCATGTCGACCATGTGATGTGCCGTGACCATAATCATGTCCACTATGCAATATGTTATGATGACGATGATCACGACTGTCATTATCTGCGTCATCGTTGTAATCAGTATTCACATGACGATGATATCTAAGAGGACTTAAAGAACTCACTTTCCTCTCAAAATCATCATTTTTGTTGTAGCCAATAAGTTTGAGCTCATCCTTATGACCAAAACGGCCATCGTTACTTCCTTCCTTAATTACTTCTAAGTTTGAATGACCCTTCTTGATCTTGGCATTCTCACCAGCAGCATAACTCCTTCCAAAGAATGCACTCTCATTAGTATCTCTGTCCACAAAACTTTGCAGCTCAAGCCTCCCCCCAGCAAAAGCACCGTGCCCTGAATACTCGAAGTAAGGATTTGTGAAGCTCCGAAACCCACCACTTGTGCGAGAGAGGTAGTAGTCATTCGCCGTCCGCCGAAAAACTCGGCTTTGGGATGGCGTGGTTGCAGCCCAGGGGCTTAGGGCCACACCAAGATTCTGGCCATCCCGCCACCCTGTCGGCTCAAACTGCCAGGACAGCTCGCCCTGCCATGACCTGTCGTCATCCGTCCCAAACGGTGTGGCAGGCGAAGGGTGGGGAAACCGCCTCGGGGTGTGGCTGCGTGACGTCTGACGCGAGCTGACAGATGTGAAGGTGCGGGATGCATGGCGCGACGTGGCTGGAGTGACATGACGTCGGCGACGAGAGTTGGTGGGGGAGGAGAAGGAGGAGCAGTCGAAGTCGAAGGATGAGTCAGCCATTGTTGGGGGTGGAGGAGGGAGAGGTTGAGAGCATGGAAAGATCGGTGATAATGAGAGAAAGAGATGTGTGTGAATGTGATGAAGAGAAGAGGAAAACAACGCAAGGAAGGATTAGAAAGACAGGGTAAAAACCTTGTTAGGAGCTAAATCCAAGGAGACATCTGCCTAGGAGTCAACTAAGACTATGCTTGCTCCGCCTATATTAAAATGCTTGTGTTTTGTTTCTTCATGATTCTTGTGACGCTTGTCTCTTTCTTTTGTAAACGTAGATACTCACAGCAAATTTTCCTTTCTAGGATGACAGTTCATATTACGATGTTGTCCATGCTTAAGTTTGCCAACCAAGCGGGTTCATATTGATAAAGAATTAAACGTCACTCTATTCATTCAGTAGTTTTATGACTGATCTATACCCAAAATGAGTTTATCGGCACTAACTCGATGACAACCCACCAATTTGCTCACGTCAGATTGATTAGCTTTTCTCCATGTTTCGCATGGTAGATTGTATGGACATTGGATCGGAACGTGAAGTTATGGTAAACATTGTTTGTTCTCGAGTAACTTCCACGGAGCACAAAGAAACCGTCCCTCGTGTTTGGAGAATCAACTTGATTAGTTCGTGATGTTCCACGTTATGTTTCCATTTTTTTATTCCTCTCTACCCCACAGTTGATTATTTGGAAAGAAGCGGCATCATTTGATTGCTTATCCAAATGCAAAGGTTCTTTAGACTTAACGATGGACTGAAACAACAATAACATATCACAAAGAGGAGTTGAATATGTGCATACGCAATGAGAAATGCAGAAGACATCGAAGCCGGCAGCGGAATTTGCAAGGAACAGCTGTGGTTAAATATTGACCATTTCTGCATAATTATTTAAGTGGGTGGAAGTGATAGACAGGCACTAAATTGATTGGTGCTTATGCTAATATTGTCCTTCTTTCGTCGTGCATGATGACCCTTTTGTGTGTGTTCTCTTGCAAAACATAGGATCCAAGGAAATACACGATCCTAAAGCCATGTGTAAACTCCAAACATTGAGTTCTCTCTTAGCCAAGCTCAGGGCTCTTTTTTGTGATATCTTTAGGCCAAAGCAAAACGGGCCTCTCCATTTGTCAGCAGCGAGATCATTCATAGCTGCTCCACATTTTTTTTTCTTTCATTTTTCGTGAATTCTGGCAGCTATACAATAAGAACTTTGACTCGTAAGACATGGCTATGGAAGTTGGAGCTAATTAGTTTATGCAATCCCTTCTCTGTCAGTATATCAGCGAAGGGTCATGACAAGCATCAAAGTTCAATTGAAAGACAGGGATATGAGTACCTTTGGAATGGTGAAAGAGTATGCCAATGGTCAATTGGTTTTTGGCGGGAAAAAGGCGAAGGTAATGATGGAGAAGCAACAATGCTGCCTTTTAAAGTCGAAAGGGAAAAATTCACGATCAAATTATTCAGTTAAGTTTTGTTTCGATCGAGGAGAATCAATCTGTATCTTGGTTGCATAACTTCAGTTTGGCTGTTAAAGCACATAGACACAAGTATACAGTCTCGCAAAGCTAATAATTTGAGGGTCTAATTTGGTACAATTTAGTTGGAGTTGTTCAAAGCAAGTATACAGTCTCACAAAGCTAATAATTTGAGGGTCTAATTTGGTACAATTTAGTTGGAGTTGTTCAAAGCAAGTTACTCGGTTTGGTCTGATCTTCCCTATAAGAAAATAACCAGAAAAAAAAAAAAAAAAAAAAAAAAAAAAAAAAAAAAAAAAAAAAAAAAGGACTGAGTTCGATTAAGATAGTAGCTAAATGACTTTGAAAGGTGCTTGTACATGTCACTGTTGGTTTTTTACTCTTTGCACCCTCCATGCTCTATGCATGAAATTCCCTTCATCTCTCATGTTCATCCTCTGCAACTAGTCATATGTTTTCACAGTTAAATGCAAGGACAGAGGACCAAGGCTGCATTTATCTGATAAAATTAATTGTATGCTCTGAGTGACAGTTAAAATCCATGAAAATCAGTTGAGAAATTCTCTTGCGCAATTTCACTTCTGGGCTTCCTTTCATTTGTGTTAAGTAACAGATACTTCACATATTTCACCTGTGCAGTCTTTTTCCTGTTTGGATCAATAGAATATCTGTTTTAGCAATGCTTGGGAAACAAAATGCACTATACTGCCTGACTGGGAAATTCATTTTCAAGTTTGAAGACCTGGGATATTGTTCGCAAGAGAATACAATTCTGAACATGTTAACTCCAGAATCCAGTTCCCAGGCCACTCGTGAGTCTCATGATATAGCAGAGGAAAGAAAGTTGAGGAGAAGATATGCAAAAAAATATAACACCCGCTTGCACATGATCACATCATCCAACTTCACTTCCCAAACTATCACTCTCAATAACAGAATGGTTCCGTATTCTGATACATATTTCACATACGGAATAAATGCGGTCTATACAATACCAAAATCAGATTTGGTGCCGTGCCTGTGAGAACTTCCACACAACATACGGCATATTCAACTTGGCCAAGCAGCATAACTTATTTGGTGTATACATGTACTGTGATAAATAGTGGATCTCATGCAAATCTTAAGCATGCCCTGCTAAACATCTTCATCTAGCATGAATTCCTCCTTTACACCAAATCACTGAGAAAGGGAAAAATCAGAACACTATCGCTAGGAGTTGAGTGACTCAGTGGTAAACCTTCAAGTCTCTTCCCTTGCTCCGGAAAGACGAAAGTGAGAAAAACGATCGTGGTGCTGCAAAATTTCAACTGGCATGTAAGTTACTTGGAAAAAAATATTGTTGCACAAGCACCGGGTGAGCTCAGTAGGGATGTAAACATAATAAACCGCCCCTGACGCAGACCCTACCTAAAGCTTTGAAGCACATCAGAATGCTGGACAACTAGAAACATCAATTGTGAGCTATTACCTTTGAGAGAGCTTCCCGACAGTGATTGTTGAGCACCTCTCAGCTTGAATTTTTCTGGTGGGGCTGGGATAGACCCATCTAGGGCTTGAACTGCAAGATAAGAAGACCAGATTTCATAATCAAGTCAAGAGTCATGCTTTAGTTGTAGGTAGCATTAAACAATCACTGGGGCCAGTGTCCAGCAAAGAAAAGAAATGTGAGTTTTTACAGATGATTATGGGAGAACATAAAGCATAGATAAAATTAGTTTGTGGTGGACTTCAAAGGAAAAAATAACTATGATGTATTTTCTTGGTGCTTATTAGTCTGGCTGCAGGGTTTTTCTTTTCTTTTTCCTTTTTTTTTTGGGGAGTATGCTTCACCCATGAAATACTTTTAGCTTAACACGTTATTTTAGTTCCAACAGGACCCCATGCAGACTTACTTCTGATGCACGAACATAACCCTTTTATTAAAAAATAAAATAAAAGAAAGTTGAACATCACACATAAACGAAAAGACAGAACACAACACATCCCATTTTCAGGGCCTGAGCTTCGAAATTTCAGTGGCTGCATCACAAGCGACACCCAGAAATAGAGATATCCACATTTGGAATTGCAAATGAATTAGCTTAATCTCGCATTAGGAATTGCAAATGAATTATCTTAATCTTAACTAGCAAAAACTCATCCTGACATCATCATTAAAAGGTTAGTATCGCACAGACAGACAATGCATTTAATGAGCAAAATCAGACACCATGGCGAACTTGGTTGCTCAACTGGAAAACTGACCTTGTTCCTGGAACAAATCACTTGCATCAAAGCTACCACTGCAAGAATGATCCTGCGAAAAACCTGCAACAGGCTGCCCCAAGTGTTCAAGTGATCTCTGGGGAGGAGGACCACACATGCCTTCAATAGCGTCATCTCCATCCGATGTCAATGTAGATACCCTATTGACCGAGCTCTCTGCCACCTGACTTCTTCCAAACTTCAGCAACCAAAAACCTTTCTTCGCATCCTTGGAAGATTCATTCTGGGAAGAATCACCAGGGAAATTGGGTTTCTGAGCATTGCCCCACTTCTTTCTTGTTCGAGCAAGACTGGTCTCCGCATGGACCATTGGTTGAGAGCTCCAGGATATGGAGCTTCCAACTGAGGAATCAACAGAAGCATCAATTTCTGATAAGTCGTGTTGGTAATACCTCGGCAGCTTCGAAACAGACATGAGATCAGAATGATAAGATCCAATTGAGTCTCCTGAATTTCCATCATCTAGGGGGGGATGACATCTAACTTCTCGGTTTTTTATCTCTTCATCTTCGGTTTTGTTAGCCATGTCAGCAGCCTCAAAGGCTAAATCGCCAAAATCATCGCTGTATTTAGAATCATCGCTGTTACTAGGGAAGGCCTCCGAATCAGCACTTTTGACATGTTCCTCATTTAGGCTGGGACGAACCCCTTCTTCATCAAATCTAACCGCCTCCAAGATAGCCCCATTGGAGTTCCGAGCAGAAATATTTATGGACTCTGATGGACTGGAAAAGCTTTTCCTCGTCGCCTGAGAGTCCCGTGTCTTCTTTTCCTTTGCACAATGTACTTTTATCTCTTCTTCCTTGCTTTTGCTTCTGGTGAAGCTCCTATTTTGGGAGCGGGGCACTGTTTGACCGAGTCCTGGAGCAGGATTTTTGTTTTCTTTCTTCGTATTGGAGAAATTGGGAACAACAGGAAGTGACTGCGCAAGAGGGCTTTCAGATTGCGGCCTTCGCCTTCCAGAAATGGAGTTGGATGGTTTTAAGGAAGACCGAGGGACAGGCACTGCGGTTGTCTGAGGTTTCTTGGAAGGCTGATCTTGAACAGGTGAAAATTGCTTCTTGGTTGTAGAGCACCTGGAAGAACCAGCTCCAGGAGATGCTTCGTTCTGTCCATCTGGATAATTCTCTGCTTCGCCACAGAATAATGCCCTCGTATGCTGCGACAAGGAAAACTTTATGATGGTTAGTCCAAGTAACAACCTGGAAGCCTAATTTAGCCCCCAGTTCCAGCTTTCAAAAACATGACATGGAAAAGAGCATATCATTAGGCAGTCATGTACCGCATGGAACATGGAACAGTACCTCGTCCATCCTCGTGCTCGACCGAGTATTGAATGATCGCAGCGTCTCAATACGCGACCGCGCGCTGGAATTTGAATCCGGTCCTTCTGCAGACCCAGAAAATTTGGCTTTCAACTCTGAAATATTCATTTCCAGGTCGGCCTGCATGTCCTTCAACTTCGCCTCCTTCGCCGCCCTGCTGCATCCCCCTTCTTGTCTCCGTCTCACGTCCCGTCTCCGCATGTACTCGTCGTAGAATTTCCCCCTCAGATTAACCGATACATCCTGCCTATAAGTATCGGGGTGGTCCTCCCGATCACCTACCATCTTCACTGACGGAGAGGTGCCGAACTTTGTGCCACCACTCGAACTCCTCATCGACTCGGTCACGATTTGCTTCTCATGAACTCGAGGAGGAATCGCCCGGCCATCGAGCTCTGTACTCCTCCGTCTGGAACTGAACTGATCGTCAGGCGTCCGAAGCTTCTGCTCAGCAAAAAGCCTCTCGAGCTCATCGGCTTGGCTCCTGAGCTCCTCGATGAATTCCTGGTTCCCCCTGGAGCGCTGCGTCGACCTCGGAACCGGATTCTCCGGAGCCTGTCCGCCCAGAAACACCGCATCGCCGTCACCAGAAGAAGGACCCGTCTCGTCACCTGCCCCAGCACGCGACCCCGCGATCTTCCGGGAGCCGCCGGGAGCTCGTGCTTGGAACTTCATGACTCGCAAGAGCTCAACTCCATCGAAGGACACGCCGAAGTCGCGCCGTCGAGCATCTGCTCCTCCACGCCGCCTGTCCGCTTCTGAATCGGTTCGATCTTCGGGAGGCTAACTCGGTCAATGCACGCAGCCTCCGCGCCGGCTGAGTCGTTTGGCGACTCGGTCAGGTGAGGCTCCTCGTATTATTATTCTTCCCCTCGTGCGATCTCTCGTTTTGGATGGGGAGTGTGACGGGGAAGTGAGGATGGTGGCGAGGAGGGACCTCGGGTCCGCGACACGTGGAGGCTCGCGATTGCCCGGGAGGGGGGCGTAGGCCGGTCAAACGTCGAGTTCGAAGAGATGGGCGGGCCCACTTGGCTCTTCCTTCTGCCTCCATTGGTGGCGGGGATCGTCAGCGAACAATGTCATACTCAGGTGACTAAGAGAGAGAAGAAAGAGAGAGGGACGGCTTAATTTGTTGACACGTGGCTTCTAAGAGGTCTCCTTCGCTGGGGAATTGCATGGGGACTGGACTTACCGCGGATAAAAAGGAGGGTCTATACCCGAAAAACTATAGAATAATACCTTGGTAACAAAATTATTTTAAATTAATTTTTAAATCAGTAAAAACTCTAGTAATAAATTTATTTTCTATTAATTTATACTAAATTCACCATCAAATTATTGAATTTGATAACATGAGATAATCGATGAATACACTAGTTTAGGATTTTTTTTATATTTGTCATAGATGTGTTATTTTGTGATTTTTTTTAACATTAATCAAATTTAATAGAAATTAAGGAGATATAAATATATTAATTTAAAAATTTTCATGTTGGATAAATTTATCATAAATGTATTCATTTAGGATTTTTGGTAGTATTAACTATTAAACAAAATAGGAGGATGGGAAAAATAACAAGAGCACAGCACTTTGGCAAATGCGAGGTTATTGTTTTCCTCAACAAAATTTGGGAATATACAGGGAGAGTACTATGAAACTGTTTGACAGGGCGGCAAGTCCGAGAACGTGGAATTTGGGATCTCGAAAGCAGCCAATTATTAACTGCTAATACCTGCCATAAGGTCATCATCATGAGTTCATAATCATGAGACATGATATGACAGAATATCTCCCCCAACCCCTTTTCTTTTTCTTCTTTTCCTAAATTTTTTTTCCAACTCCGAGGCTACGAAACGATAGTGTTTTTCCTTTTCCCGTAGGATTAGGATAAAGTTTTTAGACCCTCTTTTTGCACCGATGCTTTATCCAAATGATCCCTTGCTCTTCCAATCCCAAAAGGAACAGAGAAAGGATTCACGGAAAAAGCATCAAGACACTCTTCACGTTTTCAAGGCGGCGGATGATGGTTAAGGTCCGAGAAAGATCTAAATTAGTGTTGGCTTTCATGTGAATGCAACAAAACGGACGAAAGAGGGACTTCGATCTTTTTCGGCATTATATTAGATTAAAAAAGAAAAGGTAGAACGAATGTACATAAGTTACAAAGACAACATCAAAAGGAACAATTAAGCTCCCTATGGTCCCTAAAAGGCCAATCAAAACTTTAGAATCATGCATGCGATCCATGAATAGTCCCCTAACAGCAATTGCCCGATTCTAACACGGACCCAAAATCCGAAATGCAACAGAGCAACAGAGGAGTGAGTACCAATCCTCTGTCAAATTCACTCCCCCAACTAGATTATTCCTCAGCAAGAAACTAGCAAATTCTTTAGCAAATCCCCAATTCCTTTTTTTTGTATTATTATTATTCTTTATTGGGATGGTTAGATTCCCAATTCACTAGTCACTGAAAAAGCCAAGAACTGGCACATACCCAGAAATTTAGATAGTTCTAATTGGAGGGGATTTGGCCATTTTGCCTTGGATTATAACACTTGACAGAAGCCCCAATTCGAGATACAGAGCAAACAATAACAACTCCCCTCAGAAACGCAATCTCAACTTCTAAAAGTCTCCTTCTTCACCCATATGAATCATAGATTTCCTAGAAACTCTACATAAATTTCTAACACTTACAGTTGGAAAAAAAATCCTAGTTACTATCCTCGCTGTTGTCGGCCTTGTCGTCGTCGTCATCGCCCCTATGCTGGTGATTCCCACTGCTCCCTCCGCCTCCGCCGCCGCCGCCGCCGCCGCCGCCGCTGCCGCCTCCGCCTTTGCCGCCGTCCCCGGCCTTCTTCCCGGAATGGGGCCTGATCTGGGAGATCTCCACCTGGGTCGTCAGGAAGAACTGCATCCTCTGCAGCTCCAGCTCCTTGGCGAACCTCATCCTCTGCTTCTCCATCTCCACCACCTGCTGCAGCTTGGCGCTCTCCGTCTGCTCGTACACCTCCCCGAAGCTGGCGATCGCGCGGGTCAGGTCCCCGATGGAGCTCCCCAGTCCGCTCCCCGCCTTCGGCTTCGGCGGCCGCCTCGCTCCGGTCTCGTTCAGGTTCACGTCTCGCCCGGGATTCGTCCTCTTGGGGCGGCGAATCTCCGGCGGCAGGCTGTCGGTGGAGGAGCCGTCGTTGTCGGAGAACCCCGGCTCCGGGTCCGACTCCGACTCCGCCGGCCGCCGCTTCCGGATCTGCATCTTCTGCCCGCCTCGCGGCTGCTGCTGCCCTTGCTTGTGCTGTTGCTGCGTTTGGGACGATCGTTGGTCCTTGTTTAGACTACCGACCGACGACCTGATTCCGACCGGGATACCTACGGGGACGTCTTTCAGCGTCCGCACGGGACTCGGAGTCGCCGCCGCGGCGGCCGCCGGGGAGGTGTACTTCGCGGACGGCCCGATCAGCTGCTCCAATCTGTCGAAGAACCTCCACTTGCTCGGGCCGGCGCCGGCGCCGATCTTCGCCTTCTCGAGCTTGTACTTCTTCTTCACCGTGTCGATCCTGTTCTTGCACTGGATGTCGCTCTTCGGCGGCTTCGCGTAGTTTTCCCTGCCGCTCACCACGTCGGCGACTTCTTTCCAGTGCTTCTGCTTCAGATTCCCCCGGCTCAGCTCCAGATACCGCTCTCCCCAGGCTTCGATCAGCACCGCCGTCGCGCCTTCGCTCCAGCAGTCCTCGCGGCCCCCTCCTCCGCCGCCCCCGCCGCCGGCGCCGGCCTTCACGTGCTGGATCGGGAGGGCCAGGGCGAGGCTGTTCTGCGGGGGCAGCAGCGGCGGCGGCAGAGGCCGCTCCGGGGGCCCGCCGCGTCGGCGCCGGGGCCGGGGGGACCGTCACCGTTATGCGGCCGTTGGCGGCGCGCGGCGGGGACGGGGAGGACGACGCGCTGGGCGGGCCGGGGGTCGGCGGGGAGCGGATCTCGTCGTCGTCTTCCATGGGAGGCGCGGGGGCTGGCTACCGTGCGCCGGCCGGGGGGTGCGCAGGTTAAAGATCAACGGAACTCGCGAGCAAGAGAGAGAAAGAGAAAATGAGAGAAAGAGGGGAAAGAGAGAGAAGAGCGCGTCGAGGTGTGTGGGGGGTGGGTTTTCTCAGCGCAATTAACGGTTGACGGAGATGAGGGGGCGCGTTCGGCTGACGGCGACGGAAAAGCGGGACGGCGAGGGGGAGGGACACGTGGCGGGGAGGCGGTGGAGGGACGGGCCGAGGTGGCGAGATCTGATTGGGTGGTTATCATGCGCCGGGGGGGTCCCGTCACCGGCGGGTTCTCTGCGGGTTCGCCGGCTGTTTGGTGATGGTAGGTGGAGCTTTCTTGGCCGTCCTCTTTTGGTCGGGTCGACGACGGGGAAAACAAAACCAGCGACTTATCTTTTTTTTTTTTTTTTTTTTTTTTTTTTGCGCCACCTAATGTGAAACCAGAAAATAAATATGAGAAAAGGCAAACACAGACATATCATGCCAAGAAATCCTTATGGGATATTTATACACCGCCGTGGCAGGGCAGGCATTCTTGCCTGAACCGGAAACCACCGACCGAGTCGAATCGCAGCCATCGATGGCTCTCGCCTAAGATCCCGTGGATCCAGATTTGGGAAAGAAGTTCTTGACCCCCTTGCTCATTCTCAGCAAGTTCGTAAATTTGCGACTGGACTGTATTTGGATAAATCCGGCTGGAAATTGATGACTTTGCCGTATATTCACGGTAAAGTGGTACCGGCAATTGTGGCATATTTCAACTAAAATATGTAATTTTAACTTGAATTGGTAACTTGCATCTCGAGAGCTGGCATTGTGCAGCTCTTAGCCTCCATTGGTAAAGGTTGCCATAGAAATATTAACAAATGACAAAAGGAGTTAAATTGCACCGAACCAGTCCACATAGTTACACCACCGCGGCAAGGGAGGAATTCTTGCCTGAACCGGAAACCACCAATCGAGTCGAATCACAGCCATCGATGGCTCTCACCTGAGATCCCATGGATCCAGATTTGGGAAAGAAGTTCTTGACCCTCTTGCTCATTCTCAGCAAGTTCGTAAATTTGCAATTGAACTGCATCCTGATAAATTCGGCTAGAAATTGATGACTTTGCCGTAAATTCACGATAAATTGGTACTGGCAATTGTGGCATATTTCAACTAAAATGTGCAATTTTAACTTGAATTGGTAACTTGCATTTCGAGAGCTGGCATTGTGCAGCTCTTAGCCTCCATTGGTAAAGGTTGCCATAGAAATATTAACAAATGACAAATGGAGTTAAATTGCGCCGAACCAGTCCACATAGTTACACCGCCACTGCGGGGGAGGAATTCTTGCCTGAACCGAAAACCACCGACTAAGTCAAATCGCAGCCGTCAATGGCTCTCACCTAAGATCCCGTGGATCCAGATTTGGGAAAGAAGTTCTCGACCCTCTTGCCCATTCTCGGCAAGTTGGTAAATCTGCAAATGGACTGCATCCTGATAAATTTGGCTAGAAATTGATGACTTTGCTGTATATTCACGATAAATTGTTGCCAGCAATTGTGGCATATTTCAACTAAAATATGCACATTTCACTTGAATTGGTAACTCACATTTCAAAAGCTAGCGTTGTGCAGCTGTTAGCCTCCATTAGTAAAAGTTGCCATAGAAATACTGAAAATCGACAAGTAGAGTTGAACCGAACCGAACCGGTCCACATAGGTACGCCCGGTTTTAGTTTAGATTTGTTTTTTCTTTGTATTGAGATTATTGGGTTGGTTTTACTTTACAATTTTAGAAACCAATAAAATCGAATTAAACCAATAAATGTATGTAAGAAGAATAAATATTTCTTTTCGACAAATAAAATTGTAGTTTGGCCTAATCAAATAAGTTCTTCCTATCTAAAATTGCTCTACACTATTAATGAAAGATTTCTACTTCTCAAGTTGACCATTATTGATTGATTTTAATCATGAATAATTTGTTTGAAAGAACTCTAAAAGGGAAATAACACAAATAGTTTTTAAACTTTGGCCCACCACATGATGTAAATCATGAGCTTTTAATTTGTTCAATATGGTCATCAAACTATTTGTAAAATGTTCAATTTAGTCCCTCAATCTTTCATAAGAAAAAGCCAAAAGTTTTTATAATTACATTATTGCTTGAATTTTACAATATCTTTTCATTGTAATCCATTTCCTAACTCAACCAATATATATATATATATATATATATATATATATATATATATATATATATATATATTTTTTATCATTTCTTTACCTTTTAAATCATTATAAATATTACTATAGTTCCATTTAACTATATTTTATCTTATAATCATTATCGTAGTAAAAGTAGAATCTCGTTTGGAATTGTATTGAGCTAATAATCATGTTATTTCAATTTCCTAATTTACAGTTCTAACTAATTTTAATTAAGAAAACACAAAAACTTGAAAATTTTAGCTATTTAAATAAAAAAAAAAGAACAAGATATAGATTAATAAAAGTACAAGAAGTCTATTTATGATGAATATTGTTATTAAATATTCTTTCGAATCACTTATTTTAAAATAAAAGGAATATGAATAGATATAACTTCAAATGAGGTTATCTTTTAACTATTATAGAAATCATAAGTTAAAATATATTTTAATGGAACTATAGTAATATTTATAGAGATCTAAAAGGTAAAAAGGTAGTAAAATGATAGAATTCTCTTTCAGATTTATGAAATGGATTGAAATGAAAAAAAAAAATTATAAATTCTGGATAATAGTGTAATTATGAAAATTTGTGAATGATATCGAGTGATAAGTTTGACTTTGTTATAGAAAGTTGAAGTGTTAAATTAAATAAATTGAAAGTTTAGGGACTAAATCAAACATTATTATAATTCAAATACCACATTAAATGAATTAAAATTCAAATGATGATATTACACATTAGACCAAAATTTATGAAGTATTTAGGTCATTTTCCTAATTGCTTATGATCTTTTGTATTTTTCCGTTGACTTACTTAGATAGTATCATTGAATGTTTCAATAGTCTAATATGACTAATTGTGATTACATTCCTGTTTTAATAGGTGTGTAGAAATAGGTGCTTTTTTGTTATCCTATTGCACGTTGAAATTAG
Source organism: Eucalyptus polyanthemos subsp. polyanthemos (assembly GCA_017140185.1). Lineage (NCBI taxonomy): Eukaryota > Viridiplantae > Streptophyta > Magnoliopsida > Myrtales > Myrtaceae > Eucalyptus > Eucalyptus polyanthemos. Next base: position 36,583,213 of record CM029466.1, on the reverse strand, counting down.
ATAGTCTAAGTATGCATTAGATTTCTTACTTGTACACCGACTTGATGGCAAAGATTTAAAACTGAACTAAACCAACAACAAGTCTAAGTTATCGATTTGGTTGAATAGTAATTTTATTGGTTCGCCATGAGATGTTTACGAACCAATAGGTTCAATTTGAGTTGAAAATACCTCCAACATGAACAAATCTTGAACACTCATATCCAATACAATCCTCATAACTTTCAATGTATGCCGTTGCAATTCATACTTAGGATTAACTGGATATTGGTAGTGTCCAAATGCTTATTGGTAACTTATTAGGACATGAGGGGGTAGCCATTACATCAATTGCTTGATATTGACTAACACACTGCATGAATTACTATCATGGATTAGATTATACCGATCAAGAAGGCCATGATAAATGGCTAGTTTGCCTTGTTTTGTCATGTAAGAAGGAACTAGCCATTGTTTTATCATGAGAGAGAGAGAGAAGGCAAGGCCCTATGAAGGGAAATCAAACAAATTAGTCCTGCACAACTAGAATCATTTCAAGTCCATAACCATTGCCTCCATCTCACCATTTAACTTCACATTTCAGTAACAAAAAGCTTAAGAAACCGAGCAATTGAGCACCTATTTGGGTAACTATCCCTTTTTTTAATTTTTTTATTCTTCCGTTTTCCGAAACATAAATATGTTTGGTAACGTCAACTAATTTTTCTATTCCTCAGAATGGAAAAATGATTAAATAATAGATTTAGAATGAAAACAACACATAAAACAAATTTACTTCCTTGTTCCCAAAAATAGAAATGGGAAAAACTACTTCTGAAGAGAAATTATTCTAGGGAATAAAACGATTACCAAACGCACCCCTGAATGGCCATTTTTTGCATAGTCTTGGCTCTGTGCCTGAATATAATATGTACACACCAAAGACATGCTGTCTTGTATAACCCCTGCAATAAAGGGGCCCAGCCCAAAGCCCAAATCCCATTAATTCTCTCCTTAATCTCCTTCCCAGCCTCCCTAAACAGACATTAGAAACATTTTCTTCGTTGAAGAAAGTGCATTGACCACCCTCGAGATGCTGCATCATGCATCCAATCTAGAGCATGGCTCACGCGAAAAGCTCTCCGCTCACATGGCAAATGGATGTAAAGGGTGCTTTTATCTGAGCGTTCGCTTGCTATGCGGTGATCACTGATGTGGATGCAGTTAAGAGGAGGAGCATTTCCATTAGCCATTATGCAAAGATGATGCAGAGTTTCATGTGGCCGGATAGCATGCCTGGGCCTGAATCTTATTCTCCTCCATGGTCTATGTCGTTCGATGGGCAGCTTCCCGCATCAGCATTCCAACAGGAACCTTTATATGCTTCTCGTCTCCGTCCTTTCTCAACGAATGTGACAGAAATACTGCTAATACATTAATGAAATCGCCAGTTTTCTATGCACTGCATCCATAATAAGCTGAACAGAATGAAACAACCTCTCACCCTGTAACATCCCGGGTCCCACTTGTGTGATATTGTCCGCTTTGGACACTGAGTCCTCACGGTTTTAAAACGCGTCTCACAAGTTTAAGGGAACCCAAGCCTTATATACAAGGCCCATGACCCCTCCCTAAGCGATGTGGGACAAGAGGGAGAGGAATCCCTTCCCCCTTCCCTTGCGCACGTCCGAGGACCGGAGGCGCGGACGCATCGCCATCCCTCCTCCCCGCACACCGCCGCTCGGGTCGTCACACTCTCCCCCCCTTGGGAGCACAGCGTCCTCGCTGTGGCCCCACACGCTGTCGGGAGTCGGCTCTGATACCATTGTAACATCCCGGGTCCCACTTGTGTGATATTGTCCGCTTTGGACACTGAGTCCTCACGGTTTTAAAACGCGTCACGCAAGTTTAAGGGAACCCAAGCCTTATATACAAGGCCCATGACCCCTCCCTAAGCAATGTGGGACAAGAGGGAGAGGAATCCCTTCCCCCTTCCCTTGCGCACGTCCGAGGACCGGAGGCGCGGACGCACCGCCATCCCTCCTCCCCGCACACCGCCGCTCGGGTCGTCACACTCTCCCCCCTTGGGAGCACGGCGTCCTCGCGTGGCCCCACATGCTTGTCGGGAGTCGGCTCGATACCATTGTAACATCCCGGTCCCACTTGTGTGATATTGTCCGCTTTGACACCGAGTCCTCACGGTTTTAAAACGCGTCGCACGCAAGTTTAAGGGAACCCAAGCCTTATATACAAGGCCCATGACCCCTCCCTAAGCGATGTGGGACAAGAGGGAGAGGAATCCCTTCCCCCTTCCCTTGCGCACGTCCGAGGACCGTGAGGGTGGCCGCAAAGGTACGGGCCCAGAGCGGACAATATCACACAAGTGGGACCCGGGATGTTACAAATGGTATCAGAGCCGACTCCCGACAGCATGTGGGGCCACAGCGAGGACGCTGTGCTCCCAAGGGGGGAGAGTGTGACGACGCGAGCGGCGGTGTGCGGGGAGGAGGGATGGCGGTGCGTCCGCGCCTCCGGTCCTCGGACGTGCGCAAGGGAAGGGGGAAGGGATTCCTCTCCCTCTTTATCTCTTTTTATACTCAGCCGAAGCTTCCACGGTTCTCTTCAGCCTCCCCCTTTTTTTGACTTTTCAAACTCTTCTTTTCCTTTTATTTTATTAAGGAGCCCATATATTACACACCCAACAGCAGAATCCTCTGGGTACGGTGGCTTTTTATGGTCGGGTTGATATGATTATACATCAGATTTCACAAAGATTATTTATGAAACTAGCAGTCATTCTTAAACTAAAAATCTCAAAAGCCATTTGTAAAAGACACGCATCAGAAGACAATGACAGCCAAACTTACGTCTCTTGTCCCTCCTCAAGTGTACTGCTGGTAGCCGCTGTAAAAAAGTTCAAGATGCTTCCAAGACTAATTTTAAGGCGAAAAGATGAGAAGCTCAGTTAAACAATGAGAACAAAAGTGAAGAAAGTTACCATCGCCTAGTCAGTCTGGAGAAAGGAAACCACATTGCACCAGCAAAGATTCTCAAGCGTCAAAGTTTGTCATCTGGCACTGGGAACACCATCATTATGGGAATAACAACGTAAAAGAGAATTGTTCACTTGAACTTGAAGGAGGCTTGAAAGAACAAAAAGGAAATGTAACCCGGCTTAACCCGCAGGATTGGATCTATCCTGGATGCTCACCCAAACAGCTTACTCAATCTGATCTACACAAGCTTCAGCCCCCTTTGTCCTTCTAAGCATGCAAGTCACACGCAATTCATTGAGAAAAAGTGGGGACACGGCAGGAAACCCAAGCAGTGCTAACCAACAAGAGAGACAGTGTCGACCCTACGGTCTTCTACATCGAACTACACCGACATTGACTCACCTGTAGTTCTGATGAATCATAAACCAGCGCAGCTTCTCATATTTGAATTTCTCTTTAATAAGAATATCACCATTAACATTCGGATCAAAGTACGAAAAAGAAAAATTGTATAGGCGAGTTACTCAAGATGCATCTTCAGTTTCTTATCATTTGAATACAAAGATGAAAGACATCAGAAGCCACTGGTCAGTCAAGATTCCATTTTCCTTCGGGGAATAAAGCAAGACTGACCAGGGATGGCAAATGCTGACAACATAGATGTTCCATTATTGGTGCGGATTTCGATGGACCTGCCAAAGTTTCAACAGGAAAGAGATATTTTGTGGATACAATATTCATTCAGGTCCCTAGTTTAGATATATGCAGGACAAACTTAGCAATAATCGACTTCGAAATACCAACTTAAAGCAATTTTTTTCTCGCTTGAGTGCTTTTTAGTGGTTCTTTCATTGGAAGATCTTTTAGAACATTCCTATGGTTAGAAGTTCGCATAGGTTGTGATTATGTTTCTTTAGGATGAACGAGACTTGATAGTTTTTTCGTACATGGCATCCGAAATGAGTACTACCATGCGAAAAATCGTTGCATGCACCGGTTATTTTAGTCACGCAATTATCATTTCATCGATTCCATCCTAATTTTTCTTTTCTGATTTATGTGTATATGTGCAGTTTCAGCCACAACCAATGGGAAATGATGCCAGCTTCAATACTAAGAAATTATCCGCAAGCTGTGACAGTTTGGCGAGTTGTGTTGGAACTTAATGCGCACAAAGGACACAACGCATGGTACCAACCGCCCAATGCCATTGGAAAAATAATCAAAAAGCCTGCGTAAAATCATCGTAATCATCGCAACCCTGATTTGAGCCATTTGGAGAGACCCAAGAACAACATTATATATTGTGTTGAAGCCTAAGTGAAAGCTCTGCATCTGCTTTATTGAGAGCTTTGTGTGAATTTAATCATCAGCTTATCTTCCACTCTTAGCCGAGGAACCATGGCCACTGCGTTTCTCTCGGCTTCTCCGCCTCCAGTGACCACCTTTTGCTGCGCTCCCAAGGCCAGAAGCAACTCTCGCCAACTCGGCAGCCTCTCGGCCATTGTGCGTGCAATCCTGTTCCATGTTTTTCAGTCTTAATTCATGCTTTATGGTTCTTGTTAGAAAAACAATGTGACAGCACAGATGTGTGGTAGGATTAGTGAAATAAAGTACCATGCCTTTGTATTGAGCGTCTTATCATAGACGGAGGGGCAACAGTGCTGACAATGACGAGTACTAAGGACTGGTTCATCGCAAGAATGAACATGTTTATGATCTTTAATTGCAGGGTGGCGGACTAAGACTCGTGCCAAAGATCCGAATCTGCAAGGCAGCGAGAAGAGTGTCGCCAGTTGCACCAAGTTACTCCAAGACCACAATCACATGCTGTGTTGTAAGATTTTCCCTCCCCTCTACATTCTAGTCCTGAAAACAAAACCAGAATCTGGACTTCATCCGGAATACGGAATACGAGTTGCGGTAGCCGATGGTCTGATGATCCAATGCTATGTGCAGGCCCAGCCGGAGACTCTGAAAACCGTCCAGAGCATCATCGCAAAGCAGCTCTCGATTGACGAAAGCAACGTAGCCCCTGAGACCAAGTTTATAGATTTGGGAGCTGATTCTCTTGACACTGTATACTCCAGCTTCCCCAGTTCATGAAATGACTGTTTCCTTCCTAAATGTGGCTATTGGGTTGGTTCTTGATTGTCACGTTACTTTTTCACAGGTTGAAATCATGATGGCATTGGAAGAGAAGTTTGGAGTGTCAATCGGCGAAGGAGGAGCCGAGAATATTGCAACCGTTCAGGATGCTGCCGATCTGATCGAGAAGGTGAAGACAGCCTCAGCATAAGCCGAAGCCGACTACGCCAGTACCCCCAACATTAGCTAGCCAGCCATGATGAGTCAGATGAAGATCAAGAGGAAAAAAAATTTCGCCGCATTTTCAGAAGTTCCCGATTTCAATGTCCTTACAATAATCTGAATTCTGCCTTAGTTTTGTGTTATTGCTAGACCACTTGAAGACACGGTCATTGCATTCATCCTTTTCCATATTGGTACTTAGTCGAATAATGAAGACGATTACCTCAACACCGTATGCGATTTGTTTGACATTTTCTTAGGAGGATATCATGAGGCTTAAAACAAGAAACTGAGGCAGAATAAGACCTTTCGAACAATAACCATAGGCAAACAGTAGGATATGAAACCAGAAATACAAACTTAGACAGACCACTTAATAACATTAGAGGAGCATTTGGAGTTGAAGCATTTACAGAACCCGAAAACAAAAGACAAAAATCTTCAAAAACGGACAGCCCTATGTACAGGAGATCCAGAGGCAAAAAGGGCGCAGCTGAAAGAAAAGATAACGACCAAAAATGCGGCTATCTCAAACGCGTTGATGAGGATTGGGTTGCTTCAGACTCCAAGCTCATTTCATTCCATGTTTCCAGCGTTGACGGACATCTTCCAGTAGATAGATGTCCTTAGGGCGTTCTTGAATGAAGATCAACCCACGCTTCCATCCATTCAACGATCCAAAGCGCTGATCAAGATCCTGCAACAGATTAGCGTTCATAGATCAGCGCAACTACATGGGAGAGAAGCCAAAACTTCTATGAAATAAGCAGTACGGGAAATCCTAAAAAAAGAATTGAGTCTGCAGCCTAGAAAAATCATAAAGTTCTAGCATGCCATAACTATGAACGACTAAACATTACTCCGATGGACAAAACCTAAACTAGAAATTATCGAAGATAGGCCTGTCCCGTCTGTGAATGGTGACTTGGGGATCAGATGGATTCATGCTACAATCGCCCGGGCATATTCTTGATAAAATCATGCAAAACTCATCATTCCTACTCTGCAGGAACATGAATGTTCAATACGCAGGTCATGAACACTAGACGGTTGCTTACCAATCGAAAGCCGTAGGACTTCTAGGCTCTGCCTTCTGTAATGCTTCAGAGGATTTTCTCCTCGTGAACTTTTGGAAATCCCCCTGCTGCGTACCGGCTGCATTCAAAACCAGAAAAACACAGCATTTAGTCACAACATTCTGAGGTTTTGCTACAGCAAAATAGCAGCACGCAAAAACCCCCGTTTCATTCATCGGCGATGCGCATTGCCATGATAGTAGAAAATGGATAGGAAAAATTGAATCCACTTTGGCTCAAGTGCCTGAAGACAAATGCATGAGTAAGTCCAACCTTGTAAGCTCACTCGGTTTCATGCGTTACTATACTATGTTGTAATTTTTGGATGATCTCTGAAGCCATAAGCACTAAACAGAGCTTCCAAATTGAAGACAAACGATCCAAGGGCGGTCAAGTTTTCTTCTTGATCAATGGCACATCTAGACACGCAAACACACAGCAAAACTTGAAACGAAAGAACCCATCATCCCAGCCATTTCATTTTCAGACAAGATGGGAAACTCCAATAATTGAGAAGAAAAAGTCCAAATGCGTTGCGTTCTCAAGAAAGATCGCGCTTTTTAATAATTGAATAAGCAGAGCCCGTTACGTGAAACGTCGAATCGAACCCGAATAAAAGAGGAAAGTGCAAAGAAAATAATAGAATAATAAAAAAATTGCCCTTTTTCAGCATTTCTGCGCTTTCTTCTTCGTGGTGTGCAATAATTGAGAAGAAAAAATCAGGTTGCGTTGCCTTCTCAAGAAAGCTCGCGCTTTTAAACAGTTGAATAAGCAGATCCGTTCGTTGAAACATCGCATCGAAGCCGAATAAAGGAGAAAAGCGAACAGATTTTTAAAAAATAAATAAATAAATAAAAATCGCCCATTTTTCCACCATTTCTGCGCTTTCTTCTTCATGCGACATGACCTTCCCGAAGGGTAAGAAGCGAAAACGGCAAAAGAAAAAGAAAAAAGGGTCAACGGGACATACGAGATGGGGCAGTTCCCGGGTCACTACTGGACGTGGCGGGAGTCTCCAGAACCGAATCCCATCCGACCGCCCCGCCCAGCGTCCCGGTCCTGACGAAGGTGATCCTTCGACTGACGAGGCCGGCGCCTCGGGGAAGAAACGCCGCCGCCGCCGCCTCGGCCGACCGCCCGGCCGCGGCGGCGGAGCGGTGCTCCGGGAGCACCTCGAGACCGGACTCGGGCGCGGGGCCCGCGACCGTCTCGTCCCAGAGATTGTGAAGCAGACCCATCGCTCGCTCGCTCGCCGATCTGTCACTGACCCACTCACTCACTTTCGCCTGCGCGACTGTTAACGGAGAAAAGGGGGCAAAAGAAGAAGAAGAAGAAGCAGCCAACGGAGAAAGAGATTCACTGAAGGAAAGAGAGAAGTATTATATAAGGGGAAGAGAGAGAAAGAGAGAGAGAGAGGTGGGTTCGATGAACGGTCGCTATCGCGGCTCGCGCGCCGGCTTGGCTTGGGGCTAGTGCTGGCAGGTGGCAAAAGGCGACGCCGACGGCGACTGCGAAGCCGAGTGCGCGGCTCGTGGCGAGCCGGAGCCGCAGAGCCGGGAGCCGAGGAGACCGTCGGGAAAGTGCGAGGTGGGGCCCGGGGATTTGTAGTAACTCCGTACACGTCATCGGATAAGATAAGAATTGTAGTGGGGCTTTTGTCGTTTTCTCTGCAGGTCGTAATACCTCCTCCACCTACCGAAACTGCGCGCGCCACACCTCCCCGTCACGTGACAGCGATCCCTCAGCGGTCGGTTTTCTTTCCTCCAAGAGCCAATGCCGGATCCCGTTGAACGAATCCCGCCACGTGGCGGATTGTGAGTGGGCGCTATTATATTAAGAAATTGGGTCAACACCACGAAAAATTCCGAGGTGGCGAATTTACCATAAATTAATTATTTTATCATCAAAAATTTTAATTAATATATTTGTGACAAATTTACTTTTTATTGATTCCCATTTAATTTTTCTATCAAGTTATTAAGTTATAAGATCATGTGGTAATTAATTAGTATATTAATTTAGGATTTTACGCTAAATTTGTTACAAGTGTAACAATTTAACAAATGTAAGATTTTATATGTAAGTTATTAGATAAATATATGATTTATTATTTAAAAATTTTAATAATAAAAAAAAATAAATGACAATTTATTAGTTTTAGATAAATTTGTGATAGTGTATCAGTTTCGTATTTTTTTTTTTGTAAAAGTAATAAAAATCAGTTTCGTATTTTTTGTGGTATTTAACCCTTATAAATTATTACATGAATATAAAACGTGGCACTGAAATAATATGTTGATCCTGCACAAGTGCCGTCCGATCCAAAGATCTATATCCATTCTATTGCCCATCACGCATGTTGGTCCAATTCAACACCCGATTTTTATTTTATTTTTATTAAGGGTTCACCTTTGGTCGGGCCGAAAATGCTAGGGAGTCATAATGAAATTTTCACGAAATAAAAGTTGGATTTACGGAAGCATGCACGGGTCTACTTAATAAAAGCGGAAGCTGATGTCTATTTTCCTCCGTTCCTTCCCATAGACATATAAACAAAGAAGGGCGTCTTTGTCGTGACGATGCAAATCGACAGATGTTTTACGAGCTTTTTGATTTTTTTTTTTTTTTTTTTTTTGGTGAGAAGAGCTTTTTGATATTGAGATCAAGGCAATTTGCCAAATGTCACATCAATGAATGTGATGACCGGCATTAATTGGAGCATCCTCACCTCGAATTTGACTTTTTATTAAAGTATGTCGTCGGTGATGTAACCATGCTTTTTCTCACATGCTATAAGCTATATTCGCCCGCCACGCTTACCGAATCAAAATGCCCATAAATAAAAACACTCAATAATTTTAAAAAAAATTTATTCTTCTTCTTCCTAGGTATTTGATTATTTCTTTCTTTGGTTGGTGTAGGTATTGATTTTGCTATTTAGAAATATTGCAAAACCATTACTCATCGAAAGAACTTATAATTTCATTACATTCGATCTTCAAAATGCTCCTCATTGACGAGGATCAATGGCTTTGTGAGGTAAAAATGCTATGCTCAGACTCATGCGCAACAAGTGACAATAATTTAGAGATTTTTATAAAAACATTTATGATAATATATTTATATAAGTACCCCACGTGAGCTCAATTAATGGAATTTCAATCTCCACGAATACTACCGAAGCCATTTTTGTTTTCTCTTTTATCCTAAAGGTATTTAGACTACCTTTTAAGGATTAGAAAGTGGGAGGATTTCGCATGTGCTTGGAATTTACAATCGAGTCACCAAATTTCGATTTCAATAAGCGAAAAATTGAACTTTCTTCCACCTCAAAAGATTTTGACAACTTTTCTGTAGAGTACTGACATGAAGACCACATTGATATGACATGACATCTAGTTGACCATACCACCTAAGTTTAGTGGCCACACGTGAAGTATACTCTTTTGGACATGCCAGTGGGTATACGGCACCGATCGATTATCAACTGATCCACATCAATTGTAACGATGACTTAGAATGGTAAGACAATATCATGCGATATCAACATATATATATGTACACGTTAGTATATACATCAAATTGTAGGGACCTAAGTGAGATCACTGCCATGACATATGCTAATTCTAATACGCCGGGGTTTACATAGAACTTGCCCCTTATTGGGCTCCCTATTTGGCAAAGGCCTTCCGCTCCTTGGGCCAATCTGAACACTGAAATTGACCCAGAAAACCATGGGCCCATGACCAGATACAGAAGTTCTGCATCTAATGCCGAATTCACCTTAAATATTTCCAAGCTTAAACAGCCCCTTCTAGATTGATAAAAGAATGGTCAGAATTCTTATCACGAACGTCAAGAGCCCATTTGTTTCACTGAAAATTTCATGATAAATGAAAATATTTCCCATGAAAATTATTTTTAAGGAAAATAGTTAATTTTCACTTGTTCCGTGACTTGGGAAAAGTTATTTTCTCCTCATTACAAGAGAAAGCTGTTTTCCTCTAATCTCATCTTGTTATTTTCAATTCATGAAATACGTTTTCCATAAATCAATTGGTTTCCATCACTCAAAAAGAGGAAAGTCGGAAAACAAGTTCTTAAATAAACGGATCGTAAGCAATGCATAATTCCCAAGTGCGCAACCTCACTTTAATGATGCTGCTACATTTATAACGGTAAGAATTGGCTAATTATGCATAACATATTTTTCAGTGGTGAGCAAGATATATGACCAGAGGACAACGTTTAGTTGGTTAATCATAATTTTATTCATCATCACTCCGACCAAAAACCTAATAATTAGGCTCTAATGGTTTTGCATAAAATCAACGATTGGAAAAAGATTTTCTTAATTTTATTCATTCACATCTCTTAGGAATAGAGGTAAAGAAAATTTTCTCATTATCAAAGAAAATGTTTTCGCATGAAATTTTGTTGGAAACATTTTGTATTAACTCGATTTTGTAAGAGCTAACAATGATTAAAGTTAGGAAAATTGTCTCCAAATTGTTGATTTTCCGCAAAACAAAAGAGTAAACAAATGGAACGTAGACTCCTTTTGGTTTTTCTCCGGATGATGTTTCCAAATAAAAGTAAAATTACTATAAAGATGTACACGTGAGTTGTGTTACATATCCCCATTAGAAAATTGGTCTGATGTGTCATGGTATAGTTAACATATTATGATTGACTCATAACTTATTAATTAAATATTTTGAGTGAAGGTATGTTTAACTAGATCCATTGATGAGTTTTGATTTAGGTTCTTTCTTGACGATTTTCCCAAGTGAAGGTATCAAGTTTATACGGAGGTTCCATATAAATGGTAGAAGAGTTGATAATTGATTAGTGGTCCACTCCAATGTGCGTTTGGGGTTCGATGAATATGTCAAGAAATGAATTTCATGACCAATACAATCCCAATTGCAACCTTCAAGGTTTGATCTGGAGAAAGAGACTAAGGATAAAGGCGAGCATTGAAAATTCAAATTGAGATATCTTGATGTAGAAGAATAGTTAAGCTAAATCAAAGAAGAGCAAAACTAATGTTGAGCTCACAGATGGGGGATAATTAATATATTATAATTGACTCATGACTCCTTGATTTAAGTTTTTTAATTGAAGTTTAGTCCATCTAGATATGTTGATGGACTCTAACGTGGGCTTTTCCTTGGCAATCTCCCTAGATGAAGGTAAAGGTGAAGGCATCAAGTTTATAATGCGCATCTTCAACAATTACAATGTCTTTCTATGTGCGACACTTGGATCATCACATAGATAGGTGCAAACTCAAGTACACCTTATTCATGATCACTAGACATGTCAAAATAGGTCATAAATCAATTTCTTAACCCATATATTATGGGTTAAATCATCATATGAGTTAATTATATTCAATAAATATATTATAAATGGGTTTAGAATAGTAAAAAATATGGGTGTTAAATAGATTCACAGTTTACTTTTAAACTTAGAGAAGCCTTGATGAGCCTTACTTCATCCTTATTAAAGATATCAAGTTAGCTTTTTTTTCGCCATGATTTTTTATTTGTATTAATCTTGTAAGTTTCATCTATTAGTTATTGAATGATTAAGAGGACTTTTTTTCTTTGGTTACATTTGGCATTGTTATTTTTACTAGAACTGATTTGTTCCCATCCGGTCCGGTTCTGAGGTGGAACCAGAAATCGGACTAGGAGAATCGGTGCCCAAATTATAGGACAAGGAACTGAACTGACTAATCATAGAACCAAAACTAATCTAGTCCAGTCCGGTCATGTGGAACCGGTAATTTGTTGTTTGATGACCAAAAAAAAAAAAAAAAGCTCTCCTAAATTTCAAAACTTGCGATGCTCAACTTATAGTCTCAAGCTTTGATTTTTTCAATGGATTATTCACTTCTTCTCAACTTGTGTTCATCGGAAAAAAGAAGGTAAAGCATAAAGTGAAAACTAAAAAGGGTAGGTAAAGCAAAAGGAGGGGAAAGCAAAACCTAAAAAGTAAAAAGGGCAAAGGGTTTTTCTCAGTTTTTTTTTTTTTTTATATTAGCCGGTCCAGTCCAATCAATCCGATTCCCACCTTGGAATTGAGAATTGGACACTCCGACCACCGATTCCAAGAATGAGAACCGAGAACCGGACCGCCCTCTTCGGGAACCACTCAAAACAAATCAATCAATCCGATTCGAGCGGTTCCCAGTTTAGATGGTTCCTCTTGCACACCTCTAATTTTTATGCAACAATCTAATCTTAGTTCTGATGATTGCAATCTATGATCGATATAAATCATCTTTTTAGATATTTTACTTCAATTTAATTAAAATTCCAATTCCTCAACTTTATTTGTTGCTATGAATTTATAAATTCATTACAAAGTAATAATTTCCTCTTATTCTTCATTGTGCTCAATACTGAAAATTTTATATAATATTAAAAACCAATTCTTTAACATCTTATAGTTTCTCTCTCTTTTTTTTTTTGGCCAAATTTACCTTATTATAGTTACAATAACGATTTTATCCATATAACATATGCACATGAAGAGTTTAAAGTGAATTAGCAATATAGATATGGGTTTTTATAAGTTAGTAACATGAATCGGGTGCAGATTGAGGCGGGTATATATGACTAAATTTGTATTACATATAAATATGATTATTTTAAATTTAATTCATCCACTTGACAACCCTAATGATAATTTTAACATAGAAAAGATTGTCCTCGATCTAAGCTCGATATTCCACGTCGTTTTCATGAGCCTAATAATTTCGTTCACTTTCAGCACAGTCACAATCTGTGTTCAGAGAGAGAGAGATCGAGAGAAAGAGAGAGAGAGGGAGGTGTTTTTCCTGGTAAAAAAGCGACAGCCTGATACAGAAAAATCAGAGAAAGATCTGTATCCTTTCTGTCTCTGTTCATCACAGGACATCATGATTTCCACACACGTTTTAACCAAATCCCAATGATTTTCCAGGGCATATTTTCTGACATCAACTTGCAGCGAATGCATTATCCTCGTGAGAATTTTGTAATACGATCAAATCTCAATGTTGAGTCTTTCATTTTCCTGCTTTAATCAGTGGATTTATTTATTAGATATTTCTGAAGGAATAAAGCAGCCTAGCCTAGATCAGGCAACTTGCCCACTTAGGCTTTTTTCCCTTTCAACAGTCTCATGCTTATATAATTAGCAACTTGTGTTTTCTAATCGCATAGCTCTTGCCCTTGAAGTAAATTTGGGGTCATTTGGTGGTGTTTGAGACCTAGTCTAAAGGTCCAATTTTTACGCTGGCGAAATCAATATTCTATACACTTCATTTTCAAATGTGTTTAATTAATGGCATTGACTATTGACCCTTCAATCATGGGATATGATATATTTCTTGATTTTCGACTCGATTCCTAGTGTATATGGGAGCTTTAATTGATCTCTCTAGATTTAAAAATTATGAGAATCGCTTTTCTCAGTTCAGAGTACCTGACCGATCTTTAATGTGAGTGCCAACTACCCAGTCTCGCACCTACCCAATTGTTGTTGAAGAACGTACATGTCTGTACTTCCTCTAGGGACTATCCTAAGAAATGTTTAAACATGAATCTAGTGTCCTTTTAGTCAATAATAGAAGCAATCGTCCTTACTATTGTAAAATAAGAGTAGCTGGTACTATCCATTTACAAGGACCCGATTCTATGCTATTAATGAGCTTATGAGAGCGGGAGTTGAAGTGAAGATTCCGATTGACAACTACATTGATTTTGCTTCCTTCTTCGGCAGCATAGCTCTAATACTTGCACTTGACTCCTTTTATTTGAAGGTTCACTCTTACCTTTAATCGTACAAGACTAGCAACGGTCTTACTTCATGATATCTTGGTGTTGAAATGGTACACACGCCAGACTCGAAATATTGTGCTTAGTCGGGTTTCGAACAAAGAATGCATGTCCAGAGTCAAAATTGCTTGCTGCACCAGAAGAATTGACAATGAATAGCACCAATTGATGCAAGTTGTGCATCCTGCAAAATGAAGTTCTAGTTGCCCAAAATTGATGGTCGAGGGAGTTCATGGATTGAAAGTCAGAGATGCATGCCATGGTCCCTACCTACTTCAATCTTTTCCATAGCAACTTGCATGGGGAGCTGTGGAAGTGGGGACTTTGAGTGCACATCCTCCTTTAAACTAAAAAGGGCGGCTGGATTAAATGACTTCTATAATCGAAGTGTGGTCTTCACGAGCACCTCGAAAGTCGAGCCTAAATGCGATTGAATTGAACGTTTTTTCAATTTTTATCGAGCTCGAGGACCCACTCCCAAGTTTGAAAGGCTCGTTCTATCAGGCCAAGTCTTAAATCAACCGGCGACAAAAGGAGATCGCTTTAATACTCCTGACATGTCTTTCAGCATCATAATACGCCTTTATAATATATAACCCACCTTAAATTTTAAAATACATTCATTTCGCAAAAAAAAAATAAAATTCAAATAAATATATCTACCCATAAACATATTTAAATATAATTTATTATTTTAAGTGATACAGAAAAATATTTCTTAAATTATTCATTTTAAGCATTTACATATTTTCCTTTCTTTGGCTAAATGCAAGCAAGCATATTGATATCTTTCTTCCCCTTTTTTAGTACTTTCAGATCATCTTGGACCCTGCAATAGATCTTTATCCCTAAAATATCTTGAAACCTTTTCACATATAATTCAAAGAATTATATGTTACTAATATAATCTAGGTTATGCTCTTCTATCCTTAGACCCGTAGACTCACTCCGATGGTATCATAAATCAGGTTGCGAAATGTAAGTACTCAAGGTGATGCTACTTCAGGGAAGAAGCGAAGATCTTCCTGGAAGTGGAACCTCTGGGCAGCAAGAAAGCTACTAATCCAATAACCCTGATCAGGAGAACAGTCACCATCACAAAGATTACAGAGCACGTCGAGAATGACTTAACGCGATTCTAAAGACGTTCCTCCCTCTCGACGCGGGTCTCAAATGGGATCGTACACAAAAATTAACTCCTTTCCAGTCCCACCACGGATCGAAAATTCAATCGCAGCCACCTGGACACTCCGAACTTCACGTTCGACATGCTGAAAGCTGGCCTGGAATTTCTGGACAAACGATTGGCTAACGTCAAACCGGCACCACTGTCATTCGGCAGAGACAGCGTAGAAGTCCTTCGACGAGATGTCGCTGGATGAGATCTTCCTTTTCTTGCGCTGCCTTCCACTACTGCCGCTGGTTGCTGCGGCAATTCTTCCTGCGACCCCCTTTCCTATCCCGAGATCTTCCTGCTGCTCCATCTGTCTTCATTGCACCCAATTAAAATCATCAGCCCAAGAAGGAACCGCGTCTGTTTTGACTAGGGCGAGGCGAGGTACACTCACCGCAACATTCTTTTTCATATGTGGATTGAAGAGATTAAAAAACCGTATGCTAACATCAATGCGAACGTTAACAGACACCGTACTGATCGTGTAAATGTAAATCTATAGCCATTTCGCCTTTGCAAATGAAAAAGAGAAAGCAGAGAGAATCATCAAGACACAGCAGATTACCAAGTAAGAGGACTTACTCTCTTCTTGCAATGACTCATGATGAATCTAACCTTCGGTTTGCCCGTCAAGCGAAATCGTAATCCTAAACGCATGCCTTGGCGATACATTTCAAGAAATGAAACAGAACATCAGCGTAACTGCTGAAATTAGCACACGGGCCATCAAAGTCTAATGACATTAGCTAAACTCTCTCGAAACATTGACACTAATCGATGCACTAGTACTAGTACTACCCGAGTCGATTAGCATTATCCAATCATGCTCAAGCAAAACGCCTAGAGATTTGCACGGTGAACGGCGCACGCATGCGAGCGAGAGAACTCACCCCAAAACAAAAGTTCTCAAAGTGGGCATCGAAGCCGGCCGAGCCCTCCGCCTTGATTTTGGTGATCTCCGATGCGCTCCGCTTGTTACTCGAGCCGGAACTCGCCCGGCAAGAGATGTACGAAGACGAGGACGAAGTCGAACACCCGTTAGGGGCCATAGCGTGGGAGTCGGAAGCGAACGCCTCGATGTCGGCCTGAAACATTTCGTGGAACAGGTCCTGAAGTTCTTCCAACGTCTCCTCCCCATTTTCCTGCGCGCATTCGTGTCACTCGAATCAGACTCAGTGTCGCTAAGCACACCGCTCTGACCAATTCAAGATCACGAAGAACTTACACCGGACTGGGTTTGGCTCATCATGACGGCCATCTCGCTCAAGAACTCGCCCATCCCCTGCCACGAGGCCATTCAAAATGCACTCGGTCAATCACAATGCAAGCTTCTGGAGAACTTACTCCGCAGGCGCGAGAGATTCAGTCCCCAGTAAATTACCGGAAAACTCGGGAGGGACGCCCTTCGGTGCGCACATGGAGTCCCAAAACAAACAGTACAGGGCCCACCGCAGGCACCAATTGCGAAAAAGTCAAAAAAGGACGGGACGGGACGTTGAAGGTGAGAAAGAGAGAAACCGATCAGGTTCGTGACGATAAGACGTGAAGGTGCACGGAGAAGGGAAAAGGAGTAGGCCGTAGAGCACAGGAGGGGGGCAGCTTACGAGGTTTTCGTCGTCATCGTCGTAGTTGTAGACTCCCACGTCGTACAAGAGCCTCTGGTCCGCGTCAGATAACACTGTTCCACCAAGAACCCATAAAGATAAAGGAAACTCCTCATCTCATCTCCTCAAATCCCAATTCGTATTGTAAGCGCGAAGACCGTGAGAAATCATGAATGGACAACTAAAGATAAAGGGTTGTCTACCCGAATAGGCTTGCTGAATAGCCTGGAACTTCTTCTTGGACTCTTCCACGGACCTGGAGCTTCCCGAAGCTGAACATCGATCTGGGTGCCACCTCTGATACCAACCCAAGATAAAAAAACCATAAGCTTGTTTTGTTTTGGGCCAAATCTTTTGTTCACTTTCGAAGTTCGAAATCAAATTCACCCAAAAAGTTTCTCCCTTTGTTCAAGTAATACATCAGACAGCAATAATTCAACTGGGAAAACGGTTCGAGGGATGTCTCTGTTCTGCCATATTCGGCTTCTCCATTGGAAAGGAAACGATGAAGAAGATTGGCTTTTAAGAATTCCAGGATCTTGTTTTTCGCATATTGAGTTATCATTAGAAGAACCCATTTAGGTGGAAAGAAGAACAGAACGAAAAGATGGTGGCGGATTCTAACCAGCGCGAGTCTCTTATAAGCGTCCTTCAGCTCCGAAGCCGTGCATTCCTTGTTCAGCCCCAGGACCGCGTACAAGTCCTTCGTCTCCTTCTTCTCTTCTCCTCCGCTCGCCATCGATTCTCTCAAAACTTCAATCTACCCCGCCCTCGCTTCCTCCTCTCCTCAACCCAAACCCAAGAAAAATTCAAGAACAAGAAAGAGAGAGAAGAAGAGAAAAAGGGCCGTCCTTTGCGAATCCACCGAGGCCCGAATGACCAAAAGCTCACGACTTGTCGTTACGTCGACGAATTCAACTCCAACCCATGTCCGTACGACGGAACCGGGCGGCCGAGTTCGAAGGCGAAACCACGAAAGGATCACGCAAGAATCCTCCAGGCTCTAGCATTGTCTCCTGGAAAAAAAAAAAAAAAAGGAGCGAAAGACAGGACGACCCGGAAGTGAAAATCGGGCAGAAAAAGAAGAAGGGCGGACGGCGGCGGCGGCGGCGGCGGTAAAGATCAAGGGCTCCGACTAAGGACGAGGGGCTCAAGGAAGGCTCTAGAGAGGGGGGGCCAATTTATACGAATTTTTGACGTTGGTGCGAAACAGAGACAGTGGCCGCGTCAATGCGGAATGCCTTTCTCCCCCTGGCCAAGTTGCCGAATTTCTTTTTAATAAACAAATAAATAAATTATAAATAATGTCGTGGTGTTGTTATAAATGATTAAAACGATTTTAGGTAAAAAAATTAATTTTTTTTTGGGGTCGAAATTCTAGGTGAATTTGTGTGTAGGGGGGAGATAAGATGGCTTTTGGTGCGGGGGGATCCGAGATGGAGGGCTGAGATCGAATGGGGAGGGGCAGATATTTTATTTTGGCATCGTCATCATCCGATGATGATGTCCCTCTCTCTCTCTTCTCCCTCTTCTCCAGAAGGTTCTGTCTCTCTGCGTGTCCTGTCAAAAAAAGATTTGACGGCAACAGGGCAAGCCGCGAAGCCCCGGGCCCCACCCACAAGCTCCCCTCTCTCTCTCTCTCTCCTCTGCTCGCGAGGCTTCTTTTCTTCATTTGTTGGAGGGGCAAAAGGTTGCTGGGCCCCGCTGTGGGAAATTTCCTCTTCCTTCTTTTTTTTTATTTATTTGGAGGAAATTTTTTGAGGCACCGCTGCCCGGTTCTCTGTTTCTAGCAACGGCCGCCGGGCCGTGCCGACCTGACACGGCTTGGACCCGACCCCGCGGTGGGAGTGGGGGCGGTGCTGGGGCCCGTGCCCGGGCACCTCCGCTCCTCGCGGACTGACCCGGGCCTACCGGAGTGACTGTTGGTCGCTATCTGATGGATAATAAAATCGTAAAAAAGAAGTTTTTGTAAAATCGATTGCTGGCTCCTATCGGAGCTAGACTTCATCCATTTCTTCTGATGGCTTCCTAAAATATCTTGATTTTTATGGATGACATTTCTGGTTTTAAATTTCATAGGGGATAAGCGGGTCGAAAGTTTTAAAAACACGTCGAGATAATGTAATTGAGTCAAGCCATTTTTAATAAATCTGTTTGATTTGACAAATAAAAAATACTAGCAAATTTTAAAACTTAATCACATCAAGTTAATAATTTTTAAAGCTCAATTATATATTTTGAAATTTTTTAGGAACTAATAAGTTATAGAATTCGATGACACTTTTTAAAAGTTTTCAAGTTCAATTAAGTCATCATAATAAATTTTATGACTTTTAATATATTTATCCAAATTCCAATGAACCAAAATCTAGTGGCAACACCCAACCTATTTTCTCATATGGTTGGGATTCCAAAGAGTATTTTTTTTTTTTTTATTTTGAATGAAGATCTGGTGTTTGGAAGATGCTCGAAATCTTGGACCTTCCCAATGGTGAGAGAAGCCATTTGCAAGATACGTGCTGCATAATCATCCGCTTACTTGAAGAAGTACCTAGACAAACATCTTAACGAAACGGTCGAGCTCCAGGAGAGATCCGCCACCTCTACAAAACCATAATTGTCAAAAACAATTTTTTTTTCTGACCAAAAAAAAATGTACAATTTTTCACCCAAATCCCAAAAATCATCTGAACTTTTGTGTGTTGAATAAAAAGGGAAATTTATTTAAAAAGCGGTAAGCCTCTCGTACAATGGTCAATTAAGCCTTTATTTTTTCAACTTGACTACTTAAGTTATAAATCTTTTCAAAATTTGTTGATTTAGTTATTTTGGCCAATTTTGATAGGAAATGTTGATGTAGTGATTCAATCAATGCTAGCCATCCTAAATGGTGATTTCTTCAAATTTTGTTAAATTTTCCCCTTGTTCATTTTTTCATTTTTCCCTTCATCATCATTGCCGTTACACACGAGGGCATCCCAACCCTTGCCTAGGTCCAATGGAAATAGGAAAAAGGAAAAAAAAACATTAAAAAACCTCAAAAAAATCATTGACATCAACAATTTTTTATCAAAATTGACCATAGTAATTAAATTATAAATTATTAAAAGGTTTAAGATTAAATTGATTAAATTTTAAATTTTGAAACTAAATTAACTATTATATAATAAATTTATGAATTTTTAAATAATTAAATTTAGATAAATTACAAAGGACATTTCAAATGACGCAAATTATCCTTGTACTTTTACCTATAACGAAAATACTCACATTGAAATTTTCCCTCCAAGCAAGTAGACGTGGCGCATGATGTGACCAATTGTGATGTGTGTTTAATAAAGGAAAGAGTTGTAGGAGCGATCTATCTAAATACACGCAAGTCAATTGGTCCTAATTCTTTCTCGACCAAAAAAAAAAAAAAAAAAATTAGTCCTAATTAAAAGGAATCAGAAACAGCGATATTTTAGAGAAACAGTGTCTTTGAATTTTGCTTATGTGTACGAAGTGTAATTTCGGCAATCATGGTGTCACATCAGCATGCATAAATAGAAAACTCAATAGTGGGTATTTTCGATTCCTTTAGGCTTTTTGAATCAATTGAAAAGGCAGGATATCTTTTTTCAGATTTGGCCTAGATTATTACCACTACACTTGTAGACAACTATTTTCTTAGGTTTTGTTTGATCTAAAATGATTTATTTGGTAAAAATAATTACTTATATCACTTAAAATAATTGATTGATGAAAAACATTTTTGCTATCAATAACAATTTATATAGTGAATTTTTCTTCGTTCATTCATTTTCATAAGTGATGAATGCAATTATTTTCAAGAAAGTATTTTTCAAATTATTATTTTCTATGAAACAAATGACATCCATCCGTTTTCTTTGGCTAACTTTTTCGGTACCAAAAGTTTTGTTTCCCAAATTGCACTTCCTGGAAAATGACATTAACTTCTAGAATTATGGAAAAACGGTTGCACTCAACTCTAAAATGTTACGAATTTAAGATGAAGATAGATTATTCCTCACACGTGATAAGTGGCTTCACAAATCAGATCCCTCATTGGCCCAATCTTTTCAATAATTGCCCTTTTGGGATAATTTTATTTAAGAGGATGAACAGATAATGTGGTTAATTAACTAATATAAATCCCATTGTCTCTGGCCATGCTGCTGATACTTTTGTGTTGTGCAGCTGCAGAGCAGCATGGAGTGTCTTTTGGACCAAAAACATTGCAAAGCACACCATGCGAGATCGATGAAGATTTAGATGAAATTTTTAATTTTAGTGACCTCAGAGTGATGAACACGAAATTGATTATTATTTTCTCACAGCTCAATGATCATAACGGGCAAGACTGCTTGGTTTTCATGATTTGATCTAAGATCGATACATTCGTTTCCTATTTATTTCAAATTAATTTTCGCGTTACAGAAAATTTTAAATTGACATGATTGAGCCATGTGTCACAAAATATTCCAAATTAGTAAATTCGTGACTAATTTACTCTGTCCAATATCCCTTTGAAATTGCTTACATGAAAACATAGGTAAAAAACAATTCTAGTGATCAGTCAGTTGCATGAATCTGATGTGGAAATTTAATATAAATGGAAAGAACCGTCATATTGGGAGGGCTAGATCTAAAGAAAATGAACTAGGATGGAGATTTCTGCCCAAAATATGCTAATTTTTCCGTAAGAGTTCCCTCACATTTCGAAAATCTTATTTAAATCCCTCATTTCACCCTAATATTTCAAGAAATTTATTGTGGGATTACTGATTTGGGAATTTTTTGAAATTTGGGGGACATATGGAAAGAATATATTACCATGCAATATTTTAAGACATGAAAATTAATTTAAGATAAATGCAACATAAATATATTAATCTGGCATTTTTGTCATATGACTTTTTGTTGCTCGGTGACTACTGGTCTAGTATAGTAGTAGTCAATGCATCGATTTGATTGGCCCTATTGCCACAATCATTCCTCATCTTGCTTTCTCTCTTTTTGGTGCCCCAACTTTTTACTTTTTAAGGAACTAGCAACATTAATTTATATCATGTCTTTCGGCCCCACCTTAATGACCCGCATGATTTCTTCTCACCATTTCCATATTTACATGTTGTCCCCGAATTTGATTGGAAGATTTCATTAAATAGCAAGATACAATTTCTATTCCGATCACATCCTCATTTGTACATGAATGCATTTTGTTCTCCATCCTACATTTAAACACAACATTTTATCAAATGACATCCCATAATTCATTTCTAGCCACCAATCTTTGTGATTGACTACTATCTTAGATTTTGATTTTATCTTAGAGAAAAGAGATCAAATTAAAATTTAAGGAGCTGGCCGACAGACGGGCCATTTTATTTCGATCTTGCCTTTTTATGTTTGTGATTGGATTTCTTCTTCCTTTTTTTTTGAGAGTAAATCCACAAGTTGCAAAAGACCAAATCTTTGCTTTTGATTCTCAACTCTCTAGCCCATCTCCAGCTTGTCCTCATTGGGTTGTTTTGTCCGAAAATGGAGGGTCGAAATGTAAAATCGAGAAATTGCAATTTGGCCTAGTCCCTATTGCAAAAAGCTGCTAGTAGTAGTAGCCACCAAATGTGACTCCTGGTGCAAAGTGCAGCAGCAGTTTTGACGTTTCTGGACCAGAACTCCCTCAAGTGGTCCAAAGGCCAACCCAAAAAAAAAAAAAAAAAAAAAATATAATATAAAATGATTAATTAAAAAAAGGAAAAAAACACAAGGCCACGTGAATTGGAGTCAATCTTGCGTTGGGATTTTCCCAAGATCACGTGCCCAGAGCTTTCTCAAAATCAAAGCTTTTGGCCACATTTTGCCTCTTCATTTGCTCGAAAAAGGGGACAAGTGACCACCCCAAAATAAAAGAAGCCAGCGGACCGTGGGGGGACCAAGGAACGTCCTACCACCATCCTCCAAGCCAAGGAAACCCTTTTGGGTGGTTAGGCCGAACGGACCCCCCACCATATCCGAAAACTTGAACGTGCAAAAATATCGCTCCCCGAAACCCCTATTTTCGCCTTTAAATTCAGCAATTTTCAACGCAAATTTCAGCACCATATCAATCAGCCATGCAGCTGCGCTACTCGAGGACATGTCGCCACGGCGGTTCTCCGATTTTTCTTTCGTTTAGGGATTCAGATCGGCATCAGATGTGCGATTTTTCTATGTGCGATTTGGTTCGGGGGCGGGGGAGGGGGGATAGGGATGGATGATTGAGCGAGAAGCGTCCGGGGGCTTTATTTAAAAGGACGAATGCCCCTGCGTTCTGGAACCGTCGTGGGAGGAGACGCTAGGAGAGAGAAATTAAATAGGCGGCGTGCATGAACTTGGGGGCTGGTGCCGCACCGTCCAAGTGCAGGCCCTCCGGCGAGGAGATAGTTTTCAGTGCGTGTTCGTTTGGAAGTGGGTCGTCCACGTCGCCTACAGATTCCCCGCCATAAAAGCTCCGATTTTAATGCTTTATATGCATAAATGCATATATAGATATAGCTTTATTTAATTCGTTCGCGGGTCCATCTGCGATCTATGCAGCGCGGTGGTCGTCGTCGCATGTTACAGGCCTCACGTGAAACACGTCCGATTTTAATGCGTCATGCGCGGGCTCGACGTGTGTCGGTCGCGTGTCGGTCGAGTTCGCGCCAGAGCGCAGCTGTGCATGTGCCGACCTATATAGCCCGCGAGGCGTCTCGAAACCGAAAGCGATCTTTCCTGGAACCACCCCCCACCCCAACCCCAACTTGCGTATGGACGGCAACTTGCAACGCGGCGGCGGCTGCGTCAACTTGGGCACGAGGGGATGAAACCCTGGAGGGGGCGTTTGAAGAGGCTAGTGGGAGGGGCAACGGAGGAGGGGTTGACGGGGCAAGGCCTTCCTCCAATTTGGATATTTTCTTTTGAGGGTTTTTGATTTGATTGATTAGATTGATTTGCCACGACCCAGCTGAATGCTGTTTTGTCATCTCCTGCCATTTGGTCTTCCTTTCGTTTTGGTGGGTGGGTCGCTGTGCGCACGCTGAGGCCCGGCTGGGTCTAGCTGGAAGTTTCAATTCAATGGTCCTGTGCTCTAATTTGACCTGAGAGGTGACATCAATGGAATGGACCGTGTGGATCGTCGAGAGGGAAGACGTGAGACCCCCCGCGTGCAGTCCTCCTCCTTGGATTGGACAAATTCTAAATTATTTTTCCTGTATTGTACGCACCAGTGCACGTAAGCTCACTTGATGTTAACTATTAAATAATGCGAGCGCACGAATGACCCATGTGGTTTAATGGTGTAGGCTTGTACCATCTTATGGTTGAGATGACATTGGCTCGCATAACCGGGTGTATGGAATATTCGGTCGCCCCGTTCAGGCAATCTTACAGGCCCAAAAACTGGTCAATCTGGCACTAGGCACTATAACAACTTTTCATTATAAGCTCTCGATGCTGATATTGAAAGTCACCAGTAGATCAAACCCACTTCCGTTCTGGATCCATTCAATAGAGGAGGATGGATATAGTTACATGATATATATATTTTATTTTTAAGCAAAAACATCAAGGAATTATCTGTGTTATGCACCATTGGGCCTTGGAAGAGGTTCTTTGGCATTCACTCCAGCTTAACTCAACGTACAGGAAAACATGGTGTGCTGGTGCAGAAAGAAAGACTGAGCCTTTACGCAGTATCCAAAGCCTCTCAAGAACACACTATTGGAAAGGTACAAAATTTTGAATCGCTAAATAGTACATCCTAGCAAAGATTAGAAAACTACACCATCAAGCTCGATCGAAGCTCTAGGAAAATGGACTTAATTCCCGCCAACGTGATGTACAGATGCTCACTCTGTCCTCAGTGCCTTGATCCATTCAAGTTCAACTCTGAACTCACCGGGCCCAGATTTTGCACCGGGGACTCCACCTTCTGCATTAACAGACAGTGACATGCCAAGGATTCGAGATGGATTCATTTCCATACTTGCGTCTATGACATTCCCTCTCCACGTTGGCAAATATCGGGCAAGAGGAATCTGAAAAGGCCATAAAATCCACAGATTCAAAATAGCTTTCATGCATAAGAGCCAATACACACACACACACACACACACACACACACACACACACACACATATATATATGCATCCTGTCCTCTTTTACGTGCCGCTTCAAGTTTCAACCAAAGTAATAAAGCCTAAAAATATCTTTTGCAGCAAAATCATGCATAAGGACCAACCCATTTGAGATCAAATGCTCATCGACGAGATGCCGTTGATGGTGAATAGAAAAGAGATCACCATCAGTTTGCTGCGATAATTTAAACTCAGAAAGGACCAACATGACATGAATGATGGAAAAATTAAACCATAGGGACGACCAATATAACAGGCTTGATGGAAAAAAGTATCCGAGAATATGAGTCAAGCTTCTAATACACTACTGAAGCTCGACTTGCTAACCACCACACTAACAGGGACAAGACTTGCCTTTGCAATATACCAGTTGTCTTTTGGCACAAAGACAAAAGCCTGCCATGAATTATCTTCCGGCTGTCCAGGTGAGTTCACCCAATTCTCCGTGTAGATCTAGATCAGAGGTCAACAATATCAGAAAAGCAAGTTGTACACCAGCTAAAATGTTCAAGATAAAGGGGAAACCTGAGGACTACCTCTCTTATAAAAGCTGAAATATGGATAGATACTTACAGTGGATATGTAGCATCTACCATCTCCTTTAAGCTTTAGAGCTATGGTATCATATGCATCCAAATCAATGTAGCCATCAAACTGCAGAAGGGAGAAAAAAGAACAAGGAAACTAACTAAATACTGATGCTGGGAAGAATAAAGGAAACACTCAGTAAGACATGGAAAAGAACTTCTTAGTGTCAGCAATGAGCAACATCCTGCAAAAACATGCAAAAATCACTAACCTTCTTGGACCGCATTCCACAAAAGCCACCCCTTTTGATATTCCATTTTGAATCCTCCGCAAGATCCAGTGAGAGGTGGCCAGAAAATATTCCTATGCAAGAAACCCAGAAGCTATTGAGTATTCAGAACTCAAAACCGTCACAAGTCATTATGCCAATATAGTCACTATAGGAATAATTATGAGGCAATACCCTTTAGTCCATTCCCAGCATCATTAATCTCCAAGGAGGCAGACGATAGCCCTGAAAAGTCACAATAGTGGCAAAGATATTACCAATGAGATGAAAAGTCAAATCACCATTTGCCAGTACAATATGATGGAAAAGTGGTCTTTCCATCCAGAGAAAGACAAAATTGTATCGATATACTGAGTGTGCAAAATACTGGTCGTTTATTTCCCGTTTAACCTCATTTCTTTTCATTTGTTTGGTAAACTGTCTGATCCACCAACTGAATATTATCTAAAACACATGCATACCCCCATATTCAGAATCCGAGTAGAGATGCCACCTTTTCAACTCTTCCTTTGAGTTGAAATTAAATATACTTTTCTCGCTTGGAGGTATCAAGTCTTCAACATTCCATGTGAGAGCTGCACATAGAAGAAGATCAACACAACAATTACCAAAGGTAGAGAGTGTAGTTATAAATTACATAAGTGTCAATCTCTTTTATTTTCTTGAAAGTAGTTTATAACCATTTTGGAGCAGAAAATATACGATTAAGACCTCAGACAATGATACTGAACATGAGAGTATATAACAAATGCCAAAAATCAAAAGATCAAGTTCTCTTCAAGCAGATAGACAATTAAAACATGCCAAAAAGCCACAGACCAAATCAAAAAACCCACTTTATGATCAGGGAAGCAGATTGTTTTTCGAAAGGACATTTTCAAGTCATACAAAGAGAGAAACACTTCAAGGGTAATCGCATCAACTCCTTTTTCAGCAATCACCATTATGCTGCTGATGGAATAATAAATGTTGCAGTTAATCACAAAGTAGATTTACTTTGCAAGAACTTTGAATACAGCAATTTGTATCACGATTTGATGGTGTTTTTTATACAATCAAAGAAGAGAGGGAATCCACCATAATGCTGGATGGAAGTTCCAAAATCCAAGTTTGAACAATATCATCCAGCAAGGGACTCTGGCTAAGAAATGCTCTTTTATGGGCATTCCATGAATACTTACTCGAGAAGTCTAGCACATAACAATAAACTCTCTCATCATGAAAAGCTAATTACAAAGGAAATGCTAAATACCAGCCAGCCGAAAAAATCATATCACTAGAATTGGATGCCTTCAGGGCCACAGCTGATGAAATTTTTCGACTGACAGACTAATAGAAAATGAAACTGAATAAAGAATCATTTTGACGTGTTCCAAACCATTGCAAAAATGAATTTACCAAAGTCACCAATTTGACCCCGCCTTGGAAATGAGCCCGCATCTGTGTCCTCATGTCTCTTTAAAGAAAAAGTTAACCCTCAAGCATTATTTTTGGCCTTTCCCTTACCAAAGAAATGCCCCCAAAATGCTAAATTTGAATGAGACAGGACCAGAAGATGATGCCGCCAGTCACCCATCAATCTTACCGAAACAATTCTTCATTGCAAAACGCAATAGATAGCAGCAAACAACACTCATGGCCAAGATAAACAAAAAAATCTGCTAAGCTTCATATGCAAAACACGCCACTGAAGAACGACACAAGGCCTTATTACTGCATCAACAAATCTGAGGAAGTTAAGAACATGTAAGTACCTCTCTTCGTAGCATTTAGAGAGGCCTGCCACAACGCTCGAAACCTAGACATTTTCTCGTTCTTCTTCCCCCAAATCTATCCTGAAAATCAGAAAGGGAAGCAAGACCATCGTCATCTGGAATACGAAAGGCCACTCGCCTGAATCAAAAGCTTGCCTATCCACCAAAAAAAAGATCTAGCAAAATGACGAACCGTTTAGGAAGAAAATGACCTCGAACTGATCGGATAAGCACGCAGAGAGAGAGAGGGGGAGAAGCCGGTCGATCGGAGTGACGAGGTGGCTTCGCGGTCGCCGGTGTCGGAGCGGTCGCCGCCGGTAGCCGATCACCGCCGCCGCCGCCGCCGCCGAGGTGTGGGAACTGTGTGGAAGCTCGAGGCGAGGTTCTAACACTTTTGCGACTGAGAGGCGGCTCCGAGACACGTGGAAGTTTCTCAGGTTTCGTCCCAAAACGACGACGTCGTTTTGGTGACTTCCTATGGCTCGTTTTCCCATCGGACGCTCCTCACCCGATCACACAATCTCCTTCTCTCTCTCTCTCTCTCTCCCCCATCCACAATCCAGCACGCCGCCGCCGCCGCCGATCGCCGCCCTGCAGCCGGCGGCCCCCTCGCCGGTCGAAGGCGAATCCCGGCGGCGCTCGGCTCTATTCTCTAACCTCTTTGCTCTTCGAAATTGACTCGGTTTCTGGTCGGTTCGAGCGTCACCGAGTGGGGGAAGTTCGACGGCAAAATGGGAACAAGGAAAGGGAATGGTGTGGTCGAGTGTACAGGTGCGCAATAAGAGCACCAATGAACGGGTGCCACCTAGCCCTCGCCATTTGTCATTACATCCTTTAGTCTGAAAAATCAGGAAAAAAGAGAGAGAGAGAAAAATCAAATTGAACAATGTCATAAAAATAACAAATTATTTTTTATCGGTGATTTTCAATTAATTTGATCTATTGTTTGAGGCTGTTTTAAGTCAATTTGCCTAAGTGACATGCAAATCATGTGATACATAATATTATTATTTAGTGATATATCTCTTCATTTTATAAGCATTTGGTACGGACAAAATCATGGATTTTTATCAATTTTCATCAAACAAACTTAAACCCAAGTACATGTTATGTATCTGTTTGATCACAAGTACACCTTTAGGACTTGTCCATGGAACAAGCATGTCGGCACCTTCCTTGCAACAAAAATGGGCCATTTTCAAATTTCTCCGGGCATCTTAGAGTTTGGACAAGTGAGAAGAAGTTAAAAAATACCAGCTTAATCTTAACAAGAGTGCTTACATCCTCATCTAATCGACGGAGGAGTCATGTCAAATATTCACAATCACTATGGCGGGCGGACCAAAAATAATTGAGCATTTGGATTAAACAAAGCTATAATTGAATCGACTTTGCCGCCACGGCATGCACTCCATCTCTAGACAATGGGCACAGAATTAAACCATGATTAATATTATTATTAGAAGATAATAGGATCGATGTGATTAACGCATCGCTATCAGCCTATCAGGAGAAAAAGATAAAGAAAATATCTTCCGATGGGACATGGAAGGACACACCAAGTACAGCAGCCTCTGTATTTTCTTATATTTCCTGTCCCAGCAATCAGCTGGGGGAGTTCAGATAAGGGTTGATCGAGTTGACAGGTCCTATGGGATCAAGAGCCAGCAAGCTGAGCAAAATCGCAGGGCAGCAGCAAGGAGCGAGGCGGCTGGAGGGCGGCCCGGCAACCCCGAGAGGATACGTTCCGGTATGTGTGGGATTGAATGACCATACCAAGCGGTTCATCGTCCACACAAGAGCTCTCACGGATGCAGACTTCGTCCAGCTGCTGCGCAAGTCAGCCGAGGAATTTGGGTTCTGCAGCGAGGGGGTGTTGAGGATACCATTTGCAGCTGAAGATTTTGAAGACTGGATCGCGAGAGCTTCGAAGACTAAAGATTTAAGGGTGAAACCAGCTTAAGCCAGGTCGAAGATTCACGGTCGTCGCTGTTTATACTTATTACGAAGCTATTGCATGTTCATAGTGACTGTATGAAAAGGGTTAAAGTCTAGGAAGTAGGAACCTAGTATGAGTTTCATGTTCATACGCTGTATCCAGCTGCTAGCATGCATCTCACAGAGAAAGAACACGACTCGTGAACGTTATGATACCCGCTTCGCTGTTTCAACTCTGTTTCAACTCGTTGATTCTGATGGATGGACGGATCTTTCTATGGTCAAGAACATGGGAGACCATTGCACTGTTACTTCTCTTCCGCCTTTCTTGTCAAAGGTAAATGAGACTGAACGACGATCGCAAAGTCATAGAAATGAGTTCCCAAAAAAGCTGGATATCAACCCCAATTAGCAAACCAATGACCTGGAAGTCAGTTGATTTGTGTGAAGAAGTAGACTTGTTCACTTCCAAAGTAAGTCAAAGACTAACATGAACATAAGAAACTAATTCATTCGAGTAGAGACATTGATGAAACTCTGATCGATGATTCGTTTTGTGATTCTTTTCTGTATGGAGATCACAACCGTCGAGCTTGTAATGCCACCCAATCGCATCTCACTACTAGGAGATGTGGTAGAAAGATTACTTTTTCTTCATTAATGTGTACTAAATCACGGGTACAAACTCTGCCTAAAACATCGTAAAAATTGAAGAAAATGTGATAATTCATCTTTCCTCACATTAGTCAAAACTCGAGAGGAAGGAGGTACAAACAAACCGAAACACTTGATTGCTACCTCAATCGCTGTTTAGTTCCTCCCTTCCTCCGATCAATATCCATGTGCAAATGAAAGAAAGTCGCCACTCGTGTTTGACAGCTTTTGAAAGTGTGTGTCAATGTTTATCACCTGCGTCTGCAAATCGGCTTCTTATAATCACTTGGATGACCTTGCTTTCTTTCGTGATTTTGACTTCTTTTTAGTCGATTTCTGCGAGCCAGGATCCTCGGTATCCTTCTTTCGTGATTTTGACTTCTTTTTAGTCGATTTCTGCAAGCCAGGATCCTCGGTATCCTCTTTAAATAAATGTTCATAATCTTCAAGACTGGCAAAAGGGGATGCTGATGTCTTCCCCCTAGATTTCCTCTTTCCTTTTCTCCGATGGGAGCTATCTTCTTCTTCATCAGTCTTCATCATCTGCTACCCCAATTGCCACATCATCATTGTCATCTTCGTCGTCACTTTCGTCATCTTCGATGAGGCCAATATCATCACCTTCAATGGGGCCAATATCGTCCTCTTCTCCCTCATCCACGTCAAATGGAAGATCAATCTCTCCCTCACTAGCATCGCCAGCCAAATCATCATCATCTTCTGCAGCAACTCGCTCCAAGTCGTCATAATCATATTCACCATTTCCATCTAAGGAAATGTCAGCAGAGTCCAACATATTCTCAATCTCCTCATTATCGCTCTCATCTCCACCATCCACCTCTGCATCATCCACATCATATAGTTCTTCTGCAGCTTCTTCTTCTGCTCCTTTCTTCTTTTTCTTCTTCTTCTGTTTGTTTGAGGAATTCATTTTATTTATATAGAACTTGTGGAAAACTAGATCTTCCGGGGGAACATCCGTTTCAGCAAGTGACAGAATTTCTGGCCCAATTAACTGATAGTTCATATCAAGCTGGGGAAAAAAACACAAGAGCAGACACAAATTTAGAGGGTTCCACAGTAGGCAGTAGACACTCATAGTAAGGTCAATGCATCACAGACAAATGGAAAGCAACTTAGGGAACCTATTTATACTAAGGCAAAGAAACATATATCTTGATGTCTCACCTTCTTGGCAGGTTCAATTTGGGAACCACCATGCCATGAGCTTTGCTTGGGTTTCTTTTCCATTAACTTGTCTAAGAAGGCCGGGAGTGAGAGGTCGTTTAATGGGTTTCCATTGTACACAATGTTGGCCCCAGACAGGAGTGTCTGAGCCATGGTAGCAACTGATGGATGAACGTGTGAAGCAAGTACTGTGAGCTCCCACCAACTTACACAATCTGCATTGCTATAGTTCCCCAAATGGGAATGAAATCAATTCATTTGGAGTTTTTTAAACATAAATTATCAAGGGTTTATGAAAATGCAAAGCAGTTCAGAAACTGGCAAAAGCTACAGGTTAACCATATTAAATTGAAAAAAGGAAAGGAAGAAAAGAAAACAAGAGAAGGCCGCCAATTCGATGAAGAATTGTAGACCCTTAATATATAGCCTCTTTAGAGAAAATAATTATTCTATACATATAGTAAATATTTACTCCACTTATAACATATTCCTAAAACAATGATCGAGAGATCATACAGCACGATTAGATTTGGCAAAAATACTACAGTCCATTACAGGTAACGTACCAGGGAAAGAAAAGGGGGTGTTAACTTACCAGTAAGACGGCTCTCTGTGCCTAGGATTATACCCTCCAGGAAGCAATGGATCTGTTGAATTTACTCCAGACTGGTCAATTTTGTTTTTAGATAATTCAACTCCCTGAGTAGTTGGAGATTCATTCTTTATAAGCAACTCAGCTGCTTCGTCAGAGAGTTCATCATCATCAGAAGAACAGATGGGCAAGCCATCCTCCTCCTCTGAGGAATCATCATCCTTCACAGAATCATCAACAATCGAATTATTTTCTTCTCTTGAATCATTGATTTCTTTTTTGTCAGCTTCTTCAACAATGTCTTCAAAATGTTCTAGCTCTTCATCAACCGACTCA
The DNA here is from genome assembly GCA_017140185.1 of Eucalyptus polyanthemos subsp. polyanthemos. Lineage (NCBI taxonomy): Eukaryota > Viridiplantae > Streptophyta > Magnoliopsida > Myrtales > Myrtaceae > Eucalyptus > Eucalyptus polyanthemos. The sequence continues at coordinate 36,550,801 of CM029466.1, read as the reverse complement.
CTCTGGAGCACTACATTCCTGCACAATAGTATGTATTTTTTCAAGAAATTTCCATCTGAAACTCTCATCCTCCAGTAAGTTCATTTAAACATCAAAAACAATCCAAAGAACATCCTGTCCTCACCACAAAGGAGGTCTGGCTTTAAGAAGCTCAGAGAGAAGAAAAAGATATCCACAGGCATATTGAGGTGGCTGTTGCAGTGCAACCTGTCAAAAATCAGTGAACTTTCATTAGAAAATGAAAAATCGGCAAAGGCATTGCCATCATTTATCTATGGAGTCTCATCTCTCAGAAAATTTTTATAAGTTAAAATCTCTAAGAGTATGAGCATAAGAGATATTAATGAACTATAACTAACTGAAGCACAATAAGCCATGTTCTGCATATAAGAAATATTAGTTTAACATTCTACTTCTACAACCAGGAACTGCCTGAAATAGTTGTGCCAACCATGCACTTCTATGAGGAAGAGAGGAAAGCAGACATTTATCTAAGAGTATTTAAGGACATTTTTGCAGGATTTATCTCTAGATTTAAGCAGAGAGAGATATCTAGCAACCATAAGAAAGAATTAAGGAAGGCTAAAATGGTCCTCGCTACAAACCTGCAAAAGACGCTTTGAAAAGGCAGCCACACGCTTTAAATTCACATCACTTTTCATGACTCTCAGAAGTAGACCAATAAACATTTCCACCTGAAGAATGCCAAAAAACCAAAAAAGGTGAGAGAGACAGTGTGCACGCTATAAGAAAGGCACAAACCATTCCTTGTTTCTTCTTTGTATTCTTAAGTATTTGTTAGCTTCCTTATTCTTGAGAGGGGCATGTCAAGGGCCAAAAGCAGGACAAGAGGATACGGACAGGGGCATGGCAAGTAACTCATAAGATACTCTGACATGTGATCTCATCTTCCCAAGACCACCAACTCAGCAATATCTAATTCAAGTCATTTAACTCTTTCAATGTGAGTTCTTTTATGTCTTCAAACTCAAGCTACACTTGATCTTCATTTGCATAAAGAGAACTAAAAGAAGCATGTAAGCCTTAACACAAAACTCCACATCCATTAGATATCAAGCTTCCAATTGAGAAATTTCCCTAATGAATGGTATTTCAAGGTGGCCATAGGCATTCTACATAGTAAGTCCAATCAGACATAAAAATATCAGTGTCGCTTGCCTTGGAAGAATTCATGGCAGTAGGAAGTAGAAGTTTTGAGTATAAGGCACGGTAAAACCGGTCACTGGCTATCTGATTTTTGGATGAGATTTTGTTGAGAAGCATCAGAGCTTGTATTCCTACATTAAAATTATTTGAGTGAACCTGCATAAGAAGAGTGCAGATATCAGAGCACATAGAAAGGTTATTTCCCTCTTGCACCAATCATATAGCTCCCTTCACAAGATACTCATCACAAATGACTTGTGTCTCTGAGCTCACCAGTCGGAAGAGCAGTGGTGTCTGGACCTCAACAAAGTCATCAGCCTCGTTGTTTGAAACATAGGGAAATGCTCTGTTCACCCCCTGGAAGAATGAAAAGGTACAATAAGATCAACAGAGAAATTGCAAAACCACCACAGATTGTACAAATCAGTGGAAAGAATAAGAGAAACTGACAGTTAACAAGACTGATAGTATTCTTGAGTCTAATTCAACATGAGCATCTGTTGCATCTTTTTCCTTTTCCCCCTCAGAACCAGAGGCCCTCTTACGCTCCTTTTTGCCACTCTTAGCTTTTTGTTGACCACTACCAACCTCAGTAATCAACACCTGACATTGTCCAACAAAAATAAACATCCGAGATCTTCAAAATAGAATCTCTAGGTAATCAGATCATAACAAAAACGTTTGCCTCTGCTGGAGACCTAGGAAGGCAAAGAGACCTCATTCTATGCAACCATGAAATAATACAAAAGGTGCAATTACTATAATGTAATAGTACCTTAAACACAGCAAAGTACACATCTATCAATCTTTTTGCCAACTTTGGTCCATCTCCTTTGTTACTAAGACGAATTTGGCTCAGGAAATTAATCTGCACATGTAAAATAGCTAATTGAAGTGAATAAAAATAGAAATCTAACAGCAACGTACTCGCACAATCTTACAGGAAACATGTGTAGCCAAGAAGCAATCAGCCTAGAATAAAGTCCATCTACAAGACTGTCGCAATTTAGGGTAATTCAAAGGCAAGCTCTTTCAGAAATGATTTGCAGATACAATTGCATAGAAAGGAACTAGAAAAGAAATATTGCAGATGAATACCTAGGCAATCAGCCTACTCCTCTTGGAAAGAAGGAATTTTAAAGATTGATAAACTCATGTTGCACACAAATGCCTCATCACCATTTGGGGTATGGTGGCACAGCCAATGCTTGATGTATCCATTAACCATTACCATACAGTACAATGCAGTGGAAGGACTCATCAAAAATCAACGACAGTGGAAGGTGCTAAAAGTGACACATTAATCATTTCTTTAAAAGGATCATCAAAGGCCCTGCAAATGATATTACTAAAACAAATGACAATAATATACGAATGAGAAGACGTACAGCATGATACTTTGCCCGTAAATTCAGGTGTGGGCGAAAGAGAAAAGAGTCCACCTCATCAATCACTACCGCCTGTAAAAGGAAGAACCCACTGTAATGACAGTTGCCCAAAATAAATATAAAAGTTGTGCATCATAAACAGAACTTAATAGTCAGTCACAGAATAATAGGTGAAATGGCCACTTACACCCACACAGATCATTCAAGCCAGCACCTTAACAACCTGATAGTTATAGAGGTAATATCATGTATTGCTTTCCATGTTCCTTCATTCATACTTTCAAAATTATATGACGTAGAGAAGATTCTTATTCAATAGCCTTGAATTTAAAGCTCAATTGCTGTTCTAATGAACCGCAATCTGTTTGATAACCTAGACCCTATCAATGTTGATTTACTAGTGAGGAGGACACATGTGGTGCAGGGTGTCATTCGAATTTTATGTAATTTGAACAGTGTTTCTTCTTTATGGCTCTTCTACCAGTTCTTATTCATTTCTTCTTGATTTTTACAAGTTATTTTTCACTAATGCCAGTTGATACAAGAGCCTGGAAATCAGGAAAAAAATCACATTGACATTCATGTGTCCTTTGTAAAACTCACAAAAAACTCTAATATTTGCTCCACCAACAGAGGTGATTGCTGAAAGACAACGTGTTCAAGGACGAGATATGCTGAATGGTGCGCTACCTGATTCAAAAGGAGCTTTGTATATTACAGGGCAATCCTCTGAGAAGTAATTATGACCTAATCTTGGAGTTTCCTTACATTAAACAAAAGAACCATATATTACTCGTATAGTTATATGTCCATCCAACATTCAACTAGCTTCAGCAGATTGTTTTTACAGAGGAATAAACTTTTCTATACAAAATGATGGTCCTTCATTAGCCACATAAATGAGAACACACATGCAATTTCTTCCCTCCACATGGAAGGAACGTTCTACAGATCTACACTGGTCCTGTTCCATGTTAAATGTCATGAGAATAGTCCTAACCAATTAACTGAAAACCCAGGAAACCACAATCATGAGATTGCCACATGCATAGTCATAAAAAAAGTCACTACTTGAACAATATACCTTCATGTTTGGGTGTTCCGACAAAAGGTTGGATAAGTGAAAGTCAGCATTGGATGCACCCTTATTTTGAGGATCCCCAAGCTGCATATAGACAAGGACAACACATGTTATCACCGTCAGTTGCTATAAAAGTCAACTGGAATCTGGATAAATGAACAATTAAGAATCAATTAGTAAATGGTCAAAAATTTCAATCTCAACTTACTTTGTTGACAAGTGCAGAGAGCAGTCGACGCTCCTGTTCTGATTTATTCTTCAGGAGTGCATACATGGTCTACAAGCACCAAAATCCAAAACCAATCAGATTTTTTTTTTTTTTTTTTTGGTAAGGAACCAATCAGATTATTTATACAAGCATTTCAGAAAAGAATAAGTGAAAAAAAAGAATATTGTCAATAGACTAACTCAATAAGGTGATCAAGCAACAAGTACAGAAGAGGTAAATTTGACAAATATACTTGGAAAAGGTAGTGGAGATTACATGAAACTGCGAATCAATTTCAAAGGCAGAGTAACTATTAACTATCATATATGCCAGCAACAATTTCTGTCCAATGAAGGAGATCAATTTCATGCATATCTAGCTCCAAACCCAATTAAAACTTTTGAGAGAATTTTGACTATAGATACAATAAGAACACCTGTCCAAAAAATATTTCAGACCCAGTGATTATTTTCAAGAAGAATATGTGCATATTGCATAGCTAACAAATCTCACAACAGAGTGAAAAAACTTACCCTCAAAGCCTTGTCCTTAAGAATGGGTAGCATATCCCTTGATGCTTCCTCAAGTGCAACAATAAAATGCTCATACCTAAAGAAATCATGCAATCCAAAATTTAACTACCTGAAGCATTTTGTTCAAATCAAATAATGCAATGCCGCTTTAAGCTTGCATCATGATGTAGAAAACATGTTTTATTCTTGATTTCCTCAAAAGCGCGTTCGGCATGCAAGTGACAATTTCACCTATAGATTGAAAATGAGTAAATATGTTTGATTTAGTAGATATCAATGAGTAGCCTCATCTATTCACTAGATGAAAATAATAGTTTTCAGTTTTTCAATTATCTGTAGTGTATGTCAGTAATATATCATATCAAAGGCATCCTTTTGTGAAAGTTTTTTTTTTTTTTCCTTCCTTCACTCTCTTTCCAGTCTACTGTTCTCAATAAGCTAGATAGGTCTCCGCACGTGACCACAAGTATAAATCAATATTCTGATAAAAGATGAAGCATGCGGACTAGTTAGTTCTAGCAGGAGCATCCATTTGCAGACTACTAAGGCTTTAATAAATGCATACCTCTGCTTTAAGCAGTCTTCCCAGTACCAAAAGAGCAGAAGGGAGTAGCCATCCTTTGTCTCTGGAAGATGATTTAGTGGCCTCTGCAAGAGGGTCTTCAGCTTACGTTCAGGCAATAGACTAACAAGAAGTAGGAAAAGTGGTTTAATAATCAAATATGTACACAATAAACTTCAGCATAAATTTTAAAGCAGGATCACAGTAGTTCATCATCCAGAGTTGCACCATGCCAGGGCAAACATAGGTTCAAGAGAAATCAGTGACTCAAAGACACTTGAAATGGGAATGCCAGGTTAACAATAAATGTAATACACAGAAGGCAGATGGTGCCCACACGAGGCTCTTCTAGAAGATTAATGGCAAAGCAGCAGCCAGAATTGGGATTTCACCGAGACAGAGAGAGAGAGAGAGAACCTTGAAATGAACAATTCTTTCAGTACTTCAAAGCCAGTTAAAGCATGACGTTTCCCCACTTTTGAAGTCACCATTCCTAAAAAAAAGAAAGTGTTTAGATATTATCCATCTAAACTCGAGTGCAGATATTTCATCAGCAGTCAGCTACATTATGATGACCAGAATATCTGTCTATAGCAATATAGTGCAATTAACGGACATATGTTCTTGGTTCAGAGGATTATTTCAGTCAATTCTCGCATGGTCTAACAAAGAAAAGCATTGATTCAGAAAAACAACCGGCAGTCATGCAACATACAATCACAACATTTGAAGAAGAGGCAGATACCAAAACAGCCCAATTCATTGAATTACACCTTTTGGGTCTAGAACTGGTAGACAAAACACGCAGAAAGGTAATAGAGACAAACCTTGGTAACTCTATGAATCGAAAGATAAAGGCATTCAGGTTACAGGATAAAACCTAGAGAACTGTGCGTATAGCCTTCAATGGGCTACAGGCACATCATACCACGCGCATGATGAAGTAGATGAGGCAAACTCCAGCAAAAGTAGAAGAAAGAATTCAAAATGCTGTATGCATCATCAATAATCTAAACATGGTTTGATTAGCTGCGAGCTCAACATCTCTCCTTCAACACGAGTCTTGCTCCTCACACTAAGCAAGAAGCTCTTGAGTCCATTACCATATCAACACAGCATGAGATCCTTCCCAATGACAAATAGGATTCACAAAAACATTCGACTTGAACAGCAAAAATTTCATCTAAAGAGAGACTCTCAGAAAGCTTGCCCATTTTGAACTTCACAGCTTCAGAACATCATCCAAGAGACGACATTTGAAGCACTTTATAAGGATTAAATTACAGAACAAGTAAGCATATGTAGAACCCAAGAAACCAAAGTCACTTGCATCCATTGGCTTAAAAAGGAACTCCTAAATAACATACCAATTAGCCCATCAAGCGACCGCAGGTTGGCGATTGGATTATCCCCAACCATGACCGAGAAGGCCGACACCTTATCCGAGGCTGTCCCCGACCTCTGGGTTGCGACGAGCATCTTGACGTCCCCACTCTGCCCCCTCGAGGATTCGTAATCCTGCGCATACTGCGCCATCAGCCTCTCCCCGAGCTTCCTCTTCTCCTCGACGACAGCCTTCCACTCATCCACATTGCTCACCTCCAATTTCTTCCCTTTCTCTCCAACCACCTTCGCCTCCAGTTCCTCCGCGTCCACGTACCAGACGGCCAGCGCGCTCGCCTTCACCAGCGGAAGCTTCGGCAAGTTCCTGAACTTATCAAACGACGAGCTCGCGCCGCGGCGGCCGCCGTTCTCGTCGACCGACAGCACCGGAGGTTTACGCTTGGCCTTTGGTTCAGGCTTCCGCGCCGGCCCATCGTCCTTGGAATCGGCGCCCTTATCGCGACGGGCGTCGCCGGAACCGCCCTTGCCCTTGCCCTTGCTCTTCCGGTCGTCGCCGCGTCGGCCGGCGGGGCTGGAATCCGCCTCCGCGGGGCGAGGCTTGAGGGGGCCTTTCCGGCGGAAATCGGCGTCGTTGAAGCCGGAGGAGGGGAGGGAGGAGGAGAGGCCGAGCGAGGAGGCGAAGGAGGCCACGTCCGACTTCAGGAGCTCGACGTCTCCCGGGTCGGCGGCGGCGGTGGAGGCCGGCGGAGGCCTCTTGGGCTTCGACGACGGCGCCACCATTTTCGCGCGCGGCGGTTTCGGAAGACGAGAAAGAGACGGGAGGGTTTATGAGAGGAAGACGGTGGCGAGGGTTTTAGTGGTGAGTCGAAAGTTGGGGCCAACGGTTCCGGTCCGATCCCATAGAACCGGTTATTTTTCTTTTTCTCGCCAAAGGATGGTCGTGCATGATAAGCCATAATAACAAATCTTAATATAGTGGTAGAAATAACTATGAGTGAAGAATTATTATACCGTAACTTATTGTATTATTAAACGAGATAATATTTAATTTATATTTTATTAATTTTTTTAAAGAAATGATAAATAAATTTGTAGTTAATTCAATTTGATACTCTTTTAAAATTGAGAGTCGAACTGTTCAAATATCGATTCTAATTTTTAGAATTAAAAGTCAAATGACATTTTCAAGAACTGGGTCGCACTGGTCGGTTTGATCCGGATCAGGCAATTCTCAGTTTGAGCTATTCATTTTACACACGTTTTAGTCCAAAGCTTGCGGCGATTGCGAGGTGGCGCGAGTGCTCTGCGGAGAGCGAATTTCGGGCGGGTCGAGCGCGGCCCGGCCCGGCCCGCTCGAATGTTTTGGGCAAGCCCGGTTGGCCCGTAGTCAACGAGGCGATCGGGAAGGTCAAAGGCCATTTTGGCGATAACGCGGTTCGAGCGAGGGCAAAATCGACAATGCGGTGGAGCTAGGGTTTCGTCCGGTTCGAGCTCGTTTATATGCAGGGCCTCCGTCAGCGTGTCGAAGAGCTGGAGCCGCTTTTAGCTTATTCTTCTTCACTTCCTCAGAGCCCTTCCCGCGCCCTTCCCGCGGTTGCCAGCTTCCGGATCCTCGGAAACTTCCTCGATGGCGACGGGAATGACCGCGACCTCGGGCGCCGCCGCCGCCGGCGCGCCGGCGAAGCAGCTGTCCCAGAAGGAGGCCGACATCCAGATGATGCTGGCGGCGCAGGTCCACCTCGGCACCAAGAACTGCGACTACCAGATGGAGCGCTACGTCTTCAAGCGCCGCAACGACGGTGCGTTCGTTCCCCGGAGACCCAAAAAAACAAAAAACAAAAAACAAAAAAAAAACCTTTTTTTTTTTTTTTTTGCCGTCTGCTCGGGCTCGATGTGATGTGGAATCGTTCGTATTTTGATTGGCGATGTGCGGTTGCGCCTCCGTGGATGCGTATTGGTTGCTGGGATTTGAGCTGCTTATAGGCGGTGTTTTTATGTCGAAGTTCTTTCGATGTTACTGCACGAGCGTAGTGTTACTTGGAGAAGTTGTTGGTTGTGTGCCTATGTCTCTGGTCATTTTGTGCACATTTGAGATGCTAGGAGAAGTTCCTTCCTATCCCGTTCCACGCCCTCAATCGATTGGCGCAGATTCGGTGTGTTTTGTTAGGGACTTCTCAATTTGAAAGTTCCAAAATTGAATGAAACAAATGGAGTTCATTGTCATTGTTGGCTGCGCTTGTTGATGTTGAAAAATTGGAGCTCCAGTTCTTTCATAGCGAATCGAGAATCGGCTTGCCTGAGTCTCCCACCCCAAAAAAAAATTGGACCTTCCCATCTCATTCTGCACCCTCGATCGTTGGGTGCAGATTCGGCATGTTTTGTTAGATACTTCTCAACTTGAAAGTTCCAAAATTGAATAAAACAATGGAGCTCAGTTGTTGGCTACGTTTTTTGATGTTGAAATTGGAGCTCCAGTTCTTTCATAGCATGACATTTTGTCGCATCATGCTTTGTCAAAAATCAGCTTGCTGGAGATTTTTTTACCCAGGATATGCAATGCTATGCTTTAGACAGATGCTTGTACTGGGAGTTCACTTGCAATGTGAATAGTAATCATATTTCAGTATGCTTGAAGAATAGGCTTTTCTTTATTTTCAGCGACAATCTCACCCTTGGGTTCTCAGGTATATACATTATCAATCTTGGTAAAACTTGGGAGAAACTTCAGTTGGCAGCTAGAGTTATTGTGGCGATTGAAAACCCACAGGATATCATTGTTCAGTCTGCTCGACCATATGGTCAAAGGGCCATTTTGAAGTTTGCCCAATACACGGGCGCTCAAGCAATTGCCGGAAGGCACACCCCAGGAACATTCACTAATCAGATGCAGACCTCATTTTGTGAGCCTCGTCTGCTCATTCTTACTGATCCGAGAACCGATCACCAGGTAAAGTTTCCTTTCTACAGGTGCCATGGTTTCGCAAGTTCTTTGTTTTATGTTAGCTTCTAGCTTTGGACCGTCATGGCAGACTACTTCCATATTCTGTCCTCAATAAATTTCAATACTTTTCATTCTTGCAGCCAATCAAGGAATCAGCTCTTGGAAACATTCCAACCATTGCTTTCTGTGATACTGATTCACCAATGCGATATGTTGATATCGGCATCCCTGCTAACAACAAGGGAAAAGACAGCATCGGATGTCTCTTTTGGCTCTTGGCAAGGATGGTCTTACAGATGCGTGGTACCATTCCCATGGGTCATAAGTGGGACGTGATGGTAATTCCAAAATATCTCTGTTGTGGTTCCCCTAGTATTTTTTCTGGAGCCTTTGGGGGAATATGGTGGCTATGGTACTCTGGAGGGAGAATAACGAGGCAGTCCAAACAAATGATTAATATTTGCAACATGCGGAATTTAATAGGAGGAACGAAATTACTTGCATTTTTTACCCCAGTGTCATCCCCATTAGACTAGCATGGATTGGATGTGACTTATTCTTCATTTGAAATGCTCCAGATATCCCTTCTGACTAAGGGAAAATTCTTGTCATAGGTGGACTTATTTTTCTATAGAGAGCCAGAGGAGACTAAGCAACAAGAAGAGGAGGACGCTATTGCCCCAGCTGAATATGGACTACCAGATTACTCTGGTGCTGACCAATGGACTTCCCAAATCCCCGATGCTTCATGGGCTGGTGAAACTGCTCCCCCAGCTGCGGTGGCTGCCGTGCCAGCTGCAACCTGGGCACCAGAGCAAGGTACTGATTGTTGGCAAACATCATATCTTTATTTCCTGATTAGCATATGGAAGCCGGCCCAGTCCTTATTAATCTAATTCATTGTGGTTCCAACAACCGAGAACAGAAATTGCTTGTTGGATCCAGCATTCTCATTTGCTGCGCTTCTTATCTCCTGATTGTTGCTTGACCTCTTCTCAGGAGCAGCAGCAGCAGTGGCAGTTGATGGATGGGATGCCGTGGCCGCACCAGTAGGTGCAACGCCTGTTGTTGCAACGCCCGTTGTACCAGCAAATGACGCCGGCTGGGAATGACGTGTGATCTGTCTTTCCTAATTTTTGTAGACGTCACCCATTTGAGAATTTTTTTTTTTTTTTAATGGAGGGCACCATTCAACTATACCGGTACTCTTGGAGATTTATCCATGGTTGTTTTCGAGTCTGAATTTGTTTCTGTTCTTTAACGAAGTCAGACAATGTAGTGTTAAGGATGTTTGAACGCACAGATGTTCTTAATGGGACGATAATTTGTTGAATGACACGATTTGGCATTCAGTCACTAGGTACCTCGTGCATGTCTGATGAGGTAAAAGTATCAAGCGCGATTGCAAAGATTGTTTGCTACGCAGTCATGGCATTCAAACCATAGAAAAATGCATTTTAAAATGTATAGATATCGCCAATGAAGTAATTTAAAGCTAATTATTATGCTGATAATATATTTAGTCTTATTCCGTATTGCCTCTTTTCGAAGGCACTCGTCTATCATCGTTGGCTTCTTTCTTCAGCTCATATATAGGGTTCAAACCAGCATGGAAAGAGAGTATCACATATGGTGGCTCAAAGGCATATATATGATTAGAGGTGAGTTCTCGATCCAATTTAGTTAAACCTGAAAAACCCGAGACATAAAAAGACATCAAGATTGCCCATGATTTCAGCACCTGTTCATTGTTAACGTCTTTTTAAGAAAGTTGCAACTATCGTTATGGAAAGTTGGTGCTTTGCCTAAGTGTGAAATACCAAAATCCTGAAGGAGGGCAAAGTTTTATGATGGACAATTCGAGGTTGAAGATGTTGAAGTGCGTGTGGGCTCCCAACGTCCCTGCATAGGCGACGTTCCATGCGGAATACCCATCTTTTTCCCACCCTTTCATGAAAGCCTCTGTCCAAAACCTCAGCCGACTGAGAAAACTCCTTCGATCCGTCTGTCCTGTTTTCTTTCGTGCTATGACCATTTACAAACCACGCAGAAATGAAAGCAATTGAACTCTCAGTCCTTGCACGGCTGGCACTTGTGACGAGCTAAAATCTCAATATCCTGCTACTCAAAAAACAACGAAAAATCGGGACTTTGTACATTTGGAGCGGAGATCAACTGCTAATGAATCAAAATGAGACCTGTGACTATATATTGAAGCCCATGGGCAAGAGACTAAAAATATTTACAAAATTCGACAAGAGAATTGGGAAAATTGGGTTACAATTGAGAGCTCTATAGAGATTTTGTTTCCCGCTAAGCAGCTCAAAAGAGATTTTGGCGACATAAATTTACCCTTCCTAGTGAATCGCTAGAAGTGATCGACAATTGCAACGGACTTGCCCGTGGACAAATGAATGCTTGAGATTTACACGGCCCCAACATGACTTCGGCTTGGAGGGAGGAAACTATCATCTTCTACTTCTGACGGAATCATTTCGGTGTGTTCTTTTTCCCCCCTTTGCCAAGGATGTGCCGTTTATTCCTATTTACAAGAAACCCGAATCCTTGGGATGGGTTGAATCGAAGATTTACGAGTTTGTCATGTTTGGTTCTTGTATAACTTGTAAGCAGTCATCAGTGGAACAACATTCCGCCATCAGTTACCCAGCGCCCGAAGTCATCAGAGAAGTGGACAGTTCCACCATCATTGAGGTCACTCCCAGCCTGTTCCTTTCTCTAAAATGAAGAAAAGACAAATGTTCTTATCAGAGGCAAGAAAGAAATGGGCTATTTGAAAAAGCGGGGATGGCGACTATTTTGCCGTCAAAACTCAAAACTTCATGCACCCATCTCTGTAAGAACTTATCGTGGTTCTTTATAAAAGAAAATCTAGATTAACTAAAGGAAAGAAGTTGCTGTTCCTGTTCCATCATATTTATCAAAGTTTATTTAGATGCACATGAAGAAATGCAGTGAGCACTTCACTTTTGAGCAGCTGATCTAGAATCACCAAACTACCCTGTGTTGTGCGACTTGGAACTCACAATGACAGACAAAACAAGTGACCATATCCTAGTAGTATACATTTAACTATATCTATGGTAAATTCTGCTCTGATGTGGAGTGTTAACAGGTCCAAAAGGAATAAAGATAATTTTTGGGTATACAGAAGAGAATGGAATCACTCAAAATACTGATACAGCATCACCATGACTAACACAGACTCTGCTTATAATGGAAAACGCAAATTGCTATAGTGTGTCTGATTCAATGGATTATTGCATCAGAAAGTCCCAGAACTCAAAGCATGTGAAGGAGAAGCTGAGATTATAAAAAGTGATTTTAATTATTGTTGTCTATGGAAATGAGTAGCTGTTGTCCTTCCCTTATGGGTGTTATTCCATTGGGAAGGAATGCCATGAAAGTTCCACCAGGCACGTGATATAAAATTTGCCACCAATGAGGGTAACGGGTATGGGAACTGCAATCTAGCTTGCAGTCCAACCAAATTTGACATATCAAACATAGCCCATCGTGTCTTACATCACATCATTGATTCAGTGTTTAAAAGCATTAAGGAAATGGAATAAGAATTCTGCTTTAAATTCAAATTCTTTTATGTGCTTGTTCTCAAAACATCTCTTGAAATGATTAGAGCAAACGTAAATATCTAAACTTTACTAGTAAGAAAGAGAACAAACCTCCAACTTGGGCCTAGATGCACCTGCATGCCTGGTCACATCATTTTTTGGTCCACTGATAAAATTTCCCAGAGATACACTCGCAATAGATGACCTGCAGCCATTAAAACCAATCACAAGTTTGAATATCAGATAACATTAGAAATATATCCCATTTCATCTCATGCATCGATGTGGCTTTCTGGTTGACTTTGGGACACAGTGGCCATAATTAAGAAAGAGTAGAAGGTTCGCTGTATAAAATAAACAAGAAGAGAAAACAAATCTCCTCCAAAAGTGATACTGCAAAGTTCTCAAAGTTCTCATTTCATACCTCTCATAAACTTCATCATCACAAGAGTTTGCCGAGGAAGATAGCCCATCTACATAAAGAAAGTTGGTAAAATTCCATTCATCATCATGACAATCATAACAGATGTCATCACTTTCTTGCCAGGATGCATCCTCTTGGATAATCTCGGATGGCTGCCTGCAAGCAGCTGTTGGGGTATATCTGCAACAGAGACTGATACCCATTAGCAAATTAGCAGATAATCTGCAAGGACAGCCCTCATTAGAAGAAAGATAAATTGTAAACATCACATATTCAGCCTGGAGAGAATTACAATTCTCAGAATTCAAGCATGAGCTCAAGTTCTTATTGCACCAATAGAAGGATCTTAAATCTATAACTGCATATAGGGGAGGTACATAAAATTCATCATCTGGGAGAGAGACCTGAAAGTAGAGTCATCACTTTCAGCAGCTGAGATCTCTGGAGAAGACTCTGAAAGACCTCGGTTACCTCCTTGTGAACTTGTCCTATAAGAGGCTGATTGTGAATTAGATTTTTGGTTGCTAGAGGCATTTCACTTTCACAAGGAATGTTTCCATCAGATAGTGATCTTTTCATTAATGACCTGCAAAAAACAAAAGTTACAATTAACCTTCTCATATATGTATTCCAGATCTCATAAAAACAAAGATCCGTCATTATGGGGAAGAAGAAGAAGATATGTAATTTTCCTTCTTATTCAGTTAAAAAAAAAAGATCCACGTTCAAAAAGCAATAAGTCATCACTTGGGATTATTCGCCAGAAACATTGATTGAATAGCAGATATAAAAGACATGAGGGAGATGCCAGGCACTTCTTACCTCATTATTCAATCACCTATTCACAAACTCGTGTCCCTTTAGAATTGATGTAAGATTAATTACACAAGAACCATAAGTATCTAGGACATTGAACATTTATCATTGATGGAATGCATCCCAGAAAAAACTCAAACTAAGCTGATGATAGCTCGGACATCATACATATTTCGAAAGATTACAACAATATGCAACTTGAAAGGAATGCGAACCATTATGATCCCTTTAGTATAAATTGTACTGATCCAGTCTATGGATAGTCGATGACATAGATCTAACAGAATTCAAGAATAAAGAAAGATAACTCTTTGTACCGAGTGTTCTCATCAACATAGTTAAGATGACGCCTTCCTTCCCACAACGAAGGTTCACCCAGCTGGGGCTGAAAATATCCCAAAAACCTGGTCAACAAATCAGCCAAATATTACACCAACCATGTAACATATATACACACACATCACGCTTAAAACACAGTTTCAAAAGTACCTAAGGCTCATATATCAAAGTAGGAGTTCATGAAAGAAAATATGGCACTCACACATTAATGGCAGCTTGTTTTTCGGCATCCACATAGGCATTGCTGTAATACCGTTGTACAGTTCTGAAAAACTCCTGGGACTGTGTTGCAGGTTTCCACTGACCTCTTCGCTCAGAAAAGATCTGACAATTGCCAACAAGATTGAGGTGTTGGAAGATATAGTGGTGCATGTAGAAATTTAATAAAATCAACAATATCCATGGACCATTTCTTGGTTAATTTGCTGAGCGTTTTGCTTATGTCAAAGCTAAAGGATCTTCCCTTTGATGCTTAGTGATCTATATCAAGTTCTTTTTTCACTGAGTAAGTTTAGCATGTGAACGGATTGGAATCCCTGGACTCCATCCCAACCCACATTCCCTCGGCACTGGATCAGATATGTTAGATCATTAGAAGAAATTGGAAGAAATAAAATGAGAATATCAAATTCAAAGATTGAGATTCTCATACTTTAAATTTGGTTTTTCAATCAAAGGAAGTCAGCCAATGATGTCTATGCTTACATAAACAATTGTTCAAAGAAACCCCAAGTCAAAGGTCATAAAGCCGAATTTCAAAGGTTCACGTATTGGAAACCCTTTGATATAACGAATAAAGTAAAATTTGCTGAATTAACCTCACAGGTAGAAGAAGCATGTGCGAATTGAAATTCATGGTTATGATGCTCATAGCCAAATACATATAGGATCTAACCCAGTTATGAAAATCATGGATACATCAAATTCCTGAATCTCAATTTACGGAACACTAAGATCCTGTATGTCAATAATCATGCGGCATTGTTTGTGATTAAATCTTCCCAGCATCCAAGGAACAACAATTACAACTCTCTTTCAGAAGAAATAAAACCTCAAGAAACAATTATATCTTCAGCAGAAAATCAGAATCTACAAACACGTTCAGTGGCTTTATTCACACTTGATGCAGATGTAATATCTCTTGTTTGGTCAATTTTGTTTGGAATTGTGAACATTCAGGCTTCTGTTTTGACAATGTAACATGTTCTCTTCTCTCCTTAACACATCTAATTGGTTAGAGATAAGTTAGAGATTGCTTGTTCTTGGACTGATTTGTTTCCTTTCTTTTCACTAAATTTAACACCATGACAGCTACTAAGAATGGGCACCAAATTATACTTCAACATCATTGTTCCTAGAGATCAAATAAATTATGTAAGTTACCTTGTTGTGTGCTGCCGAACCACCATACTGCAATGCAAGGGTGTCGCCCATTGATTCATAGAGATCCATTAGATTTTCTGCCAAAGGGTTATCCAGATCAATTTTGGGAGAGTCTAGAATTCCCAACGCATGCAGCTGCCTTCCAAGGGAAACCAGTCCGTATGCATATTGGGCAACATTTGTGCGATCTAGGCAGTCGATGCAGTTGGTCCTCAGCACCCCTTTCTGTAACATTGGAGGTTTCAGACCAGGATTTCCAATAGAGCTGCCCCTGCCATCAGCGGTTTGAGTTTGCATGCTCTGAGAATGAGAATCCTCAATTCGGTTGGAAAGTTCTGGTAAAGTGAAATCAGCCTTTCCAGTTTTCCTGCACCAAAAGAAGTGGTTTTCCATCATATTAGCTGCCTGAACATGATTTAACGAATAAAACTACATCAATTTGGGAAAAGTAATGCGCATATAATCTAACAACCTTCGCAAATTAAGTAAAAAGACTTACCCTAGGTTCGATGCGATCATTGTTCCCTCTTGCTCTGAATTTCCTGCTACTTGCCAGTAAAATATGCCAGTTTGGTTGAGTGCATACTTGGCCACCTTGCCAAGAAGTGCCAACGCGTTGTTACCTTTGCTGTTGGGGAAAAAACGGGCAAAAAGGATTATGCCAATTGCACTATTAGAAGAAGATCAAAGTCCTTACAATAAAAAAGTGAATATCTAATTACTTTCTTGAGTGCTTATGTAGATCCAACTGTAGAAACCTCAGGCGATTCTCTTCAGTCAAACCTCTATTGATGAATCTGATGGCATTCAAGAACTCATCACGAAGAACAGTTTCTCGAGCCTTTTTCTCACGTGTCTGTTTGACATTAACATTTTAGAAAAGGAGAACAAAAGGTAAGTAATGGAAAATTATGAGGGCTTCCAAATGCTTATTAGAGGAATTACAAGCACTTAATAGTGACAACAAAAGTGAATCATAATACTGCGAGATTCTTAAAGTATGGCTACCTTGATCAAACTTAATATTATAATTGGAATCCCATATCTCATGGCAAGGTTTTCAAAATGAAGTCTTGTTGCTGCATATTTGTAATCCCTCTTTGATACTGCATACAGCAGGTCAAGTCAGAAAGATACAGGTAAAAACAAAGGCAAAACAAAACAGCTCTGTCGTTGTCATACAAATAATGTCAGGCTTGAGATTCAATTTTGAAGTTTCCTGGGACCAGAAAAGGGGGATAGAGCCCCGGATTTGAATGACGGAGCTTATTTGGTTTGGGCACCCTCCAGGAACATCTTCAACAATTTGTTCCGTCTCCACGTCGTTGGCCACTTTACCCCTCTCATTTACACCCCTTTTTAAATATCTAGGGAGAAAAATGACAAGTAAATGATAAGCATCCACGTCCAGTAAAGAAAAATAAATGTAATTTCAATTCGTGCCAATAAAGTAAGAGCGAAATGCAATGTGTGCTAGAGGAATGGTCTGCTCTATGACTTGTAGTCAAAAGGGAAAGAAAATGATGTGAAAGAATCAAATGTCATCAACCAATTGAGGAGTCAGGTTTAAGTCGGGAAAGTTGTAATACTCCATATTTGTTTCATTGCTTCACATGTAGAAGAAGGAAAAGAAATACAGGTACAAGTTATAGTGAAGATGGGCTTCAAGGAAAGAAGGCCTCCAAAAGATGGCAAAACCATTGGGTTCTTTTGCCTCCTGTTTTTATGATAAAGGATGCCCATACCTGGTGCCTGCATAATGGCGTGAGCGTCTGGCAATTAGAGTCAACAAAAAATCCCTGCCCAACACTGAAAGTTTAACCTGCAGGTTCAAGCAAAGAAAGACCATATTGTCAGCTGCAAGACCGAACTTCTCATCTTAGCAGCTTTAATGGTCTGCATAAGACAGAAGTTAAACTTTTATGAACACCCTTCATCTAGCTCCACAAATTAAGCCATGATGTTAAATTGCCATTTCCGAACCTCCTGAGGAGGGGTTCAATGCGTTAACAAGTACTGACAAGAGATGCCAAATACATAAATGACAGCTCAACAATAGATTTTGGAATCAAAGTTACGCAGAAAAATAAAAGACCACTATGTCCAGTCATCTCAGTGTGAGGAGTCTATTCGAGTGTCCTAAAAACAAAATGGTATAAGCCCATTATGCATGAAGGATCCCCTACAAAAATGCAGACCTCAGGTTGCTCTGCTAACATGAATTACCATTATCTCTTACCTGCTTGAAGAATCCATATACCAATGCAACCGTCCATAAGGTGTTCTTGAGGTTATTCCGAATACTACGCGTTAGATACTCATTCCACACAAACATTGTCTCATACAAGTTCTGCCGACTCTCATGGTCACCAAAGTTCTTCTGAAGGCTACACATAACATGATATGAGTAGCTGAAAAAGAAGTCCTTCCTGAGATCCATCATGCATAGGAGCTTCTTGTATCTATGACAAAAGACAAAACACAAAATCCAGAACGTGTTAAAGCATATCTGGAAGAGAGCATAGAGGAGAACCAACTCTCAGAGCAGCTATTAAATATTCAGGATAAAAATAGAACAACAAAAGGGATAAGGAAAAGAGTGGTTCCCCTCAAAAACCATTCTGATACCTTGTCTCACTCAACATGTTACAATAACATCAAAACAGCAATGAAGTTTGCCCCTGTGCATTTCCGGAAAATGAACTGGCAATGGCCTTAGACAACTGGAATACTGGAATAACTATGTAGAACATAATCACACCACTAAGTTGCTCTACTGAGATCGTTAAAGATGTGCGCCTAGCAATCTAGCCTATTAACACATAAATGAGTATTGAGTATTGGGCAGAAACAGACTATTGTATATATACATTCCACCGCTGAACTGAAAAATTAATCGCCATAAAGTCACGTATATAGTTTACCTCACGAAGTATAGCTTCTCTAGGATGGAAACAAATGCCAAACTTTGAAACAGAGAACAGCAAAGTAATTTAAATTGAAGGCCAAGCAACTAACCAGACATCACCATCAGAAATTTAATTACAGAGATAACAAGTGTGTCCAAATGCAAAATCTTAGTCATTTCATAGTACTGTTAATACGTTGTTACATTTACATGCAGAATGGACAAAAGACCTGTTCTCATCCTTAGAAACAGCCATATTGGACTGAACAGTAGAATTTGGAATCGGAAGCATTTCACTCTTCGTAATAGCATATATGGTTTGGCCTTTGATGGCACCGATCTTCTCCCTCTTTGTTATGAGCAGCATGTAGTAGGGTCCCAAGAACTTGATGAAACCTATAAAGAAAGAGTAAAAGGTAACAGCTTGCAAATGGCACCAGCAAAGTCGATGAAACACGAAATTCCCTCGCTACATACCAATGATCCCATAACAAGTGGTGACAAATTTAAGGCCGCCTGTTTTCAGGTTCCCTTCGTGTATCCGTTTCCGCAGCTCTAAACACTCATACTCCGTATAGGTCGTGGAATCCTCGACGACGTTAAGCTCAAGGGCATCTTCCCTGTCGATCTTCAAAACTCGCCAGATACCCCTGCTCTTGTCTCTTCCGATCATATAAAATTTCTGCAAGAAGCGAGCAAAAATCAGATAAACGAGCGCTCAGATTATCACTCCGTAGCCAGGTGACATAGCCCATAATCGCTTCGCAATTTGCCTCAAAAAAACTCTGTCACGTGAACTCAACCGAAACAGAAAACCGACCGCGAAAAACTTAAGTATGAGAGAAATCGCCGAACTGAGCATTAAAAAGAAAATAGATTCACGCCAAATCAACCGAAAGCTTCCATGAACAAAAATCAACGAGCGACCTTCAACACCAGCAGGTTCTGGTTAACCAGTGAACGCAAGCAAAAAAGCAATTTTTACGGCGAGAAAAGAAGGCGATGCATATTCGAACTGAGGAAACCAGATCGAATCGCATCGCGACACTTGAAGAACGATTCAAAAATAGAGAAATCGAGCGAGGAAGAAGAAGCAATGCGACGTACCGAGCGAGTCTCGTAGAGCCGGAACTTCTGCAGATAGTAATCACTCGCCGGCTCCGATTCGCCGATCCGGCCCCGATTCCCGGCGTCCATGGCGACTCCCGATCCACACCCCGAGCTCTCCCGCCACCCGGCAGCTCGGGGTTGACTTTAGCTAAACATAACAAGGAACAAACAACAACCTCGCTGTACAGCTCAAATCCTCAAGACGCGCAATGCCCATGTACACGACGCGACGCCGAACTCGAAATCACGCGCATATTACAGACGCAACTTACAGAAAAGCGAAAAGGAAGAAAAAAGAGGCTAAGAAAACAGAGTCGCTCTCTCAATCGGTCGGATTCCCAGAAACTTCGCGGACGCGCGGCGAGAAATCTCTTCTGCGCTTGTCGCGCCGCTGTTCTTCTTCGTTCGAGCGCGAGGCGGAGCGCCGGAGATGGCCAACCGACGGTGACGGCGACGAGGGAGGGAGGGAGGGAGGGAGGGAGGGAGGGAGAGAGAGAAGCGTAGAGAGAGGAACAGCTTCGGCGACTGTGTCCACACAATAAACACACGGGAAAATGTAGAGAGAGAGAGAGAGAGAGAATTTAGAATTTTCGCGTTTGGTTCGATTTTTCTTTTTTAAACTGATTGGCAGCACCGCGATTTTGTTTTTTGAAAAAAAGAAATATTTTGGATATTCATAAATTACGGCGGGTAAATATGCGCAGCCGGTAATTTCCAATTTTGGCCTCTTTTTTTTTTTTTTTTTTTTTTGCCTCTTTCCTTTTCTAGATACATAATATATGGTTTTGCACGAATATTGGTTTGTTTTTTTTTTCTTTTTTCCAATTCAGTGACCAGCCCGGGTCAAAATCAGTAATTTATCCTACACGGTACCGGTTGGGATGGGGTCGTTTTAATTATCTACCAATTGTATTTGATGATATTGATAAATGATAATACAGATTTTTAATAGCTTGAAAAAAGTAGTGAAATAATGAATATGACGCCGTTATATTTCGAACATGAAGGATTCATTTACCATGCTCGGCAACACTTACAAAATTAGGAATAGAAATCATTTATCCAGAGCCCAAGAGATGTGGAAAGAAGAGCCAGTAGTTATCGATCATCTGGTATTGTCCTATTCAAAAGAGTTTCAAAAGGCAATCAATAAATTCTTATTCGAAAGACTTCTTTTGTTAGATAAACGCAATATTTAAGTAATCATGAAATCAATTCGAAAATTACTATAAAATGATAAAGATCTTGATTTTAAATTCATTATATGTAACGGATATATTTTAACAATAAAACCACAACAATCGCCACGATGACAAGCACGAGCTCACCTAAATGATAATGATCATCGCAATGAGAATTATCACCAACCTTATTGGGCGAAACTTACTTTATTTAATCGACAGAACCTTAGATCGATATGGAATTTGATCCGACAAATTGAATCGACCAAATAAATCCAAGAGTGAGCCGTGAACGAAATTGCAAGTTTTGATGATAAAAAAGAAATTCATAATAAACATGGCTAATTAAAAAAAAAAAAAATCGGTCTTTCCCCCTCCTTTTATGGGGCCTTCCGTCGTCATAGCTTAATATCATATGGTGCTTGTACTTTATATTATATAAATATATAATATATTATAATTTCCCACTGAGACGACGGCTAAGGTCCCGTCGTGCAAAGCCCGATTGCTTGATCGTACGAGAGCAAAATGGGGTCATTAAATTAAGGCCTAATTATTGAGGCGATATGTTTGCTATAAAATGCGAATATGCTAAGATACGCCCTTTCGTCTTGGCCAAGGGCGCGAGACGACGTGCCAAAATTATTTATTTCCTTTTTTATATTCCGTGGTCGATAATTATCGGAATTTTCGTGGGGAATTCGCAGAGTGGATTCTTCGTTCCCCACCTCCAACCAAAAAAAATAATAATAAAAAGTGATTATCAACTCATGGTGTCGTTTCAATGAGGCCATTTTTTTTAAGAACGACGCTTACACGTTGGTTACAATACGTGGAAATTTCCAAGCTGACTTTTATTCGTGCCAGTCGGCCATTGGGGTTTGCCAGATAAGTGGCGGCAATTATTAATTCACTTTCGGAATATTTAAACTTTGTCCTTTTTTGGGTCAGAGGATATTTAAATATTTAGCGTACGAAACATTGTGTAATTTTTTTAAATGGTAATTTGGATTTCCTTTTCGAATTCTTCTTGTGAACTGATTTGTTTGTTCATCCTTATCGGAAATCTCTTGTCAAGCATTTTGGATAGATTCATCTTCATCTAAAAGTTTAGATCAATCGACTACTTTCTTTCGCACCATTCCAAATAATGGCAATCTTATTCCGATGTAAGGGTATATATTAGATTCTCGGATTTGATCGAAATTGAGTTATTCAAATTATACTATAAATTTTATGAGAAATCACATTCACCTAGCGTAATTTTAAAATATTTGCGCTAAATGACCAATTAAGCACGTGACTTCATGCTCCTTAAAACACAAAAGTCGTTTTATTGGTTAATTGATCATTTGCTATTCATTTTTTATAAAAATAAAATATAAAAAAGTCCAAAATCTTTTAATATGATAAATTTAGTTTTAATTATTTTGTTAATTTGCCGATTTTGGCAAAAAATCGCTAACATAGATGCCAGTTCTCCTATATGACAACCATCGATTGATGTGAACAACTTTTATAATTTTCTAAAATTTATTATTATTTATTTATTCAAGCAAGGAAAAATAAAAAATACATCTTTTAAAACAAAAACTCAAAAAAAAATTGCCAACGCTGGTACTACCACATAGGATATAGGATGACCAACACTCACGTTGGTAATTGGTTAGAATGGATTAATTGGCATATTATCAAAATGTTAAACTTTAAATTGATCACGTTAAAAAGTTCATAACTAAATTGGTATTAGTACAATTAGTTTAACACTTTTTAATTTTAGTAATTTTCCCTTTCATTTCCTCTTTCACCAAATCTCTTTTGTGGAGTTCAATTACTTTGATCAATTCCGCGCGCAATCTGGTCGAAGGAAATAATTCCTCTAGAGATCTTCAAGGACTCGCAAGAATTAGGGTTATTCCATTTATAATGCGACGCCACGTAGAAAGGTTCCGCCTTTCGTTGATAAAAAAAGGTGAAATTGAAAATATTCAATCCCATCGCGGGTCCGATGTGAAAAGCGACCGGGCGCAATGAATAACACAGGACAACTTCAAGGACTCGCAATAAATGAGCGAGCCACGATGATTTGGCTCTCCAACATGGACCGATTTTCCACCTTTTTTATTATTTTAATTTTACTTTATTTCGGATTGGACCCCTTTGCATGCCGTAATTGCACACCCACCCACCAAACCAAACGCATGGAATTCGGGGTGGCCCATCGCCACGTGAAATCGAGGCCCCAACACTTTTTAGATCTATCTACTTTAACCACTTCGATTTGCAAAATAAATTCTTATTTTTTCCACTCATGGAGCCAAATTGCGTACGGATTGATCTCTATCTTTGTTGGGAGATTGATCGAGGGGCGAGATTGCTCGAGATGACGAGACGATTGGACATTTCAGATTTCGCTGAAATGCAAGAGATTCATAATCACGCTTTTTCTTTTTTAATGATTTTTTTTAATTGTAATGAAAGCAAAATGATCCACCTTGCACAATCCTTTCCTTAAGAGGGGTCTTCTTAGCATCATCTAGTGTCATCTAGTGCAACTTAATGCATGATCATGCCGTGATTCCCGCCTCGTTTCTCGTCTTACAAGGACATTAGATGTTACTTCTTATTCAAACTCTCTTGTCTAATCACTTATTTTCTTTTAATATGACGGAAGCCTAGTTTACTATTGAAACACGTATCCATTAGAGGGAGCTATGCTCCGACACCATCGGTCATCATTGAATAAATATAAGAATAAGTGCAATTGTATCTTTGTGAGTGATTAGAGGAAGCACGAGCGTATTGATCAGCCATGCGATTTAGGACATGTATATGTTCGAAAAACAATCTATCATAGAGTTTAAAGTGGTAAAAGTATTAATTTTTTTATTATCTCCTAACCATATGATATGTAAATAGAATATAAGTATGGAGAGCTTATGAATTAAAATTGGATGTAATTAATTTCCTCACGTATCCACAATTGCAAAATGTTTAGGTTAAGAACTCCCAAATGACGTTGCTTTTGTAATGTGAACGCCATACTTTTGTTCACTTTTTATAGGCAAGGCACTCCAACTGAAAATGCCCTTTGAACACGACATGGTGTACAACATATTTAGCATTAAGAGATCTCTTGTCGTGTTAAAGATATCGCATTCATGTTCGTGTAAATTGATTGGTCAAATATAGGAAAAGTACTAATGTAAATAAAATCAATTATTTATCATTATATAATCCTGATCCACCAAAGTCTACGTTGAAATCTCTAAGGAAGTGGTATAGAACCTACCTTGAGTTTTATTTTATTTTTTATGTGCGTGGATTTAGGAAGAGATTTAATGTTCATACGGCATCGCCAAATTAATTCGATATTTTTATTAATTAGGCCGAACAAATTATATCCATATATATATAAATTAAGGGCGCGACTAATTTCTCGCCTTGTCAGATATTAAAAAAAGAGAGAGAGAGAGAAAAATAAATCTGGCGTCTGGACATTCTGGACGGCCTCTGACGTGGGCGAGCGCGAGGCGCAAGCTGGAGACAGCTGGACGAGTCGACGTGGCGGGCCAGGACGTCACGATCGCTGACGACCACGTGAAAGGTGCAGGGCATCTCTCCATTCCCTTGCGCCGGCGGCGACTCCACGTGTCCCGTCCTCCCCAGGTCAAACCCAATAATTGCCCCCGACGACCGGCATCCCAGATCTCACGCGCTCCCCTTCGCACGTGCTCCCCCAATCTCTCCTCGACTTTTCACTTTCCCTTCTGTTTTTTCGGTTTGTCGGGTGCAAAAAAATGCCTTTCTAACAAAAAAAAAAAAATTCAGAGAAAAACCGAAAGGAAAAAAATTAGAATTAATCCAAAATGCACCTACAATATTCGGAGCAACGAAAATAAGGAGATATTTGATAAATAATGTTTATGCACGTAAAAGAATTATAGAGATAAGTCAAAATAATCTTAAAACACAACGAATACATTAAGAAAGTATTTTTGTCAAGATGTAATCATTAGCAACTCTTTCGTGGGAAAATTCAAGTAATTTTGGAATTTTGGCGAATATAAATTGATTTGTCCAAGAGCCGCCATGTTGCGTGGAGGATCTGATTTCGTTTTCTCCAGAACCAAACGAGCCGCACGAGGAACTCGAGAATCCCGTGTAGAACCCAACTACGTTGACCACAAAACGCCAGTCAACGCGAATGTATGCTTCCAGGTAACTTTCGTGCGCGATGGAATAGAGATAATTACCCTGTGCACAAATTGCCATGACCACGTAGTTCACGTTGCCTTACCTAATTTGATGATTTCCCGTGATCAACAAGGGTGGAAATTTCAATTATAGAGTCTATCGTGACTTTAAATCAATTCATTAGTCATTGGACCTCGAAATGTTGACCCATCGAGACGTCAAATCTTACGTGTTCTTTATATTCATATAACTTATCTCCATATATAAAGTAGCCAGCAATCGATCCCACGAAATATTCACGTGCTAGTGGTGGTTGAATTTTCTTTTGCGTGATTATCGAGTGAATAATTGAGAACTTCGTTCTATTTAGAGACGTGTTATATAGGGCAGTGTGATGACCCTTCTAATTTGAACGCGTGTTTGGATTCACTTCAATCCAAACTAAAAGTCCATGTTCTCTTTTTTTGGCCAAATTTTTCTCCCAAGAACAAGTCATTTTTTAATCTAACCTTACTTATTTTGGAAGCTTATAGACTCAGCTTCGATCCTCGAATGCCGAGTCAAAAAGGAGAAGGTGGGGGGGAAAGGAAAGGGCAGAGGGAATAATAATGATGAGGATAATAATGGAAACGCGGATCGCGCGAAGGGGGGGGAGGTTGGAAATCGTCAAAAGACGTTTCCTTTTTTGTCGTGCGTTCTGCCACCGCCGCGAAGGTGGTACGAAACGACGTCGTCCTCGAGCTTTCGAGGTGGGGATGGTCGAGAAGAAGAGCTTGAATTCTCCGTGCGTGATAAGGCGCCCGATTGAGGAACAGTCAACGTTGTTTATCCGAAAAATGAAATAATAAAGAAGATTAGAAAATTTTAAACGCCTGATCGAGGAACAGTCAACGTTGTTTATCCAAAAAATTAAATAATAAAGAAAATTAGAAAATGTTTAAAAAATTGTACGAACAATCGGCACGACTTCTTTCTTAGTCACACCCAATTTGTAAATACTATAGGGTTAGTAATACGAAAAATCTAAAACTAGTATATTTATGATAAATATATTCTTAATGATTTTTATTATCATTAAAAATATCAAATTATTATATTCATGATAAATTTACTCTTCCTTAATTTTTATTAGATTTTACCGTTAAATTATTAAATTTAATATATGTGATGATAAACGGATGTACCGGTTTGTGTTATTCTGCGATATTAATCAAATTTAACGAAAACTAATAAAAGGTAAATTTATTATATATTTTTTTTGGTAAAAAGATTGGTTTGAAGTAAATTTATTACAAATGTATTGTTTTGAGTTTTTGTGATCAAAAAATTATTCATAAATAACTTTTGACACATATGTATAAGATCTATTGATTTGAAGACTTTTCATAGTATTAACCTTTTCAAGTATTACAAGCGATTATTTTCTTTTTAATTATGTGCATATATCGGTTTAATTTATATATGAAGTACATCATCTCCTAATTGACTGGACAAATAACATAATTCTTTTAGAGGACTCAAAGGGCAAAGAATTACGTATCCAAATTGATTTTTTATCGTTGGCCAAGCCGCTAATGCAAGAAAGAAAAAGGAAAAAGAAAAACCATCAATTTTGAGTTGGAGATCTGAATGGAAGGATGTCGCTAATCACGGCGTTATCTTCCGAATAAAGCGATAAGAATTTCCCGCCTTCGCACGATTTCAGAAGATCCCAAATCCGCAAGCATCTCAATCAATGACACGACATAAGATAAGAGAAGAAAAAAAAAAGTTTTCCAAAAATCGGAGAATCGATGCGAACGACGGGGACCTTCTTTTCAATTTCGTGGTGGGCGATGGTCCAAAAATGGGGGGGTGGTGGGAACGGGAAGTCGTCTCAAATTATTGGAGCCAAGAGAAAAGGTCGTTTTTATTTGCTTGCGAATTGCGTGCAATTATTATCAGCCCCCGAGGAGGAGTGCACTCCTCGCTCATCGCGCTTCGGCCCCCTTTCGATTGGAAGCTTTTTTTTTTTGCTTTTGCTAACGTCGGATCTCGAATTGTTGCTTCCACTCGTCATTCTCGACATGGATTCTTTTAGGTCGGTCGAGTCCCCTGGGAAGCCTGTCTCGATCGTCTCTCCATTATCAGGTGATCGAAAAGATTTGCCCACGTTTGTAATGGAAATCTCAATAATCAAATCGATGTCTCTTTCGAGTGTAATTGGATACTTCCCGCCAGTTTCCAACCTGAATATGAGATATGTCGTCACTGGTGAAGTGTCCGTTCGTCTTACGACTAATCGGATTCCCGTGATTCCATATAATTAGATTTTGTTTGAGATACGGAAGGAACATATAGAAAAAGTAATAGGTAAATTGATTATATGCTAGCAAAAGTAGAAAGATAGAGAGGGGGAAAAGAGAAGGGAGTGCTAAATGGGACAAATGGGAATCTGGGTCATTTAGTAAAGGATGGAAAAGAGGGATGCTCAGTTCGATTCTCAAGTGATGGAAGGTTCTTTTCCTACGTAAGACCAGATTCATGTATGGTACATTTATTTAAAGAATCTTCACTAGTCAAAAGAAGTGGCATCATTTATGAAATTATATTCGCACCTCGTCACCATCCATTTGGCCCAGGTTCACGCTATTCCCTCTGCTTCATTTATCTCGCATTGGATTATGAAGAAAAATACCAAAGATATATCTGAGTTTCTTACTCAAGGATGATGTAGTCGAGCTGACTAGCAAGGCTGGCGAGTTAGCCCGAGTCCCCTTCTTGTCAAACATGCCCTCTAGCCTTGCGAAACCCTAAGCATGCGAAGCCCGTCATTGGTTTCACTTCCATGAAACAAATTTCTTACAAAGTTCCAGCTTTTATCTCATCATCTCTCATTTGCTGACTTAAGTTTCTGAGGGTCCTCTTAAGATCAAATCTATAAGACTCCCTTTGCTTCGTAGTGCGTAGCTAGGCTCAGTCCTCCCACAGCTCATGATAGCCTGGTGGGTTTTTTTTTGGGAATTTATTGATAAAAATATAGGGAGAAAAAAAAAAAAAAGATGATGAAGAATTCGGGATGAGAGGAGTTGAGAGAATTCATGT
Organism: Eucalyptus polyanthemos subsp. polyanthemos; assembly: GCA_017140185.1. Lineage (NCBI taxonomy): Eukaryota > Viridiplantae > Streptophyta > Magnoliopsida > Myrtales > Myrtaceae > Eucalyptus > Eucalyptus polyanthemos. Next base: position 36,522,545 of record CM029466.1, on the reverse strand, counting down.
CATTTTTCCCTTTCTTCATTGAACCTTCCTTCGGTTATACTTTGCCAAAAAAGAAACCCCTCCATTCAAGGCCCAAGAAGCTTGCAACCCTGCAAATGTGGCCCATCGTGAGGCAATAAATAAGAATTATTTATGGGCTCAGTCGGCCCAGAAACTATCCATTACTAAGAGTGAACCTTAAGGCCCTGTTTAGTAACCATTCAAACATGGCGAAATTTTGATTCTTTGTTTCAAGAATTAGTTTGGGCCTAGAATTGCGTTTGGTAAAATTTTTGTTCTCAATAACAGATTTGTTCCCCGGGGCAGATTAGGAGTGGAATCAAGAATTAAAAAAAAAAAAGTTAATTCTTATTCTAGGAACAAATTTGAGAATCAAAATCAACAACTCATTTTCTTCCCTTCGGCCATCTCACAATCGTCATCCACCACTACCTTTTACCAATCGCTATCTGTTGGTTCGGCGAGCTCACCGAAAGCAAGCCTAGCCCCGTTGATGGCCAAGCAAGCCTTGCCCAATTGCCGATGAGGGCCAGCCTCGCCAAGGGCTGGTAACGCTTTGGTGAGGTTGCCGGTCCCCGTTTGGTCTGTCGCCGGTCTGGCAATTGACTACAAGAAGAAGAAGAAGATTAGGAGAAAATGGAAAAAAAAAAAAAGTTAAAAAAAGTTTAAAAATTAAAAAAATTGATTTGGAACGAAATTAATAAGCACGGTATCAAACGAAATTTTATTATAAATTATAAATTTTGAATAGTTATCAAACGGTTTAAAATGCTTAAAAACAGTTCCTAGGAACATAATTAAAAAGAATTATTTCTGATTAGAATTTACTCATGAGAATAAAATTGTTATTGAAACACGCTTTAAATAGTTACCTAGATTCAATTTTTTTCTTTCGATTAGGAAGAAAAATCAAAATTTTCTTTACATTTATTTAATCTAATGCCTCATACAGTTTCATTATTATAGACTATTGAAGATCTAAAATATTTCAAAAATATATAATATGATTATACATTGCTACTTTGATTTTCACATAACAAAGGCAGTGTTTTTATTTTCAAATTTGTTTCGAGTACAAATCAGAAGTGAATGCTCATCAAATTTATTTCATTTATTTTAACTCTTGCGATCTAGCTTCTAACCACCTTAATTCAGTGTAGAAAACTAAAAAAATTTAATAATCGCAGTACATGGACATATAAACTTACATATTTATTTATTTTTTTATAATTTTTTGAAATTTAAATTAAGCAATATTTTTCTTCACTTTGTTTTGCTTTTTCATATAACACGTGGGACCATTTTTCAAAGTGGTAGATTTTAGGGTTAATACCTTAAAAACCCCAAACCGGTACACCCGTGACAAATTTACCCCAAACTATTTTTTTGACCACCAAAAACCCCAACCGTACATATGTGACATGATCTACCCTCCGTTAGCTTCCGTTCGATTTTTCCGTTAATTTTCTTGACGTAGTTGCTTGATGTGGCAAACCATGTGGAAATTCATAAGTTTAATACCGTTAAAAACCCAAAACTGATATATTTATGACAAATTTACCCCAAACCTGGTATATTTATGACAAATTTACCCCAAGTGATATATTTACGACAAATTTACTCTAAATTAATTTTTTTGATCATAAAAAACCTAAATTGGTACACATGCGGCACATTTACCATCTTTCAATTTTCCAAAATTTGACTAAGTTGTGATGTCCAATTAATTTTATTTTCTAGATTACTCTAACATTGCCTTCATATCATTAATACTTGATTTTTTTTTTAGAATCATTATTAGAAAACTATTCAAAGGCTACCAAATGTGCACTTCATTCTTGTGCTGGGAAGATGTCCATTAACTAAAAGATGGATAGATCGCTTGCGCACATATACAAAAGAATCACACTCAAAGCACACCTGAAATTAGCGACAAACATAAGTGATTTTGGTTCCGGCATTTCAACGAGCATGTGATGTACGAGTCACTCATACCATTCACATGCAAGTTCCATGTTAAAATTTTGACACTTACAATTCAAGGTAGAAAAGACTACGTAACGCTAATAAGGACCATCAAAGTAAGAGTGATATGTAAGCGTACAAACAGATTAACGGACAAGTAGTAAACCATGTGGGGCCGAGACATAGAAACATAAAGCCTAAGTTTGTCACAAACCAAAAACAGGTGAAGCAATCACAATATGTGCACTTTTTTTTATATGTGCGCAAGCGATTTGTCCATCTTTTAGTTAATGGGCATCCTCTCGTATGAATGAAGTGCACATTTGGTAGTCTTTGAATATTTTCTAATAATGATTCCAATAAAAAGAAAAAAATTAAGTATTAATGATATGGAGGCAACGTTAGAGTAATCCGGAAAATAAAATTTATTAGACATCACAACTCTGTCAAATTTGGGAAAATTGAAAGATGGTAAATGTGCCGACGTGTACCAATTTAGGTTTTTTATGATTAAAAAAATTAATTAGAGTAAATTTGTCGTAAATATATCAGCTTGGGGTAAATTTGTCATAAATATACCAGGGCAAATTTGTCATAAATATACCGGTTGGGGTTTTTAATGGTATTAAACTTATGAATTTCCACATGGTTTGTCACGTCAAGAAAATTAACTAAAAAATCGAATCTGTTTTAACTAACGGAGGTAGATCTGTCACGTACGTGCATGTTTGGGTTTTTGGTGGTGAAAAAAAAGTTTGCAGAATTATTAGTGGGACCATTTTTTTAACGTGTTTAACCCTAGATTTTATATCTCCTTTTCGGGAATTAACAAAGGATTCTTTCAGTCCGGCTGAATTTCAACCTAGCTCCCTCCCTCGATGGCCACCCCGCCACTGGGCGCAATGCAGTTCGACGGCAACCCGATGGCCGCGGCGGCGGCGGCGGCGCCGCAGCCCCCGGCGACGGACATGACGGGCATATGCTTCCGCGACCAGCTGTGGCTGAACACGTACCCGCTCGACCGCAACCTCGTCTTCGACTACTTCGCCCTCTCCCCTTTCTACGACTTCACCTGCAACAACGAGCAGCTCCGGCTGCGGTCTATCCACCCGCTCGACATGCCCCAACTCTCGTAAGCAGTTTCGTGCTGAGTCGTGTAGAGATGTTTGCGAACTGAAAGGTGTCGATTTGATGTTGTGCGGTCGGTTGATTAGGGATCGGCTGAAGTTGTGCTCTTGATCGAGGTCTTGAAAATGGAATTTTGATTGCTTGTTTGTCGGTGTTGTGCTGGTGAAATGCGAGACCGAGCTCGATTGTGCGTAAGAGAAGAGCTTGGTGTCGCCGGTGTTCTATTGATTCTCGATGTAGGGCGGTGGCTGGGGCGTAATTCCTCGCATAGAGAACTTTGTATCGGTCTTGTAACGGTTGGTGCTTGGTCATTTCCTGGTTGAAATGGCGAAGGAGCTCGAGATGCTTCGAATTGCCTTTACCTTTTGATCTAATAGGTTGCACTGAATTAGGTATCTTTAGCTGGAAAAGTGCTTTTTTGCAGCTTCATTGGATTTCGCTGCCCTTTGTCGTGAAATGGCTGGTGTGCTCGTCAACTGTTTAGTTTGGCGTCTGCCGATTTTCTGACCCTATTAGGTAAACTTCGTTGCGACCTGTTTGAGAATTTTTCATGAGGTGGTGCAGCGGAAGGCCCAGGTTGGAGGCCTAGCGTGTTATTGTCCATCCCCTTCAAGGGTTTAGATATAAATACTATCCCTTTCACATCTCGAGGAGCGAGAACTTAGGGTGAGTTAGGGGCTAGGGTTTGAGAGCTACTCTACCGTGTACTCTGTATTTGGTTCAAGTAATTTTCTGCTTCTCCCTTCCCTGTGAATGGAGGCCATTGGCCGGACAACGTAGATCACTGTGCTAATTTCCTGCTTTTTTCAATTTTTAATTTTAGTTCATCGTCTTTCTGCTTAACATCAATGCTGCTGTTTGAGAATGATTCCTCTCTTTTATTGTCTGAAAATGATTACAAACATTTTAAGATGATGATTTCTACCAACGTATCTAAGTTATTATGATCCCATTCATCTGCACGCTGAGTGCCTGCATTTGTGTTAATAGGTTTGCTTTTACAAATAATTTGACAGCTGAATGAGCTACTGCACCTTTTTATCTCACAATGTTATATCATACCTTTTACCCCCTTAATTTCCAAATAATTGTGATCGCTGTTGCACCAGTGCACATATTTTTTGCTTCTAGGGTCCTCAGAACATCTGTCGGCTATTTCAATGCATTCATTGGCCTTGATATGTTGACATTGATGTCAGGATGATTGAGATCTTGCACTTTAATACGAAATACATCTGGTTGACAAGTTGCTGGAACCAATTATGATACAAGATGCTCTCGTGATTGGAAAATGAGATTAGCATTCCACTTTTCTCTTTCAGGAAAATGACAGGCATTGAATACGTGCTGAGTGAAGTATTGGAACCTAACCTCTTTGTTATCCGTAAGCAAAAGAGGGATGGTCCTGATAAAGTGACACATATGCTAACTTACTATGTCTTGGATGGTTCGGTATACCAAGCACCACAGTTATCCAGTGTCTTTGCTGCCCGGATAGTAAGTCGTTACAATTTTTCTTCTCCTACATTTGCAACTCTTTAATTTAGTGTTACCATTATCAGATTGTAACTAATTTTCATATTACCATTTTGATGCAATGTGTAGAAAAGCAAGCCTCTGTTGATTCTGGATTGTTTCATTGTTTCATTGTTTCTCAGTTTTATTGTCTGCTGATGGTGCCATAACACTACCATACTTGCTATGTCTTCTTGATGTTAATTGGATTGGTGATGCCAACATCACTTAATTTGTCTGCACCCATTACAGGGGAGGGCTCTTTACTATATATCAAAGGCTTTTACTACAGCTGCCTCCAAGTTGGAGAAGATTGGTTATGGTACTTGAAATTCGTTCCTTTCATTTTGTTACTTGTATGATGATGGAAAAATAGTACTTAGTTTTGTTACTTATAAATTATGTTTATGTTCATTTGGAATCTGGAGTTATTTCAAGGCTAAAAAGTGTGATTGGCATCAATCTGTGCAGCTTCATCTCTCTCACATGAGTTATGACGAAATAATTCTTCTGTCATACCTGATGCAGTTGATGGTGAAGATGAGAGTTCAGCATCAGATTCAAAGGTCCCCAAGGAGACCATAGACATCAAGGAAGTTAAGCGGATAGATCACATTCTTGCATCACTACAGCGCAGGGTAATATTAAATATACTTGATATCTAGTGAGGAATTTGTGGGGTGAACAATGAATGCACTAGTGAGGATGCAGTAATTAAAAGACAACCACCAGATATCTTTGATTGGATCATGCTCTTGTTGTAGTTTTGCCCTATAGCAAGAATATGGTAAAGATGGTAACATGATCATGGGATTGTAAATGAAGTTTGGTCTCTAGGATGCTGGCAATTGGCTTTCTTCGGACAATGTTCTGAAAAGAAACCTGCTATGAATGCCCCCATTCTTGTATTGTAGAATGTTGGGTCTTTCTATGATCTGGCACTGTTGTAATAAAATAAAATAAAATAAAATAAGTGCCATCTTGGAATCTCTGTCCAAACAGTCAGTTCTGGAGAGAACAGCACTAGGATAAGGTTTTCTTGTTTTGGTTCGCTTCTCTTTCAGAAATACAATCTAACTGCTAAAACTTTCTCTTAGATTTGGTTTCTGATTGTTTCCTCTCTAAATGTTACATGCAGCTACCACCAGCCCCTGCACCGCCACCATTCCCTGAGGGCTATGCCCCATCAACTACAGAAGCGGAGAAAGGTGCAGAGACTCAGCAAGTAGCAGAATCAATACCTACCATCGATCCCATAATTGATCAAGGCCCTGCTAAAAGGACGAAGTTTTGAAAAACGAAGAGCTGTTCCCCCAGATTGACATCATATAGAAACCTCAGAAGAAAAGCCATTCTTGTGACCATCAACTGAACCACACATTGACTTGGCAAGAAGTCTGTTAGAGTGAACCGCTCAGCTCTTGCATTAGACAAAAGCACACACAAGTCTCCTTGGTTACATTCTTTGTTGTATATTGTATATTCGTTGTTTGGTGGATCAACTTGACACAAGCTCAAGTTTGAATTTGACCCATGGAGAAGGATGATGAATGGTAGTAGTTCCCCAGTTCACATGCAAAGGGTTTAGTGTTTAGACTGCAATTCAACCTTTAGAATGAAAAGTTATCTCTTTCCTTGATATTTTACCAAATTTCCTGGATCTATGATGAGTGCTTTTTTGCTGTCTGAGTCTTTAAATGGTTGTCGAATGACCCATTATATTATCATTCCAGGCTGAAGAAGCAAGAGATGCCCGCAGACTTCATTCTATACTAATGCTTCTGCACTGCATCTGTTTGATTCAGATTCTTGGATGGCCGTTTTTTGGTAGCTATGCATTATTAGGAAATAAGCAGATAATTGTGTCTTGCTTGATAAGAATCTGATTGCGTGGTCCTCATTAAAACACACTACACAAGGGGGAATAGCCCGAAGAAGGCATGGTTTTCTGATTGCTTGCTGAACCAACCTCTCTTCTTTTTCGGTGTTAAAGAAGCAGAGCAGGGTGCACTCGACTGCAGTAGGCATGCCCGTCTTCCGCAAACATAAGTGATCAAAAACAAATTGTGGATGCAGTCCAATGCAAGATTCCATGACTTAGCTATCCCTCACTGTTCAATTGTAGCAGTTCGAGAAATTATAGGTCTATTTCAACACATCAAGAATAAGTATCCAACTAGTTCTACTAATTAATTCCCTTTTCTGTAATTTTCTCCTCTCTCTAATATGCCCTCAACATTTTCCCCCATTGATCTGACAGAGATATTGAACCTTCGCCATTGGAGGGCAGCTAATTTGAGGCCTCAATGATCTCAAATGGAATAATGGTTCACCTACTAAGGTCAAAGACCTTCAATCAAAGGTCCTCAAAGAGATTTTTCAGACTGTAAGGGCTCGAGCTAGAATGAATGCCAACTCCATTCCACATCTGACGTGCTAGTTGTTCATAAGTCCTCTCAGTCAGATGGAAAGAGTCCCAAAACACATGCTCACCAGGACTCTCACACAGTTCGAACTCCTTCACTATCCGCTTCCCTCCACAGCTGGAGACTCCTCTGTATCTCCCTGTTCCACAACATGCCACTTTCCCTGCCTTGAAACCTTCATCAAGATGGGAAATTTTCACCATAAGGAAATATATGAACTATAGTACTCCATTCTAAAAAAAAAAAAGAAAATTCTTTGAACTGTAACTATCTTTCAGTTGATTCTTCCTTTGACCATTCAAACCGAAACATTCCGGTATGCACTAACTTTAGTCGCACGCAAGTACCCCATGAGCAAAATAGGATTCAAACACTGGGAAGAGCATTCTCACCGTATTTTTGGGGGTGATTCATTCTCCGTCTGAGGTTGGTGTTGAAGACATAGAGGGAATATTTGAAACCTGTGAGCTGATGCTCAAGTTTCGCTAGGAGTTTAGAGAGAGCATGATTGTGCAACTTTGCTAGTAATGAAGCTTCTTCCAAACACCTCCCTCCCTGCTCTGCTTTGATTATCCTCATTCCTGGAAGACACCCCAATGGAGGTAGGTTCATGAACCCGAATTTTCTTCCCCCTATTCCATATATCTCCTGCCAAATTTCATCACAAACTGTTCTCTCAGTCTCACCATACACACTAAAAATAAAATAAAAAACATTTCTTCCATTGCTACATAAATTCCTACTAAAAGTCAACCATCTAAATCGCCCAAGAATCTCTTCTTTGGTTTATCTAAAGTCACCTATTTTATGCTGAATCGCTTTCAACTTCCCAAGACCAAATCGACCGTCCGGTCTTTCATCGATAGACAGTTAATTTCGCTTATGGTGGTCACGGGCTCACGGCAGCTCCTCCCAACAATGGGGCCGACTCGGTACTACCTTCGTAACAAGCTGGTACTATGGTACTCTCCCCCAAAGTGAAACTGAATGCCAAGCACATGATGCCAAGAACAGTGTCCCTCACAAAATGCCACTCAGTGCCAACCTCACCAACCTAGCTGTCAACTACCAAAAGGGGAGAGGGTGTCCACAGGATATCTAGAATTGACCAGGCTCTATAGCTAGTAGCTACCAAAGAAAGCCAAGATTATTGCACTCCTTACTTGGATGACTGTTGTCAAGTTGCCAATCACCATCCCCGCATACTCCGATTTGGAGTAGGAGCTCAGGATGGTGGAATTAGTCAAGAAAGGGCTATTGTAATCATTGCTCCCTATGCTGAACACGTAAACTCCTCTCGATATTGTCAACTCCGCTTTGGCTTCCCCCAGCTCCTCTCTCAATTGGGCTTCCGCCTTCTTGAAATAACCCAGTTGCGTTTTGAGATCAATCACCTGAAAAAAGGAAGAGAAATTGAATAAGGACTCGTGTAAATTTTAGGCATTTGAGAATGTGAGTGCTTGTAGATCTTTTCCTTGAAGGAAGTGGCCGCACGGTTTTTCCATGGACCCACATGCTAGTTACTTATCAAAAAGCCACTACCAAATTCAGTCTTAATCAAAAGGTGCGGCAAGTGGTGTGGCTTTGTCAATATAAAGGGCTGTGTCAATACGTGCTCCGCATACTTAATAAACCAAAAATTCGATTTTTAGAGTACCAGGTTATGCATTGCATACAACACAAGGTTGTCGCGTGAAAATCTTAAACTTTTTCATTTAATTTGCCTCCAAAAAACTTACTTTGCCAAACACTTATTATTTCCTAAACGTGCAAACCATAGCAATCAGAACTCCAAACGTGTGGACCCACCCTTCGTTGTACCAAAAAGTGGAAAAGAAGAAGAAGAAACACAGAGACCCAAAAATAAAAAAGGGCAGGCTAAAGTCAAAACAAGAGATTCCAGAAATCGCAAATGGCGCCAGAATTCGCCCTTTTGTTTTATCGTGACAGGGGGGGTTCACATTCAAGACCAAGGAGGAAAAAAACCCTTGGAGCAGCCATGAAAGCCGAAACTTTCGAAGCAAAAAACAACGGCCGCAAAGAAAGCAAGAAAACCAATCGACGACATGATGTCTGACGAATTTCCCTACGGAAACGCGTCCCGACAAGACGCCTCCCCCATGGGTTCCGGGTGGAGGTGAAAAAAGTCGCCCGAGGACGAGGTAAAGAATCCAGCAGCAATAATCTTGATCTGACCGAAAACCCCAGTGCGGGAATAATCAAGAACTCGACCCGTTTTTACGTACCGACCCTTTGAACGTCTCTGCCAGAGCACCGGCGCCGGCGGATGCGAAGTTCGCTCCGTGACTCCAACTGGGAACCCCGGGTTGAAGATACGGTGGGATCAGTGGCAGCCCCGCGTACTCAGCTGCAGCATAATGCCAACGAACATGAACCCAATTTCTATTTTAATGTAAAGAAGCTAAACCAAACGAAGCATTGGCAGTACATGGTTGGACAAGGAGATTAGGCAGAAAGGATACACGTTGGTTAACCAGTAATTGCGTTCGGACAAAAGAGAAGGACACATGGAAGAAGCAACCCCCACCAGGGAAGTAATGTGACTGTCGTTACCGATGAAATCCGATACCAAGCGGCCGTCCGAGAACCGCCCGGTCGGGAACTTGAAGTAGGTCTCTCCATAAGGCCAGAAGTTGGCCCGGTCGAGGGTGGTGGTGTTGATGTAGTTGTTGTTGCCGGGGTCGAGGAACGAGTCGCCGAAGACGAAGAGGGCGGCCTTGGGGTCAGGCTCGGCACGGCAATCGGAGGCCGAGGCCACGAGGAGGAGGAGGAGGAGGAGGAGGAGGAGATGGAGGGAGAAGTCGGAGGAGGCGGTCGGGCCAGCCATGGCTGACTTTGGCCGGCAGATAGAGAGTGTTTTTGTAGATGTTGCTGCATGTGTTTTTGGTTTTTTTGGTTGTAGGCATATGTTGTCTTCAGCCTTGTCTCCAACGGGGGAGGTCATTTAATAATAATTTGTCTTTTTTTGAATCGTGCACTCGGTTTCACACAACAGCATGACAATAATATGGATAAAAAAATCCATTTTGAATCCTTATTTTTTTCCCCAATAAATGCAGATCTGAGGTTTGATTTCTGCATGATTTTAGTCAATTAATTATATTTTGACTGTTGACTGTGCTTGTTTGGCACATGAAAAAAATAAAAAAATCTACTGGTTTTCTATAAAACTCAATAAATTTTCCTATTTATATATTGAACAAGATAAAATAAGTGAAAGAAAGGATTGTGTAACTTTAATGTGTTTTGTAAAGAAATAATAATGTATTATAATATAGAATACATTCCGTTGGGTTGGTGGGTCTTTTGCTAGTATCATCCTAGGGTTTGCTTCGTCGTGGCCGTCGGGCCTACATGCGGGATTTTCCTAATCACCAAAAAAAAAATAATAATAATATATACATTTAATTGGGTATGTATAATTAATGAAGATATATGTAATCTTGAGAGATATGAAGATTTTTTTGAATTATATTGTTAATAACATGTAAATTTTTTTTATTTTATTTTTATTTTGGTGTAGACAACAAGATATTGACTCAGCTCAGTTGAAAATAAATGATTGCTTTCTCTCCAATCGAATATTTTTTTTAGTGTTAGAAAATGAGACGAGGGAGCATGGAATCTGGGGAGCTATTCGCAGATAATATAAAATTCCTTTTGCTCTAGTTTTGCTAGATCGAGAAAAGTTATTTTTAGGGCACGCTTTTCGATGGTTTCTTGATGATCGAAATGCAAAGTCTTTACTTAATTTTGGATCTAACCGGGAATGGTTTGAAAAGCCAGACGTTTTGTTAGTTGTCCACCTCGGGGTCTCATGAAAACGGGGACTTGATTTGAATTCTACTAAGTTTTGGGTAAATCTAATAATTTTTTTTTTGTCCGAATTTTTACTGAGTCTACTGTCGATGTAAAGAATTTTTTGAACAACCATTATCGGACGAGTAATATGTAGATGAATGCCGTTCATGCGATATCGACCTTTTTTTTTTTTTTAAACGAGAATTTTGGGGCCTAGAACTAGAGCGTCACATTAGTTCGAGGGTTGTCGATGTTATTGGGTTGCAATCTGGGAAATCATTCTTAACATGTATCGATCCGTTACTCCTTAATCCCGTCGCATTGATGGTTGCAATGTCTTATGAGTGGATAACATTGCTTGAGGTATGGTTTGGCATTGAGTCTTATCCAAATTGGCTAATATTTTGAGTTGTATAAGATGAATTAAACATGTTGAGAAGAATACATCTAACAAAACAACTTAGCAATTCACCTTAAATCCTCCGTTAATAAGCAAAAATTAAGAATGTTAACACTAGTCGCGCCATTTAAAATGGCCAGTGCCATGTAAAATTATGCCATATAAAATGGCGGTCCACATTGGTACTTTCCAAGGCAACAAATTGGCTAGAGTCAAAGAATCACGGGGCTAAATTGGCCGGATTGAAAAATTTATGATTTAACTGTTATCTCTACGTAGATCGTCTGCATTAAATGGCAACCAGTGGACCGATGGGATTTGGTTGATAAGCATGGGAAGGCCGTGACCATCCATGCTAACGCTGGTTTCGCCACGTTAGTTTCCGGTGCGCATGTGACCCGTCCGGGGGGCGGAAAGGAAAGGAGCCTTCGAATCGCGAGCATTTTTCCACGGGCGGAACTGATGATAAGATCACTCCTGTCAGATCATGGAGGAGACGCATCCCATCTGCATAGACGGCCACTAACTTAAAAGTCTAAACTTCCATCTACTCATCGCCAGCAAATTGCGTTCCGAGTTCATGGCCAGCTTTCAAATCTCAACGACCCTCGATCGAATAGGATTAGTCGCGTTTAATTGGACCGTCTCTTTCGCACATGTGCGCACGGTCGGAATCTTGCCGACCGAACGAGCTGACTCGGCTTTCCATGTTACTCGCGTCGAGTGAGTTCGGGTTGCTTAATTGGATTTCGGGTCACTGTCTTATGTGATCCATGAAGTTCGTGGCATGTTAATGTGCTCGAGAATTAGCCATTTGATGTAGACTTTCTCGTCATGGATATAAAAAGAAGATTGGGAAGGCAAAGAAAAAACCATTTTTTTAGAAACGAATCTAAGAGCCAGTCAGATAGTCTGGTCAAAACTGCGCTTGCAAAGCCTAGAAAAGAACTTGAAAATAAGAGTTGGTGATGATTTGAAAGGACGGGGCTCGGTGGGTTCTTTGAAAATGGCGGATCCTGTGACTTGACTGACTCCATCACGAGCGTCGCAGCAGTGATTTCCAGTTGGTGGAAGAAGCAGACGAAGCTCTCGCCATCATCTCCATTTCTGTCATCTCGTCAATTACGATCTGCCTTTCCCTGCATTCCGCGCTGCAAAAACCTTGATCACCCCTGCATCATACGTATGTTATTCGTACGTTCTTGAAATCGAGCAATGCGAAAACGAGCGAAGAATTGAGGACACGGGGTGGCATGAGTTACTTAAGTGTGTACCTGTACATGTAGATATCCTTGTGGGGGCTTAATCTCTTCTGGCATAGATGGCAGGATTTAAGGAAGCAATTCACGTTGCGGATAGAACGATGGGCTGTGTTCAATGGCGGCGGTGGCAGGGCCGATGAAGATTTACCGGTTTGAGTTGAGATGAGCGAGGGCTTCACCAGGATGCGGTTGGACTGGTTGGTCTTGGAAATTATCTGAGCGAGGATTATTCTGAGACCTACTTCGGCCATTGATATCATGCCCTTCTTTGAAGATGTCCTGATGAGAGAAAGAGAGAGAGATGGATATCAGGAACACCCTGCATTTCCACCCATCAATATCATATACACGTTAGCAGATGAAGAGAGGAACGGCGACTTCGACCAAATCCATCGACCCATCTCGACAGATTCACGTTGCGATCACTCGGGAGCAAGTTTCAACCCCGACGACGAGAAGCCGGCACGAAACATGTGCATTTCGTCAAACAAGGACAACAGGACATACACGTCGGCCTACAACATATCAAATCTGCACGTCCGTTTCATCCCATGATCCTCTTACCTCTGCTCTGCACTACTGCCTTCTGGATGCCTGCCGGTTTGCCTTTCCTGCGCGTTGGCTGTGGACAATATGAAAGAACCTGGGTCGATCTTTATTGCTGTTTTTGCCAGTTCTGGCCCACGGGATGAAAGGACCTTTATGTCGGGCCAATCCAACATGAGGAACGTGAGAACATCGTACTCATGGCCTCTCGAGTCTCGACTTTTTCCGAGGATGAGGATTCACTGCATATAATATTCCGCCGCTCTTATCTTATCATCTCCCCTTAGCCGCTTGAGACTCATCCGAGAAGGATAAAAAGTTTTTGTTAAAGCTCATCTATTCGATTTCTACTTTGTCCTATGAGCAGGTCCAAATAGATTTTCGCCTTTTTCTTAATTTAAACTCTGCGATGTACGCACCTTGACTTTCGAATCTAGACGAACTAGATAAGAGTTTCGACGAGTATTCAATTTCTATGATAAATGCCCTCGATCATGTTAAGCATGCTGCCGCAGATCAGTCTAATGAATTGTAGGAAAAAAAACCATTCGATTCAGGGAGACAAATTAACTCAATTAACTCAATTAACTCTATCGGTACTACGATGCATGACCAATACATTTTCATCTTCAAACAAATCTTACCCATGATATCAAGAGGTTAAATTGAGCTCATGACATCCTGCTAGCAAAACAACAGTCTCTGTTGGTGCTGTTATCCAAGACAATTATTCGAAAGTAACTTCTCAAATGAACCAGATCAAGTATACCGTCCCCTCAAAACTGATCAATTGATTCTCCAACCAAGAAAAGCACTCATGCACTAGTTATTGATTGATTCCAGGTTAAATCATACACTGCCAAGAGGCAATTATAGCTCATCGTTACCACCTTCTGCAATAGGAGATATATCATACAGAAATAAAATTTGCTGAGACTATGGCTACAAGTATAGCTGAATGAGCTCGTCGCTGACCACAGATGGTGTCAAAACGCCCAGATCAGTGAAAAGCAGCGTCAGGTATTGGGGCGGCGTATAATCCCTGGCTGATGTTTCAACCTCTACTTCAGATGGTATTGGCACCCCAAAGTCAATGGGTCGTAAGGCCGGGGCCATATCTTTCTGGTCCAAAGGATAAAGGCGAGCAAACTGCGTAGCAAGAGATCGATCAGTCATGATGTGCATACATCAAGATATGATAGGTGAGGCGGAGATAATTTAAAAAACTCCAAAGTTCCTTACAAAAAGTCAGAACAATTTTCAGTTGCTTTTAGTGCAGAATGTGCTTGGCAGGTTGTGACTTGAGACTAGTTTTCACCAGAGAAGATAATTCTCACTTGTTCCCATTTCGTATGTTGAAAATAATCAGGATTGTCTCTTAAGTACACCGCAATTACAGAAGCATAAAATCAAAAGTACCTTATAACTTTCAGCAGCCACATATACAGGTTTATTCATGCTGTGTGCCACCAATGCAATTTGGTATGTCCCCATCAAGTTGATGATGCCACCACTTTCGACTACACCGTCAGCACCCACAAGAACCATGTCAACTTCATCCATGGTATACGCCACTGCTGAATCAATCAGGATCTTCACAGGAACATCGAGCTTGGCAAGTTCATTCGCTAACCGTAGCCCTGACCTGTCAGGTCTTCCCTCTGCATGCAGAAAACATGAACATTAAAATCTGGAGATTTTTTGGGTAGGAAAATCCAGTTAGAATTACTGTTCAGCTATCAAGTGTCATGCCTGTATGTTCTCTGCAATACTCAAATGTCGATACTAATTATACTACTTGATGATGAAGTTCCTTCACATGTTTTAAAACCAATATTAAAACTTAAGGTTAGAAATGACACAGTGATTTCAAATTTGGATGTTCAGAATGTCAAGGTTATAGTAAACTCTGCATGCCAAAGGTAAGACAAGATGCAATATATAGTTCAAAAAAATGACCTGTGCAGAATACTCGGAAGACCTTCTTGTTTTGTACAGCTGTCTTCAGAACTTCTAGAACCACTCTAGAGAAACCATGGACCAAAATAGTACAACCATCAAAAATAAAATCTTGACTAAGCATTGCAATGATCCTCCGTGCCTGCAATATTAAGTAATATCTCCTGCTTATACATGGGTAAATAGTTCATCGTTTAAAAATTAACTCATCAGGTAGACAGCAATATTATTTTCTCATATCAATTCAACAACCTTCTGAGATATTTCCCCAAACTTTTCAGCACGCTCAATCAATCGTGACTTGGCCGAGTTGAATTCCTCATATTCCAAGGCTGAAGTTCTGGTCACATAGCGCATGAAAAGATCACAGCCCGCTGTCAAAGAGATAGAGGTTCTGTCCGATTCCTGGCAAGAGTACAGTGTTAATAATCCAAATGCAGAACAAAAATAGGTAAAGAATGCAGAGTCTATACATTCATGATAATCTAGTTCACAAAGTTCAGCCTCATACGAATAAGGATACATTATAAATGCCCGAGACTGAACTTCCTTACAATACCAATGACCATTTAGATCAAACATTTCTTTTGTTCGGTACAGGTAGTAATTAGTTGCTATATCATTTTTTGGTAAAAAGGGACACAGCCCTTCATGTTTCTGCTAAGAAGTCTGCTGGTAAATTGGCCTCTTTATACACATGCTTTAAGGCAAAATACATATTGTTATGATATCATCAAGCCAGAGAAAAAAAAAAATGAGCATCCAACTAAGCTAAGCACTTAGGCCACCAACCCCTCGATAGAGAAGTAGGATTCATAGCTGACTATCGTTTTGCATGATTGTATTCATAAACTCATCGAATGGATCTTTGATACTTTGTCTCCTCTTTAACTGAAACCAACCCTCCATCCTCTTTTGAGGTTGTGGGCAGAGACTATGACAAACTGTGATGTTAATTATATCACCATCCCAATATCATACACATTGGCTGAGAACAGCCATCAGTTTGCATTTTTGGCCCATTCAGTACATAAAAGGCCTACAAAACACAATTACAATGCAAAGCATTTAACTTACGAAATAGCTTCAAGGTGGATTTATCATGAAAGGTAAAAGGAAAAATGTAAAATGGAAGTAGCTACTCCAATACAAGAGTAGTTCTAATAGATACTGCAGCATGCTGCAGTTGCCCAAGAATCCGAACTATCCAAATTGTGAATTAAAACAGAGTATCCAAGAAGAAAGCATATCCTGGCATCATCAACTCCTTAGACCAAAATGATGCAGAGTGAGAGTGATCATTAGCATTTCAAAGCAGAAACTGATCAAAATGCCTTCCACGAGTTCTGAGAGGACACCAAAGCAAGCATCATCTGAAAAGAACCCTCCATAACTAGTAACGGTGACCATTCTACTCGGTGAGAATCAAGCGACACGAAGCATACAGGACGGAAAAACGGAACCTTTACAAATTGAACCGATGCTTAATTCCACATTTGACATTTCTTGCAGAAGGAGCGCAAGAGAAATTTTACCCCGCATAGATTGAATCGAAGAGAACCGAAATGCTTCAAAAAAGATGATGCTTCAGCGAATGAAAGCACGCACCTTTAGCGAATCGGAGGCCTTCTTGAGCTCAATCTCGAGCTCCATCATGGTCGTCGCCTCGCTGTTCCTTATCACCGCCGCGAGCGCCCGGATGGCCGCCACGGCCTCGGCCAAATCGGGCTGCTTCCTCCAGTTGTTGAAGTCGTCGATCACGCTGAACGGCCTCCCCACCCCGCCCCCGCCGCCGCCGCCGCCACCGCCGCCGCCGCCGGAGTCCGCGGCGGAGCTCGACCCGTCGCCGCCCTCCACCGAGCCGGGCCCCACCGCGGCCTGCGCCTGGGCTAGCCAGTCGCTGGTGACGACGCCGTGGTGGGCGGCGCGGGTCTGGTAGTAGGCGGAGATCTTAGGGTTAGGGTTCTGGAGGGCGTCCGCCATGGGGAAGGAGCGGGGCGGGGGGTCGTCGGTGGCCCCGTCGGGGGCGGCGCGGAGTAGAGGAGGGTGAGGGTGTCGGGCTTGGCCGGCGGCGGCGGCGGCGGCGGCGCGGCGTTCCTATTGTCGAGAATGAAGGAGGCCGATCTTCGCCACATTTAATAGGGCGAGGAATAAAAATTTTCCGTCGCTTTATCGGGAAAAATCGGAGTACGGGAGAAAGCGGAAGGGAAAAAGCGGAAGGCACCGGTCGCCGTGGGGAGAAGATTCCGGTGGAAACGGTGGGGGAGATTACGGGGCGGATTACGGACTCGGTTTGGGGTTTATTAAGGAGTTTGATTCTGTAATGAGTTTTGAATATAAAACTACTGCAAGACCTTGGAGACCACGGACTAGGGTTTTTGATGATCCTGCCTCACTGTCCCTCCTCGTCTCGTTCTATTCATTTTGAACATTTTTTTTATAGAACCAAACACTTTGTCCCACGAATCTGGACAGATGCTTTAGGGGTGTAAAACGGAGCTGCCCAAACTAAGAATTGAAGTGGACCTACCGATTTTGGGTGACTCCCATGGATGGCTATATGGTTCCCGATTATTATTTTTGGAATTGATAATTGGTTGATCCGGTTCCCAATTCTATGATGAGAACCGAACCGATTGGATTGGACCAATAAAATAAATATTTATTTATTTTTAAAATTTTTTTAATAAATACTAAATTTCCCAATTCCCTTCCATTTGTCTTCCACGAGTAAGATTATGGCCTCTCTTCATCTATCCACACATTCTACTATGGAAAGACAACTTCTTTTCTTCTTTAAGAAAGGTTGATCGAGTGAAATTTCAAGTAAATTGAATGGTTCCATTAAGCCAAACCAATTAGTTAGTCCAGTTCTCAATCATAGAAATTAGGAATTGATCTTTTTGGATTGGACAAAAAACCAATCACCCCTAATATGTTTGTCCGGCTAACATTAGCCGCATTTGCAATCGTATTGGTCCCGAATGAGAAGGTGATTCGACTAGAAGTGGGATTGATGATTAGGTCTCGAATTTTTTTGGAATAGATTATAGATGTGACTTGCGATTCAGTTTGTTATTTTTCATTCTTTTTTCGTGAAAATAGAAATTGAAGAACTTTGCACCTATCTGAACTCCGTTATATGAACTTAGACTAAACACTCGATCCAAAGTAGCTTGTACTTTTAGAGGATGCAATTAATGTAAATCATGTTTTTGATATTAGCAGAAAGGGACAAAATTATACAAAATTTAAAACTTATTAAATTTGATATGATCAAATTCCTCTCATTAATTTTTTTGGTCCAATTTAGTTAAGGGAAGAAAATACTGACGTGATGTTCCGCCAAATGCCGTGTCAAGACAAAATTACTTAAAAACTTAAAGGAAATGAAAAAAAAAAAAAAGAAAATAAAGGTCATGGCCCGAAGCTCATGGCCTTGTCCAGAAGCAAGCCCACTATGCCAAGAAGCCCATGGCTTCGGACCAATCTCTGTTGCGGCTAGAAACATAACCAAGAGTGGGTTAATATGTTCTATAATGAAACTCTATAAATTTTTGCTGAATAATTAAAATAAAGTTCATATATATAGAGAACAATTTGTTATATGCAAGATTGAACTATGTATATATCAAGTGCGTTGCTTGTATTAAACAGATGTAGAAATATAAAGAGGTGGAAAAAGATGCATGCAAATCTTTATAGTAGTTTAGCTTAAATTAGGTTTACGTCAACCTTTCATACTCACTTGTACAAATAGGCTGGACTTCACCAGCAAATCTTCAGTGAATACAGGCGTAACCCGTGCTCCTATTTGAAGTCAGTAGATCACACTAAATCCTACATATTATTGTAACACTTGTACACTTCAAAAAATATTATAATTAATAATAAGCACTCTCCATAATTCGCTCATATTATGTATCAAAATTCAAACTTTTTTGTTATATTTAAAAAATCATAAGGGATTTTTTCAATAGTCACTGTCCCTTAAGGGATTTTTTAGCACCTAGACTTAATTTTGAACATTGAATTGTATATCAGTTGATCAATATTTTTCATTAATTAAATTTGATGGCGTTGATGGAGAGACTTGAACAAGTTTTAAAAGTTGATTGCACTTTTAAAAGTTGTATGACTCTTGGTATACATATTCCTAAAAAGAACAATTGAAACATATTCGATGGATTCTTGGTAGAAATTGGAAGCACACAATTCGAGAATTGCCATATTATCTAAATTGTTTCGGTTCTTGATCTCATTTTTTTTTTTTAAAAATCAATGCTATTGATTTGTTTTTCAAGTGTAGTTTGGAACCAATCAACTCAAAAATACTAGAATTCTAGGAGCTACATACAAAATTGGACACGAAGTGACAAATTGTGAATGAGCATTTAAACGATCGAAATGAATTCATACATCAAACAAGAATGCGATAATTAACACGAAACATTGTTTCTAATTAAGTCTACATGCTGGTCTTACTAGTTTAAACATTGTTCTCTAGCTAATTATCACACCTTCCTCCAACGTGAGTCCAATAGGACAACTTCAACTTGTGTATAGATGTCGCATTTAGCATAGGTCCCATTTGGCTAAGCATTTGCAAGAGGCTTTGGGCCTCCAAAGCTCATTGAGGAAAATACAAAGCTTTTGGTAAGTATTTTAGAGCCTTCCTTGGCCAAATACTGAAAGCCTAATGTAGGTAGGGACCTACTTTGAGCTTTTAACATTTCGGAAATGCTAAATTTATTATTCACCCATCATTGTTTATCTTCTTCCTCATTCATAATACATGTTTGTTTTCTCGATCTACTGCTTGAGTCAAGCTTCTTCAATGACCATTACCGTTGCTTAAGGGTTGCGCGTCCCGATGACCACTCCCTAGGGTGGTGCGATCCACGACTCAAGCGATGGCACTTGAGTGCACAACCTCAAGCAACGTTGCTCAGGTTGTGGACCTTAGGCAGCATCGCCTAGGGTCGCCTGGGTCACTCGAACCTAGGTGACGTCGCCTGAGGGAGCAACCTCAGGTGATGCCTAGGTTGAGGTGATGCCACTTGGTCACAATCCAAGCTACGCTTGAGGTAGTATGACCTCAAGTTGCTAGTTTTGGCAATCGAATAACTGGATATGGCCGTCCATCAGCCAGACGATCAAATCTAGCTGCCAAACAACCGTATTTAGTTGTCTGGTGGTGGTTCGGCGTTAGTTTGACGGCTAATCATAACTAGACTTAATTTTTAGATTTTTTTTTTAAAAGAGAAAGAAATATAGAAAAAGCTCATTTTAAATGTGGGATTTACCAAATAGTATTTATGTTAAGGCTATTTTCTAATGTTATTTGAAATTACAATTTACCAAACATCATAATATTTTGAAAAAACTCCTATACTCCAAAGATATTTGCATTTTCTCAATACCATTTCCCCGAAGTCGAACAAATGAGCCTTAGATTGGCTTGGACCACATCGACTTTTGAATTATTATTCATATCCCTACATTGCATAATTCACATTTGCCATCATTGACTCTCATTTATTTTTTTATTTTTTTTTTTAAAAACACCTGTCTTCACCCAGTCAAATTAATGCATAAATTCCCGCAACTTGCAAGTTTCAAGGGCTGATTTGGTCCTATAGTACGCCGGTATGGGTGGGTCCAAAATCATATTTTAATCAATGTAGTCGTCAGCATGTTGCACCTTTTTCTATCTTCTTAGTCACTCAAACCCTTTTCTTCCCATTCATCAACTAAGGTTCAACACTTGATTTTTAAATCATGTATGACATATCTAATTCCAGCGTGTTGAGATGAGGTTGGGGCGACGTTTTCAAAAGGATATAATGTTTATTTAATTGGAGGACCGGAAGAAACAAGAGTAATGTGTAAAAAAATAAATGAGCAAAGTACTGATAGGTTTGTGCAAATCTGATAGGATTGCATTGAAGACTAGTCTAGTTCTAGGCTTTCGTTGGAACTTGTCTGATTCCTAAATCCAAAATTTTGAAATCAGTGGGAATCGGTCTGGTATCAAGTGAAAAACTACCCAGAATTAGGCCGATTAGAATGAATTTGGAATTGATTTAATAAAGTTCAAAAATCATAATTTTTTTCGTGACATCTTTTTCTTTATCTCACTTTTTGTTTGTTCTTTTCAACCTCACTTACATTTCACAATTCTTTCTCCCTCCCTCTCCCTCTCTCACGACTCACCCTCCTCCTCGCTTGCTCGCTGTTTGCTCTCCCTCATTGGAGCTTTGCAGTCCTCGCTTGTTCCTAGCTCATCTTTGCTCACTTGTCCTAATTTATCTTTTACTTTGAATCATTTTGTTACTCATATTATTTTGCTATAAAATATGAAATTAAAACAAGAATAAAAGAAAAAAATAGGTTCTCGCATAGACCCTAAACCCTAGAACTAGACTAGAGAAACATGGTAAGTTTCAGGGTCAATTCTAGCGCAAATAAAATAAGGTTTGAGATTACAAAAACTAAGAAACCATTATAATATGGTAGATTTCAAGATCTACTCACTAGGAACCGATTACCCCTAACTGTTTATACATTAAATCAAGGTGGGTTGAGTTAATGAAATGACATCACAAGTTCTTTCTTCAAGCATTCACATTCTTATCATGATACAAGATACACAACGGTGCTAGTGAACACCATAATTGTCTTTCCGATCTATCATTCGATTGTGTAAATAATTTTTATAATGTATGAGATCCTATTATTATTATTTTGTCGCTGAGAATGGATGGAAAAGGAAATACTTCACAAGAAAATAATTCCAGCTGGATCACGACGAGACCACAAATGGAGGCTCAGCAAGGGCAGTAAAAATAAAAAAAAATAAAAAATCAAAACCATTAATTACGGACGTTGCTTCAAAGAAATGGAAAGATTAATTATAAAAAAAAAAAAAAAGGAGGAGGAGGAGGAGAAAACCGTCAAATTTCCAAAATTCAGGACGTGCCCCTCGAAACATGCAGGGACAGCGTATCATTGTCATGCGGACGCGGACGCGGTTATCCAGTGATCGGCCAGCAAAGTGATTGATTTAATTTCTTGCCCGAAAAATCCGAAGCTCGATCCGACGGTGGCGGCGGCTTCGACCGCAAGGCAAAAAAAGGACAGGAAAGAGAAAGCGGGGCGGGGGGGGGGGGGGGGGGGGGGGGTTATCCACTCCTACCCCCCGGACAGCTTGCATAAAAGTCAAACGTACGCGGGACGGACAAATGCCTGTCCCCCACCTCAAAAGGCAAAAAAAATAAATAAATCGAAATCAAAAATTTTTTAAAAAAAATATAAGAAGAATTCAATTTTGACAGCATAATTCAACTTTTCTCGACGTCACAATTTTTGATATAGATATTTTTGGCTCCAGTTTCGAAACTTTTTTACGAAATAGACAGACTTTCTAACTTGAATATAGCGTCGAATGGGATTATTTCAAAATTTGCCCCATGGGACCCCTATGTTCAAGGACAATTGTCACACTCATAGGCAAAACAATAGGCACGTACGCTCGTACATTAATTGTATTTATCTTGAAGTCTATTGTTGATTTAATGCGGTATTGAAACCGTGACTTTGCGCTTGAAATTAGAGTGATTTTAGTGGATTGGAGGAAAAACTTAATTGATTGTAATCCTCCTTGTCAAGAAAATGTAATAGAGTCAAATTCCTCAAGGCGAAAATGGGAAATGTGGGTAAAACTTGCCCACGGGTTATGCGAGTGAGTATGATTAGATGGCGAGTTTGTGAAGAGAGGAGTGGGCAATGACCTATAAAGAAGTTAGACGCAATTCCATGAGATCATAAAGATTATTGGTCAAATTTGTAGTATCGAGTTTCAATTTTGTTGGTTGTGCTTTGGGAATAAAATCACGAAAGCACCTTTCTATATTAGGGGGTGTTGTTCCTTAAAATTATTCGAAAATGTAGACTTATCAAGATGTACAAAAGCTAATTAAGATACCATTTGTTGCTAGAATGAAAAAGCAGAGCATCCGCATGCTTTATCTTATCGGATAATAAAGTACTAGAATTGAAAAAGTACTCCCTAAATGGGCAATGCTTCTTTCACAATCAATCAATTTACAACAATTTCGTGTACTAAATTAATATTTCAATGCACATATTTCTTTTAATTTTATTTTTCCGGTCAATAATCTCGAGCCGCAACTTGCACGCGCAAGGAAGGGCATTTTGGGGATGATGTGAACGGACCGTTGCCCCGGCGGCGAAGAAACGACGTCGCCGCCGCCCTCTCCTTGCGTCTAACGGAGAAAACGGCTCGATTAGAAAATCCGGGGAGAAAAAACAAACGAAATAAAATTACACATCTCATTTTATTTATTTGTTTATTTTGGGCATGTCACAGGAAAATAACAAAAAAAGAAAAAAGAAAAAAAAGAAGAGAGATCGGACGGTGATGCCATTTTACATGCTGCGGAGGAAGAGCAAAGGAGCTCCTTCATTTCTTGCGCAAAGAAAACAGAAGCACGGAAGCGATACGAACGGCAAGCGGACGGAATTCAAAAAAACTCGGAGAAGCAGCAGCGTCGTCAAGCGGAAGTGACGCCATTCGTCCTCCCCCCCGGCGATTCTCAATCCACGACGATCGGCCGGCTCGCGGCGGCGGCGACGACTTCCTGATCGGCGGCGGTGGTGGTCGCGTGGGGCGCTTTTCGTTTCCCCCAATCGCCGTCTCCCTCCCTCCCTCCCTCCCTTCCTCCGTCCCTCCGTCCGGCCTCGGGGGTTGACTTCGGGGGATCGGCGATCGGGTCCGTCGGCGAGAGGAGCGTTCGCCGGCGGGGAGTCGGTCGGTTACCGCGTCGCGGTGGTTGATCCTCCGTCTTCTGCGGCTGCACCTACACCCCCCTTCCTCTCCGCGTCGGAGCTCGCGGTCGGCTGCCTACGTGGCGCGAATCCGTTCGCGTTCGCGCTTGGCTTCGTTCGCGGAAGATCGGATCGGCCAGGTGAGTTCGATCGCGATCAGACTGAAAGCTCTTCTTCCTCCTCTCGTGTTCTGTTTCTCGAGGAATTGTCGATGCTCGGGAGGGCGTGCGATTCGTGTACTCTTTCTTTGTCGATTGATGTGATGTTTTTTTTTTTTTTTTTTTTTTTGGGAGTGTTGAAGTTTGGTTTGAGTCGTGTCGGTCGAGAGCAGCGTGTTTTGATCTCGTTCGTAGCGGGTGAGCGTGAGATGATTCTGTGAGATTCCAGCTTCTTGAAATTTAGTTTGGCCATGCGTTTGTTGTTCCTTTGCCAGTTCCATCTGAAGGTTCTGGCTTCTGAGTATTCTCCCCGCCATATGTGTTATCTAGTCTGATTTGTCATTTGATTCAACTTCCATGCAGTGCGTCAGCTAATGAATATGTGCAGAATTGCTTGTGTCTTTTGCATGTCGAATGGGTCATCAAAGTAAATATTGAGTTTGCTTTTGCTTAGCACTGCAGCGTCTTCGAGAACTGATAGCTTCGACTGCTCTAGCGCTTGATGTTATGGAGCTGTACCATAGCATCGAAGTTGCAAGAGACTGCTCAGATTGGTCTCCTGATATTTTTATTCATCTATATCTCATAGGGGGTCGTAATTATCTTTTACTTGCATAATAATTCGTAGGCGTGCCATCTGGTATCCAGTTCTGGAGATCAGCAAATGAGTGTGTCATGATGAGTTTGTCGAGAGAATTTCTTGTCAATGGATGCCCCACACAAGACCTTCTCTGATTTTTTTGCCATCATCAAGTCGTGGATTCCTTGGCGATCTGATCCGGCCCATGTGTCGAGAGACTTTTGGATGCCCGATCAAAGCTGTAGGGTTTGCTACGATTGTGATTCCCAGTTTAACATTATCAACCGCCGACACCATTGTCGACTTTGTGGCAGAGTATTCTGTGGCAAGTGCACAGCCAATTCAGTTCCTGCCTCATCAACTGACTACAAGGCATCCTGCGAGGAGTGGGAGAGGATTCGGGTGTGTAACTATTGCTTCAAGCAATGGGAGAAAAACCTACGAAGTACTAATAATGGGGATGAATTACCTAACCAGGATTTTAGTTCCTCACCATCAGCAACAAGTTTTGTCAGCAGCAAATCTATTAATACTACCAATAGTGGAAGTATTACTCTTGGCTCAATGTCACAATCTCTCGAGCCTTATCGCTTTGTTCGGCAGAGTTCTGATCTAAGCTCAAACCAGCTATGTATGGTGGAAGAAAGTGCAGATAGGCAAGGTGTGGTAACATCCGGAAAGTGCAACTATGGCGTAGTAGATTTTGCAAATCACGGGGCTCCATATCCAAACCATTATGGATTCTCAATGAACAGGTATTTATTTTGCTTATTTGTGTCCATGCTTGAAAAAAGGATATGTTAATGTCCATCTGGATGATTCTGATGAGTGGAATTCTTAGAGAAGATTAGAGTTTATGAATTACTTTGTTGTTTATCCATACCATTGTAGCGAAGGCGATGCCTGCGATATGCAATCTCTGTACACAAGCATCATTATTTTGTACTATGTAGATACCTGTCCGGTCTTTGCATGTTCTGTTAGGCTTTGGACTGAATGTGTGCACCTAATATTCTTTATCGTTTGTTTTCACTTTGGCATCAGGAGTGATGACAATGAAGATCAGCATGATTTATACCAATGTGACTCTGAGAAAAGGCACTTGCCACTGGAGAATGACACTGACAGTAAAGTTAATCTCCACAGGATTGGCAATACTGTGGATTCATATGAGGTGGATCTTCATCGAGAGCAAGTTGAAACAGAAGGTTCAAGTGTCTCCCCTCTGCATGAAAGTTTTGATTCACAGGGATCAAATGTGGTCCCACAGCTTGATAAAAAGGATGACGAGCATTTAAATAGTGATGAGTGTGAGGTAGAGTCCTCCTTATATCCTGCGGAAGATTTCACTTCAGAGCCTGTGGATTTTGAGAACAATGGCTTTCTCTGGTGTCCTCCTGAACCAGAAGATGAAGAAGATGAGAAGGAAGTTTTTTGTGTGATGATGATGATGAGGGGGATGCCGCAGGAGAGTGGGGATATCTACAAACCTCTGACAGTTTTGGAAGTGGTGAGTATCGCACTAAAGATCGATCAGGTGAGGAGCACAAGAAAGTCATGAAAGACGTGGTTTATGGGCATTTTAGAGCTTTGATAGCTCAGCTACTGCATGTAGAGAATCTTCATACGGATGAGGAAAACAGTGAAGATGATTGGTTGGAGATAATTTCATCTCTGTCATGGGAGGCTGCAACTCTGTTAAAGCCTGATATGAGCAAAACGGGAGGAATGGACCCTGGGGGCTATGTGAAAGTAAAATGCATAGCATCTGGACATCGCCGTGAGAGGTAAAACTGCAGTTTTTTTCATCTCTTTTTTTATTCATTTTTCCCTCTAATATTCTACCATATTCAAGGCAGAAACCAAAGAGCACTTTATGCTGTAAATTGGTATTGGGAAATTTATAATATTGCACCTCTTTTAGATGATCCTTGACATGCATAAACGACGTGCTAACTGGGACTGCAGGATTTAAATTTGAATCTGTTGATTTGGTTTTATTATGCAATGGTTTCCCCAGATGGATCATGCAGTTTTCTTTTTAATAATAAAGAGAGGACAGACTTCAAGCTGGGCTATTGTATATCATGGACTTAATTCATCGTTTTAACAACAAAAAATAGAATTGTGAGAACTAGCAATGAAATCAGCTGGGTGCTTCCAAAAATCTTCTATCTAAGGATCTGATCCTACTACAAG
Source organism: Eucalyptus polyanthemos subsp. polyanthemos (assembly GCA_017140185.1). Classification (NCBI taxonomy): domain Eukaryota; kingdom Viridiplantae; phylum Streptophyta; class Magnoliopsida; order Myrtales; family Myrtaceae; genus Eucalyptus; species Eucalyptus polyanthemos. The sequence goes on along the minus strand of CM029466.1, from coordinate 36,495,735 downwards.
TGAGCCAGGCCCCTGAAAGGAGTATTCGGTAGGGGAGCCATTTGGGGGTGGTTTTGTACTTATGAATCATTTCACAAGCTTTATCCTATTTGATATGGAAGTGGAGGTGTTACAAGCTCCGTACTAAAAGCACTAACTTCCTTGTTATTGTGGCTGTCCATAACTCCTGAAATGAACCAGGGAGTTAGGACATCTGAGGTGGCCCCTGCAGGTTGAGGAGGTGGCTCCCATTGTGTGTTGTCCAAACAATTTTCTACCCTACCCAAGATATTTTCTGGAGATCTGAAGTACTTCTGCTTTGTTTTTCCGACCCATGAAAGAGGAAGTGGGACCTCATCTTTAGATATCAATTTTATCAGATATAGAAGCAATATCTTCTTGAATAACTAAATTGGCTTCCCTTAATGTACTCTTCTAAACCTGTGCTTTGTGTCTAATCATCAGCTTTACATCATTCGGTTCTCAATGATACAAGCTGTGTGCAATGTCTCCTGTTTCACTAAGAGATATATGTTGATTAACAAGATATGGCTGCAGCGTTCATTTTATCTTCCTGATGAATTTTTTATTCCCTTTGTGTAGTATCGTGGTGAAAGGAGTTGTATGTAAGAAAAATGTTGCCCATCGAAGGATGACCTCAAAAATTGAAAAACCACGCATTTTGATTCTTGGAGGAGCTCTCGAGTATCAACGAGTCTCTAACCTCTTGTCAAGTTTTGATACTCTGCTGCGACAGGTTCTACTTACTTGTCCTTTTCTTGCTTTAGTCTGGTAAATAGCCTTTTTGTTAAAGCGGGACAAGTTATAACACTCATTCTGCATGGTTTTGCTTGTTAATTTCTTTTGTTATCTAATAGTTTCATAATGAAAAAAAAGAAAAAGAAAAAGAAAAAGAAGAGTACATGCCATTTCCAGAGTACATGAAGAGTTATGCTTATTTATTAATGCATGGACATGGAATGTTTGTTCTGAGTTGATTTTTTATAAGTTTCACCTTTTCATCATTGAAGGAAATCGAATATTTAAAGATGGCAGTTGCAAAGATAGATGCACAACACCCTGATATTCTTTTGGTTGAGAACTCAGTTTCTCGGTATGCGCTGGAGTACTTGCTTGCAAAAGACATATCCCTTGTTCTTAACATCAAGAGACCACTGTTGGAACGCATAGCCCGCTGCATTGGTGCTCAGATAGTTCCTTCTATTGATAGTTTGTCAGCACAGAAGTTGGGCTATTGTGATAAATTTCATGTGGAGAGGTTCTTGGAGGAGCATGGTACTGCAGGACCAGGGGGGAAAAAACAGACAAAGACGCTCATGTACTTTGAAGGCTGTCCAAAGCCACTGGGTTTCACTGTAAGTTCTCTAACATAGTGCATGTCTATGAAGATGTTGTAGAATGTAAAGGATGGAGTAAAAACATGAAGTCTTGAGAAAAAGGCTAGAAATGTGAGTTATTTCATTTGGTTTCTTTCGGATGCTTCTAGTTCCTTCTTTTCACCTTGACTTTGTCTCCTTATGCTTACTATCTTGAATGTACAGTTGTTCTGATTCTGAAGAGGTATTTGGTAGAAATTGGTAAAATTAATTAAGCAACACTGATAGGTAGCAATCTTAAAGATGTTTTTGCCCTTGGGGGATTAGCTGAAACTTGGAAGGCCATTTAGTGAACTTGCGATTAATTTCCCTTCTGCATTGGATTTAGATTTTGCTGAGAGGCGCTAATGGAGATGAGCTGAAGAAAGTTAAGCATGTGGTCCAGTATGGAGTTTTTGCTGCTTATCATTTGGCATTGGAGACATCCTTCCTTGCTGATGAGAGAGCTTCCCTACCAGAACTTCCACTGAAATCCCCTATTACTGTGGCACTTCCTGATAAGTCATTAAGCATAGAGAGGTCAATATCAACAATACCTGGTTTCATGGTTCCTTCAAGCGAGAAGTCTCAAGGTTCTGAAGCTGATGCTGGAGCCCACCAATCTAACAACGTCCCTTCATCTAATTTGTTGCCATTGACAAGTGATAGCACTGTTCAAAATCTGGAGATGGCGTTGTCAGCTTGTTTTACTGATGGTTCTGGCAATATCTCTGCAAATCTCATCAACTCCATTACTTCATTTAAGCTTGCTCCTTCCCGGAGGAAAGTTGATTCTGATAATAATGACAACCTGTTTACCCTTTATGGTATATCTGGGATAACCTGAGCAAACAATCTCCAAGGAAAGCAATGCTTCCAGCATTGACCATCCCATCAAGGGTGATCAACTCACTGCTAACAATTTTGGGCTGTTGGATGCGGCTGGAAATGTTACTATGTCTGACAATGCCCATACAGACAATCTTGCAACAGATGTGCTGCCACTATGTCACATGGAAGGTGCATTGCCGCAACAGGAAAATAAAAACCTTGTGGTTGAATCTGGTGCTTCGAAAGAAGAGTTTCCTCCGTCACCTTCTGACCATCAGAGCATTTTGGTCTCCTTGTCATCACGGTGTGTATGGAAGGGTACCATTTGTGAAAGATCACATCTCTTCAGAATCAAATACTATGGCAGCTTTGATAAACCTCTGGGTCGATTTTTACGAGATAATTTATTTGATCAGGTACTATTCATCTTCATTGAAAGTATGTTTCTTTTTATTTATACTTAAGTTAACGTATTGTTCCAATGCCCAGAATTATCGATGTGATCAATGTGAGATGCCGTCAGAAGCACATCTTCAATGCTACACTCATCGACAGGGCACCCTCACTATATCTGTTAAGAAGGTACCAGATATCTTACCTGGTGAAAGGGATGGGAAGATCTGGATGTGGCACCGCTGCCTGCAATGTCCACGTATTAAGGGTTTCCCTCCAGCTACTCGAAGAGTGGTGATGTCAGATGCTGCTTGGGGTTTATCTTTTGGGAAGTTCTTGGAGCTCAGCTTTTCTAATCATGCAGCTGCTAGTAGGGTTGCAAGCTGTGGTCACTCTCTTCATAGAGATTGTCTTCGTTTTTATGGGTAATCTTTTATGTCTTTTTAGTGGATGTCTAAAAAGAAAGGAGTTTATGAGAAAAATGTGCAGCCATATATGACAGAAAGAACTAGCAGATCTGGGCAAGAAAATGAAGTTTTGCTCTGACAATATCAAATGGCAACATATACAGTTGGTCTTTGATGTATTTCACTTGCTAGATGGCAAGTTGATGGAGTTAGAACTTGGAAAAAAAAATATTATTTTGAACATTGCAGACTGCATTCACATAGTACATTCTTTATTTTCCCCTGCTTAGCTGCTTACCTGTGTTTTCTATTCCAGTAGTAGTAATGTTTGTAGCTCTTACAGTGTTTGAATGTGCAGATTTGGTGATATGGTTGCTTGCTTCCGGTATGCATCTATTGACGTTCACTCTGTTTATCTTCCACCTTCCAAAGTGGATTTTAGCCATGAGAATCAAGAGTGGATACAAAGAGAAGCAGATAAAGTACAATTCTCAACAACTGACAGATGTATTGTTTTTTTTGCCCCTATTTTGATACACCTGATTGTTATGTTTGCTTTCTGCAGGTGTTTGACCGGGCAGAGCTTCTCTTTTCGGAAGTACTTAATACTCTTAGTCAATTTGAAGAGAAAAGATATGTTGAGGGGCATGTTCTGTGTTCATCAGAATTAAGACGTCGAATTGTAGAGTTGGAGCCTATGTTACAACAGGAGAAGGCAGAATTTGAGGTTTAGATATCTCCTGTTTCCACTCTTTGAGCTTCAAGTATTGAATATATTTGTGTATAGCTAGTGTCATGCAGTGATAAAACTAAGTTATTCTTCATCTGTTTTATTTTGAAATTCACAGGAAATAATTAGTGGTTTAAATTGTATTGACACACCATGACCTGATTTCCTGATGAAAATCAGTAGCTTGTTCATCATTTGCAATCATACTTAATTGAAACTTTAGAATCTGCACAATTGAACTTCAATATGTATTGTGAAATCTCAGTCCATCTGCTAGCTAATGGTGAAGAACAATCTCTACATAATGTCTCAGGAATCGTTTCAAAAGGCTTTGAAAGGGGATCCGACAAAGGGCCAACATGTGATTGACATTCTGGAGATTAATCGTTTGCGGAGACAATTACTTATCCAATCTGTTATTTGGGATCATCGCCTGGTTTACCTGTCTAGTTTGAGCAGCAATGTTGAGGATTGTCCGAGGAGCTTGAGCTCAGAAGAAAAGGAGACTTCTTTTCATAAAGGCGAGACACCTTCTGAGGGGAATGTGGCCCATAAGGAAGAAACAGTCGTTAACAATTCTGAATCTTTCCGTTTGGATGACAGAAATACTAGTCTGGAAGGAAGATTTGAATGCCAAAGTGAGCAAGGTGATGATGTCTGTCAAAATGATCAGGTGGGTGACAGTGCAAGTTCCAGAGAACAAAAGCAAGCAAAAGTCTCTGAAAGCGGTAATGCCTCCGGTCAATCTGAGCCTCTAGAAAGTGGGACAAATGTTCGCAGGACCCTATCTGAGGGGCAGTTTCCTACTCCAGCCAATTTGTCAGAGACCCTGGATGCTGCATGGACTGGTAAAAATCAATCAAATATGGCTGTGAAAAAGGAGATCTCTTCTGCACTTTCTGATTCAGCCATAATTGATTCTTTGAAGGGAGAAGCAGTGGCCGAGCGGTTGGGTGTAAATGGCTGTGCAGAGGACTTAGGCAAACTGAAGGTTTCCCATTCTTTGCCTCCTTTATTGTCTACAAGGACTATGATGATGCGGTTGACTCAGTTAGCTGGCTAGGAGTGCCTATAAGCTTATACTGCTCTCTTAACAAGAATAATTTAGCAGGATCTCAAAAGCTTGATATGCTTGGAGAGTACAATCCTATCCATATTTCATCCTTTCAGGAGTCAGAATATGGTGGAGCTCGGCTGCTACTGCCTGCTGGAATCAATGACACTGTTATTCCTGTGTATGATGATGAGCCCACTAGTATAATATCTTATGCATTGGCATCACCGTATTATCATGCTCAATTATGCGATGAGGCTGAAAAGGTGAAGGATGCCGAGCCCGTGGCTGCATTGTCATCTTTGGATTCCATTAGTTTTCATTCGTTTCAGTCATTTGATGATCTGACTTCTGAAAGTAGGAGTCTTGGTTCTGTAGATGATAGCATGCTATCGATGTCTGGGTCTCGTAGCTCCCAGGGCTTAGACCCTCTATCATATACTAAAGCCTTGCATGTGAAGATCCCATTTTCAGATGATGGACAGGCGAAATATTCTGTAACTTGCTACTATGCAAAACGATTTGAAGCTTTAAGGAGGATTTGTTGCCCATCTGAGATGGATTTCGTGAGGTCCCTTAGTCGTTGTAAGAAGTGGGGAGCACAGGGAGGGAAGAGTAATGTCTTCTTTGCTAAGACATTGGATGATCGGTTTATCATCAAGCAAGTCACCAAGACAGAGCTAGAGTCATTTATCAAGTTCGCTCCGGCATATTTCAAGCACCTCTCTGAATCGATTGGCACAGGGGGTCCAACATGCTTGGCAAAGATTCTTGGGATTTATCAGGTATGTGAACAAGGACATCTCAAGTTGATTGAGTGAAGAAATCATTTTTAATATTTGCCAGTTGCAGCTAATACCATTATCACAGTTCACTCATATGTAAGACAGCTTCTTTGCGGGATCTTAGTTTAATTATTGATCTACTTTTCTTTTTCTCTCTCTCGGTAGGTAACAACAAAGCATGTCAAAGGAGGTAAAGAAACCAAGATGGATGTCCTTGTTATGGAGAATCTTCTCTATGGGAGGAAAGTGACGCGGCTTTATGACTTAAAAGGATCTACTCGATCACGCTATAATGCTGACTCCACTGGAAGCAACAAAGTTCTGCTGGATCAAAACTTGATTGAAGCAATGCGAACTTCACCCATTTTTGTGGGAAATAAAGCGAAACATTTGTTGGAGAGAGCTGTCTGGAACGACACTTCTTTCCTTGCGGTAATCTCTCTCTCTCTCTCTCTCTCTCTCTCTCTCGTGCTCGCTTGCTCGCACACGCGTGTGCATGAACATGCGTTTGCACTGGTAAAGCTAATAATTCTCTGTGATGGCCTTCTGTTGCAGTCGGTGGATGTGATGGATTACTCACTTCTGGTCGGAGTGGATGAAGAGAAGCATGAGTTGGTACTTGGGATCATTGATTTCATGCGTCAGTATACCTGGGACAAGCACCTCGAAACATGGGTAAAGACTTCGGGCATTCTCGGCGGGCCAAAAAATGAATCTCCAACCGTAATCTCGCCCAAGCAGTACAAGAAAAGATTCAGGAAAGCGATGACTACCTATTTCCTCATGCTCCCAGATCAGTGGTCGCCTGCAACCATTATCCCAAGTAAATCGCAGCCTGATTTACAGGAGGAAGACACACAGATGGCCCCCTCAGTGAACTGATACTCCGATCTATGCCTGTAGATTTTGAAGCTACGATTAGGATAAGCACTCTCATTTCTTCACTCACAAAGTTTCTTTTCCTTTTTCGCCGTGTCCCATTCTTTTCCCTTGCCAGGTTCTTCATGCTATTTTCCGAAAGAGCATATATCTTCATTGTTTTGTAGAAATTTGCAGAACAGGGCTGTGGAAGCCACGGCGACCTGTCAGGGGTAAATTATTAGATGGCCTTGATAGGGGGTCTGTTGTACAGAAGTAATCGTGCATATATGAAGCATTGCAATGTGTATATGAATCCATGTGAAGTTTTGCCTTGAGTCAAATGTCGATTTCCATAAATTTTGATCGATGTTTAATGCAATCCACATGCAGTCTTCATTCTTCGTCCTCGCTTTTCTTTCTTCATTCCGTAGTGGCTTCTCTACCGAGTAAAGCTCCGGCAGTGAGCATGAGTTTGCTAGCAAAACTCAAGATCGTCAATTTGCATATGCAATGGTCAGCGCCGTGGCTGCTTTTGCATACTTTCGATGAATTAGATTAAGATCGACGCATCAGATTCTAAAAGTTGAGCGTTCTCTTTTCTCTTGAATCTGCCTACTCTGTTTTACCCTTCAGACATTGGAAAAAGGGCGATCTATCGAAACGATCTCGGGGATGGAATGGAAAACGACGCGGTTGGCTCTTTAGGTATATAGTGTTGCATTGATGGGAGAATAATATTATAGCTTGTGCTCGTAATTCATATCCTGCAACTGAAGAGGAAACTCCCTTCCTTTTGACATCACACTTCACATTCACTAGGCCATTCAAAGAAAAATTCACATTTTTGGACCAAATAAGCCTCTGTTCAACAGACACTATTGAAAAGCGATTCTAGCTCAAGTCCTCTTGTAGAATATCTCCCGCCTCCACTTTGTACAATGCTCCATCTTCTGCAATCTGAAGCCAATTTCGTTGAAGAAGGTCGATGATTTCAGCATCCCTGAAAACCATTCGAGATTTGTTTAGATAAAGCTGATCCGTTTCGGTCGATTGTAATAAGAAAAAACATAAGAACTGTGCTTAAAAGTCCTTCACCTGGCTTCGTAGCGGCATGTAGTTCTCAGAATCTTTCTGCCGAATCTCGGGCCCTCGTCGTACCCTTCACATATGATCTCCCCGCTCTCGTCTCTGTAACATACTATACCTTCACATTGATCCTCAAAAACCTGCAAGAAAAACCCAGAATCCAAGTATGAAAGAAGGTGCCGTTGTTCTTTACCACGAATTGACCGTCTCCTATGACGAATACTCGCCAAGAAGCACAAGTCGTCCCGTGTGTACCTGGTTCTTCAAGGACGATCGGGTCCGGACCGCAGTCACTCTGTTGACCGGAATCCGGCTGCGCACGAGCATCGCAACCGAGCCAGCCGGCCTCGTAATCCGGCTCGAGTCCCATAGAAAAATCCGGGGGAGGTGGAACATGTCGCGGCCATTGATCTCGTGAAGCGATTGCTAAAAAGGAAAGATGATGAAACTGTGATTCTGACCTTAAACGAGTGAGAGAAGAGAGGAAAGAAGGCTTGAACACAAGGAGATTAATATTGTTGGGTGGTGTGCATCGTGTAATGCTACGCCCGGTCTTGTGAATGGTGAGGCATCGATATTTAAAATAGTTCATGTCTAGTCATAATGCATCATGTTTTGTATTATCTGGACGGGGTGGGTCCATGGGAGCTTATCTTGTAAAATGTTTGATTGATGACACTTTCCTTCCCTGGACCTATATGGAATTCCCACCTTGTAATTGTCCACCTCTTGACCTAATAGCACCTAAGGCAATTTTCTAACATTTCCTTTTCATCAGGTAGGAACATGTTTTGATGAGTAATGAATTTCTATCACGAATAGGAATTTGTAGGCATCGATGATGAAATCATGCAACCTGCTATCTACTGATAAGATGTATCGACATTGGCCTCCAAAGGCAATTAGTTGAGCTTCCAGGCACTCCAATTCAATTCTCACTTAGTTCGACACTAATTAATTCAATTCATTGATGTGCCTTTTTAAATGCCGGTAACATTAGATAAATGAGTGTGAGAATCACATGCGCAAATCTCTCTCTTTTTCTCTTTGGAAATATTTCCTCCAAATGACAACCAAAATTTCTTCAATCTCAAGCCGAAATTCGAACCCCATCCTTCTCATCTGATTGGCCCCAATTTTCACACACGCAATCGATTCTCTCCGCGCGAGTCGCTACCGCCGCCGGGCGAGGCATCCGAGAAAAGCATCTCGGCCTTAGTGATCCGTGACTAGCCTGGCCGAATGCCCACCTGCGAAAATAAATAAATGATATACAAATCTACTACCAATCACTGATCCTTTTGGGCCTGGACGGGCCCTATCTAAGATGGGCCTCTAAGAACGCCTCCACTGGGCCTGGATACGCTCCCTCATTCCAGGCCCATTCGCTCCCACCACCGGTCCACCACCACCTCCTTGACTTGCATCACAAGAAGGGTTCTTCGCTAAAAAGCAAAGCCACTGAACCAGGAAAGCACGAAGCCTCTCCAATCACTCCAAGCTCGAGAGCCGCTGAAATCTCCACGGTAAGCTCTCTGGATCGGCTGGAATCCGGCGATTGGATCGATTTCCTTTCCTCCTCGTCCGGCATTCCGGCGTCGCGATTCGCCGCCCGATCCTTGGATCGGAGGGCTTTTGTCCGGGAAATCGCGCGCCGGTGCCGGTCGCGATCCGATTGCGGATTCTGAGATTCGTTTCGCCGTGTCGCAGGTTCCGTGAGTCGAGCTCGCCGCCGCCAGGATGTTTCTCACGAGGTGAGCTGCATTTGAGTTGGCCGGGGAGCTTCTAGGGCTTTGGGATGGGGTGGAGGAGGTTGTGAAAAGTTTTTAGCTTAAGCGGTTTTTGGCGTTTTTCGGTTTGGTGCAGGACTGAGTACGATAGGGGAGTGAACACCTTCTCTCCGGAAGGTAGATTGTTTCAAGTCGAATATGCCATTGAAGCCATCAAGGTAAAAAAACGGGGCTTCCTTCGCCTCATGCTGCTGCTGCTGCTGCTTGCTTTTTTTTTTTTCTCTCGGTTAATGTCGTGGAAATGAAGTAGCGGCGACGGTGCTTTTATTGGGACTGTTTATTGAGACGGTTGATGATGAGTTGGAACGCGTGTGGGTGTGTTTGGATTGCTGCAGCTGGGTTCGACTGCGATTGGATTGAAGACGAAGGAAGGTGTTGTGCTCGCTGTCGAGAAGCGTATTACTTCGCCCCTGCTGGTCTGTTTTCTTTTTAAGTTCTTCCTTTTATTTGAGTGCCTTTGCTGGTTGTTCTAGTCTTATCTTGAATTGTTGACAGAATTTTCCGGGTAATGGAAATATATAGGGCTGGCATTTGAGATGCTGTGCTTTTCTGGGATTGTTGAGTGCCTTTGCTGGTTGTTCTAGTCTTATCTTGAATTGTTGACAGAATTTTCTGGGTAATGGAAATATATACGGCTTGAGTGTTTAGCCTATTCATGTGATGGGGAATGGAATGCGTGTTTACATCTGTTAATGATGTGAGGGGATAGATGACTACTTAAAATGACATGATATATTCACATGAAATTGTAAAGACTTTACTTGATGCTACTTGGTTTTTCACTGGAGTATGATTATATCAATTTAACCCAAGTCAGTGAGCTAAATGCATGAAGAGCATTTCTCTATTTTGAATACTAAATATTGTTTTCACAATATGGTAGTTGTGGACAATTTACATAGAATTCTTACTAGAACAATTCTTCACTCACTGGCAGGAGCCGAGCAGTGTTGAGAAAATCATGGAAATTGATGACCATATTGGATGTGCCATGAGTGGCTTGATTGCCGATGCCCGCACTCTAGTAGAACATGCTCGGGTGGAAACTCAGGTATGGGCTGTCTTAATTTTTTGTCCACCTTCTTATCCTTAGTTGATTGTTTCTCAAACTTATTATTATGCTGGATATGGTCTGCAGAATCATAGGTTCTCATATGGTGAGCCAATGACAATTGAATCCTCAACCCAAGCCATTTGTGATCTTGCTTTGCGATTTGGTGAGGGTGATGAAGAAACAATGGTAATGCGTTTTTTTCAATGATTGTGCATTCTTTTTCATTTTCTGCAGAATGTTTGTGTGAAATAGCCATCATTGAGTTTTGCATATGAAGATCAATTTTGATATGGTTGGTGCTTGCTTTGCCTTTTAAATTCCCTTTTTTGTCTCATTGTAACTTGCGGATGGTCAACGTTGTTGTAGAGTTTTAGTTAATGGCTTAATGCTTCTTGCTTCATATGCTTCTTTTTGTCCTTTTGATGGTAATGATCCTGGGGTTATTCCTTTAGCCTGCTATGTCAAAAGAAAAGTGTAAGGAATAGGTCTTATTCCTAGGGTGAAAAACTTTGCTATTTGCAGCTTGGAGATCCTGTGACATGGGCAGAAGCCAGGTGATGGGGCATAGGATGCATAGCAACTTTGTTTTTTGAGATGATGGAGTCTCTTGAGGGCCATCTTTCTCTAGCAGAGTTGGTGTCTGAGGATACACTAGACAAGTACATCTGTCATTTCTAGTTTGCAATTTTGCAATGTGATGCTAAAATATGGGTTTGAATTTGAGGGCAAAAGATGCTTCAATTTGGCACTGCTTTTATTTTTTGTCTTCATTAGTGCATGTGCATCGTGTATTTTATATGCTTTCTCATGGGTGATAATCCTGCTGTGCAGTCCCGTCCTTTCGGAGTCTCTCTTCTCATTGCTGGACATGATGAAAATGGACCCAGCTTGTAAGTAGACTTGATCTTTTATGTGTTTCAACACAGTCCAAAAGCTTGCAAGAACCAAGATTTCCTTTTCTTCTCATGCCTTGAATATCTTTTATTGCTGGATGTGGAGGAGTTAATGGGATCTAATTTGGTGTAGAGTTCGAAATTCTTTCTTGTGATTTCCTCGGAGGATTTTTCAGTTGTTATATGACTTAAGCTCAATGATCAAGTAAACAACCACTAGCACTTTCTTGCTTTTCCTTTCCACAATAAGACAGTGTGTCAGAGCTTCTACTTGTATGGTTGGTGCCCTCATTACAATGCAACGTAATACCATATTTACTATGAAAGTCTTAAGTATCCTTTCTACTAGTTATTCATTATTAGAAAAAAAAAAGATTCTGTCTACTCATGCTATCATTGAACCTGAAAATGTCTCGACTTGTCTACGTAGTAAGTTTGCTGTTTTTATTGGGCAGTCTCTTTTAGACTTCAAGATTGAATGATCTGCACTTATCATTTCTAGCGCAGAGTATAGTGTTTGTTGTTGCACAAGTACTATGTTTAAATTGCGTTTTTTTATTCATACTTGTATAAAACTAGGCTTTATGACGAAATAATCTTCGTTAATTTTTTTATCATCAGCCTGGAAGCTATATTTTCTTTTCTCGAAGTTTTAGCATTTCTTTTCTACTCATGAACTGCACAAATAATTCCTTCCAAAATAACAAAAACTACAAGAATAAGTTTTTAGCTGTGTTGGACTTTTGAGTCATGGTACAGTAATTCAATTATTCTTACAACAAGCTAGATTTTCAGGCTAGACTTTCTTCTCTCAAATCAACTTTTGGAGAACTACCTAAAATTATTACTTAAACTTGAAATAGCTGCTCATTATACTGGTAGTGTTTACTGAATACAATAAATAATCCTTTTTAACATAAACTGCACACATAATTCTAAACAACTACAACAAATGGAACCTTATATCATTTGGTGAGGTCGGTTATATGAAATTTTTATGTCAAGTCTTTTGTAATTTATAAGTGCTTCATATCTTTCCTTATTGTCCCTAAATGCTCTATCTCTCAATTGGTAAAGGAGAAAATAACAGAGGAATAACTTTTTGGATCGGAACTATGATACTATTTAAAATATCCTTGAGATGCATTTTGAGACTCTGAATGTCTTTTCGCTTGTTGGCCTGTGCTTATCAATGTGCAATCCATGAGGGCCTTGGTTTATTTACTCAGAAAAGGACCTTTTGGTTGACAGATACTACACAGATCCCTCTGGCACATTTTGGCAGTGCAACGCAAAAGCCATTGGGTCAGGTTCAGAAGGAGCAGATAGCTCATTGCAGGAGCAATATAATAAGGTATGTGCTTGCATCTGATAGGTGTTAGCAAAGTTGAAGTTTCCATACTAGGTGATCACAATCTTACCTGGGTGAATACATTAGCCTTTGTATTTGCTTCTACTCTTGAGAAGTGCTGGTGAATCAATTAAGATTGGTTGCTGCAGGACTTAACTCTTCCGGAAGCTGAGACGATTGCTCTTTCCATCCTCAAGCAGGTCATGGAAGAAAGGGTAATGCATCAACTGAAATGCCTGTGTACTTTTCAGTGTTGAATAATTGTTGGCTTCCTCGTGTGCTCTTTGTAAGTGGATTTTGGTATGAATTTTAGGTGACACCCAACAATGTGGACATCGCGAAGGTGGCTCCTGCATACCATCTCTACACACCGGCTGAGGTGGAGGCGGTCATTAGTCGACTATGAGTAGAATCTACATGGAACTTCACGTTTAAAGTAATGTTCTTGGCATGTGCCCACCCATGCATGCTTTTGAAGAATTCTTGCCTGTAATTGTACTTTGCAAAGCCAGAAATTGAAACTGTCGTCCTATTTTGGCTGGGTTATCATTCCGGGACTAATGTTGTGATTATACAATTTCTGCCCCTCGTTTGAATGGAATACAGTGTAGACAATTTCAACCGCAGGCAGTTTATGGATGGCCCATGAAATCTTTTGCTTTGATTTGTTGTCGTGCTGGTACGAAAATGCTCGTGTTGCTTCTTGACATAGTTACTCTGCTAAAGTGCACATGCATTAGCTTTGGTGCTATATGCACTTCTAGTCCTTAAACTTGAAGTTTTGGGGTGCACCTTTAGGTAGTTTCTCATTACAGCCCGGGGTAAGATTTGCAGTTACAGAGTATAATTGGTGCTCAGCAAAACCTAACACGCGAGGGCAAAAGTACAAGAAATGGGCCCCCTTGAACTTTTTGGGGACATCTCAACACAACAGATGCTTATACATTCGGGTCGTACAGGGGAGGGTCTATGTTAAACTCGAAAGAGATTGCATTTTAGTCGTAGATATTTGCTCTTGCAATACTCATCTTCCTTACTGGGCTCTGATAAGAAATCATCCATCCAACTATCTTCCGTCCGGGGGTTGATCTTAGTTCGGATGCTTTCATGTGTCAATCTTACAGTTTGGAAATTTTCATGCGTTACGACATTTTGTGCAGGATCTTAAAGTTCGGATACTTTCATGTGTCGATCTTAAAGTTCGGAAATTTTCATGTGCCATGAAATTTTGTGCAGGAGTTACGAAGAATTTGAATGTATTGCGACCCGTTTAGATTTAGAGAATCCATCATCGGTGAACCATATAACCTCCCCCTCGCCTCTTGTCACACACATTCATTAAATAATGGAACATCGGCTGACAAACGGACGAACAAAGCTTAGAAAGTGGTACCATTTCTCTGTTGATTCTCTTTTTGCCGTTTTCGTAATTAGCGTACAGCATATATGAGAAAACCGAAACGCTACAATGAAATTTCATTGTCGATTAATAAAAAATAAAAAAAAGAAGAAGGGGAAAATAGCTTTTCTCTATAGGCACTTCGCGGCTCTACATCATTACCAATTACCGTATTACAAAGCGGCGTCGAACGCCACGCTCGTTTGAGGCAACCACTCGCTCCCTTGGATGAACGACCCCACCGTGAACTTCCCGGCCTCAGTCGCCGTGAGAGCCGGCTTATACCCGGCCCACGCGACCCGCTGGGCCGTGCTCGCCCCTGCCCCGCGGTTTTGGTACTCCCCGTAGAAGATTGTCTTTGGGGGATCCACGTTGCTAACCCACTCGATCCAGCCCTTGGGGTTCAAGGAGTCGATGGTCGACTGCATAATCACGGTTGTCGAGTAGTCCTTCCAGGGCCTGCCGAGATACGTCGGGGCCGTCACGTTGCCGTTGGCGGTGATGCTGCATTTCTGGATCGAGATGCCGGTGTTCTGGTTGGGGTCCTTCTTGCCCTGCGCTGTGATGGTGTTGAACTGGTTGGCCATTGGCTGCCTGGGCTGGATGTTGCAGCTCTGGAAGACGACCGCGGAGTTCCCGAAAATGAAGTCGATCGTGCCCGTAACGTCGCAGTCGCGGTAGAACTGGCGGTTCGAGTGGGCGTAGAGCGTGTCCTGGAATGCGTCGAAGGCACAGCGGTATATCACCGAGAGGTCGGACCCAGACCGGAACGCCACTGCCTGGTGCTTCGCCGCGCCGGCTGTGTTCACGAACGCCATGTCTCTCGCAATAAACCCTTTACCCGCAACAGCTGGTGAAAGATGGCATCACTCGAGTCAGTATTATTTGCACAGTTTACCCGCAAAAAACATAAGATAAAACAATGGAATCAGCACTTCTATATGCCCTGCTCTCGATATCATTTTAACGAATAAAGGTACTAAGTTTTCCGTGTTCGCATGCGGCGATCACGGGCAAAAAGAAACCACGGCCCACGAAACAGCGGGGCCATGTTTTCATGCCCTGTTCAGCAACTTTCTCCGACATAAAAAAAGCAGAGCAGTAATTAGAACATGGCATAATCAGGGGAAACCAAAATTAACTTTGATGCAATCACACACGATTTAACTGAAGACCCAGATGTAGTTTTATAAAATGAGGTCTTTTGAAGGTAGAGTGTCGGCGGTTTAGAAAAGAGATGAGGCTTTTTGATTTGCTAGCATAGGTCTAATCCTCTCACATAAACCCATAGAAAAAGTAGAAGATCTAGCTTTTTCCCGACTAGGGCAAAGCGATTACGTTGACCAGGCACCAATCAAGGGGTAGTGGATGGGGACCATACGTGGGACAGGACAGCGGTAATTTTCGCAGAATTTCACGTTCACTTATGCCGAGCATGCACATGGTGGTAGGGCACGAGACCAAAATTCTTCATCTGGACCGTCGATCTGGTTAAAGCGATGGGGCCCCCACCCCACCACCGGAGCAACACCTTTCCCTTCGGCGAGCTCGATGATGGGGTCGGTTTCACATCGCGACGAGGGTCGGAAAACGACATTGACAGCAACGGTTGTGGATGGTTCGTCCGAAAGCCAAAACAGGATCGAACCCATCTCACGCAAGTCGCCACCTTGCCAGCGATTCACGTCCCGTCAACCGCCGCAACATTCGACTCAGACGGCGTTTCGATTTCGATTAAACTCGAGACGTCACTTTCCACAAGCGGAATTGCTTCCACGGCTCTGTCTCTGGGTACGAGTTAGTCCAAGATTTGTTGGACTAATCAGCTGGAATTACTTCCCGAAAGCTCCAAGTTCGAAACTTGTTAGACATTTTTCTTGTGGGTCGGATTGAATTTGGACGGAAGAAGACGAAAGCGAAGTGACCGAATTGACGGAGGAGGATTTCACTCACCGAAGGTCGCCGTGCTGAAAGTCGGAGTGCCGTCGACGAAGTTCTTGCTGCCGGTGACGATGGTCTTCGTCTTCCCGTCGCCGTACATCAGCACGTTCCACTTGCTCTTGTCCATCAGCACCGTCTCGTTGTAGGTCCCGGCCTTCACGTGGATCACGAACCTCGTCTCGTTCTTCTTCGGGACGGCGTCCACCGCCTCCTGGATGGTCTTGTAGTCCCCGCTCCCGTCCTGCGCCACCGTCAGGTCCGGCGCCGCCGCCGACCCCTCGTCCTGCAGCAGCCTCCTCTCCGCCGCCCCGAGCCAGCTCGGGAACTCCGACGACGACGACGAAGGAGACGAGGCGAGCAGCTTCCGGTGGATCGGGATCTTGAAATCGGCCAGCAGGCTGATGATCCTGTTCACGATGGCCAGGCTGTTGCTGACGAACTCGGTCGAGTTCTCCATGGCGGCCCGCACGGTGTCGGTTAGGGTCGAGTTGATCTCCTGCAGCGCGTCCAGGCACGTCTCCTGGTCCGTGATCGCCGCGCTCAGCCACGTCTTCATGTTGTTGATCTTCGACGAGGACAGAATCCCGTCGCCGGCCGCCATCGAAGAGATCGAGTCGTTGAGCCGGTCGACGGCGTCGTCGAACACGCCGGAGCACACGCCGAGCGCCGCCTTGGCCCCGACATCATCGACGCTGCTCGCCAGCTGGTCGGCGTAGCCCGGGAGCTTCTGGAGCGCCCCCATCGCGACGGCGAGGGAGAGCCTGAAGAACTGCTCCGGGTTGGTGGCGTTGGCGGTCTCGGCGGCGGAGATGCTGGAGAAGCAGGAGTCCGGGTACTGCGTGACGCTGCACACGGCCTTGAGGGTGGCCGACGGGGTCAGCTCGGGGGGGGCCGCGCCGCCGTCGCCGCGGCCGCCGCCGGAGCTGTTGCGCCGGTGGATGATGGTCCCGGCGACGGCGGCGGCGACGACGGCGAGGAGGAGGACGCCGGCGGCGACGAGGATGATGAGGCGGCGGCGGGTCCGCTGGCGGAAGGCCCGCTCCTCCGCCTCGTCGACCTTGCCGTAGCCCTTGAAGGACTTCATGGTGTCCATCCCTCGCCGGAAGGGGGAGCTCCGACCGGATCCGAAACCCGAAAACCCGGAAACCCGACCCGAGTTCGTTCGGCAGCACGCGCAGCGAGAGAGAGAGAGAGTGGGAGCGTGTGGAAGTGGGAAGTTCTAGAGAGAGAAAGAAGAGAGAGAAAGAGACAGATGCTGTGGGTTTTTGGCAGGTTGGCTGGTGCGGGAGCCTCCCATTTTATAATGGAGATATACAGACAGAGGAGAGAGAATATACTTTTTTTCTCTCTCTCTCTACAACAGAGGACGATTTGTGAACACTAAACAGTGAAAAAAAAGAAAAAGAAAAAGAAAAAAAAATTAAGAAAGAGAAATTGAAAAATTTTGAGTGATTCTTGGACATGCTTTTTGGGGTAGGTCGATTCTTCATTGCTAAGGTTTTTTTTTTTTCGCTTTTGGAGCGAAAGTTGTCGTTGCATGGACATCGTGGCGATCGAGGACGGGCCACGTGGCGCTCCATCTCTTCCCCGACCAAACTTAAAAATCGGTAAATGCGTAATTTGCAATTGTTCGATCCCCATGTTTTGGCAGCTCGGGGTTCGCTTGCTTAGTCCATAATCAGCAATTATTCGATCTCCATTTTCTCTCCCACGTACTGCCAACCGTCCTAAAATGCCCAAAGAGCCTATAAAATCTTGTGAAATTTTAAAATTTTAAAAATTTAAGTTAATAGATAAAAATATGATTCATATTATTTTCCCTTGTGCTTAATCTGTGCTTCGTATTAAGTATGAATATATTTAATTTGGAAGACAGACAATGTTAGGAAACATTTGAACTTAAAATTTTTTGTGTCTAATAGTATATGAGATTTTATATGACCACTTTTTATTGTTTTAGGGATTTTAAATTATTAGATGAAGGCGATTTAATATATAATTATTTTGTCAAAAACACTTTGGATCGTAATATTTGGTTGGTGCGAGTTTAAGCATACACAAACATTCAATTTCTCTCTCGTGACTATCGAGTCGAGTCTAATTGAGCTCAATACGAGGCGCGGGAGTCACTTTCGAATCTCTTGTGGGACATGTACACACTCGAAAAAGAAATGTTTCTTTAGACATTTGGAATGAGGGTATAATTAGGAAGCATGATAGGGACTAGGGAGTCGGACCGACGACGTCCTTTTTCCGAATGTCTAAACCTGCATGGGGGATTCAGGGGGTGCACTAGTCGGTCTAGAGTTTAATGAATGGACACTTCCTGAAATTAATTGAGGGCGAGTCAGCATTCAGCAAACACAATAACAACGGAATAGGTTTTTAGGTTGCTTATAGAGGCCAATCGCCACTTGCATTTAATTGTCATTTTCTTTTTCATTAGGCTCTAATTTTGGTTTTTTTCAGGAACAAAAATTGTTGCTTTAACCACCAGCCTCGGTGGCTCCACTGGATAAGACTCTGTTGATCCTCAACGAAGAGGTGAAGGGTTTAAAACCCATGTGAGGCGCTAGGTGTATTAAGTGTGACTCAGGGGTGGTGGGTCCTCCTGCTTAAGTGTCACTTGAGGGTTTATGGGCGCAGCTGTCGGCTGTAAGCCGATTCCTCCAATACAAAAAAAAAAAAAATTGTTGCTCCATAACTTCCTTTCCCTGTAATGGAATCCTTGAAGTCCTTTGCCAACCCTTTTATAGTAACATTGCTATTCGAATAGCAAAACTATAAGGTTTCATAACGGCGAACCGATTTCGAGGTGAGATAATTTCCGTGAAAACTGTTATTAGAAAACTTAATTGTAATTATAAATGGGCAATTCCGATTTTCAAGATGGGTAGTTTCTAGATTTGGAATTTTATCGAAACTAATTCCCAATTTTAAAAACTTAGAATTTATTATGCTGACTCTGAAATTAACTCCGTCAGTCCAATTCAATCCTTTTTCAAGGTCTACTCGGGAGCTAGTCAATTTTTCTTTTACTAATAAACCATCTTTTTTATTAATAGTGGGTGGAGGAAGTAATTTAAGAATACGATATGCAAGGTAAAATTAAAAAGGAGAGAATTATGATTTCTTGGTTCAGTTCCGTTCCATGCCAAGAACCGAATCGGACCAGTAGTAGTTTGGTTCCAAGAATTTCAAATCGAGAACCCGATTAGAATTTGCCGGACAGGTCACCTCTACATAGTTAAACTCAATATGAAAGTCTGCGACATCGTTTTACACGGCATTTCTTTTTCTCCTAGAATGGTCCCTTCTTAAGTCATCAAGAGTTGTTTAATAATTCAATTTCGACGCTAACCATATCTTTTCAAGTGGACGACCCGGCTGCTCCAGCAAAACTCCAATTGGCGTCCCGCGCAATGTCTTGGATTCCAGCCATGTGCGAAGCAGGCAGCGCCGCAGCGCTCACGCGGATCTGATCCAGAAACCATCAAACGTCCCATCATCACATTAAAAACAGTGGCTTTTGACCAATTCCCGATGCGAGCTCTGTCTTAATCCGGTTTTCGTCCGGGACATCAACGGCACGAATCAAGCCAAACCAACCAGCAGCAACGACCCCGGTCTCCCAATCTCTCCCGATCATCGCGCAGCATCGGTTCAGCGTGGCCTTCTGAATAAGGTCTGTCGTTCACACGCAGCAGAGAATTAGATTACGAAAGTTGTCGGAAGTTTCGGTCGGATGGTGTCCCTCGAACCGCCTTGAAAACGATAGCTCGAGGTTTCAGCGAAGGTGCTTAATGTGAATCAAGTATTGCCTTTGGTTATCCTGAAACATTATCCTCACGGCGTTGGTTTTAGCGCCCGGAAAACAGGCAAAATCGAGCAGACTAGGGGTACAACCGCGGGTTGATTGTGCATAGCACTGAATTTGATCGATCTTGTGTTTTGGCTATCTCCCTCGAGTTTTTATTCGGGTTTTAAAATGCACATTTAACTTTTTGATCGTGCGAATTCCACTTGAAGATCTTCAAGATGCACGGGAGATTTTACCGAGCGATCCTAAAACTTATATTATATGTAATTTTTACTGAAAAACTTAAATTTCACATAGGAATTTGTTCTTCCAGTTAATGGATTGAAACGAGAAAGAAAAAGAAAAGAGGGAGAGAGAGAAATTAGAAAGTTGGCCAGCGAATGTTCATGCGAAATCCCTTCGATGTAAAAACCGCCGGTTAGCCAAGGTCAACTTCATGCCTTCGCATGATTTGTTCTCAATTGATTAGTTTAAGATCAGCATATTTTTCTTCAACGTATGCTCGGAAAAAGAACCGAGAATTTAATTCATTTTTTTAGATTTTTACTTAGTCGAATGAGCTGAGTAAGCCCACTCTTATTTAGCAAATTGGTTTTTTTTTTTTTTTGGGTCGCTTAACCGAATTTCTTAAGTCAAAGCTAATTACAATTTCGAGATGTGTTTCATAAAATTTGCTGTTGATGTATTAATTTTGAACGCTAATTTGGAGTTACCAAATGGGCTCTCGGCACGTAGTATCCTTAATTAAGATTTCCAAGTTCAGAAAGAAAAAAAAAATATTAATAGCCTATGGATAATGTAAATCAAGCACACGTTACCATCATAGATACATAGCTCTTATGAGTTGGACCGATGCGCGTGAGGATTAATCAGAACCATGTGACAATGTGAAAAGCCCGGGACGGTTCACGCGTTGCCAATGATTTCTGTTAGCCTCATTTCATTAAGTTCACACATTTTATTTATTTTTGTAATTATTTAAACGATACGAAACCCACCGGACGCAAACAAGAAAAATTGACAATTGAATTGGTTAACGCCGAAAATGACTTGTTTAAATTAGCTTACCGGGCGTATATCCGAACATTTTCTTTCTTCCCTATTTTTGTATCTATTTATACACATACCACTGGTCGGTTCAGGTACGACCCTTCTTTTATATAGATTTTCTACCATAGGGAGAGCGTTCTAGTAAGCAGCCTATAGGAAATATTTAATCTTTGGGGCTGTTTGAGTTTGCCAAATTTTACTCCAAAGTGGTCTAGAGATTTGATATGAGGAAAGTTCTGAATTCTGATTTGTTCCCTCTATAGTTTTCCTGCTACTATGGTGTCTGCTCTTTGATAGAATAAGTCTGAGCTTTAGTGTTTGTCCACACTGAACTATATTCCTTAAGAATAGGATTTAAAGGAATAGCAATGATTTCCTTCACAACCTATTCATCAAATAGATTTTCCAAAAAGGCTTCATTCCATTTTACTTCAAGTTTCATGATCAAATCAGCAACCCTTAAGGGCTCATCCCTATTCAACGGTCCTTCCAATACTCCCCTTTTCAACCACTTATCCTCTTTAATTTTAATTTTTTCCCCATTCCCAACGGTCTACATCACATCGAGCAAAATTCAATCTCATCTGGTAAGTATACTCTGCCAACCCCATGAATGGCGTTTCTTTTCCTTGCTTTCTAGAAGTCATTAGTTGTGAAGTAAATTCCTTTAAGAATTTGGCTCCAAATTGTGGAAGGAGAATTCACAATCTCCATGCTTGCTTCCCTGACATTGCTTTATTGAAGGAAATGAGGTCTTGAAAACCTAATCCACCGACCACTTTGCCGAGTTTCAGCACATTCCAGCTTTTCCAATGCACTCTTCACTTTTTTTTTCCTATTATTTTGCCACCAAAAGTTTGTCATCTTCCTCTCAATTGCCTTGCAAACTAAAACTAATATCTTGAAAATTGACATAGCATATTGGGAAGGGGCTTGCACCACAACTTTAATTAACACTTCTTTTCCTGCTTTTGACAATATATTTTCTTTCCAACCTTCAAGTTTCATGTTAACCCGAGCCAAAATCCATGCAAGCCTATTTCTTTTTTTGGATGCTCCCCAATCAAAAGGAATCCCCCAATATTTCCCCATTTTCTCAATCTCTAGAACCCTCAACTTGGCCACTTTCCTCAAGTTTGCTAGGCTCCCCTTACTAAAAAAACTCCTAACTTATTCAAATTTACCACATGACCAAAAGCAAAACAATATTGATTCAAGATACCAGCAATATTTTGACACTCACTAATCTTTTCATCCAAGAAAAATGTTGAATCATTCGCAAAGAGAAGATGAGACCGAACATGACACGATCTAGTCAATTTAATCCCTTGGAGTGTACCATCTTCAACGGCTCTTTTAATCATTAATGAAAGTACATTTGCTACCAAGATGAGCAAATATGGAG
This sequence comes from Eucalyptus polyanthemos subsp. polyanthemos, assembly GCA_017140185.1. NCBI lineage: Eukaryota > Viridiplantae > Streptophyta > Magnoliopsida > Myrtales > Myrtaceae > Eucalyptus > Eucalyptus polyanthemos. Next base: position 36,473,530 of record CM029466.1, on the reverse strand, counting down.
AAATCTCAGCTTTGAAGTAGGGGAGGGGCTCTTCATTGAATTTAACACTGAAGGAAATAGTTGTGACACATTGCATCGCCCTCTTTACCCATTACGCATGAAAGCCCATTTTTAGTAAACAAGCTTCTAAAAAGTTTCATTCTATTCTATCATATGCCTTTTACATGTCAAGCTTCAACATAACTTGGAACTTTTTTTTACTTGCACGTACTCTCAAATGGTGTAAAACCTCTTGAACAATGAGTATATTATCTTGAATTTGATGGCCACTTACAAAGGCGATCTGTTTTATGTAGATAACATCTGGAAGTAATGGTTTTAGTCTATTGGCTAATACTTCAGCTATTATTTTGTAGACAAAATTACATAGGTTGATGGGACAAAGCTATTCTAGCTTTTCTAGGTTGGGCAATTTGGGAATAAGTTCAATTTGGATTTTGTTCATCCTGGCATTTAAGCATCCACCGTTAAAAAAGGAAGTTACCTCCTAAAAGACGTGTTGTTGAATGTCCTTCCGATGATGTTTAAAAAACTATCCAATTAAGCCATCGGGACTAGGGGCTTTGAGAGCTCCCAACTAACTAACAACTTTTGAGACTTCTCACATGGTGAACTTAGCTATCAACTCTCAATCTATATTTTCCCTCACTAAAGTTGGGATTTTTTCAACGATAAGCTAAAAGTTCATTTGTCTTGATATATATAAACTTTTGAAGTATTCACCGTCATTTGCTATAGAACACTAGGCTCACTAGTCTATTCCCCCTATGCATTAACCAGCATAGAAATTCTATTTCGGTGTCTCCTTTGAATAGTTGTTGCATGTTAAAATTTGGAGTTTTTATCCCTCCATTTCAACTAGCTAATTTTAAGAATGCATGCCCTAATACATTTCCTTTCTCTTCCACAATGAACCAATTTCCTCTCTCAATTTCAGTATCTATTCTTGCCTTGCGCAATATCTGGATTATTTGTTATATATTGGATTTCCAACTTTAGTGCCTTGCTTCTTCTATAAGCATTTGAGAATTTTTTCTTACTCCAATATGTAAGGGTTATGGTTACTTCTCACAAATTTGTCAATAAATCAGTTTCTTCTTGCTTGGGAGAAAGCCAAACCTCCTTGATAATTTTTTCGTACTCCTTGTCCTCTAGCCAGTATGCTTCAAATCTGAATTCTTTTACTCTTTTCACTGATTTTGGGAATAGTTTCAGCAAGATAGGACTATGATCTGACCTTATTGCTGGTAAAGCAAAAGCTGTTGTACTCGAGAAAAGCACCCTCCATTCAATTGTGCACAAAACTCTATTTAGTTTCTTCTTAACAAACTCCTCCCCTTCTCTATTATTAGCCCAAGTGTAAGTGCAACCCTTACTTTCCACTTCCATAAGATCACAATTATTTAAGAAGTTTCCAAATGCTACTAGCAGATAATTTTTAGCTATCCTCCTTCCCATCTTCTTCTAGGGATAAAGTATTTCATTAAAATGTCCCGATCACAATTATTTAAGAAGTTTCCAAATGCTACTAGCCGATAATTTTTAGCTATCCTCCTTCCCATCTTCTTCTAGGGATAAAGTATTTCATTAAAATGTCCCCATACACACCCATGGTAAATGGTTCAAAAGTTTGATTCCTTCTATCTTCTCTCATAACATTATCTATCATGAAATACATTGGGTGCATGGATACAAGTATGCAGCTGGTCTTTCAATTCACACGCTATATCGATAAGCTTATTAGTACTTTGCTTAATGGAAATTGCTACTTGGTTAGTCCAGAAAATAGCCAATCCTCTGACTATACCCTTTGGGTTGACAATAAAGCTGCCCTAATACTTTAGTCTCTTTTTGATGTGCAACACCTTACTTTCCTCATTTTTTGTTTGCATAAAAAAGATCATCGTGGGCTTATCCTAAGCCAAAAGAGCTCAAAGATATTGAACAATCGAGAGTGTGCTCAACCCTAACAGTTCCAGTGACTTTTTAGAGCTCGCCATCAAAGTTCATTCATGTACTTCATCTGCCATATAAACTTGTGTTTCTATGAGTTGCATCTCATTTAGAATCTTGATACTATTGCTCTTGTTATCATAAGGAGAATAATGTTTGGGTCTTTTGCTTGCTAGTGTTTTGCTTTTCTTTATTGTCTCCATCTGGTACTTCTAGAGTCCAGGGTCAGCAACTATTAATTTCCCTTCTTTGTCTTGTGTAGGGACATTAGCCAGAGCATCAAATAGGTTTATATACTGGCTTGCCAAGTCTTTCTCAGTATAGGATGCTGACATCTTCTCTATGCCCTTATCTAATTGATTAGATGCATTCAACTTTGTAGAGTGGACTGCACCATGTTGATAAGGAACAAGTTGACTAGAATTCCTTAGAGATTCAAGTACAAATTCATCTTCCCCGATATCTTCATCCCCCTTTTTGTAAAATAATTTTCAGAAAGGGCTATAATCACTTACTTCAGCCTTAAGCCACTGTCCAAATAGAGTTTCCTTTTTAGAAGAGATTTTCTCCTCATCATATGGTATCTTTGTGCAATAGCTAGCATATTACCCCATCTTACCACAAGAATAACAAAAATGGGGGTAATCTTTCATATTTGAAATTTAACTAGCTTCTTTTTCTAGCAAGGTTGACAATGGCTCTAGATAAAAGTGGCTTGGACAAATCAACAAGCACTTGTGCCTTCCCTGCTTTTGCTGTTGTTATTCCCCTGGTTTTGATCCTAACTTCAAGAACCTCACCCATCTCCTCCACAGCTTTACCTATTATGTTCTCCGAGCACCACTCGCGGGGCAAACTATGGACTTGAATCCAAAAAGTGCATGATTTTAAACTTATAGCAATGAAGGGGTGTATTCTATTCCCATGGTTTGAGCAATAATAAGTTGTTTGCAAAAGACAAAGGTCCCAAATCTAAGACCCTTTTCAAGTCCTTTTTCTAATTTAAAGGTAAATACGAACAATTCATTCTTCATTGGTGTGATTTCCACCGAATCTATTTGCCAAGCTTTCTGCATTCTATTTTGAAAAGCTTGAAAGTTAATATCAGGGTTTTGGTAAAGCTGGCCAAATAAGGTGAGTTTGCATTTCTCAATTCTTGCGTCTGATTGTTCTTCATTTATGATGATGACTTCTTTCTGAGACAATAAATCTCCTACCTTTTGTGGAGCAAAATCGGACAAGCTTCATCCCGATAGCCTTCCTCCATCATGGTAAACGAACCTAGTCTATCCTAGCAAAAAAATGAGAAGCAAGCACCAAAAAGGGAGAAGAAACTGCATTAGGGTCAAAGATACCCCAGGCATTGGAATGAAAATGAGCAATACTATCCCACTATCTGGGTCGAGTAGATCCAAGAAGTTGGAGAGGGTTTAGGATTTTGCAACATTGTTAGGGTTTATAGTGAGCTACCCCAGAGGGTAGAGAGCATCTCTTCCTAGCGAGAGAGACTGTTGTCCTTCCTTACTTAACTTATATAAATGGGTCGGTGCAGGCCTGATCTGGACCCGTAGGCCCGTCGAATGGATGGGCTTATGTTTAGTCATGTTAAGCTGGGCCCATGATCGGACCAGGCCGTAAACGGGCCGACCGGACGGCCCGTTAGCGTCCTTTTTTTCAAGCCCAGCAAAACCGGAAAAGGTCCGAGCGACCTTCTGCTTCTCCCCTCCTCCTCCTCCTCTCCTCCTCGTTTCTGCTCATTACCGCGCCGTTCCAGACGCGAAGTCGCTTCCGTCGCCGAAGCAAGCTTCGACCTCTCGAAGGTAAGTCTCCGTTCCCCGTCCGGCGACCTGCCGGCGTCGTTTCCGGCGGTTCGCCTTCTCCTTCGGTTCTCCCCCGCCGCGACGTCTTTTCCGTGTGCGTAGCTTCGTTTCTTCGTCTGTTCTCTTCGGCTTCGGTTGCCTGCTGAGTTGATGCCGCGTGATCTCCATTCTCGTGTAATCGCGGTTTCATCGGTTGCGGGAGCTCGTGCGTTGTCGCGCGCTTTGCTCGCTGTCGGTTTCAGTTGTGTCGTAGTAGCTGTGCTGCAGGTCCTGCTTGTCTGCGAGGAGTATCTAGTTTCGAAGTGTTGCTAGTTCGAGAGTTACGTGTTCTCTTTGTAGTGCAATGTAATCATACGCGCATCGTCATTGATTGCTTGGATTTCGGTTCCGATATGTTGATTGGTCAGAGAAGCAAAATTTTCGGTTCTGGAGTGTTCAAGCATTAGTTTGCACTATGCTTGGATGTCTATGCCTTGCCGAATTCGGATTACATCTATATCTTGTACAGACTCGTGTTGCTCATGTATTCTTGCATAAAATGTCCTGTAAATGGGCACGCATGCACGCACGCAATCACTCTCTCTTGCTCTCCTATTGAAGTGTCAGCAATCTTAATTTATCTTATTTATTGGCAATTATGATGCTGTCTACAACAGAGGCTGCTGCAATCAAGGGGCGCATGGTTTCTGTTGGTTCAAAAGTTTTACAATCAAGAAGGCACAAAGTTCGTAGTTCTTTGGAAGACAGACCCATGGATGAGGAAAATAGGTCACATAAGTCAGCGACAAGGAAAAAAGGCATGAACAGGAGAGCAAAAGAACGCGATTTTGGATCCGGTGGAGATGGTTTTGGGAAATCCTCCATGGCTCTGGGAAACATGCAAAATTCTCGAAAGGACAGGATGCTGAGATTGCGAAATCCTCAATCATTAGGTGATTAGCCTTTGGAGTTAATTCGATGCTTGATGATGGTGCATTTGTTTACTTGTGAATGTTAGGCTTCTTATTGAACCATTTGTGCTCTAGTGATTTGTTCTATGGTTATGGATGATAAATGCATGACTGACTTCCTTGCAGGAAACAAGTCGACCCTATGACGACAAAATACTTCTCAGATATTGCGAATCTTTTTGAAAGTAATGAAGTTGAATTGGAGGAAAGATCTATTATATGTAATAATGCTCTTGAAGAAACCAGAGGCAAAGAATATGAACTGGCAACTGATTACATCATAAGCCACTTTTTCCAAAATCTCCTTGAAGCCTGTGATGTAGACCATCTTTGTGGCTTTCTTCGAAGTTGCTCAAGGGTCTTTCCTCTCATTGCAATGGATAGATCTGGTTCTCATGTGGCTGAAACAGCTCTAAGGTCTATAGCTACGCATCTTCAAGATGAAGAGACCTATTCTGCTATTTTGGAGACCTTAACAATGATATGCAAGGTATAGTTTGGTTTTTCTCTTTCTGTTTGGATGAAAGAACTAGCCCCCAGAACTATACATGTTCTGCAGAAATTCTTTGTCAGTAAATCAAATCACAAGATTGTGCATTCTCCTGACTATGATTGGTAAGATGAACTAATATGAATGTGCAATCTTTTGTGGAAAATAATCTTTTGTGCCTGTCAGGTGATTGTTGAGAACCCTGCTGACTTGATGTATAACTGCTATGGCTCACACGTTCTTCGAAGACTTCTTTGTCTTTGCAAAGGAGTATCATTAGATTCTGCAGAATTTCAGGGAACTAAGTCCTCAACAAATGTAGCAGAGCGCTTGAATCTTAAGACATCTCGCCCTAATGAGCACGCCCAGCTGAATCTTGGCCATGGATTTCCAGGTTTATTGAAAGATCTTGTCACAGGGATGCTTAATTGCACTGCAGATGATAAGAACTTGCTAGTTGATCGGTTCGGCAGTTTGGTCCTCCAGGCATGTCTCTGGTATACCCTCATAATGTTGCTCTGTTTTTCATTAAAGCTGGCGTAGCATCGATAACAGCTTTTTGTTGCCTTGGGATATGTACTAATAGTTTCCAATTCATTGAAAGAATGTGTGCGAATGCACGTGCGGAATGTGTGGGGAAAGAGTGGCTCCATTTGGATGGATGATTGATTGACTTCTTTTTATCTGTTTGTTATTACCACTGACAAGGTCATCCTGCGTATCATGGCAGACAGTTTTGAAGCTATTAGCGGGGGATGATGAAGAGTTGGGGCAGATAATACCTATTCTTCTTGGTTGCGACAAACGAAATATTGTGGAAGGGAATGCCATTGATATGACTGTGGGGCGTGAAGTGAAAAATTTTATGGTAGACACTTCATACAGTCATTTATTGGAGGTAAGATGCCTAAAATTTTCTACATTGTTGTCATCTTATATCTTATTGCAAGTCTTTTCTTTGGTGACCATTAATTCACGGTTCAAGTGAGTTTGTCTTTGTTATGTAATTCCCTTGTCGTTGACTTTTATATAGGCAAGTACAGTGCTGCCTAAAAATCTATACCATCAGCAGTTTTCTACACTGCTAGACAATTTATAGTCTCTTGTTATGTTCCCAATCATCAGTGTCCACTTCTTTTTGACAGGCTAATGGCCTAATGATAGAATTGACAACCACATGCTCACTATAACGTCCCAAACATGCTTTCACACGTACCTTCGACTTTGTTAGTAGCCTCTTTTAGTACTATTTACTGAACCATTCCTTTTTTCCCTGCATAACTCACAGGTCATTCTGGAAGTGGCTCCTGATTACTTGTACAATGAAATGTTCAACAAGATATATAGGAATTCATTGTTTGAGATGTCTTCTCATCAATGTGGTAGCTTTGTCGTTCAAGCACTAATTTCCAAGGCGAGGCATCAAGAGCAAGTATGCCTCCCTAGATGCTACTGGTCAATTTATCCTTTTCATTTTCCACCTTGGATAATATATTTCGATGCTTTTCTTTACTTAGAAGACTTATTTTATTGCATTGTTCCTTTTGATCAACTAGTTTTTCTTTTCCTTTTTATTCAGCTATATAATTCTGCACCTTTTACATTTTTTTAGAGTGGATACTTTTTAGTTTCATATATGTTTACTCTGTCTCCTCCAATTATGCCTCCTTAGATGCCACTGGCCATTTTGTGTTTTTAAACTTTTGAGCTTGGCTAATCATTTCCGTGCATATCTTTACTGAGAAGACTTATTTGATTTCATGCTTCCTTTTGATCAACTGGTTTTTCTTTTCTTTCTTCTTCAGCTATATTGTACTGCTCCTTCTACATCCTTTCTAGTGTGAATTTGTTTTAGCGGCATAAGTTTTCTCTCTGTCTTGTCCATCAGATGGAGTTGATCTGGGAGGAACTTGGAACAAAGTTCAAGGATCTTCTCGAGATGGGACGGTCAGGAGTTATTGCTTCGCTAGTTGCTGCAAGTCACCGGCTTCAAACCCATGAACATAAGGTTTGTTACATTCAAGGCAGTTTTTGTGCATTCCTGCTTAACAAGATAGCCAAGGGAGCCTTGTCCAGTAACCATTGTCAAAGCACATGCTTTTCTATTGTATGCCTATTTGGGTTAGCTTAATTAATAGGTCTTGTTTGTTAAGTCAATTTCCAGTCTCACAAGTGAGAACTATACCTTTTTTTTTTTTTGCTTGTATATTGGTTTTTGATTTCCCAATCTTGTTTGATAGTGTTGTCAGGCTATCGCTTCTGCAGTTTGTTCAGCAGATGACCCCCCAGCATGTATTGTTCCTCGGCTATTGTTTTTTGATAGTTACTTCCGCTGCCAAGATCAATCCAGTTGGAAATGGCCAGCCGGTGTTAAAATGCATGTGATGGGTTCTCTGATTCTGCAAGCAGTATTCAGATGTCGCAATGTAAGTTCTATTTCTTGCATTTTTTGGTGCTTTTGCCCAGTACCAATCTCCCCAACCAGCTGGGTTTTATATGTATAACTGCGGTTACTTATGTGCCTTATAGTAAAATTTGCTTGTTGCTGACAGTCTAGCATCTTTTAGCTTTCTTGCACTAGAAATCCACTTAGTTTTTCATCCATCAAAACTCATGTTATGCTCCCAAGAAAATGAGTATTATTTGACATTCTTCTGCTCGTTATTCAAATAATTATTTTGGAATACCTGGTGTGCAGGAATACATGCAGCCTTTTGTCACTAGCATTACATCGATGGAAGTGGACCATCTGGTGGAAGCAGCTAAGGATTCTGCTGGTGCACATGTTATTGAAGCTTTTCTTGATTCAAGTGCTTCTGGAAAACATAAGCGCAAACTGATTCTGAAGTATGTGGTCTCTCCCCTTCCATGGTCACAACAAATTCACATGCATGCATTTGCAGTACTTCTTGGGATTTGGATCTTCTGTCTTCCTATATATCTGCTTAATTGAACTCTGATGTGGCTTTCACATGAGGAATTACAATTTGCCTGGGTTTTCTTATGAAGGTTACAGGGACATTATGGAGAGCTTTCAATGCACTCAAGTGGTTATTTTACTGTTGAAAAGTGCTTCACTGCCAGTAATGTCTCACTTAGAGAGGCTATAGTATCTGAGTTGTTAGCTGTGCGGAATGAGCTCTCCAGGACAAAACATGGGCCTCACCTCTTGAGAAAACTTGACATTCATGGGTGAGTTAAAATATCTTGTTTAAGTTATGGAGATTGAATGATGCTGTCCTTTGGTTGCGGGTTGCTTATATCAAGGTGGTGAAACAAAATTTGGTCCTGTATCTTTGTAATGATATTCAGTTGTGTCTTTAGAAATTTCACCCACATCTCTCGATCTTGTATCTAGTTATGATCTTGATTTACCTTTTGGTGATCACCTTCACAGATGTGAAAAACTGAACCTTATTGTGTTTGCTTTATTGCAACAGATACGCCTCACAGCCGGATCAATGGAGGTCAAGACAAGTATCAAAACAGACGACTTATGATGAATTCCGTGCCATATTTGGCTCGAGTGGAACCAAATCTTCTGGAGATGACAGCTTTCCTACAGATACTAATACTTCCAAACGAGCATCACAGACTGCAAATATAAAGCAAATTAGAAAAGAAATTGATGATCGCCTGAGTTCCGTTGCGCCGTCCTTAGTGAAGTCAGATCTTAGGCAGCGTGAAGAAAGAGCTGAACATGATAGTTACAAAGGAAATGACAGGAAGAAGAGAAAGGGTCCTGGTGAATTCAGCAGTGCCCATGTTGCCAGTAAAGCTACTGAGAAGGAAGCCAAGAATAAGAGACCGTTTGGCTCTTTTGACAAGTCAGATAAGAAACGGCGCAGACAGGATGACCCTTCAAAGGTTTCTAAAAAGAAACCAAAGAAATGATATCACTTGGCATTCCTTTTGCCAGACGTTGTAACATCTGCCTTTAAGCTGAATATTGTTAAGTTCTTATATCGTCTCCACCTTTTTGCATCTTTTTTGTAACCTTCAGTTATCGAGTCTGTTAAGCCAAGAGTCTTGAGTCTCTAGTGGTTACAAGTAGTTGAAGATCACATATCATTGTGCAGCTGCACTATGAGCACAGAGAGTCAGATTTCATAGAAGAAACCATGTATTTACATTCGCCAAAGATGGGCATTCTGAGAGTTTCCCCAGACAAAAGAAAATCATATTCTTTCACTATAAATTTCGGTACAAGTGGCCTAGAAGTCGAAATCTACTGTGAGTCTACAAAACTGAAAAAGTTTCTACTGAATAGAAAAGGAAATGCTGGGAAATCTACGTGATTGACCTTGATCTTTCAGCTTCTGTGTCTCTTAGCCATCTCCTGGAGGAAGCAGGACCTTCCTCATGAGAAAGTCATCCCGGATGGAAGATGGAAGGGACCTTCAAAACGTGTGGAAATGCTGAGGCGGGTGACAGGAATGATCACTTGTTCTGTATAGGGTTGAATGTGCTCGGAGGTATGCGCCGGAAGCTCGAGCCGACTTTCTCATAAGGACTCTTCCCGCCCGTTGGCATTTCCTGAGAAGCTGCCGACTCCTTGCCGGATTGCGAAGAGCTTCTTTGCGTCAAAACTCGACCCTCAACGCAAAGCTCGGGCGGTAAAGAAGAAAGAACCAGCAGCAGCAAGGTGAGTGCAGCCCCTAGTATCGATTTGAGTCTCATGGTTCCGAGAAACGCTCTCAGAAACACAAGAACCTATGTATCTGCTGCTTCTTGTCAAAGGTGAGGATGTGTTTTTTCAAAGTAATGATGGGCGTGCCTGTTTAATCTCTTGGATTTTTATACCCCGTCATCCGCCACTTCCTCAAACTAAGGTCAATTTAGAGATTTTCACGAGATCCGGTGCCTGTGGGATCATGTGATCACGTTTGACTGTTGATATCGCTGCTCCATCTCCTCTGACTGGGAGGGGTTTAGATTTAAACCCTTTCCCATCAGAAGCCACGTGACGAGTCACGTGATTATTTTAATTAAATCTGCGTGCAAATGGGGTCGATGCTTACTGCATTGTTAATTCGGGTTACGCGGTCCTCGGGGCACATCGGATTCTCGAAAGATCATGTGGGAAAGGAACTGTTAAGTCGGTCAGTAGGTCCTTTTAAAGAACTCGGTCAGTTCTGTCCGAATTCAGCAATTACGACTGGGATTTGGGCAGGAACTGGTTCACTTGCCTCGGATCCTGATGACGTGTACGGGTCTTTTCAGCAATGGTCCGCCCCGGTCAAAGAGGCACAACGGCCTCGCTGTCTCAGTCAATGCGATAAAAACAATTTCTTAATGAAGATTGGTAGCGTGTAAGGTGATGGTTGAAATTACCGATGAGGTTTTTTTGCAAGGGCTGGTCATACGGGTCAATGACTTATACTGTAACTCGCATTTAATGGACTGGATGGACAATGGGATAATTGGAATTTTAATATGGATTTGAAATTGATTTATTACATTAGAGCCCAATTGAAAAAATGGGTTGTAAATGGGTTATGGATAGGTCCATTTATAACTCATTAATTACTCAACTTAGACCAAAAACTTACCAATAGAAAAAGAAACGTTCTTTGAAAAAAAGGCCGATTTTGGGATGTTTTGTGCTTTTAGCTTTCTTGGCTTACAAGTCCTAGGTTAGTAAGTTTTTTTTCCTTCCAAAATTACTCAATTTGTTGGTTTTTCGATTTTGTCCCCTAAAAAGGCTCTTTATCTTCTCCACGTGAGAACAACTAGTGAGGCTAGATTTGGATGCAAGAGATTAGTAAGGTTTTGTGACCCAAGCAATCCCTAGGTGACAATCATGAAGGATTGTGCAACATCATGAGGGTTGTTTGGGTTGCACGATTATCATCGGTGCCACTTTGCATGACCTCAGGCAACAATTGCTAGCACTTGATGTAGGTTGCCGGCGGCCTAATTTAAAAAAAAAAAAAAGAAAAGTTCTTTATGAGAATAATTTATCGAAACATCATTTTATCTAAAGTTGCTTTACAATGGACTTTCAAATTACAATTTAACAAATATAATTTGTATTTTGGAAAACTTATTTGGGTTAAAGTTGTTTATATTTTTCTAAAGGTTTTCTCCAGGGGTACAAGGATGTTGGAATTGTCTTTCATTACGAATCCTAACAGGATTGGATGAACTGATATCTAAATCACATAATGAGGACAGGACGTGATAACAATTAAGAACTCAATCTAGGGAGCATGGAACCAGCTGACCAGCACATGCCCTATTGGAAGGTTGGTGGGAGTTGGGATTTAATTGCACATTATGGGAAAGACATAAGGCCGCTGATGAAACAAAAGCAGGAGTCCTACCCAAAGATAGAGTCACCCTCAATATGATCCTAATAGCTTTGAATTATCAATGCTACATTAGTCAAATTTTCTTTAATGTTCGAATGCCCAACAAATCACTTTAAAAAGCACTAACCTCATCAACATAATGGCAATGACACGTACAATGACATGGCATGGCAATCGCCGGCATTAAATCCAGCATAATGTTGACCTACTCCGAATTGGGTGGTCAATTAAGTATCGGCGTGCTTTATAGCGTATTCTTATCTTCGTATTTATTGACAGATTTGAAGCTCAAAAAAATCAAGCTTGACTTCTTATGAGGCCTGTTATGAAGAAAAAAAAATCGATACTTTTTATTGATTTATCATGTCAATATATATGAATGCCATAAAATGATATATATATATATATATATATATATATATATTTATTGCATATTCAATGTCCTGCTCTCTGTCCAGTTTCCTAGAGATAACGCTGTCCAGCCCATGCTACATCACAACCCTAGTCAAATTAGAAAACAATAGAAAATTAATTGTCAAACCGATTGATTTAGCTCTATTACGCTAAAAAAACCATATCAAATACATTATAATTCAACAAACTATAGGGAATTCTCTCTTTCTTTTTGTTTTTATTGTTTATTATTTATTTATTTTTTTCCTCTTTTCAGCGGACGCGTTGGGCCCACACCTCGGCCCGTCGGAAACAGCGACGCATGTTCTCTCCACCTTTTCCCTAATTCATTTTCGCTTCTTCCGAAGGATCGCGATTTCCTCCCATTCGCCGATGCCTCCTATCAATTTCCGCGAATAGCGAAAAAATCCGCCCCCGGGAATTTCACGCCGCCCGAAAATCGATCCCGGCCGCCGTTCCAGGTAACGGAAAAGACCTCCTCGGCCGCCGCCGACGGCGGGGGTTCTCCCTCTCGTCGTCGGTGTGTGGATTCCTCCGATTTGCAGTTTTTTTTTTTTTTTTCCGAGTCGGTGGCTGTCTGTAGATCGATCTGTTCTGTAGGTCTTCCGAGGTTTGTGTCTCGATGGGAGTCGTGGGCTGATCTGAATTTTGGGGCTTTGACTTTGATTAGCGAGGGTTGTTGGTGGCGTTTGGGAAAATTGTGTTTTTGATGATTTGATTGAATTGGGTCGAGTGATTTGGTCATTGGCTTTTGCTGCGAGATTCGTTTCGGCGGAATTCGGGAGTGCTCAAGCTGCTCGGCGGAGCTGCGTTAGGGCAATTGGCCGGTTTCGTATTGTGTTTATCGGGCAGCTAGTAGTTCTGGTAGGGTGTTGTTGGGCGCTTCGTGAATCGCAAGTTTGCCCTGTTAAGGAGGTGGCGTGGCATGGCAGTTTTTGAGGTTTTGAGGAATTAGCAGAGATTCGCGGCTTGCTTTGAGCGTGCAGTGGCAACAGGGGTCTGATGGGTTCTGTGTGGTACTTTAAATTCATTGTCGTTTCATTATTTTCGCATGGATGTAACTTTCTGGAGAAATGTAACAGGATATTGGCAGTTTAGATGGAATGGTTGTTATGTACATTAGTTTGTTTTGATTGTAGTAGGCTGATTGTCAGGAGTGAACAGATTGGGTAAGACTCAGTCTCGTCAGTGGTTCCTATATGTTACGTCCGAGGCAAACGGCTTGGCGGCAGGGGTTTTGGGAACCCCCTGGGGGGGGGAGGATGTGTGAGTGAGGAGGCAGGTGTTCGATCCTGCAGAAGGCAAAAGTGAGCGAGTAGTGCTGACAACTAACATGACCAAATAAAAAAAAAAAAAGAAAAAATGGTTCCCATATGTATTTGACAATCTCCACAGCTATATATCTGCCATTTGCCCATTTTTTATAGTGAGTTCAGGCTCATTGTATGGGTACTGATTGCGGAGGCTCCTAGTGTTGTCTTGAATGGTAGTGTCAGTTAGTGATTCTCTAGATTTTCCTAGGTGTGAAATATGCACTACATGTGAAGGGTGCATGTAATTGAACAGCTTTCTGATATTGCATGCCAGCATGTTTGTGACATTAGATAGGCAATGTTATGTGCGACTCAGTATCTTTTGAGTTATGTTGATTTGGGTAGCATCTTCCCCCAATTCTCTGTTGACCAAACCATTCCTTTCACTATTTTTTGGTGTACTTGCATGTATGTCTCGTTATCTTATTAAATATCATCTCGTGCTACACAGCTTATAGTATTTTCCCCATCAAAGAGAGAAAGGAGTCATCAATTTGTGTAATTGTCGGCATTGAAGCTCTGAGATGGCAGAGAAGGCATGTATTAAGCGTCTTCAGAAGGAATATAGAGCGCTCTGTAAAGTATGTCGTCATCTTGTTCTCTATTCTCATTCTCATTTTCATTTTCACTGTTTTGACTTCTTTTCCCTCCTCTATTCGTTTAGATATCTTTATCCATGGTGGTTGTTTAATGAAATTCCCCTACACATTCTTTGGATAAGTGGAGCAAACAAGCTATTTTCTTTGTATAATGTGCTGCTAGGTGCTTAAGAAGCAGGTTGAGTAGCCATTTTAGCTGTTCCCTTGTTTTCATGATCTGATCCAATGGCTTTATGTCTAATATTTTGATACACCGTAGTTGAGATGCCTTCATTGACCATAGTGATTATGGTATAACAGGATTGCTGCTGCATTGAGTCTCCTGTCAATTCTTTTTGTATATTTAGACTTACAGAGCTTTTCTGTTTTTGAATTTGCAGGAACCCGTTTCCCATGTTATAGCACGTCCTTCCCCTAACGATATTCTTGAATGGCGTAAGTCCTCATTCAGATGACATGTAGTCTAGCATTGCTTTGCAATTTATGGTGCATAAGTCATGGTACCTTCAAATGAACAAAATTAAGGCTAGTTATAGTGTATTTAGCTTATTGATCTTGCATTCTGAGTTTTTGGTTAATGAACTCTGTTAAGAACTTCCATTGTTTGGCTAGTTTTGAGAACATTATCTGTACTTTTATCTTTCTTTAAGCTTCCTTCAAGATTTTGAACAAGTGATTCAGCATGAAGCATTGACATGTGGGAAATTGTTGGACATCTTTCCTTCTGCTTCTTCTTGCTGTCTTCTGCATTTGCTGTTGTAGTGTGAACTATTATTGTACTTTGACTTGGCGTTCTTCAATTTTGTTTTCCAGATTACGTGTTGGAGGGAAGCTCGGGAACCCCCTTTGTAGGTACTGTAGATTTTTTCTTTTCCTCATTAGTGCTCATTTTGACTTTGGAGGTCCTATAGTGAAATTCTGTTTATCATTGTGACCAGGTGGATATTATTATGGCAAGATCAAATTCCCTCCAGAGTACCCATATAAGCCTCCAGGGATCACGTAGTTTTCTTTCAAATAGCTTCCTCTTTTCTTTAAATGGAGTTTAATAGGCGCACCTTCTTGAACTAATATATATTCTTATTTGAGTTTGTTTCCCCTTCTTGCAGCATGATCACTCCCAATGGGCGTTTTATGACTCAGAAGAAAATATGTCTATCAATGAGTGATTGTAAGAATTTAATGTCTTGAATAGTTAAAGTCTGTCGGTCATTTCTGTGGGATGAACTTTTCTCAGGTTTGGTTTTCCCACTTTGCAGTTCATCCTGAAAGTTGGAACCCGATGTGGTCAGTTTCAAGGTACTGCAGATGCTATTCTATTACATACGGCTTCCTTGTTCTCGTTCTCATCTTCATATTCTTTTACTCGCCTGACTCTGTAGATGAAATAATATATTTCTTTCTTTTATCTAGAAATAAAAACTCTTGAGCATTTTTCTAATTTTGTCTATTATTCCCTCCAGCATACTCACTGGGCTTCTTTCATTTATGGTGAGTTCATTAGTGCCGTGACTACCTATATTACTTTGGGGCAAGCTATTACATACTTGTTCGTTCATGATGTTCAGATACTTGGAAGAGCAAATTAAAACACGACCTTGTTTCTTTGAAGGCATTCTGGTTTTCCAAATAGTATCTTAGCATGCCTCGCTTATGGCCATTGAATTTATATTGCAGATGGACAATAGTCCTACGACTGGCAGTGTGAACACCACAACTGAGGAGAAGCAACGTCTGGCAAAATCATCTCTTGCTTTCAATTGTAAGAAGTAAGTGCCAATGCCCAACGAACCCCCTTCAAAAGGAGGAAGGAAGAAAATAACGTGCATTAATGTCTGCATCCAGAAGTATACATGTTAGGACAGAAAAGGAAACAAGTGGAAGAAATGTCTCATTGTTTTCTTGTTATCTCTTCCAGCAGTGCATTCATATTTCTTGGTTCAGTATTTATATCCTCATATGATTGATTTGAGTAAAATATGCTCATTGAGGAGGCTGCAAGTTCCCTTTTTGGATCTATTAGTTTGGCTCTGTGATATATGCATTTTCAAGAGGCTTTACCTATACAATGGCAATTGGTGCAATAAGAGTCTGTGTCAGTTTGCAGTATATTTTTCTTGGTGGGGTATCTGGTAGACACTCAAAAGTTTTGTTGGGCAAACTTGTGTGTGACATTTTATGTTTATCTTCCTTTTGACAGCCAAACCTTCAGGAAGATTTTCCCTGAATATGTCGAGAAATATAATGAACAGCAGCTCGCTGAGCAACATGTCTCAGAGCAGGTCGCACCTGAGCACCCTAAAGATGATAATACCGGCACAGATAGAGATGGCAACACCGTGGGAGCACAAGTGAAGAACTTGAATACCCCGAAGGAGATGAGAAGAAACAGGAAGCAATCATTCCCTACCTGGATGATGTTGTTGCTGATTTCCATTTTTGGTCTAGTAATGGCGCTTCCCTTGCTTCAACTTTGATCTCCCTATCGTAGCTCTCTGGTATAACCAGACCTAGAAAGGGACGGCTGCTTCTTTAGTTTTGTCGTGTAGCGAAGCCTAACATGTGTATTATATAGGGTTTCTCTATTCTGAAAGGGTTTGGTTGCTTAAATGATGCTTTTGCCTTCTCTTGTATCTCGCTCACATAAGTCGATCTTATGAGACAATACATTTTGTGATATGTGATTTGAGATGAGTTGGAGCTTCTCTTGTAAATGGAGTCGTGCCGTTGTTTTTTTTTTCATGTTATCAAGCTTCATAGGTGGCGGGTTGTCATTGTTCATGGATCGAAGACGAACAAGGCATAGAAAAGCCGAACTAGGATGCGACTTTTCCGAGAGCGCTCATCATGATCACCGCTGTCTTTGATAGGCGAGTAGTTGAAGCCAAATGAAGTCCAAAATGAGGTTTGCTCTAGGAGGCAAGATTGTGTTCATGGCCAATGAAACTGATTTCAAGGAAGGGTTACTTGCATCTTCCCTTGCATCACCGCCACTGAGTCATGATGATCAGAGTCAATGCATTGACTTCGTCCATACGAACTGAGGATACTTAGCACAACTGGAAAGCAGGATGGACTTTTCTTATGTGGGTGTCGGCTTTTGCTTGAATTATGACTGTGGAGCAACAAAAAGCGTTGATGGCGGGGACGCCCCCATTTCTCGTGCTTTTCGTGGTTGGAAAGAAGAAAGTAAAGGCGCCCGCCTGGAGAAGTCCATCAAGTTATCAATGTTTGTATCTTACGGCGTAACATACAGTCATGTCATTACTGATCAATTATTCTCGAGACGCGAGAGTACGTAATTGAAACAGTCGCTAACGACATCCGCATTGCATGTGCAATTGCGGCGGGAAAAGTCCTAGTATGACGCATTAAGCGGAAGTATGGTCGATCTCTTAATCGTTTCTAGTTTGGATCAAAGGCGTAATTTAGAAGTGAATATCCCACATGGAAGCAAAATTGAAAAAGGGGACCTTAGTTATTTTCTGTAGGATCATACTTCAGTACTTACTCCAGCAATGATCGTTACATGTGGGGCTGAGAGACACTATAAAGTGTTCCTCGTGGGAAGCCTTTTCCTTTAACTAATGATATTGTCTGCCCATCACTGCTCGGTTGGACAGAAAAGAAATAAAGATCATCTGCAAAATCCAATGAAGAAAAACGCAGGCAGAATAATTTTCCATTTCAAAACCTTCATGAATTTCGGAAATTCGGAAATTCCCAGTTTATCTTTTATAAACTTGCCAAGTCAATTTGAAAAACTTTTTTAGTATCACCATCATGACTCAAAAAAGGAAAAACAAAGGGTGGCTCACTGGCTCCCTCACCACCCCACCCTTGAAAAAGGGAAAAAAAGTCAAAATAAAGATATTCTTTTTAAAAAAAGAATGAAATCATCTGTAGTCTTTCTAGATTATGCAGTGTCTTGGTCATGAATGATTACGACCCATTTCATTTTCACGTAAGAAGAGAAGACCCTAAGTGCAAGAGTTGGTATAAGTTTAACGAAACATAGCTTATCTTTTCTTTTCCTTCGCTTGTGTGCGTACTCTATGGTCTAGGTAACTGGTCCAAAGCTCAAGTAAGGAAAAGGAGAGAGAGAGATTCCGAATCTCCTGCCGCAAATCACGCTCCCATTCATGCCCAGAAACCAAATGTCAAAAGAATCTTTTTTTGAGTGAATCTTTTTAGGGGACAAGACATCCTTATTTTCTACCGTTAAAACGCAAATGATACACACGCCGATAACCCATTTTTCTTCAGCAGGTCTCTCTCCTTTTCTTAGTTTTTGGATTTCAAAATTTCAAGCTAGACTCTACATGAGAAGTGCTTTTGCCTCGCCTTTTCTTCCCTCCTATCTTGGCTTTGCTGCTCACGCTAGACGGGGGCAAGTTAGCTCCAAAGTTGGGTGAAATTTTGTCGTTAATGCTTAGCTTGCTCGATAAAGTCTCCACCTTTTCGACTTTTTTTAGCGCGTCTCAAGTATAATCATGATCTACCCATTTTTGATTTGGTGCATCCCATCGATGGGTTTCTACTTTCTCTCTTGAATTCTTTTTGCTTTTCTTTTCTATTCGTTCTTTGTTTGCTGGTGCTTAGTGGTTGGTAGTCACCTTTAGGTGCTTGTAAGATGAACAGCACTCAATTGGTTCACCTTCATATGCACGTCAGTGGCCCTCAAAGTGGGCTAAAATTGTGACCGAAAGGCTACAGAGTTGACACTGCCATTTCAACAGCCACTGCTTTCTATATTCTTCATTCTGCATGCCTATTAAAGTGGCTTTGAAAGGCTTTTGTGTTGTAGGCTTTCTTCCTATTTTTTCTCTCCTTTGTTACGCAGGTGAGTCCACATTCAGAAGTAGAATTTAACATAGACATTATTGTAATTGAGAACCTCTAATTGTTCTGTTGTGTCTGTTTTGTAGTTTTTTCTTCACGATATAGTCTTTGACTGCGGTATTACACCTTGTGGTTCATCATCTTCTTCTTCTTTCTGGTAAATCTTCCCTTGTCCACACAGCTTACAAGATAAGTTAGGCTTTTCTTGTCAGTTAGCAATTGACCTTATTGACACAGGAAAAATAAAGAGAGACGATTTGACCAACAACAATTATAAGCAAGGAAGGATTTTTTTTCGTAACACATTAAAGTTCAAAGACCTCAACATTATTCTATTTCATCTGGCCTTGTAGTGGGGAAGCCACCTGCATATTATTTCTGTTTATGGTTTTGTGACTGTATGGTCCGGAAATTTGCATAATTTGGTTTAGCTGCAGCCTGCCAAGATGAGGAAATCTCCAGTATACCCTAAATGTGAGGCAAGTGATTATGGTGCTACTGAATTTGATCCACAAATGGACTTTCTCCAGGTAATTCTAATACTACGATCAAGTTTGTTTTCATTTCTAGTCTTTTCCTGTTCTTTTTTGGAGAGAGTTATAGTGCCGTTTCTTCATGTGTACTTGGAAAATGAATTAAGTTGTGACACAGTTACATTTCCAGTAGTCTACTCGATCACAATATTCTTGGACTCAAGTAAGTATATCGATTTTCACATGTTTAGTCAACTATAGACAATCTGAGATCAAACTCTATAATGTGAATCTGATAAGGACGGAGGTTGATTTGGTTATAAAAACTGAGTTGGTTAGGCGAATAATGTCTCAAGGAAGGAAGTTCCTTCTTTTTTTGCTTACTTTGAATTGCGACAACTTTTCCTACTGATAAATAAGTAATGCATATTCTGTTCCAAGTCTTCAAGGTTCTGCAACTGGTTCTGCCTGATTATTTAATCTGGCTTTGCTTTGTTCAGTTCTTGGATGAAGCCAGACAGCACATATGCGAACCAAATGTAAAAGCTCCTGCACCAAATTCTGCAGAAGTGGTGGGAAAGAAAAACCCGGGGGAAGAGAAAAGGAGCAAGAAGTCATGGAAGAGCTCCCTGTTTTCATGGTTGAGAACAGAGAAGAAGAGCAAGCCCCAAGCAGAACCTGCAAGTCATCATAACCATAAACCAAGAAAAATTGTTTCCGGTCCCATCTTTGGGGCAAGTAAGGAATCTGATGCTTGGCTCCGGCGTCTGAACTCAGGGTCGTTCTCCACTCTTTTCAATTCCACAAAAAGAGCAGAGAACGAAATGCCATACATGTCTCTAGAAGGGTTGGACAAACCTCAGGCCGTTAAGAACTACGGACCCGTTTACTTGGTAACTTAAAACCCTAGGGACATTGGAACAGTAGGTCCTCAGTTTCTGCAACAAAGAGGACGTTGACTTGGCTGGAGTATGAAGATTGTTCAGAGGCGAATGTCCTGAGTGTTTAGCACTCATATAGGAGCCATCGATTGCATAGCGTTAATTTCATGGAAAGAGCTAAAAAATAGCAATTGATTGTGTTTACTGGCAACCCTTACCATTTCTTCTGTTGTTTCCTGAGTCAACAACAATTTCCCGTAAGTCACGCTCGCTTCAGATTTACGTCAATAGCCTCAAGGCTACATTAAGGCACGCTTGCTTCAGGTTAACGTCAATAGCTTCAAGGCTACATTAAGGGCGGGTTTTGTAATAATGATGTATATCAGGAGCTCCATTCTGTAATGAACTTTGACAAACTCTTAGAAGCCGAAATTATAACTTCGATCTCACCGTATTATACACCTTATGCAGTTTCTTGAGTTCTGATAATACTATTGATCATTATCATCGTGCTGTTTCCTTCTAAGTTTCTGGTGCTTAAATGGTTTATCTGCACTGGATCGATGAAAACAGATAAAGAAATAGCAAATGCTGCAACTAATTTGATTTAGGATACATGGTCTCTTTAGTCCTCAGTTTTCCTAAAACTTCTATGTATAGATTTATACCGCCAGATGGAGCAATGAGCCAATGACAAGCTCCTCCCATCATGTAGTACAGCTCGGAAATCATATACTGATTCAACAAAGTGATTTTGATGATTGTCAAAGATTGCATTTCGCATAAATGTCTTACCGCATCCTGAAAATGAGAAAAGCCTCAAAGAGAACTCTGGGTGAATCAAATAACATCCACTGGAAGAGAACTGACCTTCGTGATTAACCGTTCAGGAGACGCAAATTTAATCAATACATTTACAAGAGTAAAAATTACAAACTACATCTTCTGTAACTAGAAGGATTTTCCACCCTCTGAGACAGAGAAGCAAAAACTTTCTTCTTACTGTACTCTCTCTCTCTCTCATCCTAAAAAAAAGTTGGAGCACTTGACTCAGAACAACATTGCAAGAACAAACGTTGTGTATGAAACATAATTTTGGTTTCCGGATATCCAATTCAGTCCTCAAAATCCTGCCAAGCAATTAAGTGAATACTACCTATCACCACTTTCTCCATCTTCGTCTCCATCAAACAAACTGTTTTTTGGACAATGGAAGAACGGGAGATATCTCTAGAACAGCTGAAGTTTTTATCTATGATTGAAACAGCTGGTGCACATCATGGTGACTGTATCGCGAAGACAATCCTCTCCCTATTCAACATCAAGAGAATTTGCATTGCAAGGAGCAACTCTTCGCTCCCTAGTCAAAAGCCTCTTCAATGACCTCAGTCTTGTAGGAACTGGGGACTTAAGATCATCCTCAGTAACCCGGTTCGCTGAAGACGAAGAAGCCAAGGGATTCTCGCTCATCTGCCTTGGCATGTCAATAACGACCATCGCAGGCCTAGCAATAGCAAGTGCAGCAGAAGATGACGACGACTGAGAAGTAGCTGAAGAAGAAGAAGAACCGCCTTCTTCTAAACAAGCGCTCCCAGAGCTAACCTGCATTTCATTCCCCCAAAACAACACATTTGTAGGAAAGTTTGGTGATTCAGTGGGATGCATGCCACCAGATAAATTCTCTTCCGCGGTTTGACTGTCACCATTTTCTTCTTCCAAATCATCGTCAATATCAATGGTCTTCGAACAATCTGAACCGTGACCAACCCATTTCCTACAAAGAGGGCAAGTGGAATGTGATTGGAACCACATGTCAATGCAATCCACATGAAACCCATGATTGCATTTCGTCAAGATCCTGGCTTTCTCTCCCTGAACCAGCTCAGAGAGGCAAACAGCACATTCAAGACCCTCCTTGAACTCCTGGGGATTGAACACCACCACCGGCAGAGAGAGCAGGACCTTCGGATCGAGCCCGGTCCGCACAGCCACCGTGGGATCCTGGCCGGGGGCGAAGACGAACCGCCGGCTGCGGCGGCGGCGCGGGGGCGGGGCGGCGGCGGCCGAGGAGGCCTCCTCGATGCGCCCCCAGAACCATTTGGCGTATAAATGGAGAAGCAGAACAAAGAGGACTACTATGAAGAGAAGTATCACCGCAATCAACATGATCTTGCCTGTCAACGCAACTGCTTCGGCGTCATCCAGTTTCGTGATGTCAGAGACTCCCATCCTCGAGCAAACACTTACCAAGATTCACTTATCCAAACTAAAAGAAGCTTAATTCCCTAATGGGTAACGGAAAGAGAGAACCTTTCCGTAGTCCAAGCTCGACCCACGAGATGGACGAAAGGTAAAGATGCGAATTTGCGCGAAAGCTGAGCAAAGCTGCAAAATCCACGAAAAGGGTTTATGTCGATCAGGCGGATCTTGAAATGTAGATAGGAGATTTGGGAAAACGAATCAAGATTCAGTGAAGGGTCCAGAATGAGAATCTGCGTCGGGAAGGAGAAGAAGAATGTTGCAGTGGAGAGAGGGAGAGAGAGAGAGAGGAGGGTTTTAAAGGAAGACGTGCGTGCGGGAGAGAGGACAAACGAGGAAGCTCACGACTCCATCCCTTCTCCACTGAGGAGTTCTGTGGGGGGAGTGAAGAGTTTCTTGTTCTTTATTAGACGGGAGAGCGCGGAGGAAGAGGAGGAAGAAGAAGATGACAATGACTGGGGCCAAGATCGCGATTGATAATTACTAAAGTTTGAATTTTTTTGAGTGGAACTACCAAAATATAATTATTCGTCTTGGTCTTGCTTGCCTTTTTTTTTGGTAGCCAAAACAAGCATCTTCTCTTCCAAACAGTTTGACGTCTCCGTTTAACTGATGCGTGCTCTGGCTTTCTTGACTTCTGTCATGTCCATTTAACGTTTGAAATCAAGAATCTTAATCCAACCTTGAGCTTGACTGCCCAAGTGGCGGTGGTAGATAATATGCTTCTGAATTGGCCTCATACGTCCAGTTGATACATTAATCTAATTGAGGGTTTTTCTTTTTTCTTTTCTTATATTGGAATTTTTTTTATTGAGTGTGAGAAAGATTAGAAACCCTACTATCCACGCGTGACATATCAGTTGTGCAATCAAATCTTCCCACATGTCGTGATGATGGGTTGATTCTTTTGCACACTGTTGCCGTGCTCAATCAACATAATTTTTTCTCTCTCTGGCATCTGATCTTCTCCTTTGAAGCTCCCCTAAAAGTGAAATGTGTTGCATCTTGATTTTCTAGTCACTCCACAATCCACATCTGTTGATGGTCAATTGATCACTCTTATTTCCAACGCAAGAACCATACCATCATCACCAGCTCCTTGACTTTCACGGCCAAATTTGCCCGAAGTATCTCCCCCTTAAGAGCCATCCTGTTCTTCACCGAGTAAATTATTTTCATTCCATTTCCAACATAGCCAATGCCTTGATCTCTTCCTTACTCCACCCCATTCTGCACCCAGAGACATTAAATTTGACAGTAATTTCAGCAGGATCACTTAATCGACAAGTTTGCTGAACATTATTTCAGATTTTGCCCCATAGGAAAAGGACAGGAAACGGAAGCGTTACCAAAATTGTCCTAGATCAGATACTTGGATACCATTGAATTGGAGCCATCAGATGAAAAAAGAGCCGCAAGGGGTATTGTGGGGTCTGCGATTCAAGACCGTCACATGGGGGGTCTAATCTTTGAAGCCATTCACGCAATCTTGAGGCCAAACACAGGTTTTGAGGGAGATTCAGAGATCCGAAAAAGTCGCTAATTACCACCTGCTTTTGACGCTGGCGAGTCGAGAAAAATGCTGACTTTATCTGTCCTAGGTGCTGCTTTGCTTTCATGTCCAAATCTGGGTTTTCTTTTTCCTCTCCATCCCTCGCATCACCTTGATGTGCAAGATTTCCAATTACTAGTAATCTTAATGCGTTACTAAACTAAGGGTGAGGGCCATCTCACGCGATATTGGACTCCAAAACCCATGTTATCCGAGACATGCTCAAATTTTTTAGGACTGAAAATCCGTGCGAATATCTATCAAATCAACCATGAACTCTCAATCCATCTATTTAATTTTCGCTACTATGTACATTGGAAAGCGAAATATGTGAAATAATATTATAAGAAGGAAGATGACCGGACCCCAAGACCCACCATTTTCCTAAACATGTGGGCCAACCAGATGGGGTCACGTATTACTTTCTGTGGCTAGGGAAGGTGAGAGTTGGAGGCATCGCGCCATTTTGTTAATGGGTTTTCTTAGTATCTTATGCAGCGTTGAAGAAAACCTCACTCGATTTCACGGGTCTGAGGGCGACGTTAGTGTTGGTTATTGTCATGGCTTTTGAATTAGCGACCTCTCTTTCGAGCCGAATCAAGCATAAAGAATGCAACCGAAGACTTTCGTATAAAGATGTGTCCAAAATACGAGCCTTGGGAATCAATTTTCGTCCACATTGTTTGCCTCGATTTGGGGCTTTTGCCGGGCATATACGGCCGTTTGCAGCTTAAGGACGGGGGATGGTCGGACAAAATGATGGATCAAGAAATGATTTTTAGGACTGGTTATCATGTGTTTAGGTGGTCAAAGCACGAATCATGAGAGTGGTGACGTGGCAAAGGGCTGTCGGATCCAATGGGGGTAGTTTGGCCGGGCTGGCCCGTGACGACCCGCGATCCGAGTCTCTGAAAACGTGAAGAGGGCTCGGCCCGCAAATGACGGCCAGTGACGGGCCTGGTCTCTGGGGAGACTTTCTCCACTGAAGTAATAGGTCGATTAAGTTAGTTTTCTTGCTGTGGTTTTGAAGTTCAACTCTAACGACTTGAAAGTAAAACTATCCTCAGCAGACAAGTTACCTACTGCCGGATAATGCGCCACCTAATTTGGATTAGGTCTTGTCTTTTTATGAGGAGGTAACTCTTTCCTTGAAGTTACGTGACTATTTTACTGACTTATTTAGAAGAGGCTGTTTCACGGCCGTGAGCATCTTCTACTTATCCACCTTTGTCGCTATCTTGGTACACGGGCGCACCCTTTCGTTGAACGTCATTCGAGAATTCCCTGGAAATGCGGCGTAAGTTAATTCACTCTGTAGCGCCCGGTACTCGACCATTGGCTCCAAGCATTTTCTCTGCTCCTTCTTATCTCCAAAAAAGGGCAGCGGGTACCTTGCGTCCTCGACCGATACATTTACAGCAGAATGGTTTTTGTACCTTATCATGTCATGCGATCCGAGCTGTTGCAAAAGGAACGAAGTAATATGATATCAATCGACGTTGTTTTGGGGTACGAAGAATGTTTGTAATCTGTTCAGCATGAAGGCAAGACGCTGTATTATAACCTATCTTTGTATACAAAAAGAATAATCCTTGCTCTATTTTCTGACTACACACGAACGTAATCTCTTATCCTCCGCGACGAGCGACGACCGGATTCAGTCCAATCCCTCAAGAGAGAAGCGTTTCGGGATTATGGCAGAACGCCATTGCGAGGTTGCAGTCGAAGTGCCTGTCCAACCATTTACACGCGCTCGCCATCAGAACCCGCAGCAGCCACCCCGCGGCGGCGCGGAGCTTCGCCCATCCGCCGCGGCGCGGGCTCACGGTCGTCCGGCAGAGAGGGCACGTCCGGCGATACCCGAGCCACGCCTCGATGCACTCCGGTGGAAGCAGTGGCCGCAATCCGCAAGCCTCCGGACCTTCCCGTCCGAGAAGACCTCCCCGAGGCAGACCGTGCAGACTCCGCCGGCGGCGCAGGGGGCCTCTCCTCGCCCCGGCGGCGGCGGCGGATGGTCCAGGGCGGCGACAGCTCGAGCGAGCAGCAGAAGGACGCGAGCGCGGCGGCGACGAGGAGGAGGGCGCCGGAGACGGAGAGCGACGCGCGGCGAGCGGCTTCGGTGACGGAGGCGGCGACCATGGCGATATTTTCTGGGGAGAATTATCTTCTTCGAGGGTTTTCGATTTATTCTCTGGGAAAGTGGGATGTTATAAAGGCAGGGCAGGGGGATAGAATCGAACCAAACGCACGTGGTCTGCGGGAGGGGAGGTTTTGACTGGATCGAAGAGAGTTGGGGAGTAGGAGTTGACTCGGCGGAAGAGAATCTTTCCTTTGGTGGAGAATCAGTCCCCGACCGCCGACGTTGTTCACACATCCTCCACTTCTTTTTTTTTTTTTTTCTAAATTTTTTATATTGCATGAAATGAAACTGGTTTGGCCTGAGCTAATGAATATAGAGAATCTTTGGTGGAGAATCAGTCCCCGACCTCCGACCTTGTTCCCACGTCTCCACTTATTTTTTTTAATTATTTATTTTGCATGAAATGAAACTTGTGTGGACTAAGCTAATGTGTGTGTATATATAGTTATTATAATTAATAAGTGAATCGATTGATTTAGAAATGATGTAGTTAAGAATAATGTAGAAGAGAGAAATAGAAAGTATTTTGAATTCATTAACGAGGATTATCGGTTTATTTATAGGTTTTCTGAAAGATTAAGTAAGATAATATATCAATTAAGATATGCAAAATCATAGAGGATTGATTCACATTAATTTTGAGATATACAAAAGCCCGGCCCGTAGGATTAGGGCTCGTGGATGGAGGGACGTACAAAAGGGAGGAGAGAGAGAGAGAGAGAACGCACCTGTTGGAATCAGAACGTACTTACATCCTCTCCCTCTCTCACTCTCTCCCAAAAGAAAAAATAGTAAAGCACAATGCGACTTTTTCCTTCCCTTCAAGGCTAATTGACGTCATCGGATCGAACATGACTGAATTCTCTTCCTCTTATCGGCGTTGGTGTTTAATCTGTGGCTAACAAAATACGCTCAAATCCGTGATGTGCTTTAGGATCGGTGATACGTATTGTTTTCCCGGGCTTGTCTTCCACATCGTTTTAGGGGTTCGATTTAATGTCGAATCTAGTTTTTGGTGATCCGTTATTTTCAACATTAGTATCAGAGCCCTAGTTCATGTTTTCCCGACCCTTTTCATGTTTTTTTATTGATTTTTCGCGAAAGTAATTAGCCAGTACGGATCGGGGCAAGAAATCCCAACACCCGAGTGCTGTTAATCCATTTTTACGAGTCTCCGTGGTTCGAAATCCATTCCTGAAGGCATAGGGTGAAAGGGCTCGTCGAGATGAGTCCTGCGGCATGTCGTGCGTCGCTAGGTGACGCCGCACGTGCCCACACGCGCGACCAGAAGGCTCTGCGTGTGGGCGCGATGCGCCCGAAAGCGCTGGCTTGCTTAGCGCATGCGGCGCACGCGTTGGTCGGCGAACTGGCACGTGCGCACCGCTGGCCGGCGAACCGGCACGTGCCGGTCAGTGAACCGACACGTGCTGACGTCACGCGATGATGTCACCGTGACGTCACCCAACGGTCGGTAACCATTGGGATGACGTCACCAATGATGTCATCGCCAACAACAGTTGGCTGGGCAATCATCGGCCGATGACTTGACTGGCGACCCGACCCGACCCATGGACACTTGGCACGCGCGTGGCACGTGCCGGCTAACGTTTGCGTGACGTTAGCCCGCACACGCGCGCGGCACGTGCGGTCCGTCCGTATGACCTGGCTCGACTGGCACGATCGGTCCGACCAGTCCGACGACTGGCGACTTGACCCGTTGACCGACGACTGTTGACCTCCGTTGACCGTTGACCGGTGACCATTGACTGTTGACCCGGAAAAAAGAAAATAGAAAAAAAAAGATTTTGTTTCTTTTTCAATCATGCCTATGTGAGTTATAAGTAATCCATTTTTAGTTCTGCATTTGTTGCAGGAACTATGATGCGTTATGCAAGGATACCTATAATCCCGAGAACGGATGAGGGAATTGCAAGACTTAAAAGGCTGATGACAGAGTTAGCTGATTATCGGTGGCATGACGATGATTTATTATCACATGTGGTCAAGGTTAATCAGATGATATAGGAAATCATCTGGAATGGTTATCTTATGCCGGATTTTGAGAAGGTACCGGCTTTGATGAACACTCTTCCAGCTAAATGGTAAGCAGTGTTAGATCAGCTATGGGAGGTCAACGTGGTCCCGGGTTATAGAAGCCTAGTGGAAGCTTTTGTAAGAGAGTACTATAGGATTGAGTTAACCAAAACTTCAACCCTTAGATTGAGCGCCACATGGCGTAGAATGAATGCACCTTAGAGGCGACATAACAGCTCTCCAAAATTTTTTCCATAGTTGGCAAATGTGCCTTTAAATTTCTCTGATATTTTGACTGATAGATTATAAGGGACATTCCCTACTTATTTCTTAGATTAGTTATGAGATGTTTTTCTGGTTGAATATATTTTTCTATGTTGATATTTTTCTTTGTATATATTGCTTAGTGTAATAGATAGTTGTATTATGTGAAAGCATTGTTATTCTATTGGATGTTAAATACTATTTGCTTTATGTTATTGTTGATCATGTGGGTAGTTGATAGAAGTTTTTGTAACTTCATATAATTAGTTTTGCATAAGACAATTATATTAACGATAGTTTTAAGTTATGATTTTTTGGAGGATGATTGGAAACATAGTGACATTTTGATTCCGAAGCCTTACTTGAAATTATTCATTAATATAATGGGTCTGTGCAAGTAGGGATGCATAAATGACATGCATTAATTATTCGTGCATGTATGTCTAATATTTTCATATCGATGTTTTCAACAATTAAGAACGTAATTGCTGATTTGAATGGCAACAATTGTGAAATATTGAATATGAAGATTCAATACGTGCTGGAAAAGCAAGAAGCACTAGAAGCTCTTAATTGTATTATGGAAGATCTTGAGGATGCCGTGCGCCACCTTGAGCTAGTAGAGGACTGCTTATCGGCATTTGAGCCGAAAATAGACATTTGCAATGCTGGTTTTAGCTCAGAAAGAGTTTTGAGCTCTAAGCGCAAACATATTGATTCGTTCAATATGTGAGATTGCAAAGGATCAAGTCCTTGTTGCAAGAAATCAAGAGTTAACCAACACAAGAGAGGAAAACACCCTCAAGTGAAGAAAATGTCAAGGGTGAGGTGTTACAATTGTGACAAGAAGAGTCATTATGCTCGCAATTGTTGTGAGCCGAAAAAGGTAAACACCTCTTGTACATTTAAGAACTTTACTCATGTGTCAAGTTCTGTATTATTGGCTTAATCCAATCATTTGTGGAATATAGATTCAAGAGCAACAGACCATATAGTGAAGGATAGAGAATCATTCATGGAATTTCGACGAGTACCAACTGGAACTAAGTGGATCTATGTGGGAAATAACTCCGGAGCTGAAGTGAAAGGAATTGGCACTTGCCAATTGAACATGCGTGGTGGACGCACTTTGTTCCTACCTTGATATTCTATATGCTTCGGAGATTCGTCGAAATTTAGTGTCTGTTTTGGTGTTGGTTAAACTTGATTTTAGTGTGAACTTCCATAATAGAGGTATAGATTTATATTTGGATACAAACTACTATGATTGTAGTCACTTTCTAGATGGTTTTATTGTACTAAATGTTGACTGTAGTGATGTCAATATTTGTTATTCTCTTGTTTCACGTCTTCTACTTCATATGATAATGATGTGATTATGTGGCATGCTAGACTTGGTCATATTGGTCAACAACGTATGAATTGACTAGCCAAAGAGGGCTTGTTGGGCAACATTGAAAAAGTCGATTTCCCTATACGTGAGCATTGCCTAGTAGGGAAAACGACAAGGAAACCATTTAGAAAAGATAAAAGAACTGAATTTCCTCTACATTTAATCCATTCTGATATCTGTGGTTTAATGAATGTGAGAGGAATGCAATGAGCTGTTTATTTCATCACTTTTATAGATGATGATACTCGATTCGGATATGTCTATTTGATTTCTCATAAGTCTGAAACAATAAGTTGTTTCAAAAGGTTTATGAACTTGGTTGAAAATCAATTAAACAAGAAAATAAAAGCATTGAGATCTGATTGACGTTAAGAATATTTATCTGATAAGTTCAAAAAATTATGTGATGAAAAATGAATAGAAAGACAGTTGTCTATTCCATATACTCCTCAACAAAATAGTGTTACAGAGAGGAAAAACAGAACCCTATTGGAAATGGTTAGGTCCATGATGGCGAATGCTAACTTACCTATCACTTTTTGGAGTGATGCGTTGTTAACTGCCGCCTATATATTTAACCGGGTGCCTTCCAAATCAGTTATTTCCACTCTATATGAGTTATGGACATGTAGAAAATCGGACTTAAGTTTTCTTAAGCCATGGGGTTGTGCTGCCTATACTTATGAGTCCTCTCACAAGTTTGAGAAATTGGGTCCCAAAGGAAAGAAGAGTATTTTAATGAGATACTCCGAACACTCGAAAGGGTATGTGTTCATAGGTGAGCAGGAAAGTGGGAGTATAACTGAATTTAGATCACGAAATGTCACATTTTTAGAGGATGAATTTCCTAAGAAGGGCGAAATAGGTGAAGATTATTCCCTATTTGAAACCTTTGATCAAGATAATGATATTAGTGGAGTTCGTCCAAGTAGGAGTAATATGAGAATTGATTAATTGAATTCAACTCATTCTCAATTGCAACCACATGATGAGACGACGTCATCATTATCTAATCCTAGTGGGAGCATAATGGGGAATGATGTGCTAAGTGTACAATCTCCCATATGGCGAACAAGTCGCCAAAGTATTCCCCGTCGACGTTTTGACATTGAAGGAGAAACTTTTATGATTGCTCCACAAGATGAGGATGAGCCAAGAAATATTAATGAGGCTCTGAATTGCCCTAGTAAGGAAAGATGGATTCATGCAATGGAAGAGAAAATAGAGTCAATGAAGTCTAACCATGTTTCGGAACTAGTTGATCTTCCAAAAGGACGTAGAGCTATTGGAAATAAGTGGGTTCTCAAAATAAAGTGAAAGGCTGATGGCTCGATAGAAAGGCATAAGGCTCATCTTGTGGCGAAGGGGTATAATCAACGGGAATGAATTAATTATGAAGAAACATTATTCTGGCAATAGTCGTTAATATGGATTTGAGTTACATTAGATGGATGTAAAGATTGTTTTCCTCAATGGAGAATTAGATGAATAAATATATATGAAACAACCTATCGGTTTCATAGTGAAAGGCCAAGAAGAAAAGGTATGTCAACTTTGGGGGTCGATAAATGGCCTTAAGCAGTCATCAAGACAATAGTATATACGTTTTCATAATGCCATAATGGCATATGACTTTACAATGATAGACGAGGATCATTGTGTATATATCAAAAGATCCAAAGATTAATTTGTGATCATATCATTATATGTTGATGATATACTAATTGCCGGAAGCATTATGGAGTTTGTTAATACTGTCAAGAGTTGGTTGTCTTCCAACTTTGAGATGAAGGATATGAGTGAGGTTGTATACTTTCTTGGAGTTAAGATTTCAAAATTACAAACCCATAGACACTCCTATTGCAAAAAGTGAAGGATTGAGTCATAGATTGTGTCCAAGAACTCTACAAGAGAAGGAACAAATGAAACATGTTCCTTATACTAGTGTTGTTGGAAGCTTGATGTACGCTATGATATGTATAAGATCTGACATATGTTTTGCAGTTGGAATGGTGAGTAAATATCAATCCAACTCAAGTCAAGCACATTGGAAGGCCGTTAAGAGAATACTGAGGTATCTAAAGGGGACTGCTGATTATACGTTGAGTTATTAAGGAAATGATCTACAATTCGAAGGCTATTCAAATGCTGATTGGAGAGGAGATTTAAATGAAAGGAAATCTACATCTGGGTTTTTTTTCTTACCGAATAATGGTACCATATGTTGGAGCAGTAAGAAACAAAAGTATATAGCCTTGTCCACGATGTAAATTGAGTTCGTGGCATTATCAACATTAATATAAGAAGATGTTTGGCTTAAGAGATTATTGGATCATTTAGGTGTTATTGGAAGTGCTGCAGATTCATTGTTGGTTAACTGTGATAGCCAAGCAGCAAAAGCGTACACCAAAGATCCAAAATATCATAGCAAGACCGAACACATAGATACCAAGTATAATTTTGTAAAGGATATGATTGCACGAAAAGACGTGAACTTAGAGTACATACTACGCATATAATGGTAGCAGATCCTATGACAAAGCTAATACCTAAATATGTGTTTTGTGGCTATATGAAATATCTAGGATTGTGTAGAGACTGATATACTGAATATTGTATTTTCCCTAAGTGTTCACATTTGATAATTTGTGTTTTCATCATTAATGCCTATGAATCTTTGTTTGATCTTTATGCATCTTAATGCTTAGTGCATTACTTTAAGTTGAGAAAGTATGTCGGACAGATATAAGATTAGCCCACTCACATGGGTAATCACCTCTATTTACTATGTGATAAATAGAGATGATACTGTTTTTAAGCTTATTATCTAGGTAATAATCGAGAGTTCAAGCTTAAAATACATATGTCGCCTTAACTGAGTATTAAGATGAGAACATAATACTTACTATGTCCGAAAGTAAAATACCCCACATATTTTACTTTATCTATCTAAGATGCCAGATGTGAGTTCTGATGAATTTTGTGAATGAGTAGATACATGAACTCAAGTTAGACATTGGGTATGTCTGAACTATCATCTGTACGGTATTGAAGGTGTAGACATACGCTCCATGGGAAATGAGTTAATACCGTAATACATATTTCATACTACGTATACATGAGACGATCAATAAAAGTGACAAAAAGTTTGATCTCAACTTTTATGCCGTGTGAGACTCTTGAGGAAAAGAGTTCCTCAATTTTTAATCCCCTCATGACTCTTACTTATTCTTAAGATTTCTATTTAGTGTTTGCTATCTTAGGATGTTGCCAATGGTCATGAGTTTGATTCGATCTAATGGGACATTTCTAGAAAAGCAAGCTGAACTGAAATTGAGAGTTTGAAGGAAAGAGAGATTGATTTTGGAGAATCAATCATAATTTGTATTCACTAAATAACCCTAAATCAAATTATGAATACAATATATATATCATTGTTTAAAAGAGATCAAGAGAGATATAAATGTGATCGATCGATCTAGGGAACTCGCATACAAATCTACTTGAAAAAACGAGTTAGATGTTTTATAATATTTTTTATTAGTGATGGGCTTAAGGCCCGTCCGCCCATGTTGGGCCTAAAAACCCGTGTTTAGGGCCCGTGGATTGAACGTATAAAAGGGAGGAGAGAGAGAGAATGCATCTGTTGGAATCGTGAGTTTTTTCCTTCCCTTCAAGGCTAATTGGCGTCATCGTATCGAACATGACCGAATTCTCTTCCTCTTTATCGGTGTTGGTGTTTAAGCTCAGTTTGTCTTCCGCATTTTTAAGGGTTATCAATCCGGTTTCCGTTATTCCCAACAAGGATATTCACATAATCTTGAGAGATATAAAAGCCATCATAATTTTCCTAAATAACCCTAACAAATGTGTAAATTGAAAAAGTTAGATGTTTCATAATATTTTTGGTGTGTTTAGCGAAACACGTGAGTTCCGTATCGACGAGCTCAGTTTATTTGCTTATCAATCTGGTTTTGATTTGATTCATCATTGGTCTTTTTGATTGACTTTTCGGTTTTTAAGTTTGGAAATTGATAAAACCAACTGAAACCGATAAGCTTAATGTGTAAATTTGATTTTAGCTTGAGTAGGGAAATTTGTGGTGTGAGTGAATAAACTACGTTCTTATTTATTTGATATTGCTCTGTACTATTGGATGAAAGAGTTGTACTTCTCACCATTACTGATTGATTATTAATCTCGGATAATAATACCTATGAAAGAGTTTTGTATCCTCTTTGGTGTACTTGCATTTAATCAAACCACGTGTTAGTTTTTAATATTGGACGTTGCAGTTAAATAGTCAAACCACGTGCTAAATTCTAAATTTTCTTACTTGTAACTTGGTTTGGTGGTAACAGTTTGAATTTGAAACGAAACCAAATCAATAAAATACCAAAGTTGTTATCTTTCTTGGTTTGATTTGGGCATAGATCGAAATCTTTCCAAGGTTTGAACTGGAAATACCTCAAAATCGAATCAAACCACATCTCAAATATCGCTGGTGATGGTTACAACGCAGAGTTGTCCGATATTACACCCGAGAACATCGGTTTCCTAAACATGGTTTTATCCTTTAATAAGCGGCGATGTTACACTTCATCTCTTGGTCGGTTGAAATCCAATAGTAAACCCAAAAAAAATCGATATTCGAGTGATAGTAAAAGCAAGTTTTCTTTAGACTCTGGGCATGTGATGAATCAAAAGGAAATTTGCATGTCACATTAGTTTCTAAAAGTACCGGATGCCCTTTTTCTTTTCTTTTTGACAATACTAATTCCCGGCAACAGAAAATGCAACGCCAATGTTATAATTGTAATTACAAATTAAGATCATTTTCATTTCTACTATGTACGGCCATGCGTAAGGACGCATTATCTGATGGCAGCCGGCAATCTAGAACTCCAATTTTCCACTGTTTGAGACGTTGATATTGAAAAGGGAATGTTTTTTTAAACAACGGTAAAAGTCAAATGACATACGACCGCCTTGAACTAAGATCAAAGCTCCAATCAGATTCTTGCAAACGAGCTTGGTGAAGCGTGGCATGCAAGTAGCATATAGATCCCGTGTTCCACTTTTGCTTTGATTCCTTTGTCCTTAAAAACAAAGAAAAACGACCGCAGTGAGGGTAAAACGACCACAACGAGGGTCTATTTATTTAGGCATTCACTCTCTCCCCTAATTTTTTTTTCCATTTGAAGCGGATACAGCCCACCCTCCCTACCCACCCACCCACCCATGGTCAGAAGAATAAATAATTTCGAAAATATTTTTATGAAAAAGATCGTTTGTATTGCTTATGAAAATGAATAAATGAAAATTATTTTAATTACACAATAAAAATGTTTATACATAAATTGATGTCGACATTGAAAGTGATTATATTTTTGGAAAGTATTTTTCAAACCATTCATATTTCATGGAACAAATGTATCCTTGAAGCAACGCCAAAGGGTCTTTGGTGATTTCATTTTTATTTCTCTATAATTTGATGAAATCACTCACGCCACAAGAGATTACTCAGATTAGGGAAAAAGAGATGCATTTACCAATCTACCCTTTTAATAAGAATCGGGCTTCGTTTTTCTTTCGCCTGGGCCGTCTTGGGCCAGAACAACTTGGGCTCGGCATTGCTGGACCGGGCCAATCCGAGCCCGCGCAAGTCCATTTCTATCCGGGTCGGAGCCCCATTCCCCGCAGAGCCTCCCTCCCTTTCCCTCTCAATAAAAAAAAAAAAAGCCTCCAAAACCAAAACCATGTTATCAGCTTTCGCTGTGTGGTTATCAGGGTCTCTCCGACCAGTCTCACCGCCATCTCCACCTCCCTCTAATCTCTGCCTCCGCCGACGCTCCTTCTCCGCGCCTTGCGCTCTCGTTTCTCGGCCTGTGAACGGGTAATCTTCGCCTTCTGCAATAAAAAAAAAGGCGGTGGAAGAATCGGAAGGCGCGCCTTCCGCAGTGTTTGGAAGGTCTGGAGCTTGCCCGGAGCTGTGGCTTTTGGCTGAATGAGCGCTCATCCATGCCTTTATTAGGTACTCTTTGTGCTCTACTTTCGTGGGTAGTTCTTAGTTTTCTTCCTTAGGTGCAAAGCTCTGTTTGGTTCGTTGCTCTGTCTTGAATGCCTTGTCTGCATTCCGGGTTCTTTCTTTTGGTGAGCGGGGAATTTCAGATTACAATCTAGTACGTGATGTAAATTAGCATGTAGATGTCACATCGCCAACTTAGGCTGCTAATGATGGCTGTGACTTCGAGAAGTGAATTCCTTTTTGTTCCCCAAAATTGCCCAACATTTTTAATTGGCTGGACTTGAGTAACTGTCGCTGGAGAAAATCAGTGAGTGTCCTGTGGGCAGAATGCATTCTTAAATTTGTGCTTGCGCATTATGGATTCTTATTTCTTGTTATGATGACATACAATGTCTTCGAATTTGTTGTGTTTTGTGTGCAGAAATTGCCACTGCACAGCCTAACTTCCAAAATCATCTGGGTGCACTCGGGGCTCAAGCCTTTGTTCACGGTAGATTGTTCTCTAGTTCGTTTGCTTTTGGGAATGATAAAAGGCTTGCCTCATGGAAACTGTCTAATGCACCTAAAAAGAATCACGTCGAGCCGCATCCACTGAAGTTTGTGGTTAAGGCAGTTGCCACCCTAGAGTACAAGTGCTCAGTTCTGAACGAAGATGAGTGCTTATCTCGCAAAAGCTCACAGATGGCTACAGTTTCGAGTTCATCAGGTGCCCGACTTGGGTCATCTGAGGAAGATGAAATGGAATTGGATGAAAGAGAGAAGCTGAGGCGGATGAGAATTTCTAAGGCAAATAAGGGGAACACCCCATGGAATAAAGGCAGGAAGCACAGTGCAGGTAGCTTTAACTCCGAATCCCCAGTGACTAATGTATGTGTTACCCTTGATCATCACCCTCAGTGAAGGTGCCGTAATTCATGTGCAGAAACCCTGCAACGAATCAAAGAGAGAACAAGACTAGCAATGCAGAATCCTAAGGTGATGTCATGTAAGAATATTATATGTTTCTTTGTTGAAATATGGCCATACATGGATGAATATAGATTGCCATGCATTCCAGCTTGGGATATTAAAGAGGAAACAAAGTCTCAGATTATAACATTTGGAAGGAAGCAAACTTTGGCTGCCTCATGAAAATATTATCTCCCATGATGGAATAGTTGGTTGCAATTTTACAAAATTCTGGTCTCATATACAAAAATTGGCTTTGCAGGTCAAGATGAAGTTGATTAACCTTGGACATGCACAGAGGTTGGTAATGCATGCTTTCTTCTGGTTTTGTAGCAATGATGACAACATGTTGGTATTTTATGCTTCCAAATTTATATTAGCCTCTTTGCCTTCGAATGCTCAGAAACTTTTTCCATCTTTCTTTAAAACGAAATTCCAGTGAGAAGACGAGAATGAAAATTGGCGTTGGAGTTCGAATGGGGTGGCAAAGGCGCCGTGAAAAGTTGATGGGACAGGAGACATGCTATCATCAATGGCAGAACTTGATTGCAGAAGCATCCAGAAAAGGTTATGTGGGTGAGGAGGAGTTGCAGTGGCATTCGTATGACATATTGAATGAACAACTTGAGCGCGAGTGGTTAGAGAGCATTGAGCAGCGGAAAACGACGCCTAGGCCAAAAGGTAGCAAGAGAGCTCCTAAGTCGCCAGAGCAAAGAAGAAAAATTGCTGAAGCAATTGCAGCAAAATGGACAGATCCTGTAAGTGCTTTAATAAAATGTCATGAAAATGGATTTCGAAAATTATAATTTGTCCATTTGGATTGTTAAAATTTGTTTTCCTAGCATGTCGGTTAATTGATTGATTCTGTTAATAGATGGATGAGCAAACTTCACTTTTATTGATAGGTCCACATGTCTTCTATTTACAAGTTCACCTTCTTAAACGTATTCTTTAGCAAATGAATAGGTAAGATCACTTTCTAAGAAAAAGAATCAAGGTTCATGAAATGGTGAATAGAAGGATTGAGTATGAGGGAGAATTATTATCGTCCAATCTGGTTGAAAAACAGGTCTGCTGACTATATTTTGATCGACATAAATCTGCTGGTCCATGATTAGATTGAAATGAACGAGTAGGAGCTTCAGATATACCTTGTTATTATGGAACATATTTTAATACAGAGTTGCACACCATCTATCGATATATGTAATCTTACTATATATTCTTTCATAATCCAATTATGGGTATGATGCATATTTGACCTTCCTTGATGCCAATCTGGAAGAGCGAATGCATTACAAAACCGATTTTGGTCCATCGAAGATCCCAAATAGATCATTGGGTTTTGATTTTTCTCATGGTCTTGACATGAGTTCAATTGCAGGCTCCCAGTTAGTACACAATATACTTATGGGTCAATTGTCACGCAGCCATGTGTTCTTATGTTATTTATGCAATGTGTTTGGCTAAAAGCTGATTATGTTTGTTTCCTTAGGTGGCCCGGAAATTGTGTAAACCTCAGCTTCTTGGAGTTGAATGCGATAGAATTGATTGCTTTTTACCCTTTCCTAATATCAAACTTTCTCATCACTGTAATAAAAGTTTCTGTATTTCAAATGTCTGTTCTCAGTAAAACATTAGCATTCATGCTCACTATGAGTTTCCACTTTTATTTTCTTGAGAATTGTTTAACATTCCCAAACAGGAATACCGTGAACGAGTCTATTCTGGCCTGGCTAAGTATCATGGAACACCAGTTGGAGTCGAAAGAAAGCCAAGGAGAAGGCCAGCTGACACCGGCAGCACACGACCAAACAAAAGGAGCCCATCTCAGAGAAAATCCAGTGACGTAGACAACACTCCCAGACAAGATCCTCAGAGCCAAATCCAAAAACTGAGGCTGAAGAGAAGGAAAACTCCTCTCTTTAAGGATCCTTTGGCTAGTTCCAAGTTGGAGATGATAAAGAGTATCAGGGCACGCAGAGCGGCTCAAGAAACAAACAAGACGGAAGCCATAGAACGAGCAAGGTTTGTTCACTTATTTATAATGAATTACTTATAAGCAGAACCTTGGAGCCGTCTGGACACGTAAGAGAATCTAGTATGATGCTTTGCTTTATTTGATAACTTAATCAGTCTAGAGGTCATTGATGTCAGGCTTCTAAAAATGGACTTTAGAAGAGTTATCCTTCTTGGTTTAAGTATTTCATGGCTGAGGTATGGCCACTGCAGTAGCAAGACCATTCTAAAGCATCATATTTCAAACAAAACACCCGCAATTGGGTCCATCATTCTTGTTCCAAAGCTTCTCCAAAATTTTCAGACAGTTTGTTTTTATGTTTTCAATCTTCTTTGGCGAAATGTACTACAGGCTATTGATCGCTGAAGCTGAAAGGGCAGCCAAAGCATTGGAGGTTGCTGCAATGAAGAGTCCCATTGCTAGAGCTTCCCTTGCAGAGACCAGAAAGCTTATAGCTGAAGCCATTCAATCGATTGAATCGATAGAAACAGGATCTATGCCATCCACTGACAATGGTTCATACCCTTCGGCCGCGCTACCAGATCCAATCAATCATATCGAGGAGGAAATGGCTACAGTTTCCGGGAATAGACAGAACCGGAGAAAAGTCAATGGAAGCCAAGTGAAGACATGGGAGAACAGTGATGGGGACTTCGGTTTCAGGGGTTTTGGCTTGCCGGATGTGCTGGATGAAGAAGGCGAACTTAATCCTATCGACCTGGATTTCGTTCCCCTTGATTTGGAAGCTCAAATGGACCATTCAGGAGGGCGGCATGACATGCTGGAACCAAATGGTCTTGCAGAAGGTGAAAGCAGAACTTCACCAAACGGAACCAAGACTAACGTTCAATCAATGGGAAGCGAATCATGCTCTGAGCCCATCGCAGCGACGAAGAAATGGGTACGTGGTAGGCTGGTGGAAGTGGCTGACTGATTTTTTGGTCTCAAAGACGGTAAAACCTGCTGATATAGTGAACGGAGTTACATTGTACCATTTGAAATTGATCATATCTATGAGCTAGAGGCCGGTTCTTGAATTCGGGACTATTGAATTGATACGTCGCAGCGGGCGAGGAACTACAGATCTTTGTATATCATTCGAGATACGATTGTCGAAGGGCCTCTTGTTCGACATTGTTATTGCTGTAGGAGCAATCTTAGATTGAGTTGATGACCAAAATGGACGTCTTAGAATGAGTTGTATCTGCTATCTATACATTTGCCATCTTCTATGTTGTCTTGAATTTTTTTCTGTCTGTCCTTCTGACACAAACATTTAACTCATTTTCAGAGCGCTGTGTCTTTTTACAGAACCAGGGAATGAACCCCCAAGCTTAAAACTAA
Source organism: Eucalyptus polyanthemos subsp. polyanthemos (assembly GCA_017140185.1). Classification (NCBI taxonomy): domain Eukaryota; kingdom Viridiplantae; phylum Streptophyta; class Magnoliopsida; order Myrtales; family Myrtaceae; genus Eucalyptus; species Eucalyptus polyanthemos. Next base: position 36,433,499 of record CM029466.1, on the reverse strand, counting down.
ATTGAAAAGGATCCGGTTAAAACCAGAAGTTGGAAGACAGCTTTGTTCAGACCAGCCTAGAATGTCTGATTAGTAATTACACAGCATGCTTGAACTATTTTCCTGTCATTACAGAGAGAGGGTACACTAAGGAGTCTCTCATGTCTCATCCTATTTTCTTGTGGAGTTGCAGTACGGGTCATTTAACAAAGCGTGAGACACTTCGGAGCTCTTGATTTTGGATTCTACGGCCTCCTCCAGTTGTTTCCTCTTCTCTTCCTTCTCTTTCTTCCCTTTCTCTATCTCCTTCTCAGCTTCCTCCTTCTGCAAATCAATGAACCCTCAATCACTAATTCAACATTTTAAAGGCATGAAAGTCAACAACACAGGAATGGCAGAGAGAGAGAGAGAGAGACAGACAGACAGACAGACAGACAGACAGACAGAGGTCACGGTGCAACTTGATCAATATAGGTTCAATTCACATGGTGATGTTGAGGAAAAAAACCGATTAATTGTAAAACTTCCGTGGCACTAAAACGAACATGGACGTGCATAGGAGGTTGCGAAACACACGTCGAGGATGTCCGGGACCGGGAGCTTGACTCCGTGGACTGCGGCTCGAGCCGGCGGCTTTATCACCATGAGCCGCAGGCGGTCGAGGCGGCTCGGCGTCAGGAGAGGCGGCTTGGGGGATGCCCACGTCCATGGCTTTCCGATGAGCCTCCTTGCCTGCATAGTTCTATCTCTCTCTGCGCTCCGGAATGAGTACTTTCTAAGAAAAGGAATCTAAATAGGGGGGTGATGAAGCCACGGGCGAGGCTTTGCATGGAAGCTACGTGTTAAAGCGCCCGAAAACGCTCCGCACTTCCAGAGTTTTCGATCACCTGCCTTGTGGTCCCATGCTACAATGTCCTAACTCTCCTTGAATGTCAGCGGCTAGAACCTAGCAAAACAGAGAAAAGAATGGGAATCAATTGCCAATTATTCCCAATTGCCAATTACCAACCTTTCAATCGTTTCCTTCATGATGACAAGTTTCCTTTACCAAATAGAAAGACCCTGTATTCGTGTTTATCAAGTTCGAAGGTCTACTCAAAGTATTGGGCCGCAATCCTTTTGAAGAAAATGATGGCAAAAGAATATGTGGATTAAAGACTGGAAGATTCATAAATGCTAAAATATGTTACTTTTTCACATTCAAGGTAAATTTAGCTATTAAATATTGAATCAAGAAATTTGAATTTCATTTTAGTGATTAGCAAGATTCATAAATGCTAAAATATATTACTTTTTCACTTTCAAGGCAATTTTAGCTATTAAGTATTGAATCAAGAAATTTGAATTTCATTTTAGTGATTATCACTTCTTCTTCTTCTTTATATAAATGAACATATCTTTGTTTGGGCAAAATGATTTTCCAAGTTCAAATTATACTTTAAGAAATAGCTATTTTTTTTCATTCATTCTTTATTCAGTAATTTTGAAAGAATAACATAAATAATTCATAAATTTTGATCAAATATAAAAAAGTCATCCCAAAAATTTTCATTTGTTTAATGCAGTTTCTAAATTATTGAAAAAATTCAATCCAATCTTTTCGTTTGCTCCAATGTTAGATCATACATTATTTGATGACGTAAATTATTTAATGAGTTAACATGTCATTCCTTTTATCTATCTATTTAAAAAAAGAAAGAAAAAAAAAACAAAGAAGAGTGTTAACTTGTTCATTACTATATTCAGTTTTGCAATGAATGTCTTACGTTGACAATTCACGTTTAACTTTTTATTCCATCTACCATTCAAACTTAATGGATTGGAGGCCATGATGATTAGATTCCATTACCTAAAATTGACGGATGGATGTCATTGACCAATTTTATATAGTTTATAGACTATGTTGAATATCTAATAATAATCCATGAACGATATTGAATGAAATAAAAATTCAGAATGATGTCTTACCGTGAATCCAAATTTATGCATTAGAATTTAGTTATATAACTTTCTCAAATTTTGCAACTGAGGCCCAAAAGTAAACATATACGGACTAAGGCCCCTGTAATAATTCGCATTCTCGATTTAGTCCTTCCTTCCTTGTTACGGGCCGTTCCGTTGTCCCTATCGGCCACCGACAGACGACCTTCTTCCTCGTCTTCTTCACCAGAAAATCCTCACTCTCTCTCTCCGCGAAGATCCCCGTCTTCAGATCTGTTACCAAGCTCGCCGCCGCATTGTTCCAACCGGCGCCGCCCGCATCGCCGCCGCCGAGCTCCGGCATCCGGCGGCCGATCGGAATCGGCGATCGGCGGCGAGACATCGCTCCGCCAACCGCCGTCGAGGCCAGCGAGGTCTGCGCCGGATGGCGCGGGACGCCGCCTCGTTCTCCTCCGACGAGGAGGACGACGACCGTCGGAACCTAATCCACCAGAACGACACCAAGCCGGCTCCGCCGCCGGCGTCGCCGCCCGCGGAGGATCGAGCGGCCGCCTTCGACGTCGAGGACTTCGGGCCTCGCATCGGCGGCGACCGCCGGTCGAAGCTGTCGAAGCTGGCGAAGCTCGCGCTCAACAAGAGGTACCTCTTCGCCGTCTTCCTCCCCGTCTTCATCGTCGTCGTGTTCTTCACCGCCGACCTCCGCAGCTTGTTCTCGTACGATGTTTCGTCGATTAAGGCCGAATCGTTCGGCGATCGCATGAGGGAGTCCGAGTTGCGGGCTCTGTATTTGCTGAAGCAGCAACAGGTAGGGCTTCAGACTTTGTGGAATCGGGATTTTCGAGATTTAGGAGCTGACCAGAATAGTAGTCTGAGTGGCTCGAATTCGAGTGAGATTAATAAGGGGCATCAGTCCCTGGCGTCGTCATCCGCGTCCTTCGAGGATTTTAAGTCCGCTGTGCTAAAGCAAATTTCGTTGAATAAAGAGATTCAGGATGTATTATTATTGGCACATCAGTCTGGTAACTTGTCCGTGGAAGGTGCTGGTGGATTTGGTTTCGACCGGTGTAAAAAGGTGGACCAGAGGTTTTCCGAGAGGAGAACGATTGAGTGGAATCCGAAATCCAATAAATTTCTGCTTGCGATTTGTCTGTCGGGTCAAATGTCAAACCATTTGATTTGCTTAGAGAAGCACATGTTCTTTGCTGCTGTACTCAACCGGGTTTTGGTTATTCCAAGCTCTAGAGTCGATTATCGGTACCATAGGGTGCTGGATATTGATCATATAAATCAATGCTTGGGTCGGAAGGTCGTCATTTCGTTTGAGGAGTTTTCAGAGATTAGAAAGAACCATTTGCATATTGATAGGTTCATTTGTTATTTCTCTTCACCACAACATTGTTATGTTGATGATGAACATGTAAAGAAGTTGAAAAATCTGGGGCTATCAATGGGCAAGCTTGAGTCCCCCTGGAAGGAAGATGTGAAGAGGCCAAATAAGAGGACAGTCCAAGACATCCAGGCAAAGTTTGCATCCAATGATGATGTCATTGCAATTGGAGATGTTTTTTTCGCGGATGTAGAGCAGGAATGGGTGATGCAACCTGGTGGTCCGCTTGCTCATAAATGCAAGACTTTGATCGAACCAAGTCGTCTGATTATGCTTACAGCGGAACGTTTTATCCAGACATTCTTGGGAAAGGACTATATTGCTCTTCATTTTCGGCGACATGGTTTTTTGAAGTTTTGGTGAGTTACTTCTTCCATCTAGTATTTCCTACATAGTCATTAGATGCAGAGAGAATACGGTTATAGATTTGTTCAGGAAGAAGTTGCGATCATTTTTATAACACAAATGACTTAGTCATAGGACTAGGCTTGCTGTTGGTTTGCTTGCAACTCTTTTTAGTGTAGGTTAAGCATGGTCTATATCCAGGTGCAACGGCTTTTGGTCACTTGCATCTACTCTTACGTTAAGAATGCTGGCAGCATTATGTCATGGATTAATAAGGAGTTCTTTAAATCTCTCTCTCAAATTCAGTAATGCTGAAGTAATTCGAATGTTAAACTTCTTCATCTGCTATCTGAATATTTTTTGTTGGATTTTTTTCATCTAAATTCTACACGGCCTTCAAGAAGGATGACCAAATGTCTAGTTCATTACTGGCCTCTTTGTTTGAAATATATTTTCACTATTGGGGCTTGTGCCATGGCAGCCAATTCTTGAGGGAGAATATTGAAGTGACACAAGTATTATAGTGCACCCTTCAATTTCATCAAGTAGGTTAATCTAATGGAAAATGTGGATATGGTCACTCATAAATTCTGCATACAAGAAGATTCTAATATAGAAAAAATGGTAATATTACCTTTGGAATGAAAATTGTAAATAAAAACGTTTGAGAAGATATTTCGATAAACGTTTTTTAATATCTAAACTGTATGCTCTAGCTGTTGGAGGAGGCCTTTTCTTTTCCTTTTTCCAATGCAAGTTAGAAATAAATATGTTAAGCCTGATGGAGTAAGTTCTAGCTTCAATGATTTGACCTTAATTTTGTTGAACTGCAGACAAATTTGCAGCTTTATTGGTCATTTTCGATTATAGATTGTTGTTCTAGATGATGTGTCAAAACTTTAGTTCCGGTTCATTTCATTGGTGCCACTGCCATTCGTTTTTCTGGCAAAAAGTTTCTACCAGTCCACTACTAATTCTTGTCGCTGAAACTCTAATTGATCTTTGCTTATTCTGGTAGCAATGCTAAGAAGCCAAGTTGCTTTTACCCTATTCCTCAAGCTGCTGATTGCATCAGTCGGGTGGTTGAAAGAGCCAATACACCTGTAATTTATCTTTCCACGGATGCAGCAGGGAGCGAAACTGGCCTGCTGCAGTCACTAATTGTGGTGAATGGGAAAGTCGTTCCCCTTGTTAAACGCCCGGCTAGTAATTCGGCGGAGAAATGGGATGCTCTTCTGTATAGGCATGGCCTCCAGGGGGACTCACAGGTTAGCTGGTGGTTTTTTCTCATTTTGTTTTTCTCTTTTCACTTGCTTTTTGACACCCCTGCATAGGAGATTATCACATCAAGCATTTGTGGCATTGAGCTGGTAATATCAGGGTAATATCATGAAACCTGTCAATTATTCACCTTTAGAACTTGTGCAAAAATTGAGGAATTTGCTATCAACCTCTCATTGTTGCATGATCTTTTGACCTTGAATGATCTTGGTGTTGCATGTTATATGCCATTTAAGTTGTAGTTTGGGCTTCCCATGTCACAATGGTCCGAGCCTTGATGGAATCTTGATGTCTGTAATTTGTCAATCTTATTCTCTTGTAATTTCACTAACAGTTTTAAAGAATGATGGTAAGTCATTTGGTGAAGAACCCTTACAGCCTTGTATTTTACTGCATGATGGTCTCTAAAGAGCATCATGATCTTCAACTGATGAAGTTTACACCGGGATTGACATGTTTTTCACCTGTTAGAATTTGAGACGGGGTAGCTCTCTTTTGGGAGTTCAAAGGCTTTCCTATGCAGTCCATCTATGTGGATGTCTTGTAGTTTCTGTTGGTGCATAAGCAGCCATTACTTCCTTTAAAGCCTAAATGCTGTGAAGATGCTTTTTGTGCCTTAATTGAATGAGCGCCTTGCCTATTTACCCTGGTTGGTTGTAATATGAGAAGAAACCGGGGCACCATTGAGTTGTTCAAGCTGTGAATACATGAGAGCATCTGATATTTGTCATCATTTGCTTGTTCAAACCATATCCTCTCTTGGTAAAAACTTACACATCACGTCTTTAACTGAAGGTGGAAGCTATGCTGGACAAGACGATTTGTGCAATGTCGAGCGTGTTCATTGGAGCTTCCGGATCAACATTTACAGAGGACATATTGCGGCTTCGGAAGGACTGGGGATCGGCCTCTATTTGCGATGAGTACTTGTGCCAAGGTGAAGATCCGAACTTTATAGCAGGCAATGAATGAAATGGAACACATCGTGTGTTGATGGAGGCGTGACACGCACGTTAATGTACTATAGCATCTCTGTATATGTGCATAGAATTTTCGATTTATACGATTCTGTCCTCGCTCGGCAGTCTCTGATCATTCTTTTCTCCTGAAAGTAACCCTCCCTCTGAAGCCGTTCCTCCCACCTGTTCTTGGGAACAAAAACGCATGTAGCTCATATAGTGTTTTGGACTGGTGATGATGGATTGAGATCTCTGTAGAGCTGATCACGCTAATTTTTCTTTTGTCAGCGTGGGACTTCGCTATAGTTATTCGCTCGAGTCGAGGATTAAGATTGCATTTTCACTTGTCATACATTTGACTTTGTTTCTTAGACGTTGGTCCGTCTCCATTTGACTTTCCCTTGAATCCCCAAGTTCCTCAAGATAAAACATCGGCCATTGTTGTAAGTGGTTATAATCTCATTAATTAAATATGTGAATGTAGTCAAAAATAAAAATAACGAGAAAAAACGGCAATTGCAGATGAAATGTGACTTAAGAGTGTTAAGTTGGTTTGTTTCGCACGATATGAATGATTAGAAAAATATTATTTTAAAAATAGCTCGTTTATCATCGATGAAAATGTCTAACCTTAAATTGATAATGAAAATTATTCATTCACTAATTATTTAAGTAGTCGTTTTTGGGGAAATGTTTTGCACATTTACAAAACAAACTTAGCCACTTGGATAAACTTTTTAACTTGTTTTTTTGTCTAATTTAAGTTTTACAACGGTTGCACCTTGACTTTCTTGGTATTAGGTTTTTGAAATTTTCATGACATATGAATTTACATATCTAGGTTCACATTACATTTTTTAAGATTTCAATTCTTTAGGTATCATATTATTCCGCGAAGCTAAGGTTCAGAATAGGGAAGGAAGAGACTAATTGTAGTTGAGAATGTTACGTCTTCTCTGGATTGCAATAAATAAACACAATAACTTATATGACAAAAAAGGGGAGACTGTTTGCCCTTCCGGACTACTTTTATAAATGGAGAGTGCATGCGTTTGTAATAACTATAATAATATCTCAAATTTAGCCTTTTGGTTATTTTGCAAGAAATGAATGATTTTAGAAATCATTTTTTAATTAAAAAAGATCGTTTATATTACTTGAAATAATTGGTCAACAAAAAATGTCTTTATTATTGACGATAATTCATACTTTAAACATTTTTTGTAAGCAGCACAAGTGATTGTTCTTTGTGGAAATGTTTTTCAAATCGTTCATTTCTCAAAAAACAGACAGAGCACGAAATAATTAATCAACGAAAAATATTTTTATTATGGACAACAATTTATATCCAAATATTTTCGGACATGATAAAAATATGATTAGTCTATTTATTTTTGGAGACAGCACAAGCAATCATTTTTAAGAAAAATGATTTCTAAAATCATCTATTTTTCATGAAAAAAAAAATCTCAACTTTTTTAATGGAAAAAGCTATCACAAACTTTAATGTAGGCTGCCTGGAAGATACCTTAAGCATTACCCAAAAAAAGAAAATTATCCATCTCCATAATGCATATCTCCATAATGCAAAGACGAGGCAGAGCAATCCTTCGCATTTTCATAGGAAGACAAATCTTTAGTACGTAGGAACCAGGAAGTTACCTTTGCATTAATCCAAACCATCTCTCTCTGTGTCTCTCTCTCTAGATATTACATAAGATGAGACCAGCGCAGCCTTCACCTTTTCAGGGCATTATAAATCGCAAGCAAACCGGAACCTTCAAATCTCGCGCCGCACCCACTCACTCGCTCCCCCACTCACTCACCCCCTAACTCGCTCGCTCGACTCAGTCCCGCAGACAAGATCCTCCTCCCCATTCGATTCTCCTCCTGTTGAGCTTAGATACGCCGTAAAGTTCCCAACTTTCCAATGGATTCTGCTACCCTTTGACGGACACAGATCCCGTTCGCTTCCGCCCTCCGGTTCTCGCGTCCGTACTGCGCGCCGGGTCGGTTTCCGGTTGGTGGGTATCGCGGGGAGTTGGAGGAATCCGGAGCCATGAGAGCGAGGCTGGTCGTGTTCCCGGTCCGAGGCAGGAACTGGTGCTTCGGCAGGTCGCTCGATCGGTCAGCACTCGACCCCGCCTCGTCGCGGACCCCGTCCACCCTCAGGGGGCTCTACGACAAGATGTCCTCCTCCCGTGGGAGCGCGTCCAACCTCGAGCTGTGCATCGATTTCGTCTCCGACAAGGTTGTCCCTGTCGACCCGTTTGAGATTGAATCGAGTTTTGCCCGTCGGGGGTGCGGTCGAAGTTTTGGAGTGATGATTGATTGACGGGGTGCGTTCGTGATTCGTGTTCTTGGGTTTTCCTTGGTTTGTGCAGATGAATAGAGCTTGGGTGGGTTTGGAGACGGCGCCCGAGGGGTCTCTCAAGAGTAAAATGCACGGGTGAGTCCCATGGAAGTTTATCACTTTTTGTTACTATGAGCTAGTGAAATTCTGGGAAGTTGCTACTTTGTTGGGTGAATTCGTTTGGATGCTAATGTAGGTTAGGATTGAAGCTATTGGCACGGGTGAAGCCCTCGGAAATGTTCCTTAAATCCATTTCGAAGGAGGTTTCTTCCCTTGAAGTCATCTACCCTTCAAGGTTGGCCTTTTTTTTCTCTCTTCCCCTTGGAATCGGTCAACATCCCTTACCATTCATTTTCATGTTGAAAATGGTGTTCTAAGCGAGGAATGGTGATCGATGTGTTTGTGGCGGGTGACTGCATATTCCTTCTGTTGCTGTTTATAAGTTTTAGAAAGAAACAATTTGGTAAGGTATTATATGCTGCTTAATTTCTCAGCGGACTTAATACTTATTGACCTTGTCTTGCTGCAGTTTAAACTCACGCCTTGTGCGCAGAAGGTTGCGACATATTGCCAAGCGGTAATGGCTTCTTCCTTCCTAATATTCTCGTTTGCACTGTGATATTGGAATATTTTCATTATAAGCCTATTTGATCAAATTATTTGCTGATAACTTCAGATTTCTGGCCAAGGTTGATGGTACCATATTTGTGCACATTTTATTTCTGTTTTTAGCTAGAGCTCATGCATTCTTGTGTACTTGGACGTTTATTTTCTATAAGAGAACTCCTTTGTAATTGCCTACTAAAGTCTAGATTTGCGTCATCATTCATTACTTCTGGTTAGTAGCACCAGATATATGTGAAGTTTTACTTGGAGGCTTTTAAGCTTGGCGAACCGTATCATATGCCAATGGCGATATTTCTCATTCATTTCTAAACAAGGTCAATCAATGTTTCAGACTGAAAAATTGATGAAACTTGATACCCATATTGTCATTGAGTCAATCATGTTTCAATAGGTTGATGATCTGTGCATTTGGTTGGAGCAGTGTTTGTTGGTATGATGTTGTTAAAATCTGAATGCATAACGGTATACCTTGCCATGGAGATCCATTTGTAGAGATGGGCATAAGAAGGTAATCGCCTGAAAGTATACTGGTGAACATTCTAGTTTAGATTAGATTCAGGAAAAGTAATTTTGGTGTGAGATAGTCATTTGTGGAATGTGATATATTTGCATCCCAATAGATGTTTTATCGGTTTGTTACATTTAACATGATGTATCATTTGCATTACTTGGTCCTAAGATTCCTAGCAGGTTATGTCTACTTCTAAACTCACATGTTTACCATGGACATGGTTTACTCTACTTGTCCTTGCTTGCCGAGATAAGATGGCAAGAACTTTCATTACTGGAATTTATCATTTCCTTTCTCAGGAACCTGAATGCATCTATCTATTAAATTGCATAAATTTACTTGCTCATGTTTATGGAAAATCATCTGAGAAGTTCTTTTCCATGAACAGGGGATCCATTATTCACAAAAAGTACTTCTATGGCTCTGCTGCTTTGCTGCCTCTAACAACTGCTCTTTCTGTAAGTATTAAGTTGTGGCATATCATCTTTGTTGGTTTTTATTCGGGCTGAACAAATTGTGGTGTTGACTGAGTATATTCACTATTATTTCCATATACTTTTTTTCTGTCAGAAGGCAATTTATTCTGAGTTCTTACATCTCTTATTACTTTTAGGTCTTACCTCTGCCTAACATCCCTTTCTTTTGGCTTCTGTTTCGCACTTATTCTCATTGGCGAGCTCTCCAGGTATAGGTTTATTGCAATTCTTTTACATATTTAGTTCACTGAAGTATGTACTTCTGTAAGATTAATTGAACAATAAGTATGTGATTGTCTCTTTCTGGGATTTGACGGTTATTAGATCTTATCTATAAGCATTACAGATGGTCCTTGTTGTTCACAATGTATATATCTCATCCTGTCATGATTCCTTTGTTCTTCCATTCTTTAATCTTCTGCTCATGTCAATATCCATCCGTTTCCTTGTTATATTGATGTATTCTTCCACTTCGCCTGTTGATTGACAACAGGGAAGTGAGAAACTCCTAGAACTAGTGTCGAATTCGTCGGTTGCTCAGACTTTGCCTTCCACAAGTACTGTTGGTAAAGACCAGGAGGGCTGTGAGTCCAAGGATGCAGCCCACAGTGCTGTAGGATCTCTATGGGTAAGTTCAAATACTTGTCTGACTGTCCATGATTCCTCAGATAAGCACCTGATGGGTCTGATTGTTGGTACTCGTGTCTTCTTCCTATCTAAGGGAGTGCCCTTTTTTTCCCTCCATTTTACTCTGAACAAGTTGTAGCTCAACGTAAAGATGATGCTTTTTTTTTTCCTTCAAGATGGTGTCACTTGCAGTATGTGGAAGACTTATTACAGCAAGCAATACTCGCAGAGTCTCATCACAAGCCAATTGTTTCTTTCCATGTTGTCATAGGTGTTGCTGCCATCCAAGCAACTCGAAGAATTAACGAGCTGTGGCAAAGAGCAGGATGGCCTGGCCAAAGCCGTGATTACAAGCATCTGCGAAACTTACAAGTTGAACACGAACGATGTGTTGAAGTACAGAGATTCAATGTAAACTGATTCCTGTTTCACTTTTGAACCCGGTCTCCCTGAATGGAGAAGAAGGGGAAAAAGAAGAAAGCATTCTCATTGTTCAAAGGTTGTTCTGCTAGATTAGCACTGTATTCCTTTCCCGTGTAACTCATATTGCTAATTTTCGCGTCTCAGGGCCTGCTTCTTTGTGTTACCTTTAGGCTTTTGCACAGCTTTTCTGTGTTATGATCGGAGCTCGGTAGCCAAGATTCCAAAGTCGCAAGGTTCGAGCAAGTGCCATTTTGCACATCTTGTTTTCCGGTCCGGTTTCGGGTCAATTCTTCTATATTTGCCCACGCCATTTTGTTGGTATAAAAAATTAACTGTATTCAAAATCTATATACCTGATTTTTTTTTTTTTGGGACGTATTAATATGCTCGATCCATGCTTCAAGTCTTTTCATGCCATAAACCTTATTATTCACCACTTTTTATTGACTAAGCCAAATTAAATCGCTCCTAATATTACTAGGCTTGCCTTCGTTTGCCCGATGAAACATGCTTTGTCCTCGCTTTCATGACTTTGCATTGCTCTACCTAAGTTTATACCTTCTCCTCCTCTTGGAAGATTAATTTTCTGAAATCAGACTTGTCGAACCTGGACCACTGCTCTTGCCATTGTGAAGATGACACGGCCATCCTCCTCAAAGGACACTTAATTTCAAACATAATTATTAGTAACATATTATTAAGAGATAGGAATAAGTACATTGTTGGTTCTAAAATTTGTCATGAAAATATAAATGAGTTCTAAAACTTATAAGTATGCTCAAACTTATCATAACATGCTAAGCTTTTCTTAACTTATAATAAATTTAATCCTAGTCACTTCCATGATATAAGTTTACAATTTTAAAGAAGAGATTGGAACTACTCATCCGGAATTGCAAAATCAATAAATCTCGAGTTTGACGAACTTGAAATCTCTCTAACTTTTTGTTTCTTTTCTTTTCTTTTGGAAATTTGGCTCTATCTCTCTGCACCAATTTCTCAATCTCACGAAGGCTGAAAGTATTCCATTAATACGTATATACAGGATAAACTTCTTTGATGGTAGAAGGGCTAGTGATGTAACCTTTGTCCAAGCGGCCACTAGTCAAATCATGCAAAATATGATAGGTGTCCGCACGAAGCATGAGGTAAATTTAATTTTGAGAAAAAAATACAAAAAAAAATAAATTATACTGATAAATTGTGGTTTTCTGAGAAATTGCACGAAATTGAAATTCAACATCATTTTGCAATACCAAGAAGAGGACACTGCACATTCAAAGTATGAGGTAACAGTGTACTAAAAAGTGAAATGCAATTTGATACCTGGAACAATCCATTCCTCGTTCAAACAGAAGCCGAAGCTCGTCCAGACTTAATCCTCGTGATCAAGACAGCGAACACAACACAAACAATAGTTGGCCAAAGGGGTCAAAAAACGTATCTATTCCAAAGTAGTCCCGAAAGTGTTCCTCTTCTTTGCAAAATTTGGACACCACTCCGTAAATGTGGGAGCTGGTCCGAGGAGCTCCCGCCAAAACTGTCAAAAGATTCAGTATAAGCCACAAGTTCACACCATCCGGGATGGAAAAGATAAAGAAGAAGCCTTGCATGCAATGTGCAGCTGAGAAACGATCAACAATTTGAGACTGAGAGAGTATAACTTTTCCTGAAGGTTTCAAGTAGGGGACCCAGTTATGTCACATGACTCGCCCAATCACGTCGCACGACTTGCAATACGTCCTTGACGTGGCTATCAAAGTCATTCCCCTCCAAGACCAGCGGCGCAGTGTTCTCCAGTGCTCCAGATAGGGGTGAGCAGCGGTCTAGGGTCGATCCTGGACCGACCCTGGACCGGCCCAACCCTGTCGGTCCTGGTCCGGTTCCCAAGGGGACTGGGTCGGTCCTTGGTCCTGGAATTCTAGGACCAACACTGTGCAAGTCGGTCCTCGGTCCTAAGAGTTTTGGGTCGGTCCAACCCTGGACCAACCCTGTATATTATATTATATTATTTATAATTCTTTTATATATTCAAACTTAAGTAAAATGTCTGTTATATTATATTAGAGATGTTCTATCAACAACACTAATAGTAATTTCAATTTAAAACTTTTGTTGAGTATTAATTACGTGTCGTTTGTTTTGTTTTTAGGTGTTTAGAAGTTTAAGTGAATTAACAAGATGTGAAGTTATATATTCATGGTTTATATTAAGTATTTTGAACTTTTTATGGTTTAATTGTATTTTACTAATAAATTTCAGCTGCACTTTGCTTTTCAATTTGTGTCAAATGGTAAAAGTTTTTGAAGAGTAGAGTAGTACTACAGTTGCTACGGTGATTTGTTAGTCAAGTGGTGTGAAGCTCATTTTTTGGTTGAGTGGACTTTACATGATCAAATGTAAGAAAACGCTTTTGCATATGGTGTTATGAATATTAAAGATAGATTATTACAAAAATTTTCTATCTTGCCTCATATCTTGATGAACAGTTAACAGGTACGAAATTTCTATTATTGTATCATCTTAAATTTGCTAAATATGTATTGGTATTTATAGTTTAGTTGCACAATGCCGCATTATCGATGGATGTGTAATTTGAATTTGTAGGTTTGTTTTTTTAGAGAGTATAAAAAATAAGACGAAAAAAATTATCAATCGGTCCCGGGTTGACCCTGGAATTGGACCGAACCCATTGGGTCGGTCCGGTCCTTGGTCCTAGGCTCAATAGGATCGGTCCTCGGTCCTAAAAATTGAGGACCGACACTGTACGGGTTGGTCCTAGGGTTAGGGGGTGGCCCGAACCAATCCGGACCATACTCACCCCTACTTCCAGAAGATCTGAATTGGGGGCCCTATCAAGTTCCAGCAGCACTCTCTCGCTGGTGTGACTAACAATACTCCAAAAAACTGGATGGCGAAGCACCTCTTATGCCTTTGGCCCGCCGGTAAAAAAAAAAAAAAAGAAGAAGAAAAAAGAAACAATTAACTATTGACCTTTGGAAAATCATTACAAAAAATGTATTGTAACCCAAGATGCTCAAAGAAATTTATTACATGAACACTAAGATGGCAGACTCCCAGATTCATGAGTATCGCAAAGTTGGCATTGGTGCAATGTTTAAAGCTATTAAAAGTGCATTAGCTCAGATGAGAAAGTGAATAAATGTCCGAAAACTTGCATGCACCTCATGACAAATATGCCAAGATGCTCCAAGATGAAGGCAGTTGTTTGACTATGATGAGAAAATAGGAATGATTAAATCCAAATACCTTAAATCAACCACATAATCATTCAGTCCCTAGGAATCTCCAAGACAAAATTGAGCTGTCAAAGTGTTATTCTTCAACCTCATAGGTAGCTCCATATGCTAAACCCTCGGAATCTTCATGCGAAATCCTCTTCTGTTTATGTATAGCAAGGATCCTCTAATATAGTGTGCTATAAATGACTAAAATTTACATGTTTGTGGGCGACCAACAAACTCATAACCCTAGTAAACAAGCTTCCGATTATCAATCTATACAATTGTCAAAGGCATTTAGGCTATCACATGTCAACCTTTTCTTCGGCTTCTATTGTCAATTGCCAAAAGAAATGAATGGGATCTACACAATTTTTTTTTTTTTTTTCGCTAATCAAGTAGAGCCTCACCAGTAGAACAGATATTTTTTGGCCAAATTCAACAAAGTTCAAGCCACCTTTAATACTCATAAAATTTGAGTGGTACAAGAAAATGGAAATTAACAATGGTGACCAAAATCTATCAAACAACATAATGTAATTGGTAGTGCTGCAAATTAAACATGACAAGACTCTCACCTCGACTTAGGATTTGGATTTAGCAACCGCATAATCAAATCAAGAGCTTCTAGTATTGATTCCACTGAGTACGGGTCTATTTTATCCTTCTTGATATTGATATCACGCTTTAGACATTCGCCAAATGGGTGTCCTTCACTAGTGAGGCAAAAGAACAAGACAACCAAACTAAATAAATCTATAGTGGACATTTGACGCCTATTGATGAGTCATTCCCGTGCACGCCATCTCGAAGTTCCACGACTTGGAACTTGTAATCAGACAAAGATCAACACCATCACAGAGATCATTTATAAATGGATATAATCAATGAAGAAATACAAGTGACAAAATCTGTTAAATCTTTACAAACTTTACCACAATATAAAAAAACAATATAGAGCAATCTGAGTTCCATCTTCTAATATAATATATTCTTTAAAACAAAAGAATGGTATAAATTTGAGTTTTTAGACATGAATGTGGATGTGATTTAAGTAGTATAAATTCATCAATGCTGCCGTGATGGGTATTTACTAGTGGGTGATATTCCAAGGAAAATTCATCTTCAGGAAGGCATTTAACAATGCCAACATTGGATAGCTTAGCAACAAAAGGTTTCCCAATGTTTTTATTCCCGATGGATTACATCAAAGTCATGCTAATAGTCGAGTCCTAATACCACTTTCCCATATCACAGTACAAAGTAGGCATTATTATGACTTAAACCAATAATTCTTCTGAAAACAAAGAAAATCATAGCTACTCGATATCATCAGAATTACATCACCTCATCAATTTCAGTAACAAAAATGAAGGGGACCACCATCAGTCCACAGGTTAACATCTTGCATAAAGGATCCAGACTTCCTTTTATATTTAAGGATTGATGATGGATCATCACACAGGACTGAGAAATCCGAAAATGCCGACAGTGCTAGGATTAAATCATGTAAACTGCAATCACAATGCTCTAGAGCTGGATGTATGAAATCTTAGTCGTACTTCACCTTATAATTCCAAATAACATTTGGATGTTGGTAAGGTGTCATTGAATAAGGGCATCTTGCTCTCACACTCTCTAATATAATAATAAAGAAAATCAGCCGTATTAGTTTCTTCAATAACTTGGAGGACCAAAACATTCATACATATTGAGTTATTAAATATAAATCACTGTTTTTTTATAGTCCAAATTTCTCATAATAAATACTTGAACACACTCAATTATAGGAATGGAAATGATAAAAGGAAGAACATGAGTCAATGTTATAAAACGAAATTTCGCGTATACAAAGCCGAAGTAATGATGACCTTGATCTTTAACTTACACTTCAAAGATGAGATAAGATCCTTATTCTTCAGATTTTTGGGCCTATTGGGCTCTGGTTGCGCACCATGACTACTTCTTGTTTTCCTTCTTTATCAGGCGCAGAACATAAGTAGACGTGGACGTCTCTATCGGCGAATCGCTTGGAGAGCTCGAGGAATGGAGAGATGCGGCCATGAGCAAGCCATTGAAGCATGAGAATGCTTGTGAATGGGTCTCTCTGCGGGCTCATTTCTTGCTTTTTTTCTAGTTCACTTTGTTTTTGGGTGTTTGCTCTAGGGTTGGTTTTTGAACGTTCAGCAAGTGTGCATAGGTTATATGGGAAGAGGACGGTGATTCAGAGGCTATCTTTGCATACGGTTGTGCGCGCAAGAAACGTGGCCAAGAGGTGGAGGACAGAAGTGGAAACATTGCGTTGATGGACATGCATGGAAGCAGGTCTAAAGGGCTTAGTATCAGTATCATGAAACGGGTAACGACCAATAATGTTGGCAAGACTAAATTATGCATGACCTTTTGTTGTCGGTAATATCAACTCAAGGCAACATTCGAAAAAGGTTGTAGGATTTCTTTCTGCCCTCATACGCGGGGACGTACGTATATATTGCAATCCAAAAACAAAGCTGCTCTAGAAAAAAAATACATCCCGGCAAAAATTTGACCTTCAGCATACATGATTATTGAAAGCTACAACATAAACTCAACGAACAGTCAAACGCTACCAGTCGCTACTCCGCAAAGCTTCACAATCGCATCCTCCACTTCATCAATCTCTTCATCTCCTTTGTTCCTAATGCCGATGCTCACTTCTTTGACCTTATTCCTCACACGCTCCCCACCTTCCTCCACCACAACGGCCTCGATCACCTTCGCAATCTCCTTCCTCTCGAGCTCTCCACTCTCATTCCTCATTACCTCCAATCCAACCCCGACGTCCTCAACGATCCTTGCGTCGAGTGGCTGGTCGAGATGCATCGGCATCGCGATGATCGGGACTCCGAACTTCATGCTCTCCATGACTGAACCCCATCCACAGTGACTCACAAATCCACCAACGCTTCGATGTGCTAGAATCCTAGCTTGTGGTGCCCATCCCTCTATCACTAGTCCTCTATCTCTCACTCTTTCGAGAAATCCCCTGGGAAGTGCCTCTTCAAGCGTGATGTGCTCTTCCACAGGAAATTTAATTGCCCAAATGAAGTTGACACTGCTAAGCTCCAACCCATAGGCTATCTCTTCTCTTTCCTTCTCCGTGAGGAAGTACTCCGTGCCGAAGGACACGAATATGGTCGACGATCTTTCTTTTTTATCAAGCCACTCAGTTATGTGATCCCCATCCTCTTGGACAGGATCTTGAACCAGCGGGCCGACGGGCACTACTTTCTTCTCCAAAAGATCACTTAGGTAGTCGATGTATTTGCCCTCCAATTCCCTAAAGGTCTTCAGGAAAATTAGGCCCGACGATTGGTCAATGCACCGCATGACCCTTTCCGTGACGCTCATGCCATTCTCTGATGCTTGTTCCAGCTGGTTCCTATACTTTGCCATCCAGTGGTCTTGAAGACGAATCGCCTTGAAAGGATACTCATCGCCCGGCCTCTTGATGGAGTGGAATACAAATGAACTCGCCCCTGCTGCCACGCTCGCGAAGTTGACCGCCGGGATGCCGTGCGACCTCGCTACTTCTGGCGCCCACGGGAGGAGATAATCAAAGATAAGCATATTGGGTTGGCGATCAGAGATGATGTCGGAGAGGTTAGGGCCCGCCATGTCGAAGGCCATCTTCAGTTTCGGTATGAGGTGAGGCGGCAAGCCCCTAGTCGTGTGGTATTGAGGAGGGAGACCAGGCAAAGATGGGACATGGAGCTCCACGAGCTCAATAGCGGAGCAATATTCATGAGGGATTTTGATGGAACTAAGGATGACAGGACTTGAACATAGGAAGATGTGAAAGTTCCTTTTCGAGAGCTTTTTGGCTAGCTCTAGAAACGGACCTATGTGACCATGAGCAAGCCATGGAAGCATGAGAACACTAATGGTTCTTCTTGTCGTAGCCATGCTCGATGTGATGTTTCGCGTGTGCGACTCTCTTAGCTAATTATTGTTTGTTCGCTCTAACCTTTTGATCGTTTTGGATTCAGATGGCAATTTATAGAAGAATGGCGTACTTGATCATCTGTCACGGGTTCCTTCTTCTTTCTTTAATATTTCTCTGTCTTTGGCCAAACAAAAAGGCGAAGACGGCGGCGGTCGCGGCTCAACCCACGGCCAAGGGGGGAAAACCTCGGTTCTGGCGGAGGCGGAGTCGGTGGCGGTTCGGAGCAACGACGGCCCGGACGGCCGAGCGAGCGGTGGCAAGAGGTGGTGACGGTGGCTTGGGGACAGCGGCGGTGGCTCACGGCGGCGAGGGGCGGCACGACAGCTCGTTGGGCTCAACGGCGAGACGGCTCGTCGGACGAGCGGTGGGTGGTGGTGGTTCGGTGGCCAAGAGGTGGTGGTGAGTAGGGCGTGGGGCGGCGGTGTGGTGGTGGGTGAAGCAGCAGCCAGCAAGAGGAAGGAAGAAGAAGAGAAGAAGGTGGGGTTTCGGCCGAGAGAGGGGGAAAGAG
Organism: Eucalyptus polyanthemos subsp. polyanthemos; assembly: GCA_017140185.1. Classification (NCBI taxonomy): domain Eukaryota; kingdom Viridiplantae; phylum Streptophyta; class Magnoliopsida; order Myrtales; family Myrtaceae; genus Eucalyptus; species Eucalyptus polyanthemos. The sequence goes on along the minus strand of CM029466.1, from coordinate 36,414,855 downwards.
AAGAGAAAGATAAAGAGAAAGAGAAGAAAAGAAAAAAGTTGAGGGGGCAGGAAGTGACGTGAGGAGGAAAAAAACAGGGAAAAGAGAGAGAGGAAAAGAAAGGGGAAGGGAGGGGGGAAAGAATCGGCAGAAGGGAGAAGTGACGTGCGCTAGGTTTTTTTCTTAAAAACTCTGACCGGTTCCCATTATCGAAATTAGAACCGGTCTCTTTAGAATCGGAAATTGAACCGGACTCTTCGTTGTGGTTCTCCGGTTTCCGGTTCTATCTGGAACCGTGCTCACCCCTAGAATAAACCTAAGTCAATGTTACGATGACCTCGGATTAATCTTTTCACTGTTGACCATCGTAGGTGCCCTCGAAGATGATGATACCATTACTTCCTTTAATCAATTTCAGTAACAAAATTGAAGGGTGACCACCATAGGATAACATCTTGCTTAAAGGATTCCAACTTTATTTTATATTTAAGGATTAATGGCGGATCAATAGGGAGGACCAAGAAATGCGAAGAGGCTGACAATGCTAGAATTAAATCATGTAAACTACAATTACAGCACTTGAGAGCTCGATATATGAAATCCTGCATTAAATCTTGCTCGCACTTCGCTATACAACACCGAATAACATTTGAACATCGGTAAAGTGTCATCAAAGGACAAACCTCGAAGAAATGATTGTTACGATGACCTCGGACTAATCTATTCATCGCGACCATCGTAGGTGTCCTTGAAGATAATGGTCCATTACTTCCCTTCCGATTTCTTTCCTCAACTTTGGATCCGGGTTTAGCAATTGCATAATCAAATCAAGAGCTTCTGGCATGGATTCCACCGAGAACAGGTTCATTTTGTTTTTCTTGATATTGATATCACGCTTTAGACATTCACTAAATGGTGTCCTCCCACTGGTGATGTTAAAAAAGAAGACACAACCTAAACTAAATAAATCCATAACGGACGTTTGACCCTCACTAGTGAGCTGCTCCAGGGCACGCTATCCTGAAGTTCGACAACTTGGAATACAGTCATCTGACAAAGATCAACACCATCACATGGAGCATATATAGATGACTATAATCAATAAAGAAAGACAAGTGACAATATATGTTAACTCTCTACAAACTTTACCACAACATGAAAAAGCAATATAAAGCAACTAGAGTTCCAACTTCCAATATAATGTATTCTTTAAAATAATAGATTATTCTAAGTCTGAGTTTTTAGACAGGAATGTGGATTCGATCCGTATAAATTAATCAATGCTGCTGTGATGTGTACTTACTGGTGGGGTGATATCCCAAGGAAAATTCATCAAGGAAGGCATTTGATAATGCCAACATTAGATAGCTTAGCAGTTAGATGTTTCCCAGTAATCAAGAGATTTTGAGGCTTTAATTTCCTATGGATTTTATCCAAGTCATGCAGATGATCGATTGCGAAGTAGGTATTAAATATGACTTAAACCAACGATCATTTTGAAAACAAATAGTATTATGGCCACTTGAAATCATCAAAATTACCTCAGCTCATCAATTTCAATAACAAAAATGAAGCATAACCACTATTAGTCCACAAGTTAATATCTTGCATAAGGGATTCCAACTTCCTTTTATATTTAAGGATTGATGGTGGATCACTAGGAAGGACCAAGAAATCTAAAGAGATCGACAATGCTAGGATTAAATCAGGTAAACTGCAATTACAGCGCTCTAGAGCTAGATATATAAAATTTTAGTTGTGCTTCGCTATACAATATCAAATAACATTCGGATGTTGGTAAGGTGTCATCGAACGAAAAACTTCGAAGAAGTGAACGTTAGACCTCGGACTAATCACTTTACCGCGGTAGGTTGACCATCGTGGATGCCCTCGAAGATGGGAAAAGTGCCAAAAAAGTCCTAAACATTTTGTTTTTGTGCCGATTTAGTCCTAAACCTTTTTACGTTGTGCCGATTCAGTCCTTTCCGGCCAAAATTGGCCGGAATTTGCTGACTAGACGCCGGCCGGCTGATGTGGCCCGATCGGCGCTGACGTAGACTATTTTTAATAATATTTTAATATTTTCAAATTTTTTTATTTTTTTATTTTTTTATTTCTTTTTGTCTTCTCATCTTCTTCCTCCAGCCGGTCGTCAGACCTTGGCGACCGGCCAGAGGTGATGGCCGGCGAGGTCGAGGTCGACCTCTTCGGCCACCTCGCTAGTGGCCGCGAGGCCGCCCTAGAGGCCTGGGTGGCGAGGGTCGGGCCTCGCCCATGGCCGGCGAGGGCGAGCCCCGCCAGCTCGGCACGTGGAGCATGGGGAGGAGAGCGAAGCCGACGGTGGCGAAGCTCGGCGAAGGAGACGACGCGGAGCACGAGCCGAAGTCCGTGGTGCCGCTCGGCGGCGGCGATGACGACGACGACGATGAGGAAGCGAACGAAGACCTGAGCCTGAAAATCGTCGAGAAGGCGCTCTCGGTGCGCGCCGCGAAGCTCGCCTCCACGCCGCCGGGCGTCGACGTGTCGGAGGAGGACGACGATAGGCCTCGGTTCCATAAGACCTCGAGGACCGAATCCGGCCGCCTCCTTGCGCCGAGCTGGCGAGGGCGAGCCTCGCCACCCAGGCCTCGAGGGCGGCCTCGCGCCTGGTGGGCGAGGCTCTCCCTCACCGGATCTGGCGAGGTCGAGCCTCGCCTGCCATGGGCGAGGCTCGACCCTCGCCAAATCCGACGAGGGTGAGCCTCGCCGCCCAGCGCGAGGCCGCCCTCGTGGCCACTGGCGAGGTGGCCGGCGAGGTCGACCTCGACCTTGCCGGCCGTCGCCTCTGGCCGGTCGCCGAGGTCCGGCGACCGACTGGAGGAAGAAGATGAGAAGACAAAGAGAAAAAAATAAAAATAAATAAATAATAAAAAATTGAAAAATTGAAAAATATTATTAAAAATAGTCCACGTCCCGCCGCCGATCGGGTCACTTGGCCGGCCGACGTCTAGTTAGCAAATTCCGACCAATTTTGGCCGGAAAGGACTGAATTGGCACAACGTAAAAAGGTTTAGGACTAAATCGGCACAAAGACAAAAGGTTTAGGACTTTTTTGGCCACTTGAAATCATCATAATTACCTCAGCTCATCAATTTCAATAACAAAAATGAAGCATAACCACTATTAGTCCACAAGTTAATATCTTGCATAAGGGATTCCAACTTTCTTTTATATTTAAGGATTGATGGTGGATCACTAGGAAGGACCGAGAAATCTGAAGAGATCGACAATGCTAGGATTAAATCAGGTAAACTGCAATTATAGCGCTCTAGAGCTAGATATATGAAATTTTAATTGTACTTCGCTATACAATATCAAATAACATTTGGATGTTGGTAAGGTGTCATCAAATGACAAACTTCGAAGAAGTGAACGTTAGACCTTGGACTAACCACTTTATCGCGGTAGGTTGACCATCATGAATGCCCTCGAAGATAATGGTCCTATTACTTCCCCTCTCGATTTCTTTTTCAATTCAGGATCCACATTTAGCAACCGTGTGATCAAATCAAGAGCTTCTAGCATCGATTCCATCGAGGATAGGTCTATTTTGTTCTTTTGTTCTTCTTAATATAGATATCATGCTCTAGACATTCGCCAAATAGGTGAGGCAAAAGAACAAGATACTACCTAAACTAAATAAATCCACACGTTTGACGCACTTAGTGAACTGTTTCGGCGCACGCCATCCCAAATTCCATAACTTGGAATATAGTTATCAAATAGAGATCAACACCATCACAGGAACCATATATAGATGGATATAATCAATGAAGAAAGACAAGTGACAAAATCTATTAAATTTCTACCAACTTTGCAGCAATATAAAAAAGCAATATAGAATAACTTGAGTTCCAACTTCTAATATAATGTATTCTTAAAATAAGAGATTGGTCTAAGTCTGAGTTTTTTGATAGGGACATGGATATGGTTTAAGCGACATAAATTCATCAATGTTGCCATGATGGGTACTTACTGGGGTGTTATCCTAAAGAAAATTCATCTTCTTGAAGGCATTTAATAATGGCAACATAGGTTAGCACCTAAAAGTTTCCCAGTAATGAAGACATTTTGAGGCTTTAATTCCCGATGGATTATATCCAAGTCATGCAAATGGTCGAGTCCCAATTCAATTTCCCTGTATCACAGTATAGGGTAGGCATTAAACATGACTTAAACTAACGATCCTTCTAAAAACAAATAGTACCATAGCCATTTGAAATCATCATAATTACCTCATCTTATCAATTTCAGTAACAAAAGTGAAGGGTGACCACCATCAGTCTACAGGTTAACATCTTGCATAAGGGATTTCAACTTCCTTTCATATTTAAGGATTGATGATGGATCATCAGGAGGATTGATAAATTCGAAAAGGCCAATGGTGCTAGGATTAAATAAGGTAAACTGTAATTATAGCGCTCCAGAGCTAAATATAACATCTTGATCGTTCTTCTCTATACAATACTGACTAACATTTAGATGTTGCTAAGGTGTCATTGAACAGGCTTCCGAGGTTTGTTATTCACTTGCAGTCGCGCATGTTTATAGAACCATGTTATTACTATTGCGTCAATGGCTTGGCCAATCTCTGCTCCATTTTCTTTTGTAATTGTGATGAAAGTTTGTCAAATGAATAATTATTGTTACAAGGAAAACCGCATTATGGAAGCAAATTATATAGTCCGTGCGAAATCAACTTTATTTTCATTTACATGCAAGGCCGAGCATTGTCATAAGCATAAAGAGATTTCAATGGAAGTCCATCCACTGGTACATGGTCAAATCTTTGTTACAAAGAATTTTTTTTTTATAGTCTGTTCGTCAACTTTATTTTCATTTACATCCAAGGCCGAGCATTGTCATAAGCAGAAAGAGATTGTACGTACATCTACTAGTACATGGTCAAATCTTTGTTACAAAGATTGTTTATTGCATTTTGGGCAAATATCATGAAAAACCCTAAGTTATATTAACTCCAACAAAAGCACTTAGAACTTTTCCTTTTTTGTTACCAAAAACCTTAAATTTGACCATTGTGAGATAGATATTGTAAATTTTTTTTTTTTGTGTCGTGGAAGAATCTAAACTTATACATAAATAAATATATATCTTTTGTTTCATTTTCATCTAAGGTAAACGTTTGGGGTTCTTTATGATTTTTTTTTTTTTTGTATATGTGTCAAATTGGCAAGTTTAGAATTTTTATGACACAAAAAAAAAGTTCCGAATATTTATATCATAGTAGATTAGTTTAGAGTTTTTATTTTATTTTATTTTATGGTATTACCTCAACGAAAAGCCCTCGAGTGTTTTGGGGTGACCCGAAATGTGGCGGGCAATCCAAGTTAGTTTGTTTCATTTTCATTTTCTTTTTATCGATTGAAGTAAAAGAAATTGAAAATGCATTAATTATCTGTAGAAGGCGTGAACATGGTCGGACTCGTCAGCCCATGGGCCGGCCAATCCGAAGTCACGTTACTGGACTCAATAGTCAAAACTACTAAAAAGGAAATTTAGGGAAATCCTTCCAATCTCATCATTTAATTTCTAACTATCTTAAAATCAACTCTTCCATCATTTCTACTCAGCATTAATTCAAAACCCGCAACGCAGCCACTTAAAAGATTCAAGAATTTACTCATGCCTTTTTAATTTATAAATTTGTAATTTTATTGCACACATTATGATTGGCATAAGACCTTTCGCTTCTCTTTTACTTGTTACAATCAATGAGGTTTTCTAAATTTTATATAAGAACGAGAAATTACTTTTTTGATGATTGATCGCGTGCTAAATTTGCGATCACTTCTATTCGCATCCAAATTTTCTGTTCATTATGATCTTTTCATTTTATTTTGTATACAGTGCTTCTTGTTCATACACTTAAATATTTCCTAGCAAGCGGTGCATTCTAAAGTGCTTATCCTAAGCGGTATTTATTTTCTTCCAGAAAGATTTTTTTTTTTTTACACCAAATTGGTTTTGCTTCAGCATTAGAATGTCATTAATTGACAAAACCTAATTATGACCAGTGCTGTCTCATCAAATTCCCCATAGTTATAATAATAATTCCTTGAACCCTTTTGCTTACCCATACAGCGTAACATCTCCATACAACATACACCTATAAAAACCTCAACTCCACCAAAAATATTATTCATAAACACATTGTAATCTCTCTACTCGATTGCCAAATTTGTTGGGAAGAAATGCCTCCAATTCCCAAGCTTTTCATCTTCCTACTCGTACTCGCATCTTCATACTTTGTCATTACGACCGAAGCTGGCCGAGCCATCCCAGAGCACAACCCAGCGAGCCTCGCGGCTCGGCTGAAGGTGGCGGAGAATGGATCGGACTCATCGCACTGCTGGGAGTCGATGTTCCAGCTACAGGCCTGTACCAGCGAGGTGATCATGTTCTTCCTCAACGGAGAGACCTACTTGGGTCCTGGTTGTTGCCAAGCCATTAGGACCATCGAGCACCAGTGCTGGCCCAACCTGTTGTCTTCGCTAGGGTACACAACTGAAGAGGGCGACATCCTTGAGGGCTACTGCGATGCCGCCGAAACCCTGGACCCGCCGCCGCCGGTGGTACCTAATAAGGGCGTTCCAAACATTGGAGGGTGATCATTTGATTTTGAGACAAGTGATTTGGGTCATCATGGAGTTTGTTTCTCATAAATAAGGTAGCGTGTTGGGCTTGGGGGGTTTGTTTTTCATGAAGTTTGGGTTTGTTGGGTCGAAATTCAACACTAGCGTCCCATAATGTCTGCTTGTTTTTTTTTTCTAGTAAAAGGTCAAGGTCAGCGTCAGGCTTCCGAGGTTTGTTCTTCACTTGCAGTTGCGCATGTTTATAGAACCATGTTATTACTGTTGCGTCAATGGCTTGACCAATCTCTGCTCCATTTTCTTTTGTAATTGTGATGAAAGTTTGTCAAATGAATAATTATTGTTACAAGAAAAACCGCATTATGGAAGCGAATTATATTGTCCATTCGAAATCAACTTTATTTTCATTTACAAGCAAGGCCGAGCATTGTCATAAGCATAATGAGATTGTATGTCCATCCACTAGTACATGGTCAAATCTCTGTTACAAAGATTGTTTATTGCATTTTAGGCAAATGGCATAAAAAAAAACCCTAAATTATATTAACTCCAACAAAAGCACTTAGAAATTTTCTTTTTTGTCACCAAAAACCTTAAATTTGACCATTGTGAGATAGATATTGTATTTTTTTTTTTTTGGTGTCATGGAAGAATCTAAACTTATACATATATAAATATATATCTAAGGTAAAAGTTTGGGGTTCTTTAAGATTTTTTTTTTGGTATATGTATCAAATTGGCAAGTTTAGGATTTTTATGACACAAAAAAAAAGTTCGGAATATTTATATCATAATAGATATAGTTTAGAGTTTTTATTTTATTTTATGGTATTACCTCAACGAAAAGCCCTCGAGTGTTTTGGGGTGACCCGAAATGTGGCGGGCAATCCAAGTTAGTTTGTTCCCACTAATGATTCTTACAAAGAACTAACCACCTACAAATAAATATATGAAAAAAATGATTAACTCACATATATAAATCGAAAAATCTCGAAAGAAAAATTAAAAGAAATTTGAACTTCTTTCAAAGCGAAATCTTTTTTGCCATCCATATGGTAAACAGGCGGAGGCCCGCCCGAACGCTGCAAGACCTTTGGGCCGGGCCCGATTACCGGGCCTCTTTCAGGGTGTGGGCTCCGTCCCGCACGCGCCCGTCACGTGATAAGCTACTCCCGTCTTCTTGCTCAAGAAATCGAAGAAGAAGAAGAAGAAGAAGAAGACGACGGCGGCGGCGACGACGACGGCTCTTATACACAAGCAAAGCTCGCGGCGAGAATCGCACCAGTCGTGATCAGGAGGTGAGGAAATGGCGATCGAACACGAAGACGAAATCAAGGACGAGAAGAACCCTCGCCCGCTCGACGAGGACGACATCGCTCTCCTCAAGACCTACGTAACACACTCTCTCTCTCTCTCTCCCGATCCAGCTCCGCTTGTTTCTGAATCGCCGTCTCAAGCTGCTTGCTGGTTGTTCCCAGCTTGAAATCGCGCTTCTGCCGTAGAACTTCGCCGGTCTCGGCTGCCGATCCGTTGGATTCAGCTCGAGACCTGCTTCGGCTTCGATTTTTTGGCCGGAAATTGTTTCTCTCTATTTAGGGGTTCTCTACCCTCTTGTTTTGCTGCTGTTCGAGTTCTATCGCTGCGCTCGCCGTAATTTCGTCTTGATTGTTCCGACAGGGTTTGGGGCCTTACTCTACGAGCATCAAGAAGGCAGAAAAGGAAATCAAAGACATGGCCAAGAAGATTAACGATCTCTGCGGTACGTTGTTCGGAAAAAGGTTCTATTTTATTTATTTATTTGTGATTTGAGGAGAGCTCGGAGGATGCGAGATTTCGCAATTTTCGATCTGGCTGTTCGGTTTTCGGCGGTTTCGTCTCCTTGCGTATGAGTCCTATCCGACTGTAAAAGAACGGAATGAAATTGGAGTGCGTCAATCGCGCTCCTGGACTTATGCTTCCTAGAATTTAATCAAGAAGCTGAGTTTTCTTTTGGTAATGTGGATCTAACTTTATGATGGGCTGGAATTAATGGTTTGGCTGTTTTGAAGTTGAAGCCAGCCATTTTGATAGTAATCAGGCATAGGTAAAGAGCCTATAAAGCCGAGCACACTACTGTCCCGGTGTGATATATTTACATTATGTCACTAACTCCTATTTACTGAGACAATATTTTGCCATATGGGACTGGTTGGGTGGATGGATGACATGATGCGATCCTTTAGCAAGACCAGAAAACTTCTTCTAATTGCCTTGCCCTACGGGCTTCATCTTGTCAAACACTGCAGTTGTAATCGTGTCCAACCAGTCACTCTGAAAAAACTGTCTATATGTCCTGAGATATTTGTCTTAATCATTCATTTAGATAGGTTGTGTTGTATATAGAGACAATTTTGTTCACCAGGCATTATCTTTGTTTGCTTCAATCTATATTTCTCATGTTTAGAGAGTTAAAGACAACACGAGAGCCAATAAAGATGACTTAATTTGCTTTGTTATTGTATTGATCGCCTTCTGTGATGATGAACTCAACGTTTGTGCCACTTCTTGAAATTTATATCACCTATTCTAAAGAAGGAAAGAAAATGTCAAGGGTGGTCCCATTAATTTCCTATAGATGGTGTCGATTGATTATCATATCAATTCCCCAAAAGCATGCTGAAGTTTTGTGTGTTGACGGTCTAGCATATTGTCTCATGAGATCTAATAATTGGCAACTTTGTGGTTTGTGCAACATAGGGACCCTTTTATTTGGAAATGGAATGTCAGAAATGCTTGCACATGTGAAATAGCTATCTAAAGAAGTCTTATGCCTGAGCTGTTTTGATGGATCTTCCGTTTGAATTTTCTAGATAGTCTGCAGATGGTAATAGTTGTCATTTCAGTCAGATCTTTAATTATCAAACTGCTACTGCTTATTTTGGTATAAGTGGGTTATATGAGTTAGATCAATATATTAACAGTGAGTTAGAGTCTCCTTTTCAATTTGAGTGATATTATGATCTTGTTGGCATATCTTCCTGTCACTGAATTACTGTAGGTTCCTCTAATCGGTTCTTCCTTGGTTTCTTATATTTTAGGTATCAAAGAGTCCGACACAGGCTTGGCTGCTCCTAGTCAGTGGGATCTGGTTTCTGATAAACAAATGATGCAGGAGGAGCAGCCACTTCAGGCAATTCTTTGTACAATTGCCTAAATTTTTTGACTTTCCTATCATGTGCTACCCGAACTGATGACCAGCTACGTCATTTAGGTTGCAAGATGCACAAAGATAATAAACCCAAACACAGACGATGCCAAGTATGTCATAAATGTGAAACAAATTGCAAAGGTAATTTTGTGTTTTAATTGCCTCTGTTTTTCGTATGCTGTCATGAATTTTTGTCTTCCAGGCTTAGTGATTCGATTCTTTCCCTGAAAAGGCTTTTCAACTTCTCTCAATTTATCATTGTAAAAGCATTAGAACAGCTTTCTTATACCTAATAGTAGTTCTACTTTGTCAAATTTTGGGTTTTAATGAGATCTCTTTCTGCCCTGCAGTTTGTTGTTGGACTAGGTGACAAAGTTTCCCCAACTGATATTGAAGAAGGCATGCGTGTTGGGTATGTTAACTCTTCATCTCAGCTAGACATTGTCCTGAGCTTCTTGTGATGTTTCTTTCAACAATTCTTTGATATCATATTTCTTGGCTCACCATTCATTTAGTTAGTGTTAGTTTATTTGAGAACTAGAAATGTGAGAAGAGTTTGTATGTTAGTCTGGACATATTCAATGGTGCGGGTACTCGATCCATCACAATATAGTAAAACTGTGTGCACTAACCTGTTTTGTGATTCAGTTGTCATATTTTTCAGCTTAGCTGTAATTTTCCATTCGATATAATTTCATTCTTAACTATGTATTGCAGGGTAGACCGGAATAAATATCAAATTCAGATCCCCTTGCCTCCCAAGATCGATCCAAGTGTGACAATGATGACAGTGGAAGAAAAGCCAGATGTCACATACAATGATGTTGGTGGATGTAAAGAGCAGATTGAGAAGATGCGTGAGGTGCTTTATTCATCTGTTTTTCGTTTTCAGTGGCATACACCCGTGTGTGTGTGTGTGTGTGAAGAGAGAGAGAGAGAGAGAGAGAGAGAGAGGTAGCCTAAAGGTGCATGAGTGCTAATCATAATGCTTACTCTGGTTGAATTTGTTCATTCTTTAGGTTGTTGAACTGCCTATGCTTCACCCTGAAAAATTTGTCAAGCTTGGAATTGATCCTCCGAAGGGTGTTCTCTGCTATGGTCCTCCTGGAACTGGTAAAACTCTTTTGGCCAGAGCCGTAGCTAACAGAACTGATGCCTGTTTCATTCGAGTAATTGGGAGTGAACTTGTTCAAAAATATGTCGGTGAAGGAGCTCGGATGGTTCGGGAATTGTTTCAGGTTGATCAACACACTATGTTGCCTTCAAAGTTTGTATTGCACTAGTGATTATTGTATGTGCTTTATACTTTATTTGTAACTAGCTATAAAAAACTTGTTTCAGATGGCTAGGTCCAAAAAGGCCTGTATTGTGTTCTTTGATGAAGTTGATGCAATCGGGGGTGCTCGTTTTGATGATGGAGTGGGTGGAGACAATGAAGTCCAGCGTACAATGCTTGAGATTGTGAACCAGCTTGATGGCTTTGATGCTCGTGGAAATATCAAAGTCCTTATGGCTACTAACCGGTATAACTGATCTCATCCTGGTGATTGAAATGTGTGATTGTCCTACCCTTGCCCTATGGAGGAGTTAGCAAAAAAATGTGTGCGGCCAGGTTTTAAAACGTTGCTAGTGGGTTTTAGACACTTGAATGCCTTTCTAAGAGGGATATCCTGCTAATGTTTTTGTCTTCACGTCATTCAGGCCTGATACTTTGGATCCAGCACTTTTACGTCCAGGACGACTGGATCGCAAGATTGAATTTGGTCTTCCTGACTTGGAGAGCAGGACACAGATATTCAAGATTCATACAAGAACAATGAATTGCGAGAGGGATATCCGCTTTGAACTTTTGGCAAGGCTCTGTCCAAATTCCACTGGTAAAATTCTTTCTTTCATGATTTGTAGATATGCTGCTGTCTTTTGTCTCTACTTCCTTTAAATGCAAGAACTATTTTGTTGAGGATTTTCCTGTGCTTCTCTATTGGTTTTAGCCAAATAGGTCATTGCTACTGTTTGCCTGCAATTTGTTGACAGTAAAAGCGAATATCAACTTGTTATTGTCAATGGTTTATACATCGTATATTTTCTGCGTTTGGTTCTCTGAGATGGTTCTCTAATTGCAGGAGCTGACATAAGGAGTGTCTGCACAGAAGCAGGAATGTATGCCATCCGAGCTCGGAGGAAGACTGTCACAGAGAAAGATTTCCTAGATGCAGTGAATAAGGTCATCAAAGGGTACCAGAAGTTCAGTGCGACACCCAAATATATGGTTTATAACTGATTGCTCCTTCATTCTGTCTGAAGAGATGAGGTGAAATGGTAAGCAAACCAGAAGTAGCATTGTCGTCGGGTGGATGAACAGGTCTTTTGGTTCGTCTGGACTATTACTCGATGTTATGACATGCCCGACCCAGCTATAAGCATTGTTCTTTTGGCCAAAATCTGGATTAAATTGACTTCCACCTTTTCATATTCATATCTACGATGGTCATTATGATGGTGGACTCATCTTCTTTTTCGTTATTTCATGTAAATCTTTTCCTGTTGCCGGAGTGATTTCTGAACCTACAGATTTCCTTTGAAGTTGAAAGTACCTGTTCATGACGTGAGCTACTTGGATGCGTCGATTAATAGTCTCCATGCTCAATCGCTTGACGCTGATATGATGAAAGTTCAGTGTCCAACTTAAATCCTATCATCACATAATGTATAATTAGGTTTGACATTCTCGATTAATGGGATCACATAATGTATAATAAGGGTTGGCATTCTCGTTTCGAAACGGTACATGGGATGGATATCCACAGTACCAAGCAGTCTCTTACTACATGTACCAAGCTACTCAAGACGAGAATGCCATTACGTTGATCATATTCAACTGTTCTCCATTCTAACGCTCTACGCAATAAGCCAAAAAGAAAAAAGCTGTTTGGAACGAGAATGCCATTATATTGACCATATTCAACTGTCATCCATTCTAACGCTCTACACAATTAGCAAAAACGAAAAAGAAAAAGAAGGAAAGAATAAACGAAGCTGCAAGAAGACCATACATAAGTTGAAATAGGAAAATCGCTTTTGTAGAAGACATCGGTCCAACCAAAACTGCCCTTTTAAGATAAATTTCTGGATATGCCAAATAGATGAAACGGTGTTCTTCAAAAGAACCAACATCTCCATTGGCGTGGTTTTATCTGCAACAGATATTCCAACGCGAATCAAGTCAAACATGTTTTTGAGAGAGACAGGTGCACACGCTCTAGAACATGTTTTTGAACATGTTTTTGAGAGAGAGAGAGGGAGAGAACCTTCTAATCTTGCGCTTTTGAGTGTAATGCAATAGGCCGAAAAAGGACACTGTTATAATGTCTTGAATGTAAGGGCGCACCTTCTCCTCCAATATCTCATTCAGCTACAAATCAAAATAAATCATTTTATGTGAATCCAATGGATCGTGTGGTGGTAAGATTCTCCTCCAACATCTCATTCAGCTACAAATCAAAATAAATCATTCTATGTGAATCCAATGGATCGTGTGGTGGTAAGAATACAATATCACGGTCCAGAGGTTCCCTACGCACGAAGGACTGTGAATGATCCAAGAAGACTAGATAAGTCTCTCTAGTGTTTTCTAGAATATTTTGAGGGCGGGCAACATTGTAATGAGAGAGAGAACCTTCTAATCTCGCACTTTTGAGTGTAATACAATAGGCTGAAAAAGGACACATGTCTTGAATGTAAGGGCGCACCTTCTCCTCCAACATCTCATTCAGCTACAAATCAAAATAAATCATTCTATGTGAATCCAATGGATTGTGTGGTGGTAAGAATACAATATCACGGTCCAGAGGTTCCTACGCACGAAGGACCGTCAATGATCCAAGAAGACTAGATAAGTCTCTCTAGTGTTTTCTAGAATATTTTGAGGGCGGGCAACATTGTAATGAGAGAGAGAACCTTCTAATCTCGCGCTTTTGAGTGTAATACAATAGGCTGAAAAAGGACACATGTCTTGAATGTAAGGGCGCACCTTCTCCTCCAACATCTCATTCAGCTAGAAATCAAAATAAATCATTCTATGTGAATCCAATGGATCATATGGTGGTAAGAATACAATATCACGGTCCCAGAGGTTCCCTACGCACGAAGGACCATGAATGATCCAAGAAGACTAGATAAGTCTCTCTAGTGTTCTCTAGAATATTTTGAGGGCGGGCAACATTATAATTAGACCCTATTCTAAAGTGATTGGTAGATGATGAGAAGATGCAATCTCCACCATTAGATCAAGGAGGGAATCTATGGTCAAGATTAAGCCCGTGTTTATATATAAAGAGGCCCTCTTCTTTCATTTGTATCCATTTCACAAGTAATATAATTCAAGATCTGCTTTCTCTAGAGTTTCTCTCTTCTCCACCAAGAACCAAATAGCCAAGTTGCTATTGAGAATCAAATAACCAAGAACAAATAGCCAAGAAAAATAAAAGAACAAATAGCCAAGTTGCATGACTTATAGCTCTTAAATTTGAAGGAATCTATTCTATACCTCAAAATTTTCCTTCAAGTTTTCTTTCAGATAAGAGTGCTAGTGAAGAAATGGTGGAGTATGCAGAATATGTCAACCTTGCCAACATATTTATTGAAATCACTCTGTCAAAGCATCATTTCTTTGATTCCACATGTTGAGTCATGGGATGTCTAGAATGCAAACACAAATTACAAGTCAGAATTTCTACAAATGATGTGGGCTACATTTCAAATCTTTTACTCTATTATTGAATCTGCAAAGAAAGAACTACATTCACAATCTTTTGATTTTATAGATTATGAAGCCTCCATGTAAAGCCTATAATATCACGAGAAAAATGAACTAGAGGCCAGTATTTATTGATTGTCTTCTTCCCCTTTCAGATTCTTCACTCTCATTTAGTGATATCCGTCTTGATTGAACAAGATTTTCTATACAAGCTATTATGAATTTATGCACTCTAAGAAAATGCATCTTTCTTGTGATAAGACCTGCAATTAAATAGGAAAATGCTGAGGTTATTTATTTGCTTCAAGCTGCAGTTGTTATTCATATCTTGCTTGCTTTTAGTATAATTTGGTGAAAAACGCACATATTAGGATCAAAATATTTGATATAAAGCCTATCTCTTTAGTTTGACGAATTTTAATTGTAAGTGCCCACACATTACTAGGGGTGAGCATGGTCCGGGTTGGTCCAGGCCACCCCTAACTCGAGAACCAACCCGTACAGTGCCGGTTCTCAAATTTTAGGACTAAGGACCGACCCTATTGAGCCTGGGACCAAGGACCGGACCTTCGATCCGGTTCCAGGGTCAACCCGGGACCGATCGATAATTTTTTTCGTCTTATTTTTTATACTCCCTAAAAAAACAAACCTACACATTCAAATTACACATTCATCGATAATATGGCATTGTGCAACTAAACTATAAATACTAATATATATTTAGCAAATTTAAGATGACACAATAATAGAAATTTTGTACTTGCTAACCGCTCATCGAGATATAGGACAAGATGGAAAGTTCTTGTAATCATCTATCTTTAATATTCATAACACCATATGCAAAATCGTTTTCCTGCATTTGATCATGTAGCAAATCACTGTAGCAACTGCAATACTACTCTACTCTTCAAAAACTTCTACACGCAAATTGAAAAGCAAAGTGCAGCTGAAATTCATTAGTAAAATATAATTAAACCATAAAAAGTTCAAAATACTTAATATAAACCATGAATATATAACTTCACATCTTGTTAATTCACTTGAACTTCTAAACACCTGAAAACAAAACAAATGATACATAATTAATACTCAACAAAAGTTTTAAATTGAAATTACTATTAGTGCTATTGATGTTTATAATATAATATAACATACATTTTACTTAGGTTTGAATATATAAAAGAATTATAAATAATATAATATAATATACAGGATTGGTCCAGGGTTGGACCGACCCAAAACTCTTAGGACTGAGGATTAACCCGCACAGTGTTGGTCCTGGAATTTCAGGACCAAGGACCGACCCAATTCCCTTGGGAATCGGACCAGGATCGGCAGGGTTGAGCCGGTCCAGGATCGGTCCAGGGTCGACCCTAGACTGCTGCTCACCCCTACACATTACAATCCTATCACCGTTGAACCTGCAGATGTTAAGAAGGGTATATTGCAGCACCAGACAAATAAGTAAAAAAATTGAAACGCTGGTAAACTTCATTCTCATAAGTGGATATATACACATCACTATTCCCCTTCCACCCTTCTATTCTCAATTTATTTCTGTAAAAACGCATAAAGTGAAAGATGAAAAAAAAAAAAAAACAGATCCCATCCCCATCACACCACAAAATTTATTGCTTCAAACTGCAGTTGTTACTCATATCTTGCTTGCTTTTAGTATAATTTGGTGAAAAACGTGCATATTAGGATCAAAATATTTGATATAAAGGATATATCTTTAGTTTGACAAATTTTAGTTGTAAGTACCTGCACATTAGAATCCTATCGCTGTTGAGCTTGCAGTTGAGAAGGTATATTGTAGCACCGGACAAATAAGTAAAATGTTTTGATTTGCACCGTATCTCTTTCCTTGTCAATCCTTTTGACACTTAGTATTTCTTGTTCAAGCCAGCTATATCTGCCGATTCTCCAATGTGGCCCTTTTTTCTGATTAATTCTACACTTCCCTGCATTTCTGATCAGATTCAACCCATTACTGGTATCCAGATTCACTTGTTGCTCGTTGTCTGTTTCAGAGAGCATGGTTGTATGTTTCAGAGAGCAGCTCTCTTCCGCTGCCTCCTCCGACACTTGTGGATGATTCTTTACTTCTTTTGTTTTTTCCCAATCTGGACATATCTGTACATAACCAAATGGCTGCTGCTGCCAGAGGTCTTTTGCAAGGCGAGTCTGGTGGGGATAGGTTGGATGGGAAGCCTTATTGTAGAAGGCATGTTCAAACTGAATTGGCATAAAATTAGAAAGGAGCAACACTGCTCATACATTAAAGAAGAGACCTGCTTGCTCTGTCCCAACATCTAAATGCTCCCTGCTGCACTGAAGTGTCTCTCACCAACTGGGAAAGACCAGATTGGTCTGCGTTGAGATATTAAAATGTTCTATACTGGAAAGAAAAAGTTAATTGAGAAGGTTGTGAAGGACAAAGGTATTGATCTCCCTGGTGGTCTTGGTGGTGCATGCTATCTCAAAAATACGGATGGACATAATGTCGTGAAGCGTTCAATACAAGGGTTTGGAGTGGCAGCTTACCTACTTGACCGTGATCATTCTGTGAACTTGGCCTTTACGGTGCTTGGTCACCCACTCCATCTTTAATGTAAATGATGGGGTGAGTATAATTTAGTGTCATTTTAAGAAGCAGATCAGCAAGATGGCAGCCTGGAGAGGTGGATGGCAGCCTGGCTGAGGTGGAGCTTATTCCCATTGATCATGGACTCTGTCTTCCAGAAACCTTGGACAACTCATGCTTTGAGTGGATGCATTGGCCACAGGCATCAATCTTTCTCTGACGATCAACTTAAGTATATAAGCAATCTTGAATAGGGATCTGACATGCTTAGGATGGATTTGCCAGATTATTTGCACAATTTTCCTAAAGAAAGCAGCAGATTTTGATTTTGTCTTGCGGAAATTGGTGAGATGATAAGTAGGGAGTTTTGAGGCCATAAGGAGCAACCAAGTGAACTTGAGTTTTTTTGCCGGGCATGTTTAGACAAGTGAGAAGTGGCGTTTGAAGAGGTTAAGCCAGTTTCAGTTTGATGCTGAGATAAAGAACCAAAATACACATTTAACATGGAACAAATTTTGGAAACAAAACCTGGCAGAAAAGTTGGAAATGTCCGTAACCTACTCAGAGCTGGAGCACAGAGGAGAATGAAAAAGAAGAGGGACTAAAAATGGGAATGATAGCACAGCTTCACGAACATACAAGCACACTGACCTCACAAGAAACCTGGAGCCACGCATTTCTAAGAGCTGGCAGCACCTGACACCGGGCAGCTATTTTGGTGGTACATCATCTGGAAACAGGAGTGTGAATGAGCAGCTACCTGCAAGCAGCAGTTTTGTTAAGTTGGCTGATATGGATAAAGACAAGTGGGATTAGTTTTGAAAATTTTCAGGAGATACTATTAACTGCTTTCGAGCTAGTCGTAGATCTGCGAGTATGGGTCATATGCAGAAACAGAAACTTGAAACTTATGTCAACTCTAAGGAGATTAAACAATAACAGTACAATAACTTATGTTTAAGGAGAATATTAGTTGTCGAACATAAATGGAAAGATGAATACCTTTGCTTTACAGTCTATCCTGGACCATATTTGTGTAGGATAGAGTTGCTGCTACATCTAATTATATGGTGTAATGGGACAGGACAGGATTTTTTTTTTTTTCATCTTTTTTTACAAAAATAAATTGAGAATGGAAGGGTGGAAGGGTGGAAGGGGAATAGTGATTTATATATATCCAGTTATGAGAAGTTTACCAGAGTCTCAATATATTTTACTTATTTATCCGGTGCAGCAATATACCCTTCTTAGCATCCACAGGCTCAATAGCGATAGGATTCTGACTGCGCCCGACATTAAACAATTGCCCATTTTAATAATGAAATAAGAGGAAGAAGACAAAGAAGACGAAATCCATTCACAAAAATGGCAACTATGATGAAGCAAGCAAGAACGAGAACGAGAGCGAGGGCGACCCCCTCGTTCACCTGTACTTGTTGGGTATGTTCTTGATCATGATGGTGGTCCTGGAGTCACCGGAACTCGTCTCCCGACCGTGCTGTCCTCCTCGCTTATGATGAACCGGGAATCGAGCTTGTGCCTGCCTTGCTTGTTGCTCTTCCATGGCCTCCCACTACCACTGCTGCTGCTGCTGCTCCAGCACGGCTGCGATTGCTGCTTAATGCTATTGCCGTGCCTCTTCTTGGCACCACTCTTCCTGGCGCTGACGACGCTCCCTTTGTTACAATACTCTCCTTCTGCTCTCTCGCTTTCATGAGCATCGCCGCTGCCGCTCAAACTCAAGCAGCCCATCGATGCCTCGACTTCCTAGCTTTTCTCCGCGGTAGGGCTCACTTCGCCGAGACCCATCAGCAGTTTCCTGGCGGGCTTGTTGGGCAGCACCTTACAAAGGAACTACAACTAAAGTTTGTCAAACTAAAGAGGATGATCTAATCCAAACATTTCGATTTTAATATGCGCGTTTTTCACCAAATTATACTAAAAGCAAGCGAGATATGAGTAACAACTACAGCTTGGAGCAAATAAATAAGCTGAGCATTTTCCTATTTAAATGCAGCTCTTACCATTTACTTAACAATTTGCATTGAAAATTTTGTTCAATGAGGACACATATGTTATGAAGATTTTGAAAGGGGCGATAGGTGTATACTAGCCTCATAGAGGTAGGCCCTTTTTTTCATGAAATTATAGGGGTTTCATGAATGCTCCATAATCTAAAAAACAAAAGATTGATCGTGAATCACTACATAAAAATAATCTATGAAAGATTTGCGTGAGAGTCATAGATTTGAAATGCAACTCACATCATTTACAGAAATTTTGACTAGTAGTTTGTGTTTGTATTTAGGATAGCCCATGACCCCCTACAACGCGTGTGGAAACACTTAGACCAATTAAGCTTATCTTAATTGACTCTTGTCACTCCTTGCTAATTACGGTGAGTACAGGAAGATTAACCTATTATCCATTGACTAACCACCTCACTCATTCGGCCAGATGGATTCTCACCCCCTTTTATTACTCACGCCGGCATTTTCCCTAGTCAAAGAATGATGCTTTGACAGATAGGCAGTTAATAGGTTGGCGAGGTTGACATATCTTGCATACTTGACCATTTCTTTGCTAGCCCTCTATCTAAAAACAAAATTTGAGTCACGGGTGCAGATTCCTTCAAATTTAAGACCTATAGCTCACGCAACTTGGTTCTCTTATTAGCATGTACTTCTGATCCTAGAGATTTATAGCCAGAGGTAAATCCATCTTGATATAGGACACAATCTATATAAAAATGGCTACCCGTGAAAAATCAAGAGTTCTTTGCTTTTTAACCACAAGTAGTAGGTTAATGACACCGCTCCATCACAAGTTTGGCAATCTTTAGATGGCAAAGGTGCATGACGATCAACGCATGAAGGCAGGTGACGGAGTTCAGCACGATTATCAACAATGGCGTCCGCTATGCACTCAGTCGTTGTTTCTCTCCATTACATGAAAGTTCACGTTTATATATAAAGGGGAAGGAAAAGAGATACTGAACATCCAAAAGTGCCAGATTTGGCCACCCAATGTTGGAAAAAGGTGTTTTGATCAACTAGGACCAACGTGCTCATACAGTTGGCACACAGAGACGAAAAAGACGCGCTTGTAAAAGTCAAAACTTTTTTTTGACGGGAGCATTGAATTCATACACCTCTGGGCTATCAATAACCAGACAAGCAAAACTATGATCATGCAAATTGAACCAGAAAAACATCTGATCACATAAAAGAGACATCCTCAGCATGAAGATATTTTTATTATTATTTTTATTATTATTATTATTATTATTATTATTATTATTATTATTATATTTTCGTGGCATGTGATCCCTACCAATCTTCCTTATGTTGTAGAGTGATGGTACCTTCTTCTAAGCACATATTTGCGAGTTCTAAGCCCGACCAATAGAGCACAGGGCAGTTAGATGCAGCATCCTTTCTGGAGATTATAGTCTCTCCATATATTTCAGGTTGCAGAAGATATGTAAAATCGCAAATTCTTAGAAAGGCTCTTGCAGATCCTTATTTTGAATCTTTTCAATCTTCAGAGCCTCCCAATCCGACTTCAACTTCTTTTAGCAAGCAAAATAACTTTACGAGCCCAGCCGCTCGAACATGCTGGCGACATTTTCTTTTCCACTTATGATAGGCTGAAGAAATTAAAAGCAGACTAATAGTAGTAAATCTTTTGGCGCAATACTTTTGGACATGGTAAATATTAGGAAATTGCATGGGCAAAAAATTCAAGGTTCAACCCAAATTCTGAATACGGATTATTGGCACGGGCCAACTAATAAAGACAACAGAGCAAGAACTAGCTCGACCATGCGATGGATATTGACAAGCTACATGTACCAAGCTATTGCTCGTTTCAAACAGCACGTCCACAGCAGTTAACTCGAAAAAAGAAAATGAACAGTGTAAAAGAGATCCCTCTGGAGGGTTTGAACATGGAACACTCGGAGCATAGACAGTCGTGATCATTGTCGAATGGATACAATCGGTCTTCTAGGATGTGTTCTCGTAGGCATCTGCATCATCAAACTTTTGGGATGCCCTGTGCTCGTTCCCGAAAGTTCTCTTGCTCATGTTCGCCCGTTGAACTAATCGAACCAATGCTTGCACCACCTCAGACATCGGAGGTCGGAACTCTGGCTCTGCCTGCACCAACTCATTGACACAATGATCAATATCGCGTAGTGCACAAAAACAGGACTCTTAAACCTTTAAGAGGAAATTTCAGCTTCCTTTCACGGGTAAAGATAAATTACCTGCACGCAAAGTGCAATTACATCTGCAAATCTGGAGAGGGATTTCACTGGGTAAAGCCCCTTGAGGGCTGGATCAACCATTTTAGCCAAAGCATCGATGTCATGGAGCTGAGGTGTAGCCCATCGAACTAAGGATTGTTCAGATCTTCCCCTTGAGCTGTCATCAGAAATTTCAACAATTTAATTGTGAGATAAGAGACCCTTTTTCTCCTCATGGCATTCTTTGAGCTGACGGTGCAACATTGAGTGTAATTTCGGGTGCAAATGAGAGAGCTTTACAAGTCTCTAAAGTAAAACTCACCTATCAAATGGTTGACGTCCAGTGAGGAGTTCCAACATGACTACTCCAAAACCGTAGACATCACTCTTTAGAGTATATTGACCAGACATCGCGACCTCCGGAGCACTGTATCCTGACCCCATATTTTGGTTCAATATCTGCATGGGAAGGAAATCTGAGTTTTTCAAAATTATCTTAAACACACGCCACAGAAATTGCACGGAACTTGAAGTCCTATAGAGAATGTTATTCCAGGGAAATGCTGAGGGTGTTTTTGATACTAGTGCGAGAGAAAATTAGCAGGCTCTTCAGTATCACCAAGTTTTGCAGAAAAAGCATGTGTCCAGCCAAGTTTCCCTAAAGAACATCCTGGGAATTCTTACAGAAATTCTGATAGTTTATCCAAATTGTATGATTCCCACTTAAAAGTAGATTAAGAAACCACACCAAGGACACAAATTAGAAGAAAATCATTCATGGTGGATGCTGAAAACTCACCTGTTCTGCGTTAGGGAGGTAGCTTGCTAATCCGCAATCTGAGAGATGAGGATTGAGCTCTGCATCCAACAGGATGTTTGCAGACTTGATGTTCTTATGAACTATGGAAGGAGAGCAAACCTCATGCAGGTACCTGAATAATACAATTATCCGCATCAGATGAAAACAAAGACCCATAACTTTAGGGAGCTGGATTTTCAGTTGACTGTATGTTATGGAGCACAGTGTATCATTTGTTCATGAACTACATAGTCTTACTCTAATGCACGTGCCGTTCCCAAAGCAATCTTGACGCGTGTATTCCATGTCAATGGCTTGCTATCTTCATCTGACAGATGCAAGAACTCATGCAATGACCCACTTTTATGGAACTCATATATCAAAAGATGTTGCCCAAGCTCCGCACAATAACCCACTAAATCTGTCACATTTGGGTGATGCATTTGGGAGATGTTTGAAACTATCTCCAGGAATTCTTCAGAAAGTTCATTTGGAAGGGCAGTTGAATCTAGTTTCTTCACGGCAAGAACCTACCATAGTGAGGAAAAGAACTGATGAGCAAAGTTTGTGACACGCATCAAATTTTGTAGGTACTCAATTACACTGGCAGCATGTATTGTTGTGGTAGCAAATTCCAAAACTTTTTTCTGTGTGTGCATGTGCACAGGCATGTATGAGGGTACAGGTGCGTGTACTAGTTAAGCGGGTGGGTGGTCAGCCTGCCAGGGCTCCTAAAAACATGCTATCCATTTCTATCTCTTCTTGTTTGCACTCTTCCTGCAGTGCATGTTGTATTTGTCTTACAATTGATTCGTGTACTATGGTAATGGAGGAAACATAAACATCAATCATAAAGCTGGTAAGGAAATTAACAGAGAAACTAAGAGAAAGGTAAGCAGTGGCGCACCTTCCCATCATCAAATTGAGCCCGATAAACACGTCCAAAGAACCCCTCACCAAGAAGGTTATCAACACTGAAGCTACCTGTAGCCATCTGCAAGTCTGCTATTGAATATGAAGTTAAGTTTGTAGGAACTTTAATAGCTTTTTTGACAGGAATGGGCTTCTTTGTGAAATCCTCTTCATCGAATGACTTGTGACGATCAATAGGCGGTGGCTTGAGATTTATTGAGGCTGGCGGTGGCGGATCGAATTTTGTGTTCATTATGGAGGTTGTCTGAAAGGACTTCATTTCTGAGAAATATGCAGACACAAAAGTACAAAGAGAACAAGCTAAGTATTTGGAAAACATTTGCCATTCATCATTTGATACTGGAGAAAATCAATGAACAGTTGGGACAATGATTATCTAATCAAGGCAGTTAGAAAGATATAAGAAATAGACAGGTTGCTCCTTCAACGAAACTCAGAGTAGACCTTTGGCTAAATTCACTAAATAACAATTATCTCACTGGTTATTCAGACAACATCAAAAGTACAGTTTTCATGGATTCTTGCCAGTTTTATAAATGGAAAAAAGCACTGGTGACATGGTGTCGAAGGTCAATAATGTTCACAAGCAGTAAAGGATCAGGAGAATGAGTTGCACTTGCAATGGACTGCTGCAAACCACTTAAAGGAGAAATCTATTCAGCTGACAATACTTCAGAAAATTATGGAATGCTCGTCTTTACCAGATTTGGATGGCTGGGCACCAATATGTGCATAAGAAGACAATGACAAAAAATACCATCTTCAACTCCATAGTTGTTGATGTTAGTGACAAAGCAAAATTTATGTAAAGAGTTCACTAACACTAACAGAACTCCTAGTGATCAGCAGATTTTGATATTTAATGGCCGGGGTGTTAAGTCAAAATCCATGTACAATGGACAATATTTCTGCGAGTGTTTTAACTGAGCTACTCTAAAACAGGAAGCCTCTAGGCTTTCATGTTTGAAAGAGAGATCATGCTCAATTATCTATGAGAGAAAATAACCACTAGCATTGTTTGCTTCTCTGGCAGTTAATTCAGCTACTCGACCTCAGGACAAGATCATCATCCTTTTCTGCTAGAGTTATAGTAGAAACAAGGAGATGAATGAGTGGTAATCCCCATTAGGTAGCGTACATAAAGAGTTGGACGCAGATAAATCACCTGGCACTTCACTGGAAGTAAGGGGAGCAAAGGGTTGATTATCAAGCTTTTCCACATCTGAGGCTGGCCTTCTTTGAGATCTTCTCTTCACAACAAAGTATGCCACGACTGCCCCAACTAGAAGAATTGATATGACGATTCCAGCTATGCCACCACCGCCTATTCCCGATTTCTTGCTAGAATCGCCATTTGATGGGCTGTTTCCAGAGCCAGAGTTCTTATGGTGGTTCGGTTTGGTGGCTGGAGGTGTACCAGGTGGAGGTGGGGGTGCAGGGCCCGAGCTCCAAGAGTTACCATCTTTCCTGTGAAGAAGATCCAGGCCCATAATGCAATGAAGTTGCCATTTGAGAGAAAAATACTGAATTGACTTAAATTTAGATGCTCACTGGAGATTAATATTTTTCAGCTGTGCCGGTACCCATCCTGTAAATTGATTGTGTGCAACATTCCTAAGGTACAAAAAAGTGCAAAATCAGGTCATTGAGGAGCCAGAATCAGATGCACGGCGAACTTGCAATGGTGATACTCTTACTCACAGATTTTCGAGGGAAGATTGGCAAGGACATTTATATCCCCAGTAAACTGATTGTCTTGCAAGTACCTTCACAAGGATGAATGAGGATGGTAAGGAAGGCATCATCATGATGGACCAAGTTTTACAGGTAAATCAGTGGCCAGCACTTACATGGTTGTCATGCTTGAGAGGGAACTAATACTTTGAGGCAGATTACCAGATAGTTGATTAGAAGACAGATCCCTGAAACATCAAAGAAGACCAACGAGGGAAATAGTTATATCAACTAACCAAGGAGGTACTAGACACTTTGTAAAATGATGTTCAAAAGAAAAAATCAGTATTTTTATGGCTGATGAAATCTCTGAAGACTCATCAACCTAGTGCATGTAAAAATGAATGCCAATGAATAATTAATTAAAGGAGGATGAAGAACTGCTTCAACATCCTCAGTTAAGCAAAAGTAATTTTCTACAGTCCACCATTAAGTGCAGGTAAGAAAGGGATCTCACAGGGTATCAAGGGAAGAAAGCTGTCCAAACATATCGTTCAATGCGCCTTGAAGCTGATTGTGGCCAAGGTTTCTACAGTTCAACAAAAAGGGATCCTAAGTTATAAATTCCAACAATATTGACCACAGGTAACAGGATTGAGTCCACTTACAGGTACTTAAGAGAGCTCAATTGAGAAATAGACCACTGGATTTGCCCAGTAAACTGATTATTAGCAAGATTTCTGCACAAAAAAGAAAATATTAACGCAACCACTTCAGGTTGGAAAGACAACTATAGCAGATACGAAAATCTTTAAATAAGAAAAAGTAAATGAGAAGACAGAAAATGAAGGGCATGTTTAACATACAATCTTTGTACATTTGGAGGAACTCCATAAGGTAGCTGTCCTCCAAGATTGTTATTGCTGAGATCTCTGTGAAAAAACAAAATGTTATGAAACATTTTGTTGAATAACCAATTTAGGCAGAGCAAATTACGTCATCCATCTTACAGATTTGTCACTGATGTCAGGCTTTGAAGCTTGTAACCAATTGACGACCCAGAGAGGCCAAGACCCGGTAATTTACTGACAAAAGATGATGACAGAGCACATATTAGAGATCAGAAATTGTATAGAGATAGCTAAAGATGAATCAAGGTCAACATTAGAATATCACATTTCAGTGACCCTGGAGCCCGAGCAAGTAATTCCTTTCCATGACTGTCCACATGGATCACCACCACTGGTACTCCATTGAGTCAGTTGAGAAGGTTGGTTTAGAAAGCTATACATATCCTGTAAAGCAGCAACTGTGCATCGGACAAAACACAAGCAGAAAAATTAACTGGTGTAAGATTGAACCAGAATATGAAATGAATTGATTAGTAAATTAGTTGCTGTCAAACTGAGAATCTCTCAGACATGCTTCGATTTAGCAATGGAAAGTCAATCATAAAGCCTGACCTGCTGTCAATAAAAATTATGAATTCTAGAAAACATAGTCAAAATCATTCGACAGGTAAAACAGCATTTCTGAAGGTAACAAGATGGAGCATGAGAAATTGCCTATTACACTTCTAGTCTGTTTCTCTTCCATAAATTATATTCCGGTAATATATGCAATGACAATCAGACCAATGAACGTAAAATTCTTTGCTAATCCACTTATTTACTTCACTTAATGTTTATTACACTGCAGCAACAGTCTCAATCAACATAAAATCTCATCAAACCGTAGATGATGATGTACAATGTTGAACCTTTTGGCACAAACTGCTATTCTTAGCCAAACCATTAGCAGGACTCAATACAAATTCTGAATGGTCTTAAAACCTATATTTTCAAAATCATCACTCCTTATCCTTAAAGAATAACCAAATTCTATATCTTTCATTGTCTGGTACTAGCCACAAGCTCCATTTAAGCATCAACCAAGCAAACTCCCACCTGAGTTTGAAATTCAGCGAGTTTGATATGAATAATAGGCCGATTGTGTAATCATGAACTAGTATTTGACATTTGCACCGACACAAATCACTTCCTATATGAGCCTGCAATCATAACAGTGCTCAGTAATAAGAAATCTATCTGAACTCCCTAAAGAACCAACTTTTCTTCACCATCAGCTGGCTCTAAAAATCCTTCGATCTGATCTGTCCTCCAAGGCAGCGGACAACATACAAATCCAGGGATAAGAAAAGGCAAAAAGCTCAGTGAGTGATGAATTTCAAGCAAATTTTTCAACCCGGAAGCAAGATCCAGTGACCCAGAAGGAACTTTCCTTTTTCAATAAAAAGGAAGCTTATGGAATGAAGGATAATGTTGCAGATTGCAGAGCAGTGAGACATGAAAGGAGCTTTCAGCTGCCAAAAAAAAAAGAAAAGAAAAGAAGAAAGAAATAGGGTCAATGCTCACCGTCAGATGGATCTGTATCAGCATTAATGGAAGTGAATGTAGAGCCCAGAATGCAGATTTCAAGCATTATCAAGAACACCGACATCATCTTCTTCTTCCTCCTCCTCACACTCTCCATCACTCCTCTCAAGTGTTCTTGATGACCCTCTCCTCTGTCTCTCTGTCTCTCCGTCTCTCCGTCTCCCTCCCTCTGTCTCTCTCCCCTCCCTCCCTCTCTCTCTCTCTCCAAAATCACTCACCCAAAAGAACCAGAAAGGATATATCAACCAGCCCTTTTCTTATTAATTTTTTTTTTCTTCCGTGACATATACATCTATATATAATTATAGATTTTATGCCCATTCAGCCCTGCCAAGGAAAAAGCTGGCAGGCACGAATTGCCAGAAGAATCCAAAGCCATAAAAAAGAAAGTCCTAAAAATTTATTTCCATCAGGTTTTCTTAATTCTCCTCAAATAATTATTAAACGCTTTCTTGCCTTTCTCGGGGTGAAAAATACAAGTACAGAAAAGGAAAGGCGCAAGCTTTCGTGGGCGAGCGTTAACGCGCGTGTATGGACACACGTATAACGTCTAAGGGGCGGATTTTGTTGCCTTTCTTGTTAACCCATTAAAGAAAAGCGAGTGAAATCCAGTGAGTCATTGACAATTACAAAGATAAAAGGAACTGTCCAGCAGATGTGTAACTTTCACAGGGATCGGAAGTTTTTAACTTTACGTCTTACTCACTTTGGTTACACGAAAAAAATAATTAAAACAATAAAAAAAATTGAAATTTAGGGCAGCAGAATAAATTAACAGTAAGGATGTTCTAGACTGAAGTGACGTTTTTTACTGAGAAAGAGAACAAGGTCAAAGAACTGGGACGGCCGAAATGAATTCCCCTGCTTTTCAAGCTCCTGCAAGCTGGCCAAATCCATGGCTACGGGAGAGAGAGACGGTCACGAGACTCTTGTCCGTATTAGAACCCAACCCTTTTGTTCATATTCGAAGTACAAACCCCCCTTCATCGTCTCCACGTCGATGCTCACTGATTTCCCTCTCAGCTCTCTACAAAGAACATCCTTTTGATTCGCGCTCGCCATCAACGACTCCCCCGAACGTTCGGCAAGAATAGGTGGTTAGATCTCTGACCGACCCAGAAAAGTAAAACCGAGTTAGATCTGGGAGAATGCTTGGATCGCATTAGGCGCTACGGCAAGGGAATCCAAAACGCGCGGGCGTTGAAAAGCTCTCCTCTTGGTGGGTACCGGGTAGTCCTGATGATAGTCAACGTCGGTGCCAGAGCAGATGTAGGTGGGATGGCACTTCTTCTCTTTCTGCAATTTGCTTTTCCCTATTTCTCTTTTTGCCCCTGCTTTTGCTCCGCTTTCCCATTTGGGACCCCCCCAATTCTCCTTTTTTACAAAACAGTGCGCGTTCCGACGCTTTGGCTGCTCTGTGTTTACCTCGGTGCCCTAAAGTGACTGAACGAACAAAAGATACTTGTCTTATACTCTAAATGCTCCTGCAATTTGTCAGAATTTCCGTCCTCCCGAGATGATATCGAGTAAAAATATATAAAAAGGACTCCTGGAAGAATGGGATTAGTCAGAAATTAGACAGCATAATCTTGACCAATTCAGCTGGCCCTTCCAATTAATAATTTACTCAACATGAACAACTAAAGAGATAAAAAAAACCAAGGAGAATTTAGGGAGGCCGACACAAGGGAAATTCCCCATTTTTGTGTTGGGAATAAATTCTTCCTAAACAGTAAGATTTAACGTCGGTTCACCTCTAAATTTTCGTTCTCTTTTTCTCTCGATGAAATCGAAATTGAAGAGACTGTGTATGGCACACCACTATTGCCCTCCATTAGAGGGCACATTTGTCTGTCGTGGCTTGCATTTCGTGACAAGACAAAAGACATATATTCATCAATCACTTAATACCAAACGACAACAAAATTCAAATTAAATTTAATTAAGTTCTCCATAAAACAACAAAATATTAATCATTTTATCATCCTTGATATTGGTCAAATGCTGTAATTGGGAATATCATATTAAGGTTTCGTTTTTTCCTTCTGCATTGCACTTTGGCCCACCAAATAAATTAGAACGAGAGAGAATCCGATCCAAAAAAAATAGAACGAGATTAGGAAATTATTGGATGCGCATTGAATCTGTTAAGAGTTAGATGACCCACCACTAACTAAAGGCAGACTGTATAACAAAGATGGGGTTGGGGACGGCTCCATTTAGTTATTTTTAATTCATCCGCGATTAAAACTAGCGATCAAGAGTATTGGCATTGCTTGTTTTGAAAGGCATTTATTAGTTGTTGTGGTCACACATATCGAGGACCACTCCCGTGCAAGATTAGGGAGTATAGATGAAAACGATTTTTCCTTTTGAACATGAAGGATTTGGTTGCTAGTTCACGTGCGATAATGTCAAGTACAATGACATGCGTTGGCGTCGAGAGGTGCGATGAGAACTTGAAAGCACGAAATTTCCTACCTGGTCAGATCAAAAACCATGTGTAATGCAATCAAGAAAAAGATTTGAGATCTCATTATCAGGATATTTGGATTACGTTAAAAAATGAATTCTAATCAAAACTTCTATTAAAGGAAAAATCCCTTTGCAATAATTGCCATTCTTCACTTATTGTTTAAGAAACACGTATTGAGTTTTAATTTTCAAAAGAAAAAAAAATTATCACGACACGTATTGAAATTTTATTCGTGAAAAGAGAGAGAGAGACGGGATTATTCACGCAACCTAACCCTGTTGAATAATTATTTGCGGGTTGGTGAAAATGATTAAATTATGACATCACTGTCGGGAAGATAGGAGAACCCGTGATGGCGATTGAGAATCGAGCACTTAGCGTAACTTAATGAAAAATTCGTTTTCATGTGCTTAAATTAACCACCGCTGTTCGTGCCAATGTCTTGTTCGATATTACACGACAAAATGCTTGGATGATGACGGGGAGGGAAAGGACACGCGTCGTGCGGACGATGCGTTTCGGAACGGAGAAAAAAGTAGGAGAGGGAAAGTAAAAATTGTAATTAGATAGAAAGCGGATTTGTATATACTAAATTGAATAATTATTGAGGGACGGAAAATGACAGGTAAAGGAATTTCGGGCGGGGGTGACGTCATATGCCAAAGCGTTGAAGTTATTGGGTGCCACGAAGATCAAAACGGGGACAGCTCGTCCGAAATGAATAAGTTGTGGGTCATTCATGGGCCTCCTCTTTCTTCGTGTTCGGTCAAGTTGCCTCGTGTCTGGTCTTAGAGCGGACTCAGCTAATTTTTTATTATTTTTTTCTATTTATTTTCTGACTTTTTTTTTGGACGAGAAATTCCAATTTAGTTATTTGATGTAATATAGTTGCTTTTGGTGTAGGTTGAGGAACGTACGGAGATAAAGCTAAAGTACCGAAAAGATTAAGATTTCCTCGACTCCTTTTCTTTTCAACAAAAATTATGAATTTGTCCGCGTTTTCCTCTCATTTCCTGAACGTACCGACAGATGTAACTCCTAAGGAAAAATGACATAAATAATCCCATATAAGGTGGTACATGAATTTTTAATTTATTCAGTATAATTTTTGAGTTTTAGTCCAACGTGCAATACCGTCCCCAAACTTAAAATTTATTTAAGTTAGTCCTTAACTTTTAAATTTATTTAATGTGGTTTCTCAACTTTGATATATGTTTAATTTAGTTCTTACACTATATGAAAATGTTCAATGTTGTTTTTTTACTAATTTAAGTTCAAGAACTAAGATGAATATAAACAAAAATTTTAGGGACCATATCGAATATATTAAAAGTTTAGAGACAATACTGCAAATTAGAATAAAGTTTATGGGTTACATCAAATAAATTAAAAATTCAAGGATCACATTGTACATTGGATAAAAATTTATAGACCATTTATGTTATTTATCCTTAACTCGTATATAAGGTTGTTCAGCATGGTGCTCGGCCAAAACTCACAATTTGCTCTCAGATAGAACCGGCCACATAACAAAAACTCTAAGATTCCGCATATGATCTCATAAAAGCATACGGCGATCACAAATTACAGGCATTGCGATTGATCTTGTTCACCATGAGTTTACATTTAGGGATAATTTAAGACCATGTTTGCTGATACGTGATTATATACCTGGAGTGCCTTATGAGGAGGGCAAAGTAGAGATGCTGCAGACAATGGTGGCAAATGAGCTCCACATGATTATGTTTAGAAGTGGGGGTTTGCTTTATTCTCCTGGGGCTCCTTTTCTTTCCCATCATGGAGTGCTTTGCCCACATTTCGTCCATCATAGGTGTCTACATCCGCACAAAAACTCCCCGAACGTTTTTTATATTAGTAGGGCCTAGAACCTGGGGGGAGAGGTGCCCAAAATGTTAATTTGAGCAATTGAGGCCACTAATCAAGAATAAAGCGCAAAAGTGAAATGAGAAATTTCTTTATAATTTGATATGTTTATGAGAAAAGTATATGAGCCTATCGGATGACTCTTTAAGATAACATATCAATTAAGATATATGCAAAATATCGAAAGATACAATGGATGAATAAAATTATCAAATATCTTTAATATAGGAAATTATCATAGATAAAATCTCTAATTATCTCTAACACCGCTAATTCCATTGTTGCGTTAATGACGATTTTTTTTTTCTAATAAAAATTTGTTTTGGTAAATGCAAATTGTTTTGTAGGGCGGTCCGACGTTCGGATAGATCCGCCCCAGCTGACAAGCTCTACGGGAGACCATCACACTGGCTCTTTCCTCCCACCTTAAAGAAAGAAAGCTGCTAATTAACGAGACAGTTTGACAAATTGCTTGTCGCAAAAGTGCAAATCCGCATTCAGGTTCCGATGGTTTGCCCTGTTATATATCACATGGGGAACCATTGCCATCTTCTGCTAATACAATTCGTGTTAACAATCATCTTCCTGTCTTTGGGGAAAGATCACGATTTCATCGTAATGGTGTCCTCCTGCCTATTTTCTAGAAAGAATACCAACTCGGCTGCCGCGAATTTTTCTCTTTTTGCCAAGGTAGAATGGAGAAGCAGAACGCCTGATGCGGGTGTTGCGATTTTCTTCCGGCTTGTATGATGTCTCTCCATGGCGCGAGCATGGGATGGTCAATTGAACGGAAGGACGGATTGAACAAAGGCCTCGCATGGGTGGATGGGCCGTGAAAAATGTATGTCTTTGTTTGTCCATTCTATCTAGAGGATCTTAATTCGAGCGACATGCACGAGCTTCATAGGATTTCTCCAAAGAAAGTTTGGAGTTGATATTAATTAAGAGTTTGTTGGGAGCGCCCTTGTTGCAGCGAGTCAACAAAGTGCTCAAAAGAATCTGGTATAGACGTTGACATTGTCATGCCGTGTTTCTTATCAAGCAAGGCCTCACCAATGTTCTTTAAGTCTATCATGAGCTTATCAAACTCTTCTAAATGGGTTATGATAGATGTACCTTCAATCAACCAAAAATGAAACATTATTTTCAGCATATATGAGTGATCGTTCAAACCTTTCATTAGATAAAGTGCCTAATGTTTTGTTCACTAGAATGGAGAAAATATTTAGTGGTTCGCGAGTGCCACGTCATCAGCTGACGTGGCTTGTGTTAATGTACTATTAACCAATTAAAAATTGACATGTGTCATTAAAAAAATAAATTAAAAATCCCTTAATCCACCTAGATTTCTCTTTTCCTCCTCTTCCATCTACATGCACGAGCCCAACCTCTGCCCCTCCTTTTGTTAGGATTGCCCGCTAAGGACCGATTATGAAAAATTGGAACCGAGATCCACCCGTTTGTTGAATAGGTCCACCCGGGAATCGGATTGCCGTCCGGTTCAGTTCCCGGGTGGATCAATGGAACCGGTTCATCTTTGTATCAACAAACCGCTTTCACTTGCTTTGCGGAACAAATTCAGCATTAAGAAGCAATGAACCCCATGGATTTAGCAGGGAAAGAAAATGCATTCCGCACCCACGAATCGGAAACCTAAAGTCGATGTTGCGGGCACATACACTGACTCATAAAATTACACTAAGCTAAAACTTCTATCCATCAAACAGGTTAGGTTAGCTGCATAAAAAATCCTCAACCATATCTCACATGGTACAAAGATATCTTCTTAACTCACAAACTTACAATTGCACAACTTCCCGAACTCAAATGAAGAATTTGGCAAAAAACCTAGCTAAATACCATGTTCAAAGATCACCGAAATAGACAAATCAATAGCTTGATTAGGGTTTGTTATTAGTAATTTTTTAATATTAAAAATTAATTGGTTTGGTCCGAGTGGGCGGGTGGACGGATCCGCCCATGGAACCGGGAACCGGACCGGTACACATCGGTTCCATAAATTGGAACCGAGAATCGGACTGGTTCCCTCAAGAATCGCCGATTTCGGGTAGTTCCGGTCCTAGTCCGGGTGGTCCGGGCAAATCCTGGTTCTCTTGCACACCCCTACCTTTTGCCATCGCCATCGGCCGAGTTGGAGTTGTTGACGTCGCATCAAACCAGCTTGGCCGTCTCCTCCACCCATGCCTCAGTTCCAAATCCAAGGGGATGATGGAGAGGGTGGATGTGGAGATTATCTGCAAATCCGGATTGCTGCAAGCTCCTCTAAACCTCTAGATCTAGTTTGTTGCTCTAGATCTTAGCTCGTCCATGGCTGCCGGTGAAGAGCTCAACAACTTTGTTGCAAACCGAGAAGTTGTCCATGGCCGACCGCTTCTTTGCATCTCCAGATCTGGTTTGTTGCAATGGTCCTCTACATATGCAGATCTAGTTTGCTACTCAAAAGCTTCGAGCTCTAGTCTTGGCTCGTCCATGGCTGCAGGCAACGAGCTCAACAGCTTTGCCGCAAATCAAGAAGCCGTCCATGGCCAACCGCTCCTCTGCATCTCCAAATCTAGTTTGTTGCAACACTCCTCTACATCTCCAGATCTGGTTTGTTGCTCAATAGCTTTGAGCTTGAGTCTTGGCTCGTCCATAGCTGCCGATGATGAGCTTAATAGCTTTGCCGTAGATGTGGTGGCCACGGTGGGGTGGTGGTTCATGGATAGTGGTGGTGGTGGCGATGGCGGTGGCGGTGGCGGAGGTGGTCGAGCCCAAGCAAAGTGGAGGTTGAAGATGGAGGGGAAAAGAGAAAAAAAAATTAATCTTTTAGATTTCCATGTCCACATCCACGTGTCAAAATTTAATTGGTTATCAGTAAATAAACGCACGCCATGTTAGCTGTTGACGTGGAGCTTGTGAACCACTTAATAGTTTCTCACAAGAATGCCACATCCTTATCTTTGGCCACTTCAATCAATAGTCATCCCACAGATCCAATAAGATTATGCTTTTTGCCCGTCTCCAACAACTCTACCTTATGGGCCTCTTTCATCATTTTCGACGATTTATCCTTGCCATCTAATATATTCGTCAAACGTAATTCTCCATAACCCAAAGTTGTTGTTCCAAACAATATTCAAACATGCAAACAGTAATTAGATATGCAAACAAACTCTAGAAGCTTTAACCTTAGCTCTAATACCAATTCTTGTGAACACACAATAGAAGCACAATACCTTCATCTAGGTAGATTGCCAAGAGGGAGCCGACTTTGAACTCGTCAATATATTTAGTTAGACTCACTTTTACTAAAAAACTTAAGTTAATAAATTGTGGGAAAATTGGGATATATTAACTACTTTACATTACATTAATTTTCCAATGCAAGACTTTTCCAATATAACTCACAAGTGTATCTCGATAATCTCTACCTCGTTTGTGAGCTTAATGTGAAATCTACTCTCTTTAATTTAGGTATATTTCCGTATTAACATGTCTCACCTTGTTCCAATGCCCGCATTTATCTATAGTCTCTTCTTCAAATCAAATCACGAAGGCTACCATCAAGACCAAGTTAGTACACCATGATACCCAAGCTGCCTAAAAATCGTGTTGCTTAGATTTCTTCATTAAGATATTCACCAAACACTAATACATATTAGAAGGAGTGACCAATCGACCGTTAGCCCTGATAGCATTTGTTGTGAAAATAACGCAAAAGCTAAAAGATTTTACATTTGAAGTCAAATGAGAGAGAACGAAATTAAGAGTAATAAATGACGAACGGTAAATAACAATAGAGACTTATGTAATTCAATTCGAGTGTTGATACTTATTTCATGGGAAGAGCTGGTCGTTAAGAATTCCACTATGAATCCAGAGAATACAGATTTTTTAATCGCTTAACTGTTCAAGTGTCTCTAAACTCTCAATTATACCCAAAACAAACCCACAAGTGTTCCATCATGATCTCCGATAAAAAACTTACTCAGAAAACTCATAGAGAATAAATTTAATACCTCTCGTGTTTGCTTTATCTAATATAATGGTAGAATATAAATTTACATTCCTATGTATAGGTAACTCCTTTTAGGAAACTCACCCGAATTAAGAAATTTACTCAAACTCAAGATATATTCTCAATAGAAGTTCCTTTGTATATGAACTATAATATGTTATGGTCATCTCCGATTTATCTAATACAACTAGAAGTACTAATATAATATCTAGATTTGATTTTTTCTGTTTAAAGTGCGTTTGCTTTCAATTTCTCACTTTTTGTAAATTCCATGGCTTCCACTTATTTTCTTTTTTTATTTAACCCAATAAACCTAAAAACCTCTCAGAATATTCAACTACGAACGTGTGGAATCGTGTATGATTTTGCGAACACCACCGCACTCGTGCCAAGATTCTCTACCAGTTTGGCTCTCTTTTTCCAACCTCAAGAAATTCTGTCTCGATTGTCATTGCAATCGAGGAATGTCTTTTCTATTCTTCTCTTCTATATATTTTCCGAACGATGCCATGCAAGATAAAGAAGTTATTTTTTTTTCATTTTGAGAAAATGTAGAAAAGCGACAATGCTTGGGTTCTCTTGCGTGGCAAATGCATATGGATCCAAGTTCCAACATAAGCCCGCATGTTCAGTTGAAAGGAGGCAGATATCGACATGAACCTCGGAACTAGGGTCTTGAATTTAATCGGATCCAACCAAGCAATCTCATGAGATTGACTTATGTGATTTTATCAAAGATGGATTATGTTGACTCATCAGTAATCCAATATATTATGCTGATAAAAACTCTATTCATTCATATTGTCGAACCTCAAACATTGGTTAAGATGTTAATTTAATCGATTAGGTAAATAAGAGACAAATAAGACCTAGGAAAAAAAATTAAATTCATGACTTCTTATTCTGATACCATTATGAGATTTTGTGAAGTCATTGTCATCTGTTTTAAAAGTTTAAATTGTTATATCAAGATGTTATTTATTATTTAAATATTTTTATGGCCTTCATCTAACATCGTTATTGGGGATGAGAAAAGTGAAAATTAGGATTTGAGAAAAATGACGCTGTACGAATATATCTATTTATTTTTCGTTTCCAAGACATTTGAAATTTCATTTTTTCGAGAGACATTTCTATCACTGTTGCGGCCACGCAAGTGGGTTTAATCATGTCAATCTGCCATGGTTTCTCCGGCAAGCCAGCGAAAGGAAGGAGTACTAAACAAAAATAGATAAAATAAACGTGGAATGAGATACTGCCGGACCCTGTCTCACGAACCCCATTCTCGATCAATCACCTTGCCGCGTCTCCATTAGGGCAACTTCTCCTATTTTCATGCTCCACTTCGCCATTTTCCTAGTCCCCCATCATAATCCCGCGGACATTCATTTTAAATTATAACCTAAAAAAGGAAAAAAAATACAAAAAAATTCATTTGCCTTTGCATAATATACGTCTCTAGTCTCCTCCTAGAAAACGATGCATTCAAATCGACTACTTAATTTCATTATCGTCACGTCCTCTTCAATTTCCCTTTAGTCAACTCTCTCTCTTTCCAAGGACTATATAAATACTCTCGAGTCCTAACCCCACTCTTCTCGTGGGCTCCTGTTGAATTTTCTGTCATCTTCAATACTTAGTCATGGCTGGGTTTCATCCATGGAAATGTGATGAGGCCAAGGCGTGCAGCAGAAGGAAGGGAAGGATCAATGGCCTCACTAGGAAGTGTGCGTCCCTGGTACGAGAACGGCGCGCCCGTGTTTACATCCTGCGCCGTTGCGCCACCATGCTCCTCCGGTCTTACATCTGCGGAGCCGATCACTAACTCATATCCTTCGAGAACCGTACGTATATATGCTTCGTCGCTTTTCTCGGCCCGATCGAGTCATTTTGATCTATTACTTCACCAGGCCCTGCGCCCACAGGCTTAAGTGATTACCTACTGGTTACTCCACCTCATATAGATTAATCTCAAGTACTTCGTCTCGTGCGTTTTCCTTTTTCAACCCTAGCGATGAGGACACGAGTCACTGGCTAGGGTTCTTTTTCGACGCACGGGGAGAAGTTTTCCGAGAAGTTTCTCTCTCGTTTCCTTGATTTTGTTTCCTCTGCATTATCCTTTTCCTTTCCTTTCTTTTTGGTTTCTTCATTTCCGAAGAAGCTTGGGAGAAGATCAAATTGTAATACCCCTCCTTATTTCGGCAATGTCATTATATATTTTGGAATGTCAGTAGTCTCTTCCCTCTTTGTCTTCTGTTATTGCAAGAAACACGCATGCATGGGATGTATATCTGCCTGATCATTTTGAAAAAGCTTTGCTAAATAATCAATAATCACACTGATCTGCCGAGCAAATACAATTACAAGATGAGAGAAGGCATTTGGTCTGTATCAGTAAAAGACAAAATCAAATTGGCCCTCTATTAATTAAGACCCATTACCAAGAACTTTGGGTCCAGGTCTTGAATGACTGAATATAATATACGATCATGGTGATTGGTCAGAGTCGATCGACAATAAGAGAAAATGACACGGGTGGAATTTCAGCCACAGATTCTTGCGTTGGCTCGATTAAGCGAAAAATAATTTTTCCATAGAGAGAGCACTCTTCTTCTCATCCATGTCGAATCTTCAAGTTTATAATGAAGAAGTTCAAACATACCACGCAGTGAATTTCAATTGCACATAGATTGTTCACACATATATTTGGACTTTATTTTTTGTTATTTTGCATTATTTCAATCGATTCCTGCATTTTGAAGTGGAAACTGGAAAGCACTTATCTATGTTTTCCCTCATATTTTTTACTTGATATTTTCCTCTTTTACAAGTTTAAAAAAGAAAATATTTCACCTCTAATCAGGCTCGAATGATATAAGCATTAGCTTTAAACATTTTAATTTTATCCAAGTTTTTTTGCGGTTTTCACCAGTTATATTTCGTTTTAAAATTTAACTAGCAATATCTGAAGCATTTTGAAAAAAATAATTATTCGCATGTAATATGGTTGATCGATTTATTTTTAATATATATTTAAAATGCCATTTCATTGTCAAATTTTGAAAGCAAAATGAAAGGAAAAAAGAATAATAAAATCAATGAGGAGATTGGAAAATCCAAAGTTATTTTTTTTATCGAGAGCTGGCGAAGAAATGGGAATGACGCAGACAGGAGGCATGGCCGAACGAAAAGCAGAGGGGAGCAGGGAGAGACAGTCTTCTCACGACTGCATATCAGCCGGGCAACACAGCACAAGAACCTCAAAAAGGGCTTGAGTTGTTTGTTTTTTTTTTCTCCTTCTTGCCCTAGCATGGCCACACGGAATGTACCTCGTACGTCGATGGTGCAAATCATGCATGTTCTCTCACTGCTATAAACACAGGACTCAAGCTCAGTGAAAGAAGGCACTCGCCCAAAACAAGGAAAAAAAGGAAGATGGGGGAAAGAGAAGGATTGAAGATTCCCGTGATCAATCTGCGAGGTTTCCAGTTACCATTCGAGAAGCTGAGAGAAGCCGGCGAGGAGTGGGGGTGTTTCCGGGTGTTGAACCACGGGATCTTGGTGGCGTTGATGGGGGAGATGAAGGCAGTGGTGAGGTCACTACTCGATCTTCCCATGGAAGGCGAAGAAGAAGAACGAGGGCCAGGTGGTGGAAGGGAGTGGACACAAGGAGCCCACCAAGGCGAATCCTCTGTACGAATGATGGGGGTTGGATGACATGGGCTCTGCTCAAGCTGTGGATGTGTTCTGTTCCCAGTCGCATGCTTCACCTCATCAAAGGTTAAACCTTTCACTCTTTCTCACGGCGCAAAATTTAGTTTATGAGAAAAAATTGTTATCGATGCATACTTCATTCCCAGTGCGAGCAATAATTTTTACATTCGGTACCTTCACTGCTGAAGCACAAGCCAAAATATGTATTCTATGTCTTTTAAACTTCAGCTCTTGGAATTTGTACTCAGTTTTGCTGTTTCATGCCTAACATGTTTCTGTGTTAACAAAACACGGAAACATGAGTTAAGCTGGAAAACAGTCATAAGATTGCTTTGTGATCTTTAATCCCTAGAGGTTGTCAGCGTCTTGTTTCCAACCAGAGATGATATCGAATCTTCTGTTCGTTTTACTTCAGAGAGATCATGAAGACCTATTCTAAAGCAATGCATGAACTGGCCATGGACATGGCAGACAAGCTGAGCAGATGCATGGGCAGCGGCCTTTTCTAGAATTGGGCCTGCCAACTCTGGATGAATAAATACAGCTTCATCCCGGAAAGTGTTGGCTCTACTGGTGTACAATTGCACACGGATGCGGGATTCCTGGCCATTCTTCAAGACGAAAGACGCGGTGAGTGGTCTCGAAATGATGGATAAGTCCGGTTCGTTTGTACCGATTGATCCTTGTTCAGGCACTTTTCTCGTCATTCTCGGAGACATGGCTGTGGTACATGCCTTCTTCATCAATTAAGATACTATTGGAATTGTTCTAATAGTGTCCACCAGTCCGAGTATAACCGACGCCCGCCATTCAGACTGGAACCACGAACAAAGCATGATTGCCATATCGTTTTCCCCTCTTCCATTTTGATCGGTTGAGAGTCTATAAATTAGCTGTGCGAGTCTGCTTTAGAATTCTTCTTGTCTTAACGGTTTTTAAATAGCGTTGATCACTCCTTGCGTTATATGTTCGAGGCATGGACCAACGGGAGATTGCAGCATGCGAAGCATTGAGTTCAATGCAAGGAAGGAAGAGCTTGGGCATCGATGGGTGCTTTTCTGTCGGGACCAAAGCAGGCAGCTATTGAAGCCCCAGAAGAGCTTGTGGATGCTGAACACCCACGCCTTTATGGCCCCCTTTACTCATACGGACTACAGGAAACTCCAGTCAGTAGGAAAATTGCACACTGGCGAAGCTCTCGCACTATTCCAAGTGGCATCAGAGATGTGATATGGACACGAGTTGCACCTCGTGTCATCGACTCCAGGTTGCTATAGGCAAAACTTTGTGTCTTGTATGCAAGTCTAAGACGATTGGTTGCGCTGATTTGTGCTCATCTGCGGAATACGTTATACTAGGTCTGCATCTATGCTTGTTGCAGTGCAGAAGCTATCTAGTAATCTGTAAGTGGTTACTGGCCTAGACAAATGCATGAGATGGCCATGATAGACACTTGTTTTTCGACTAGAAAATCATGTCAATCAACCGTAACTTTTCCTAAAGGCAAACAAGATGAGAATAACACAAAATAAATAAAATAAAAACGCAGCATTAGTAAGATAAAAAATAAAAGAAAATAATGGGTGAAAAGAAATAAATATTGCCGGAATTAATCTCATTCTCTTCATGTCCTCCTTAGTTTCTCTTCAGTCAACTCTCTTTCATTCCATTCCAAGGGTTATATAAGCACACTTAGCCATAACTGAGTTTCATCAATAGACATATGCTGAGGCCAAGGCATGTACCAATAGGAAGGGAAGGATCAATGGCTCGGCAAGGAGGTACGCTTCCTCGGTTTGAGAATGGCGCACCCACGTTTACGGTCTGTGCCATTGCGCCAACATGTTCCTTTGATCTTACGTTTGCAGAGGTGATGACTAATTGAACTGTAGGTAGATACACTCGGTCGCATTTCTCGGCCCGTTCGAATCATCTTCATCATTTGCTTCACCAAGCCACGGGCCTGCAAGTTTGGAGATTGCGTTATTGGGGACTCCAGGAGGTCGCATAATCACAGGCTAGGGTTCTTTTTCACGCACGGGGACAAGTTTTAGGAGAACCTGACATGGGAAGAGAAACAACATTCCCTGTGATGATTGCAAGGGCTTTTTCTCATTTTCTTTCTAATGGGTTTTTTATTTCATGGGATAAGTCAAGTCTGTCCGTCCATAATAGACCAAACCTGGTCCATAAGAGAATGACCCATAAGAGAAATGGGACAGTTATTTTTTAAGTGAAAATAACTGCAATATATAAATAAAAAATGAAGAACGTAGGAAGTAGTTTTGACACAACACGTTCTTTTCCTTCTCTCGAGATAATAGTGTACTCCTTGAAGAACGAAATTCCAGGGCTTCTATCAATTCTTCTGAGAATGCAACGAGTACTTAATTTGTGGCAAAAAGAATATGTTAATTTCTGTGATATATATTTCGATCGGTGTTACATGTTTCCTGAGCACGTTTCCGTGTTTTGTTTTCAGTATTCGATCGTTCAAGTATCGATTTGTTTTTCAGGATTCCGTTTCCAACATTAGTATTAAAGCAATTTGTTTTTCCATTAAAAAAGTCGACAGTGTGGATTTTAGGACTTGATTGAAACAATTTGACAAGTTTTAGGACTTGATTACACTTTTTGCAAGTTTTACATGCAATTTACTTCAAGGGACTTTGCCCAACATATTCCACCATCTTTGCCTTTTGTAAGCATTAAGAGGTTACAAGCAAATAAGGACCATGTTCATGGGTCCAAAAAAAATAGAGGCTCTAGAAAATTTGGTCGGGATTAGGTCGGGATTATTTTAGGTGATATGAACAGTAACTATGAACAGTGATTTCCCTAACCTATTATTATAGTACTTTGCTAGAGTAACCTAACTACAGGCCTATCTTCCATTGTGGGAGTTGTAGTTATAGTCTAAATCATCAAAGCTATGCATTGCGAGCAATTTTTCTTATCTCTGTTCAAGTTCCAAAAGTCTGATATAAGAGGGGCTTTGGGTGACTTCTCTTTGTGCTGTCAAGGCGTTCTACATGTTTATTTTGCTTGAGGAGGATGCTTCCTCATGAGTCCTGGAGAATCTTGGAGTGTCGGCATCCATGTTTGGCTAAGGCCAATTTGTTAGTTGAGCATATTAATATGGTCTAGTAGAAGGGATAAGGACAAAGGTCCTTGATTGTAAGGGTCTTGAGAGAGAGAGAGAGAGAGCCTCTTCATTTGGCATAGGGGTCTTGAGATGATTGTATAGGATTGTCCATGTCTGCCATTTCCTGCTTTTATGATGGAGGTGTTATTGTTTGGTCTTGTGCTTGCTCAAATTCCTTAAGTGCTACTTTGGCTTCTTATACAAAGCTATAATGATCCCAAGAAACAAGTATGAAGTAATTTCATACATATTCGGGGATGGTCTTGTTCTCTTGGCATAAAACTCTATGGAGTTCTCTGTAATTGTATTCAACAGATCTAACACAATCAAGGAAGGATTTGTAAATATCAGCTTCCTTAAAGTGTGGTTGAGGTTTGTAGGATGTGATTCCTATGCCTTGTAGTGCATTGGCAATGGTGCCATTATTCCTCATAAAAGTCCATGGACATCAAAGAAACACAATAATGTGTATTTCTAGTTTTGGTCAGACAGTTCTCAGTTGTTGGAAGAGATGCTTCCAATGAGTGGGAGGATAGAACCAATGAAGGATAGTTAGAAGATTCTATCACTTTCATTTTTAATGTTCCGGCCAAGCACAAATATCTTAGGTTGACAATGAACTTTCTAGTCGGAAACTCAATAGTTATTAAGTACTTATTAGTAAAGTACCATAACAACCATCGGAGTTTATTAGGAAAATCATCTTTCTTCAAGATTAAGGGATGTATAAATAGATACTTGAAGTTTAATCTAAAATGATAGAGAATTGAGTCTCCATGGTGTCTAAATAGATCCGTGTAGCACTACCACATGAGATTTTGTAGACTTTCAATAAAGCTATCATTCTGGATTTGTTCAATGATTTCCTAGGGGAAATCCAAACTTAGCCAATCTCACATTCT
Organism: Eucalyptus polyanthemos subsp. polyanthemos; assembly: GCA_017140185.1. Taxonomy (NCBI): domain Eukaryota; kingdom Viridiplantae; phylum Streptophyta; class Magnoliopsida; order Myrtales; family Myrtaceae; genus Eucalyptus; species Eucalyptus polyanthemos. The sequence goes on along the minus strand of CM029466.1, from coordinate 36,371,467 downwards.
CTCAATCTTATACTTTGCATTATGATAAAAAGTATGGAAATCATGCCTCTATGCCCCTTTTACTAATTCAGACTACAGGAAACTCCGGTCGGTAGGAAAATTGCGAACAGGCGAAGCTCTCGCACTATTCCGAGCGGCATCTGAGATGTGATATGGAGGCTAGTCAGACCACGTGGCATCCACTCTGGGTTCAATAAATAAAATAAAGTGCTATAGGCAAAACTATGTATCTTGTATGCAAGTCTAAGACGATTGGTTGTGTTGATTTGCGCTTATCTGCAGAATACGTAATACTAGGTCTGCATCTATGCTTGTTTAGTGCAGACGCTCTCTAATCTGTAAGTGGTTATTGGCCTAAACAATTGCATGAGATGAAGACACTTTTTTTTTTCGATTAGAAAATCATGTCAATCAACCATGATTTTCCCTAAAGGCAAACAAGAGGAGAATTACACTAAATAAATAAAATAAAAACGCGGCATTAGCAAGATAAGAAAGAAAAATAATGGGTGAAAAGAAATAGATATTGCCGGAATTAATCTCATTCTCTTCACGTCCTCTTTAGTTTCCCTTCAGTCAACTCTCTTTCATTCCAAGGGTTATATAAGCACACTTAGGCATGGCTGAGCTTCATCAACAGAGATATGATCAGGCCGAAGCATGCACCAATAGCAACGTAAGAATCAATAGTCTGACTAGGAAGTGTACTTCCTCGGTTCGAGAACTGCGCGCCCGTGCTTACGTTCTGCGCCGTTGCGCCAGCATGCTCCTTTGGTCTTATGTCTGCGGAGATGATGACTAATTGAACTGTATGTAGATACACGCGGTCACTTTTCTCGGCCAATTCGAATCATCTTCATCGTTTGCTTCACCAGGCCGCGTGCCAGCAAGTTTAAGAGATGAGATTGAGTTATTGGGGACTCCAGGAGGTCGCATAATCACAAGCTAGGGTTCTTTTTCCATGCACGGGCACAAGTTGAAACCGACATGGAAAGAGAAACAACATTCCTTGTGATGATCGTAAGGAATTTTTCTCCTTTTCTTTCTTTATTTTTGGTATCAGACGAAACTTGGGAGAAGATCAAATTATAATACCCTCTTATGTCGGCAATATCATTATACATAACTAAGGCTCTATGACACATGTATAGGACTTACATATGTTTAACCTCGATATATAGGGAGAATAATTTGTATGTTTGCCTCGAAGAAGCTTTGCCAAATAATTAGAAATCACACTAATTTGCCGAGCAAATGCTAGCTACAAAAGAAGTCAACCAACATGCAATTAGAAAATGAAGGAAACCTTTCGGTATATATCATTAAAAGACAAAAATTAATTTATCAGAGTCTATCTCCAATAAGAGAAGTTAACATAGGTGAAAGGTCAATCACAATTTTTTGCGTTAACTTTGATTAAACATCATGAGGGGACCTTTCTTTTCATCTCTATTAATGCAAAAAATAATGTTAATGCTTCGAGGTGATAATAAAGAAGCTCAAAAGATACCAGGCGGTGAATTTGTATTGAACACAGATTGTTCATGAGTATATCTTTGGAGTTTTATTTTTGTTAAATTGCATTTTTTCTCCGATTGCTTCCTTAGTTTTGAAGTGAAAAACACTCATTAATGTTGTCTTTAATTTTTTTCTTCGATGTGTTTACTGTCAAACATATTACCTAGCATTATTCAAGGGTTCATCTATTTGTTGACTTATAATACCATGCAAAAGAGTAAGGTCCTTCTCCATCTGGAGATGCAGGTCCCCACTTCTTCCACTCATACAATCTACCGATGCAATCACACCAAGAAGGTCCTCCTCTTTTGTCCATGTACTTCTAATCCATGAAGACCCACATGAAAAAGGTCCTTCTCTTCTGTCCATGTAATTCTAATCCATGAAGACCCACATGAAAAAGGTCCTTCTCTTCTGTCCATGTACTTCTAATCCATGAAGACCCACATGAAAAAGACTTCTCACCCTATCATCACAAACATCAGGAAATTTGTTTTTTGCACCCTCAATTTGGTATCTTCATCAGACAAACTCAAAACGGTTCTTTTCTAATTCAAGTCCCTCGGTTATGCCGATGAAGCAATAATGTAGGCCCTGCCCTAAGACAAAATCAGTAGAACTACCCCTAGGTGTAGGTGGCCCAACTTATCTGTGCTGAAGTAGTCTCAAATCATCATACGTGGCAACAGATAAATAGCCAGGCTTGAAAATTGCGTTATCGCTTTCACTGTATGCATGAAACGATCCTTGTACACATGAATTTTGCCTCCTGCAAGTTGTCCAAGTGGTTCTTGCGTTGTTTTTGAACTTAGGCATACCTCCATGGCTGGGCGAGAAACAACTGCCTAGTACATCTAGACGGTGTGAAAATTCGCCAAACTCCATCTTCATACGAAGGATTTCAGCAAAGACGATGAGGAAACCATGTACTTGGAAGACGACATATTCAAGTTCGAAGTTCACTTGCCCTCCCCGATTCTTTCCTCTGTTGTCCATTAGAATAAAACTTCGGAACCTTTTCCCTCTTCAGTTGCATCTCCAAGAAACGACACTGAATGCAATGTCTCTCCAAGCGAATTCTTAAACCCCTAATCTATAACTTCCCCAGCTTGTACTAAACAGAGAGTAACGTGAATCAGTGTCACAAGCTGATTCGGACAAGAGTCATACAGCGTTTCCTAGTATTTAAAATTTTTGGGCAAAAGCAATCAAGCGGAAGTATCTCTCCAAATACTTGGCACCGTGATTTCGTGCTACTCGCCTTACTCTAGGCTCAACATGATGTTAGTTGAATACCTTTCCATATAATAACATAGCTTGATGTATGTTTTGTAGAGCAGAACATCTGTGCTAGCATCTAAGGCTTCACAACGGTCTAAATCATTATCAAATAGTCTCATTATTTTCTACAATAGTACAATAGTACAATATTGTTTATGCCCATTACCACCATTTTCCTCACCACTTGAGGTGTCATCATCCATCTCTTTCTACTTCACATCGACAAATAGGATTTTTAATTGGTCTAACATACTTGATTTTAAGTTTTCGAAGCCAAGCAAATCGTTGTTCCTATTGTCATCCTTCCTCTTCCCATATGGCAATTAAAAAAAAAAAACAAAACAAAACAATGTGTCCTTGGAGACTAAAGAAGTGTTCATCCCCAATCTGTCAAAGTCAAAACCTTTAGAAGCTTTACCATCAATTGGCACTTGTCATAATTAACTATAAGCCATCAGATTTCAAGTTTTTGAACACTTCATGTACGAGTCATTTTATTTTAACGAGTTTTATATGATTTAGAAAATACTCATTTAAATTATTATAAATATCAATAGTTGTTGATACTTGAATTTTTGTCGACCATTTAGACATCATCCATTTCGCCAAAAAAAAAAGAAAAGTAAAAAAGGTAAAAACAACAAAAAAAATATAGTAAAAAAGATTGACAGACAAAAAAAAACATATAATAAAAATCGTTCAGGTGATGGGCTGCGTCCCCCACAATCCCAGATGCATCGTCGCGTCGACACGTCCACTGATCTACCCATCACTCCTTTCATTCCCATTTCAGACAACAAACAAATACACACAATTCCAAAACGTACGTCTCAGGCACTTTGTCCGCACGCACCCTTGGGTCTTGCCCCTCATATGCAAAAGGAACCTCATACTTCATATCCTCAGCCCTTCCCCTCGTCCGCAAGTCCTCGCCACGAAATCTCTTTCTACACATTATCCAGGGGATGATTAATTAGGCGGAACTGCCTGAAAGGCCAGGTAATCTTTCGCTTGTTTGACTACGCTGAGTTTGGATTGGGCGGCTTCGATGATGAACTGATGAAGCAATCATTCCAAGCCGAGATGCAATCATCGAAGCCGAGATTGTTTTGTGACAAGTCGTGCTGATTTGGAGATCGGTACCTCAAATTCACATTGAATATAGCATTAAACTCGCTTTGGAAACTCATACAAAAACGCCCACCAATGTTCGATGATTTGTTTACTAGAAGTCTTGAATCTGATGGCATGAAATCAATAATCCAGCAAAGATTTAGCCCAGTATAGCTTTGTATTCATGTTGTTCATGGCCAAATTGAGTGCTAACGCTGTGTTTCTTTCTTCTTGGATGTATATCATGTTCATGGTGCTGGTCGTCCATGGTTGGAGTCTCGAATCTGCCTCTTTTTTTTTTTTTTAATGACGATTCACGTTTGGTCAGAGCCGTGTTAGATCTCTATATTTTTCCCTCGAGCATGTGTGTTTTGTTTTGTCGAAGATTGTTGCATGTGATTGTTGATGTAGAAGGAAAATTTGTTTTGATGGAGGATGCACGTTGGCTTGTAGTCGTCATCAATGCTATCGGGGAATGATGGACGGCAGGAACGATTTGATAGCCATTAGAGCTCCGGCGAGAGCCTGGTCAAAGGGTTGGAGCGGTGAAGAAAGCCTTGTGAAGAAGGCACGAAAAAAAAAAGAGATAAGAAATAAGAAAAATAGATGACAGAGAAAGAATTATGGGCTGGGGTGTTGATAGAAGCTGAGCTGAGATTGTGGGCTAAGTCCGTTGGGTTGGTTTTTGATGTGGGCTGTCGATGGCTTTCCTCTGGGCTTTGGTTTTAGAAATTGGGCTCACTGGTTGAGCCCAGTTAAGCTTAATACCCGAAGACCCAACCCGGAGCGTTAGGGTTTCGGGTCAGAAGATCGGGCCGGATCCCCTCGGTCCGAAGTCCATAAAAAAATCATAAAAAATAAAAAATAAAATTCCGAAAACTAAAAAAATTTAAAAATAAAATATTCATAAAGATTCAGAAAATTTTAAAAAATAAGAAAAAAATAGAAATCCTTGGAAAAAGCTTAAAAATTAGTTTTTTTTTTTTTTTTTAATAGTTCTCTCTTAAAAAAGTGGAAAATTCTTCAAAAACCGAAAGCTAAAATTGAATAAGCCATTAAGGCTTTATTACATAGATTTTTGGATACCATTTTCTTTTTCTTTAAAGACAATATTAAGTTACTTTCGTGTTTTTACTTCGATTACATTTTGTCACTCACCTTAATTTATTTTCGTTTTCAGAATGGATAAGATGAACTCTAAAAATCTTCAATAAGTTGCCTTAGCATTTGGTTGGCACATAATCAAGTTTAGGTATTGAAAATGCATTAGTTCTCGAACTAATGTCATCAAATTGTCATTCTCAAGATCTCTAGGTACACGGAAAGTAAGATAATCTCATGTTTCACTTGCTTTCTAACCGATCTCAATAGATTAGTGGTGACTCATTATATAGAATTTGTATAGAATTGATTGAATGAAAATTGCACATCCAATGTCATGTGAGAAATAAGTGTAGGAGAACTTGTGCCAATTGAAGGCCGTTGGCCCAACTTTAACAATAACTCTAAACCTATACTTCCCTCCCGAGAGGTAGGTCACCATAATGGTCAAGTCTATTGATTGATCTTATCAAAATTACATTTTAATGGTCTATTCCATTGACCCAAACTTGAATCACATCACATCTTAAGGTCCTAGAGGTGGCTCCCATTATTGCATCATCATGTAATACTTAGCCCTTAACCAACACATATTAATAGTAAGGTTCTAGATGTGATTCTCAAGAAATTATGTTATCATATAGCACTTTGTCCTCGACTATAAGGCCCTAAAAGTGGCTTCCATGAAATTATGTAGTCGTGCAACACTTAATCTTTTATCGGTCCATATCACAGTTGGTTTCACAAACCAAACTACAACCTTTCACAAATCAATTATCTCCACAAAACTAACTTAGAATCTGTGTTATCAATTGGTTTCATATATCGAATCAAATCACCTTTCGTAAACCATACTCAAGTCAACCCAAATATTTTACAAAAAAATTGCAAACCCAAAATATATGATTTTTCCCAACGCCATTCATTATATATATATAAACACACACATTGCTCACACCATCTTGGAATTTATTTCATAAACCAGTAATATTTCAAAACTTCTTTCTAATCAAACGTTTCCCAAATCATTAAAGAACACATTTCATAGATTAGTTTGCAACGTGATACCATATTTAAACTTTCACGATACTTTTCATAACACATTTTTCAAACTATTCTAAAATGAATAAAAAGTAATAAATACCTTATCAGAAGTTGTGCATCAAGTATGCTATGGACATTATTTTTGCCTTTTAGCTAATTTACAATGTGCACATAATATATCTCATATTTTTCATTAAAAAGATATAGTACCCCTCACTTTTGAAAATGCTTATGACCAAACAACAAATGTTACTCAATCGTCGAACTTGCGGTCCTATCAAATAAGCGAGAAACAACTTTAAAATTGAGTAACACGCTACCTCATTTATGAAAGCTATGCCTAAATGCTAATAAAAGTAATCCTACACACCAATAAACCACATACCAAATTGTAGGGGTGTTAGTAACCGAACCGGAAACCGAACCGAACCAAAAACCGAACCGAACCGAACCGAAAAATTCGGTTTTTTTTCGGTTCGGTTTTCATTAAAAATCGAAATTTTTCGGTTCGGTTCGGTTTTTATCGGTTAACCGAATTGAACCGAACCGAGAAACCGAAAAATAGAACCAATAACCATTAAGCATTAACCAAACCGGCAAAAGGGCCAACCCTATTTCTTATTCTCTCCCGTTTCCTCTCATCTTGAAGGTGCGACGGCGATGGCGACTGCGACGGCGACGGCGATGGCGACAAGGACGGCGACGGCGGCAAGGACGGCGACCGATTGAGGGACCGGTTGTTCCGCCACGCCCTTTTCTCTTCTTCTTCTTCTCCTTCTTCGTCGGCAGCGGCGCGCCAGCGACTCGTGGAGCTGTGTGCTGTGCTGGGTCGAGCAACGGCGCTTCGGAGCCTGACCCTTTTTGTCCTCACGACGCCGCTCTACTACGTCAATGCCCCTCCTCACATGGGCACTGGGCAGCGCCTACACCACCATTGCCGCTAATCCCATCGCTCGCTTTCAGGTTTGTCTTCAAACAGTTGAGGTTAATTGTTTTGATGTTATCGCATTGGGCAACATGTAAATGGAGCGAGACTCGGACTGGGAAGTTGCAGGGCTGCTAATTGCATATTGCGTGTGGTTTACCGGATAATTAATGATTTTTTGCTGAAGAACCCTTCTTGCATTGTCGGTAATAGATCCAACATAAATATTGCACCAAGTTTCAAAGTGATAAAATGCTTGCAGTGGTTGACTTCAAGGTTGATTTCATGTTTAGAAGGTGCAAAGTAACGCAGATTCTTGCTATTTTGTATGGTGTTAGTGTTCTGGCTTTGGGTTACAGATTCTTAATTTGACCTCCTCTTTTTTGCCGTGTTTGGCTTAAATTCTCTCTCTATTCCTAATATAGTTATGTTTGCCTTTCTGAAAAGGGTGTCCTGACTTTTTTTTGTGTGGATTCCTGATTCTTTTCATCTGTTTTTCTTTTTCCCTTTGTCTCTTTATCTGTGTTTGGCTTAAACAATTATTCTTTTTCACAAAAGTATCAAGTTCGACAATTGGAAAAGGGTTCCAACTTCTCATTGTAGATTCTTGACTCTTTTCGTCTGTTTTCCTATTTCTTTTCTATACGAACTTGAATTCTACCATCTTCCATAGATAGCATCTAATGTAGCTAAAAGTTTTGGGCCCTGGATCTGTCTCTGTTATGTGTCCTTGCCTTCTTCAGAGGGAATTTATCTATAATTATGCATCTTATGTAAAAATGGTTGCTCCTTTGAGGTTTATAAATATATTAATGTTCCTTTATATTGATGCAGTGTCATTGAAGCTCTCAAGGTGGATAGTTTGCAGAAACTTTGCTCATCATTGGAGCCCATACTTCGGCGTGTGGTAAGATAAATTTGGCAACCGCATGCTATTCATTTATTGTGTCTCCATGTTCTTTTCTCTTGGTTAATGGAAGAGTAGTAAAATTGGTTGATGAAGAAACTAGAGAACAGTGGTTATCATGATTTGTGGGAGTGAGTGATATTCTGATTCTATATGTATCACTGTCTCCTTAAATTGGCTTGAGAGCCTTGAGAAGTGAAAATCTCATGTATAGTGTAGTATGTTTGCGTTTAGGGTGACTATGCATTAGCAATATCATCTTTGATTTTGCCAAATATCATGTAGTGACTATGATAGTTTAGTTTACACTTTTAATTTGGAACTGAGGGAATGGATCATGCTTTTGCCTGCATAATGATATAATGTTCCTCAGAATTGGTCATAAAGGAATTTGCTATGTTTGAAGTTTTTAACGTAGCTTAAGAACTAACTTTCTGAAATATTGACCAGGTTAGTGAAGAAGTGGAGCGAGCTTTAGCAAAATTGGGCCCCTTCAAAATTACTGGGAGGTATGCTATTTTTTAGCTAGGTGGAACCATAGTGATGACAATTTTTGTATTGGCTTGACGCTCTGAGTTGTGAATCTGGTTTGCTTGAGAAGATACTCATTAGCTCTGTAGAGGTGAATCTGGTTTGCTTGAGAAGATACTCATTAGCTCTGTAGAAGCGGGTATGAATTGCCTGAAGGTTAAGCTGGAAACATGTTTGTGCATATGGTTCTTCCATGGTTTATTTATTTATATGGTTGACCTCGCTTAGTGGGATAAAGCTTAGTTGTTGTTGTTATTTTTTGTTTGTTTGCTTGTTTGTTTATTCATACTTGACTATACAAGTTATTGCAAACGATTTGTTATTGCGTCATTAGTAGAGAATTCCCACGATTCTTATAAAAGTTAACCATCATTACGTAAGACTTGGGGTAAACATGAACTGGGTAATGCATATTTCATGCTTTGTTTCAAGGTAAGCCGTCCTGGAAAAAAAAAAAAAAAAAAAAATTGAAAACCGAAAAACCGAACCGAACCGAACCGTTCGGTTCGGTTCGGGACTTATTCGGTTCGGTTCGGAAATTTTCTCTAACGGTTCGGTTCGGTTCGGTTTTTTTGAAAAACCGAACCGAACCGAACCGTTTACACCCCTACCAAATTGTATTCAAGCCATTTGTAATGCAAAACTTGAACGTGAAATGATGACTAATTGAACTGTATGTAGATACACTCGGTCGCCTTTCTCGGCCAGTTCGAATCATCTTCATCGTTTGCTTCACCAAGCCGCGTGCCGGCAAGTTTAAGAGATAAGATTGAGTTATTGGGGACTCCAGGATGTCCCATAATCACAAGCCAGAGTTCTTTTTCCATGCACGGGCACAAGTTTTCCGAGAAACCAACATGGAAAAAGAAATAACATTCCTTGTGATGATCGTAAGGAATTTTTCTCCTTTTCTTTCTTTATTTTTGGTATCAGAAGAAACTTGGGAGAAGATCAAATTATAATACCCTCTTATGTCGGCAATATCATTATATATAACTAAGGCTCTATGACACATGCACAGGACTTATATATGTTTGACCTTGATAAATAGAGAGAATAATTTGTATATTTGCTACGAAGAAGGTTTGCCAAATAATTAGTAATCGCACTAATCTGCCGAGCAAATGCTAGCTACAAAAGAAGTCAACCAACATTCAATTAGAAAATGAAGGAAATCGTTCGGTATATATCATTAAAAGACAAAAATTAATTTATCTGAGTCTATCCACGATAAAAGAAGCTAACATAGGTGAAAGGTCAATCACAATTTTTTGTGTTAACTTTGATTAAACATCATGAAGGGACCTTTCTTTTCATCTCTATTAATGCCAAAAACAATGTCAATGCTTTGAGGTGATAATGAAGAAGCTCAAAGATACCGGGCAATGAATTTGTATTGAACATAAATTGTTCATGTGTATATCTTTGGAGTTTTATTTTTGTTAATTTGCATTTTTCCGAGGCTTCCTTAGTTTTGAAGCTGTCAAACATATTACCTAGCATTGTTCAAGGGTTCATCTATTTGTTGACTTATAAAACAATGCAAAAGAGTAAGGTCCTCCTCCATCTGGAGATGCAGATTCCTACTTCTTCCACTAATACAATCTACTGATGCAATCACACCAAGAAGGTCCTCCTCTTTTGTCCTTGTACTTCTAATCCATGAAGACCCACATGAAAAAGACTTCTCACCCTATCGTCACAAACCTCAGGAAATTTTTTTTTTAGGCACCCTCAATTTGGTATCTTCATCAGACAAACTCAAAACGGTTCTTTTCATTCAAGTCCCTCGGTTTTGCCGATGAAGCAATAATGTATGCCCCGCCCTAAGACAAAATCAGTAGAACTACCCCTAGGTGTAGGTGGCCCAACTTATCTGTGCTGAAGTAGTCTCAAATCATCATACGTGGCAACAGATAAATAGCCAGGCTTGAAAATTGCATTATTGCTATGACAGTTTTCATGAAACGATTCTGGTACACACAAATTTTGTCTCCCCCAAGTTGTCCAAGTGGTTCTTGCATTGTTTTCAAACTTAAGCATACCTCTATGGCTGGGCGAGAAACAACTGCCTAGTACATCTAGACGATGAAAAAATTCGCCAAACTCCATCTTCATACGAAGGATTTCGGCAAAGACGATGAGGAAACCATGTACTTTTTAGACGACATATTCAAGTTCGAAGGATTATCACTTGCCCTTCTCGATTCTTTCCTCTGTTGTCCATTAGAATAAAACCTCACAACCTTTTCCCTCTTCAATTCCATTTCCAAGAAACAAGATTGAATGCGATCTCTCTCCAAGCGACTTCTTGAACCCCAGATCTTTAACTTCCCCAGCTTGTACTGAACACAGAGTAGAATGAATCAATGTCACGAGCTGATCTGGACAAGAGTCATGTAGGGTTTACTAGTACTTAAAGTTTCTGGGCAAAAGCAATCAAGTATCTCTCCAAATACTCAGCATCATGATTTCGTGCCACTCACCTTACTCGAGGCTCGACATGATGTTAGTTGAATACCTCTCTGTATAGTAAAATAGCTTGACATATGTTTTGTAGAGCAAAACATCTGTGATTCCATCTAAGGCTTCACAACACTCTAAATCATTATTAAATAGTCGTGTTATTTTCCATAGTAGCATAATATCATTTATGCTAAAAGCATGAGCTTGTCATCATCCATCTCTTTTTACTTCGCATCGACAAATAGGATTTTAATGGGTCTACCATAACTGATTTTAAGTTTTTGAAGGCAAGCAAATCGTAGTTCCTCATCCTTCCTCTCCCCATCTGGCAATTAAAAAGAAAAAAAAAAAGGCGATGTGTCCTTGGAGATAGAAGAAATGTTCATCCTCAGTGTGTGTGAAAGTCAGAACTACAGAAGAAATGTTCATACTCAGTGTGTGTCAAAGTCAGAACTTTTCGAAGCTTTACGATCAGTTATTGGCACTCGTCATGATTAATGGTAAGCCATCAGTTTCCAAGTTTTCGAACACTTCAAGAGGTACCAATGCAAAAGAAAAATCTACATATTCCCAAACATAAAAATCCACCCATCTTCTATTTCAAGGCGTCCAGGACCCTGTATCATGTTGACTACATGCCTGGCGGCCTCATCGCAAGGATCCGGCTTAGGGGATTTCCCATATTTGGTTAATTTCCTCTAGCAGTTTATTAATACCCCATTTTACGTTTGGGGTTGACTTCGATAAACGGGACAGTTTAAAGATTTGTTCGGGTCCAATCTTATGGGCGTTATGCCCAGTCGCTATATTTATCGAGACACGGGAGTTGCCTCTACCTCCTTTTACATTTTTTACGGCCAGGGGGGACCCAATGAAGGGCGGCCCTGCCTGGTTCGGCTGGTCCCCTTTTCGTTGCGAAGACTCCCGGGAAACCCCGTCATTACCAGGGGAGTAGTTTAATGACCTGCTCAGGTCTAAGAACGTATTCTTTTATCCAACCTTCCATTTTCTCCACTCTCTCTAAATCAATTCCCCAGTATTCCAGCACATTCTTGTATGGTCTCTCTACTTTACGGAGGACAATAAGCTTTCCATTGATGTAAATAACAATTCTCCTCTCATCTTATGCCAAAAGACAGGGCGACCCCATATGCCATTACAAATCCTCCATATGATTGATCTAATGCCATCAGTAGTTGGATTTGCAGCTCCGAAGATAAGAAACCCAAGAACTTCTTTGAAATTAGGGGCACTCTTGACTCGTTCTGGCAAACTTGGGTTTTGACGACTAAGATAGTAATCACCGTTTAAGATAGTTGACTGCCAAGAACCACTCCATTTCTCCTGACAGCATAATTCCTCATCCAGCTTTCTCTACTTCGTGCGAGTAGATCGTTTGACCCTTTCATTATCTTATGTGATAAGTGCAATAAAAGTTCTAAAATTTGTCACGAAAATGCAATCGAGTTCTAAAATTTGCAAAAAATGCAATAAAGTCCTAAAACTTGTAAAATTATTTCAATTAAATCCTAAAATTAACACCGTCAAACTTACTAACGAAAAATGCTGATGTGACGCGGATGTGGCATTTTATATAATTTTTTATTCCACATTGGCTTTTTTAATTTTAAAAAATTAGATTTAAAAACAAAAAAAAAGGCTAAAATTTCTTTTTAAAATTGTTTAAAGAAAAAAAAAACAAAATGGTAGCTCCTCCCCGCCGTTGCCGCCCATCTTGGAGGGGCTGGCAATGGTTGCCAACCTTGGGCGGGGGTGGCCGGACCTCGTCCTGCTAGGGCGAGGCCTCACTAGTCCTAGGCGAGGGTCGGCAACCCTTATCAAGCTCAAGTGAGGGTGCTCAAATGTGGGCCTGTTAGCCCTCACGGGGGGCCAGTAGCTATCGCCCGCCCTGGGTGAGTTGTCGCTAGCCTTGGGCGAGGCCTCGTCGACCCTCGCTCTAGGCTAGCGAGGGCCAGCGTGCCCAGATCTAGGCACCCTCGCTCGAGCTTGGCTAGGGTCGACCACCTCTGCCCAGGGCTAGCGATCGTTGCCAACGACTCTAGCGATGGGCGGCGGCAAAGGAAGCGTCGACCATTTTTTTTAAAAACTGTTTTGTTTTTTAAATAAAATTTACCTTTTCTTTTCTAATTTTTAAATCTAATTTAGTTAAAAAACAATTTTAAAAATCCACATGGAAATAAAAATTAATTTTAAAAGTCACATTCGTGCCACATCAGCATTTTTTTTAAAAAAGGTTAATGTTGTTAACTTTAGGACTTGATTGAAATAATTTGACAAGTTTTATAAGTCAATTGCATTTTCGTTATAAGTTTTAAGACTTCTATTACATTTATCCCTTATCTTATTGTCAAAATTGCACCTAGAGAAGCTGGTCCTCATAATCTAACACTTTAATATACACATAAATTATTTCATTTCTACAAGTTTTATATGATTCAAAAATACTCATTTAAATCATTATAAATATCAATGGTGGTTGATACTCGAATTTTTATCGGTGTCCATCCATTTTGCAAAAAAATAAAAATAAAAAGGGAAAAACAACAACAACGAAATTATAAAAAAGATTGACTGACAAAAAATATATATGATAAAAATCGTTCACGTTATAGACACCGTCTCCCCAGCGACAAAATATTGGGTATGACTCGTGCTCTAACGTGGCAAATAAGAAATCTTTTTGAATCGCGCCACGTGTCCAACATCGGCCCACATGACAGTCAATTTCTTCTCAATTTTCTCTCTCCTCTCTCCCTCCTCTGCACGCTCTGTCGCTCGAATTCTTCTCACTTTTCTCTCTCCTCTCTTCTCTCTCCCTCCTCTGGACGCTTTCTCGCCCGACTCTCTCGCTTCGCCGCAGAATCTCTTCGCCGGCGCGGACGAACAGCCGGCCACCTCGACCTCCGGTCTCTAGTTTCGATTCCAATCACTGTTTTCTCTCTTCCCGTTTCGATTCCACGCCCTCCGAGACGCTCACCCCATTAGCAGCTTTCTGGTCATGCGGGAGGAGGTGGTCACCGCGGAGGTCGAAGAGGCCGGCTGTCCGTCCGCGCCGGCGAAGAGAGAGAGTCGGGCGAGAGAGCGTGCAGAGGAGGGAGAGAGAAGAGAGGAGAGAGAAAAGTGAGAAAAAATTGGCTGACAACGTGGGCCACGTTGGACACGTGGTGCGATCTGAGGTGACTTCTTATTTGACCCAATATTTTCTACCCCCAATAAACAAATCCACTGAACTCCCCAACACTTATCTCATTGCTATTTTTAGACAATAAACATATACACACGATTCCGAGACGTGTGTCTGAGGCACTCTGTCGGCACGCATCGCCCCTCGTGTGCAAAAGGAGCCTCGCACTAAAAATCCTCTGCCCTTCTGCTCATCCGCAAGTCCCCGCCCCGAAATCTCTTTCTGCACTTTCTCCAGGGGAGGTGCCTATATTTTTGACGTATTTTCGTCGGTGGCCGCCGCCTTGCCTGACCTCGGTGGAACTGCCTGAAAGCCAGGTGATCTTTTGCTTGATTTGACTTCGCTGAGTTCGGAGCGTGCGGCTTCGATGATGAACTGATGAAGCAATTATTCCAAGCCGAGATTGTTCTGTGACGAATCGTGCTGATTTAGAGGTTAGTACATCATATTCAGATTGAATCTAGCATCAAACTCGTTTCGAAAACTCATATACAAAGATTCCCACCAGTGTTCGATGATTTGTTTGCAAGAAATCTTGAATCCGATTGCATGAAATAAATTATCTGGCAAACGTTTAGCCAGGTATAGCTTTTTGTTCATGTTATTCATGGCCGAATCTGAGTAAGGCTGTGTTTCTTTCTTCTTGGATGCATATCATGCTCACGGTGCTGGTCGTCCATGGTTGAGTCTCAAATCCGCCCCCTTTTTTTTTTTTTTTTCTAAATACAATTATCGATTAGTCACAGTCGTGTTAGATCTCTATGCTTTTTCCTCAATTATGTATCCTGTTTTGTTGGAGATTGCCGTATGTGGCTGTTGATTTGGAAGGAAATTTTGTTTTAATAAAGGATGCACGTTAGATTATAGTCACCGTCGGCGTGATCGATATTGGTGAATGACTGACGGTAGGCATGATTTGGTAACCATTAGAGCTCCGGCGAGAGCTTGGTCAAAGGGTTGGAGTGTCGATGAAGAAGTCCTCGTGAAGAAGGCACGAAGAACAAAACAAATGATGAAAAAGGAGAAGAGATAGAAGAATAATAGATGACAGAGAAAGAAAATAATGAAAAGAATAGAAATATGGGCTGGGGGTTGAGATTGTGGGCTAAGTCCGTTGGGTTGGTTTTTGGTGTGGGCTGGCGATGGCTTTCGGCTAGGCTTTTGGTTTTTAGGAATTGGGCTCATTGGTTGAGCCCAGTTAAGCCGAAGACCCGAAGACCCAACCCGGACCACCGGGGTTTCGGGTCAGAAAATCGGGCCGGGCCCCGGAGTCCATTAAAAAATCATAAAACAATTAAAAATAATGAATATATCAAAATTCGCTTAAAAATATAAAAAAAATGAAAAACATTAAGATTCTAAAAAGGCCATAAAAATAATAAAATAATAAAAAAAATCCAAAAACAAAAAAATTAAAAAAATCAGAAATTCATAAAGATTCAGAAAATTCCAAAAATATAAGAAAAAAAAAATAGAAATCCTTGAAAAAATGCTTTAAAATTAGTCATTTAAGTATTTTTCTTTTAAAAAGTGGAAAATTCTTCAAAAACTAAAAGCCGAAATTGGATAAGCCGTTAAGGCTTTATTATAGGGATTTTTGTATGACATTTTCTTTTTCTTTAGAGACAATATTAAGTTATTTGTGTGTTTTTACTTGGATTACATTTCTTTATGCACCTTAATTTATTTTCATTTTTAGAATAGATAAGATGAACTCTAAAAATCTTCAATAGGTTGCCTTGTCATTTGTTCAGCACGTAATTAAGTTTAGGTATTGAAAGTGCATCAGTTCTAGAACTAGTGTAATCAAATTGTCGTTCCAAAGATCTTTGGTATGCAAAAAGTAAGATACTATCATATCTCACTTGATTTCTAACCAATCTCAATAACTTAATAGTGCCTCCTTATATAGAATTTGCATAGGATTAATTGAATGAAAATTGCATGTCCAATGTCATGCGAGGTATAGGTGTGGGAGAACGCACACTAATAGAAGGCCATTGGCCTGACTTTAACAATACCTCTAAACCTACATTTCCCTCTCGAGAGGTAGGTCACAACAATGGTCAAGTCTATTAATCAATCTTATCAAAATCACATATTAGTGGTCCATTCCATTGATCTAAATTTGTATCACATCACATCTCGAAATCCTAGAAATGGCTCTCACGAAATTGCATCATCATACAACACTTAGCCCTTAACCAACACATATTAATAATAAGGCTCTAGAGGTGATTCTCATGAGGTTATGTTATTATATGTCACTTTGTTCTTGACTATAAAGCTTTAGAGGTGGCTCCTATAAAGTTATATTATCGTATAGCATTTAAATTTGGTCCATAGCACAATTGGTTTCACAAATCAAAACACAGTCTTTTGCAAATCAATTATCTCCACAAAACTAACTTGGAATCCATGTCATAAATATGTTTCATATACCGTATCAAACCACCTTTCGTAAACCATACTTGACAACGCAATTCATTCACAAAAAGATTTCGCAACTCAAAATATATCTTCTTTTCCAACTCCATTCTTTAGACAATATATATACATACATATAATGCATTTCTTACACCATTTCACAATTTATTTATGAACCAGTAATGTTTCGAAATGTATTTCTAATTAAATATTTCCCAAATCATTAAAGAACATATTCTATAAATCAGTTTGCAACGTAATACACACATTTAAACTTTCATAACACTTTCCAGAACAAGTTTGTCAAACTATTCAAATGAATAAAAAGTAGTAAATGCCTCATCCAAAGTTGTGCATTTAATATACTATGGACATTATTTTTGCCTTTTAGCTAATTTACAATGTGCACATAATATGTTTCATACTTTTCATTAAGAAGAGATAGCACCACTCACCTCAGAACGCTTATGACCAAATAACAAACGTTATTCGATCATTGAATAAGCAAGAAATAATGTCAAATTAATTAACACGCTACCTCATTTACAAAAGCTATGCCTAAACACTAATAAAAATACTTCTACACATCAACAAATTGCATATCAAAGTGTATTCAAACTAATTGCAATGCGGAGCTTGAACGTAGAACTTAGTCATGTCATAACTCTCTTCATTGAATCAAAAGTACTAATAGTCAATAGCCCTGTTAATGTAGTTCAACAACTCTAACTTGACCGACTCAAAATTGAGCCAAAGACCAACGAAATACAACCTCAAATTCTCTGGATGAGCACTATTCACCATGTGTGGGATGATAGGTGTGAACATTTATTAAGTTCAAATCAATTTCTGTAAAATCCTTTTACTCTACAATACCCTGTATCATCATTTTCATAAAAATTACATAGCTCAACAACTCAAAAATTGAATTTCACAACTTGAATCTTGCATAATTCCGAATTTAAGCCCTAATCTCGAAAACTAGTTCGATTAAAAGAATGATAGGTGTGAACATTTAGGGCATGTTTGTTAAAATGTGTTTCTATTCCCAGGAACACAAATTTTTGTTTTTTTGTTCCTAGGAACAAAAAAGGAACAAAAACGCGTTTGTTTGAGTTTTTGTTCCAAAATTATTTTTTTGTTCCCAAAAACACATTTGGAATGGAAACAAGAAACAAAAAAAAAATTGTTTTTTGTTTTTGGAACAAAATTTATTAACATTTTTTCTCTCTCTTCCATTTTCTTCTTTCTTTTTTCTTTCTTTTTTCTTTGGCCGGTCGCCGGCCTCGGCCGTCGAGGGCCGGCGATCTCGCTGGAGCGTCGTCAGCCCCCAGCGAGGCTGAGTGTCGCCGACCCCTGGTGAGGCTCGGCCTTGCCTTGGCTGGGCAAGCTCGAGCTCGCCTAGCGAAGGTGAGGCCGACTTGCGCGGGGCTGGGTGAGCTCGATCTCGCCCAGATCCGGCGAGGCCGCCGGCCCTCGTCAACCGGTCGCCGACCATGGCCGACCTCGGCGACCGGCCAAAAGAAGAAAAAAAAAGGAAAAATAAATAAGAAAATAAGAAAAATAAGAAAGAAAATAGATAAAAAATAAAAAATTAAAAAAATTAAAAAATTATACAAATTTACCAAACGTGTTTATGTTCATTTTTTATTCCCGAACAAGTTTACCAGACGCATTTTTTTGTTCAAAAATTGTTTTTTGGAACAAAATAATTTTTTTTCTATTTCTGTTTTTGGAACAATTTTTAAATAGAAATGTTACAAAACGCACCCTTATTGAGCATTGCAAATCGAAGTAATTCTGATTTTGGCAAATACCGCAGTACTAAAACCCTTCATTTTTTTCCTTACCTTTTTCTTTTTTATTCTTCTTCTTTCTCTCCTCTCTCTAAGTCACAAAAGCATAATCTCAAGATTTCTATAGCTAGAATCAAGAACACATAAATAATCAACATAATTTGTTGCAACCCTATCTAGTCACATAGAACTAGATGGGGCTTTTGATGAGTTGGATTCATATACAAATGCTAAAGAATCATTACTTGTAGGCTTACATATGAAAAATCAAGTTTTATATATTTATGATAGTCTTTCTTTAAGTGATATTTCTTCTTACAAAAGAAGCAATAGTCACCATCATTCTTTAAGGATATTTTCTTAGGACCTAGATTGCTAGAATAACCAGAGGTTTCATGAGTTTCTTTATGAGTATGATCTTTGAACTTTAAGTTTACATCTTTAGGATGTAACATCTAACTTTACTAGAACTATTATACCTTTTATTGAAGAGTCCTTGTAGATGTATTCCAATCTTAGCATTAGACAAGGCACACTTCCAAGTTGCCAAGACTTCCATCATTTGTTTAGCAATGCAGTTAGCTGGCAAAACACTATTTGAGCATTCCCAAATGGATCGCTCTATAGATAATAAGCAAATCCAAATGTTCTTTTCCCTAATAGCAAAATGTTTATTTTAGGGTTCCGTACTATCGGTAGTGTAATTTACCGACTTATCCTTAGTAACAGCAATATCAACATCCACTAGCTCCATCGCAAAAACATAAATCCTCTTTCTATTTCTTAAAAGATTGAATTAGTAAGAATCTCAATAATTATGGAGTCACCATTTATAGAGAAGGTAAATAAGAAAAAAGTAATGTGTTAATTAGCATAATATGAGTATTATGTAATTTAAAAAAACATAAATAACATCCAAAGATTTATAAGAATCATCATATAATCACCTTTGAGCAAAATATATGACATGTTATTATATGCTCTTTACATGACAACGACTATAAGAATATATTATAACCTTCGTGAATTCACCATCTTCGATTCACAAAGGTTAGAATATATTTGAGAATATAACCACGTATTAGTATAGGAGACATCCTACTATAATATGAGACCAATATTTCTCAAACCCAATTAAGTGCGCTACTTTGGCAATCATAACTCAATCGAATCCTTAAAACTCTCCAATAATAGGGATATAAATTTATGTCTCACATTTATTTTATTCATATGATTTTAGACTTGATGATAGAGGCAATTTATTAATAAAATCACATGTCATGCAACTTACATTGCTCTATTCATTGATACATGTTGAACCTTATATATGTTATCAACAAATCACATTCTACACATTCTTCATGTGAGCTAACATCTATATTTCTAAAATTATAGAAAAATACAGGAAAATACGCAAAAATACCCAAAAAATGCACTTATTTAAGGTTTTTTTTTAATATTCATAAAATCATCAAACATAAAAAAATAAATATATTACAGTGTAGAGCATCTCCATACAAGCATGTAGGTACCAAGAACGCCCAAATCGAAACTCAAACTCGTTTGTATGCACTTCTGGAATGCACGACGCGTGTAATGCACATGTCATCGCTTGAGCTAATCTAAACCACCGGCTTGACCAATCAGACCGGTCCAACCAATTGACCGATTCAGTTACGGAGAATTAGATTGGGCGAGTCAATGAGTTGGGTCAATGGTCGATTGGGTTGGGTCAGTCACCCTAGTGGCTAACATCACAAAGATGTCAGCCCTAGTTTGTGCAAGGCACGCGCTAGCATCTCCTCATGTGGTGGCACCTATTCAACCCACGCCAAAGCCCAGCACGTGGGGGCGCGTGCAATTTCCCCTAGTAGCATGTGACCACTCAAAATACTTGTCTCGATGAGCTCTTGCCATTTATGTAATCAAAATTGATTTTTATTGCACAAAAAAATACAAACAAGAGTCAAATCCATATATTTGAGTCACTTGATTTAGAATTATTTGTTCTTGATGCAAAATAGCGATGATCTAAATTCAAGTGCTTCTCCTCTATTACTTTTTGTATTACTAGCTTAATGAGACTACCCATCAACCTTAACGTTAAGTAAACGCTCAATATTTGTGTGTCAGGGTTAGAGGAGAGACTTGAATACTATCTATAGAGTTTTTAGCCAAGCTCTCTCTCTTATTACAAACTGAGCTCAACTCGGCTCATATTAACCAACCCCATATTAGATTAATTAAGAAACCATCTATCTCACCTTATTAAATTAAGAAACATTCTATCTCATTTTATTAGACTAATTTCATTTAACAGTAAATTATAATATCAATTAATTTAACCCAAATTAGAAATTCTTACGCTCTCTTCTTTGCCTGCATGTGTTTCCCTCGTACGTCAATGGTGTAGATCATGCATGTGCTCTCAGTGCTATAAACATAGGACTCAAGCTCAGTGAAAGAAGGCTCCCCAAAAGGGGAAAAAAAAAAAGAAGATGGGGGAAAGAGAAGGCACGAAGATTCCTGTGATCGATCTGCAAAGTTTCCAATCGCAGCACGAGAAGCTGAGAGGAGCCGGCGAGGAGTGGGGATGTGTTTCAGGGTGTCGAACCACGGGATCTCAGAGGTATTGATGGGGGAGATGAAGGCAGTGGTGGTGTCACTGTTTGATCTTCCCATGGAGGCGAAGAAGAAGAATGAGGGCCAGGTGGTGGAAGGGTGTGGATACAAGGAGCCCACCAAGGCAAATCCTTTGTATGAATCTTGGGGGTTGGATGAAATGGGCTCAGCGCAAGCTGTGGATGTGTTCTGTTCCCAGTTGAATGCTTCTCCTCATCAAAGGTTAAATCTTTCGCTCTTTCTCGCAGCGCAAATTGATTTTTGAGAAAAAAATTGTTAGCATACTTCATTCCCAGTTCGAGCAATTGTTAGCATACCTTCACTGCTGAAGCACAGGCCAAAATATGTACTCTATGTTTGATGAACTTCCAGCCCTTGGAATATGTAATCATACGTGTGTCTGTGTTAACAAAACAATGGAAACATGAGTCAAGCTGGAAAACAGTCATGAGATTGCTTTGTCAGTGTCTTGTTTTCAACTAGAGATGATATTGAATCTTTTGCTCACTTTGCTTCAGAGAGATAATGAGGACCTATTGTAAAGCAATGCATGAACTAGCCATGGACATAGCAGACAAGCTGAGTAGATCCATGGGACTGAGCAGTGGCATGTTCGAGGATTGGGCCTGCGAACTTTGGATGAACAAATACAGCTTCATCCCTGAAAGTGTTGGCTCTACTGGTGTAAAACTGCACACAGATATGGGATTCCTGGCCGTTCTTCAAGATGACGATGCCGTGAGTGGTCTTGAAGTGATGGACAAGTCTGGTTCGTTAGTACCAATTGATCCTTGGCCAGGCACTTTTCTTGTGATTCTCGGAGACATGGCTGTGGTATATGCCTTCTTAATCAATCAAGATACTATTGCAATTGTTCTAATAGTGTCCACCAGTCCGAGTATAACCGACACCTGCCGTTCAGACTGGAACCCACAAACAAAGCATGAATACCAGATTGTTTTCCCTCTTTCCATTTTGATCGGTTGAGAGCCTATAAAATAGCTGAACAAGCCTGCTTTAGAATTCTTCTTGTCTTGACAGTTTTTCAATAGCGTTGATCACTCCTTGCATTACATGTTCTAGGCATGGAGCAACGGGAGATTGGGCCATGCAAAGCATCGAGTTCAATGCAAGGAAGGAAGAGCTCGGTCATCGGTGGGCGCTTTTCTGTTGAGTCCAAAGAAGGCAGCTATTGAAGCCCCAGAGGAGCTTGTGGATGCTGAACACCCACGCCTCTATGCCCCTTTTACTCATTCAGACTACAGGAAACTCCGGTCGGTAGTAAAATCACGCACAGGCGAAGCTCTTGCACTATTCCGAGCAGCATCTGAGATGTGATATGGACGTGAGTCTTACCATGTGTCATTGACTCCGGGTTCAAGAAATAAAATAAAGTGCTATAGGCAAAACTTTGTGTCTTTATGCAAGTCTAAGACGATTGTTTGTGTTGATTTGTGCACATCTGCAGAACATGTAATACTAGCTCTTCATCTATGCTTGTTGAAGTGCAGACGCTGTCTAATCTGTAAGTGGTTATTGGCCTAGACAAACGAATGAGATGACCGTGGTAGACACTTGTTTTTCGATTAGACAATCCTGTCAATCAACCATAATTTTTACTAAAGGCAAACAAGAGGAGAATTGCACAAAATAAAAAATAAAAAAATAAAAAAAGTGGCATTAGCAAGATAAAAAAGAAAAGAAAATAATGGGTGAAAAGAAAATAGACATTGCCGGAATTAATCTTATTCTCACCACGTCCTCTTTAGTTTCCCTTCAGTCAACTCTCTTTCATTCCACGGGTTATATAAGCACACACTTAGCCATGGCTGAGCTTCATCAACAGAAATATGCTGAGGCCAAGGCTTGCACCAATAGGAGGGGAAGGATCAACGGCCTGACTAGGAGTTGTGCTTCCTTGATTTGAGAATGGCGCGCCCGTGTGTGCAGTCTACACCGTTGCGCAAACATGCTCCTTGCGTCTTACATCTGAACAGATGATGACCAATTGAACTGTATGTAGATACACTCAAGTGTCTTTTCTCAGCCCGATCGATCCATCTTCATCGTTTGCTTCGCCAGGCCGTATGCAGGCAAGTTTAAGAGATTGCGTTATTGGGGACTCCAGGAGAGGTCGCATAATCACAAGCTAAGGTTCTTTTTCCACTCGCGGGGACAAGTTTTCCGAGAAACGGACAGGGAAAGAGAAACAACATTTCTTGTGATGATTGTAAGGAATTTTTCTCCTTTTCTTTCTTTATTTTTGGTATCAGTAGAAACTTGGGAGAAGATAAAATTATAATACCCTCTTGTGTCGGCAATATCATTATATATATTCATATACTAGGGCTCCATGACACATGCATGGGACTGGCATATATGTTTGACCTTGATGAATAGAGAAAATAGCTTGTATATTGTCTTGAAGAAGCTTTGCTAAATAATTGATAACCACACCATATCTGCCGAGCAAATTCTAACCGCAAAAGAAGCCAACCAACATGCAATCAGAAAATGATGGAAACACATTAATCAACCGAGCAAATTAACTGCAAAAGAAGTCAACCAACATGCAATTAGAAAATGAGGGAAATCGTCAGGTATATAACATATGTAGATCAACTGGTCAAAGTCTATCGACTGTCCATTTCTTTTACCCATTTTTACACTGTGTGACGCTCTCCGCGTTGTCAAGTCCCTGCTAGCGAAGGCCGGGGAGATGGTGGCGGGAAGGGCCAGGGAGGGGCTGAGGATGGTGACGGAGCTTTAGGTTTTTGGGGAGTGACGGGTGTATGGGAGAAAAAGAAGCGGCAGAGGAGCAAAAAGGACAACGAAAAGAAATTGTAATGAAGCTAATTTCTAAGTACCGATAGAATAAATCATTCAATTCATTAATCGACATATGTTCAATGAGCCTACATTTTTCGGATTTCACCTTTTATAAGTGATTATCGGCTAACCATTTAAACATTGGGAAAATCATGTCAAATTTTCCCTATAGGCAAACAGGACGAGAATTAAACAAAATATAAATAAAATAAAAACACGGCATTAGCAAAATAAAATAGAAAAAAAAAAAAAAAAGAAAATAATGGGCGAAAATAAAGGTAGGGCCGGAATCCTGTCTTTTGAACCCCAATCATCTTGCCTCGTCTTCATTAGGCAACTTCTCCTACATTCATGCTCAACGCAGCCATTCAAATCGACTGCTTAATTTCTCTGCCCGTTCTCTTTAATTTCCATTCAGCCATGTCCGTGGAAATATAATAATATAGGAAGGAAGGATCAATGGCCTGACTAGTAAGTGTGCTCCCTTGGTTCGAGAATGGCGGCGCCGCCGCCGTGTTTACATCCTACGCGTCATGTTCCTTCGGTCTTACGTCTGCGGAGATGATGACTAATTCATCTCCTTCGAGCAATATACAGATACACTCGGTCGCTTTTCTCAGCCCAATTGGATCGTCTTCATCATTTGCTTTGTCAAACTCTGTGCCTACAAGTTTAAGAAATTACGTTATCGGGTACTTCAGACGGTCGCATCAGATGGCTCCCATAGTTCTGGACAACATCTTATGTAGATGAATCTCGAATATTTCTCCGTGTACCTGTTCCGCTTTCTAAACCTAGCGGCAACAACACAAATCAATGGCTAGGGTTCTTCTTCAATGCAGGGGGACAAGTTTTCCAAGAAACCGACATTGAAAGAGGCACTATAGCGATTCCTTGTGATGATCGTAAGGAAATTTTCTCCTTTTCTTTCTTTGGTTTTGGTTTCATCACATAAGCAGAAGCTTGAGATAGGTCCATGGCGACTTAGCCAGTAGCCACGGTAGAGGGATGCACCGGTTACTCCGCGTGTGGTGGTGGCTGCATCGTACATGGGAGAAGGAGATAGAGGTGGAAAAAGATTTTTAATCATTTTATTTTATTCCATATCAATATATACATGTCATTTTTTAATTGGCTCAAAGTGAATAAAAATTACACGCTATGATAACTGTGGCATGATACTCGTAGATCACTGAATATTCTCTCGACCATGGAAAGACAAAATTAGTTGAAGAGCCTCCATCAAGAGCTTTGGCTCCATGTCGCCAAAGATATCAAGGGCCCTTTTGGCTTCATCATCACTGAATAAAACAAAATTCATCCTCACTTCATTTTGCTTTCATACTTTGAAATTTTTAGTTTATGTTTTTATTTAATGTATTCCTATTTTACAGATGAAGACAAGAATATATTTCATTGCTAATCAAGTTCGAATTAACAAAACATTTGCTTTTAACATTAAATATAATTTTCTTTGGCAATCTTCACTGGTTCGTTATACTTCGACTTATAGTTAACACGAAATAACCTTAAATATTTGAGAAGAAAAAAAACATAAACCACTTCATTTTCGATATTTGAAAGCAACATGAAATAATGAATAAAATTGATGTGGAGGTGAAAAATCCCGAAGTTTTTTTCCCGCGAAAAACAACGGTTGGTCAACTGTCATCGCTGAGAGAGACAGCTTCTAACGACCGTCCATCACCTGCGCAACACAAGAACCTCAAGAAGGGCTTGAATCGATCCCTCTTGCTCCTTCTTGCAAACAAGGCATTGACCCAAAAACGAAAAGAGATGGGGCAACAAGAAGGAAGAAATGTTCCGGTGATCGATCTGCGACGCTTTCCATCGCAGTACGAGAAGCCGAGAGGAGCCTGCGAGGAGTGGGGGTGTTTCCGGTTGCTGAACCACGGGATCTCGGAGGCGCTGATGGCCGAGATGAAGGCGGTGGCGAGGTCACTGCTTGATCTTCCCATGGAGGCGAAGAAGAAGAAGAAGAAGAATGCGGTGGAAGGGAGTGGGTAACTGGAGCCCGAAAAGGCATATCCTCTCCATGAATCTTTGGGGCTGTGGGACATGGGCTCTGCTCAAGGTGTGGATGAGTTCTGTTCCCAGTCGAATGCTTCTCTTCATCAAAGGTTCGATCTTTCTCTCTTTCTTGCAGTGAAAAATTTGGTTTTCGAACAAATTGGCATGGATGCGTACTTCTTTCCCAGTTTGAGCGATGATTTTAACCCTCGCTGCCTTCAATTCTAAAGCATGAACCAAAATATGTATTCTACGTTTGATGAACTTCCAGGTCTCGGAACTTCATAGTTTTGGTGTTTCATGCCTACCATAGATCTGTGTTAACAAGACAATCGAAGCATGAGTTAAGCTGGAAAACAGTCAAGATTGCTTTGTGATCTTTAAGCCCTGAGAGTTTGTCAGTCTCTTCGTTTCCAACCGGCGATAATACTGAATCTTCTGCTCGCTTTCTTCAGAGAAATAATGAAGATCTATCGTGAAGCAGTACATGAACTGGCCATGAACATGGCAGACGAGCTGACTAGAAGCACGGGACTGAGCAGCGGCCGGTTTGAAGATTGGGCCTGCCAACTCAGGCTGAACAAACACTGCTTCAAACTATTGGCTTTACTGGTGCATTACTACACACAGATATGGGATTCCTGGCCATTATTCAAGATGACGATGACGTGAGTGGTCTCGAAGTGATGGACAAGTCTGGTTCGTTTGTACCAATTGATCCTTGGCCAGGCACTTTTCTCGTCAATTTGGGAGACATGGCTGTCGTATATCCCTTCTCATCAATTCAGGTACCATCGGAATTGTTGTAGTGGTGTCCACCGGTGCCAGTTCAACTGACACATGCCGTTCAGATGGGAACCGACAAACACAGCAAGAATGCCATATTATTATCCCTCTTTTATTTGACTGGTTGAGAATCTATGAATTAGCTGTAGAATTCCCTTCGTCTAATGGTTTCTAATTATAGTGATTACTCCTCTCATTACATGTTCTAGGCATGGAGCAATGGAAGATTGTGCACTTTGAAGCATCAAGTTCAATGCAAGGAAGGAAGAGTTCGGGTATCAATTGGAACTTTTGTAATGGCACCAAAGGAGGCAGATATTGAAGCCCCAGAAGAGTTTGTGAATGCTGAACGCCCACGCCTCTACGCCCCTATTTCTTTCACGGATTATAAGAAACTTCGGTCTGTGAAAAAATTGCACACAGGTGAAGTTCTCGCACTTTTTCAAGTGGCGTCTGAGACATGACATGGATGCAAGTTGCACCCCTAATTGTCGACTCCGGGTTTAAGAAATAAAATGGAGTGCATAGGCAAAACTATGTATTTTGTATGCAAGTCTATGACGATCAGTACTGTTGATTTGTGCTTATCTGCAGACAACGTAATACTAAGTCTGCATTCATGCTTGTTGCAGTGTAGACACTATCTGATCTGTAAGTGGTTATCGGCCAAGTCAAATACACAAGTATGATCGTGATGGACATTCGTCTTACAATTGGAAATTCTGCGACACTTCCTATGAAATTGCTGAAATTCAAATAAGCAAATCGAAGTGAAAGGCACAGATTAGCATGCCAAGTCCAACATAATAGCTGGCTTAAAAAGGGGAAAATAAAATTAGACAATAGCTCGCAGTATCCTAACCGCATTTAAGTGATGCACTGATGCCACCCTCCGTTAAAGTATGAGTTGTGACCCACTTATCAAGAAAGAATCTTAGCGAGCAATGGCCTAATGTGAAATCGTGACGGTTAAGTCGTCTGCATATTCTGAATCGATGTTCTCCTCCACAGCACCTACAGAGGGCCACACGAAGGCTGGTCTAAATGGCGGGACGTATGGCACTGGCAGCAATCCTGAAGCAATCTGCAAAACGGCCTGTGTTTTGGGTCTCTCGCTTGCATTTGGGTGTGAACATGCCAGACCCAAGAGCAGCAGTCGCTTCGCCTCCTCTGCCACATAATCTCCCCTCAGCCTCTCGTCAACTGCCTCGAGTATTCGCCCATCACGATGGAGCGACCAGACCCTGATATTGCTAGTATGAGTACCTAGAGGGGGGTGAATAGGTATACAAAGATTTTTGAAGATTGCACAATACTTTAAACAGTTGAAGAATTAAAAATCAATCGTGAGACTGAGTAAGGGAAAGAGAGAATTGAACACTCGGTTTATAGTGGTTCGGCTTGATTCAAGCCTACGTCCACTCTTCTGCACTGACAGCCAATTGGCTGGATTCCACTATGAACAAAGAGATGTTACAGTGTTGATCTTCCTTGATTTCTTGGCGTAGATGATCTACCACACTCACTCAAGGTATCACCAAGTACAAACACTCTCTGTGTATACAATTTCGCTCGAACAGTCTCAACTAACAATCAAGGTTCTTCAGACTCTGGAATTTCTCTATCGATCACACACTTAAAACAACTAGAACGTCTTCCTTTTATACTCCTTTATGCCATCATAGCCGTTGGCACTTACCAAAGGAATTCCTCCAATCTACCCATTGGACGGAATCAATCAAGAAGATCATCCGAGCTATTTAAGGAATCTGATGATAGCCCATCAATTCTACAATCGGGATCTTGGTTTCCAAGAATAGAACATTCCAAGATTATTTCGTCGACCATCGGATCTTCAATCGATCTTAGATAAGAATTCAAGAATCCGAAATGATTATCCAACCAAAGAATCTATTCCAGAGGATAGGATCGAATCCTCAACCATTTACCTCGGCTTTAGATTTCCTTCGTCACCTGGATTAGAAAGATCATCGGTGAGAATAGACTTAAGTCTTGAGTCTTGAGTCTTAAGTCTTGAGTCTTGAGTCTTGAGTCTTGAGTCTTGAGTCTCGAGAAGACAAAGTCTTCAGACTTTAAACTGTCGGTCTCCAAACATCCAGACTTAGACTGATAGAAACGTTTTGTCAGCTTCAAAATATTCTGGAAAGATTTCTCCAACAGACCCAATCCACCAAGAAGCAGAATCCACCAATCTTGGTCCATGGTCGCTGGCCGCACACAACCTCAAGAACCACTGCTCCAAAGCCATAGATGTCAGATTCCCTAGTGGCTTTACCTGCATCATGAATGGGGGCACTGTCAGACCATGCATTAGAATGTTCATGGTTTCTGTGCCTGATCGTTTTTTGGAATTCCAATGAACATACGTGTCAAATTTTAATCGTCTCAAGAACTATGATGGACTACCTGTGTGCAGGCACTCAGGTGCAATGTACCCAAGAGTACCCGGTACACCTTCGAGCTCTGCATAGGAGGTCTTCCCATTCTCTATGGCTCGGGCCAAACCGAAATCGCCTAGCCGGGCGTTGAAGCTAGAGTCAAGCATGATGTTGCTGGCCTTAAGGTCTCTATGCACAACCTTCTGTTCATATTCATTGTGCACATAGTGCAAAGCTGATGCAACTCCTGATATGATCTGGTATCTGAGGTCCCATCTTAAGGTTTCTTTCTCCGCTCCACAGAATATGTGCGCGTCTAGGCTACCATTCGGCATGTACTCGTACACCAGGAGAAGCTTCCCATTCTTGTAGCACCACCCTGAGAATGAAAAACAATATCGGTTGGGTGGTATGATGGAGGATTACTTAAGCAACTTAATTTGACTTGTATAACAAATCTTCGATTTGGCCACCTTTTGCTTGGTTATATTCAACTCAATTTATTTGATTAATCATCAGGTTCTAAGGGCACGAATGATAACTATTTTGGCCAAAAATTGATTTATGGAAGAGAAATAGATTTTTCTATTTCTAGATGAGTTTCTAAGTAAAAATAACCGTTTGATAACGAAATAAAATTTATTCTCTAAAAATAGAAATCCGTTTGATAACGATATAAATTTTCTTCCTTTTGGAAGGCGGCGGATTGGTGGATGGCGGTGGTGAATGGCGGTGGCCGGTGACTACGGCCGTTGGTCGATGACCGGCGGCGGTGGTTGGTGACCGACGGAGACGGCGGGTGGCGGCGACCGATGGCGGCGGGCGGCGACCGGTAGCGGTGGCAATCGGCGGTGATTGGTGGCGGTGGATGACAACCGATGACCAATGAACGGTGGTCGGCGGCAATGGATAGAGGACATGATGAGAAAATTTTTTATTTCTCATTTCTATTCCAAAAAAAAAAAAGTAAAAGATTTTTACTTCTGATTTCTATTCCAAACCTATTTTGGAACAAATATATATTTCGAAATTTAAAAAATAAAATAATTTTATCAAACGGATTTCTATTTCAGAAACAAGTTTGGAATAAAAAATTGTTTCTGAAACAAAAATAATGGTTTGTCATGCATCCCCTAACTCTCTTAGATTCACCAATTGCTCTACATAGATTGAGGAGCAGTTTGATTTACTTACCGAGTAATTTGACGAGATGTTTATGGCGCAGCCGATTGATGATTGTAAGCTCAGCCAAGAAATCATCTTTGCTCTTGACGTTGTCCCTGGAGAATCTCTTTACAGCAATCTGCAGGCTCTCCTTTGACAATAATCCTTTGTAAACCACACCGAAACCGCCCTGTCCTAATTTGTTCTTCTCATTGAAGTTATCCGTGGCCACCTTCAAATCCCTGTACCGGAACTCTCTTGGAGTCCCCGGGAGGGACTGGAGCGTCCCCCGTATCGTTGGGTCATTGGCCGTCTTGTACTTCTTGTACAGAATACGCTGTATCCACCATCCTGCCAAGAGAATCACCAAAAGGGCCACCCCAACACCCAAGGTGATCATTGGCATTGCCTCGATGACGAGACCCTCATCCTCCGGTGCCTCCTCCACCGTCAGATTCCATCCTAGCACGCAATGCAACTCTGTTGCATTGCCCGTCGATGCAGCGAAACCAAAATAGGAGCGTTCACTCACATATTTTGCAATGTCAAGGTCTGCAATCATTACAGGATCATTCGGTCTCCGCCCGGCAGGTAAAGGATTTGCTTCACCCACCATGAAAACCTGCAGAACTTTTTTCCCTCCATCGTATTGGATCCAGATCGTGAAATATTTTGCATCCTCGGGCACAAGCTGGATGCCATGATCGGCCAAGGACACAGTTTTTTCTGACAATACGCTATTGATATTGAGACCGATGTGGTTGTCGTCGGGGTCGAAATCTTGCTTGAAGGTGTCAAACTCGATAGCCACAAGACGGTTGGTGGCATTTCCATCGGTGGCGGCATTGGTAAGGCCCAAGTACTGCCCTTCGCTACCTGGGGGAAGGTTGAGATCGGGCGCTATCACGAATGCCATGCCCTCTCCGTGACCTGAAGTACTCCTAAGCTTTTGGATGTTGATGATGAAGGAGGTGTTGAATGAGGCCACTCTTTCTCCTTTGTCATGGAGCTTGAAACTATCTTTGAACAGAATTCTTCCGGATCGGTCGAAGAGATCGTAGTTCTGCGCACCAGAGTCCGGGGTCACTTGGAGGGCACCGTTGTTGATACTTGCCGGTTCAATGACTTCAAATACATCGTGGTAAGATATATTAAACGGCCCTGGGTTCTCTATTGTGCGACGGCCTTGGGTTTCTGAAAATACCATTGAAAGCAGGAAGGTCAAGATGAAGAACTTGAGTCGCAGACCCATTTCAGGAAGTGGATTGCTTGAGGTCGCAGCCTCTAATCAAAAGTGCAGGGTCTTATGCACGTTCTTATATCTCGTGTCGAGGAAATCAAGGTTCACACGCAAAATTGAATTTGGATCCGTATGTTTTGCGAGGAACTTTCCCCCTAAAGATTATTCAAATTTTTCAATGTGCCGGAATTCCTCCATGACCATCTTGCAATGAAATGACCCTAAATATGTTGATTGAAAATATCGTTCATATCATGAGATAGAATCACGCCTTTTTACAAGTCAATGCAACATTAGCCTCACCCATGACACCTACTTCAAGTCGAATTCAACTTTCCAGCTCTCATAGAACTCATTTCAGGAAGGTGGCCATGAAGTTTTTGCCAATCGAGATGAAGCTCCTTCTGTCAAACATGGAACAGCCGCCAAATTCACAAGTAAGCGCGTTTGAGACGTTGCTGAGAAACTACGTATGTTGACGGGCCGAGCTAGAGAAGATTCTTCATTGTCTGATGCGGACCTATTCCCCATCGGACACGGAAAGAGAGAACAAAAAAAAAATTGACCAGAAAGAATCAGAAACCGAGATTTTACAAACAAACTGGATATTCCACGAGTAGGAAAAATTACCAAAAAAGCCTTAAACCTATTATAATTGCACAAATTCAGTTCTAAATTTATTTATTTTTTATCAATTGAGTCACAAACTTTTTGTAATTGTGTCAATTTAATCATTCTCGCCAAATTTAGCTAGCCAAAGATCGACGTGAACGTCGACCGACGACAAAACAATATTTTAATGTTATTTTATTTTTTTCAAAAATTTTATTAATTTTGTAATCTTTTCTTCTTCTTTTTTTCCTTTTCTTTCTCTCTTTTTTTTTTTTTTTTCTCTCCTCCCTTCTTCTTCCGTCGAACGACCAGAGGGGAGGGCCGGTCGCTGAATTAAGGCGGCCGACCAAGCCTGACCAGGGGCAAGCTCACCCCGCCGTTGCTCAACCATCGACAAGGCGAGGCGGGCCGCCTAGCAACGGTAGGGCGAGCTTGCCCTCAATCGAGCCTGGCCAAATGCATCAGTCCGACAATTGGCCCTCCCCTCTAGTTAGTCACCGGAAGGAGGAGGGAGAAGAGGAAAAAAACACAAAACAAAAAGAAAAAAAAAAAAAAAAGAAGGAAAAAAATGCAAAGATTAAAAAAATAATAAAATAATAAAATATTGTCCGTTGGCACCAACAAGCATCTACATTAGTGCCAGTTAGCCAAATTTGTCCAGAAAAGACTAAATTAGCACAATTACAAAAAGTTTAAGACTCAATTAATCAAAAAAATAAATTTAAGACTAAATTGACATAATTACAATAGATCTAGAACTTTTTTGGTAATTTTTTCTCGCTGAGTATACTCCAATCATTTAATAAGACCTTGGTCCTGCATGAGCAAAGTTCGGACCACGTGACAAGAAAGGGACACGAATCACCATCGCGCAATAATTTTCCGAGAGTTACCCTGAAATAAACTGCTGTAGCTTGAGAAACATTTTTGACGTCGGGTGTCTGATAGCGAAATACGAGAGGGCTGCCGTGCTTGCGTCAATCAAACTCTGGTCCGCCTGATCCGAGTCACGCCGTACGGCCTCTATGGTTTCCGGATCATCACATCTAGGTTTAATCGTCCTTGACGGTTCATCAAACAGCAGTGGTCTTCCATTTTATGCATGTTTCTGGTCTCAATCTCCCAATGTTACCATGAAATCTGCTGTCATCTCCATCTGAGGACCCCTGCTTCTCTCAGACTCTCACTAACAGCACCACCCCATACTCTCACAGTAACAATCACGAATAGATTTTTTGAAGTATCTCAAAGTCAAATAAAATAAGACCTGTGAAAGAGCTCCAAAAAGTTCTCCATAAAAATAGACAAGAGAAAAAAGAGGTAACCACAAAGATATTTAAAATTATAATTTTTGACACGAAACCGTTACAACATTGGTGTTCAAATCAGTCAGAACCCAAACCGTGACTAACTTTATCATTTGCTGTCTCCCAAGTTTTAAGTGGGTCGACATAACTGAGAGATTGAGCTCTACTATGAACAAGGATCATCATCTGTACTATATAGACCGTCTGCTTTGTCTGCCATTATCATATCTCGTAGACCGTCACTCAGCCATTAGCAAGGCGCGAAGGGTTGCCGAGCAACAGCGGGGCGAGCTTGCCCTCAACCGAGGCCAAGTGCCCTAGTCCGGTGATTGGCCCTCCTCTCTAGCTAGTCACCGGAAGGAGGAGGGAGAAGATGAAAAAAAAAAAATGAAAGAAATATGCAAAGATTAAAAAAATAAAAATAAAAATAAAATTGAAATATTAAAATATTGTCCATTGGCACCAATAAGCATTTACATCAACACGTGTCAACCAAATATGACTAGAAAGATTAAATTAGCACAATTGTAAAAAGTTTAAGACTCAATTGATAAAATAAATAAATTTATGATTGAATCGGCATAATTGCAATAGATTAGCATGCCCAATCCAACATAATAGCTGGCTTAAAAAGGGGAAAATAAAATTAGACAATAGCTCACCGTATCCTAACCGCATATTGAAGGAAAAAAGAAAGAGAATTCTTTCCATGGTAGATAAAATGACTGTCAATGTGCAGGCAAACACTCTAGAATATATATGTGATGCACCGATGCCACCCTCCGTTAAAGTATGAGTTGTGACCCACTTATCAAGAAAGAATCTTAGCGAGCAATGGCCTAATGCGAAATCGTGACAGTTAAGTCGTCTGTATATTCTGAATCGATGTTCTCCTCCACAGCACCTGCAGAGGGCCACACGAAGGCTGGTCTAAATGGTGGGACGTATGGCACTGGCAGCGATCCTGAAGCAATCTGCAAAATGGCCTGTGTTTTGGGTCTCTCGCTTGCATTTGGGTGTGAACATGCCAGACCCAAGAGCAGCAGCCGCTCCGCCTCCTCTGCCACATAACCTCCCCTCAGCCTCTCGTCAACTGCCTCGAGTACTCGCCCATCACGATGGAGCGACCAGACCCAATCCACCAAGAAGCAGAATCCACCAATCTTGGTCCATGGTCGCTGGCCGCACACAACCTCAAGAACCACTGCTCCAAAGCCATAGATGTCAGATTCCCTAGTGGCTTTACCTGCATCATGAATGGGGGCACTGTCAGACCATGCATTAGAATGTTCATGGTCTCTGTGCCTGATCGTTTTTAGGAATTCCAATGAACATATGTGCCAAATTTTAATCGTCTCAAGAACTATGATGGACTACCTGTGTGCAGGCACTCAGGTGCAATGTAGCCAAGAGTACCCGGTACACCTTCGAGCTCTGCATAGGAGGTCTTCCCATTCTCTATGGCTCGGGCCAAACCGAAATCGCCTAGCCGGGCGTTGAAGCTAGAGTCAAGCATGATGTTGCTGGCCTTAAGGTCTCTATGCACAACCTTCTGTTCATATTCATTGTGCACATAGTGCAAAGCTGATGCAACTCCTGATATGATCTGGTATCTGAGGTCCCATCTTAAGGTTTCTTTCTCCGCTCCACAGAATATGTGCGCATCTAGGCTACCATTCGGCATGTACTCGTACACCAGGAGAAGCTTCCCATTCTTGTAGCACCACCCTGAGAACGAAAAACAATATCGGTTGGGTGGTATGATGGAGGATTACTTAAGTAACTCAATTTGACTTGTATAACAAATCTTTGATTTGGCCACCTTTTGCTTGGTTATATTCAACTCAATTTATTTGATTAATCATCGGGTTCTAACTCTCTTAGATTCACCAATTGCTCTACATAGATTGAGGAGCAGTTTGATTTACTTACCGAGTAATTTGACGAGATGTTTATGGCGCAGCCGATTGATGATTGTAAGCTCAGCCAAGAAATCATCTTTGCTCTTGATGTTGTCCCTGGAGAATCTCTTTACAGCAATCTGCAGGCTCTCCTTTGACAATAACCCTTTGTAAACCACACCGAAACCGCCCTGTCCTAATTTGTTCTTCTCATTGAAGTTATCCGTGGCCACCTTCAAATCCCTGTACCGGAACTCTCTTGGAGTCCCCGGGAGGGACTGGAGGGTCCCCCGTATCGTTGGGTCATTGGCCGTCCTGTACTTCTTGTACAGAATACGCTGTATCCACCATCCTGCCAAGAGAATCACCAAAAGGGCCACCCCAACACCCAAGGCGATCTTTGCCTCGATCGTGAGACCCTCATCCTCCGGTGCCTCCTCCACCGTCAGACTCCATCCTAGCACGCAATGCAACTCTATTGCACTGCCCGTCGATGCAGCGAAACCAAAATAGGAGTGTTCACTCACATATTTTGCAATGTCGAGATCTTTTTTAGTCATTACAGGAACGCTTGGTCTCCGCTCGGCAGGTTCAGGATTTTCTTCACCCACCATGAAAACCTGCAGAGTTTTGTTCAGTCCATCGTATTGGATCCAGATAGTGAAATTTTTTGCAACCTCGGGCACAAGCTGGATGCCAGAATCGGACAAAGACACATTTAGTTCTGACTTTATGCTATTGATATTGAGACCGATGTGGTTGTCGTTGGGGTCGAAATCTTGCTTGAAGGTGTCAAACTCGATAGCCACAAGGCGGTTGGTCGCATTTCCGTCGGTGGTGGCATTGGTAAGGCCCAAATACTGCCCTTCGCTACCTGGGGGAAGGACGAGATCAGGCGCTATCACGAATGCCATGCCCTCTCCGTGACTTGAAGTACTGCTACGATTTTGGATGTTGATGAAGAAGGAGGTGTTGAATGAGGCCACTCTTGCTACTTTGTCATGGAGCTTGAAACTCTTTCTGAGCATAATTCTTCCGGATTTTTTGGAGAGATCGAAATCCCCACCAGAGTCCGGGGTCACTTGGAGGGCAAGGTTGTTGATACCTGCCGATCCAAGGACTTCAAATACATCGTGGTCAGATTTATCAAACGGCCCTGGCTTCTCTATTGTGCGACGGCCTTGGGTTTCTGAAAATACCATTGAAAGCAGGAAGGTCAAGATGAAAAGCTTGAGTCGCAGACCCATTTCATGAAGTGGATTGCTTGAAGTCGCAGCCTTTAATCGAAAGTGCAGAGCCCTATGCACGTTCTTATATCGCTGGTCGAGGAAATCAAGGTTTACAGGGAAAATTGAATTTGGATCCATATGTTTGCTAGGAACTTTCCCCCTAAATTCCTCCATGACCGTCTTGGAATGAAATGACGTCAAATTTCCGGTGGTAGGGGTTCTTTTAAGAACATGTTGATCGAAAATTTCGTTCATATCATGCGATAGAATCACGCCTTTTTACAAGTCAATGCAACATTACCCTCACCCATGATACCTACTTCAAGTCGAATTCAACTTTGTGGGGGCGAACAATCACAGAAAAAGTGCCGCCCAGCTCTCTCATAGAACTCATCTCAGGAAGGTGGCCATGAAGTTTTTGCAATCGAGAGGAAGCTCCTTCTGTCAAACATGATGCTGCAAATAGGAACAGCTGCCAAATTCACAAGTAAGCGCGTTTGAGAAGTTGCTGAGAAACTACGTATGCTGACGGGTCGAGCTAGAAAAGATTCTTCATTGTCTGAGGCGGACCTATTGCCCATCAGAGGAAGAAAAAGAAAATCGACCAGAAAGAATCAGAAACCCAGATTTTACAAACAAACTAGGATATTTCACAAGTAGGAAAAATTACCAGAAAAATTCTAAACCTATTATAATTGTACAAATTTAGTCCCAAACTTTTTTTTTTTCACAATTGAATTACAAACTTTTTGCAATTGTATCAATTTAGTCATTTCAGCCAATTTAGCTAACTAGCGCTAAAGTAAACGTTGACCAGCAACAGTGGACAAATTTTAATGTTATTTTATTTTTTTCAAATTTTTTATTAATTTTTTAATCTTTTTTTTTTCCTTTTTCTTTCTCTTTTTTTTTTTTTTCTCTCCTCCCTTCTTCTTTGGCGGAGGGGAGGGCTGGTCATCGGATTAAGGTGGCCGACCAAGCCTGACTAAGGGCAAGCTCGCCCCACTGTCACTCAGCCATCGGCAAGGCGAGGAGGGCTACCTAGCAATGGTGGGGCGAGCTTGCCCTCAATCGAGCCTGGCCAACTACCTCAGTCCAGACAATTGGCTCTCCCCTCTAGCTGGTCATCGAAAGGAGGAGGGAAAAAAAGGAAAAAAAATGCAAAGATAAAAAAAAAATATTAAAATATTGTCCATTGGCACCAATAAGCATCTACATCAGTGCCGGTCGGCCAAATTTGGCCAAAAAAACTAAATTAACACAATTACAAAAAATTTAAGACTCAATTGACCAAAAAAATAAATTTAGGACTGAATCAATATAATTGTAATAGCTTTTTACCAAAATTATATATATAATTGTAATAGATCCAAGACTTTTTTGGTATGCTCCTGTCATTTAATGAGACCTTGGTCCTGCATGAGCAAAGTTCAGATCACGTGACAAGAAAGGGACACGAATCACCATCGCGCAATAATTTTCCGAGAGTTACCCTGAAATAAATCGCTGTGGCTTGAGAAACATTTTTGACGTTGGGTGCCTGATAGCGAAATACGAGAGGGATGCCGTGGCCAAATAGCATCACCTCCATAAATTGGTTTAAAAGGCCTTTGCTTGTGTCAATCAAACTCTGGTCCGCCTGATCCGGGTCACGCCGTACGGCCTCTATGGTTTCCGGATCATCACTTCTAGGCTTAATCGTCCTGAAAGGTTCATCAAACAGCAGGGTCTTCCATTTTATGCATGTTTCTGGTCTCAATCTCCCAATGTTACCATGAAATCTGCTGTCATCTCCATCTGAGGACCCCTGCTTCTCTCAGACTCTCACTAACAGCACCACCCCATAATCTACATTAACAATCACGAATAATTTTTTTGAAGTATCTCAAAGTCAAATAAAATAAGACCTGTGAAAGAGCTCCAAAAAGTTCTCCATAAAAAAAAAGAAAAGAAAAAAAAAAGGTAACCACAAAGATATTTAAAATTATAATTTTTGACACGAAACCATTACAACATTGGTGTTCAAATCAGTTAGAACCCAAACTGTGACTAAACTTTATCATTTGCTGTCTCCCAAGTTTTAAGTGGGTCGACATAACTGAGAGGTTGAGCTCTACTATGAACAAGGATCATCATCTGTACTATATAGACCGTCTGCTTTGTCTGCCATTAATATATCTCGCTATAATCTTTGGTGTAGGCCCTACACATGCAACTCTGAGGGATCGATCAAGCCTTCTAGCACCACAAGTTTATCCAGCAGTGCAAATTTTTCCTCTTCAAGCACCTTAACTTCTTTCTCAACCTCCCTCAACTCGTTCCCCAAGGAAAAGCTTTCTTCCTCTAGAAGCAAATATCTCCTCCTCAGTGCTCGATACTCATCCCCGGATGTAGAAGAGTCTGGCAATGAATCTGAATTTGATCTCTCTTGCTGATGAAGCAATGTGGAGACATCATTCTTCAGGTTTCTTTTGGAGGTCCTCTGTCCATTCTTCGCTGATGGAGCACCCTTCAGCTGTTGAACCCCGTGAACACCATTACCTTGCGATGGGAGCACAGTTGCCCTTCTTGAAGGAGCTTTCTTCTTCCTCGGCTTCACATCTGAAACTTCCTCAGCAAATAACATTCTTGAATCTTGCATTTGACTGGCTCAAGTTAACTGTTAAAAGCACAAACGCCAATGACCATCTGATAAAAGGCAATTAAGCAAACCAAGATGCAAAATAAAGAGGTGAACCTTTTCTTTTATTAGTAATAGTAATAATAATATTATTATCATTATTATCATTATAAGTATTATTATCATTACTGTTATACTTCTTTGGAGACTGCTGTCACTGATTGCACTTCATCGAACATAAGAAAAAGGAAAGTTAACTTCAACTGAGAGAGGAGGCTCTTGCTACATATCAACAGAGCGCAATTTTCCAGAATACTCATATGCCCAAATCGTACAAGATATTTGACAGAACTAATAACTTGGACCAAAGGAATGTCCAGCAGACGAGTACAAAAGGCATGCACACTTGGAGCATACCTTCATGATGCATAATCTCTTTCAAAATATGGAATTTGAAAAGAAAGAAGAAAAACTAGCAACACCAAAACCCTATGTCATTGAATAAATTCTTTAGAAACCACAAAATTTACTAAATTCCAGCAATCACATTAACACCAGACCCCCAACACTAGAACATTTCTTGTGGAGCTAAATTATATTTCACTTACAGCGCAAAACAGATATAAAATGATACAACAAAGAGATCAATAAACAGTCCAACTTCCTAAAGTACTAAAAAGAAAAAAATCCTTTGCAAGAACATACCCCTACGCATTGACACTCTAGATAAGAAAAAGCGTAAAGCTGAGGAGAGAAGTGAGCAAAGGTATAAGGCCATCTGTGCTGTCATGTTGAAGCACATTACTTCAGGGGTTCGACACCAAAACAATGTGCCAAAAGAAGACAGTTCATCCAAATAACAATTGAATCAAGCAAGGTGAACAGATCATGGAGTACCCAAAAGAAACAATGGAAGCAATGTGGGACGAAAGAACAATGAATCCAAACAAGAACCAAGAAAATACGACATCAACAGCAACAAAAAGGCAGTATATGGGAAGCAAGACATAAATTCTGGTTCGAATTCAAACTTAAAAAAACACCACCGTGACGCTCGCTACCCACGAAGAAAGTAACCTGCAAAAACATCCGCAAACTACCGATCAATCCAAACCGATGCGGGCGACTCTGCTAGCTCAGAGATCAAGCTCAGCTCAGGGAACAAATCCAACGAGCAGCTCGGATTGGGAACTCGAAACACCCCACCTAACCACCAACCTAGGTTTCGTGTCTTCCCACGATCCAGCCTCGAGATTCTCTCCCCCACCCCAGCACACGGCGCGCGGCAGGGAGCGACAGACCAATCGACACCCACAAGACCCGACCCCCCAAATCCCCCACCTTTCCCCGCCGAAACGAGCTCTAGGGTTCCCAACCCAAATCCCAAAATCGAATTTACGGAAAGACCCAGGAAGCCAAATCGAAAGAGAAAGCGAAATTCGCAACTGGGTAACCTGAGAGGAGCGAAACGGGACGACCCGCGAGACGAAGAGGGCCGGCAGGGGAAAGTGCCGCGGCGCCTTCTTTCCTTCCTTCTTCCTTGTTTCTTGTTTTTCGCTTCTTTCCGCTTCTTGTTGGCTACGAGGGACGGAAGAGGAGGGCCCGGGTCGCTCGCGCCTCCATGTGACTTCCAAGAGAAGCATGGAGGGAGGGGGGAGGGTGAGAGAAGAGAGAGAAAGAGACAGAGAGAGAAAGAAAGGAAGTTATAAGAGGTCAGAGAAAGAGAGAGGATGGTGAGGGGATGGTCGTGATGGTGGTGAATAATGAATAATGGTGGGGGCTACGAGCTACGTCGATGGAAGTCCGCTCGTTCACGGTGTTAAACTTGCAGGCTTCCCTGGATTTTAGGAGAAAATGCCTCCCCCACTCCCTCCCTCCCGCAACTTCATCACTTTCCCCATCTCCCCTTTTTGCCCAAAAGCACCTCCTCCTCCTCCTCCTCCTCCTCCTCCTCTCTCTCTCTCTCTCTCTCTCTCCCTTTCTCTCTCTCCCACTTTTTTTTAGGGAAAAGTAAAATAATTTTCGAAGGAACATTTGACTCGATTAATCTCCACAAATATATATTGATAACAAAAAAAAAAAAAAAAACTCCATGAATATATGTAAACCTCCATGTCTGTCTGTAACGTAGCAGACAGTCGTTCGTTACTCCATGGATATTCTGAATGGAGAAAACGTCATTTTAAGATATCTGAATTGTATAGATTAATCGATTTTTTATTGATAAGGTATTTTAAATCTTTATAATTTCAAAAGGAAAAAAAAAAAAGAAGTTTGACTAGTAGATGATGCTTAAAAAGTTGTCTTTTTTTTTTAAAAAAATATAAATCGTCAAGCAGATAGGATTCTCAATAATTTTATCAAATTAATTATTGATAAAAGATATCAACTACTCTTGCTAGTACAGATGACATATAAGATAGAGAAGAACCGACAAAAAAAAAAGAAAAAAAGATAGAGAAGTTTTCTTAATGAGTTCATACTAGCTCTTACATATAATTGTTTGAACTTTGACTATTTATATGCTTAGCTTAACACTTGGGAGGAGGTTTGTATGTGAAAGGAACACTTGTCGTTTTCTTAGGCTAATGGAGTATTTTATAATTTGAAGAGTAGCCAGAAACTTCAAATCTCTTCCATTGATAAAGCCAACAAAAAGCCTTCCACTTAAACTTGTTGCTTCCTATCCTATATAAAATTAACTAAATTTGCAAAAGTATGATTGAAGAATTCAATATAATGAGAAATTTGCCATAAATTGAATGAAGAAAATTTCATCCTCTTGACTCATGTGATGCCATTACAGATTGATCTAACCACTTTCAGCTCCTAATTCTGTGGCTTTTGACATAATTTGATATTGATATTCACTTTGATTTTGCACCTATATATGTTTCTCTATGCTTTAAAGCTTTGGCAATTTTTTAGAAATCTTTAAAAATTAATTTACACTTCATATCAACTCCATATGAGTGTACGTGTAAACCTTTCTATTTATGTGTCTCTAATTAGACGATAGTTGCTCCATGGATATTTTGAGTGGAGAAGTTGTAATTCAAATAAGAAGTCCATGTCATATATATATCAAGTGCTCAATCAACTTTTTATAGATGGGGTACTTTCAATCTTCATGATTTCAAATGAAAAAGAAAAGGTTTGACGAGTAAATCATCCTTAAAGATCTATACTTTTGACAATATAGACACAATAGGATTCTCGTTAATTTTATCAAGTCAATTATTTAGAGAAGACATTGGCCACTCCTAAAATTTTTAAGTTTTGCTAAAACATGATGATATAAGATAGAAAAGTCCTCTCAGTGAGCTCATGCTAGCTCTTATCTATAATTGTTTGAATTCTAAATATTTATCTGATTAGTTTAATACTTAGAGAGGAAGCCTGTAGCTCAAAGGGACGCTTGTCACTAAACTCTCATATTCGATTTTCATGAGGTCAATGGAGTATTTTATAATTCGGGGACTAGCCAGAAAGTTCAACTCTTTTACCTGAGTAAAAAGTCTTCAACTTTGTCGTTTGCCTTGCTATAAAACTAAAGAAATTTGCAATAGCAAGAAATTTATTCAAAGATAGCCAGAACTTAGCCAAAAAAAATTGAAGCAATCATCCCCTTGACTCACGTGATGCCCCTCCTGATTCTCTGGCTTTTGATATTAATCTTCACTTTGATTGATTCTACAACTGTATATGTTTCCGTATGCTCTAAGGCTTTTGATGATTTCTTAAGAGAACCTAAAAGACTAATTTTCACATCCGGCAATTTGCTTCATCATATTAACCCCATGTCGGAAGGCGAGGACACGCGGCGGACAACTAAAGGGCTCGTCACCAACAACTTCTTGTTCCTCCAGGCCAAGAAGCCGAACCTGTATCCCTCCGTCGGCGCAGCCACCTTGAACTTCACGGTGAAGCTGATCTTCTGTCCATATCTCTCGAAAACCAACCGCCTCGGCACCACCGTGACGTTAATTCCTCTAGGATGCGAAACCATGGCTACATAAGCACTTCTCGGCTCCCCAACGTTGGTCACGGTCCGAGTTACCGAGATCTCGTCTTTGAGGCGAGGCACCACGATGGATGGATAGTTCAGTTCGGTCGCTGATGCGGGTCTGGGATCACATGTGCTGTTGTCTCTAGTAAGCAGGCGCAGCTTTTTGTCGTCGTAACCAATCGAGCACAGGAAGGCCTTGTAATCGTCAGGCTGCGCATCGTAAACGAGCCCGGGACTGAGGACGCGAGTTGGGCTCACAAAACCAGACCCGAAATCAAACGGACTGCCCCTCCGGCCATCAGGGTCCTTCGTGATGGGCTTTCGCTTCTTATCGAGCATAGTAGCTGCATTTTTTACGTCAATGCCAAAGGTTAACGACAAAGAAAATAAGGCAATTCATTGTCCTGTTTCTCTGAATGTGCACCACTTTTGACTTGTTCATAAACTTGGCAAATCAAATGTATGGGATTTAAACAAATGTAGCTTTAAAAAAATGAAATGGTTATCTGGGAAGTTTGAAATGTTGAGAATTTTACCTGTTGTCATGATTGCGGATTTGATAGCTGAAGGCGACCAGGTTGGATGAACTGCCTTTATCAAGGTTGCAATGCCAGCAACATGAGGACAAGACATAGAAGTTCCCGAAAGAATGTTGAACTGCATTTTTGCAACCGCAGGTGACCAGGCTGCAAGGATATTTAGTCCAGGAGCCGCGATGTCGGGCTAAAAGCCAAAGCACTTGATGAGAATGTGAATGCCTAATGTTGTTTGATGATGAAGAGGACAACGCTTCCTCATACCCAGAGTTTAAAAAAGAAGAGAAGGAATAACTTACTTTTAGGATTTCAGGAGTTATGTAGTTAGGACCCTTTGAAGAGAATGCAGCAATCCGGGGAGCAGGGTGATTTCCCCATACCGTTTTTGCTGAGAAGATCCTGGACATCGGTTTTCTGTTCATCACAAAAAGTGAGTTCTGTCAGAGAAATACACAAGTTTGCACTCTTTGGCAATTCTAAATTCACAATCAACAAGGCCATAAAATGAACCTTGTGTTATTTATATACGAGAGGATCTTCCTCCCGGTTCCCTTTCCAACAATGGCCGAGGGAATCACAAACGGTATAGCAACATCTTTATCATCATCATCAATCAGTATCATTCCAATCCCACCTGCTTCTTTTACAACCACACTTTTTTCCATCTTCGACTCGGTATAGCTTCCTGAATGCTGACACACCAGAATCTTCCCTTTGGCCTTAGCACGGCTCAAGGAACTCTCTAAACAGAAGCTGCGAGCAATAAAGGCAAGAATTGACTCTTATGTTTGCTTATCGTTAGCATCTTTATTGCGACATTTTCAAGTACCTTCTGCTTCACCTGGATTGATAAGGAGTAAAGTATCCAGCGTAGGCTTCGGAGGCAGGTATGATTCTTGCGGAAGTGTTCATTTCAAGGACTGACAGACTCGCACCCTATATTACCCCAAAATAAACAATTAATGTCCTTTGGCCCCATAGATCTAAGGAATTCAGAAATCACTGGAAAAGCAAGTATTACCGTAAAATTTGCACCATTTTGCAGCATGATATCAGATATGATATCTCTATCTGT
This sequence comes from Eucalyptus polyanthemos subsp. polyanthemos, assembly GCA_017140185.1. Lineage (NCBI taxonomy): Eukaryota > Viridiplantae > Streptophyta > Magnoliopsida > Myrtales > Myrtaceae > Eucalyptus > Eucalyptus polyanthemos. Next base: position 36,326,793 of record CM029466.1, on the reverse strand, counting down.
CGAGCTTGCTGCAACAGTGATCATCCATGGTGCGAGATTTGTTGCCGAAGCCACATTCCCATCATTTCCAGCAGAGGCAACCACCAAAATTCCATGACTGGTTGCATGGAATGACCCGAGAGAGATGGCATCATTGAAATAATCTCCCTGAGGAGCATCGGGACCAAGTGACAGAGACAATATGTTCACACCATCCTTAATAGCGTCATCAAAAGCGGCTAGTAGGTCCACATCGTAGCAACCAGAATCCCAGCACGTCTTGTACACAGCAACCCTAGCCATTGGTGCACCGCCTCTGGCTCCACCTGCTGCCAAGCCATTGTAGTTCATGTTCTGAACATAGCGGCCAACCGCGGTAGAGGCTGTGTGACTCCCATGGCCAGAGCTATCTCTGGGAGACTTGAATGTAACTTTGCTGGTCATGTCCTCTTCAGCTTCATAGCCACTTACATAGAATCTTGCTCCAATCAGTTTCCTGCATTACGGAGTTTCTGTTAACCAATACCAATAGTCCTTGACATCAATCAATTTGCTGAACTTGACTTATAATACTAAGGCCAAAGCAGAAAATTACTTGTTGCAGGATGAAACGTTGAATGCTTCTCCAGACTGGCATTGCCCTTCCATTTAGTTGGGACTGGAGGCATTCCCTCGTCACTGAAGCTTGGCGATTCAGGCCATATTCCTGCTTTGAAAAGTAACATCACGGATCATGCCTACCTTTTTTTTCTTTTTTTCTTTTTTTCAATTACATCCAAGATTCGGATGCAAGGATGATAGCTAACTCATAATTTGCACAATATCATGTAGATTAACTGATAATTTGCTCACGATCATGTAGAAATAAATATTTCTTCTTATCGTAGCAATTTACTTAACAATTACATAGACATCTATTCAGCATAAAAGAGCAAATTCAGACCCCGAAATTAAAAGCTGCGTTTCCCCAACAAAGGCACAACCAAGCTAATCGGCAACACTAGTTTAAACGGATGCATCTGCCAGGACTGGAGTAACAACTAGAGCAAGGTTCTCCTTTTAGAATAGATAGCTGCTTGTCCAGCCAGAAAATCCTCAAACAGGCAATGGTCCAAGAATCCGATGTATACAAAGGACTGTGTTTAAGAAAGGTCACCTGTATCGATAAAACCAACGATGACATTCACTTGGTTCTTGGTAGAGTACCCAGGAATTTCCATTGTTTCTTCCCCCATAAGACCCATGAAATCCCAGGAATGCGTAGTGTGTAGCTTCCTTTTGGTATTTGGGAACACAGAGACCACTCCTGGCATCTCTGTCAATCACCCAACCGCAACATCATCTTCTTAGTCCCGGCGAAAATCATACAAAACAAAAGCCGCAGGAATTCGATAACATCGCAACAGAGAAGAAGCGTTCAACCGTTAGCTTTATCACATACTAGCAATTTCAGAAGCTTGCTGATCGGTTATCTTCGCCGCAAAGCCTCGGAAACCATGCCTGTAGCTATACAGATGCGATGCCTGTGCTTCCTCCATTCTGTTAAACAACATCGACACGTGCTTGAATACACTTACAAGAAGGAAGCTCAACACGATTTCCAACAGCAATACAACACATTAAACAGAAGAGAGCAAAGAACAGAGCAACTTATTGCCCCCACAGGATCCTGGTTCACGACACAAAACTGACCTTCCACTGTGCACAGAAGCAAGCATCTGGTGGTCTCGCCACGCGGACTCGTCCGGCTCTTCATTTCTCGCGCTTCCCATGTACACCACATACACCTGAAACCGAAGCAAGAACCAGAGAGAACCCAGAAATGAATACCTCCAGGAATCCGGAAAAACCGACTAAACCCACGCGGGTCTCGACTCTACCGAAGTGGGTGTCCCGCCATCTCACCTTGGAACCGAGGCAAGTGCTGATCTCCGCCGCAAAAGCAGAGAGAAACAGAAAAAGGAGACAACTTTCCCCGCTGTTCAATCTCAGGGAAGCCATGCTCAACTTTCTGTGCCTGGTCCAGCGCCTCCGTGCCGAATCAAAGCCTGTGGCCTCTGGTGGTTGAGACTTAAGAGTCAGGAGAGGGCATCAATCAATCAAGCTTTATAAATGAAAGAGATAGAGAGATAGAGAGAGAGAGAGAGTACGAATGATGTGGAGGATAGAGAAGGAGGACGGGAAGATAGAGGCGGAATGTTTTTCACAGGGATGCTGTGGGGGGGTGCTGTTGCAGGAGTAGCTTGCAAGCGGTATAAAAGCACGAGCTTTTCTTGGGAAAAGAGGAAACGATGAAAAGTGAAAAAGATATACAAAGAAAAGGGTCCAAAAAGGGAGGTGCTTGCAGCGCCCCGCATTAACGTGAACGAGGATACAAGCTCGGCAGAGATTTTGCAGTGGGGATGGTGGTGCGGTTGATGCCAGTGATGGGTGGGGGTGATGCTTTTGGAGCGGGGGATTGACAGGTTTTGGCTTCTGCTTTTTTTTCCTCCTTTTTCTCGGCCTTTTTTGGAGGTGACCCGTGGCATTATCATCACATGGATCTTGCTTGCAGCAACAAATTGACAGAAAAAAGAGAAGATTACGTGATTGAATTGCTATGTGTACTGGTGAACAGATTGATCTCGTGAATACATGTAAGGAAAGCCAATTACTTTCTCTTTTATATCCATGAGAAAAAAAAAAATTGAAACTCTTTTTTTTTAAGTGGACGACCGCGTTTAGTAATTTGACAAATTCGATAACTAATAACAAAGATCTAAAAGGTTTTTGTCTATGCTATTAGCGCACCACATGTGAAGTCCACCTTTTCTCAAAGACAATAGGGTCAGCATTGTTAGAAATCAGGCATCAATACTTCTATGAGACGTTTGCTTCATATTAACTTCCGTTGTACACAAAATCCCTGAGCCGTTTCCCATGAACCAAATCTACTTTCTACTAGCCATTTGTTCGATTTTCCGTTAAAATGCGTGCTTGTTGATACATTCAACTTAGAAAATGACAGATCCATCGAATCTACATATGTCAATAAGTACACGTTTGAAAGAAATATCAAAGAAATACTAAGAAAGTACAAATTCAGGTTACGGATACTGTTTTGTAATTACTTGTGAGAGGGAAATTTAATTTGGGGCATATATAACACGAGGATGCCGATTTGGGGTTCCTAAAATAAGTTTAACCACACACAAAAAAAAAAAAAAAATCAAGGATATTCAGTAATAATTCCAGCCCATCCCTTCCCTTCCCCGTCCGGTCAACCCAACTTTGACCGGGCCCCGCTTGAATCCACAAGACCGTTAAAAAGCAAAAAAAAAGAGAGAAAGACGCAAGAAAGCTGGACCGCAGAATTATTGCGAGTCGAGCCGTAAAGCAAAGTGCTCTGTTATAGGACAGCACCGCACCAACCAACAGTCGCCATCTCGCTCCCCCTTAACTCACCCGTGACTCACCGAGTCGGCGTTGAAAATTCGAGCAGGCGACATCGGGCCAACGGCCATTTTTTTCCACGACCTCGGAGCGAGAAAAGATGAAACGGCAAGGACGACAAGTGCGCCCTAGTAACAAACGTCAATGCGTCGATAGTGGTCGCACATGCACATGCACAGGCACGCGCACGCGCATTTTTTTTTTTTACTTTTGGGGTCTCTTATTTAATTCGACCGGCTTTTTCTCATTCACTTCTTTTAGCATAAATGCCCGTATCGAGCATTGTTGCCATGGAGTACGTTGGCGTGTTGAGGATTTTCAACTCGATTAGATCCGTGGGGGATATAGGTGGGCCCGTTCGGATTGTGCTCGGTAGCATCAGGTTCCAGCCGCAAGGTGGCAATTGGACCTGCCAAACGGATAGGCCAAGTTAGGTTTATGTTGAATCAAAATAGTCCGACCTAAATAAATCATTTAACTTTTTTCGATCAATTTCCGTGCAATGCAATCATTTTGCTTTCTTTTTAGCCTTATGTTTTTTACCCATTCATCCGACTCGACTCATATTGCTAAAAACACTTCGATATTTGACTAAATCTATGAAAAGTCATACTCAAATTGAAGTGAGAATACGGCACGAAAGAGGGCTAGGTTAAGTGAGGGTGGAAGAGAATGAAAAGAGCATTATAAAAGTGGATTGAGTTTAAATAAATTGTAAACTCATTTATGATTCATTTAACGTTTATATTATATTTAAGTCAATTTATGACAAATTTACTCAATATAACCAATCCAATTATGATTCATTTTATACTCATATATGTTATCTAGAGGCAATGCGACACTCTTGAATTACTCTGAGCGAGATATATTATGATTCGAATGCAAGATTTGGTGCATCTTGAACCAAATGCTTGAAAACATCTAACCATCCTCTTGGGGTTAAAAGACAAGTAATTTAAATCGACACTAAATGCAGGTACCGGGACACAGGCTTCATATGTTAAAAAGGAAAATTTAAAAATAAAATAAAATTAAAGTAGTAATTGTAGAAGTGAAGAGCCAAAAAGAAAACATCTTGAAACTCACTTATACCATGCCAAGTAAGGTATTTACATTGTTCATTGATGATTAATTATACTAAAATTGCACTTGGCACTCTATTTGGAAAGGGGGGATGAAGAGAAAAAGGTCACTTCAAGAAGGAAACCCATCTTGGCCCCCCTCAACATGGCCAGGCGAAGCATGTGATCACTAGGGGTAAATCTCTGATAAATCCTAATCATCATTAATAATCTTGATAACTCAACTGACTTCAATTCTTATTATATGTAATCAGAATCAACTGAGTACCCCACACCCTCATCATCATTCATCCATCCAAAAAAGAAAAGGCTGCCATATAAAATATCAAGATGTCAAACAAACCCACCATGAGAGTTAGTGCGAGGACAGACTAATGGGTAAGTGTAATTATCAATGTCATCATCACACATCATCAAAGCAAACCTTATCAAGAGCTGCATATGCTTTGCAATCGGAAAAGGGTGTTTAAGATACCTTGTCGGGGGAAGGTCACGTCTTTGCAAGATTGATATCTAACCAACTAGGAATAGTGTGGAGACGGCGGTGTTAAATCACTAGATCAAGGCGCCTCGTTTTCGGCTCCGTTCGTTCGGTGTCACTTTTGAAAGGAGAGATCGCAAGAAGATCAAAACCGAGTTCTTAGATGCTTGTGATTTATTGGATTTCTAATTTTAACGTCGTTCTTTCGACACTTGAGTTAATTGTTTGATTGTTAACATGAGATAGGCACTATGAATGTTCCTATTTTCAGTGGGGAAAAAACACATGTGATTCCTCACATTCCCTTTACTTGCGAGCTTTTATGTAAGATATTGGAAAGAATATCTTGATGTACGTAACTACCAGTCAAATAATAAGGCCAATTTGTCATCTTTTGGTTCCAATAGTTCCACATTTGTCAGTTTCCAATCATGTTTGTCCTTTTTAATGAGCCTCCACGCTTGTTGTATACAGACAGAACACAATTCAATGTACATAAGCAAACACACCACATTGCCTGAATCCTCCTCTTTGCTTAAGATGAAATTCCGCATTCTCTCTCTCTCTCTCTCTCTCTCTCTCAAAAAGATTACAACTTCATGGATTTTGGTGGCATCAAATCTAACAAATCTAGCTGTCAATTGGGTGTCCATTTGGCATCTTCTTGACCTTGATATTTTGTGTGTTTTTTCAATGAGCAATTACACTACAAATCCCAGAAAAGGAGAGAAGACCAGAAAATTTGTCTCTTTGCATTTGCTTAATTGTGGCCATATTAAATACCTAACGTTATCCCTTTTGTTATTTTCTTGTCTCTTTGTGCATATGCTAAGAATGATGTTGATGCCGATTGGGCCAATTTACTCTTGTATTCAGTCAAAATTCTTGAACCTATGCCAATAATATATGTGGATATGCCATTTGTCCTTGACAACTGGAAGAAACGTACTCGGGGAAAGAAGGTCCTTTCTTTATATTCACAAAGGGGGAAAATGTGTATTTCCATCTTTTGGAAATAATTTTAGGTTTAAAATATGCAACTTCTATATGATACATGACGCTAAATTGGTTTTTTTTCCTCCAAAGTGTTGGACAAATTAACGATATGACCTAAAGGATTATGAGATAAGCATTGTGTTCAAATTACAAGACCTATTGGTAAAGGTAACTCCGAGAGTTGGGCCTAATATCTTGAGATGAAACTTGACTCTATGCATGTAGACATGATGGTTCTTAAGCGTTCTTAGAGACTAGATTGAGTTGAAAGTCCAAATATTCAAATATTCACAAGAGTCTATTATATCTATTGTTCTTCTACAAGGTTGTATCAATTTCCAAGTTATGTTGTGGTTGCTTTTAGAGAGTAGTGACAGCATGTGTCTTGTAATTTGAATTTTGTGGTGTCGTGTCTTGTAGAAGGGGGAGCTTGTGTCTTTGAAGTAGTTCTTGTTATGACTAAACCTCGTTATACTATCCATGACTTTTCTCATTTCAAAATATATTTATTTTTTATTATATAAATGTTGGTGTTATTATTCTCTTCGAATGCTCTCTTATTGCTTCCCCTATGTTATTGTTGTTATCCTTGGGTGACTTGGTTGACTAGCTTTATATCTCATATAGGTACGGAAGGTCCTTTTCTTTCTCACTAGCTCCTAATAGTTTTGTCTTTTTTGGACAAGAACGACTCCTGTAGCTAAACAATAGCAAAATTGGGATCTCGATCTCCATAAGAATTTTCATTACTTTCACGTGTACATAAAACCTGCCATTCTTTATCTTCCATAGTCAGTGCGAGCGTGTTATCTTTTTATTCAGTACATCCGATTTTGTTTCTTTTGTAATTCGAAAACTACTCTATTTTACTCATTATTCATGTCTTGAAAATAATCATTAATAAGCATTTCGATGAGAAAATGGAGTTATAACGATTTCTTCTTCTGTTTTCTCCAATTTTTCGAGCAAATAAAAGCATCTCGAATGACGTGGGAAAAGGTTGGCTCGCATCGGCAAGCGTGGTGAATTGGGATGGAGACATGATGAGCTGCGGAAGAAAGTGATGCCTGTGGCGTGTGAGAAAACAAGAGGGGACAGGACTCGATCATCACCACACCTTTTGTCGATTGAGGAATCAAGAGATATACATACATACATATATATAAATTCCATGTTGGTAAGATCTTGAAGATGGGCACTGTGGTAATTATTGCCACTAATCATGACTCATAAGGAGAAAATAATGATAATGATAAAAACGAAAAATGGAGATTGGAGATTTTGGAGAATCTTATTGAGTGATGTTGTCACGGACTCATAGGGAGAGGGCGGTTGTTGGCAAATTTTCGCTATTTTTCTTTTGCTTTTTTTTTTTTTAATGATTGCTTTTGGTTATATTTCAAGCAACAGCAACCTTTGAAGGCATCCAATTGATTTCTTTCCTTTTTTTCCCCTTTCTTTCCTCTCTTCTTTTACCCCCTCCTTTTGCCAAACTTCAGTGTGTATCCAAATAAACTACTTGTCCAGAAATCCTGATTAGACAAGGATGACAAGCAATGTTTGTCCCCTTACAATCATTCTCATTCAATTATAGGTAGGAGAGAAATAGTAATATACCCAAATAACTTCTCTCTCTGTTCTTCTTTTTTGGGTTTTTGCCGATTGGAGTCGGATCTCATTTCCATATGTTGGACAATGGAAATAGGGAGAGTGTACCGAGCGCGGCGCCCCAGCTCCAGAAGAATGGCTAGTCAGCCTCCATGGCTAGAAAACCGACGTCCTATGCTCGAGTTACTCGGCCCCCGATGACGACGGAGTGGAATAAATGGAAAAGGACCCAAAAACTGATGAAGTCTTGGGACATTAATTGGAAGAGATCAATAGTGTAGGCTTTAGGACTTCAAAAAAAGGCTTCTAATCAAACCGGGCCGGTCCATGGAATAATTGGACCGGGCCTCAATTCTCCATGTGGGCCGAACATGGCGCATGACAAGCATGAACAAGGCCCAATCCTGCAACTGGCTAAAGTAAGTCTGCAACCAAACACAACAGGGAAAAATCGAGTGGCTAAACCAACGAACGGTCCGAAGCCCCCGTCTCTCTCTCTCGCTCTGTCTGGACTGGAGTTCTGGTAAATGTGTGCAGAAGGTGAGCTCCAATGGCCGCTTTTGGCACTTTCTTGTGTTCAAAGGTCGTTCCTTTTTTATATTCGAAAGTTGGTTATTGATGGGTATGATGTTTTTCGCTGTGACTGAGCTTTGCTGCTGATTAGTTTCTTGAAACAAGTGGAGGGAATTGAGTGGCGGGTCTTCCTTGTTTGGTGATAGAAACTTGGGAGTGTTCGGGTTTGTCCCCGCACTGCATTCGGATGTTTGGTTGTGCTTCTTTTTGTTCTCATCTTCTGTTATTGCGATCGAATAACCTGTCTTTTTCGGTAGGTGTGGCTGCTAGATTGAGTAATTCTCATTCCGAATCTGTAGTCAGACTGATCTCATCACTTGATCAGGATTGATTTTTGGAACACGGCAAATGCAAAAGATTGATCTTATCTGTTTAGGATGGATTTTTGTGGAACTTGTCAAATGGAAACGATTGATCTTATATGTTTAGTATGGGTGCTCTTGAAACCAGCTTAAAAGTGATCCAAAACAAAGAAAGCACGTGTAGCCAATTTCCCTTTCGAATTAATTTGCTTTATGCTGTCATCTTTGATGTTAGGATAACCAGTATCTGTAGAAGCATCTGAAGTGGGAGCTATGACTGTGACCATGGTTTCCTCATGCAATCCATGTTTAGTCCGTCATCCTGGACGACAGAATCAATGGTATGCCAAGACATTCCTCGGTGCTGGACAGAATATCCAGAATCTTATTTGTACTACAAGATACCAAGTCCAACATGATTATCAAGAGAAGAAGTTAACCCGAGTATTTGCTGTCACGGAAGGTTCTACGGAGTCGAGCAAGTCTGAAGAGACTCTTCCATCTTGGGCTAAACCAGATGCGGATGAGCCTCCTCCATGGGCTCGGAATGAAGGAGCACAGAATGCGTCTCAACAGAGCTTTGAAGTGCCCTTCTTTGTTTACTTATTGGCCTCTGCTATAACGGCAATTGCTGCAGTAAGCTTCTTTTGCTTTCCTTGCTCTGTTCAATACAGAAAGAATTGGCTGATAATCTTTATGAAATCCAATTGCAGGTAGGTTCTATATTCGAGTACGTCAATCAGAGGCCTGTTTTTGGAGTTTTGAATTCGGACAGCATCTTTTATGCCCCATTGCTCGGCTTCTTTGCATTCACTGGCATCCCCACCTCGGTAAGTTTTGAAGTTCTAATGAGTTATGGATTCTTGCCATGTGGTGGAAATATTCAGCTAATAAGTTCTGCCTGAATACAGGCGTTTCTATGGTTCAAATCAGTTCAAGTTGCGAACAAGGAAGCTGAGGAGCAAGACAGGAGGGATGGCTTTTTGTAGAGTCAAGTGCCTTGCATAAATGTCAGGGTAGAATGATGATTCTTCATGGAATATGGTTGTGTCTAGATAAGGTCTAAAGGCCGTGTTTCTTGCAGTCAGTTTTGCAAGGTACAGAATGTTAAATTGTAAATGATGATTTATGTGCAAATTTCATTCTATCGTCATAGAATTTCAGGCATACCTGATGGTATTGTTCAAGAAACTTAAAGCGGGTTCATAGTATTATAGAAAAAAATTATCATTTAGCTCCCCGTCCCTAGGACTAGCCAGTCCAATAGTCCAGGGTGAGAGTTTCAGATGTATCTGATGAACCTTTATGGAACCAAAATGACTCATTCGTGATTCAATTTGCATATTTTCCAGGTTTAACCGTATGGCTTCACATTTAACAGAAAAGCAAAAATGGTACTTTTTTTTTACTTGTATCTCTTGAGAGGCTGATGGCTAATTTTTAATATGAAGAATGAGAGACAGCTAGACAAAATATCAGTCTAGTTTGATTGCATGACAAAACAAAATCGCTCGAGCAGTTGTTCTTGAAGTTTGAGATTATAATAGAATAAAGGCGAATTACGTCTTTTACTCATCTGCACTATCTACACAGAAGAGACAAACGGTTCGATTGAATGAAGACGCTTGTAATATTATAATCACTAAAACTTTCTGGATGGGATATGACAGGGAAACACGAACTCATATCAGGAACTCGTGTAAATGGTTACAAGAAAGCATGGCAAGGTGGTTATCATTTAATTTTTCTGCAACAAGAAATTCAATAAAAGCTGCCTCAAAGTCTACATTTCTATATACAAAATTGTCCATACCTCCACGACTCTCACTGTCAGCCGTGAGCTAAAAGTTTGTGGCTGGTGAGTGCTTGGACCTGCAGTTGGTGACTTCATTGGAATGCATATTTCAAGCAGATGTATAGAAGGGAATGGGGGCTCGAGCATCGGAACAACTTACTTGCAAAGAATCTGAAAATAGTCTGCAAACAAAATTCATGGAGGAGGAAAAAGGAGAGAAGAGTCCTGCCCCGGCTTTATCCGTGCTCCAAAGACTAGACCGCCTCAACCATTTGGTAACAGCAATAGATATTGTCTCCGTTTTTTTTTTTTTTTGCCCTTCTGATCATTAATGGAAAGAGATTGAACTTGTAGAACTGATAGAAGGTCATAGCAAATTCTCTTACCCTCTGATGTTTTAAGTTTCTAAGCACAGTACCTTGATGAAACAGCTACAGGTTCTGGAGGAGACGAAGAGCTCATCAGCAAGATTTCCTTCAGGCCTGGTTGCGGAGAAAATTAGAGCAAAGGAGCAAGATCATTGCAAGACCATATCATCTGCATTAGAGGAAGCTCATCACAAAGGGACGTTGATGGATAGAGTGGCAATGCTCGAGGACCGAGTCTTACAGGTTCTGCGAATGACTCTTAAGTTCATGCCCTAACTCTGGCTGCTGAGTTATTTTTCTTTGGCACTTATCTGATTTGGAAATGCTAATATTGTTTAAAGAGCTAATAGCTGATTATAGCTCTTCGTTGGTCATAGTTGAGCCTAGAGATTGGAGTTGGAAACGTTTCGAAATCAAGCTATTCTGTCGTCCAGACAACAGCTGAAAATGTCAATCAGCACACTCCAGAATTGGCTGTGGTAGCCACAGAGAGTGCGGATTCGAAGGAACATGGACGAGAGAAACCACATCCTTTCTCAACACAAGTGAGTTGCAGATACCATAGGAACATTAGCTTCATGAATTTGACCTGGCAACTTTGACATTATACTAAGACTCAGCTTGGTAATAACGTTGACTGGTTTCAGGAAAAGGAGTGCGCAGATGCAGAAGCATGTGTTGAGAAGACAAAAACAGCGGGAAGCCACAAAAGCAAGAGGCGGTCGATGCTGAGGAGAAGTAAATGGCTTTGTGTGGTGGTCTAGAGTGGAATGTTGATTCTCTTTCTGCGCAAACTCGCCTGAATTCTGAAAGTTGAACAACTTTTAATATGCCCAATTTTCCTTTTCCTGGGTATGCTCAATAAGGACACTTTCAACAGTGCAGTTCCTTTTGCCCTTTTCTCTTCAAATTCATGGCTGCAGTTTTAACATTTGGGATTTAGCATCGATTGAATCTGCATTTGCAATAACCATTTATGCCCCTCTTTTCTTTGTATGTATTCCTGGTGAGCAAGATAGAAGAGAGATGAACAGATCAAATGGTATTGGTGCAATTTTCTTCCTTTGATCTCGTCAAATCCTAAAGATTTGCAGCACCACGTCAAAATCACTCTTTGGATGCTTACCTGATAGTGTGAATGCATTCACATAGTTAAGTGGGTCATGGGAAGGCATTTTAGCTATATTAGCTCTTGATGGAGAGACGTGTGGGAATATATATGCATCAGTCTCATCGAAGGGTGGACCCAAAAGTGGGCACTGATGTTAACTTGGCTTACTAATACAAATTTTACGCAGAATTACTCATAATTTCATATTTTGCGTCATTTATCCATAATCTTTATTGCTTAATTTCTTTAAAAAGCCCAATTTTAGGTTTGATCCCAATTTCACCCCTATTTCTTTGTCTAAAAAAAATTACATACCTTCACTCTAGTCCTATATCTGCCCTGCGACCCAAAATCGACATTGGTCTTTTCAAACTTATCAATGTTACAGGCTGTTATTGTTTCATTTGAATGCAATCGTGCCCGTAAAATTACAAGTTCTAATAATGAACCTTTAATTGACCCTAATGTTAATTACTTTAAAGAAATTAGTGGCGAGTTTTGGCATGGGGCAGATTTTAGACTATAGTTCAATGCTCAAAATAGAATTGAGATTAAACTTAAATGTGAGAGTATTTTAGGGAATTAAGCCTAATCTTAACTCATAATTCTACCCGATTTACAAAAGGAGTTAGAAATTTTATAGACTCAGCATCTACTTTCATCTCCCCATGAAAGATTTGGTATTTACTTAGAAATGAATCTCTCTCTATAAAAGAGTGACGCCAAATGTTTTTGATACTCTAGTCTTTGATTATTGCACCTTTTAGCTAGCTAAAAAACCCTCTATAAATCTCCGGGGTTTATCAAGAATCGAACCGTATCGCTTCCCTCGACTCTCAAATGGCCAAGCTAGAGTCATTGAATTCGGTGAACGATGTATATAAATTCTTCTTATTTGATTGGTTGCCCTCTCTATTAAAATTCATATAAAAAAAAGTAAAACTATATAAAAACACTCCCGAACTTTGGGATTTGCACACGCTTACTTTTAAACTTTCTACCGTTACACGTTAATCCATGAACTATTATTTTGTTATAGCAGTCGATCCTCAGTTATTTTTTTTATTAGCGTGTGTTGACGTACGTGACTTTTACAAGTTTAGAACCGATTGATTGGTGGGGCGTGACTACTTTTCTCAGAAAATAAAAATCGACAATGACAACTCTTTTTTTCTTATTCTTTCAGTCGAAGCCACCTAGTGGCAACTCTTAGAGATACAGCGCTAGTCGGTCTGGAACTACCCATCAACTCCACAACGACATTAACGCGGACACGCGTCCCTTCCCAGACCAAAACGTGGACGGACAATCGCCAAAGTTTGGATCTTAGATGCGTCCGGTTGAGTAGCAGACTGAAAAACTGACATGCGCATAGCAAATTGCAGTAACTGGGTCCTTCGATCCGCCTAGATATCAACTTATTCCAAGTTTAAAAAATTTATTTGTTCTCGGCAATCTGTCACCTGCATTCCGGTGGAAGGGTGACCACGTGAGAGAGACTTCCACTGGAGTGTGGAGGTGGCAAATCCCAAAAGACCGTCGGTGTTTCGAAGAAAATGATGGTGGTGAAAATGGTCATGTGTCCTTTATTGTGAAGAAGCAGAAAGAACTCATTCTTGGGACGTTTCTCTATTCGGGTTAAAATTCTGTGAATTCCCAGTATCAAATCAATTCATCACTGCTGAGAGTGTTCAATGGAAGAGAGGAGTTTCCATCGTCCAATATATTGCACACCGCAGTGGCTTTTGGGATTTGGTTGGGTGCTATTCACTTCGACGCCGTACCAGTCCTCTTCTCTCTCCTCTTGCTTTCTCCCCACAAAGCTCTTCTGCGAGCTCTCTCTGCTCTTTGCTCTTATTCAATCTTTTCTTTTTGGCAGTTTATATCTCGTGGGTCATTTATAGCTGCTGAGTTTTCTTACTGATCAGGGTCTTTGGGTTGTTTGTGGTATTTATGTTCATTCCAATCAATGATAGAAGCAAAATAGGCAGAAAGTCACCAAGGTACCCTTAGCTTCTTATTTCTTTTCCCCCTCCTTTTGGTCAGGTTTTCAAAGCTCGTGAATTGATTTTCTGAGTAATTGGATATGAGTTTTGTACAATCCGATTGATCTTCTGATGGTGGGTTTGGTCTTCAGGCACATGTGTAGACATGCTTGCAGTTATTTCCCAGTTACTCTGCACGTGGAGGATATAATAGAAGCCTTCGATCCTAATTGCGCCTATGGTCAGTCGAGCACATTCTTCTTGTTCTTCCGGTTGATTTTAATGAAATAGGAATGAATATGGTATCACTGCCGAATAGGCAGGTTAAGGTCAATTTGAATTAATGGATAGTTGTTATTCGTTGTGGGCGTGTAAAGTAGGCAGATGAACCTACTCTGCTAGAGTTGAAGTTGCTTTTCAATGATAAGGGCTTGGCCATGACGTTTGTAGTTGAGGAAAGATGAGGACTGGCGGTTTAAGTTGTGGTAATTCCAGTATGAATCAATGAAATGATGGCATGGTATTTTGTGGGATCAGAGTTGTGATAGCAAACCTATGGATCCAATTGTCCTGTCTCGCGTGTCTCAATTGAGATGCAAGAGAGAATATTACAAATTCATTGGTCTTTATGTACAATATAATCTTATATATGAAATTTTATTTGAAGAGCAGACTAAAGATGTCATTTTTGTATATGTTAACGCTTAAATGGTATGTGCATTGTTTATATTGGAAAAATAAAATGTCTGTTTGGTAATCTCCTTAGAATAGAAAAAGAATATAAATACATTTGGTAACGTTAGTTAATTAGTCCATTTTCTAAAACAGAAAAATGGCATGGGAATACATTTGCAACGAAAACAAAAAGTAAAAATAAATTTATTTATGTGTTCCTGAGAATAGACATAGAAAAAAATATTTTTGAATAAATTATTTTCAAAAAATAAATGTTACTAAACGTGCCCTAAATGTGTAGTATAAATGAGGGGTTTTAAGTAGTTCGTGGAAAAATAATATTGGTGTTGGTTGGCAACTAGGGACAGTTCGTTTTTCCGACAATAGTGAAGAAGTGGTGAAAACGATGGTTTGTCCTTTCTAGCGAATGAAAAAGCAGAAAAAACTCATTCTTGGGACGTTTTTTTCTTTTTGGGTTAAATTTCTGACAACCCTCAGTGAAAATTCTAACATGCGCAATCTTTTCCTTTCGTAGATTCCATTTGTTCAGTCAAGGAAAGGATTTGTGCGCATAGCCGTGGAGACGGGCTGCCCCCTGTTTCCACTTTTCTGCCACGGTCGAGTAACTTCTATCTTCTTTCTCCTTTCTTCTCCGCTCCTTTTTACCGGGCCATGCCCACAATTCGATGTCCCATGCTACTTGTTTGATTTGAATACTGGATCTCGCACAGCTGTTTTGCCCTTATCTTGCTACGGTCAAATGTCTACAAGTGGTGAAAGCCCAACCGAGTTGTATATGCAATTTTCTAGAGTAATTAAAAGTGCTTTTGATAACGTTTTTATTCTGAAGAATAAATTTTTTTAGAAATATTTTTTCTATTTTTGTTCCCAAAAATTGTTTTTAAGCATTTGAGCATTCGGCAACTATACAAATTTTCTATTTCCGAGAGAGAAATGTATTTAGTATGACCCCATATATTTTTTATGACTTAATTTTTTTAATTTATTAATAATTTCATTATTTTTTTTTCTTCTCCTTCCTCCAGCCAGTTGCTGGCTGGCGACCAGCCAGACCTTGCCAGCCTCAGGGGAGCCTCGCCATGCCTAGGCGAGGTCGCCTTGCCCAACCAGGGTGAGGCTAAGCTGGCCCGGCATTCGCAAGGTCAGTGTCGCTCTCGTTGTGGCTAGGCGAGGCTCAAGGGGCCTCGTTGGGCCTCGTTTGGCCGATCGGCAGCTAGCAATCGATAGGAGGATGAGGGAGGAAGAGAAGGAAAAAAAAAAAGAGAAAAAAAAAAGCTTGATTCTTAATTCTTGTTTCTTGAGTTGTTCCTAGGAACAAGAAGCAACTTTTATTAATTTTTTGTTTTTGTTTCAAATCTATTCTCAAAATAAAAAACTTACTGATCCATTCTATTTCTACTCCCAATAACAAAATAATAGAAAAACCTGTTCCCAAAAGCGTTACCAAATGTAGCCAAAGTCTCCCTTGATTCTCTTTTGAGGAATCTTTGGGTATGTATGACTCTCTTTGCTAAATTAAAAAGATGAGATTGTGGGATCCTTGACGATTTTCCATGAATCGCGTGTCTATAGTAGAACTGTAATGAATCGACATATCCATCCTGTAGTGTTTTCACATGGTTTTCTCTTCACATGTCTCCTATACCCTTCCAAAATCCGATGTGTGTGGTCGTTGGTAGACCGATTTAGTTTGAAAAAATTTCAAAACCCACCATGGAAGACGTACGATTCGTTGGTTTTCGACCACACAACTTTCTTTTACCCGACTTCACATTCACACAATAAAAATAGAGCTCAAACACAGATTCTTTTGAACAATTCCAAAAATCAAATGCCTTGCGTGTCTTAGTGTTGTGACCTGACAAAATTTGATACCTACCCTGTGGTTTATACCATCATTTATCATCTCAAAATCCATTTGGCAGGTCAACGAGGCGCACGGGAAGTTTGTTGAAGCCTTAGAGATCTCTTCAAAAGGTATAAGGCAGGGGTCGGTCATGCTGTTCTTGAGCTGAAAACTCCCGGAGCATAGCTTCGATACGTTGTCATTAATTGGAGGCCTGTGTTTATATGCTGCAATCAATTAGGAGTCTAAGAGGGCAATGGAATACATGTCCCACTAAGGGGCAAGAGCACAACCGTGTTATTCAGTTGGTGCAAGCTTATCTTATTTAATCACAATCATGTGGCTTTCAAAGTAATTAAAAAAAAATTCAAGAAGTTCTATCCCATTATGCTTTTACCAATTCAGTTATACATTTTATAATTTTGCCATGTGAGTTCTAAATATTTTCGTATGTTGCCAATTGAGTCTGGTCAATTTTAATAAAAAAATCACCAACATTAGTAATTTTTAGTAATAATTTTAATATTTTATCAAATTATTTTATTAAAAGTTTCCTTTTTTTCCCCTTCTATTTTCTCTTTCTTTTTTTTTTTTCATTTTTATTTTTCCTTGCGCTAGCGCCAGCCACTATCGAGCCTTGTCAATGGTTGACAACCTCCACTAGGCTCAAGCGAGGGTGCCTTCACTAGCCCAAGCTTTGGCATCCCTATCGCGAGGCCGGTGAGGGTGGCCCTTACCCCTTGACGAGGCTTGGTGGTGGCCAATGAAGGGAAGAAAGAAGAAAAAGAAAAGAAAAAAAATGGAAAGAAGAGAAGAGGAAAAAGAAGGAAAAGAAGGAAAAATATTGGGAAAAATATTTAAAATTAAAAAAATTATTCATGTTAGTATCAATCATATCATGTAGGATCGTCAACTTCAGTGATTTCTAGCCAAAATTGTTCTAATTCACTCAATTGATAAAATATGAAAATGTTTATAACTTGATTAACAAAATTGAAAAGTTTTGGATTGAATTATTCAAAGTGATGAATAATTTTCCCCTTTCAAAGTGTATATGAGACAAAAAATAAATAAAACTTCTTCTTCTGAATTTTCAATCACCTAGCCGGTTGAACCAGCTATTTTATACAAATTTTTTTTTCTTCTTTGTTAGAAGTTGTCTTGATTTATAGACAAAAATAGCTAATAGCTCTTATACATCTACCTCATAGAAGGGTGGACACAAAAGTGACTAGTGATGTTAAGTTGGCTTTGTAAGACAAATTATGTGCAGACTTACTCACAATTTGATGTTTTTGAAGATTGATTCCTAATCTTAACTCTATTTTACCCGGTTAATCAAATGAGAGAACTTCTATAGGTCCAACATTTGTTGTGAACGCATTTTGACTCTAAGGTGAATAATTTGAAAAATATCTTTCTAAATTTGGTTGCTTGTATTGCTTACAAAAATGAATGAAAGAAAAACAAATTAACAAAAATGTATAGGTATAAATTGTTGTTGAATAATAAAAATATTTTCATTGACAAATTATTTTAAGTAATATAAGTGATCCTATTAATGAAAATATTTTTCAAATCATTTATTTACGATGGAATAAACAAAAATATGAAAAGTATTAGCTATGTGGATAGTTGTTAAACTAGTATGGGTGAAAAGGTAGTTTTTGTTAATGTAAGTTGCTACTTAGGGCTGACCTATGTAGCATCGACACGGACACGCCACACGTGACACGACACAACACGATACACCGACACACCATTTCTAAAAAAATAGAGAATTCCAACACGTTCCGACATGTTATATATTAAATATATATTTTTATTTATAAATGCAAAAATAATAATAATAAGAGCATATAATTAATTTATACTAAAAATATCAATCCAACATTTGTTAATATCATTCATTGTTTTAATTTGAGAGATTGAATGAGAAATTCAAAAATTGCAAACACAAAAGTAATTTTGAAAGAACGTGTCTTATTTTCTTACACTAATCGGAGATTAGTGAGATTTTTTTATAGTCCGAGACAGAGTTCGGAGTTCATGATATAGTATGGCTTGGAGTTCCTCTGCAAAACAAGGTTTGAGAAAAATAAAAATCTAGGACAAGAACTCTGGAAGTACGACAAAAAAAAAATGAAATAACTAAATGGAAAATGTGAGAGATAACTCACAAGCCAATGACATAGACCAAAAAAGATAACTCACAGGCGACGCCTGTGAGAGGCGGAAAGAAGCAAAATAAAATCACAACTTTAAGTCTGCGAGGGCGGCGGAGTGACACCAACAAGAAGAGGAGTGTTCCATTGTCACTCATAGGAAGGTCAAAAGTCATAAGTGAGAAACTTGAGAGTGAGAATTTTCTTCTTTCCCCTTTATTTTTGTTATTTTCATTATTTTTTCATATTTTTATATTTTGATCCCTCAAGTATTGAAAAATTTTAAAATTGACCCCATGCATGTTGGAATCACATGTCGGAATTTTGGACTTGTGTGTCGGGAAAAGTTGACCAAGTGTCGAATTTTTCGACACTCGTTGACCGTATGTTGTACACGTGTTGGAGCATGTCATACACGTGTCGAAGCGTCAGACATGATATGAAGACTTTTGGAGAGTGTCTGTGCTTCTTAGGGGCTGACCACTTACTAGGACTGACCATTGGGCCTGTAAGCCTAGGCATATGCTTGGGCCTTTTTTAAACTCTAAACATTAATATTTTCAATAAAATACAGAAAAATAAATCTATAAATTTATGCTATTTAAAGGAATTGCATAAAATTGAAATATAAGATATTATTTTTGATATTGCGAAAGCAAAAAATTATACATTTAAAGTATGAGATAGATAGTACACTGAAAGTATTTGAAATTTGATATTAAAACTATACATTATACACACAAACAAGAGCCCTCAGCCCATCCAACTCGATCATCATAACCAAGACAAATAGACACTACAAAACAATAGGTGGAATGCACTTGTAATGCTTGTTTGATGCACCAGTGGCAGGATGGAAGAAGTGAAAGAAAGCAAAAGGAAGGAAGAAAATAGGCTGAAGACATAGGAAATTTTGTATATTCTCAATGTATTGTAAATGTATAGACCCCCAAAGATATAATACAAGGATTGTACAATTAATGGAAGTAAATGATCCTATGTATCAATCTAAATCTAAATCTGATCTTTAATTGATATATACACAATCGTAATCAAATCAGATCAATAACCTTCCAACTCAATTGCCACATATCTTCTAACACTCCCCTCAAGCTGGTGGCTTGTAGATGTCCAAGACGCCTAGCTTGCTTAATAGATATGCGTGCTGTCGATGATACAAGGGTTTGGTAAAAATGTCTACTGGCTATTCTATCATCCCAATTCCTCTTGTCTCAATCACCTCTTCTTGGATCTTTTCCCGTGTAAAGTGACAATCCACTTCTATATGCTTGGTTCTCTCGTGCACTATAGGATTTGCTGCTAGTTTGATAGCCACATCATTATCACAATATAACTTCGTTGGTCCTTGCACTTGTACTCCAAGATCTTTAAGTAGGCCTTGTATCCACACTATTTGACAAGTTGCTTTAGCCATAACTTGATACTCTGCTTCAGCTAAGGACAATGATACAGTAGGTTGTTTCTTGGTCTTCCATGAGAGGAGTGATTCTTCCAATTTGATGCAATATCTAGTGATCGATCTTTGACTTATGGGACATGTTGCATAATTAGCATCATAGTATGTTGTCATCTTCACGTCACATTGTTTAGATAGGAGTATCCCAAGTCCTGGACACTTCTTTAAATATTTCATGACTTTCAAGGTAGCATCCAAATGAGAACACTTTGGATTTTGCATGAACTGGCTAAACGTTTGTACCGCATAGGAGATATTAGGCCTAGTCATAGTAAGATATATGAGTTTTCCAACAAGTCTTTGATACCCTAATGGATCTCTAAGTATGGGATCATCATTTTGAGATATGCCCTTATTGTATTTTGTAGTAGTCAACTTAGTGTTCTGCTCAATGGGAATTACAGCTGGCTTGCATCCTGATAAACCTGCTTCTGATATGATCTCTAACACAAACTTTCGTTGACTAAGGGAAATCCCTTGATCAGATCAAGCAATTTCAATCCCAAGGAAATATTTATGTGCTCCTAAGTCTTTAATGTGGAATGTGGCATGTAAATATTCCTTGAAATTTTCTATGGCAGCTCTATCATTTCCCATAACAAGAATGTCATCGACATATATCATCAAATAAATAGATGACATATCTTTAGTCCGTGTGAATAGAGATAGTCATGTTTGGACTGCTAGAAGCCTGCTGTTGCAAGAGCATTTGCAAAACAGATCACACTATATGTCCAACACATGTTGCTACAATATCTTTTACTCTAATGCATGCAATTGATTCACATTGCCAATGTAAAAACCTTATAAAGCATGCATCAATTAAACATATATATCATGTATTTCAACTTTCATGAAGGATTTGAGTCCAAATAAGTGCATTTATGGACTCAATTTCACCAAAACAAATTTCGTACTAATGTAGGACAAATTGACCTATATCCAGATCTAAGTAATTTTGACCTAACTAATCACGTCTAAATTTTTTTTTTAAAAAAAATAAAAGACATGTACAACACCTGTACGAGCAACTTTCATGAAGGAGAGTTGTGCTAGAACTCAACACAAAAATCAGCACAAAAATAGCAAAATCAAAGATCGATATGTAACTAATTGACCTAAGCCTAAATCTAAGTAGATTTGACCTAATTGAACATATCCAAAAATCATGAAAAAAAAATTACAGAAGATGCATGACCCAATTTGGAACAAAACTCATGAAGAAAATTTTATCAAAAAATGATCATGAAAATTGGAAAAAAAAAATAACAAAGTCAAAAGGTGGAACGGATCAGAACCAAGAAAAAAAACCTAAACTACTGCCGAACCATTAATCTTTGGAGGTGTTTTTGGAGGGCCAAATGACATTCTTTTTGGGCATGTGACCTATCATTTTGAAGCTTGGGATGTCTATTATCTAATCCTAAGAATATCTAATCCTAAGAAGACTCGAGCTAAAACGAGATCATTTCATACCTTGTTTTGGCCAAAACGGTAACCAATTTATAAGCCTACGAAAATTACAAATTGGGCTCAAAATCATAATCATCATTCAAATCATCAAAAAATCATTGCAACATTCATACTCATCAATATTAAACATGTAAAAGCTCATAATCTTAAATCCTAGCCCCGATCGACTAACTTGATCTCACTTCATCGGATTTGAGTTTCGAATCGTTATCTTTGTCACAATTTTCGTCGGTTTCTATCGCGATTAGTTGGATCAAATCACTGGATCACGATCGAAACTCCAAGAACCTAGATTAGGTCACTACAGCTCAGATCAAGACCAATTGAACCACTGGCTCAAGGAAAAAAGGAAGAATCGATCTAAAACGAATCGGCCTTGACTCGCCGGCGAAGATTGGGCTGCCGGTGAAGATCCGGCCACCAATCCGATATCCTCTTTCCACAGCAATGTCAAAGACTCTTGCTACAGCAGATCACTAGTAGCTTGAAGGCTTGGGAGCTTCGGTGATCGCCGATTCAAGCCTAGAACGAGACCAGTCCAAGAGGCGAACATAATCTAGAGAGAGAAAGCGTGATCTGTTTGTGCAACATTTTGGAGGGAGAAATGAGAGAGAGAAAGGCTGAGGAGAGAGAAAAAAATTCATGCAAATGAATCCCCCTCTTGAAAATAGAAGAGATTTCACTTATATACTCCCACATTAAGCGATTTTGGCCGTTGGTTTGACCCAATAGCTAAAATCTCAATTCAATGATCAAAAATCCATTTTGAATGCTCCATTATGATATTGAGATGTCAAGTAATTGATCTAGTGGGTTTGATTTGCAAAAAATCAAGCCAAAATTGGAAATTACGTCAAAATGTGTTATTAAGGGTTAATTTGCAATTTGACGAAATTCAATGATTAATTTGTAAAAATTTTGGAAATTGAAGGTGTAGAAGTGAAATTAGGGATTGCGAGGGTTCCAGAACTGGTGGCCGGAGGCCAAGAATCGACTGGAAAGGGCCTGAACCAACCAGTCCTGCCGGCGATCGGTCAAACCGGCCGGACCGGTTCGGTCTGATTTAGCTAGATTCTGACCATTCTTGACTGGTTTGGTCTGGCTCCTACTGTTTTATCCACTAAGGACCCCTGTGGGTAAAAAATTTATGCAATTTGACCCATAAAGGACTTAATTGAAAATGAATTTTGTCCTTTTATGAAGAAATTGACCAATTAAGATACAATTAAATTAATCAAACCTTATGAACATGATCTAGGGGTCTATTATTGACCTAATTAGATGATTATCATGGAAAAAATGAGTCGAAATCATAGGTGCTTTGAATTGGGCCTAAATGGCTAAAATGGTAAAATTTGCAATTCAATGGGCAAAATTGCAAATTAATTAAGATTAAACTTAATTAGTATCACAATTGCCCTATCTAATGAGCTACCCATTGGTAAGATCACCTACCACATTAAAATTGACCTTGAATTGAAGTGCTTGAGTTTAGGTCAAAAATGGATCTAAGCCTAATATTAAAATTGGATCTAGATTTATAAAATTAAACAATTACCATGAATAGGTCAATTCAAATTTTGTCAATTGAATTTTAATTGCTTGACTTTCTAATACTTTGGAGGATAAAATTCTTCAAATTGATGAGTTCTTGTGTGAATTTCTTAAAATCGATCTCGAATTTGGACTTATTATAAGAAAATAAGTGAGAAATAATTGTCCATTCGCAAGTTATGAATGATCGATTTTGGTCCCCTAATTAGGGCTCAAAACGGCAAAAAATGGCAATTTGTATTTTGACTTGATAAATCGTGAAATTGAATGCTCAAACAGATTTCAGATAGTCCATAAACCAAATGTCAAAGAATGATCTACACCTAATTTGACAAGTTTTAGGACTTGATTGCACTTTTTGCAAGTTTTAAGATTCAATTGCATTTTTGTGACAAGTTTTAGGACTTTTATTGCATTTATTCCCTTTTTTATTTTTTTTGGGTCAAAGGTTTGACCAAAAGCCAACAATTTAGTTGACTTTTCCTAAAATAATGATTTTTTGGTCAAATTTTTAAATTTTCGAGAAATTGATTTGAAAAAAGTGAAATTAAAGCTAAATGGAATTTTTTGGGTAAAAAATTAATTTTTGACTTGGGTTGACTTTTGGTCAACCATTTGACCACAAGTCAACCCGAAAGTCGGATTTTTCTTGAAAATGAGCTGAAAGCTGCTTAAAAACAACAATGTAAAAGAAAGAAATGAAAAACAACACTTTTTTTGTTGAAAGATAGAGTTCCGTTGCGATCAAAAACCTAAATTTCAATTGTTTATGTTTTAATGATATGTCAACTAAAAATCAGGTGTTAACAATCCTCTTTGTCAAGACTTCCATTCCTCTTTCCGAAACCAAGACAAAGGGGACATACTTCGTCACTGCTCCTACTATTGTCGAGCTTGCCTTTGTCTTCTGAAGAAGACTCCCTGTTTCCTTCTTAAGGTGGTTCCGATTTGCAAGGCAAATTGCTGAGATCTAAAAACCTCCCCCTATTTCGTCAACAGAATCCAAGCATTGGATTGTCGGATTCTGTCAATGGAATAGGGGCAAGGGATAATCATATTCTGTTATTCAATCAAAAAAGGGTTACAATGTATATATATGCTTAACCCTACTAAAACGTGAATTAAGATGCGTTTAGGAATGGCTTTCCCAAAGCCCATCGGGCGTCTAAAGTCCTTTAGGTCTAATAAATTGTGTTTGGCAAAAAAAATTTAAACCCTATTTCCCAAATGCCAGCCTTCCAAAGGTTGAAGGAAGGCAGCTTAAGGGGTGGCATGAGCTTTTGCCTTCTGGGCATGCTGAGCTACTATTCATTTTCTTCTTCTCCATTGAACGGACTGACATGGCTACAAGTGGTTGCCGATGAAGGGCAGGTGGTCGGGCACCCCTAGCGATAGTTGCGACAACCCAGATTTGTTTCACAACCCCCATGAAGGGCCACTTGAGGTCACGCGACTAGGTAGCCCTTGTTGAGGTCACACGATTTATGGCAACCCAAATTTGGGTCGCAACGAGTTCATGCAACCTTCGATGACCTAGTGCAACCTCGCGGCAACCCAAATCTGGGTCGCTGGGTCGTCGGTTACATAACCCACGCGGCGAGGTCGCGCAGAGGTCACAACCACCTAGTCGTACCCTTGCCAAGGGTCACCTGACCCCAAGCGACCCTTGCTAGTGGTCTTCAAGGGCCACTTGAGGTCTTGCAACCTCATAGGTCGACCATCAGCGATAGATTTTGATTACCAGTGGCCGTTTGCCCTCGTTGGCCAATTTTTTTATTTTTCTATTGACGAATATTTTCTTCTTTTTTTTAATACAAAAGTCTGTTGTACATATAATCTCTCTAAATACTATTTTGCTCAAAAATATTCACAATGGACTTTCATATTACAATTTAACAAACACAATTTGCATTTTGAAAAACCCCTTTAACTTAAAGTTATTTGCATTTCCCAAAGGCCTTTTCCAAAAGTCCAACTAAACACACCATTTCTATTCTACCCTTATTATTAACAAAACTTTCCAACACTACTCCTCAACTTGGAAGATAGATATCAAATAATCCCAACTTGTTGCATAAGAAGCTCACTCTGTTTCATCGTAAAGATTTAGTTAAAATTTCCACGTGTTGATCCTCCATCTTTGTGTGTTGAAGTATAATCTCCCATTTCTGAACTTCTTCTCGCACAAAATGATAATCAACTTCAATGTCCTTAGTTCACTCATGGAAAGCAGGATTAGATGCAATCAAGTCTTTGGTTCAGCGATTTTCAGCCAAAATTATCCAGATTTACTCAATTGGAAAAAAATGAAAATGATTTAAAACTTAATTGACAAAATTAAAAAATCTTGAACTGAATTATTAAAAGTGATGAATAATTTTCCCATTTCAAAGTACATATAAGACAAAAAAAAAAATTTGTTCTTCTGAATTTTTGGACTCCTAGCCTGTTGAACCAACTATTTTATACAAGTATTTTTCTTCTTTCTTAGACATTTTGTTGATTTATAAGCATATTAGCAACTAGCTCTTATACATCTACCTCATAGATGGGGGGATGCAAAAGTGACTACTAATGTTAACATGAGTTGGTAAGACAAATTATGCGCAAACTTACTCACGATTTGATGTTTTTGAAGATTTATTCATAATCTTAACTCATGATTTACCTGATTAATGAAATGAGAGAACTTTTATAGGTCCAACATTTGTTGTGGAATGCATTTTGACTCAAAAGTGAATGATTTGAAAAATATTTTTCTAAAAATAATTACTTATTTTGCTTACAAAAATGAATGCAAGAAAAATATTTTCTTTATCAACGAAAATGTATAGATTGTTGTCGAATAATAAAAATATTTTTCATTACCTAATTATTTTAAGTAATACAAACAATCACTCTAAGGAAAATGTTTTCCAAATCATTTATTTTCAACGAAGATATGGAAATTATTAGCTATACGGACAATTGTAAAGTTGTTAAGTTAGTACGGGTGGGAAGGTAGTTTTCGTTAATGAAAGTCGCTACTAGGGTTGACCACCGAGCCCTGCTAGCCCAAGGTTATGCCCTAGCCTTTTTTTAAACTCTAAAAATTAATATTTTCGATAAAATACACAAAAAAATCAATAAATTGTTCTATTTAAAGGAATTGCACAAATTTGAAATATAACATATTATTCTTGATATTGCGAAAGCAATACATTATACATTTAAAGTATGAGGTAGATAGTACATTGAAAGTATTTGAAATTTAATATTAAAACTATACATTCTATACACAAACAAAAGCCCTGAGCCCGTTGAACTCGATCATCATAACCAAGACAAATAGACACTACAAAACAACAAGTGTAATGCACTTGTAATGTTTGTTTGATCCACCACCAGCGGGATGGAAGAAGGAATCAACGTGGGAAGTTGGCCAAAGGGTCAAAGTGTAAGTACATCATAAAGCTAATTAAAAAGAAAATACTTATGAAAGTCTTCTTCTTTTTTCGCAAAATTGGAATGCCACTTTGTATGACTCCATCAAGAGACGCGGAATCGTTAGGCAAAGTAAGGGTCTGCATGGTAACGTTTCTATTTCTCCCGATTTCTGTTATTTTGTTCCTTGAACAAAAAAAACGGAAATCTGTTTGGTAACACCAACTTATTTTTCTACCCCCTCCTTGCGATTAAGGTAATGACTCCGGGCATGGCCAACTCCCATAGTGTGACGGGCGGTGTACGTATTCATAGATTCCATCGTTCCCGTCGCTTCACAACAAATGAGGTGGGTTCATTAACAATTCAAAGATTTCCCCGGAATAGAAAAGTAGCTAGGGAATAGATTTGGAACATAAACAAGAAACAAAAAAAAGTAACTTCTTGTTCTCGGGAACAATTTCTAAAAATAAGTTTTTTTTTTTCTTTTGTTCTTCTTCCTTATTGTGGCCACCGCCGAACGTCTGCCAATCGTCAGCCACCTCCGCCGCCCATGGCCATCATCGACAACCAACCACCGACGATTGCTGGCGATGGTTGCCACCGCCCGTAGCCCACCAGCCACCATCCACGGCTCACCGGTCGACGACCACCACCATTCGTTGGTAACCTGCCGTCGCCAACCGCCGCACAACCGTTGCCTGCCACCGCACGATCGCTGATCATCGCCACCGATCGCCACCGTAGGATTGTCGCCCATGGCCCACCAGCCACGACGCCGCCACAGGACCGCTACCCACAGCTCACCAGCCACCACCCCCTCCCATGGCTGGTGGGCTATGGGCGCAATCCT
Source organism: Eucalyptus polyanthemos subsp. polyanthemos (assembly GCA_017140185.1). Classification (NCBI taxonomy): domain Eukaryota; kingdom Viridiplantae; phylum Streptophyta; class Magnoliopsida; order Myrtales; family Myrtaceae; genus Eucalyptus; species Eucalyptus polyanthemos. Next base: position 36,299,591 of record CM029466.1, on the reverse strand, counting down.
ACAGCGACGGTCGGCGATCATGCAACGGTCGTGCGGCAATCATGCGATGATCGTGCGACGATCATGACACGATCATGCAACGGTCATGCGGCGATCCGTGAGTAAGAAGAAAAAATAAATAAATACAAAAATTTATAAATTTTTATCAAACACATTTCTATTCTTTTTCTATTCCAAGAATAGAAATTTTGTATAATTATTAAACATCTTATTTTACTCAGAAATTATTCTAGGAGTAGAAATAGAAAAAAAAATTAAAAGAAATAGTTCTCCAAAATAGAAACGTTGCCATTTGCATCATAAGCTTCCACATGCTCGGGAACCAATCCAACGATCTCTTGCCAGAACCATCAAAGCAATGAAAAACAACAAATATGAGCCACAAGTCCACACCCAATCCAAGATATACAAATTTATAGAAGAAGCCTCATATTCACCAGATGCAAAAATCATCACAATTCTAGAGAAAGAAAGAGAACCTAAAAAATTTTCGAACATTCCCTGAGGTGGCTATGCACATTTCGCATAGCTCGCAATAAGTCTTGGACACGGCGACCATTATAGGGCCTATATTTGTTAAGGTGGTCATAACTTTAATCTCTATCCTATCAGTCCATCTCCCACTGAAAACCACTCACGCAGTGTTTTGCAATGCTTTCGAAAGATCTGAAGTGGCCGGCTTTTCCAATTTTAATCTATCGCTAAGGTCACACGAAAAGGACAATCTCTTCTCTGAACTCCAAAAAATGGTTCCCAAAGTACCCCCAATGCCTCTGGCCTACGGGCAAGTAAAGAAATTAACTACTGAGCATTGGAAAATTATTTTTTTAAAATGAACTATAGCCCAACATGCTCAAAAGAAATCAATTACATGGAGAACACCAGTAGACATGACTTCCCAAATCATAAGCATCACAAATACGACATTACTGCAATCTCTAAAACAATTAAAATTGCCTTACCTCAATGAGAGAGTCAAGAAAATGTCTACAAACTTTCATGCGCTTCAAGACTCACGATTCTGGGATGAAGGAAGTTGTTTGACTATGAAAAAGAAGTTGTGAATGATTTACTCCAACTACCATAGATTAGCAACATAATCGTTCAGCCCCTAAGATTCTTCAAAACAAAATTGGGAAACGAAAGTGATATTCTCCAACGTCATAGTTAGCGCCAAATGCTAAACCCTCATAATCTTCTTCGGTGGATGTATAGAATGAATAGTGCATTTTTATGTTCCTAGACAAGTAACAAACTTCTAGCCCTAATAAACAAGTTTTCAATAATGATCATTTTCCATTCAAATATCACAATTGTCAAAGGCATTTAGGCTATCATATGGTTAACCTTTTCTCCGGCTTTTATTGTCAATAAACAAAAGAATAATCGTTACAAAATTTATCAAACAAAGTAATGAGGTAGTGATGCAAACTAAAGATGACAACACCCTCACCTCAATTCACTTTGCAAGGTTAGCAAACGTAATATTATATCATGAGCTTCTGGTATGAACTCCACTAAGGATAGGTCCATTTTATTCTCCTCAATATTCATGTCATGTGCTCAATCTCTACCAAATAGATGGCTTCCCTTAATGAGGTAAAAGAACAAGATATGGCCTAAATTAAACATATCCATTTTGCATGTTTGTCTCCCTCTCAAAGAAGCTATTCAGGTGCTTGCCATCCTCTGGTTCCACTACCTATAAGACATCAAAGATCAACAAAAAAGCCATAATCACTAGGATGACATGCATATGGATATGATATTCGATTTACTAGTCAACGAAGGGAGAGAGTAACAAAAACAGTTCATTTTCACAAATTTTACCAAAACAAAGCAACCTGACTTATAACATAAGGTGCACATCAAAAAAATAGATTGCCCAACGGCATTACTGCAATCTTAAAAACAATTAAAATTGCCTTAGTTCAATGAGAGAGTTAACAAAATGTTTACAAACATCCATGCAATTCATGACTCCCGATTCTAGGATTAAGGAAGTTGTTTGACTATGAAAAAGAAGCCGGAAATGATTTACTCCAACTACCATAGATTAGCAACATAATCGTTTAGCCCCTAAGATTCTTCAAAACAAAATTGGCAAGCGAAAGTGATATTCTCCAACTTCATAGTTAACGCCAAATGCTAAACTCTCATAATCCTCTTCGGTGCATGTAGAGCACGAATAGTGCATTTTTATGTTCTTGGGCAAGTAACAAACTTATAGCCCTAATAAACAAGCTTTCCAAAATGATCATTTTCCATTCAAATATCACAATTGTCAAAGGCATTTAGGCTATCCTATGGTCAAACTTTTCTCCGGCTTTTATTGTCAATAGCCAAAAAAATAATAATTACAAAATTTATCAGACAAAGTAATAAGGCAGAGATGCAAACTAAAGAAGACAACATCCTCACCTCAATTCACGTTGCAAGGTTAACAAACGTAATATTAGATCATGAGCTTCTGGTATGAACTCCACTAAGGACAGGTCCATTTTATTCTCCTCAATATTGACATCACGTGCTCGATCTCTACCAAATGGATGGCTTCCCTTAGTAAGGAAAAAGAATAACACGCAGCCTAAATTAAACATATCTATTTTCCATGTTTGTCTCCCTCTCTGGAGAAATGTTCAGGTGCTTGCCATCCTCTGGTTCCACTACCTATAAGACATCAGAGATCAACAAAAAAAAAGTCATCATCACTAGGATGACATGCATATGGATATGATATTCAAATTACCAATCAATGAAGGGAGAGAGTGGCAAAAACTGTTAATTTTCACAAATTTTACCGCAACAAAGCAACCTGACTTATAACATAAGATACACTTCAAAAAAAGAGATTATCTTACGGCATTACTGCAATCTCTAAAACAATTAAAATTGCCTTAGCTCAATAAGAGAGTCAACAAAATGTCTACAAACTTTCATGTGCTTCATGACTCACGATTCTAGGATGAAGGAAGTTGTTTGACTATGAAAAAGAAGCCGGGAATGATTTACTCCAACTACCATAGATTAGCAACACAATCATTCAACCCTAAGATTATTCAAGACAAAATTGGGAAGCGAAAGTGATGTTCTCCAACTTCATAGTTGGCGCCATATGCTAAACCCTCATAATTCTCTTCGGTTGATGTATAGCAAGAATAGTGCATTTTTATATTCCTAGGCAAGTAACAAACCTATAGCCCTAATAAACAAGCTTTCGAAAATGATCATTTCCCATTCACATATCACAATTGTCAAAGGCATTTAGGCTATCCTATGGTCAAACTTTTCTCCGGCTTTTATTGTCAATAGCCAAAAGAATAATGATTACAAAATTTATCAAACAAAGTAATGAGGCAGTGATGCAAACTAAAGATGACAACATCCCCATCTCAATTCACGTTGCAAGGTTAGCAAACGTAATATTAGATCATGAGCTTCTGGTATGAACTCCACTAAGGACATGTCTATTTTATTCTCCTCAATATTGACATCACGTGCTCGATCTCTACCAAATGGATGGCTTCCCTTAGTGAGGCAAAAGAACAAGCCACACCCTAAATTAAACATATCAATTTTACATGTTTGTCTCAGAGAAGCTGTTCATGTGCTTGCCATCCTCTAGTTCCACTACCTATAAGACATTAGAGATCAACAAAAAAGCCATCATCACTGGGATGACATGCATATGGATATGATATTCAATTTACTAGTCAACGAAGGGAGAGAGTGACAAAAAACTGTTGAGTTTCACAAATTTTACCACAACAAAGCAACCTAATTTTTAACATAAGGCACAATTCAAAAAAAGAAATTGCCCTACGACATTACTGTAATCTCTAAAACAATTAAAATTGTCTTAGCTCAATAAGAAAGTAAACAAAATTTTTACAAACTTTCATGCACTTCAAGACTCACAATTCTAGGATGAAGGAAGTTGTTTGACTATAAAAAAGAAGCCGAGAATGATTTACTCCACCTACGATAGGTTAGCAACATAATCATTCAACCTCTAAGATTCTTCAAGACAAAATTGGCAAACGAAAGTGATATTCTCCAAATTCATAGTTAGCGCAATATGCTAAACCCTCATAATCCTCATCGGTGGATGTATAGCACGACTAATGCATTTTTATGTTCCTGAGCAATTAACAAACTTATAGCCCTAATAAACAAGCTTTCGAAAATGATCATTTTTCATTCAAATATCACAATTGTCAAAGACAATTAGGCTAAACAATGACCAACTTTTTTTTTCCGACTTTTATTGTCAATAGCCAAAAGAATAATGGTTATAAAATTTATCAAAGTAATGAGGTAGTGATGCAAACTAAAGATGACAACATCCTCACCTCAATTCACTTTGCAAGGTTAGCAAACGTAATATTAGATCATGAGCTTATGGTATGAACTCCACTAAGGACAGGTCCATTTTGTTTTTCTCAATATTGACGTCACGTGCTCGATCTCTACCAAATGGATAGCTTCCAATAGTGAGAAAAAAGAATAACACACAGCCTAAATTAAACAGATCCATTTTCCATGTTTGTCTCCCTCCCTAGAGAAATGTTCAAGTGCTTGCCATCCTCTAGTTCCACTACCTATAAGACATCAGAGATCAACAAAAAAAGCCATTGTCACTAGGATGACATGCATATGGATATGATATTCGATTTACCAGTCAACGAAGGGAGAGAGTGGCAAAAACAGTTAATTTTCACAAATTTTACCACAAAGCAATATGACTTATAACATAAGGTACACTTCAAAAAAAGGGGATTGCCCTCTGGCATTGCTGCAATCTCTAAAACAATTAAAATTGCCTTAGCTCAATGAGAGAGTCAACAAAATGTCTACAAACTTTCATGTGCTCGACTCACGATTCTAGGATAAAGGAAGTTGTTTGACTATGAAAAAGAAGCCGGGAATGATTTATGCCAACTACCATAGATTAGCAACATAATCATTCAGCCATAATATTACTCAAGACAAAATTGGAAATGATGTTCTCCAACTTCATAGTTGGGGCCATATGCTAAACCCTCATAATCCTCTTCGGTGATATATAGCAAGAATAGTGCATTTTTATGTTCGTAGGCAATAACAAACCTATAGCCCTAATAAACAAGCTTTCGAAAATGATCATTTTCCATTCAAATATCACAATTGTCAAAGACAATTAGGCTATCCAATGATCAAACTTTTCTCCGGCTTTTATTGTCAATAGCCAAAAGAATAATAATTACAAAATTTATCAAACAAAGTAATGAGTTAGTGATGCAAACTAAAGATGACAACATCCTCACCTCAATTCACTTTGTGGGTTAGCAAATGTAATATTATATCATGAGCTTCTGGTATGAACTCCACTAAGGGCAGGTCCATTTTATTCTCCTTAATATTAACGTCACGTGCTCGATCTCTACCATATGGATGGCTTCCCTTAGTAATGCAAAAGAATAACACACAGCCTAAATTAAACAGATCCATTTTCCATGTTTGTCTCCCTCCCTAAAGAAATGTTCAAGTGCTTGCCATCCTCTTGTTCCACTACCTATAAGACATCAGAGATCAACGAAAAAAGCCATTGTAACTAGGATGACATGCATATGGATATGATATTCGATTTACCAGTCAACGAAGGGAGAGAGTGACAAAAACTGTTCAGTTTCATAAATTTTACCGCAACAAAGCAACCCAACTTATAACAAAAGGCACAACTCAAAAAAAGAGATTGCCCTGTGGCATTACTGCAATCTCAAAAACAATTAAAATTGCCTTAGCTCAATGAGCGAGTCAACAAAATGTCTACAAACTTTCATGTGCTCGACTCACGATTTTAGGATTAATGAAGTTGTTTGACTATGAAAAAGAAGCCGGGAATGATTTACTCCAACTACTATAGATTAGCAACATAATCATTCAGCTCTAAGATTATTCAAGACAAAATTGGGAATGATGTTCTCCAACTTCATAGTTGGCGCCATATGCTAAACCCTCATAATCCTCTTTGGTTGATGTATAGCAAGAATAGTGCATTTTTATGTTCCTAGGCAAGTAACAAACCTATAGCCCTAATAAACAAGCTTTCGAAAATGATCATTTTCCATTCAAATATCACAATTGTCAAAGGCAATTAGGCTATCCTATGGTCAAACTTTTTTCCGGCCTTTATTGTCAATAGCCAAAAAAATAATAATTACAAAATTTATCAAACAAACTAATGAGGCAGTGATGCAAACTAAAGATGACAACATCTTCACCTCAATTCACGTTGCAAGGTTAGCAAACGTAATATTAGATCATGAGCTTCTGGTATGAACTCCACTAAGGACATGTCCATTTTATTTTCCTCAATATTGACATCACGTGCTCGATCTCTACCAAATGGATAGCTTCCCTTAGTAAGGAAAAAGAATAACACGCAGCCTAAATTAAACATATCTATTTTCCATCTTTGTCTCCCTCCCTGGAGAAATGTTCAGGTGGTTGCCATCCTTTGGTTCCACTACCTATAAGACATCAGAGTTCAACAAAAAAAGCCATCGTCACTAGGATGACATGCATATGGATATGATATTCGATTTACCAGTCAACGGAGGGAGAGAGTGGCAAAAACTATTAATTTTCACAAATTTTACCGCAACAAAGCAACCTAACTTATAACATAAGGTACACTTCAAAAAAAGAGATTACCCTGCGGTACTACTGCAATCTCTAAAATAATTAAAATTGCCTTAGCTCAATGAGAGAGTCAACAAAATGTCTACAAACTTTCATGTGCTCGACTCACGATTTTAGGATTAATGAAATTGTGTGACTATGAAAAGGAAGACGGGAATGATTTACTCCAACTACCATAGATTAGCAACTTAATCATTCAGCCCAAAGATTATTCAAGACAAAATTGGGAATGATGATCTCCAACTTCATAGTTGGCGCCATATGCTAAACCCTCATAATCCTCTTCGGTTGATGTATAGCAAGAATAGTGATTTTTTATGTTCCTAGGCAAGTAACAAACCTATACCCTAATAAACAAGCTTTCCAAAATGATCATTTTCCATTCAAATATCACAATTGTCAAAGGCGTTTAGGGTATCCTATGGTCCAAAACTTTTCTCCGGCTTTTATTGTGAATAGCTAAAAGAATAATAATTACAAAATTTATCAAACAAAGTAATGAGGCAGTGATGCAAACTAAAGATGACAACATCCTCACCTCAATTCACGTTAAGGTTAGCAAACGTAATATTATATCATGAGCTTCTGGTATGAACTCCACTAAGAGACAGGTCCATTTTATTCTCCTCAATATTGACATCACGTGCTCGATCTCTACCAAATGGATGGCTTCCCTTAGTTATGAAAAAGAATAACACACAGCCTAAATTAAACATATCCATTTTGCATGTTTGTCTCCCTCCCTGGAGAAACTGTTCAGGTGATTGCCATCATCTGGTTCCACTACCTATAAAATCAACAAAAAAAGCCATCATCACTGGGATGACATGCATATGGATATAATATTCGATTTCCCCGTCAACGAAGGGAGAGAGTGGCAAAAACTGTTAATTTTCACAAATTTTACCATAACAAAGTAACCTAACTTATAACATAAGGTACACTTAAAAAAAAAAAAAAAGAGATTGCCCTGCAGCTACATTGCAATCTCTAAAATAATTAAAAGTGCCTTAGCTCAATGAGAAAGTCAACAAAATGTCTACAAACTTTCATGCGCTTCACGACTCACAATTTTGGGATGAAGGAAGTTGTTTGACTATGAAAAAGAAGCCTGAAATGATTTACTCCAACTACCTTAGAGTAGCAACATAATTGTTCAGCCCCTAAGATTCTTCAAGACAAAATAAGGAATGATGTTCTCCAACTTCATAGTTAGCGCCATATGCTAAACCCTCATAATCCTCTTTGGTTGATGTATAGCAAGAATAGTGCATTTTTATGTTCCTAGGCAAGTAACAAACCTATAGCCCTAATAAACAAGCTTTCAAAATGATCATTTTCCATTCAAATATCACAATTGTCAAAGGCGTTTAGGCTATCCTATGGTCAAACTTTTCTCCGGCTTTTATTGTCAATAGCCAAAAAAATAATAATTACAAAATTTATCAAACAAACTAATGAGGCAGTGATGCAAACTAAAGATGACAACATCTTCACCTCAATTCACGTTGCAAGGTTAGCAAACATAATATTAAATCATGACCTTCTAGTATGAACTCCACTAAGGACATGTCCATTTTATTTTCCTCAATATTGACATCACGTGCTCGATCTCTACCAAATGGATAGCTTCCCTTAGTAAGGAAAAAGAATAACACGCAGCCTAAATTAAACATATCTATTTTCCATCTTTGTCTCCCTCCCTTGAGAAATGTTCAGGCGGTTGCCATCCTCTGGTTCCACTACCTATAAGGTATCAGAGATCTACAAAAAAAGCCATCATCACTAGGATGACATGCATATGGATATGATATTCGATTTACTAGTCAACGAAGGGAGAGAGTGACAAAAACTGTTCAGTTTCATAAATTTTACCGCAACAAAGCAACCTAACTTATAACAAAAGGCACAATTCAAAAAAAGAGATTGCCCTGTGGCATTACTGCAATCTCTAAAACAATTAAAATTACCTTAGCTCAATGAAATAGTCAACAAAATGTCTACAAACTTTCATGTGCTCGACTCACGATTTTAGGATTAATGAAATTGTGTGACTATGAAAAAGAAGACGGGAGTGATTTACTCCAACTACCATAGATTAGCAACTTAATCATTCAGCCCTAAGATTATTCAAGACAAAATTGGGAATGATGTTCTCCAACTTCATAGTTGGCGCCATATGCTAAACCCTCATAATCCTCTTCGGTTGATGTATAGCAAGAATAGTGCATTTTTATGTTCCTAGGCAAGTAACAAACATATAGCCCTAATAAACAAGCTTTCAAAAATGATCATTTTCCATTCAAATATCACAATTGTCAAAGGCGTTTAGGCTATCCTATGGTCAAAAACTTTTCTCCGGCTTTTATTGTGAATAGCTAAAAGAATAATAATTACAAAATTTATCAAACAAAGCAATGAAGCAGTGATGCAAACTAAAGATGCCAACATCCTCACCACAATTCATGTTGCAAGGTTAGCAAACCTAATATTAGATCATGAGCTTCTGGTATGAACTCCACTAAGGACATGTCCATTTTATTCTCCTCAATATTGACATCACGTGCTCGATTTCTACCAAATGGATAGCTTCCCTTAGCAAGGAAAAAGAATAACACGCAGCCTAAATTAAACATATCTATTTTCCATCTTTGTCTCCCTCCCTGGAGAAATGTTCAGGTGGTTGCCATCCTCTGGTTCCACTACCTATAAGACATCAGAGTTCAACAAAAAAACCATCGTCACTAGGATGACATGCATATGGATATGATATTCGATTTACCAGTCAACGGAGGGAGAGAGTGGCAAAAACTATTAATTTTCACAAATTTTACCGCAACAAAGCAACCTAACTTATAACAAAAGGTACAATTCAAAAAAAGAGATTGCCCTGTGGCATTACTGCAATCTCTAAAACAATTAGAATTGCCTTAGCTCAATGAAAGAGTCAACAAAATGTCTACAATCTTTCATAAGCTCGACTCACGATTTTAGGATTAATGAAATTGTGTGACTATGAAAAAGAAGACGGGAATGATTTACTCCAACTACCATAGATTAGCAACATAATCATTCAGCCCTAAGATTATTCAAGACAAAATTGGGAATGATGTTCTCCAACTTCATAGTTGGCGCCATATGCTAAACCCTCATAATCCTCTTCGGTTGATGTATAGCAAGAATAGTGGATTTTTATGTTCCTAGGCAAGTAACAAACCTATAGCCCTAATAAACAAGCTTTCGAAAATGATCATTTTCCATTCAAATATCACAATTGTCAAAGGCATTTAGGCTATTCTATGGTCAAACTTTTCTCCGGCTTTTATTGTCAATAGCCAAAAGAATAATAATTACAAAATTTATCAAACAAAGTAATGAGGCAGTGATGCAAACTAAATATGACAACATCCTCACCTCAATTCACGTTGCAAGGTTAGCAAACCTAATATTAGATCATGAGCTTCTGGTATGAACTCCACTAAGTACATGTCCATTTTATTCTCCTCAATATTGACATCACGTGCTCGATCTCTACCAAATGGATGGCTTCCCTTAGTAAGGAAAAAGAATAATACGCAGCCTAAATTAAACATATCTATTTTCCATCTTTGTCTCCCTCCCTGGAGAAATGTTCAGGCGGTTGCCATCCTCTGGTTCCACTACCTATAAGACATCAGAGATCTACAAAAAAAAAGCCATCATCACTAGGATGACATGCATATGGATATGATATTCGATTTACCAGTCAACGAAGGGAGAGAGTGACAAAAACTGTTCAGTTTCATAAATTTTACCGCAACAAAGCAACCCAACTTATAACAAAAGGCACAACTCAAAAAAAGAGATTGCCCTGTGGCATTACTGCAATCTCTAAAACAATTAAAATTGCCTTAGCTCAATGAAAGAGTCAACAAAATGTCTACAAACTTTCATGCGCTCGACTCACGATTTTAGGATTAATGAATTTTTGTGACTATGAAAAAGAAGCCGGGAATGATTTACTCCAACTACCATAGATTAGCAACATAATCATTCAGCTCTAAGATTATTCCAGACAAAATTGGGAATGATGTTCTCCAACTTCATAGTTGGCGCCATATGCTAAACCCTCATAATCCTCTTCGGTTGATGTATAGCAAGAATAGTGCATTTTTATGTTCCTAGGCAAGTAACAAACCTATAGCCCTAATAAACAAGCTTTCGAAAATGATCATTTTCCATTCAAATATCACAATTGTCAAAGGCGTTTAGGCTATCCTATGGTCAAACTTTTCTCCGGCTTTTATTGTCAATAGCCAAAAGAATAATAATTACAAAATTTATCAAACAAAGTAATGAGGCAGTGATGCAAACTAAAGATGACAACATCCTCACCTCAATTCACGTTGCAAGGTTAGCAAACGTAATATTAGATCATGAGCTTCTGGTATGAACTCCACTAAGGACAGGTCCATTTTATTCTCCTCAATATTGACATCACGTGCTCGATCTATACCAAATGGATGGCTTCCCTTAGTAAGGGAAAAGAATAACACGCAGTCTAAATTAAACATATCTATTTTCCATCTTTGTCTCCCTCCCTGGAGAAATGTTCAGGTGGTTGCCATCCTCTGGTTCAACTACCTATAAGACATCAGAGATCTACAAAAAAAAAGCCATCGTCACTAGGATGACATGCATATGGATATGATATTCGATTTACAAGTCAACGAAGGGAGAGAGTGACAAAAACTGTTCAGTTTCATAAATTTTACCGCAACAAAGCAACATAACTTATAACAAAAGGCACAATTCAAAAAAAGTGATTGCCCTGTGGCATTACTGCAATCTCTAAAACAATTAAAATTGCCTTCTCTCAATGAGCGAGTCAACAAAATGTCTACAAACTTTCATGTGCTCGACTCACGATTTTAGGATTAATGAAGTTGTTTGACTATGAAAAAGAAGCTGGGAATGATTTACTCCAACTACCATAGATTTGCAACATAATCATTCAGCCCTAAGATTATTCAAGACAAAATTGGGAATGATGTTCTCCAACTTCATAGTTGGCGCCATATGCTAAACCCTCATAATCCTCTTCGGTTGATGTATAGCAAGAATAGTACGTTTTTATGTTCCTAGGCAAGTAACAAACCTATAGCTCTAATAAACAAGCTTTCGAAAATGATCATTTTCCATTCAAATATCACAATTGTCAAAGGCGTTTAGGCTATCCTATGGTCAAACTTTTCTCCGGCTTTTATTGTCAATAGCCAAAAGAATAATAATTACAAAATTTATCAAACAAAGTAACGAGACAGTGATGCAAACTAAAGATGACAACATTCTCACCTCAATTCTCGTTGCAAGGTTAGCAAACGTAATATTAGATCATGAGCTTCTGGTATGAACTTCACTAAGGACAGGTCCATTTTATTCTCCTCAATATTGACATAACGTGCTCGATCTCTACCAAATGGATGGCTTCCCTTAGTAAGGAAAAAGAATAACACGCAACCTAAATTAAACATATCTATTTTCCATCTTTGTCTCCCTCCCTGGAGAAATGTTCAGGTGGTTGCCATCCTCTGGTTCCACTACCTATAAGACATCAGAGATCAACAAAAAAAGCCATCGTCACTAGGATGACATGCATATGGATATGATATTCGATTTACCAGTCAACGGAGGGCGAGAGTGATAAAAACTGTTGAGTTTCACAAATTTTACCACAACAAAGCAACCTAACTTATAACATAAGGCACAATTCAAAAAAAGATATTGCCCTGCGGCATTACTGCAATTTCTAAAACAATTAAAATTCCCTTAGCTCAATGAGAGAGTCAACAAAATGTCTACAATCTTTCATGTGCTCGACTCACGATTTTAGGATGAATGAAGTTGTCTGACTATGAAAAAGAAGCCGGGAATGATTTACTCCAACTACCATAAATTAGCAACATAATCATTCAGCCCTAAGATTATTCAAGACAAAATTGGGAATGATGTTCTCCAACTTCATAGTTGGCGCCATATGCTAAACCCTCATAATCCTCTTCGGTTGATGTATAACAAGAATAGTGCATTTTTATGTTTCTAGGCAAGTAACAAACCTATAGCCCTAATAAACAAGTTTTCGAAAATGATCATTTTCCATTCAAATATCACAATTGTCAAAGGCATTTAGGCTATCCTATGGTCAAACTTTTCTCCGGCTTTTATTGTCAATAGCCAAAAGAATAATAATTACAAAATTTATCAAACAAAGTAATGAGGCAGGGATGCAAACTAAAGATGACAACATCCTCACCTCAATTCACGTTGCAAGGTTAGCAAACGTAATATTAGATCATGAGCTTCTGGTATGAACTCCACTAAGGACAGTTCCATGTTATTCTCCTTAATATTGACGTCACGTTCTTTATTTTGCTAACAAATGGATGGCATCCCTTAGTAAGGAAAAAGAATAACACATAGCTTAAATTAAACAGATCCATTTTCCATGTTTGTCTCCCTCCCTAGTGAAATGTTCAAGTGCTTGTCATCCTCTAGTTCCACTACCTATAAGACATCAGAGATCAACAAAAAAAAAGCCATTGTCACTGGGATGACATGCATATGGATATGATATTCGATTTACCAGTCAACGAAGGGAGAGTGTGGCAAAAACTGTTAATTTTCACAAATTTTACCACAAAGCAACTTGACTTATAACATAAGGTACACTTCAAAAAAAAAAAGAGATTGCTTGTGGCATTGCTGCAATCTCTAAAACAATTAATGTTGCCTTAGCTCAATGAGAGAGTCGAAAAAATATCTACAAACTTTCATGCACTTCACGACTCATGGTTCTAGGATGAAGGAAGTTGTTTGACTATGAAAAAGAAGCCGAGAATAATTTACTCCAACTACCATAGATTAACAACGTAATCGTTCAGCCTCTAACATTCTTCAAGACAAAATTGGCAAGCGAAAGTGATATTCTCCAACTTCATAGTTAGCGACATATGCTAAACCCTCATAATCCTCTTCGGTGGATGTATAGCACGAATAATGCATTTTTATGTTCCTTAGCAATTAACAAACTTATAGCCCTAATAAACAAGTTTTTTAAAATGATCATTTTTCATTCAAATATCACAATTGTCAAAGACAATTAGGCTAAACAATGATCAACTTTTTTTTCCAGCTTTTATTGTCAATAGCCAAAAGAATAATGGTTATAAAATTTATCAAAGTAATGAGGTAGTGATGCAAACTAAAGATGACAACATCCTCACCTCAATTCACTTTGTGGGTTAGCAAACGTAATATTATATCATGAGCTTCTGGTATGAACTCCACTAAGGGCAGGTCCATTTTATTCTCCTCAATATTAACGTCACGTGCTCGATCTCTACCATATTGATGGCTTCCCTTAGTAATGCAAAAGAATAACACACAGCCTAAATTAAACATATCAATTTTGCATGTTTGTCTCCCTCCCTAGAGAAGCTGTTCAGGTGATTGCCATCATCTGGTTCCACTACCTATAAAATCAGCAAAAAAGCCATCGTCACTGGGATGACATGCATATGGATATAATATTCAATTTACCCGTCAACGAAGGGAGAGAGTGGCAAAAACTGTTAATTTTCACAAATTTTACCACAACAAAGTAACCTGACTTATAACATAAGGTACACTTCAAAAAAAAAGATATTGCCCTGCGGCATTATTGCAATTTCTAAAATAATTAAAAGTGCCTTAGCTCAATAAGAGAGTCAACAAAATGTTTACAAACTTTTATGTGCTTCACGACTCACGATTTTGGGATGAAGGAAGTTGTTTGACTATGAAAAAGTACCGGGAATGATTTACTCCAACTACCTTAGAGTAGCAACATAATTGTTCAACCCCTAAGATTCTTCAAGACAAAATTGGCAAGCGAAAGTAATATTCTCCAACTTCATAGTTAGCGCCATATGCTAAACCCTCATAATCCTCTTCGGTTGATGTATAGCAAGAATAGTGCATTTTTATGTTCCTGGACAAGTAACAAACTTATAGCCCTAATAAACAAGCTTTCAAAAATAATCATTTTCCATTCAAATATCATAATTGTCAAAGGCATTTAGGCTATCCTATGGTCAACATTTTCTCTGGTTTTTATTGTCAATAGACAAAAGTATAATGGTTACAAAATTTATCAAACAAAGTAATGAGGCAGTGATGCAAACTAAAGATGACAACATCCTCACTTCAATTCACTTTGCGGGGTTAGCAAACATAATATTAAATCATGAGCTTCTAGTATGAACTCCACTAAAGACAGGTCCATTTTATTCTCCTCAATATTGACGTCACATGCTCGATCTCTACCAAATGGATGGCTTCCCTTAGTGAGGCAAAAGAACAAGACACACCCTAAATTAAACATATCCATTTTGCATGTTTGTCTCCCTCTCTAGAGAAGCTGTTCAGGTGCTTGCCATCCTCTAATTCCACTACCTATAAAACATAGATCAACAAAAAAGCCATCATCACTAGGATGAGATGCATATGGATATGATATCGATTCTCCAGTCAACGAAGGGAGAGAGTGGCAAAAACTGTTAATTTTCACAAATTTTACCACAACAAAGCAACCTGACTTATAGCATAAAGTACACTTCAAAAAAAGAGATTGCCCTAACAAATAAGATTATCGGTCTGAAGGTTTTAGTCGGGAATATGAAGATGATTGCAACCATGGACTCAGATTATGCACTTGAGGAAAAGGAGATCAAAGTGCTGGAGAAAGCTGTCATAACCACTTACCGGAGGTTGGATATCCGAAGGAAGATCTTCCCGGAGGAAGGAGTTTACTAATTCCCATATTAGATAGCTTTGCACATAATGATGGATGCTTAGTGATCAACTCGTTTCAAGGGTTTAAATCCCGATGAATTAGTTTCAATCCATGCAAATGATCGAGTCTTGATACTACACCCATGTACCATAATACAAAGTTGACAATATGATTCAAACCAACAAAGTATCATGAACCAAATTGGATTCGGGCCACTTGAAGGCATCGGATACATAATTATATACCACACCATATCTTATTGGAAATGAAGGAACTTCTCTAACAAAAATAAGAATGCCAAAACTTGACTTCATGCTGCAAGGTTCAAAACTTATCCCAAATGTTGATTGCGTTACCAGAGTCAAATTAGTGGCCTAATAATTCCCACAATCATACATCACCAGGAAGTTATTTGCAGTAGAGCTATTTTGACCTTCGACTAATGCCTAATACCCACATAAGCTATCAAAGAATAGTATAATAAGGCAGTGATATCTATGAGATGCTTCAAAGTCATGTAAAACATGTCCAAAAGCCCAACACTAATACAAAAAATGCGACAATTTATTTTTGGAGTGCCTCAACAAGCAAGATACTACAATTCGAACACATCAAAACGTAAAAAAAAAAATTACCTCATCAGTTCCGGTAACAACGGTAAAGGACGTCCATCTGCCCTCCACAACTCATTATCTTGCATCGCGTCCCTAACAGAATCCAATTTGATTTTATACTCATGAGGGAAGTCAGGCTTATTTGAAGAATGCGAACATGCTTGAAGAATAGCGAAGAATATTTGGACCACCGTCAAAAGCCATTTGCACCTTTCTCGGGTACTGTTCACAAAATGCTCCTAAGCTGGTTGACTGACTCACTATTCATGCTAAGCTGCTGTTGCTGAGTTCGAGCAATTGGCTAGTTCGTTGGAGCTAAGTTTCGGTGGTTCTTCTCTCTCATCCACCCTCTCTATCTCCACCGAAGGAATTTGGATATCTCTTTCTCGTTGATTCGTGATACTCGTTCGTTCGAAGCCTTTGTTTCGCCTGGTTTTCCGATTGTGTTTTTGCTGGTGTGAGTAGCTCGATTATGTGCTGGAGCTGGGATTTGGTGGTTTTCCTCTTCTCCCTCCTCCCATTCAATCCTCTGAAGCCTCTTGGCAAGCTCAACTCCTATCGGTATTAATGCTCTCTATTTATTAAGGTTTTATGGTTTACCTGTACTATTGTTCTGGGCTCTGCTGTAGAGCGGATGGATTCGTCCAATCCTGAGCTTGCTACTTCAAGAAAGGCCTAGCAAACTCGTGATAGGGGCCACATTCGTGGGAGGAGTTCTCATCCTCCTTTGGACAGGGGTAAGGCTGCTGCCTCTTCAGCCCAACCTTCGACTGCACGAACCCGCACACCTGTTGGAAATACTGTTACTGGTCCTTATGGAAAAATCAAGACTGAGCCTCTTAGGTCACAAAAGCCTTCTCGTGGGCGTACGACTCCATTAGACCCTAAGACTGCTAAGGCGCAAGCCCGTTCGTGGGCCAATATAGCTAAGGCAACTACCAAAGGCTATGACCTTACTTATGTGCCTCCAAACCTGGTTGATGGCAAGCCCTTTGTTCGTATTCCAACTGAAGTTCTTGAAGGCTGCGATCCTAAATGGAAAGAGAGCCTAGTGGGCTACTATGTTGGCAAAAGACTACCATTCAAGATGAATGAAATTGCAATGAAGCACGCTTGGGGTGCCCCACTACTGGAAGTTCGGGCTAATGATGATGGTTTTTAATTTCTTTCATGTGCCGGATGCAGAATTTCGAAGGAAAATTCTAGATGGTGGGCCTTTCACAGTGGCTAAGGTGCCTCTTATTCTTCAACAATGGCACCCATTGTTAAAACTAAAGAGGAACAGCCATAAAACTGTCCCGATTTGGATTTGTCTCAAGAATGTTCCTTTTGCTCTATGGTCAACCATGGGCATTAGCACTATTGCTAGTCCTATTGGTCACCCCCTATATGTAGATCAGCACACGGAACAGGTTAGAACCTTATCTTATATGCAGGTATGTATGGAAATCAATGCTAAGCATAACTTACCTAACTCGATCCTTGTTGGTATTGAGGCAACCACGCGCCGAGTGGATGTTCTTTATGAGTGGAAACCTTCAGTATGCCCCTCATGCCGTTCTTTTGGCCACATCTATGGCCCCCCAAAGTCTACTTCTCCTCCTCGTAATTCCTCTCTCGGTACCTCTCTCCTAGTGGCCTCTGCTGGTGATGGTGCTAGGCCTGTTTTTAATGAACAGCGTACTCAGCTGGACAAAGGTTGGCAAGTGGTTTGGGGTAAGCAAAGCACTCGTGCTGGTTATTCTACTCCTGCTCCCGATAACCATATTGAGCCGACTAGGGACACTCCAATCCCTCTTGTTGGTCCAAATCCTCCCCAAAACTTGGTTAGTCCTGTTAAAGGAAATCTACCCAGTCTTCATGCTACTAGTACTTCCTCGACAATGAACCTAAATGCCCCTAGAATGCAAATGGCTATTTCTTTAGTTTCTGAGGACAAATCGGATATTAAGGCTTTTGTCACTGGCTCTATTGAAGAAGACAGCTTGCTGGGTACTTCCTCTACCCCCCAGGATCTTGATCCTCCACCGGTATAAGCAACACATGCATCCCCTGTCCAGCAACCAAGCGTTCTTTTGCCTTCGTCTCCAAGTGAAAGCTCTCCAAGGCGTCACAGACTTAAGACCATGGCAAAGAAGAAAAACGTGGTAAAAAGTAGGTACATATGCCTCTTTGTATATATGTATATAGCTAAATGGAATATAAGAGGACCGGTTAGTCCCATTAAACGGCGAAGATCAGGAACTTCGTTAGAGTTAATAGCCTATGATGTGTTAGCATTTTGGAAACGAAGGCTTCTCCTTCTCTATTCCCTTCTCTTTCTAGTGGCCTTGTGTCGAGCTGGATTTGGATTGCTAACTATGAGCACTCTAATAAAGGGAGGATTTGGATCAGTTGGAAGCTCATGTTGGCTGATTTTACCTCCTTTCCTCCTCCCCCCAAGTTAGACATGGACATTTGAGATGTCTTTCCACTGGTGATTCCTTTTATCTCTCTATGGTTTATGCTTAGCACACCTTCGTGCATCAGCACCCCTTTTAGTAAGATCTTATTCGTACCAGCTCTTCTCGGATCAATGCTCATTGGCTTGTTACAGGCGATTTCAATGCCATAAGGTTCCCTTTGGATAGGATTGGCAGCTTTTCCACCTAGCTTACGTCATACGATGAGTTGGGAAACTGCCTTCAACAAGCTGAGCTTGAGGACTTGCGGTATACTGGTTGTAGATTCTCGTGGGCTACCTCCTTCGGGGAAGATCGAAAACAAAGAAAAATTGATAGATTCTTCATCAATCCTTATTGGAGTAATGTGTTCTCATTCTCTGAGGCCTTATTCCTCCTGGCTGGAATTTCAGACCATTCCCCTATGGTTGTAAAGATTTTCCCAACTTCAAAGGCGAAGAAGCCTTTCAAGTTCTTTAACTTTTGGATCCAACATCCAACCTTTAACCAAATAATCCGCCAAGCTTGGGACACTCCAGTCAAAGGTACTGCCATGTTTATCCTCTATGTTAAATTGAAGCTTGTTAAAGCTAAGCTTAAGAGCCTCAACAAGGAGTCTTACTCAGATATTTCCGCAAGAATCGCATCAGTCAGTGAGGCTCTAAATGTTGTGCAGGAAGCTTTTCATTTGGATCCTTTCAATTTGGATCTAGCGGCCAAAGAGTGAGAGTGCATCAAGACCTTCTCGGACATACGCCTTCAGGAAGAAAGCTTTTACAAGCAAAAATCAGTAATTAAATGGCTTGAAGAATGAGACCTTAATACCAAATTTTTCCACCACTCGGTGAACAAGAGGCACCTCCTAAATCAAATCATTTCACTCCGGGATGATGCTGGGAATATGGTACAGGACCCCCCTAATCCAACAGTTCGTTGTTTCTCACTTTCGAGATCTCTTGGATGCTACTGATCACAATACCCTACATTCTATTCAAGATGTTCGATTGGTAATCCCTTGTGCATTAGACAACAATCAAATTCTACTTCTTTCTAAACTTGTGTCGAAAGTGGAGATTCAAGAATCCTTATTCTCCTTAGCAACTTGAAAAGCACCGAGCCTTGATGGCTTTGGAGTGGAATTCATTCAACATTACTGGGATATTGTAGGCCCAACGGTTACCTTGGCGGTCTCGGATTTCTTCAATACAAGCAAGCTCCTTAAGGAGTCTAACAACACCATCCTTACCCTTGTGCCGAAGTGCCCTAAGCAACTATAGTCAATGACTTCAAACCTATTGCTTATTGCAATACGATGTACAAGTGCATTACGAAGATTATTGCAAACCATTTGGCTATTGTTATGCCCACCATTATTAGCCCTGCTCAAAACACCTTTGTTCAGGGGAGATGTATCAGCGACAATATTCTTCTAGCCCAAGAGCTCTTTGCTAGGTTCCACCATAAGCCGTATAAGCCCAAATGCGCCATAAAGGTTGATTTCAGGAATGCCTATGACACCTTTAACTAGGACTTCCTTGAGGTAACACTTCAAACTTTCCGATTTCCACTTCATTTCTCTAGACTTATTATGAGTTGTGTTTGCTCGCCACACTTCTCTGTTGCGCTAAATGGAGAACTCCATGGTTTTGGGTATTAGACAAGGAGATCTCATGTCACCCTACCTATTTACCTTTGTTATGGAGGTATTTATAGGCATTCTTAATATACAAACTAGCCATCTCTCGTTCCAATATTTCTGGAGGTGCAAGTCGACTGGACTTTCTCACTTATTCTTTGCTGACGATGTCCTACTTTTTGCGGAAGTGACTACACCTTGTCTCACTTTATTAAAGGTAGGCATTGACACGTTCTCTCGGTGGTCGGGCCTTCATCCAAACCTCCACAAGAGTGAGATGTATTTTTTAGGGGTTTCCCCTTATTCCCAAAGCACATTCACGTCTCTTTTTGGATTCCAGGAAGGTCCCTTGCTTTTTCGCTACTTGGGGATTCCCGTTATTTCCTCTTGCCTTCGGAAATGACTGCATTACTCTAGTCAACATCATTACTTCGAGGGTGCAAACATGGACATAGTGTTTTCTTTCATTTGCGAGACGTCTACAACTTATAAGGTCAATGTACATTATGTTCAAGTCTATTAGGCAAATGTTTTCATCCTTCCAAGATTAGTTCTAGACAAAATTGAACAAATATTGCGACAATTTTTGTGGAAAGGCCCAAACCTTGGTGCGGGTGGTGCAAAGGTTTCTTGGAGCAATGTTTGCCTTCAGAAAGCTGAATGAGGCTTAAGAATTAGGAGACTTCGAGAAAGCAACACTGCAGCAATGCTTAAGCACATATGGCAACTATTTACAAATAAGGAATCTCTGGTGCAAGTGGATACATTCTGTGTTCCTAAAAAATGTCAACTTTCGGTTGGCCTCCAAGCCCACTTTTTGTTCTTGGTCTTGGAAGAAAATCCTTGATCTTAGAGGTGACTTCTGTAGGTCTTTCTGCTGGTGTGTGGGAGATGGTACCTCGGTCTCCTTCTAATTTGATAATTGACATCCCAAAGGGCCACTTAACTTGTTGTTCTCCAATACTGAGATCTACCGTTCGCAGCTCCCTAAAGGAGCATCCGTGACTGACTTTTTAGCATTCCTTGATCGTACTTCTAGGGTGTTGAATGTTATTGCCTAATGGGATGACCCCCTCCCAGCTCAATTATGAACCTGATCATTTCCTTTAGTTGGGTAACCCGTCTGGCACCTTTTCTGCTGTTTTTGCGTGGGAGGCTATTCGGCCAAGAGGCCAAAAATCGCAATGGGCTCCTTTCATTTGGAACAATGCGTTGGTTCCCCACTATCAATTCCTTCTTTGGTTGATCACCAAAACAAGCTACCGACACAGATTTTGCTTCTTACCTATGGCCATATCCCGGTTGTGAATTGTGCATTTTGTTCTTGTCATCCGGGCTCGATCGACCATTTGTTTTTTGGGCGTTCCATTCTTGTCGCTCTAGCTACTTTTTGGGCTTCTAGATTCAATTTTGCTTGGACAAACAAATCTTTGGTGGATAACTTGCACTGGGCAATCAAGTATTTATCTAGAAAGTCTTTCCGTTCCACCCTTGGCCGATTTGCTTTTATAGCCTTATGCTACATCATTTGGAAGGAGCAGAATAAGATTCTCTTCAGGGGTAGGCCACCATCCCTCCTAGTTATGAAGTTGCGATTGGAGAAGGTTGTCAGAGACAAAGCATTGTCTTTTAAACAGGTCCCTCCCAACACCACGAATTGTAGGTTGCTCCATTGCTGGTCTATAAACCCTTCCATTTTGGCAGACTGATCTATCCTTCAACCAATAGACCTTTTGGAGTAGGGGGTTATCTCACACCCTCTTTGGTTTAGAGGTTCTATTGGTCCTTGCAGCCAAGCCCTGAAGATGTTGTTTCGGATTTCGAGAGCCTCTTTGGCGTGGTCTTTATACTCACCTACCAATCTTACCGTTGTCACGACCTCTTTTTTCCGTTCGGAGGAAAAGAAAGAATGTTTAGGGGTATTTGCCTAAAGAAGCGGACCAATGGCCTTAAATTAGGCGCGGGCTCTCCCAAGCCCATACCTCGCGCGACGTTGGATTTCATATTTCAATTATTAACAATCTAAATATTTCTAGGAGTCGCCACTAGCCTATTGGGGTCGACTAGAAACCAATCGAGACACGGGAGTGGTGTCTCGATTCCTACGCAACCAGAGATTTCTAGGAACGGGGACTTGTTTACGCCAATGTTTCTATTAGCGCCCTTGCGGTACCACTAACTTGGAAAGTTATTTATCTAAATGGCCACACATTCTTGATTACCAATTATAATATTTATGAAACCACTAAGTGTCCATGCAAATGTTTTTGTAGTTTTTTTTAAAGTCTAGACTAATCCTAACATAATTTAGAAGAGAAATTTACACTCAAATTAATGAAAAGCGGCGTGTAAGTAAACATCCAAGAAATTGAAATGACTTGGAAATAAACGCGAAAAGGTAAACCCGATACAAGTCGAGCAAATAATATTACATGGCCTTGTTATCACGCCCGGGACAGGACCCCCATGAGCAAAATGAGAATTCAAATATGCATGAAATTACTCTATATGCATGAAATTACTTTAAATAGTTTTAACCTACGCAAAATGGATTATTTACAAAAATGGTTGTAAAATACCAAAATAGCATTAAATTAGGAAAATGACCTTTTAAAATTAGGAAAATTTCATATATGTCATTTATATCCTAATTTGATGCTATCTAACATTTTTTTGATATTTTTGAAATTTTCATATTTTTCTCTTTTTTTAATTATTTTTTTAAAAAAATAATAATAATAATTCCTTAAACCGATATATGCCGATTTACACTAATATGGGACTGCCCAATACATGAATATAACAAGAACCAAGCTCAAATCGACCGTTTCAAGATCGAAACTTGGTTTGCGAATTTTGTCGAACACTTGGCGTGCATCAAATCATCCAAAACCAGCTTCCTCGGGCCATGTTTGCGGCCTTCAATCTCAACGCATGAGCAATCTTATGTGGAACTAAAGTATCAAGATCATATTACCACATGCAGGGAGCAATATCAGATAGAAATAATAACTTAAAACACACAAGAACTAGGTTGAAATCGGTCTCAAATATGCAAGTCTGAACTGATTTTACAAATCTGGGTTTGAACTCAAATCAAACAAACAGGTTGCATGCCCATATTCAAGCCCCGTCACTTATCACATGCAAGATCTAAGGGAAACATTACTTAGTCCAAGTGAAAGTAGGTAACATGAGCTTTCAAATATAACGAGCATCACAGAGAATGACCAAACGAACGCATCAAAACGACCTCTCCAAGAAGCACACATGCAAAACTCTTGAAGAAATTTCAACACTTAGAAAAATTTCAGCCTCAGAAATCAGTTTTCCGGGCTGGTTTTCTTCTTGATTTTCATGATCAAAACATGCTCAAACTCGAAAATAAATACATTTAGGATGCTTACCTTGCTTCCTAGTTTCCTTTTCAAGTGGTTATTGGCCGATGAAACCGACAAATTATCCTCGGGGGCACGTGGAAGTTGGCTTCTTCAACTGGAAATGAGATCTGCAGAAAAGAAGAACTGACAACAAAGGTTTTCGTTGACCTCTAAAATTAGACTTCAAGATGTCTTTTGTTGGAAAAATTGACACAAAACCAAACTATATGTATTTTAGTTCGGGGTAGAAGTCAATATTTTCCTCATTTTTTTCTCAACTTTCTCAAAAACACTGCCTTTTCCCCACTCGTGACCAACTGGGCTCAACACTTAGAAAAATTTTCAGTGTTTCCTGGCCCGCCTGGAGGGTGTTTTTCGGGGGGCTTTAGGAGGCCTTCCCGATCTCCATTTTGGACGTGCGACCTATGGATGGAAAGATATTTGAGTGAAGTTTCACTATCTAGTTTAAGGTTTTGGCTAATTTTGGCTGCAAGTTTGCGAAAATTTCTCTTTTCTCTCTGGAGGTTGATCTGGAATTTCTGGGTTTTTCTTTCTGGAGTTGCTTCTGAAGGTGTGTTTGAGGAACGATTCCGAGCCCTCCTCTCTCCCCCTCGTCTTCTCTCTCTCATCCCTTCAAAGACCTTGCTTTAGTGATCTTATCCCCCGAATTAAGGGATTTTTGGTCAACCTTTTGTCCACCTACCAAGCCTGTCAACAGGGCTACTTCACCTACTCTTCAGACTTAGCCAATTTTTTAAGTTCTGCAACTGTTGAGTGTGCGGACTTTGCTGCGAATTTCCGGTGTTGTCAGAAGCTTATCCCTGGCCAATTTTCGTCCACTTGCACTACTATATACGGTCTTCCATCACGTGCAAATATCGGGCTGATTGGGCAGCTGAGGAGGATATGGTGGGGCCACCAAATTGCTTACTCAGCAACTCCGGATTAAGACCAACTCGTGGACTGAGTTTTGGCTGCTGATTTGAGTGCTTTAATCCACTAATTTGGCTGCATTTTTTGATCAATTAGAAAGCTCATGTATAGTAGTTTAAGATATTGACCATTTTTCACAATTATCTCCATCCGATTTTGCAAGAAAGTCCCTCGAAGTTGGCCATTTTCTTATCCGAAAATACCAAATTCAATACAAATGTGGTCTTTTTGGCTCAATTTGATTGATTCTACTTGGCCCAAATTCAATTTCAACTTAATTGATGACCAAGATGATGATTTAAGGGCTCGGGCGCAAATTTTGCAAAATTTGCGAATTGGTCCCTCGACTTTTGGAAATTGCATTTTGGCCCCAACTTGTCATTTGAATTCCAATCTGACCTCTTAGGCTTGGCTAGTCACATTTAGATCGTTGGCCCCAACTTGCTCTCTCTTCTTTTTTCTTTTTTTTCGATTTCTTCTCTTTTTTTTTCTTTTTTAAAATTATTATTATTTTTTTATAGGAAAAACATCTTTCATCTAAAACACGATATTAAGGACCTAGATAATCTATATGCCGGAATGAAATATTTTTGGGCAAAAATTAGGTGTCAACAACCGTGGGGTTCTTTGCTCTACACTTGTGTTGTTGTTGGGCTCTTTGTTCTTTTTGCTCCATATTTAGGCCGTTTGGTTTGCTTTTGCCGCTATTTTAGCTTTCCTCTACTTCTGTGTAGGTGGTCTTATTTTACCTCGGCACCCTTCCACTCACTCCGATTGTTCTTATCCTCATGAGTGTAAGTTTTTTTTGTCGAGTTCTTGTTGTATAGCTTCTTGCTTCTCTTTGGCTTAAGTTAATATAATTCTTACCATTTACCAATATATATATTTGGACCTCCATCAGATGCAATGAAATTCTTAATCTCATCCGAGGCAAGACGATAATGACCCTTAACAAGTCGTTTCACTGCAATGGGTCGTTTCACGCCATCCCGTTTTCCATAAGTGCCCTCGAACACGGTGGTACCACTACTTCCCTTACCGATTACTACTCTTGATACATAGAGACTACCAATGCAACGGCCATTCCCAAGATTCATATGTAGTTCATCATTGCTCCTACCAGCGCCTTCATTTTCTGGAGAGACTTGATTATCCTCTCCGTCACGACTTCCATTCTCCTTTCCGGAACCAAGACAATGGGTACATACATTGTCAAGCTTGCCTTCGTCTTCTAAAGAAGACTCCCCATTTGCTTCCGAAAGTGGTTCCGATACGCTTTCTCTCTTGTCCTCTGCATTGTAGAGAGGCAAAGCTTCATTTCAAGTCATTAGTCGACCTTTTGCAGCTTTTACATGACAGTGAACCTTTTGAAGCTCAGCAAAACCTCTTCCATATCGGAGAATGCTAGTTCACAAACAAGGTTGCAGACACCCGCCATTGAAAAGAGTTAAGCCAAATGTTTTCAATACTCTAGTCTTTGATTATTGCAACTTTTAACTAGCTAAACAACCCTCTATAAATCTCCGGCGTTTATCAAGAATCGAACCCTATTGCTTCCCTCAACTCTCAAATGGCCAAGCTAGAGTCATTGAATTGAGTAAACGATGGATATAAATTCTTCTTATTTGATTGGTTGCCCTCTTTATTAAAATCCATATCAAAGAAAGTAAAACTATATAAAAACACTCCTGTTTACTATTAGACTTTCTACTGTTACACGTTAATCCTTGAACTATTATATGTTGGTGTTTGCGGAAGCGTGTGTTAATGTGTGTGCAAGGGAGTATTTTGTATGTAAATTATCAAGAGAGCAAAAGAAATAAAAACAAAGTGGGCAAGGGCAAAGTAATAATACGAATGTGTAAAAGAGACTGGAAGAGAAGTACAAGGGAATAAAAAAGAACTTTTTTTAATTATTTATTATAGTACAAATGGAAGGGGAGGAGCTTTCTAACCATTTATTGTTCTTCTGTGCTCCCCTTTCCTATTTATAGGGTGTTCCACCGACTAAGTACAACATTCTAGATTTTTATAGAATGTTGTCCATGTAGGTTTCATCTAGAAATTCTAGATTGTAGTTTAGTCACTTCTTCTAGAGACTTCTACATTTGTGCTTCTACACTTTCTTTGCCACCTAGATTTTCTTTTTTAAAGATTTTTTTCTCTTTTCTAGCTAATATCAATGTTGAATTTCTAGAAATTGGATCAATAGTTTAACAATTTTATTATAGCAGTCGATCCTCAATTATTTTTTTCATTAGCGTGTGTTGACGTACGTGACTTTTACAAGTTTAGAAGCGATTGATTGGTGGGGCGTGAGTACTTTTCTCAGAAAATAAAAATCGACAATGACAACTCTTTTTTTCTTCTTTCAATCGAAGCCACCTAGTGGCAACTCTTGGAGATACAGCGTTCGTCGGTCTGGAACTACCCATCAACCCCACAACGACATTAACGCAGACACGCGTCCCTTCACGGACCAAAACGTGGACGGACAATCGCCAAAGCTTCGATCTTGGATGCGTCCGGTTGAGTAGCAGACTGAAAAATTGACATGCGCATAGCAAATTGCAGTAACTGGGTCCTTCGATCCACCTAGATATCAACTTATTCCAAGTTTAAAAAATTTAGTTGTTCTCGGCAATCTGTCACCTGCACTCTGGTGTAAGGGTGACCACGTGAGAGAGAATTCCATTAGAGAGTGGAGGTGGCAAATCCCAAAAAACCGTCGGTGTTTCGAAGAAAAAGGTGATGGTGATGGTGGCGCGGGCGGTGGTGAAAATGGTCGTGTGTCCTTTCTTGTGAAGAAGCAGAGAGAACTCATTCTTGGGACGTTTGTCTATTTGAGTTAAAATTCTGTGAATTCCCAGTAGCAGATCAGTTCATCACAGTTGCAGAAGATAGAAAAGCGGAAAAGGTTTGGATTTTTTCAGGTGTTTTCGGGGGTGATGGGTGAGGAGAGCGAGATTGATGAATATCATTTGAAGAAGCTGAGAGTGTTCAATGGAAGAGGGGAGTTTCCATCATCCACTATATTGGCTTCTGGGATTTAGTTGGGTGCCATTCACGCCGTACTGACCCTCTTCTCTCTCCTCTTCCTTTCTCCCTCCAAAACTCTTCTGCGAGCTCTCTCTGCTCTTCCCTCTTATTCAATCTTTTTTTTCTTCTTTTTTTCCGCGGCATTTATGTTGTGGATCATTTATAGCTGCTGGGTTTTTCACTGATCAGGGTCTTTGGGTTGCTTGTGGTATCCAATTGATGCTAGAAGCAGAGCAGGCACAAAATTGTCCAGGTACTCTTAGCGTCTTACCCTTTTTCCTTTCCTTTTGGTTTGTTTTTAAAGCTTGTGAAAAAATATTCTGAGTAATCTGGTATGAGTTCTGTACAATCTGATTGATCTTCTGATGGTGGGTTTGGTTTTCTGGCACATATGTAAGCATGCTTGCAGTTATTCCCCAGTTACTCTGCCCGTGGAGAGAAGCCTTCCATCCTAATTGCGCCTATGGTCAGTCCATCACACTCTTCTTGTTCTTCCAGTTGATTTTAATGAAATAGGTTGGATTAAAAGGTTTGATGAATATGGCATTAATGCCAAAAATGCAGGTTGATGGTCATCAAAGGTCGATTTGAATTAATGGATAGTTATTAGTCGTTGTGGGCGTGTAAAGGAGGCAGATGAACGTACTGCTTGAGTTGGAAGTTGCTTTTCAATGATAAGGGCTTGGCCATGACGCTTCAAGCTGAGGAAAGATGAGGACCGGTGGTGTGGTAATACCAGTATGAACCAATAAAACGATGGCATGGTATTCCGTGGGATCAACTTCTTGTCTGTTCATTGCATTCATTTGAGTTATGGTAGCTTACCTATGGATCCTACTGTCCTGTCTCGTGGATTCAATGAGATGCAATAGACAGAACTTCTTTACCAAAAAAAAAAAAATAGACAGAACTTTATTTTTGAAGAGCAGACTGACGATGCCATTTTTGTGCTTGTCAGCGCTCATGGCATGTGCACTGTTTGTACTGGCAAAATACAAAGGAGGGGTTTTGAGCCATTCTCGGAAAAATCATATCGGCGTTAGTTGGCAATTAATGACAATTTATGGCAGTTCTTGGGGACAGCCTTGCTACCCATTACCCACCACGACCGACGAGAACAATCACATCATCGTTGGCATGCGTCCCTTCACTTCACAGAAGAGACATTGACAAACATTGCCGAAGCTTCGATTTTGAACGTGTCCAGGTCATCCGCTTATCATCCCCATTTAATGAAGTATGGAGGCAGGAAAAAAAAAACCATCGTTGTTCGCAAGAAAAGGACGTCGCTGAGGGTGGTGGTGGAAATGATGTTTGTCCTTTCTAGTGGAAAAGCAAAAAGAACTCAATCTTGGGACGTTTCTCTTTTTACGATAAAACTCTTGACAATCCTCAGTAGTAGATCAATGCCTCACAGTTGCAAATAATAGAAAAGCGGCATAAGTTTGGGGTTTTTTAGGTGGGTTTTGGTTGATTTCGGGAGTGATGGGTAAGGCCAGCCAGATTGTCGAAGATGGCCTGAAGAAGCTGAGAGTGTTCAATGGTAGAGAGGAGTTTCCATCGTCCAATATATTGCACGCTATAGTGGCTTTAGGGATTTGGTTGGGTGCTATTCACTTCAATGCCGTACTGGTTCTCTTCTCCTCCTTTTTCTTTCTCCATCCAAAGCCCTTCTGTGAGCTCTCTCTGCTCTTTGCTCTTTTTCAATCTTTTTTTCCGCAGCACTTGTTTTTATTTTTGCCTTTTGGGGTCAGTAAGTTGGCTTGTGGATCTTTAATAACCATCGGGTATTCGACTGATAGGGTTTTCGGGTTGCTTGTGGTATTTGCGTTCATTCCAGTCGATGATAAAAGCAAAATAGGCAGAAAGTTGTCGAGGTAAGTTTAGCTTCTTAGCCCTTTTTCGTCTCCTTTTTGTCTTGTTTTTAAAGACTACGGATTGGTTTTCTGAGCAATTTGGTATGAGTAGTGTAAAATGTTGTTGATTCTCCCATGGTGGTTTCAGGTACATATGTAAACATGCTTTCAATTATTTCCCAGTGACTCTGCACGTGGAGGATATAGAAGCCTTTGATCCTAATCGCGCCTATGGTTAGTCCCTCACATTCTTCCTGTTCGTCTTGTTGATTTAATAAAATAGGTTGGGAGTGAAAAAGGTTTGACAAATATGGTATCATCCCAAAGATGTAGGTTAAGGGTAATCAAGGTGTGTTTGGTTCAGTATTTTAAAAGTCCATTGAATAAATACAAAGCAGTTTAACCTAAAGATTTTTGGATAAATGCAAAAAATATTTGATAAATTATATTTTGAGAAGTAACTTTGAAAGAAATGCAGTTTGGTAGAAAACACATTTGAAAAAACCTTTGGTGATCAATATTAGTTTTTTAAAATTTTTATTTGTTTAAAATTTAAAAAATCAAATATATATAATTTAAAAAAAAAAAAAAAAAAAGGACCAAAACTTCACCAGTCCGGCGAAGGGCTACGACCGATAGTGAGCCAGATCTAGTGCGGCGACTATTGATCAAAGTTGCCCGACATGAGGCAACCTCCGATGAGGGTCGTGCAACCTTGGTGAGAGCCGTCGGAGGTCTCCCGACCTTGGGCGACCCAGGCAATGTGCAACCTAGGTGACCACCACCTAGGTCTCATGGCCTCAAGCAACCCTTGCCTAGTCTCACAAGATGGTTGTGCAACCGATGACCATCGTCACGTGACTATTGCAAGACCCAAGTGAAGGCCACTTGAGGCCACGAGACCCAAGCAACAATCACTTGGGCCACGCATCACCTAAATTACCGAGGTAATGCAACCTCCAGTAACCCTCACTGAAGGTCACGAGGTCTAGCTCGCCAATGGCCATAGCCCTTTGCCGAACCAGCGATGGGTTTGGTCCTTTTAAAAAAAAAATAATAATAATGAGGGACAAAATCAAAAATTTTAAGAATTGTTATGGGTAATTTTGAAAGGAAAAAGTGAGCTCGGCATTTGACCAAATGCTGAAAGCCCAAAACTAATCCATACTAACATTAGGTTTTCAGTTTTCCCAATGCTCTCTTTCAAGTGACTCATTGAAATAGTTGCCAAATGATCCGGCATTTCTTTAAGGGGCTTTTAACGCCGAAAGTTCCTTAAGAATGTTGAACCAAACGCACCAAGATCAACGTCAATTAATAGAGTGTCAAACACCCCAAGTGTTAAAACTTAGCACAAGTAAATAACGCCAAAACTTCCAAAATGTACACTTAGGGCATGCATGGAAACGTTCCAAA
This sequence comes from Eucalyptus polyanthemos subsp. polyanthemos, assembly GCA_017140185.1. Taxonomy (NCBI): domain Eukaryota; kingdom Viridiplantae; phylum Streptophyta; class Magnoliopsida; order Myrtales; family Myrtaceae; genus Eucalyptus; species Eucalyptus polyanthemos. The sequence goes on along the minus strand of CM029466.1, from coordinate 36,268,780 downwards.
GAAACATTTCTGGAACACTTCTGTACGGATTTTGTTCCCGGGAACAAAAAAAGAACAGAAACGCGTTTGGTTGCGTTTCTGTTCTTTTTTTGTTTTTTTTGTTTCTGTTCTTCAGAAACGCTTCTCTTCTCTTTTCTTTTCTTGTCGTCTTCTTTTTTTCTTCTTTTTTCTTTGGCCGGTCTCCGGCCTCGGCCATGGCCGGCGACCGGCTGTCGAGGGCCGGCGACGCCCTCGAGGCTCGGCGACCTCGCCGGAGCGTCGCCGGCCCCCGGCGAGGCCGAGCGTCGCCGGCGCGGGCGAGGCCGAGCCTCGCCTTGGCTGGGCGAGCTCGAGCTCGCCCAGATCCGGCGAGGCCGAGCCTCGCCGTGGCTGGGCGAAGCTGCCGGCCCCGTCGGCCGGTCGGCGAAGGCCGGGGACCGGCCGAAAAAAGAAAGGAAAAAATGAAAATAAAATTAAAAATGTTTAAAAAATTAAAAGAAATAAAAAGAAAGAATAAAATTTACCAAACGTGTTTCTATTCATTTTTTATTCCCGGAACAAACGTTACCAAACACGTTCTTTTGTTCAAAAATTGTTCCCCGCAACGTAAACACTTTTTTTTGTTTCTGTTCCCTGGAACAAAAAAAGAACAGAAACGTTACCATTCGCACCTTAAAGTATCAAAATCGGAGAAGAAATGAACACTTAAGTGACAACACCTAGAATTTTCAACCAAACTATTGATATGGCTTTTTTTTGGCGAGATTTTTCACTAACATAGTGATTCTATAAAAATATATATACATACATATATATATCCACGTGGCATTGACATAGCTAGATAAGCTCAACAGTATATCCACACGTTGACATAGCTAGATAAGCTCAAAGTAACACTGCTTTTCCCCCAAATTTGATTTTTAATATAAAAATTAATTAAATTAAATTTAAAAAGTAAATATTAAAAAAAAAAGAGGCAACATTTAACGAGGGCCTCTTGGGCCTGGTGACCCCGTCCGACCCTCTCCCCACCATTGCTAGCCCTTTTCGATGATGGTGAGGTGGCAGCGACAAGGGATGTGGAGGCCTTCATTGAATGCTGCCTCTTTTTTTTTTAATTAATTATTTTAGGGCAAAATGACGTCATTTTAGGACAATAATTATTGAGTGGACATTCTAGCGAGCCATGTAGACAAGTTTATTATTAAATAGTGCCACGTAAATTTCTGGCAAGTCTTATCGAAATTGGCACTTAAATGTTCAATTTTCAAAAAAAAATTCATTTAAGTGTACTTTTTGGACCCATACCAAGTTTTGGCACTTGGGTATACTTTTGCCTGGATTAATGGATAGTGTGTGTGAATTAGGCAGATGAACTTACTCTGCTAGAGTTGAAGTTGCTTTTCAGTGATAAGGGCTTGGCCATGACACGTCCAATTGAGGAAAGATAAGGATTAGTGGCTTGAGTTGTGATAGTTCCAGTATGAAATAGTGAAATAATGGCATGGAATAACGTGGGGTCAGATTCTGTGTCCATTGCATTCCTTTGAGTTGTGATAGCATACCTGTGGATTAAATTGTTCCGTCGTGTGGGTCTTGGTTGAGATGCAAGAGAGTATGACAGATTCATTAGTCTTTTATCTTAATCGGCATTTGCAAGTATACGATATAACTTTATTTGAGAAGCAGGCTGATGATGCCATTTTTTTGTGTTTCTGGACTTCTGATTAGCCTATGAACTGTGAAGAGCAGGCTGCTGGTGCCAAAAATTTTCTTTTTCTGAACTTATTAGTTTAAGAACCTTTTAGAGATGCTTTTTTCCTCGTATATAGGAATAAATTATTGAAATATATTTGCGTGCAGTTTTTGGATATGAGCCGCATTCAGTTTTTCCGATTGGTTTTGTTGCGCTTTCTGATCTTACTGGTTTCATGCCTCTCCCGAAAATAAAGTTCCTTGCTAGTAGTGCGGTAAGATTTTCTCCACAGCCATTGTGCTCCTTTTGCATTTTATGGAGCCTTTGATTTTCTGTCTTATTACAAAGTCGGGAAAACTTGGTAGGTGCTCCACACTCCAATTCTCAGACATATATGGACGTGGTGCGGTTTCACGCCGGCAGCTAAAAGAAACTTCATTTCCCTCTTGGGTGCTGGCTACAGTTGTATCATTGTGCCTGGCGGTATACAAGAGGCCCTCCTCATGGAGCGTGAGTCGGAGGTCTGACACTCTGAACTCAAATCTTTTCTTGTCACAATTCAGCTCACTCTATCAGAGCATATGTTTTGCTGGATCTACACCTTCTTTGCCAATTTTCAGTGAGATCTAGGATGATCGACTTTGTGGCATGATAAATCGTATTCATTAGATTCACAGCCTTGTATGCTGGATATCATTTGCTTAGTAAAGCTGTTGCCTCTGAAAAAGTTGAAGGATACCTTAGTCGCATCCCCCGCTGCACCCTAAACATGTTCATTGCTCAATTTTGACGGTTCAAAATATTTTAACAGGAATATGGGGTAGTTATCAATTCTTGACCTGGGCTTATGCAGTGATAAATGGAATAGGACTGAGGATTCAGAAATGAAATAATCCATCAACTCTACTTCAACAATGTGTTTCCACTTTCTCCTTTCTGTATTGGGAACTTACAAACGGTTCTTGAGTCCTCAATTGCACAAACAGCTTCCTTCTTCAGTGTAGACAGAAGAAAGAACGCAAAACATTTTGAATCTACTATATATCTAACAACAGAATCCAGCAAACAATTCGTTTCTCGTCCAAATGGGAATTCTAACATGTGTAATCTTTTCCTTTAGTAGATCGCATTTGTTCAATCAAGGAAAGGATTTGTGCGCATAGCCATGGAGATGGGCTGCCCCCTGGTTCCAGTTTTCTGCTACGGTCAAGTAACTTCTGTCTTCACCTTTCTTCTCCGCTGCCCACCATTCGATGTCTGTCGCCACTTGTTTGATTTGAAAACTAGAGCTCAATTTTGTCCTCTTATCTTGCTACAGTCAAAGGTCTACCAGTGGTGGAAGCCCGGTGGAAAGTTGTATCGGCAATTTTCTAGAGCACTTAAGTTTCCCTTGATTCCCTTCTGGGGAGTCTTTGGGTATGTATGACTGCTGAATTAAGAAGATGAGATTGTGGGATTTTTGACTATTTTCAATAAGTTGCCCGTCCATAGTAGAACTGTAATGAACCAACACATCCGGTAGCGTTTTACACGGTTTTGTCTTTATAGGTCTCCCATACCCTTCCGGAATCCGATGCATGTGGTGGTCGGTAGACCAATTGAGTTAGAGAAAATTTCTAAACCCACCATGGAAGAGGTACAGATGCTATCGGTTTTCTTTTTCTGAATTTACTCTGCAGCTTTTCTTTTACCCGGAGGATAGAGGTCAGCACAGACTCTTCTGAATAATTCCCACAATCGAATGCCTAGCATGTCTTAATGTTGTGACATGACAAAATTGGACACCTATAATGTGGATTGTACCGTCGTTTATGATCTCAAAACCCGTTTGGCAGGTCAACGAGGTGCATGGCAAGTTTGTCGAAGCCTTCAGAGACCTCTTCGAAAGGCATAAGGCACGGGTCGGCCACACCGATCTCAAGCTGAAAATTCTCTGAACATAGCTCCGATTCACTGTCATCAGCCGGAGAGCTATGTTCATACGTCTCAATCAATTACGAGTCTATAGAGGGCAACTGAATACACTCCCCATTGGGGCGGTAAGAGCATAACCATGTCATGCAGTTGCGAATCCATCATCACCAAGCATCTATTCAGTTGGTGTAGAGCTTATTTTTATGTTATCTAAAGACCATGATGTGTGTCTTTCAAAGTATATATGAGAGAAAACTATATTCTCCCTGACTATTCTATTCAGCCACGTTGAACCGGCTATTCTATGCAAGTATTTCTCTTCTTTAGACATCATCTTGATGTAGATACATTTTAGGCAGTAGCTCTTGTAGAGATGGCGACGTGAGAGAATTAGCGAGAACTGATGTTGACTTGGCTGAGGAAGACAAATTATCCGCGGACTTACTCACAATTTGATAGTATTTGATGATTTATTTAATAATCTTAGCTCGTAAATTATCCGGTTGATACAAACGAGGGAGAAACTCTTGTAAGACCCAACACTTTGCTTTCTTTTCTACTCGAAAGATTTGGTATTTGCTGAGGAACTAAGTTCTCTCCATTGAAAAAATTATACTTAAACCAAATTTGTTCAAGCATACTTTATAATGATTTTTTCAGTTCTCGAACCATTAATTTTAAAAGTACGTACATTGAAAATTGCAATTTTTTTGCGAGCTTAATAACACTCCGTAGGTGTCGGCGATTTATGGCGATACCAATCCCATCGGCCCATTCGGGGTCACCGATTTGAGCACAAGATAGATATGAGTTTTTTTTAATTTGATTGCTTGCACTCTCTGTAGTAAAAATCCTTATAAGAAATGAGAATTACCTAAAGTGTCCCTATGAACTTTGAAGTTAGTACACGTTTGTCCGTGAACTTTCCGTTAGCATGTGCAATATACATGATTTTGTAAGAGGCATGAGTGTATTTCCATCTAATTTATTCAATAAATTTATTATTTACCCTTAAATGTTATCAAAATGAAAAAAAAATAGAAAAAAGGGAGAAAAATAACTAACTAAGATATTTTTTACAGAGAAATTAAATATCCATAAAAACATGAAAAAAAAATAAACTTGCTAATAGTTGTCGAGTATATCAATAGAACTAAGTTAAATATTTCAAGAAAAAAATATATAATTAAGTAAAAATGGAAAATGCCTCTAATAATTTAGATTACAAAAACTGGATACCCAATAATAGAAGAAATGATTGCTCAATATAAATAAATAAAAAATGAAAAGACCACCTTACACTGTGGGTATTTTTTTTATGAGTTAATGACATTAAATCATTTTACCATTAATAAAATCATTTTTTACATCAATGAAACATTTTAAAATGCATAATGACCAATCAATTCACGTTTATTCTTTCTTTATAATATCTTATTTAGTTCTACGAAAGTGGATGCGTTTATCAAATTTTAGAATTTTTTTTATTAAATTTTTTTTAAGCAATTGAGTAGAGAGAAAGAAATGTACTTTTGCTCTTTATAAATCGGGTGCATTGCATAAATTAGCGAAAAAAATAACGGAGAGTTAGCAACCGAATAAAATTAAAATTATACTTCAAAAAGTTTGAGGGGTAAATGCATATTACTTCTATAGATTTAGAGGGATTTTGGATAATCCTCTCTCAAAAAAGAAATTGTTAATATTGGTTGGCAATCAATTCATATTTATTCTTTTACTCTTTCTTTATAATATCTTATTTACTTCTATGAAAGTGGACACATTTATCGAATTTTAGATTTTTTTATTAAACATTTTTTAAGCAATTAAGTATGAAAGAGAGAAAGAAATGCACTTTTGCTCTTTAAAAGTCGCATGCATTGCGTATATTAGCAAAAAAAATTAATGAAGAGCCAATAGCTGCAACAAAATTAAAATTACGGTTCGAAAAGTTTGAAGGGTAAATGCATATTACTTCTACAAATTTGGAGGGATTTGGATAATCCTCTCTCGAAAAAGAAATTGCCGATATTGGTTGGCAGTCAATTTGCATTTATCCTTTCAATATAATACTTAATAAGTTCCACAAAAGTGGAACTAAGATTATCGAATTTTAGAATTATTTTTAATTTTAAGTAATTAAGTATGAGAGAGAGAAAGAAATGCACTTTCACTCTTTAAAACCTGCGTGCATCGCATGTACTAGCGACAAAAAATAATGAAGAGTCAACAGCCAAAACAAAATCAAAATTATAGTTCGAAAAGTTTGAGGAGTAGATGTGTATTATTTCAACATATTTGGAGTGATTTTGGGTAATCCTCTCTCGAATAAGAAATTGGTGATATTAGTTTTCAATTGATAAAAACTCTTCTTTTTTTTTAGTTGTTGTTTCTAAATGGAAGGCACAATGACATTTTCCCAGCCACATGTGCCTTCACGGACAACAACGTTGACGGAACACCGCCCAATAAAAGCTTCGATTTTTTTAACGCTGTCCATATGATTGAGTAGCGGACTCTCAAACCGACACGCACAAGCAATGTGCGGTAGCTGCGGGTTGCTTCGATTCACACGAGTTTATCAAAGTTTGTGGCATCCCCGTTGGCAATCGGTCACACCTGCATTCTCTGCGATGTGACCACGTGAGGGAGACGCTTCCAGTAGAGTGTGGAGGTGGGGCATCCCCGAAAGAGCAAGAACAAACCAGCGGCGTTTCCAATAAAAGGGATGCTGGCGATGGTGGCGGTGAAATTCGGGTCCTGCCTTTTCTCGTGAAAAAGGCAGGAAAAACTCGTTCTTGGGACGTTTTCTCTTTTTGGGTCGGAAGTTCTGGGAATACCCAGTAAGCAGATCAAGCCCATCGCGGTTGCGTATAATATAAAAGCGGCAAAAAAAGTTCGGACCCTTTTTTGGGGCGGTTCTTGGTTTATTTCGGGGAGCGATGGGTGAGGAGAGCAAGGTTGGTGAAGATCGGCTGAAGAAGTTGAGGGTATTCAATGGAAGAGAGGAGTTTCCGTCGTCCAATATATGGCAAACCATGGTGGCGTTGGGGATCTGGTTGGGTGGTATTCACTTCGTCGCCGTGCTGGTCCTCTTCTCTCTCCTCTTCCTTTCACCCTCCAAAGCCCTTCTGTGAGTTCTTTCTGCAGTACTAGTCTTGTTTTTGCCTTTTGATGGTCAATAAGTTTCCTTGTGCTTCGTTAATGGCTGTTGGTTTTTTGACTGATCAGGGTCTTTGGGTTGCTCGTGGTATTTATGTTCCTTCCGATTAATGATAGAAGCAGATTAGGCAGAAAGTTGTCGAGGTACTCTTAGCTTCTTATCCCTTCTTCCTCTCCCTTTGGTCTTGTTTTCAAAGCTCGTGAACTGATTTTTGAGTGATTCGGTACGAGTTGTGTAGAATGTGATCGGTTTTCGGATGGTGGGTTTGGTCTTCAGGTACATATGTAAACACGCTTGCAGTTATTTCCCAGTGACTCTACACGTGGAGGATTTAGAAGACTTTGATCCTAATCGTGCCTATGGTCAGTCCCTCGCATTCTTCTTGTTCTTCCAGTTGATTTGATAAAAATAGGTTGGGGTGAAAAGGTTTGATGAATATGGCATCAATGCCGAAGCTTTAAGGTAAAGGGTAATCAAAGGTCAGTTTGAACTAATGGACAGTTGTTAGTCAGTGTAGCCCTGTAAAGCTAAGCAGATGGACTTTCTCTGCTAGAGTTACAGTTGCTTTTCAATTATGTGGGCTTGGCCATGACGCATCTAATTGAGGAAAGACAAGGATCGGTTGTTTAAGTTGTTATTGTTCCAGTATGAATCAATGAAATGATGGCATGGAATACCATGGGGTCAGATTGTTCTGTGTTCTTTGCATTCCTTTGAGTTGTGATAGCATTTCTCTGGATCAAATCGTTCTGTCTCATGGGTGTTGATTGAGATGCAAGAGAGAACATGACTGATCCATCGTGTTTATGTCTAATTTAATCTGCATTGGAAATATATGATAAATACTTATTTGAAGATGCTGATGATGCCACTTTTTGTGTTTCTGGACTTCTAATTAGCCTATGAATTGTGAAGAGCAGGCTGCTAACGCCCAACTTTTTCTTCTTGTGGACTTCTTATTAGACTACGAATCTTTGAGATGATTTTTTGTCTCATACGCACAAATTAACTATTCAAACATATGTGCGTGCAGTTTTTGGATATGAACCACATTCAGTACTTCCAATTGGTGTTGTTGCGCTTGCTGATCTTACTGGTTTCATGCCTCTCCCAAAAATTAAAGTCCTTGCTAGTAGTGCAGTAAGATTTTTCCCCTTAGCCATTGCACTCCTTATGCTTTTTATGGAGCCTTTGATTTTCTGTCTAATAACAAAGTTGGGAAAACTCTGTAGGTGTTCTACACTCCATTTCTGAGGCATATATGGACGTGGTTGGGTCTCACGCCGGCAACTAAGAGAAACTTCATTTCCCTCTTGGGTGCTGGCTACAGCTGTATTATTGTGCCTGGTGGTGTACAAGAGACCTCCCTCATGGAACGTGATTCCGAGGTCTAACTCTCTAAACTCCATCTTTTCTTGTCACAATTCAGTTCACTCTATCAGGCAATATGTTTCGCTGAATTCAGACCTTTTTTGCCAATTTATAACAAGTTCAAGGATGATATAGACTTTGTGGCATGATGAACATTATTCATTGGTTCACTGCCTGGTATGCTGAATATGGTTTGCTTAGTAAAGCTGTTGTCTCTGGAGAAGTTGAAGGATACTTTAGTTGTCCCCCCCCCCCTGCTGCGCCCTAAACATAGTCATGCTCAATTATGACAGTTCAAAAATATTTTTTCAAACAAGAATGTGGGGTGGTCATCAGTTCTTGACTTGGGCTTATGCATTGATAAATGGAGTAGGATTAAGGGTTCATAAATGCAATAAGCCATCAGCTATACTTCAACCATATGTATCCACTTTCTCCTTTCTGTATTGGGAACTTATAAATCGTTCTTGAGTCCTCAATTTTGCACAAACAGCTTCCTTCTCCAGGGTAGACAGAACAAATAAATGCAAATATTCTGAATCTATTATATCAAACAACAGAATTCGGCCAACATTTGTTTATCATAATAGTCAAAATGGAAATTCTAACATGTGCAATCTTTTGCATTTGTAGATTGCCTTTATTAAATCAAGGAAAGGATTTGTGCGCATAGCCATGGAGATGGGCTGCCCCCTGGTTCCAGTTTTCTGCTACGGCCAAGTAAATGCTGTCTTCACCTTTCTTCTCCACTCTTTTTACCATGCCATGCCCACAATTTGTTGTCTGATTGTTTGATTTAAAAACTAAAGTTCACATAGTTTTTTTGTCCTTATCTTGCTACAGTCAAATGTCTACAAGTGGTGGAAGCCTGGTGGAAAGTTGTATCTGCAATTTTCTAGAGCAATTAAATTTACCCCGGTTTTATTCTGGGGAATCTTTGGGTATGTATGACTCTCTTTGCTGAATTAGAAGATGAGATTGTGGGATTGTTGATGATTTTCAATGAGTCACACGTCTATAGGAGAACTGCAATGCACCCACACATCCAGTAGTGTTTTACATGGTTTTCTCTTTACAGGTCTCCTTTACCCTTTCAAAATCCAATGCATGTGGTGGTCGGTAGACCAATTGAGTTGGAGAAAACCTCCAAACCCACGATGGAAGAGGTACAAATTTTGTCAGCATTTGTCTTCTGAATATGCTTTGCTGCTTTTCTTTTACCCGACTTCACATTCACACAACAAGAATGGAACTCTGCACTGATTCTTCTGAACAATTCCAAAAATCAGATGCTTAAAGTGTTAATGTTACGACCTAACAAAAGTCGACACCTATCGTGTGGTTTATAATGCTATTTATGATCTCAAATTCCATTTGGCAGGTCAATGAGGTGCACGGCAAGTTTGTCGAAGCTTTAAGAGACCTCTTCAAAAGGCATAAGGCACGGGTCGGCCATCCCGATCTTGAGCTGAAAATTCTTTGAATAGGTTCGATTCGTTTTCATTTACTGAAGACCTTATTTATATATTTCTGCCAATAGGAACTAATAAAACCCTGAAGAGAGGGCAATTGGATTCACTGTACATTCCAGTATCCCATGTCCCATTGAGGGGGGCTAGTGACGGTCTGCATACGATGATGTTAGTCTTGTTCCTTTTCGCTATTTTGTGGCTTTGGAAGTAGACACATAGACTAGATTGGAACCCCAAAAATTCCATTATGTATAAAACCTTCACAATCGATTACAGTGGATACCGTGCAAAATGTGGATCATTCATTCTGGGGTGATTGGGTTCTAGGGTAGGTAGATTTCAAACCCGGACCCTGTACCCAACCCCATTATAACCAATTCCCCTTTTCTGAACCGATCTTGTTTGCATTGGAGCCTATTCTTCAAGTCCGGTTCTAAGGTCAACCATGTTTCCATTTGAACCCGTTTTGCAACCACCCGATATCCTATATGACTTCAAATTTTATATTAATACGCGATAAAATAACATAATCTTCATAATTTGTATTAAAACATTAAGCACATATGATGAATAAGTCCATGAATTTTTTGACTAAATGAAATTAAGGATCCACAAGGTTAATTATCATAAAAATCATCATAAGGCAAAGCAAAAATCTTATGCAATGGATAGTGTGATTGTGAGCTGGCGAGGGAAGGAAGCAAGTGAGGAAGAGGAATGATGAAGGAGGAGGTCATGCAAAGGGAAGGAAGCAAGTGAGGAAGAGGAATGATAAAGAAGGAGCGTCGATCAGAGGGAAGGAAGCAAGTGAGAAAGAGAAATGACGAAGGAGGAGTGTCAAGAGGAAAAATGTAGTTCTATGATTAGAAATCAGGAGAAAAAATGATGGGGTTTTGTACTTTTAGGCTTACAAAACTTGTTTTCAAATCGGTTTGCTCAAACTGGTTTTACAAAACTTGTTTTCAAATTGGGTTGCTCAAACCGGTTTTTGGGTGGATATTCACTCGATACCAGTTTCCAGACCATTTCAAACCAGTTAGGAATTTTGGGAATTGGTTCTCCGACCGGTTTCAACCGGAATTGATTCCTGGCCTTAAATTCTAGGTGGGCCGATCCAATTCTTGGGTATACACAGTCCAGTTGCATACCACTGGTTCATTCATAGTTTAATGCTTTCTACTACAGCACGGTTGTGGCTTTTGCTCCACAAGATCCTTCGGCCACTGACATCTAGTTGGCCCTAACACGTCGGGGGCATTCGAGGTGACGCAAATGGTCTCCGAATCTTCCCTCTCTTGGTCACCACGCGCTCTAATGCAAGGTCTCTAATTATGCAAAATTACAGCGGTGACGGAAGATATTGCGCTGAAATTGAAGGGCCACAAAAATTTTCAGCATACCCATAAATTTGCCATTAACCTAAATGATAAAGCAATTAATCTAATGGAGAACAAGAGCAGCAACTAACCGCAGACAACGTTGTTCCGAACCGAACTTATGCTCCACAGAGGCAACAGTGCCTTGCATTGGGCGGATATATCATCCGTCACTTTAGATTACAAAAGTTCATTTTGCCTAAAATGATTTTTCCAAGAGCCACCTCCTCTGAAGCTACCATTGGGGGTGGGCGCTCAAAACAAGTTCCCTGCCTACTAATTAAACCGTCGCCATGCTGACAATATTTGACACACCAAACCCAACACATGATAAATTTACGAAAGGAACAAAAATCTAAGGCAAAACGAACACGCTCGGCTCGGCTCGTAACATATACAGCACGTATTGACCAATTTTTCATAATGCTGGTTCAGTTGCAAGCTTTTTGCACTCATGTATACGAAAACTTAGGTCCTACTATACCATCCTATTTTCAAAAGAACCAGGAATATAGTCAGTGCCCAGATAGAAGTAAGACGTGGAGGTGAAAGTAGCATGAGTAATTTGCTTATTCACTCACATGGTGAACAAGCACCATCACTGCAAGCAGGCCTCTTGCCAAAATGCAAAATCAGGGCGATAAGCTGAATAAAAGTACATCTCAATGCTGTTGCTGACAGGGAACGGCCAAATCTCCAGCGGTGTAACTCGGCTGTGCACAGTTGCAGCCGGGAAAGAATGATGATGAGTGTTGTGGTTAATGCGCGAAAGCAGTGATGCCCTATTTCCCACATTTGTCGCTGAATTGATCTCGAACGTGAGGAAAAATGTAGCCACCCTCCATGAAGGAAGTTAAGCCAAAAGAAAGTCAAGTTACTAGCCACATGAAGATGGTTAACCAAACTGTTAGGGCAACCGAAGCCAAGGCGTACGTCCACAGCATCACAACAGAACACTCGCTCTCACCTGCTCCAAACAACTGGGTCATCGTGCCTGCCAAAATGTAAGTTTATATCACTGATCGAATGCCATAAATGATCCATCTGATCGGGACCAAAAACTACTGGTCAATTTGCTTGTTGAGAGTTGCGAATGGACTATACCTATGTTCGTAGCCGGAGGAAGGGCATAGTGTAGAAGGAGAACAAACAGATATAGTGGATCTTCATGCACCAGACCAAAGTACAGTGCACCTTTCACGATAACAATCCCAATGACGGGAAGTAAGATGTACCGAATCACTACAACTCCAGCAATCAGAGAGAGCTGAACGCCCGAACCCCTCAATCCTGAAACATCACCCGACTTTTAAGTGTCATTTTTGGGGTATGAAACAAAAACCATGCCAATCGAGGGAATTCAGTTTCACTTGCTCTTGATTATATAGAAGCGATATCCAAATGAGTCTTTTACGCTAGCGTACCTCTGAGAAGATTTCCTCCCATAATCAAGGTAACAGCAGGAATGGCTGCATCCCTGTAAAATTAGTGTCAGAATCAGAGAAATGTCTGCAAGAGATGAGAGTACTCACATTCTTAAGCAACTAAACCACGGATCAGTCGCCCCAGAAACTTGGACCAGAACTACTATATTCATTCTTGAAGAAAATCTTTCAGTGCCCCAATTAAGAAAGTTACTACTTGAAAGTATTAGCATATGGCAGAACTGCCGAAATCAAGGTCAAAATCAAGATTTTGGGTCAAACAAGGTAAGATGTGATGGGAATATTCTGCAAGCTGCAACTCGTACCACCATAAATGAAACTGATAGCCTAAAGGTTACGCTTGTCGCACGCCAAACAATCACCAAGCTGACAAGAAGATGAAATTATCAAGTAGTGATGTATTCATTAACCAATGGTTCGCTGGTTCCAGAAAGGTGGGAAATAAAGAAAAGAGAAGACAAATAGTGCAGTCGAATCTGACTTGGTTACACCTGTAAGCAGACATAGTCCAGGATAATTATGTTGTGAAAAGCAGGACAAAATTCAAACTTTTATGGTAGCCGCGTGTGTAAGAGTCGATAGAGAGATGCTCTTGGTATCTTACTTCCATAGGCTTAGTGGAAAAGAGATACTCAAGGGGAACAGAACTCTAGAAAGCAGATGCTAAACAATACATCATCACACTTTGTGTAGAAGGTAGCATAGAAATAAACTGCCTGCCAAGCTAACCAATCATGAACTCGATACTTGTACCAACATGTTTGGAGCTTTCATGCGTTTTTTGCCACAGATGATTAGCTGGATGCAAGAGCAATTACCCCAGTAAAGAAGCAGAGTCTTCTACGGCCCTTAAGGGAGCACCAGCGCCAATCAGTAAACCTCTGATGCGTGGAACAACACCCACAATAAATCCAACAATCTATGACATCAAGAGAAATTAAATCAGCAAGACATCTCACTCACAACAAAATGAAAAATTTAAGTGACAAATTTTCTCGAATCAGTAGTCACATTGAATGTATGCTATCCATCTTGATGACAAGCTACTCAATATCTCTAGTAATTTCCGAAAATGAAGATAAGTCTTTTCTACTGTACAGAGTAAGTTTGACCACAAAATAGAATAAGGGACAAACAAGCAAATGCAGAGTAGAGACGGAGATTACTGCTGCAATGGTTGATGGTACCAACAACGTCTGAAGATTGATATTCTTTGAGATCTTTGTTAAGCAATTCTTTATTCTGCCCCAAGTTGAAACCTACCATGGAAATCTGAAAGTGATTAAATTGCAACTTCCCCAATTGCTTGAAAACGTTATATGTAAATCCCCTGATGAGGAATAGCTCTCATGACAAAGTTTAATATATCATATTACAATAGGATCAACAGATCCCACTTTACATTATTTCAGAGTTGGTTTGAATTACCTGGCTATTCACCTCGGGTTTTACCAAAGGAAGCATCGATTCATCCAAGTTACCAGTAGAAGTGCACTTTGTTGATGGAAGAAGTGCTTCAGGGCACTCTTGGATACACTTCTTCGTATCTGTTGTAGATTCTGTATTCTCCACCAATGCATCTGACTTCTCGTCTCCTCTTGTTATATTGCTTGCAGACACCCGCACAAGGTTAAAAACATAAGACCACAAGTAAACAGCTCCCACCTGACATATAGGAAGACAATTCATTCATCAACTCAGAAGTATGCCTGAAGTATCTCAATCGAAAAGAAAGAAGATACAAATAAAATTCATAGGTTCCTTGCTCATGTATGTGTATGTTTTCACATGCTAAGTACTAGAATGCAGTAGCACACCATAGGCTTCTTCATTAATACTATAGAAACGACACATTTACAGTCAGGGACCTTGAGAAGAACGTCATCAATTCCACCTATTCATGAAATTGTATAATACAAAACCCAGATCCTTTATTCTTCAGATATAATTTGTGTTAAATTCACTGTAAGTTAGCCATAGCTACGGTGGTAAAGAATGCTATAGGCAAAAGATTGAGGTTGGGTAGAGTTAATTGCAGGCGGAGTATCTGCGGAGAATACCGCCATAGTAATTGAAGCGTAAGCCATTCCATATTTTTGGCAAACATCAGGCACTCCGAATGGACTGCCTTGCTCTTTGCATAATGCTGGGATAATAATCAGAGGCAAATGTCCCAAATTTCCTGTTTAGATATACCAAAGAAAAAGGGAAAGAAAGTTATTACAATGAAAGATCTAGTAAATTCAGACAGAGAAGCACTTCCATCCCCAGATTGTGTACGTGAACCAGCTAATGATGCAAGGGTGTGAAACGGTCATTGACAGATCGAAAAAATGAAGTTCCACTACCCCATCATTGTTACTCAACTGAGGCAATATTGACTCCTCATCATGTAATCAGACATGATGGCGATAATGCAAATTTGAGGGCATTACAGGGTGAAGAGAATATAAGTTTAGTTACGCTGAAATCCATTGATTCCATCACTAGTGATAGCACATTAAGGCCTTTTTCGTGTTAATGACATCTTACCAGCTGCACAGCAACCCAGTATAAGGCCTTTCACATGGTGAGGTGCCCGAGTGAATTTTACGAGTATCCACCCCAGTGCAGATCCAATGATAAACGTTATCAGGATATTGACTGGCATGAACCACCTATGCATTTTAGGCAGATACTTCAATAACGAATGTCAGATAAGGTGAATTCTCAAGCATCATAGTCCCAATTCCGGGAAAATAAAAATAAAAAAAGAACCACAGAAAACAGACAGATGATTGCGAACAGGGTAATATGACTGATATCCTGAAAGAAACTCACAATTGGGCAATGTTCTCCGAAGTAACTGTCCTGGCCAGGGTGCTGCCAACTAGTGCTGGACTAAACACGAAATATCCAACCTGATGAAACATATACGTGATTGTTGTAAGTTGCAATACAGCACCAGCATCGAAGGAGGAGCTTGAGATTAACTTACTCTATTCAATTGCTTCCTTGCGCTCTCCCCCATTACATCAACACTTTCAAGAGCAAGATATAATCCAAGTGCAGTCACAAGGAGCGTCTTCAAAACTGGCATCGAAGCAATCAACAGAAGATCTAGAAACCCCATCTTTTCTTTTCTTTTAGGAAAAAATTCCTTCAAGCCTTCCAAGTTCAACGCTCCGCCACTCTTGCACAGAACAGAGAGCAAAGAAGGTGTATATGCAGTAACATGACGCAACTTGTCATCAAACAACAAGAAACAACAGATAAGAAACCGTCTACTGTCAAAGAGGCTGAAAAGGGGCAGACCAAAAAGTAATCCTCAGGTTTCTAAGCTTGCTTTAAGAAGAACCGCACATGATTTAATTTGTCTTCAGTGGATGAGTTCATATTAAATTATATCAACGAGACAGCGGGAACACAAAACCAAACCAATATTCGCAAGTGACGCACTAAAAGGTTCTCAAAATTGGACGGATGCGGAAGAAAAATGTTTCTGATTTGTGAACTGAATTCATATAAAATTTCGGCTTCAGCAAGACGATCCTATTAAAAAACCCAGAAGAAAACTTTGAATTGCATACTTCTCGGAGCAAGTACAAAGACCCAGGAAAAAAAAAAAAATCTCCTTCCGTCTAATCATTCAATAAAATTTATTAATCAGCTCCATCATGAACAAGAGATAATGGCTGCTCCACCTTTTATCAGCTTCAGCAAAAGGTGATCTCACAAGGAAGAAGATGCTTTGAAACTCCAAATGCAACAAGATCCGACGTGGGCCTACACTGTTTTGGATTACTAAAACCAAAGCAAAAGATGGATTTTACCTCTATTTTGTCTCATTCTACGTTCCGTGATGATCAACAATTAACAAGAGAAAACAAGTATAATTAAGAGCAGAAATTTTATAAAACTTCTTACATGGATGGGAATGAAAACATAGAAGTATTCAAACTTAGAAATATTTTTAAAAGATTAAATTTCTGTTACGATTCGACAACCTCTTGCGACTCTTTTTTAACTATGAAGGATTTATCAATAAACAATCAATCTGAAAATGCCGTAAGCAATGACATATAGCAGAAACAATTATGGACATGTATCCATCACGAATAATGAAGACGGAATAGGATAGACTTGAAATAAGATGTCATTTTCGAATGTGGAAGTGAAAACGTGTTGCTGCAACCCTCTTCAAATCCTTAGGGTTTTCTTCTTCTCTTTTTCTTTTCTGGTCTTTCCTTCCTCTTCTTCCGCAAGGTGATTAGTGTTTACTTCTTTTACTTGCGTGTCCAATACCAGGTGACTTGGCTTATCAAAAACACAGGCCTTGTCTCTTCCGACCCATGTCTTGACCAACTTCGTTTGAAAAGTTACCATTCAGCTTGTCCAATGCACCGTGTTCCAACAAAATAAGTTCTGAATTTTTTCTTATGGTATCACTGGTCCGGACCAACATGTCTACGTTCAATTACATTTCATTACAAGGCATGTCACGATTAAGAAAAAGGTCAAGCCACAAATGGGCAGAATTCGGAATATACTTTGCAGCTTCGTTAAGTATTCCTGCAAGTGCCTTTTAGAGACTGTAATGCACAATACTTTTTCTTCTGAATATACTTTGCAGCTTTTCCTTGACCTAACTTCGCATTCACACAAGAAGAAAGGAGCTCTGCCCTGATTCTTCTGACCAATCCCAAAATTTGAATGCCTAGAGTGTCCCAGTGTCAAGCCTAACTAAAGTTGACACCTACCATGTGGTTTATACTGCTATTTATGATCTCAAAATTCATTTGGCAGGTCAACGATGTGCACAGCAAGTTTGTCAAAGCATTAAGAGACCTCTTCGCAGGCCATAAGGCACCGGCCACACCAATCTTCAATCGAAAATGTTTGAACATAACTTCCACTCGTTCTGATTTATGGGAGACCTTGTTTATATGTTAAAGTCAATTAGGACTAATATAAGCCTAACGAGAGGGCAATGGATTCACTGTACATTACAGTGATATTAGTCTTGTTCCTTTTCACTTTCTCAATAGTTTGCAAGTAAAGACGCAGAGTTGATTGAAACCCCAAAAATCTATTAATTTGCACGACTTATACAGTTAATTATAGTGAGTACTATACAGGATTTAAGTCCTTCACGCATAGTTTAATTCTTTCTACTTTAATAGACAATTGTGGCTTTTGCTTCCTTCCAACAACGACATCAAGTTAGGCCAATAAATTTCACATATCAGGGGCAATTCGAGGTGACAGAATAGCCTCTGAATCTTCCTCTCTTGGTCATCCCGCACTCTGATGCACACAGTTTAATACGTTACACAATTAGAGATAAATCATGCAAATTTGGCAATTACAGTGATGGCAGAAAATAGTGTGCTGGAATTGATGAGCCACAAGGTTTTTCAGCAGATCTTCAAATTTACCATAAATCCTAAATGACAAGGCAATTAATCTACTTGAGAACGGGAAGAGCAACTAACCACTGACAAATGTTCTAAACCCAACTTATGCTTCAGAGAGGCGACAATGACTTGCCTTCGATGATGCAGACTACATTATCCATCACTTTAAGATTACAAAAGTTAATTTGGCATCAAATGAGTTGTCCAAAAGCTCCCTCTTCTGAAGCTTCCCTTGGGGCATTCTGAACAAATTTACTACCTACTATTAATCCTACAGCGTGCTGACTATTCTATCCACACCAAAACAGTCCAACGTATGATCAATCCAGGAGGCGAATGTAAATCTAAGGCAAGGCGAACACAATCAGCTTGGCTCATACCAGACACACCACATATTAACCAACTTCTCATAATGTTAGTCTTTGCAGTCAAGCCTTTTTCGCAATAATGTATATGAAAGCTCAGGTCCTACCTTATCATCTTATTTTTTCAAAGAATCATGAATGTAATCAATGCCTAAATAGAACGAATTAGATGTGGAGGTAGAAGTAGCACAAGTAATTTACCTATTCACTCAAATCATGAACAAGTAATATTCATGCAATCAGGCTTCTACCAAACTGCAAAATTAGGCTGATAAGCTGAATAAAATCATTACATCCCAGTGCTCTTGCTAACAGAACCAAAATTCTCCGGCAGTATTATTTTTGCCATGCACATTGCCGGTCAGAAAGAATTATGGTGAGTGCTGCAGTCAATGCACAAAAGCAGTGACACCTTATTTCCTATGTATGTCACAAAATCAATCTCAAACATGAGGGAATATGCATCCACCCAGGAGACAAAACTAGCTACTAGTGAGGAGATCGTCTGTGAAGAGAGTTAGCCAAAGAACGTCAAGCTACTAGCCACATGAAGAATGTTGACCAAACTGTTAGTGCAATCGAAGCCAAGGCATATGTCCACAGCATCACAACAGAACACTCGCTCTCTCCTGCTCCGAACAACTGGGTCATCGTACCTGCCAAGGGGCAAGTTTACATTACTGATCAAAATGCCATAAATGATCTAACTGATCACTACCAAAAGAATTGGTCAATTTTCTTGTGAAGAATTGTGAACTGACTATACCTATGTTCATTGCCGGAGGAAGGGCATACTGTAGAAGGAGAACAAACAGATACAGTGGATCTTCATGCACCAGACCAAAGTACAGTGCACCTTTCACAATAAAAATCCCAACAATGGGAAGTACAATGTACCGAATCACTACAACTCCGGCAATCAGAGATAGCTGAACGCCCGAACCCCTCAATCCTGAAACACCACCCAAATTTTTAGTTGTCCATTTTTGGAGTTTGAAACTAAAACCGTGCAATCTGGGGAATTCAGTTTCACTTGCTCTTGATTATTGATGCTTACAACCAAAGAAGTGATATCCTCATAAGTCTTTTAGGCTATCATACTATCATACCTCTGAGAAGATTTCCTCCCATAATCAAGGTAACAGCAGGGATGGCCGCATCCCTGAAAATTTAAAGCAAGAAATAAGTGTCAGAATCCAATGAAGTGTTTGTAAGAGATGAGAGTACCCACAACCATAAGCAACTAAACTGCTGATCAGTCAGGTGCAGAAACTTAGACTGAACCTACTTAATTCGGTCTTGAAGAAAACCTTTTGATATCCTAAGTAAAGTTACTACTTGAAAGTATTAGCATGCGGCAAACTATCCAAATCAAGGTGTTGGGTTAAACAAGTAAAGAAGATGTGACAGGAATATTCTGCAAACTACAACTCTTGAAAGCCTAAAAGCTACACTTCTTGCACGCCAAACAATCATCAAGCAAACAGGAAGAGAATATTATGAAACAGCAATATATCCAGTGACCAATGTTTCACTGGTTCCAGAAAGCCAGGAAAGAAAGAAAGAGAAGAGGACAAATGGTACATTAGAATCTGACTTTATTACATCTGCAAGTGAATAGAGTCCATGATAATATATGTTGAAAAGCAGGATAAGAACTCAAATGTAGTTTACGATAGCCACTGGTCAATAGAGCGATGTCCTTGATAGCTTCCTTTCATAGGCTCAAAGGAAGAGAGATATTCAAGGGGAATAGAGCTATCAGAAGTGGCAGTTAAACAAAACATCATCACATTAAGTGTATAAGGCGGCATACAAATAAAGTACATGCTAAGCTAACCAGAATGAACTTGATCCTTGTACCAACATATTTGGAGCTTTTTATGCCTTTCTAGCTACAGAAGATTAGCTGGAAGCAAGAGCAATTACCCCAGCAAAGAAGCAGAGTCTTCTATGACCCTTAAAGGAGCGCCAGTGCCAATCAGTAAACCTCTGATGTGTGGAACCACACCCACAATAAATCCGACTATCTATGACATGGAGATAAATTGAATCAGCAAGACATCTCACTCACAACAAAATGAAATACTCAAGTGACAAAGTTCCTCAAATCAGTGGTCACACTGAATGTATACTATTAATCCATTTTGATAACGAGCTTCTCAATATATCTAGCAATTACAGAAAAAGAAGATATGCCCTTTCAACCATTCAAAGAAGTTTAACCATATGTAGACCATAAAAAGGAGACAGAGATTACCGCTCCAATAGTTGATGGTGCCAACAATGTCTGGAGATTGATCTTCTTTGAGATCTTTGTTAAGCTGTGCTTAAGTTTGCCCCAAGTTGACACCTGCCATGGAAATCTGAGACTGATTAATATTGCAACTTCCCCAGTTGGTTGAGAACATTCAATCTATCGACTTGTTAAGATCCCCTGATGAGGAATAGCCTCCCAAGGCAAACAAAGTTTAACTTATAGTATTGCCATTAGGATTAACAGTTCCCGGTAGACATTTTGTCAGATTCAGTTTGAATTACCTGACTATTCGCCTCAGGTTTTACCAAAGGAAGCGTCAATTCATCCAAGTTATCTGTAGAGGTGCACTTCATTGATGGAACAAGTGCTTCAGGGCATTCTTGGACTAACTTCTTCGTATCAGTTGTAGATCTTGGGTTTTTCACAGATTCATTTATCTTCTCTTCTTCTCTTGTTATTTTACTTGCAGACACCCGCACGATGTTAAAAACATAAGACCACAAGTACACAGCTCCTATCTGACATAGAGGAAGAAAATTCATTGGTTAGCCTAAGATAGTATGGAAGTATACATGATTCTCAAGATAAAGAAGAAGATATAAATAAAATTTAATGAATTTTTTTGCTCACGTATACACATGTGCACTCCTTATACACTAGAATGCTGTAGCACAATATAGGTTTCTGCATCAATACTGTGGAAATAACAAATTAACATTCATGAACCTTAAGAGGAACTGTGTCGATTCCAGTTATTCATGAAGTTGTTTAATACAAAACCCAGGTCCTTTATTCTTATAGTCAAATGCATTGTAAGCTAGCCATATCTATGGCAGTATAGAATGCTATAGGCAAAAGGTTGCGATTGCATAGAGTTAATTGCAGGCAGAGTATCTGCAGACAATACCGCCATAGAAATCGAAGCATAAGCCATCCCGTATTTATAGCAAACATCAGGCTCTCCAAATGGACTGCCTTGCTCTTTGCATACTGCTGGGATGATAATCAGAGGCAAATTTCCCAAATTTCCTGTTTAGATAAAAACGAAAAGAAAAGAAAGTGATCACAACGAAACATCTAGCAGATTCAGACAGACAAGCACATACATCTCCAGATAGTGCACCTGAACCATCTAATGATGCAAGGATGTGGAAACAGTCATTGATGGATCAAATACATAAAGTTCCTCTACCCCATCTTAATTACTCAAGTGAGATAAATTTGACTCTTCATCATGAAATCAGACTCGACAATGATAAAGATTTAAGGGCATTACAGCATGAAGACAATTTGATCAAATTACAGGGATGACCATTGATTCCATCATAAGTAATGGCTCATTAAGGCCTGTTACATATTGAAGATATCTTACCAGAGGCACAGCAACCCAATATAAGGCCTTTTACATGCTGCGGTGCTCGAGTGACCTTTACAAGTATCCATCCAAGTGCCGATCCAATGATAAACGTGATCAGGATATTGATTGGCATGAACCACCTATGCATTTTGAATAAGTTACTTCAGTAATGAACGTGGCTGATTTCTGAAGCAGCGTTTTGCTGATACATGGAAAAAAATGAACTAGAAAAAGAACAGAGACATGTCGATGACAGATGATTACAGACAAGGGTAACATGACTGATATCCTGAAAGAAACTCACAATTGAACAATGTTCTCTGAAGTAACTGTCCTGGCCAGGTTGCTGCCAACTAGTGCCGGATTAAACACGAAAAAAGCAACCTGATGAAACAAATATTTCGTTGTTGTAAGATGCACTATAATATCAGCATCAAAGGAGGAGCTTGAGATTAACTTACTCTATTCATTTGCCTCCTTGTGCTCTCCCCCATTATGTCAACACTTTCAAGAGCAAGATACAATCCCAGTGCAGTCACAACGAGCACTTTCAAAACTGGCATCGAAGCAACCAAAAAAAGATCTAAAAACGCCATCTCTTTTTGGAAAAAAAAACTCCTCCGAGCTTCCAAGTTCAACGTTTTGCCACCCCACACGGTACAGAGAGCAAAGAAGGTGTGTATATATGCTGTAATATGACGCAACTTTTCGTCAATCGACAATATTCAGAAAAGAAGCCATCTCCTGTGAAAGAGGCCAAAAAAGGTAGAGATAGAAAAGAACTCGTGTTTCTGCTTTTACCATACACAGAACTGCTCACTGCTCAATTTGCCTTCAGTGGACAAGGTTTTCACAAATATCAAAACGTGACAACAGGAGCACGAAGTCGATGGAATATATGAATTGACTCACACTAAAAGATTATCGATATGGACAAAGATGTGGAAGAAAATGATTTTGCTTTCCCGACTGAATTGATGTAAAGTATCGGCGGCGGCGACTCAATCCCATGAGAAGAGATTGGTCTCAGATCCCAGAAGAAAACTTTGAATTGCATAGCAGCCAGAACAACAACAAAGACCCGGAAAAAAAAAAATATCTCTTTCTCTCTTACGTTCATTATCATACGTCACTTGGCTCCATCATGAGCAAGAAATAATTATGGCTACTACAGTTTATCAGCTTAAACAGAAGGAAAAACTCACGAGGAAGAAGATGCTCTGAAACACCTAATGCAACATCCGACGTGGGCCTACTCTGTTTTCGATTATTATAACCAAAGGCAGATGTGGGAGTTACCTCTATGCCTGCCTCATTCTACGCTCAAGAGATAATGAACAATTAACAAAAGAAAACATGATAATCATGAGCAGGCGTGTCCATAAACAATGCATTTATAGCACGAACATTATGGGCGTGCGTCCATCTCGAACAGTGACGACAAAATACGATAGAGACTTAGTAAATGGGATAGAGACTTAACAAATAAGAAATCAGACGCAGATGGGGAAGAGAAGACGCGTTGCTTCAACCCTCTTCAAATCCTGAGGATTCCTTCCTCCCTTTGGCTTTTCTATTTTGGTCGTTCTTCCTCTTTTTCTGGCAAGGTAATAATTTTTTCTCTTTTCTATTTATGTGGACGAAATATTATGGGTTTGGCAAAGTGATAATCGTTTTTTTCTTTTTTCATTTGTGTGCACCATGTATCGACAGACTCAGAATTTTTCCTTTTGGTATGATTGATTCGGACCAGCACATTTTCACCCAATAATAACTTTCCATTATGAGGGATGCCGTGATTGGAAGATGTCCAGGCACATGATCGGCAGACTACCGAAAAAATAAAAGGGGTCGGGTCGATCTTGGTAAAGGCCTCCATCCTTTTCGCAAGAGATTCATGAACGCAAAATCTGAAAACTTTTTAGGATGATCAAGGAGGGAGAAAGAGGACGTAAAGTTTTTGTCTTGTGTGGCTGCAAAATCATTAGATTCTCGATTTGAACGAAAGAGGAGAAGAGGGAAGAAGTCGAAGAAACAACAAAGTACGAAGCTCTACATTCTGAATCGAGAAGGAGGGTTTGCTGTCGCCATGCCTGCCAAAGAAGTACTTGCTCGGTTCCCATTTGGAGGCATTTTCTAATGATCAACAGGAACTAACATAGTTTTCGAAATTGAAAAACTAGAGCTAATCTTCATCGAGTCGTGATTTCTTGACGCCCAACATTTTCATTACATTTTACAACGTGGCAGTATGCATGTAAATGAGAAAAATATTGTCAAATAGACCATATGCGCGAAAATTCGATTACCCAATTGATTTTCATATGAAGAAACACGGTGCAAATAAAGGAATCTTAGTGATTTCCCAAAATACAAAGAAGAATTGGGTTTCGAGGTTGAAACAAATTGTGTGATTTAGGATGCCGCATGAAGTTGGAGTAAGCTTTCTTTAACACTCTTTTCCCAACCAAAGGGACGCGGTTAAGTAAGCGATGGATTTAGAACGTGAAATGTGAAAACTTTTTAGGACTATCAGGGAGGACGTAACGTTTTTGTCTTGCGTGGCTGTAAAATCATTGGATTCTCGATTTGAACGTAAGAGGAGAAAAGGGGAGAAGTCGAAGAAACAACAACGTACGAAGCTGTACATTCTTAATTGAGAAGCAGAGGTGCACCAGGCAACCCCTGTTGACATGCCTGCCAAAGAAGTTCTCGCTCGGTTCCCATTTGGAGGCATTTCTAATTTTCAACAGAAGCTAACATAGTTTTCGAAATTTAAAAACCCGAGCTAATCTCGATCGATTTGTGATTTCTTAACACCTACCATTTTCATTATATTTTACCATGCGATAGTATGTATATAAATGAGAAAGATAGGGGCTGCATGTTTTCGTTTCTTTTTTCTGTTTAAGAACAGAAATTTTATTTTTTTATTTCCGAGAACAAAAAAGAATAAAACGCTTTGTTTGCGATTTTGTTCAAAATCTGATTTTTTATTCCCTAACACAAAAAAGAACAGAAATAAGAAACAAAAAAAAAAAAAAAATTTCTTACTCCATAAACACTTTTGAAAAAACACTTCTTCTTTTTCTTCTTTTTTTTCTTCTTTTTTCTTCTTTTTTCTTTGGCCGGCCGCTAGCCTCGGCCATGGCCGGCGACGCCGTCGAAGGTTGGCGACCTCGCCGGAGCGTCGCCGGCCCTCGGCGAGGCCGAGCCTCACCATGGCTAGGCGAGGCTGCCGGCCGAAAGAAGAAAAATAAAATAAAAATATTTAAAAATTAAAAGAAACAAAAAAAGAATATAAATTTACCAAATGTATTTCTATTCATTTTTTATTCTCTAACAAATTTACCAAACGTATCTTTCTCGGTCAAAAATTGTTCCCTAACTAAACATTTTTTTCTATTTCTCGCCTCCCTGAAACAATTTTTTGACAGAAACGTTACCAAACACGCCCATATTGTCCACTAGATTAGATGTGCGAAGATTTGGCTGCCCACTCAATTTCCATATGGAGAAATAACATCACTCAAATATCGACAGGGTGCGAATAAAGGAATCTTAATGAGTTCCCGAAAAAAGTAAAGGCATTAGGTGTCAAGGGTGAAACAGATCGTGTGATTTAGGACGGACGTGGTATGGGCATGGAATGAGTTTTTATTAAAGCTCTCTACCAACCAAAGGGACGTGCTTAAGTAAGCGATGGAATTCTAAAGATGCTCAAGCAGCCGAATCTCAGCCTAGGACGCAAAGAAATTGCCGTGTTAGCGATCAAAGAAGGATCGAGAAGGGGGGCCACAAGTTGGCGGGTAGCGGCAGAGGGGATGAGGAGGAGCTATCGGCGCGTCAACAGTTGAACGGCAGCTTGCAAGCCTGCAACTTACAGTCATGCGTACTCCCTCTTTCTCTCTGTCTCTCTCTCTCTCTCTTCAGTGAATTTCCGCCTATGTAGTCGCGCCCGTCTGAATCTCGTAATGAATGGGGAGAGATCGCGGACGGGAGCACGTGGGAACGCGCACTGGTCATGTACATTGTACATTGTACATTGTACATTGCACATTGCACATGGCCTAGGAACCACAACCAGGATTGGCCCACACCCCGCAGTTACTCTCCCCGGATACATGGAATTCGACCTTCCTAGTCCCTGTCCACTCCCGGGTCGTTGCCGGGTTGCGACAGGCCTTTTCCACTAGTTTATTCCGGGCAAAGCCGTAGGAAGAGTCCGCCGTCGATGGATATAGCCGCGCCGCCGTCGATGGATATAGCTGCGCCGCTGGACTTGTCATGATGCCCCGTTAAATTTCCGCCATCTTATCCCAAAGAGTCCTTGATTGCACTCGATTGATTATGGATCGTGCTTGCTACTATATCAACAGAGCAAGCCCGCAAACTTTCATCACGTTGCTACTTTAGAGTGGCCAGACGCCATGATTCGAGCGGAATGAGAGCGCAACTCAACAAGCTATAGTTATAGTCGGTCAGTCGCGCGACCGTGATTTCGCTCTGCTAGTCAAGCTGAGTAAAAGAAAGTCATCTAAGTACCCGGTTAGTATCCGAACTAAGTCAAATCCGGGCAGCAGGCGAATAACTATCAATGGAACTATAGCTGCACTGGTCCAGAACATGATGAATCAAGTGAGCAGAAAGCAACCAAAGAAATTTCAGCCCATGAAAGGTGTACCTGCCTCAGCATCAGTATCACTGCTTTTAACATAACTAAAGCAAATTCCAGAATAAGAACTAATAGAAATGCCCGACAAAGGTTGGGCCATGATTAGAGAGTTTCATCCGACGGCGAATCCAATGACCAAACCCACTCCATGCAAGGCAAGCTACTATAGTGCGGAGAATTCTTTTTTTAGCTAAATCGGCATTCAGCAGCACATCTGTTAATTTGTGTTAATTTGCTCAACTTTCCGATTGTATGCTCTTCAAATCTACTAGAGAAGCACAAACAAAAGGAAGAAAAGTGAACCGCAAGTATTCCAATTTTATTGCCCTCACAGACATAAGAGCAGGAAACACTGCATACGTATATGCAATTCAAAAGCCATTATATGCAATTCATCTGGCACGAAGATACTTATCATCAGAAATAAATAACCCTGCATACGTATTACCGATGCAATAAAGAATCACTATGACAATTCTCTATGATACCGAACCAACTAGTCTACATTCGTGAAGCTGCTTGACCCACAAAATATATGAGAGTTCTTTATAGCTTCTGTAGGCAAAAAATCGCAAGGAAGCATACGTTGGCTCGATGAAGTTCAGACTCACGAAATTGTTTACCGGATCCTTCAAGTTTCAGAAACCATTGCTGCCAGATCCAATTCCTCGTCAGAATCTATTACATCCTGATAATCATAATATGGGTTTGCCTGCACCATCAAATTCTCCTTAAGAAATTCATGGTTTGTAAACAGTAGAGTTTCACACGACAATAATAATAGCATGACTAATACAAGTGCAGTGTCATGGAACACCTAGCTATACTCTCATTGATAAAGTGATGTGTGATGAAATACCTTTGGCCGAGGTGTAACTGCTTCGAAACTGTTGAACGTTGGGTTATCAAAATTAGGAGGTTCCAAGATGATGTACGCCCCCTTGTTGTTGTATCTCTCCTGTGTTGCCTGCAAATAAGACAACATTGTCCATGACAACTGGTGGAGGTGTAACATGGCACTTGATCTTACAATATGTCACCGTCCGTATCAGCAAAACTATTCCCTAGGGGGAGATGGGTCATAGTAACAGGCCGTTTAATTCAGAAACAGAATTTTGAATCTAAGCAGAAATATTCATAATCCCCTTAATACTTCTATGTTCTCTATTGACACATTCAATAAACTCTAGGCATATTTGCATCTCTAGCTTTCCTTTTTTCCCCCAAAAAGATGTCACATCCAATCTCTCTGAGCTAGTGAATGCACAGGTTTGACAAATGAAGATGCATCTTCTTGAAGCAAGAATGTTGTACTTTATCAATTGATCTAGTGACTAGAACAGAAGTGGCCGGAAGTACCTGAAACTGTGGATAATCTGGAGCACTAAATAGGGTAATTAGCCTCCCTGACTCCACAACGTGATCTATAGTATAACCCTCATCCATTCCTGCAAGACCATCTCGCTTTTCCCTCGCATCAGGTCCTTCATGTGATCTGATAATTAACTGAGGAAAAGACAGCAGCCAGCAGACCTAAAATCAGCCTTTCAAGTCCTATGCAAGATATGGATTCGATTAACCAATGGAAAAACAGGTTAGAGCAAAGACTAAGTGATACACCACATCCATCCTAAAGCAGACATCCAGACAGAGAGATTCAAGTAAAAGCCAAATATGAAAAGAAAAAAAGAAGAAGGAAATATGGAAGAAATTAATGTTGTTTCCAGTGATTTGTCATCACCCAAGTTCCAATGGGACCTCATAAGTACTGAACTGGCAGTGGAGCTTCCATCATTCATTATATAATTGTCATAGCTGAAATCTAGGATTGAACTTTCTGCAACTGGAGTCCATGTCCAGTAATCTGCTTACTCCCGATAGCAACAACTAGTTGGCTTAAACAAAGAATGGTATAGATACCCAAAAGAGGACGCGCTTGTCCTGTCAAGCACCGCCATACTTGATTTTGCTTAAAAGTTCATATCCAGCAGAGAATTACACCATGGTCCTTCCCCTCAAGCCTAATTCACATGTCAATGCAAAATCAATGGCCATGTAAATCAATGACCATCCCTGTCTACCTCGACAGCTCAGCTTGGCCTAGAAACTTCATGCAAATATTAGCCTACTTTATATGTTTCCAATTAAACAGATCAGTGCTCAGGTAGAAGATGGTGGCGCTGTTAAAGTCTGCCACTAAGTTCTGACATATGTTATTATGGCTTAAATAGCAAATTGATGGTAAAATTACAATAGCTGGAAATCAAGAAAAGAACATCCATATACTGAAAAGTAGACAGTGTAGAGTAAAAGTTGAACTAAACTTGAAAGATTTGGCCAAGCAATGCTCATATTTCTTGATAGAAAAAGCATATATTATTTATTACTTGAAACATCAGATATACCACCTTCAGTTGATATCGCTTCAAAAACTCCTCGGTGCGGTCCGGACCCCACAATAATCCGATGCCCCTCTCTGTGTTCGGAGAAAGACCAGGAGTCATTGATGGATCTGACCACAACACATCACCTGGAATCAGATTCAACCCTTCCCATGGAGGGTCAAGAACTGATCTCCTAGCTTTAGATAATTCTTCTAAGGAACCAAGAGATAAAGTACTAACTTCAGGATTTGAGTTTATACGGCGATTCTTTTTTCCCTTTGATCTCTTCGATGGCGTGACAGGTATACTTCGGAAAAGCCCTCCATGTGCTGTATATACACGCCCAGCAATGAGTGATGCTAAAGGGAGCCCCTCAAAACATCCCAGACATTTCCTATAGACATGCTTTCCTCTATCACCATATTTTGTCAAAACTTCTTGCTCAAAACCATAAACGGAAGTACAGTATTTTGATTCATGGTTCCCTCGGAGAAGAAAAACTCTCTCTGGCATAAAAACCTGACACAGGACGTTACTTGAGTGAGAAGAATGTTGTTCTCCAGGGGGAAAGAATCAAACAAACCAAACGAGGATCTTCACCTGAATACCAGGAAGAATCATACTCCCCACAAAAGGATATATTATCACAACAGCACAAAAGATGAATAAGAGATGGAACAGAAGTAGCCTAACAGCAAACAAATGCATTAATAACCATTTGGATTTGAAACTGTCATTTTTGTAAAAATATTGATCCAGAAAACAAGTAATATAATACGGGTCACAATAAAAAATAAAAATCCCTTGCCTTAAGCCAAATTAGAATGACAGGAATCACAAAGTCAATCAACATAGGAATAGTATAAGAACCGAAAAAATGGTTGGCTATCTTGTTGGGAAGCTCCGGGAACTAGGATAATCAGACAAGTCATTCCAGAGGTGCCATCTCAAGTTACCTTGTGAAGATTCATGTAAATAAAATTCCAAATACACTAAAACTCAGGATAGATACACGCATTTCCATTGAACCATTTCGTGCAAATCAACCATTCTCTAGCATTGATGTCCAGAGCCGTCTAAAATCTTTCTTCTCGGGTAAGGTACTCAGAAGTCATTAAGCAAAGCACAACTGCAGTAAAACCCAACAAATCAAGAACAGGAATATACTGTCCATTAATGAAGACAGACATCTAGATCAAGAGATGCATGCATTTGCAGCAGCATCACTTACCTTCCAAGCCAACAAGAGCAAAAAAGTCTCCAAACCCCAAGCCCCTCTATCCACATAATCCCCATTAAACACAAAGAACCGATTCTCACTGGGAAAACCAGCACTATTCAGCAGGTGCAGAACATCGTGAAGCTGCCCATGAACATCCCCAACAACGACCACCCTACAGTCCTTGCCAGACCCGTCGTCAGCATCAAGATCGACCCTCACAAGATTCGGCTCTTTGTGCAGAATCTTGGAGGCGGTGAGGACGAGGCGGTCAAACACCTCGACGGAAAGCACGGTCGGGAAATCCGTAGGAGGGAGATTCCTCGATGCCCAGTCGAATTTGGACATCAAATCCAAGACCCAGTTGAGAGTCAGGCTCCCATCGGCCGGCCACGAGATTTGAGCTTCTGGGGACGAAAACGGAGATGGGTCTCCGCCAACCGGGGTGAAAAAGGTCGTGGTTGTGGCGGCGGTGGCGGGGGTGGCGGGGTGGCGGCGGTCTCAGCTGAAGGTGAGTAGAAAGAATCGTCGTGCGGCGACGCGGGAGGCGGCGAAGACAAGGAAGCACCGTTCGGCGAAGGAGACGACGACGACATGGTTGATCGTTCCCCCTCCTTTCAAGAATCGAACCCTAGGAACAACTGCTGCTGCGGAAATCCGGATCTACTCGCCATCGCCGAGTTAGTGCGCCCATTGCCAGCTTCTTGGCAGATAATTTAATCAAGAAATTCAAGAATCGTAAGGATCGAGATGGGTTTGTTTACAGTCGATCCATCTGTTGCGATGAATGTCCCTTTGGGATCCAGGTGTCCGGACCGATTTCTTGCCCTTTTATATTTCGGAAGTTGAATTGGTTTTAAGGAGCACAGGATCATGAGTTGGATCGTTCTGGTCTGATCTGAATCCGCCGTGTCGGATTAGCATCTCTTGGATCGTCTTTCTTGATCAATAATTTGAACTTAACATTAAATTTCGAACCAGGAAAGAAGGATCAAACACGGGATTTGTTCAATTGTGATAATCTGGACGAGCGTTCCCGAGGAGACAAAGGAGCGACCTTGCTGAATTCTTTCGATTCTTGTTGTCGAGCTTTCGCAAGTTTTTTGTCATCCGAGATTTGGGGTCATTGTTTCTTTGTTCTAGTACGACCACACAAAGGAAAAATTAAAAGAAAAAATTGAAAAGCTTTAGATGATGAGGAGTATATAAGACATTAGCGATCTAAATTTAAATTTACACCAATCGCATATGATCGGGAATATCATCTATGCAAGTGGCACCAAAGAAAACACCAAACATATTGATATTGACTTTTTATTTTGAAAAGTTACTACATATTAACTAGGAATGTTAGTAATATAAGTCAAGTCAAGTTGCCCTTGATAGCCAATTCGAACATAAATTGTTATATGTCAATTGCGACTCAAATTAAATAATCCAATTTGTGTGACCGTCCCCTCTTCTCTTTCTCTTCTCCCATCCTTTACCCACTCTTCAACCATCCCATTTTCTTTCTTCCTCTTTGTACTCTACGACCATGCTCTCGTGGAGACGCGGTCTTGTGCCTCGCCCACAAGAACCGAGCCGTCTAGATCCACTTGGACCGCACTTCTGTCTCTCTCCTTTTCCCCTTTCAACCTTGGACCTAGGCCACTATGGTTTGTCGACATTGGATTTATTCAAATTCAAGGCCAACTTGGGTCCACCAAAGGTGAGCCTCATCTTGGCTTGTCTTGCATCTTATTAGTAAGGGAAAGCTTTAGTGTGCCTAGTGAGAGCGACCAGACAGAGAGACGTATTCAAGGTCGATGCAAATGAGGGACAAGCCATGGGAGACATCGAAGGACAACAGTGTCATATAAGGACTGGAGGAACGACAAGGAGACAAATAAAGAAATTGAGATTGTGACTGAGCTATGGACGAGGTGAACATGGTTGAGAGTTATATCCTTGGCGATTGAGGTGCATATGACAATAAAAAAAGATAGTTCTTAGAGGGACTCATGTTCTCTGGGAGAGTGAGAGAGTATTGTTTAATGTATTTAAGTTCAATTTGACTGCACAACCCTATCCGGTTTAAAGCTATTTTTTTAATAAAAAAACCCTAATATCTAATTTAGGGAAAGACTGGCCTAAAAAGATCTGGAATTTTATATTCGGGTCCAATGTTTACGAGGACACCCCAAATTGGCATAGTATTAGTAAATTAGCTATTGGTAACTAATAATCTTTCTTGTATTTATACGAGAATGTAATTTTCAATGACTTTTCATCACACCGTTAGCTATTTTAAAAATCACTTGTTGACCGACTAAACTAGGTCGTCCCTCTCTGTTGACTTGTTGAATTCTACTGTGGACATAATTCTTATTAAAGAAGCAGTAGGCCATAAAGTAGATGGATTTTTTTTTTTTTTATTATGTAAAGTTGGCTGAGCTAAGGCCTTGGCTGTCCTGCCCTAAGGAGCCTCATCCCTCCAACAGGGCGATCGGCTATGTCTAGAAATGTTGAAAACGCACCTTCGTGACCCATCCTAAGAAGAAACATCCTAAGAAGAAAATAACATGTCCAATGCTAAATCAAAAAAGGAAAAAAATCTCATTTGAACGGTTTCAGAAATTCTTACCCCCAGCCATTCAACAGGTGAGCTCATGGGATTATTCGAGCCACCGATAGCCATGGCAAATCTGATGGCAATAAGTTCCAAGATGTCGACCTTCAAGTCTTTCTTAACCATCCACAAAGCTATCAATTCAAATTTTCAAATTCAATTATGGTCCAACCCATCTTAATCCGTGATAGCAGGTTATATCGAGTAAAGGAATCGATCCATCATTCATCATTACTCGTCCACTCAATCGAATCTTTGACTGACACTGAAGTTAATACGTTGTCATAAAGTATCCCCCAAGAAATTCAAACTCGAGCGGCGAGCTCCTCCGTCAAAAGGCAGCCATATTCCGTCCTCCACGGCGGAAGAAAGAAAAAGGCTCGACCGAGCCGAGTCCCCGTTCAACAAAGCAAAGTCGTCTTTGACTTTTTACCGTCCAAAGCATCATCATCGACTCTTTTTTGTCTTATAGACATTCTTTTGGGACGGTCCAAATTCGCTTATTTAATCCATCATTTTTTTTAAATTAATCCATCTTCGTTATTTAATTATCATGACTGCCCTCATGACTTTATATTATATCGGGCTATAATCAAGCGCGTTGGCCAACTGGATCACCGCTCACTTCCTCCCGACCACACCCCCCCAAAATAAAAAATAAAAAAAAAAACATTTTTTCTTGCCTAATTACTTTATTCGGCAGGATTTAATTTTCTAATTGTATTTTTTTATTTGCAAATGTTTGCTCGTGGAGCATCATATCGCAGTAGGAGCGGAGGATATGGAGGACGGTGTCGCTCTCCGATTCCTAATCCCGTCCGAACTGGAGTACAAAATCGTCGGTTTAATCGACGTCACCCTGTTTTGACTTTCGTGGTTCGATTTGAAAATTGCCCACGAAAATCCATCGGCCTCGTCTTCCGAAGTCTCAATCAAATTCTGGGTTGGTCATGATTAGCTTATATTATGTTCCCAACCCAATAAGTTATAATGTGCTCATGTTACACGAAAAATTACCATAAAAATCATAAACTTACCGTAAGGTTTCAATCAATTATTAACTTTTTAATTGGGCAATTACAACCTTAAACTTTTTTATGATTTTCCAATGTAGTTAATTCAATCTATGATTTTAAATAAATGGTCATAGTTTTGAGTTTATTTTTGTTTAGAAATAACACAAATGGTTCATAAATCTTAAACTAATGTGCAATGTAGTTCCGACCGCTTAATTTGTTCAATAAGATTCATAGGTTTTTGATATATATTCAATGTTAGCTATTGAACCGTATGAAAAATATTCAATGTTGCCTTTACTATATTGTTCATCTTCTCCCCTTTATTAGAAAGGGCAGCATTCCATTCGAGATCATCAAAAACTCAAAACAAAGTCGTTTCGCTTAATACTGTCCACATCATATGCTTGCTTGCTAGTTGGACTACAGCCTTGCTAAGTTGGAAAATTCTGAAAAGATTAAAAGATTACATTGGTCAAATCAAAAAGTTTCGCATCAATGTCGTCCCAAGCGCAATCATTGTGCACGCAACTCCATACATGTCGGATCCAGGCGAAACAGATTCCATCGTATCCCGCGCACCACATTACACGTCTCGCAACCTCACCCATCCGCTTAGGAAGCGGCGGTTTCAATTTGGGCAACCCCCAAATACGAGCCAAAAATCACTACCCGGGACTACCCCATCTCCCCCCATAGACAGCGGCAAGACACGCTACCTTTTCGGCTACCTACCTCCACTCCACCAACGCAACGAAAACAGCTCCCGACGCGACAAAATTTGACGACCTACGTCGCTGACATTTCCCCCCCTCCAAAAATTCAATGAGGACACAATAAAAATTTAATTGTTTCGTCCTCGTTAATTGCAACATTAGCTGGAAACAAGTACGAATCGCCTCAATTTCTTCCTCCTCCTAAAAGCTTAGAATCCCGTTTGACATTAAGACTATGCAATTAAAACCGAACGGCAAATTTCCATCGAACCGTAGACAAAATCCGGTCGGCCAACTGGGTCCGTACATGGAATTCGCGTTGCGTAAAGCTAGCTGTCGTTTCTATTATATTTTTTTTCGTCATCGGGGTTTGTTGCCCCGATGTTGTCTGTCTGCAGTTGGATTGTCCGGATCCCTATGCGAGCTCGCGCGTCGTTTTTGGTCCGTCGGTCCACAAAGTTAACAGTCGTAAATTAGACTTTGTTTTTGAAGCTTTTTTGTCATTTGGCGAAAGTCAAAGGAATTTCGGCGATCCCGAGATTGCCTTTTGTTTTGTTTCGGCAAATGTCCGGGACGGGATACAGGGAGTCAGCAACGACTTCACCATTTTCTCGCCTCACACGGATTTAAAGGGTGGGGGCCAATTTAATCACGTTATAAAGACAAGAAACGAGGTGGTGATTTAGGACGGTATATGTTAGGTCCGCGGTTGATCAAGAATTTAAATTCGCCATTTTATAGGTTATGTTGAATTTTATCATGTAATGCGTCGTTTTTTAATTAGAAGCCAACACTCTGGATTAATTAACCCATTTGACCATGCGGGCCAAATTTTTAATTTTGGATTCAAGACTACTTTTTTTTTTTTTAAATTCGGGATGTTTCAAACATTATGGTACATAATTTTCACCATAATATTTTGGTTTGAATACCAAGATATACATGCTCGGAATCATTGGCGCTAAAAACTGGCAATTCTTATTAATCTAGCTCATTTGACCATGCAGATAGCTCCATGCTTGAATTTACTCTTTTTACATTTTCAAAGTATTTCAATTGCAACGTGGCTGTCAACATCCTATGCTGGTTTGAATTGAGACGTTTATTCTCAGAGGAAACAGTGATTCTTCAATCATTTCGTTATGACGCGGCTTTAATAAGCTTGTCAAAACTATAGCCCAATTCTAAAGGGAAATGATACGAATAGTCCTAAATTTTGGTGAAATGTGCAATTTGGTTCATGAATTTTTAATTTGTTCAATCTAATCTCCAAATTTCAGCCCAATTTACATCGTGATCCCTAAAATTTTAATATAATTCCCGAAATATATGAAAATATTCAATATAATATATAGTATTGAATTAGTGAATGGACTATATTGAGGATATATAAAAAATTTGGGGATTATATTGAAAAAATTAAAATATTAAGAATCACATTATAATTGGACCAAAACTCAAGAATTATTTATATCTTTATCTCAAATTCTAATGACTTTTCTAACTTTTTAGGGGTGTGAAATTGGATTGCCTTACTAACCCGTCCAAATAAAGTCAAATTCGATGAAAAGGTACACGTAGGCTCGGAGGTGTCGTATCCTTAGGCGTTTCCCCTAGTCACCCATTTTGACTTAGACAATGATCCGTGAATCCTCCCTCCCGTATGCGTCGCATTATAAAATAACGCTTTCCCAAAGACACGTTGTGTGAGAAGCACCTCCCCAGAGAATCAAACACCCCCCACCAAAATTTCCAAGTCCTTTCCTTTCCCACTTTCCCACTCGTTTTCCTCCAGATCATGCACCTCCAACCTCCGCTCCCTTCGTTTATATGATCCCACGAGCTCCTCTTCCATCGCATTTCTTCTCCCTCTCGCGACCAACATGAGCCACGGCAGCTACAACCGAGTAAACATCCCCAGATCGAGCTCGAGAGGCCACGGTGGTGGCGGCGGGGGAGGCGGCGGCGGCGGCACCAGCTGTAGCATCAGAGGGTTCAGGATAAACCCGAGGCGGCTCTCGGTGAAGCGGCTGCGGGTGCGGTTCGCGAGCCTGTTCCGGGTCCTGAGCCGATGTAGGTTCTCGTACGGCCAGGCCCTGAAGCTCCTCAAGAGCAGCTGCTTCTTCTGCAGGAGCCGGAGCAGGGGGTGGGGCGGCAGCGGCGGCGCCGGCATCAAGAGGAGCCCCAGCAACGGCAGCAGGAGGAACCTGGTGGTCGCGCACGTCAAGGCCGAGCCGGGGCGGGCCGACTACGGTTCCAAGCTGCGGTGCTACTCCCGGTCGAATTCGTTCTACTCCGAGGCCATCGCGGACTGCCTCGAGTTCATCAAGAGGACCTCGGTCTCCCTGGATCAAAGTAGGGACAGGACCGAGTTCCCGGACCTCTCCCGAGTCGAGCTCACATGAATTTTCTTGTTCATCCTCGGACGAGAGTTAGGACTTAGTCAGAAAAAAGGATTTGCAAGAACCCATTTTTGTTCTTTTCTTTCTTTGTTCTGTCCTGCCTATGTAAATCTATCCTCGGTTTCTTGATAACCTTGAATTTTCTGCAGCACGGCCGAAGAATTTCGTTGCGCCATTATTAATGGAGTGATTATATCTTTAAAAATTTGAATTTTGGTTTTGTTGAAGTTTAGTCCGAGTTGTTGAAATTAGGGTGATGAAGGTGGGGATTGATTGGTCTTTTTGAACGGAGGCAATCTTGGGAAGGTTCTCAGTAGGTGGAAATTGAAGATTCTAAAGTCGAGCATTTCTCACCTAACATAATTGTCGTTACTTTACTAAACTAAGATCAAACGGAGGGGCTGACATATCGGGAGGGGCGAAATAAAGATGACATTTTTTAAGGTAAGATTTCGGGACAAGGACACAATCATGTCCCCAACTTTATGAAAGTTCTCATCTTATTTTTCCATGTTGATGCTCGCCTTTACGGATTTTTAATGAGGGGGGAAAGATGTGTACCCCATCATAGCTAATGATGCCGATAGAACCCGCTGATTGCCGGCTAATTCGCGAATCATCGGCTATAGTCCCTTTGACACCGTCTTATGAGGGGGGTGTGGGGTACTATTCCCATGTTTTTTGTGACTATGTACTGTCGGTACTTGATGGATTCTTGGATTTTGCGCTATGGAAAAAGTCGAGGTGGTCTGCCCCCGGTATTCTTATAAAAAAACCCACGGTATAAACAAACAAAGCATCTATCGGACGAGAAAAGACAAGAACTCACGATCCTTTGTTGCGATTAGATGACGACATTCGGATACAGTACCCCAAGCCCATCCAAGAGCATTAAGACGAATATTTAATCTTGCCATAAGCATCATCACAAGTTGAAACATAGGATCATCTCTCTATAAAAGTATACATAATGGATGGGTCGGTGGAGTTCAATTTCATACACGCTCTTTGTATCATAAAGTTTGACACGTAATTGTTGCAACGGGTTGAATATAATGTGCTCTATTATATATGAGTTTTTAATTATGTCATGACGAATGACAAATGAAGCACCGTCTCTCTACTGTGCATTTATTTTCACATAGTATTACATGTGAGTAAAGTCCCCAATCTAGTCACGTCTTAAATTAATTAGACGTGTAAGCATGAGTTATGTATAAGCACGTTGTTTACCAAATCAACAAAGGGATTATTAAAAATAATCGAAATACGAAAAGAAGGTTTAAAGGGAAATAAAAGAAAGCCAGGGGGGTGGCTAGCGAATGGACACCACTATTTTACCGACCAAAAAAAAAAAAAAAAAAAAGGACACCACTATTTTAAGAAAGATCCCCTGCAGGAAGGAAAAGCCATAACATAAGAAGCTTTAACGCAATAGCCAGTTGAAATCTGACGCGTGGCACGTCTCGAAAGAAACTCCCCATGTGCATATGTTCTTATCGTAGTGTAAAGTTGTATACCGTACGAAGTTACCACGTTATTTTCATGGGCCAATTAGTTTCCTAAAAACTCTAAGGTGTGTTTCTATTCAAAAATTATTTCGAGGAATAGAAATAGAAAACTATTTTTGTTTTCGAGAACAATTTTTGACTAAAAATACGAGTTTTCTTTTTTGTTTGGTAAAGGTAAAAGGTATTATAACTTTTGACAAATATACAAGACCGGCTCCAAAGCATACACTCTCAGGGCACTACACGTAGAGAGTGTTAGGGAGTTGAAACAAAAAGATTACAAAGAAGAGAAAGAGACAAGCACAAGCAAGAAGCAAAGACCAACCGGTCATAAGCGAAAAGAGAATGCTAAACAAAACCTCAGCCGCCTAAGGAGAAGGCCGAGGGCCGAACACCCAAGGAGGGTAGGAGAAAAGATCGCACAGCTTGGTCTTCATCCCAAGAGGTGTCTTCTCTCTCTCTCCTCCCTTTTATACATCTATGCATTCTCCTCACGATCAACGAAGATGGAGGGTCGAAGCCCCAGTTTCTCTCAAGCCTTCTATTTCCTGGGGTATTTGGTAACTACTCACCATTCCAACCGCAAAACATATGTCGTCTTGTACACATCATAGCGTACATAAAGCTTCTAACAAAGACTAGCATAAGGAACATGTTTCATTTGTTCCTTCTCTTGTGGAGTCCTTGGACACGATTATGGCTTAATCCTTCACCTTTTTGCAAAGGAGTGTCTATGGGTTTACAGCCTTGCATATGAAATCGTTCAAGAACCTTATTTATATAGGTTTCTTGCGAAAGAGACAACGATCTCTTCAAAACGATATCTTGAAGTCTTAACTCCAAGAATGTATGCAACCTCACCCATATCCTTCATCTCAAAGTTAGAAGACAACTATCTCTTGACAAGATTGACAAACTCCATATTACTTTCTAATCAAGATATCATCAACATATAATGATATGATCACAAATTGATCCTTGGATCTTTTGATATATACACAATGATCCTCGTCAATCATTGTAAAATCATATGCCACTATGGCATTATGAAAATGTATATACCTTGTCTCGATGATCGCTTAAGGCCATATATCGACCCCCAAAGTCAACATATCTTTTCTTCTTGGCCTTTCACTATGAAACCAGCAAGTAGTTCCATATATGTTCATTCCTCTAATTCTCCATTGAGGAAAGCAGCTCTTACATCCATTTGATGTAACTCAAGATCCATACTAGTCACTATTGCCGTAATAATGCGAATCAAGGTAAATCTCACTACGGGAGAAAATGTATTTTCATAATCAATTTCTTCATGTTGATTATACCCTTCGCCACAAGGCGAGCCTTATGCTTTTCTATTGAGCCATCAACCTTTCGCTTTATTTTGAGAACCCACTTGTTCCCAATAGCTCGCGTCCTTTTGGAAGATCAACCAGCTCCCATACTTGGTTTGATTTCATTGACTCCATTTTCTCTTTCATTGCATGAATCCATTTTTCCTTATTAGGGCAATTCGAGCCTCATTAATATTTCTTGGCTCATCCTCATCTTGTGGAGCAAACATAAAGTTTCCCTTTCAATGTCAAAACATCGACGGGGAATACTTGGCGATTTGTTCACCGTATGGGAGATTGTACACTTAGCACATCATTCCCCATAATGCTCCCACTTGGATTAGGTAATGATGATGTCGCCACATCGTGGGTTGCAATTGAGAATGAGTTGAATTCAATTCATCACATCTCATATTACTCCCACTTGGATGAACTCCACTAATATCATTATCTTGATCCAAGGTCTCAAATAGGGAACAATCTTCCCTTATTTCGCCCTTCTTAGGAAATTCATCCACTAAGAATGTGACAACCCGTGATTCAAATTCAGTTATACTCCCACTTTCCCCGCTCACCCATGAACACATACCCTTTTGAGTGTTCGGAGTATCTCATTAAAATACTTTTCTTTCCTTTGGGACCCAATTTCCCAAACTTGTGAGAGGACTCATGAGTATAGGCAGACAACCCCATGGCTTAAGAAAACTTAAGTCCGGTTTTCTAACCGTCCGTAACTCTCATGAAGTGGAAATAACTGATTTGGAAGGCACCCTTAAGTATATAGGCAGCAGCTAACAACACATCACTCCAAAAAGTGATAGGTAAGTTAGCATGCGCCATCATGGACCTAACCATTCCAAAGAGGGTTCCGTTTCTTCTCTCCGCAACACCATTTTGTTGAGGAGTATATGGAGTAGACAACTATCTTTCTATTCCTTTTTCATCACATATTTTTCTGAACTTATCGATAAATATTCTCAACCTCGATCGGATCTAAATACTTTTATTTTCTTGTCTAATTGATTTTCTCATAGGTTCATAAACCTTCTGAAACAACTTATGCTTCGCATTCATGAGAAATCAAATAGACATATCCGACTCGAGTATAATCATCTATAAAAAGTGATGAAATAAACAACCCATTGCCTTCCTCTCATATTCATTGAACCACGTACATCGCATAGATTAAATGCAGAGAAAATTCAGCTCTTTTACCTTTTCAAATGGTTTCCTTGTCATTTTCCCTACTAGGCAATGCTCACTTATGGACAAATCGACTTTTTCAATATTGCCCAACAAGCCCTATTTGGCTAATCTATTCATATGTTGTTGGCCCATATGACCAAGTCTAGCATGCCACCATATTCACATCATTATTATATAAGGTAGAAGACGTGAAACAAGGGAATAACATATTGACATCCTCACAGTCAACATTTAGTACAATAAGACCATTCAGTAGGTGACCACAACCATAGTGGTTTGTATTTAAACACAAATCTACACCTCTATTATGGAAGTTCATACCAAAACCAAGCTTAACCAACACTAAGACAGTACACTAAATTTCGACGAATCTCCGTAGCATATAGAACATCAAGATGTGTCCACCATGCATGTTCAATTAGCAAGTGCCAATCCATTTAACTTCAGCTCTGGAGTTATTTCCAATATAGATCCACTTAGTTCCAGTTGGTATCGTCGGAATTCCGCGAAGGATCCTCTATCCTTCGCTACATGGTCTATTGCTCATGAATCTACATTCCACAAAAGATTGGATTCAGCCTATAATGTAGAACTTGACACATAAGCAAAGTTCTCAAATGTACAAAAGGTGCATTCTTTCTTTGGCTCACGTCAGTCGCGAGCATAGTGACTTCTCTTGTCACAATTGTAACACATCACTCTTGACATTTTCTTCACTTGAGGACGTTTTCCTCTTGTGTTGGTTAACTCTTGATTTCTTGCAATAAGGACTTGATCCTTTGCATTCCCACATATTGAATGAATCAATACGCTTGCGCTTAGAGCACAAAGCCCTTTCGAGCTAGAACCAAAGATAACAAATGTCTATTTTCGGCTCAAATACCGTTAGGCGGTCCTCTACTAGCTCAAGGTGGTGCACGACACCCTCAATATCTTCCATAATGTGGTCAAGAGCTTCTAGTGCTTCTTGCTTTTCCAGCACATATTGAATCTTCATATTCAATAGTTCACAATTATTGCCATTCATATCAGCAATTACATTCTTAGTTGCTGAACTATCGTTCTGAACACATCAGACATACATGCACGAATAATTAATACCTATAATTTATGCATCCCTATTTGCATAGACCCATCATATTAATAAATAATTTCAAGTAAGGCTTTAGAATCAAAAGGTCACTATGTTTCCAATCATCCTCCAAAAATCCTAACTTAAAATTATTATCAATATAATTATCTTATGCAAATAAATTCTATGAAGTTACAAAAACTTCTATTACTACCCACAATGAAATTACCCACAAAGAACCAGCAATAACAAAAGCAACAGATAATTGACATACAATTAAAAACAATAATGCTTTCAATTAACACAATTAGGTAGTAATTATTACATAATCAATCAAAGAAATAATTAGGGAATGTCCCTTCTAAATCACCAAAATATCCGAGAAAACCGAAGGCACATTTGCCAACCATGGAAAAACTTTTGAAAGCTTTCGTCGCTCCAAGGGCATTCACTCGGCGCCATGTGGCGCTCAATCTAAGGGTTGAAGTTTTGGCCAACTCAATCCTATAAATATTTTCTTACGAAAGCTTCCACCAGCCTCCTATAACCCGGACCACGCCGACCTCCCATAGCCGATCCAACACCGCTTGCCATTCAAAGGAAGAGTGTTCATCAAAGCCGCACCTTCTCGAAAATCCGGCATAAGATAACCATTCCGATGATTTCCGATCATCTGATCGACTTCCCGACCACATGTGATACTAAATCACCGTCATGCCACCGATAATCGCCTAACTCGTTATCGCTCTTAAGTCTTGCATTTCCCTCATCCGTTTCGGATTGCAGGAATCCTTGCATAACGCATTATAGTTCCCGCAACAAATGCAGACTAAAAATGGATCACTTATAATCCATAATTAATATAAGAGAAAATACATAATTTTCCAAAATTCATGCAACAAATGCAGAATTAAAAATGGATTACTTATAATCCACATAGGCATGACTGAAAAAAGAAACAAATTCCTCTTTTTTTTTTTTTTTTTTCTTTTTTTTTCAGCCAACGGTCAAAGTCAACGGTCAACGGTCGGTCTCGGTCAACGGTCGTCGGTCAACGGGTCGGGTCAACGGTCGCGCAAGTCGGACCGGTCGCGACGGTCGAACCAGTCGGACCGGATGGGCCGGTCGGACCGCTCGCGCGAACCGACCGCAAGTGCCTCGCGCGTGCGGGGGATGACGTCACGCAGACGTCATCCGGCACGTGCCAGGCGCGTGCCTCGGCCACGAGTCGGGTCGGGTCGCCGGCCGGGCCGGGTCGGCTCGCGGCCGGCCGAGCCGTCGCCGGCCGGTGACCGTCCGGGCGAACGTTGTCGGCGATGACGCTATCGCGGACGCCATCCGGACGGTTACCGACCGTTGGATGACGTCACGGACGTCATCACGTGACGCCGCACGCGCCCGTCCGCGGACCGGCGCGTGCCGCGCCGCCGCCAGCGCGCACGTGCCGGTTCGCCACCGGCGCGTGGCGCACGCGCCGGCGGCTGGGCTTCCAGCGCTGTCCGCGCCACGCCGCACGCTTTTCGGCCGCGTGTGGCGCGTGCGGAGGCTCGGCGGCGGTCGACACATCGCCGAACTCGTCTCGACGCCGCGCTTCTCCCCAGCCTTCGGAATTTTATTTCGACTTACGAAAACTCAGAAAAAGGGCGAAAAGCGCTGGGTGTCGGGATTTTCGCCCGGTTCCGTACGGCCGAAGGGATTTCGCGAAAATCAATCAAAAAAACATCAAATTGATCGGGAAAAACGTGAAACAAAATTCGATACCAATGTTGGGAAGACTGATCCCCAAAAACCGGATTCGACACCGAATCGAACCCCTAAATCAATGCGGAAGACGAAGCCCGGGAAAACACGCTTCACCGATCGTAAAGCACACCACGGATTCGAGCGTACCTTGTTAGCCACAAATTAAACACCAAATGCTGAAGAAGAGGAAGAAATTCTGACCCCGATGATGTCAATTCTTGAAAGGGAAACGCCGTCGCTTGAGCGTTTGGGAGAAAAAGAGAGAGTTTTTCTTTTCTCGGGAGAGAGGGAGAGGAACGTACGTACGTTCTAATTACCAAGAGGTGTCTTCTCTCTCTCTCTCCTCCCTTTTATACATTTCCCTTCCACGGGCCCTATTCCCGTGGGCCGGGCCCTTTTGGGCCCAATTTGAGCGGATGGGCCTTAAGCCCATCTTATAAATCCATCACTGGGGTATTCGGGACATCAGAGAATGTGAGAGCTTTGTCCTTGACCATCTTGATAATGTGATTTTTCATTGCAGCAAGAACCACCACTTCGTTGCGGAATATGATAGCATTCCTCTTCTTCCAAATTAAGTAGCACATGACAACAAAAGAGTAACGAGCTAAGTTGTGAAAGACATCAATGCCCTTTAGGAAGGAGGTAGCCCATTGGAGATTCTCCTTATGGCCTAGGGCGCCAAGGAAGGTTGCAACGAGTAGCCCAAAAATAAGCAATGGAAGCCGATATGTGGCAATCAAAAAATAGGTGATCTATAGAGTCAGGAACTTCATTGCAAAAGGCACAAGTGGCATAATCAATTCTACCATAGGAAATGAGAAGTTCCTAGGTAGGCAAATGATTTCTAGCAATCAAACAGAGATTGAATTGGAATCTGGGGGTGATGACGTTGTTCCAAATAAGCGAAGCCCAGGGCATTACATTTCTTTTGGTCCTGAAGTGGTCCCAGGCAGATCCTACCGAAAAGGATTCGGACGGATGCCAACGCTAGGAAAATCGATCTGGAGCTTGGGAGAGTGTTGGGATAGAGAGACCCCAGCTCTCCATAATACTATGAAATGAAAGGCCCATAGGCGAAAGGAGATTAGCCACCACTGCATGCTTGGGTAGACCAGAACACTGAATAACATGATCTGGCATAATAATATCAAGAATGCCTTTTGGGTGCCAATGATCAAACCATAACGAAGTGAAGTGGCCATTTCCAATCTTCCAAATGAAGGAAAG
Organism: Eucalyptus polyanthemos subsp. polyanthemos; assembly: GCA_017140185.1. Taxonomy (NCBI): domain Eukaryota; kingdom Viridiplantae; phylum Streptophyta; class Magnoliopsida; order Myrtales; family Myrtaceae; genus Eucalyptus; species Eucalyptus polyanthemos. Next base: position 36,223,867 of record CM029466.1, on the reverse strand, counting down.
CCAAGAGTCACTTCTTAATTGCAAAATTTTCTAGAAATACGCGTTTGGTAAACTTGTTATGGGAATAAAAAATAAATAGAAACATGTTTGATAAATTTATATTCTTTTTTTGTTTCTTTTAATTTTTTAATATTTTTATTTTCTTTTTTCTTTTTTTGGCGGGTAGCCTCACCCAACCACAGTGAGGCTCGCCGGCCCCCGATGAGGCCAAGCCTCGCCGTGGTTGGGCGAGGCTTAGCCTCGCCTTGGCTGGGCGAGCTTGCCTGAGCTTGGCCTCGCCCAGCCACCGGCGAGGCCGAGCCGGGCCAACGCCAGGCGACCCTGACCTGGTGGTGGTCCGATGACAACGAGCCTTGCTGGTGGTTGGGCGAGCTCGAGCTCGCCTAACCAAGGTGAGGCCAAGCCTCACCAGGGGCCGGCGACGCTGGGCCTCGTCGGGGGCTGGGAGCCGGCGATGCTCTGGCGAGGTCGCTGGCCCTCGACGGTTGGTCACGGCCATGGCCGAAGCCGCGACCGGCCATGGTCAAGGTCGGCAATCGGCCAAAGAAAAAAGAAGAAGAAAAGAAGAAGAAAAAAAAAAGAGAAGAAAAGAAAAGAGAGAGAAAATTTGTCATTGAAAAGTGTTTTTTGAACAAAAAAATAACTTTTTTTTGTTTTTTATTTTCGTTCCAATTTTGTTCCGAGAACAAAAAACATATTTTGAACAAAAACATAAATAAACGCGTTTCTATTCTTTTTTTGTTCCTGAGAGCAAAAAAACAAAAAATCTGTTTTTGAACAGAAAAAAAGAGTGCAACCATGCATGCCCTAAACTTTTATACTCAATCTCAAATCTATTCCGAATTTTTTAACTTAAAAAAAAAAAGTTTCAAACTTTAAGTCTAATTCCAAATCTAACCCGAATTTTATTTCATCTAAAAAAATCACCGACTTTTAATCTATTCTCAAATCTACCACATAATCTAGTCCCAACTTAACATAGCACTTTTACGTTGACAATAATTACACATCGGTAAGGCGACATAGAAATTTATCTTCAAAATAAAACCATTCTAGGATATAAAAATTAGAGATGACTATCAACAACTTTTGGATAGAGTGCTAGTGGGGACAAAATTAGGAATATAGTAAAAATTGATAATTTTCTTTTCAATAACAAAATTGGGATAGAACCTATAATTTGAGGTTTTTTCAAGATAAAATAAATTTTTAAAAAAAATTGGCAAATTTGAGACTAAACCTAAAATTTCGGGTTTTTTTTTTTTTTAAGAAAAAAAAAGTTTTTGAGTAGGATTTGAACTAGACTTAAATTTTTAAGTTTTTTAGGGATGTAGCCCTTATTTTCTTTTGGGCCATGCTAATTTCACAGCTCAATTTTGGCTCCATCCATGCCCTAGCGAGGTAGAATGGTGTAAACATCCGAGCATTCATATCGCTCTATCTTCTTTTTTAGTATATGCTTGATGGCCGGAATGTGAGAATCTTTTTATAACACGATTGAACCATTTCATTAAATTCTATTTGTAGGAGTTTGATTGACTTTGCCCGATCGTTTTCGTCCATCTTACATCCATAAGGAAATTTTACAATCCCCTTCAATAACTATTTTTTTTGAATATCTGTGAATCCACTTTCTTCGCTCGCAAGTTCCATTTATCTCAATACCAACAAGTCAACAACCATAAATCCCCCTCTTCACCATTAAGATCCTCCTTGGTCAACGAGCTGCTTTCGCTATCATCCATCACCACCACTCAAATTCGTAGCCAAGCCAAGATAGTTGTATAGCGCCACCGCACATGCCAATCCAAAGCCGCCACTTGGCTAGCCATATCTCCCGACCTAGCGCCATTGCTTTTGGACCAAGCCACGAATAGCTAATTGGCTCTATAGGGTCTTCAATCGATTTCAATTAGTTGATTGAAATTCATAATTGATCTCTCGCTCTCCTTCATCATTTCGTCTATCTACTTGCGCCGGCCAATGCTCAATAGCGAAGGGTGGTGAAGTGCATGAGGGCCGACAATGGCAAGAGGCAAGTTGGAGCAAGTTGAGGGATAAGGAAAGAGGCAAACGACTCACAATGGCACTTTCGCCACATAATTTTTCAGGGTAGATGTGGAGCTAATTTAGGGATAGAGCTAGCGTTCCTCTTTTTAACTTTTTATCTCTCCTAACTTAAGATTTCACAAATACTCTCCGTCACATTCTTGCAAACTCAAATTAAAATATTATGTTTATAATTCAATTTGACCTTACAACTAAAGATCTCCTAAATTAATCGTCGTGGTCGCATGGAACAATGCTTTACTTCTGCTTAGGTCTTTGAATCTCCTCCTTAAACAAGGAACATTAGCAGATGATTGGACGATAAACTTAGGATTTCTTGATCTCCTCATCCTAGAATAATGGTCCACCACTTTCGGGCCAAAAAAGCAAAGCACCGGAATCTCCACCCCTCCCCTCTTCCATTCCCCGGCACGACCACGACCAAGACCCACGCCAATCGTCTCCATCACCAGAAGAACGAAAATCCCGATCGCAACTTCTCATCCGCTCGATTCCCCGTCAAACTTTTCTTTTTTTTTGGGGTCAGAATTCCCCGTCAAACTTCGCCTCCCAAATTTCGAAGCTTCTTCAATGTGTGATGAGCACGCGCGGCAACGACGCAAGGTCGTGGCGCAACCTCGTCCGAAATCGAATTCGCTGGTCCGTCTCCGTCCGCGTCCCGCTCGCGTTTCCCTCCTCGGACGCGCCTTCGCGCCTAAAAACACAGGGTTCAAGAGCGACCAATCGCACGCGCCCCCAAAAATCGAATCGCCACATTCAGATGAGCTTCTGCCCTAAGCGGCTCACTTCCTTTCTTCGCAAAGCCCGCAGCCTCTTCGGCCCCGCCGCCACCGCCACAGCCGCCGCCGCCGCCGCCGCCTCCTCCGCCTCCTCTTCCTCCCTCTCCTCCTCCTTCTCCTCCGCTGCATCCGCCTCCGCCGCCGCCATGGAGGACCTCCAGGCCATGAAGACCCGCCTCTGCATCATCGGGAGCGGCCCCGCCGGCCACACCGCCGCCATCTACGCCGCCCGCGCCGAGCTCAAGCCGATCCTCTTCGAGGGGTGGATGGCCAACGACATCGCCCCCGGCGGCCAGCTCACCACCACCACCGACGTCGAGAACTTCCCGGGGTTCCCCGAGGGGATCCTCGGCATGGAGCTCATGGACCGCTGCCGCAACCAGTCGCTCCGGTTCGGCACCGAGATCTTCACCGAGACGGTCACCAAGGTCGACTTCTCCGCCCGCCCCTTCAAGGTCTTCACCGACGCCAGGGCCGTGGTCGCCGACTCCGTGATCGTCGCCACCGGTGCCGTCGCGAAGCGGCTCAGCTTCCCCGGCTCCGGCGACGGCCCCGACGGTTTCTGGAACCGCGGCATATCGGCGTGCGCCGTGTGCGACGGCGCCGCCCCGATATTCAGGAACAAGCCGCTGGCGGTGATCGGGGGCGGCGACTCGGCGATGGAGGAGGCGAACTTTCTGACCAAGTACGGGTCCAAGGTTTACATCCTTCACCGGAGGGACACGTTCAGGGCCTCGAAGATTATGCAGAACAGGGCAATGAGTAATCCTAAGATCGAGGTTGTGTGGAACTCTGTAGTGGAGGAGGCGTATGGGGAAGGGGAGAGAGGGCCTTTGGGAGGGTTGAAGGTCAAGAATGTTGTTACTGGAGAGGTTTCTGATTTGAAGGTCTCTGGATTGTTCTTCGCCATCGGGCACGAGCCTGCTACCAAGTTTTTGGGCGGACAGTTGGAGCTTGATTCCGATGGTTATGTCGTGACGAAGCCTGGGACCACGCACACGAGCGTACGAGGAGTTTTCGCTGCCGGGGATGTTCAGGATAAGAAGTATCGGCAGGCTGTTAGTGCCGCTGGGACAGGTTGGTCATATTTGACTCTCATTCTTGTTGTGTGAATGAATTTTATCCCAGTAGAAAAGGGTATGTCTTTGCTTCATTTCGGCAGCTAGAAGAATATAGTTTGTTTACTTAAGGGTTACGCTCAACTAGCTGAAAGCTTTATGAAGAGAACAGTGCCAGAGAGATCGAACGATGCATTCCTTAGTTTGTTATCTGTGTGTAGAAGCACAGCATGACAATGCGGTGGTTTGTGTCTTTCTGCGGTTGAGTACTTTATCAAGTTTTCCACTTTTCTGGTTTTAATTGACTCTCTTAGTGTACATATGTTTTTGGTTTACTGCATTGTGGAAAGGTTCCTTGGCCATTGAGGATCTGGGAACAGAAGTATGACACCTGACGGTGAAATTTTAGCTTTTACCATACTTACATATATTTGGGTGGACTGTGGCTTGACTGTTCTGCTTGGCACTTGATCTCGTGTCTTAAATGGTTTTGCCAGTACACGTCTGAAGTAAGAACAATCATCATGACGATCACTGATGTCCAGTTTCATGAACGGAAAAGAAATTTCCCAAGTACCACTGTTCAGTGGTGAATTCACTTTCTCAAAGCATTTGTCTTGATGATATGGGGAAAATCTTTGCTCTTCCTGCAATATTCTAAAATTAACCAGGGAGATACCAGTCATCACGAGGCAGTGAATGTTTTGGAGTATCAACTTTATTTGTTAGTCCTAAGTCATTGCAAGTTTGTGTTTAAGTGTACTTTAAGAAATGTCTTTTTCTCTTTTGAAACTTGGTCTGCTTGCTACATGAGGTTATGCACATTACCCATTTTTGGCTTCATTTATATTCTTTTGCTCGCAAACAAAATGAAATTGTCAAAAGCATATGAAGGGGATTCACGAGAGAAGAAAGAAATTTAAGTATGAGAACAGGTGTCCCAGATAAGAAGGGATGTTGGGGATTGTCTGTCTATGTTATGAGAAGTTTTAGGGACTGCTTCGGCCCCTCCCCCATGGATAATAGTTTGTGGGTTTTAGGGAGTTTGAATTGGTATTGGTACAGTTATTTTGTTTGATTCAGGTATTCATGGGGATTTCAGATAGTTGTTTGGTTAGAATAGATGTACTTCTATACTCGCTGTGGTCTGTTGATAGATTGGACCATTATCTTTTGCATATGAAGGTTGGTACCCCCTAGGTGGCTCATTGATAGTATCATTTAGTTGATGCGTAAGAGCATGGAAAAAGGACAGGTTGCAGGCATTACATAAAGTAGACTTCCCACCATCCGTTGTCTGTACCCTGTATGTGAACTAGCATTCTCTAATGTCAAAGAGGTTTCTTGAGCTTCAAAGGCTTTATTGTTGAATAAAAGATGCGAAGGTCGATTAATAACATGAAATGTTGCTTCCCCTTACAACAGTGCAGAGGACAAGAGAGAATGTATGCCCTCGTGATACTGCCGTTGCTAATTCTGCTGCTCTGTGGTGGTTTCTTTATCTTATTTAGCCAACTAATGCCTTTTTTTTTGGGGGTGCAGGGTGCATGGCAGCCCTCGATGCGGAACATTATTTGCAAGAAATCGGATCCCAGGAAGGTAAAAGTGATTGACTATCTGGTGCTAGCCCTAAGCTCTGAGGACACTCGAATTGAAAGCGAGTTGAAATCACTGGGAATACAAAGAAGGCTCTCTAAGTCTCTAGGCATTATATTATTTATATTGTGTTTTGAATTGCAACGATCATTAGACTAATATTTTGGTGCAGATTTATGCTCACCATGAATATTATACTATTGGATTTAATCATTCAAGATTTTCCGCGAGCTGTCATCTTGCGCTCGAGCTTGTATTGGTGCCTATCTCTACGCACCTTTTGGACGTAGGAATTCCCACGAAGGGCTCTTGTGGCCTTTTTGAGCAAGAAATGACTCTTGCAGTCCGTCCCTGAATTGAATGCTATGTCTCTCTAGAATTGAATTGGTTTCGTGCGATGCTAATTGAATTAAGTAGTGTAACCTATGAGCTATGAGCTACGAAATTATTTGTCATGACCTTGAAAGCGAGTTTGCTTTTGAATCAAAGTTTGCCGTTGGGTTTTTGAGCGTTGACGAGCTTTAAGTGCTCAAAATGAACATTAAGAATCCGATAGCTGAAATTTGTTGAATCTGATGTCGTCGATGTCATTAATTTGAACCACACTATTTCATCACTTTTTGCTCTTTTAAAAGTTCACCATCGCATAGAATAGGACGGTACGGCACAAATGGCCTTGATTGATGACGTATTGCACTTTCTTGGTTTAAGTAATAAGGAACTAGAGCTCTGTAAACAAAATTACATTACTTAAAAATAGCGTATTCGTATCTTTGTTTTTGGCTCTTCGAAGTACTATTAAAAATGATATGACTTTCACGATTAAAACCGAGGATGTTTTATATATTCGAGTAGTTAAATTTAATGTATAAAAAATAAACCTATTTATAGATCCCCTTAGTTGTGTAATTGTTTAACCGACATATATGTACACAAGCATGGTGTGGATGTGGCAAAATTAACATCGGTTATGCTCCTTGCTCCGTTCACGGGCAAGTGCTTCGTTGTGTATTAGCCTCTTATTAGTACGATTTAAGATCGACCGTGATTTAATTTTTTATATACTTCGAATTTAAAAAAAAAAAAATTCACATAGATTTGTATCCCTAGAAGAACTAGGATTCCATCAACATGACAATTCATAAGTCACACATTTTCATAGCATGGCCCTCAATAGGTAATGAATATAATCGTTGGTAAGGCATTCTCTTTAACAAAGTAATTAGTGTCATAAATAATGTTATTATTTCGACATTCCTAGCAACTTTTTTCTAAAATACCCTTGGAATATTACAATCTACTCCGGCATTTATTTGCATCTTCTTTTGCTTTTCTTATTAAGTTTGATTGATGATGGGATAGGGAGGGGCGACCAATACTAACGTGCCCTTCCAAGAGTTATCATAAGAGTTTTGCATCACAACTATGACTGAATATTCAGATTGCCGTACTCCACAGAACATGAGACGTTTGGAGATTTGTTCCTACTAGTCAAATTCATTTTTTTCTCTCCCTCTGCATATATTTCCTGAGCTTTAGGGGTTTGATAAGTCTAAATCTCACCATCGCATCTCCTGTACTGCATCAAATCTGATTCTCACGCACAGTTTCTTCCCTGCAATCGCACATTTTATACTTTGCGGCCTAGCAAATCTGCTTGACCTGCACGAAACAAAAAGCTGCGTTGGTTTTACAGAATCAACAGGAAATAGTTGCTGTAAAAAACTGGTAGTAATGAAGAAAAATCAATGGAGAGAGAAAATAAGAAAGTGATTAGGAGAAACCATGAAATTTATGGGGTGCTTAGGGCATGCATAGAAACGTTTCTTAGAAACGTTTCCGGAACACTTTCAGACGGATTTTTGTTAGGGAACAAAAAAAGAATAGAAATGCGTTTGGTTGCGTTTTTGTTTTTTTTTGTTTTTTTGTTTCCGGACAAAATAAGAACAAAAAAGAAACAACAAATTTTGTTCCCGAAACAAAAAAAAAGAATAGAAAGCGTTTGGTTGCGTTTTTGTTCTTTTTTGTTTTTTTGTTTTCAAAACAAAATAAGAACAAAAAAAAGAAACAACAAATTGTTGTTTCTTGTTAAAACAAAAATGAAGAAACGTTTCTTCTCTCTCTTCTTCTTTTCTTCTTTTTTTTCTTTATGTCGGTCCGGCCTCGGCCATGGCGGCCATGACCGGCCGTCGAGGCTCGGCCTTCTTGAGGGTCGGCGAGCCTCGCCGCTAGGCGAGGCCGCCGGCCCGTCGGTCGATCGCCGAGCCGGTGACCGGCCGAAAAAAAAAAAAAAATAAAAAAGAAAGGAAAAAATGAAAAATAAAATAAAAATGTTTAAAAAATTAAAAGAAATAAAAAAGAATAAAATTTACCAAACGTGTTTCTATTCATTTTTTATTCTCGGACCAAATGTTACCAAACGCGTTCTTTTGTTCAAAAATTGTTCTCCGAACAAAACACTTTTTTTGTTTTGTTCGCATTGAACAAAAAAGAAACGTAAACGTTACTATTCGCACCCTTAGAAACCACCTGTTACATAAGGTATAGGTGGGATGGAAAGAAATTTGGGTGACAAAATGAGTTAAAGTAACATATCGTCAAAAGAAGACCTGCGAACTTGTGATCTTTATTTTGTTACTGTCATGAATAATTTTAGAAGATGACATGAAACTAGAACTAACTATTAATACATATGTATATATACGTATGTCATAAATTTTTGCACCATATTAAGATCCGAATGTCAATAATAAATCTCAATAGGAATGTCGAATATTTGATTCTCTAGTCAATAAGTACAGAACTTTCTCAACTCTTTTCATTACCTTATACTTAGAAATAAGTCCTCAATTAATCAGGACCAATGACAGATTAAAAGAACCCTTCATGATTCTGTTGATATGTTAATCATAGTATGAGTGTCCTTCCTATAATTTCTCTTCCAACCATCATGAAATTTTGAAATCTTCAAAGCTCTATAGTACATTCTTAGAGCCCCTTCGTTTTCTGTGTTTCCTCTTTTATTTAAAAAAGGTACTCAAGGTCGAACTGTCTCTCCATAATTTAAGCTCTCAATATAGACAGATACCGATCAAAGAATAATGCTAGAGAAAGTAGGATTATTGTTAAAAAATTTTAGATTTGTGTGCGTGCAAAAGCATGATTTTGATATTAGTTATAATTTTTGGTTTGTGATATATACAAGTGTATAGTATAATTTGTGGAAGAAGGACAAGGAACAAGGTAGAATAATTTGAAGGATAAGGTATATGAGATATGGGGGAAATAGTTTTATTAATTAAACAAACGAGATTGATGAAAGTACAACAAAGGTCTAAGACCTCTCATGATAGAGAGCTCACCCCACACAAGGTGGAGGTAACCTCTCGCACACGCTCAAATGATCAATTACAAGCCTATTTATAGGCGTGAATTCACCGCCATACACAACCGACTTTGTACAAAAAATTAATATAAAATTACAAACTTGCTTCTTTATCTCCTGCTCGTGCGGCTTCTTCGGATCTTCTGGTGGCTTCTCCATTTTTCTTCATTTTTCTAATCTCAGCAGCTTTTGTTGACTTTTCTTTCAAGATTTCCTATGCACAAATTTCCCATGCACGAGGCTTCTCTAGTTTGTTCTCCTTTAGCCGCTATTCTTAACTTTTTTCCAAGGTTTCCACTTGAATCTTCTCCAATTCCCATGTGAATGTTAGTAGTTTCTAGATTTTGTTGAAAATGGATCACCAAGTTCCAACAATTATAAACTAAATGGACTTTTACTTAAGGATCAGACTGAACTCGGCCTCCTCCAGGAACACCTTCAGCTCTGCTGCTCTTGCCGCCGTAGCGAACCTTACCACCGGAGCTCTTGTCATCCCATCCCTCAGCACTGTCGTTGTGGCGCACCAGAGGCATAGATTGCCCTGCACCCTCTGTTCACGCTCGCACCCAGGAAGCCCTCTGTTGTCGCCGTTGCAACCACGTACTCCCTCCGGTGAAGCATCAGTGGACCAGCGAATCCCACTGGGACCTGCATGTACCTGATGGGTATCTCGCAGCACTGGCCTAGTTTCGAGTCGTAGTTGAAGCCATCGATCAGGAGGCCCTCAAGGGGCTTTCCTGAGGTCCTTTGGAGGGCCTCGCAGTGGATTGCCACCACCCGCTTGCAGTGTCACGGAGCTTGGATTGAAGAGACCATTATGGGGTTGTGCCGGAGATGACGGAGGTGATGATGCTTTCATTGTCTTCGTTGAGAAGTGGCGGTGGTGTTAGGAGAGCTAATTTCTCTGGCGATGGAGGTGATACGGGTTTTATGATCTTATTAGCTTGTGGATCGAGTTGTTTAAAATTAAGCCATGCTCATAAGTTAGAAACAGAAAACAACTTCAGGTTCGCTAACGTCATTTCCTATAATTGTTATGCGGATATACTAATAAAAACAACGATAGATTATGGACTGTATATAAACTCATAGTATGGAATTAAAGTAAATAAACATCTCCATGAAACGCACTCGCAGTCGAAGCCCTAGCTGATGAAATACTCCAAACAAAAGTTAAACAATAAATCATCAAAAGAAGCCATTCATAAAAATTTTGTCTGGACTAAAGTTTGAGGCAGACATATGGGGAATATCTTGAAGTTCATTGTACAGTCATATTAACCAAGAGCCTCTCACTTTCACGTTTCACCTACCCACAGGGAAATGCTGATTCTTGCGAAGTTGCCATGTTTCATATATCTTGCACATATGCACATGGTATCTTTTAGAATATCAATTGTCAGCTTAAATGACGCTAAAACTTCTGCTGAAAGCCGGTTTATACCAACTAAATTGGCGATACTGTTCAACATTATTCTAAACTCAATTTGACCAGCAGCATATGTATACATAGCCATGTTTCATGGGATATCATTGAACCAAAAAGGAGAAAAATAAACTCACGATTTGAGATGCTGCAGCACAAGGTGTATAACGACTATCTTCACGACGGTAAGTTCCTCTGCCGCCGTCACGTCGTCCTTGCCCACTGTCCAGTTATCGCTTGGGCCACCGTACCCTGGGAACTACTGGACGAACCCTACCCCAAAGAACCCAAGCAAGTATATGACCAACGCGTTCAGTGAAGCCGGAGCAGAGGCAGCTTCAAGAGAAGCTCCAGCAACAGCAGCAGAAGAAAACCGGTGGCTGTACATGTTAAAGCCGAGTTGGGGTGGAGTCGATTATGGTTCTAAGTCGCAGTGTTATTCTCGGTCGAACTCGTTCTACTCCGAGGCCATCGCAGGCTGCCTTGAGTTCATCAAGAAGACTTCAGTCTCTCTAAATCAAATCTATGGTATTCTTGTTATTGTTGGATGAGAGTGAGGATTTTAGTAAATTTTCAAGAACCCATTTTTGTTCTTTCCTTCTTCTTCTGTTCTGCCTATGTAAATCTATCCTCGGTTTCTAGATGCCATGAATTTTCTGCAGCAAGACTGAAGAATTTTCTGCACCATCATCAATGAAGTAATTATATATGTTTTATATATTTTTAATTTTATTTTGAATTGTGGGTTTTTTGAACTTTACGCTTTTTCTTTTTCTGTTGAACTATGAAGGTGGGGATTTGATTGGTCATTTGGGGGTGGCAATCTTGAGAAGGCGGAAATTGAAAATTCTAAAGTTGTGTACTTTTTCACCATAAACAGTCGCCATTACTTTACTAATCTAGGATCCAAAAAGGGGTTGAGATATAAAGAGGGTAGGATAAAGATGGCATTTTTTTAAGGCGAGTTTTCAGGACAAGACACAATCATGTCCCCAGCTTTATGAAAGTTCTCATCTTATTTTTCCATGTTGAAAGTTCTCATCTTATTTTTCCATGTTGATGCTCGCCTTTTTGGAATTTTAACGAGGGGATGTGTATCTCATGATAGCTAATGATTCGGATCAAACTATTAATTGTTGACTAATTCGTGAATCATAGGCTATGGTCCTTTTCACACCGACTTATGAGGGGTGTGGGGTAACATTACCACGACCTGTGACTGTGTAACGTCAATACTAGAGAGATCGTCGGATTTGCGATGTTAGGTGGTTTGGTGATCTCACAAAAAAGAAAAATCCATGGGAGAACAAAATGAAGCATCTATTGGATGAGAAACGACTCGCACCTTTCATCATGCATAGAAGACAGCATCCGGATACAGTATCCCTAAGCCCGTCTACTGGCCTTAAGACGAATCTTATTCTCTTCAAAACTATCATCACCGGCCAAACACATGTGACCCTTTTTTCTCTAAAAGCATATGCGACGGATGCGTCACTCGAGTTTAGTCTCATAAGCGCTCTTTATATGATAAAGTACAATGTGAAAATTGCTGCAACCGGTCCAATTTAGTTTAGTATACTGTAATCTCATAAGTAAGTGTGAGCTTTGTACAAGCACATCGTTCAAGGATCATAGGGTGGCTAGAGAATGGAACCGGATACCTGTGAACTGGTTTTTTTGGCATTCGCATCCAAGGAATTGCAGAACATGCCATGAGATAGAAGCTTTTGCGCAACAGCCAGTTGGTTGAAAGAAACTCGACAGGTGCAACCGTTCTCATCGTATTGCTAAGCTCTATACCGTACGAAGTTCCCATGTTATTTTTCCCTTTGGGCCATGCCATTTCCGCAGCTCTGTTTTGGCTCCATCCGCACCCTAATGAAGTAGAATGACAAAAATATCCCAAGCGTTCATGCTGTTCTATCTTCTTTTGGTATGTGCTTGATGACTGGAGGGCGTGAAATTTTCTTCGGCACACCGGAACCATTTCAAGGAAATCTATATGCAGGAATTGATCGATTCTTACCTAATCTCAACTATCTGCAAGTGTAAATTCTACAGCAATAACAATATATCCCCCTAATCACTCTCCTGATCCTCGTGGCAATCGGTGTCATTTCACCGACAAGTTGCTTCTGATTATCACGCATGCCAATCCAGAGCCATCGCTTGGGTGGCCAGATCTTCCTGCTCAGCACAATTGCCTCCGGACTATTCCACGAGTCGCTAGGTACCTTTGTCGGGCTTTCAATTGATTTCAGTTAGTCGATAGCAACTGATAATTGATCTCTCACTATCCTTTATCTTTCCCTGTATCTGCTTGCATCGTCCAATGCTCGGTGACGCCGGCTGTCATCGAGACCTCACAGCCTTAGTCCTAGGTGATCATGGGATTAACCACCTCAAACAGCCTCGAAGTACGAGATCATGAGGGCATGCGCTTGGAGCTTGAAGTAGCAAAGGGTGGTGGTTGAGGGTAAAGAGGATCCGAGAGAGAGAGAGAGAAGACGTGAGACAGGCAGAGGCAAGTGACGAATGAATGACGGCGTCCGCAGTGTGTGAAGGCCAACAATGGCAGTGTTGTGCATTTGAGAGGCGATCCGACTAAGTTGAGTGATAGAGAAAGAGGCGAAGGACTTGCAAGGGTAAATGATTTTGCAGAAAAATGCTTGCAAACTCGAATTATAAGATTATGTATGTCATTTACTTTTGATCCCATAGCTGGACACGACTCTAGGTTTACATGTACTTGATAAAACAGACAGACATAGACGACAAGGAGTCTTCTTGTACCATCCATATCTTTTCAAGCTCTTGCATACGTGCAGTTTCTGCGGCGGGAAGTTGTGAACTTGACGACGATGCACGTATCATGCATCCTCAGAAAGCCTCGTGATTTACCGTTTTCGTCATGTATCATCGATGCTTTTAACTTCCATCTCCTTGAACATGAATTATTAACAGATTGGGGATGGTAATACTCGGCATCTCTTGGTCTCTTCAGTCTGGAATCATCGTCAACTTTCTTCACCCTCCCACCAGAGACAAAAGCAGAGAACAAATTCGACTCGCCTATCTTTCCATGGCTCGAATCAGATTCAGATGTGATCCTGCCCCTAAGAGGCTCGTTTCTCTGCTTCATAAGGCTCACGGCCTCATCGGCCTTGCCACCATGTCTCCACCGCCGCTTCTCTCTCCTCCTCCTCCTTCTCCTGGGCCACCACCATGGGTGACCTCCAGACCATGAAGACCCGCCTCTGCATCATTGGCAGCGGCCCTGTGGGCCACACTGCCGCCATCTATGCTGCCCGTGCCGAGCTCAAGCCGATCCTCTTTGAGGGCTGGATGGCCAACGACATCAGCCCCGCTGGCCAGTACACTACCGCCCCTCCCATTGAGAACTTCCCAGGCTTCCCTGAAGGGATCCTTGGCAGGGAGGTCATAGACCGCTGAGGCATCCAGGCGGTCCAGTTTGGCACACAGATCTTCACCGAGACAGTGACCAAGGTTGATTTCTCCGCCAGTCCCTTCAAGGTCATTACCGACTTGAGGACTGTGATCGCGGATGCCGTGGTTGTTGCCATGGGAGCCCTCGTGAAGCGGCTCAGCTTCTCTGGCTCTGGCGACAGTCCAAATGGTTTCTGGAAACGTGGCATGTCAGCGTGCGCCGTGTGTGATGGCGCTGCTCCGATATTCAGGAACAAGCCGCTGGCGGTGATTGGAGGCGGTGACTCGGCAATGGAGGAGGCGATCTATCTGACCAAATACGGATACAAGGTTTACATCATTCACAGGAGAGACACGTTTAATGCCTCGAAGATTATGCAAAACAGGGCTCTAAACAACCCTAAGTTAGAGGTTTTGTGGAACTCTGTAGTGGTGGAGGCGTATGGGGAAGGAGAGAGAGGGGTTTTGGGAGGTTGAAGGTCGAGAATGTTGTTAGTGGAGAGGTTTCTCATCTGAAGGTCTCTGGATTGTTCATTGCCATAGGGCGTGAACCTGCTACTAAGTTTTGAGCGGACAGTTGGAGCTTGATTCCGATGGTTATGTCGTGACGAAGCCTGGTTCCACGCACACGAGCGTACAAGGAGTTTTCGATGCCGGGGAGGTTCAGGATAAGAAGTATCGGCAGGGTATTACTGCCGCTGGGACAGGTTAGTCACACTTTCTTGCGTCGTTGTTGAATATCTCCCAGTACAAAGGGTATATCTTAGCTTCATTTCAGAAGCTAGAAGGATATAGTTTGTTTTACTTAAGTGTTAACTGCAATAAGTCGAAAGCTCTACGAAGTGAAAAATGCCAGAGAGATCAGACGATGCATTGCTCAGTTTACCTCCTGTTTATAGAAGCATGACACGACAAACCCGGTGGCTCATGACTTTCTGCAGTTGAGGAATATATCAAGTTCTCCTCCTTTATGCCTCTTGCTGACTCTTTTACTGTACATATCTAATTGAATATTGCATTGTGGAAAGATTCCTCAGCCTTTGAGGATCTGGTACCCATGACAGTGAAATTTCGCTTCCACCATCCTCATGAATATTTGGGTGGACCGTGGCTTAGCTGTTCTGCTTGGGACTTGTTCTCGTGTCTCAAATGGTTTTGCCAGTATACTTGTGAAGTAAGAGTAGTGATCATGTCAAGGATCGCCAGTGTTCAGTTTCATGAATGGAAAAGAAATGTTCTAAGTACCATTGTTCATTTGGTGAATTCACTTTCTTAAAACATTCGTCTTGATAAATATGGGGAAAATATGTTCTCTTCCTGCAACATTCTAAAATTAACCTGAGAGACACCTATCATCACGAGGTCGTGCATATTTTGGAATATCACTTTATATGTTGGTTCTAAGTCATTGCAAGTTTGTGTTTAAGTTTACTTTATGAAGCTTGGTTTCTCTCTCTGAAAGTTGGTCTGCTTACCACCTGAAGTATAGGCCTGCTTGTTATCGACAAGAGATTATATTATCTTGGAAGGTCACATCTTCTGTTATGGTGATATGTGATCATTGATGCCTTTAAACCTTGAGCAAGTCAAAGTTTATGGCAACGGACTTGGCTAACATTACCTCTTAAAAGTGTAAACTCTGTGACTAGTACTTTGATATTCACCCTCTAGGGTCGGAACGTATGACTCCCATCTTGAGTTTTGTCAAGCTTTGTGCATGGCTTATAAATACAGAATTAAGAAACAAAAAGTTGGCTTCTCCTTGCTTTTCAAGCATTTCTCATCATAATTTGACAATAACTTGCCAATTTTGTTCGCCATTCAATAAGCTCTGATGTACTATCATCTCGTGCTTGAATTCTGTTTCTAACATTCTTCCTATCAATTTTTTGAACTATGGGCAACAAATGATGCTTGATAGGATTTGGTTTATTTTCTTTTGCCAGTAAACAAAATGAGATTGTCAAAAGCATACGAAGCGGGATTTACAAGAGAAGAAGTTTAAGTACAAGAACAGTTGTCCAGGATGAGAAGAAATCGTGGAGTTTGCGTGTGTATATCATGTGAAGTTTTAGGGACTGATTTGGTTCCTCCTTATGGAAAATAGCTTTGCGGGTTCTAGTGGGTTTCAGTATAGCTATTTTATTTGATTTAGGTGTTCGAGGTAATTAGAGATATTCGTTCGGGTTAGAGTAAATATTCTTCTAAAAGCTGCAATGATCTCCTGTCTAGATTGGTGTTGCATATGAAGGGGGGACATCCTAGGCGGCTCAGTGATGACAGTGATTAGTCTGTACTTAGGGAGTCCTGATGCACAAGAGTGAGCGGAGAGAGCGGTTGCATCATGGCAGGTGCCTTCAACGCTGTTTGTGAATTGGCATTCTCCGATATCAAAGAGGTTTGCCGAGTTTCAAAAGGTTCACTGTCATGTTAAAGACACAAAGGCTGCGTTTGCAAGTTGTTTATGTTCCCAGGAACAAAAAAGGAACATAAACGTGTTTGGGGAGTTTTTGTTTCAAAATATTTTTTTGTTTTCGAAACACATCTCGAATGAAACAAGAAACAATTAACAAGAAACAAAAAGAAAAAAATTGTTTATTGTTTCTGAAACAAAATTGAGAAACACTTTTTTATTTTCTTCTTCTTTTTTCTTTCGCCGGTTGCCGGTTGCTAGCCTCGGCCATGGCTGACGAGGGCTGGCAGCCTCGCCCAGCCACTGCGAGACCGAGCCTGGCCGTCCCCCGGTGAGGCCGAGCTCGCCTAGCGGCCGGCGAGGCTCGGCCTCGTCGGGCCACCGCTAGGCGATGCCGACTTGGCGGTGGCTCGGCGAGGCCGAGCTGGGCAAGCTCGATCTCGCCCAAATCTGGCGAGGCCAAGCTCACCCAGTGGCTGGCGAGGCTCGGCCTCGCCGGGGCCGGCGAGCCTTGCCGTGGCTGGGCGAGGTCGCCGGCCTTTGTCGGCCGGTTGCCGGCCATGGCCGAGGCCGGCGGCCAAACGAAGAAAAAAGAAAAAAAAGAAAAAAAAGAAAAAAAGAAAAAAAGAAAAAAGAAAAAGATTAAAAAATAAAAGAAATAAAAAAAATTATACAAATTTACCAAACGTGTTTCGTTTATTTTTTATTCTCGAACAAGTTTACCAAACTTGTTTTTTTGTTCAAAAACTATTCCCTGAACGTAAACATTTTTTTTTTTTATTTTTGTTTCCTGTGAATTTTTAAACGTAAACGTTACCAAACGCATCAAAAACCAAAATGTTGACTAGGGTGCGTATGGCAACGCTTCTACCTTTGGAAACAATTTTTTTTTTTAGAAAAAGTTTTTTCTATTTCTATTCCGAGGAATAATTTCTGAGTAAAATAATATATTTGGTAATGATACAAAATTTCTATTCTTGAAATAGAAAAAGAATTTAAATGCGTTTGGTACGATTTATAATTTTTTGTATTTATTCATTTTTTTTCTTGCTCACGGATCACTAACTGCCGCCGGCCGCCACACTACTGCTAGTTGCCGTTGTTGACCGCCGATCGTCGTCATCGACTGGTGCCCATAGCCCACTGGTCGCCGTCCCCTTCTATGGCCGGCGGTGATCGTGGGGCAATCGGGTAGTTGTCGTGCGGCGGTCGTGCGATTGTTGTGCGGTAATTGTGCAACCGTCGTGCAGCAGTCGTGCGGCAGTGGGGCAGCGGTCAGTGGTGGTTGTTGAGTGGCAGGGGTGGTCGATGGGCTGTGGGCGATGGCGATAATGGTCGCCAGCGGTCAAGGGTTGCGGCGATGACGGTCAAGCAGCAACGACGATGACGATTGCCGGCAAGGAAGAAGAATAAAAGAAAAAGAAAATAAAAAATGGACTAATTTCTATAAATTGTTGCTAGGAATTTTTTTGTTTCTTGTTTTCCAAATCTATTCCCGGCTACTTTTCTATTATGGAAAATAGAAAAATAAGTTGTCGTTACCAAATAAATTTATATTATTTTTTTGTTCCGAAAAACAAAAGAACAGAAATTAGGAAAAACATAAACGTTGCCATGTAGACCTAATAAGTTGAAATGAAGGCTTCGCCTCGCTACAATGCAGAGGACGAGAGAGAATGTGCGCCCTCTTGATACTGCTGCTTTGCTTCGATGCAGATTGCATGGCAGCCCTCGATGAAGAACACTATCCCAAGAAATCGGATCCCAAGAAGGCAAAAGCAATTGACCTTGGTGCGAGCCTCAAGCTTTGAGGCCCCCAGATCAAAAGCAAGTGCCAATCACTAGGAATACAATTTGTATCGAAAAATAAGCAACTCGACCATAAAAGATCTGACTGAAATATTTTGGTGCAACAATCATTTGAAACATGTTTCAGTGTGGATTTACGCCCTCGATGAATGTTTACTTTTGGATGTTTCCTTGCAAGATTTGCCTTGAGCTGTCTGCTTGCGCTCATGCCCATAATTTGAATAAATGTGGAACAATTAATAGAAAGATATCATGTCGAGCTATATTTGTATTCAAATGTATTCTCGGACGATACAGTCTACTTTTTCAATAGCTTCTTAAATTATTTAGAAGGACATAAATATTCGGCGTCATCAAGAGAAAGCGTTTCTAGGAATTCCTGACCGAGCAGCGGGCTCGGATTTCTCCTTTCGTCCCAGTCAACACGCCAAGCTGCCCATCTTGGTCATAACGAGGACAAACCTCTCGAAGAACAATTCCAGGTCCTCGGCGAAGCTAGTAACGATGTCCCTCGTTGTGGGGTCCTCATATAGATCTTGGTCCGACGTGAACAGGCCTTGGCGGTTCACCAAATTGACAAAGTACCCGTCGTCGATTTGGTTGGGCGATCGGATGTCTAGGACTGTGCTGTTCGTAGAGTTTGTAGTGGGGCACACGCTTGAGATCACGGGCGAAGCTTTTCTCCATGGTGGGGTCTGCGGTCAGGTAGAGCCGGTCGGTGAAGATGCCGCAGTGCCCAAGCCCAATGGTGTGGGCTCCAGAGAGTGCCACTATGTCGGTGGCGTCGAAGCTTTTCTTGGCTAGGGCAGCGAGAATTTGGCTGGCGCTCTGAGCTGGTGAAGGTAAATTCTCTGTGGTCTCGTTTACGGACGCAGAAGCGAATCCGTCCCGCCTTCCCAATGGCACGTCATACTCAGGTCCGCCCGACTGCACACGGTAAATTATGCATGGTCACATTATTTACAATTAATCCCGATAAAGAAATTCAACTTGAAAGAACAGAAAGCTTATAATCAAAACAGGCTGAAGGGGGTTTACCAAGAAAATGGAATCGTGAGCAGCGATAGTGGTGATGTTAGCATAATTTCTGAGTAAAATAAGGTGTTTGATAATTATACAAAATTTCTATTCTTGAAATAGAAAAATAATAGAAATGCATTTGGTAAAAAATTATAAATTTTTATATTTATTTGTTTTTTTTATTTATTTACTGATCGCCGATTGCTTGCGGTTGCACGACCGTTGCACGATCGCCGCACGACCGTTGCACGGCCGTCGCACGGCCGTCGCACGATCGCCTCATGACCGCTGATCGTCGCCGCCAACTGCCGCTACATGATCGCCGCCCATAGCCCACTTGCCGTGGGAGGGGGCGGTGGCCGGTGAGCTGTGGGCGGCGGTCCTGCGACGACGTTCGGCGATTGTGTGGCAGCAGGTGGCGGTCATGCAACAGTTAGCGACGGCAGGCTGCCAGCAACCAATCAAAATATGGGTGTTTGGCAACCAATCTTAAGGAGCTTTCAAATGAAAGCTAGCCCTTAGGAATGCTGAAAACATTTTTTTCTTCTTAAACTACCCTCATTAATTTTTCATATTTCCATTATTGCCCCTTGTATTTATTTATTTTTTAAATGAAAAAGATGGTTTCTTCAGCGGACCGCGAAAGGCAACGGCTGCCGGCGAGCCAGATCTAGCGCCGATGGCCGTCAACTGAGGTCGCCCGAAGTCGGGGGACCTCCGGCGAGGGTCGCACGACCCAGTTGAGGGCCGCCGGAGGTCGTTCGACCTTGGGCGACCCTCGGTGAGGGTCGCGCGACCCAGCCGAGGGCCGCCGGAGGTCGCTCGACCTCGGGCGACTAGGGTTGCTCGACCTAGGGGCCGTGCGACCCAAGCGACTGTCGCTTGGGTCTCGCGGCTGTAGGTGGCCCTCGCCTGGGTCTTGCAAGGGTCGCGCGACCCTCGCGAGACCCAAGTGAGGGCTGCCTGCAGCTGCGAGACCCAGGCGGCAGTCGCCTGGGTCGCCCGAGGTCGGGGGACCTCTGGTGGCCCTCGGCTAGGTGGCGCGACCCTCGCGGAGGTCGCCTGACCTCGAGCGACCTTAGCCGACAGCCCCGCGCCGCCGCCGTTCGGCCGGCCGCGACGGCCTTCGCCGGTCCGGCGAAGGGTTTAGTTGAATTTTCAAAAAAAAAAAAAAAAATAATATATATATATTATACCCATCAAAGCCTCTTGCGAAATTTCTTTTTACCAAACGCACATTCAACTTAAAGTCCATTTGCAAAATTTTTTTACCAAACACAATTGCATTTTCCCCAAGTAGCTTTAAGCTTTCAGCATTTGCATTGACTCAAAGCCCATTGCAAATGCTGAACCAAACGCAGCCAAAAGCATACGAAGCGAGATTTACAAGAGAAAAATTTAAGTACAAGAACAATTGTCTAGGATGAGAAGAAATCGTGGAGTTTGCGCGTGTATATCATGTGAAGTTTTAGGGACTGATTTGGTTCCTCCCTTTATGGAAAATAGCTTTGCGGGTTCTAGTGGGTTTCAGTACAGCTATTTTATTTGATTTAGGTGTTCAAGGTAATTAGAGATATTCATCTGGGTTAGAGTAAATATTCTTCTAAAAGCTGCAATGATCTTGTTAATTTTTTTTTTTTTGGATGTGTGCGTGCGGAAGCATGATTTTGATATTAGTTATAATTTTTTATTAGTGATATCTGCAAGTATATGGTATATTTTGTAGAGAATGTACAAGAGACAAGGTCTGATAGTTCAAGAATAAAGAGCATAGATATGGGGAAAAATAGTTTCATTAATTAAATAAAATAATTTGATGAAGATTGGTGGAGGTCTAAACTTCTCACGGTGGAGGATTCACCCCCACACACAAGGTGGAGGGTTTTCCCTCACACACACAAATGATGAACATTCAAGCCTATTTAATAGGCGTGAATCATCGCCATATCTACGGACTTTAAGTACAATAAAATAATATAAAATTTCAGCTTACATTCCTTAGCTTCCGCTTGTTGCGGCTTCTTTTCTTCTAGTCAAAGTCCAAGTTGGACTTTGCTTTTCTTTTCTTCTTTCTTCCAGCTTCTCGTTCCTCCTTCCTTATTCTCCAATTTTCTATTGTTGCGGCTGCCCACTACTTTTGTTGACCTTAGTTTACTTCTTATTTGCTTGACTTCTTGCTGCCCACATAGCTTTGCTGTCCACGTAGTACCAGAAGCTTCTTCATCATTTGAGAGTCTTCAAGACTTGGCTTTTCTTGCATGCACGTGAAATGTTGCCGACTCATTTCTTCTCCATTAAGCATACTTAATTCTTAAGCATGTATAGTTTAGTGTGTTCTAAATCTTTCAAAAATAGATCACAATTTCCAACAAATCTCCTGTCTAGATTGGTGTTGCATATGAAGGGTGGGATATCCTAGGCGGCTTAGTGATGACAGTGATTAGTTATTAGTCTATACTTAGGGAGTCTTGATGCGTAAGAGTGAGCGGAGAGAGCGGTTGCACCATGGCAGGTGCTTGCAACCCTGTTTGTGAGCTAGCATTCTCCGATATCAAAGAGGTTTGCCGAGTTTCAAAAGGTTCACTGTCATGTTAAAGACACAAAATGTTGACTAAGGGTGCGTATGGCAACGTTTCTATTATGGGGAATTTTTTTTTTTCTAGAAATAGTTTTTTTCTATTTCTACTCCACGGAACAATTTCTGAGTAAAATAATGTGTTTGATAACGATACAAAATTTCTATTTTTCAAATAAAAAAAGAATAGAAATACGTTTGGTACGATTTATAAATTTTTGTATTTGTTTGTTTTTTTTTCTTGCTCACGGATCGCCAACTGCCGTTGGCTGCCGACCGGTGCCCATAGCCCACTAATCGTTCGGTAGGAGGCGATCGTGTAGCGATCGGGCAGCTGGTCGTGCGTGGTCGTCGGCGTCATAGCGGTTGTCGTGCGGCGATCGCGACGATCGTTGTTATCGCCATTATTTGGTGGCAATGGCGGTCGGCGTAGCGATGATGATGATCACAATGGCGTCAGGCGACGGCAATGAAGAAGAACAAAAGAAAAAAAATGGACTAATTTCTATAAATTGTTCATGGGAATTTTTTTGTTTTTTGTTTCTGTTTCAAATCTATTCCTAGCTACTTTTCTATTCCAGGAAATAAGAAAATAAGTTGACGTTACTAAACAAATTTCTGTTATTATTATTATTATTATTATTTTTGTTTTGGAGAACAAAAGAACAGAAATTAGGAGAAACAGCAAAGTTGCCATGAAATTAAGCTTCGCCTCACTACAATGTAGAGGACGAGAGAGAATGTGCGCCCTCATGATACTGCTGCTTTGCTTCAGTGCAGGTTGCATGGCAGCCCTTGATGCAGAACAGAAATCGGATCCCAGGAAGGCAAAAGCAACTGACCCTGGTGCGAGCCTCGAGCTTCAAGCCCCCAGATTAAAAGCAAGTGCAAATCACTAGGAATACAATATGTATCGAAAAATAAGCAACTTGACCGTCAAAGACTGAAATATTTTGGTTTAACGATCATTCGAAACATGTTTCCGTATGGATTCACTCCCGAATGTTTACTTTTGGATGTATCCTTGCAAGATTTGCCTTGAGCTGTCTGCTTGCGCTCGTGCCCATAATTTGAATAAATGTGGAACAATTAATAGAAAGATATCATGTCGAGCTATATTTGTATTCAATTGTAGTCTACTTTCAATAGCTTCTTAAATTATTTAGAAGGACATAAATATTCGGGGTCATCAGGAGAAAGCGTTTCTAGGAATTCCTGATCGAGCAGCGGGCTCGGATTTCTCCTTTCGTCCCAGTCAACACGCCAAGCTGCCCCATCTTGGTCATAGCGAGGACAAACCTCTCGAAGAACAATTCCAGGTCCTCGGCGAAGCTAGTAACGATGTCCCTCGTTGTGGGGTCCTCATATAGATCTTGGTCCGACGTGAACAGGCCTTGGTGGTTCACCAAATTGACAAAGTACCTGTCGTCGAATCGGTTGGGCGATCGGATGTCCAGGACTGTGGTGTTCGTAGAGTTTGTAGTGGGGCACACGCTTGAGATCACGGGCGAAGCTTTTCTCCATGGTGGGGTCTGGGGTCAGGTAGAGCCGGTCGGTGAAGGTGCCGCAGTGCCCAAGCCCAATGGTGTGGGCTCCAGAGAGTGCCACTACGTCGGTGGCGTCGAAGCTTTTCTTGGCTAGGGCAGCGAGAATTTGGCTGGCGCTCTGAGCTGGTGAAGGTAAATTCTCTGTGGTCTCGTTTACTGTGCATCTCAAGTTTTGATTCAGTGAGGTGTCCTGCTCGCTCGGTTCACTCGCTGATCCATCCAGCAACACCGAAGCATCGCATCCCTGCATTAGTCATCGCATCATGTAAAAAATGAGCGTGAACCGATGTAAATTTAAATCATTAGCAACCTAGCTGAACGAAGCAGTCGTGGAAATGGAGATATAAGGTGCGCATGGCAACGTTTCTATTATGGGAACTATTTTTTTCTACTCCGGGAACAATTTTTAAGTAAAATAAAGTGTTTGGTAATTATACAAAATTTTTATTCTTGGAATAGAAAAATAATAGAAATGCATTTGATAAAAAATTTATAAATTTTTGTATTTTTTTGTTTTTCTTCTTACTCACGGACTACCGACCGCCGCTCGCTACCGCACGATTGCCACATGATCTCTGCACGACCGCCGCATGATTGCTGCACGACCATCGCACAATTGCCGCACGACCGTTGCACAACCGTAGGATTGTCGCTCACAGCCCACCAGCCGCGAGAGGGGGCGGTGGCCGGTGAGTTGTGGGTGGCGGTCCTACGGCAGCGTTTGGTAGCGATGGTTGGCGGTCATGTGGTGGCAGGCGGCGGTCATGCGGCGGTTGGTGACGACAAGCTGCCGGTAGATAGTGGCCGTTGTCGGCCGGTGAGCCATAGGCGGCGGTCGGTGGGCTACGGGCAGTGGCAATCGTTGCCGGTAGTCGTTGGCGGTCGGCTACCGATAGTGGCCACAGGCAGTAGGAGGTGGCCGATGGTGGCCGAGGGGGTTGTCATTCCCCCCGAAATTAAGGAAAAGGTACCTGTTATAAAGGAGGCTCCTTCGGCTGCAATAAGGAAGAAGAACAAAGAAAATAGAAAAGAAAAAAAAAAATTATTTCTAGAAATTGTTCCGGAAATAAGTAAGTTATTTTTTTATTTTATTTTATTGTAGAAATAGAAATGTTACTATGCAGGCCCATAGTAGCCTAGCAGCTTGGCCAATGTCCTCCTGAAACACCTTCTTGAGATGTTCTTTGAT
This sequence comes from Eucalyptus polyanthemos subsp. polyanthemos, assembly GCA_017140185.1. Taxonomy (NCBI): domain Eukaryota; kingdom Viridiplantae; phylum Streptophyta; class Magnoliopsida; order Myrtales; family Myrtaceae; genus Eucalyptus; species Eucalyptus polyanthemos. Next base: position 36,199,550 of record CM029466.1, on the reverse strand, counting down.
GATGGACTCTCTGGGCAGGTATTGTCATAGAAAGACCATGAGAGGCCCTTCACAAATTGAACGGAGCTTGAAACACCAACGTGTGAAGCTATCACAAGATAACACATCCAAACGAAACAAGTAAAATGGAAAGCCATGATATTATCGGGGTTCTTGTGCAACATAGTTGAACTGAGCAAGGGTCATTATTATAGGTAAACTAACTTGGCTTGGTGCAAAAGCAATCCTGAACTCGTTTCGCTATGCCGGCAATTTTGCAACTCTTTTTGGTTTCAAGATGGGGCCGACGGTTCAAGGGACAAACGCGTTTAGAACCAAAAAAGCTTAAGTGAGAAACCTCTGTCAACTCAGCTGAAATGTTGCCAATTGAGTAGAGGTGGTTTGTTTTGGCCTAGACTAACTTCAAGCATGCAATCACTTTTGGAATTAGGCTATTTTACAAATATGGATATTGTCCAGTTGCAAACTCAACTGAAAATCAATAGAAGCGGAAGCTATCGGGGACCTTGCAAATCAAATTAATGCGAAATTGCTAGGAAAATAAATGAGGGATAATAAAGGACCCACACCAAAGATTTAGGCGGTTTAGTCCGATCATTGGTACCTAACAATGGGAGAATCATAGTTAGAATTGCTCATATGTTTGAGTGCTTCCCACGTCCACATTTATTATTATCCATGGCCCCATTTATTTATATGGTCATCCCCAATATGGTTCGCAGGATTCTTCAATTATCATAAAGCACTAAAGCATCCTTGGAGGGGCGATTCATCGGGATCAGATGGCTTCCAGTCCAGTCATTTTTTGGGTTGAAAAAGTCGCAAATCCATTCGAGATGGCAAAAAGAAGAGAACTCCTGTGAGAAACTCGAAATGACTCGAGACGCTGCTAGGAGTTTTGTGAACGAGAAGAATGCTGTTTTAGCAGAAAATGCACTACTACTGACACGCTGATGACCATTTACTTTTCATCCCCTAAAACCCCATCGTCGTGCATAACCCGCAAATCAAGTAAAATAACTGATCCATGCAGCGAAAGATGTGAATTGAACAGGCGTCTATCTATTTGGTATCACGCCAAAGCACGATCTCTCTCCTATTAAAGAATTCAGTTTCTCGACAGAACGTCTTCATATCCATACAAGGATGTGAGCGTTTGAGCTATGAAGTTGACTTTGCCTCTTCCAACCCGTCTCGGAAGAAAACTTTGGCATCGATATTTTATTCAAAGGTGTTTTCTTTATCGAGCCTGAGTTTCGCATTAGTGTATGATCGGTTTCTCCAAGTCATGAGTTCGCATGGGTTGCTTTTTTTCCTTCCAAAAGGCAAAACAGAGAGGATACAGGGTGCGGCAGAATATCTTCACGGGTAACAAACAGGTTGCCAAGTTTCCATTAAGATCGTCGGAGCAAAAAATTTTGACATACGTGTGTGTATATAATTATCAGTGAAGCCGGAGCAGAGGCAGCTTCAAGAGAAGCTCCAGCAACAGCAGCAGAAGAAACCCGGTGGCTGTACATGTTAAAGCCGAGTTGGGTGGAGTCGATTATGGTTCTAAGTCGCAGTGTTTTTCTCGGTCGAACTCGTTCTACTCCGAGGCCATCGCAGGCTGCCTTGAGTTCATCAAGAAGACTTCAGCCTCTCTAAATCAAATCTATGGCCTTCTTGTTATTGTTGGATGAGAGTGAGGATTTTAGTAAATTTTCAAGAACCCATTTTTGTTCTTTCCTTCTTCTGTTCTGCCTATGTAAATCTATCCTCGGTTTCTAGATGCCGCGAATTTTCTGCAGCAAGACTGAAGAATTTTCTGCACCATCATCAATGAAGTAATTATATATATATATATTTTATTTGAATTGTGGGTTTTTTGAACTTTACTCTTTTTTTTTTGTTGAACTATGGAGGTGGGGATTTGATTGGTCATTTTGGGGTGGCAATCTTGGGAAGGCCCTCAGTAGGCGGAAATTTAAGATTCTAAAGTTGTGTACTTTTTCACCAGAAACAATCGCCATTACTTTACTAATCTAGGATCAAAAAAGGGGTTGAGATATAAAGAGGGTAGAATAAAGATGACATTTTTTAAGGTGAGGTTTCAGGACAAGACACAATCATGTCCCCAGCTTTATGAAAGTTCTCTTATTTTTCCATGTTGATGCTCGCCTTTTGGGATTTTTAACGAGGGGATGTGTATCTGATGATAGCTAATGATTCGGATCAAACTGTTAATTGCTAACTAATTCGTGAATCATAGGCTATGGTTCTTTTCACACCGACTTATGAGGGGTGTGGGGTACCATTACCGTGACCTGTGACTGTGTAACCTCAAAACTAGAGAGGCCGTCGGATTTGCGATGTTAGGTGGTTTGCTGATGGTGATCTCACGATAAAAAAAAGTCCACGGGAGAACAAAATGAAGCATCTATTGGATGAGAAACGACAAGGACTCGCACCTTTCATCATGCATAGAAGACAGCATCCGGATACAGTATCCTTAAGCCCGTCTACTGGCCTTAAGACGAATCTTATTCTCTTCAAAACTATCATCACCGGCCAAACACATGTGACCCTTTTTTCTATAAAAGCATATGCGACGGATGTCACTCGAGTTTAGTCTCATAAGCGCTCTTTATATGATAAAGTACAATGTGAAAATTGCTGCAACCGGTCCAATTTAATTTACTATACTGTAATCTCATATGTAAGTGTGAGCTTTGTACAAGTACATCGTTCAAGGATCATAGGGTGGCTAGAGAATGGAACCGGATACCTGTGAACTGGTTTTTTTGGCATTCGCATCCAAGGAATTGCAGAACATGCCATGAGATAGAAGCTTTTGCGCAACAGCCAGTTGGTTGAAAGAAACTCGACAGGTGCAACCATTCTCATCGTATTGTTAAGCTCTATACCGTACGGAGTTCCCATGTTATTTTTCCCTTTGGGCCATGCCAGTTCCGCAGCTCTTTTTTGGCTCCACCCTAATGAAGTAGAATGACAAAAATATCCCAAGCGTTCATGCTGTTCCATCTTCTTTTGGTATGTGCTTGATGACTGGAGGGCGTGAAATTTTCTCCGGCACGCCGGAACCATTTCAAGGAAATCTATATGCAGGAATTGATCGATTCTTACCTAATCTCAACTATCTGCAAGTGTAAATTCTACACTAGAAAATTCCATTCATCACAAAAGCAATAACAATATATCCCCCTAATCACTCTCCTGATCCTCGTGGCAATCGGTGTCATTTCACCGACAAGTTGCTTCTGCTTATCACGCATGCCAATCCAGAGCCATTGCTTGGGTGGCCAGATCTTCCTGCTCAGCACAATTGCCTCCGGACTATTCTACGAGTCGCTAGGTACCTTTGTCGGGCTTTCAATTGATTTCAGTTAGTCGATAGCAACTGATAATTGATCTCTCACTATCCTTTATCTTTCCCTGTATCTGCTTGCATCGCCCAATGCTCGGTGACGCCGGCTGTCATCGAGACCTCACAGCCTTAGTCCTAGGTGATCATGGGATTAACCACCTCAAACAGCCTCGAATTTCGAGATCATGAGGGCATGCGCTTGGAGCTTGAAGTAGCGAAGGATGGTGGTTGAGGGTAAAGAGCATCCGAGAGAGAGAGAGAAGACGCGAGACAGGCAGAGGCAAGTGACGAATGACCGACGGCGTCCGCAGTGTGTGAAGGCTGACCATGGCAGTGTTGTGCATTCGAGAGGCGAGTCCGACTGAGTTGAGTGATAGAGAAAGAGGCGAAGGACTCGCAAGGGTAAATGATTTTGCAGAAAAATGCTTGCAAACTCGAATTATAAGATTATGCATGTCATTTACTTTTGATCCCATAGCTGGACACGACTCTAGGATTACATATACTTGATAAAACAGACAGACATAGACGACAAGGAGTCTTCTTGCATTCGTGCAGTTTCTGCGGCGGGAAGTTGTGAACTTGACGACGATGCATGTATCATGCATCCTCAGAAAGCCTCGTGATTTACCGTTTTCGTCATGTATCGATCGATGCTTTTAACTTCCATCTCCTTGAACATGAATCATTAACAGATTGGGGACGGTAATGCTCGGCATCTCTTGGTCTCTTCAGTCTGGAATCATCATCAACTTTCGCCACCCTCCCACCAGAGACAAAAGCAGAGAACAAATTCGACTCGCCTATCTTTCCATGGCTCGAATCAGATTCAGATGTGATCCTGCCCCTAAGAGGCTCGTTTCTCTGCTTCATAAGGCTCACGGCCTCATCGGCCTTGCCACCATGTCTCCGCCACTTCTCTCTCCTCCTCCTCCTCCTCCTCCTCCTCTTTCTCCTGGGCCACCGCCATGGGTGACCTCCAGACCATGAAGACCCGCCTCTGCGTCATCGGCAGCGGCCCTGCCGGCCACACCGCCGCCATCTACGCTGCCCGTGCCGAGCTCAAGCCGATCCTCTTCGAGGGCTGGATGGCCAACGACATCAGCCCCGGCAGCCAGTACACTACCGCCCCTCCCATTGAGAACTTCCCAGGCTTCCCTGAAGGGATCCTTGGCAGGGAGCTCATAGACCGCTGCCGCAACCAGGCGCTCCGGTTTGGCACACAGATCTTCACCGAGACAGTGACCAAGGTTGATTTATCCGCCAGTCCCTTCAAGGTATTTACTGACTTGAGGACTGTGATCGCGGATGCTGTGGTTGTTGCCACGGGAGCCCTTGTGAAGCGGCTCAGCTTCCCTGGCTCTGGCGACGGTCCAAAGGGTTTCTGGAAACGTGGCATGTCGGCGTGTGCCATGTGTGACGGCGCTGCTCCGATATTCAGGAACAAGCCGCTGGCGGTGATTGGAGGCGGTGACTCGGCGATGGAGGAGGCAATCTATCTGACCAAATACGGATCCAAGGTTTACATCATTCACAGGAGAGACACGTTTAAGGCCTCGAAGATTATGCAAAACAGGGCTCTGAGTAGCCCTAATATTGAGGTTTTGTGGAATTCTGTAGTGGTGGAGGCGTATGGGGAAGGAGAGAGAGGGGTTTTGGGAGGGTTGAAGGTCGAGAATGTTGTTAGTGGAGAGGTTTCTGATCTGAAGGTCTCTGGATTGTTCATTGCCATAGGGCGTGAACCTGCTACTAAGTTTTTGGGCGGACAGTTGGAGCTTGATTCCGATGGTTATGTCGTGACGAAGCCTGGGTCCACTCACACGAGCGTACAAGGAGTTTTCGCTGCCGGGGAGGTTCAGGATAAGAAGTATCGGCAGGGTATTACTGCCGCTGGGACAGGTTAGTCACACTTTCTTGCGTCGTTGTTGAATATCTCCCAGTACAAAAGGGTATATCTTGGCTTCATTTCAGAAGCTAGAAGCTAGAAGCTAGAAGGATAAGTTTGTTTTACTTAAGTGTTAACCGCAATAAGTTGAAAGCTCCATAAAGTGAAAAATGCCAGAGAGATCAAACGATGCATTCCTCAGTTTACTTCCTGTTTATAGAAGCATATGACATGACAACCCGGTGGTTCATGACTTTCTGCAGTTGAAGAATATATCAAGTTCTCCTCCTTTCTGCCTCTTACTGACTCTTTTACTGTACATATCTAATTGAATATTGCAATTTGGAAAGATTCCTTAGCCTTTGAGGATCTGGTACCCATGACTGTGAAATTTCGCTTCCACCATCATGAATATTTGGGTGGACCGTGGCTTAGCTGTTCTGCTTGGGAATTGTGACTGTGTCTCAGTATACTTGTGAAGTAAGAGTAGTAATCATGTCAAGGATTGCCGGTGTTCAGTTTCATGAATGGAAAATAAATGTTCTAAGTACCACTGTTCATTCGGTGAATTCACTTTCTTGAAACATTCGTCTTGATAAATATGGGGAAAATAAGTTCTCTTCCTGCAACATTCGAAAATTAACCTGAGAGACACCTATCATCACTGTTGGTATTTGCGCAAGTGTGTTTTGTGTGTGAACTTTCAAGAGGGCTAAGAAAAGAACAATATGGGTAAGAAAATAATTTGCAGCAAGGGAACACAAGGGAACAACAAAAGAAAGCTTTTTTTTATTTAGTTGTAGTATAAAGTACAAAGCAAGGGGAGGAGCTTACCTTTTGCTCTGCCTTTTTACGCTCCCCCTACTTCCCTATTTATAGGGACACTCCACCAACTTAGCCCATCTTCTAGGAGTTTCTTTTACAATTTTTTTCTAGAAAAATAGGCTTTTTAAAGGCAAATATCTCTGCCATTTTCAGAGATAATTCCATAGTCTTCTAGAGTTTTTCTTGAATTTTCTAGCTCATATTTATCTTGAAGTTTCTAGAAAATTGGATCAATAATTTAACACTCCTCCTTGATCTAATTTCGTGTTACTCCGAGCATTTCCCGCAATATCTCGAACTTGGCTCGCGATAGTGCTTTAGTGAAGATGTCGGCTACTTGTTCCTTGGTTTTGCAATATTTCAGCTCGATCTCTTTGTTATATTGCGCCTCTCGTATGAAGTGATATTTGATGTCGATATGTTTAGTTCTTCCATGGAATACTGGATTTTTTGATATAGCGATTGCAGACTTATTGTCGCAAAGTATTGGAGTTGATTTCATCTGTGCTTCTCCAATGTCTTCTAGAATTCTTCGAAGCCATATTGCTTGACTGGCGGTTGTAGCAGCTACGATGTATTCAACTTCTACAGTAGATTGTGTCACTGATTCTTGTTTTTTGGATGCCCATGAGAATATTCCAGAACCCAGAGTGAATGCATAGCCAGTTGTACTTTTCCTATCATCGGCTAAACCAGCCCAATCGCTATCAGTGTAGCCAATGAGCTTGGCGTTAGCACTTGGGCGATACCAAATGCCGTAATCTATAGTTCCTCATAAATATCTGAGAATTCTCTTGGTAGCTCCGAAATGAATTTGACTCGGACTTTGCATAAATCGTGATAGTAGACTTGTTGCATACATAATATCCGGTCGTGTAGGAGTGAGATATAGCAGACTGCCAATCAAACTTCTATAGAGGGAGGCATCGGCTTTTTCTGCTCCATCTTCCTTCAATAGTTTTTCATTTGTCATGAGCAGGGTTGAAACTACTTTGCAATAGTTCATCTTGAATTTCTTTAAGAGATTCTCGGTATATTTTTTATGCGAGATAAAAATTCCTTCATCTTGATTGACTTCAATACCGAGGAAATAGTTCATCAAGCCCAAGTTTGTCATTTCAAATGTTTTCATCATTTCTTCTTTGAATTCTTGGATCATTGTCTCATTATTTCCTATATATATGAGATCATCTATATAGAGAGAGACAATGAGAGTGTCGGACTTACCTTGGATCTTGATGTAGAGTGTTGGCTCACTCATACTTATCCTGAATCTTTGCGTGATGAAGTACTCATCAATTCTACTATACCACGCACGTGATGCTTGTTTTAACCCGTATAGGGCCTTCTTAGGCTTTAAGACTTTTTCTTCATTGCCTTTGACAATAAAGCCTTCCGGTTGAGCTACATAAATTTCTTCTTGAAGATATCCATTTAGGAATGCCGACTTCACATCTAGTTGATAAATCTTCCATTCTTTTTGTGCCGCTAGGGCTATAAGTGCTTGAATAGTATCAAGGCGAGCGACAGGAGCAAAAGTTTCAGTATAGTTGATACCTGGTTGTTGTAAGTATCCTTTCGCCACAAGCCTTGCTTTTATGCTTCTGGATTGATTCATCCACGTTGACCTTCGTCTTGTAGACCCACTTGATGCCAATGATCTCTTTGTCTTCGGGTCGATCGACAAGCTCCCAGGTTTTATTTTTCTCGATCATCTTGATCTTTTCCTCCATGGCTTTTATCCAAACTTCTTCTTTGGATGCTTGTTCGTAGTTTTCTGGTTCCAAAATAGCAAAGTTGCATGTGTCGTAAATTCTTCTAAGGGCTTTTACCCTTAGTACTAGAGACTTTGGAGTAGATTCTTCTTGCGTCACCCTTGGAGAGCTTGGTGGAGTTACGTCGTGAGTGGTAGAATCCGGTACTTCTCCTTCTTCTTGTGATGTTGACTCCTCTTGAGTAGGTATGTCTGGCAAGGTTATGTACTTCTTCTCGATCTTCTCACTCTCCCAATTCCAGGCAGCATTTTTGTCGAACTCAACGTCTCGACTAATCACAAGTTTCTTAGTTCTTAGGTTGTAAATCCGATAGCCTTTTGATTGGTCACTGTAGCCAAGGAATATTCCTTTTTCTGTCTTTTCATCTAGCTTACTCCTTTTTTGAGCAGGGATGTGGACGTAGCAAATGCATCCAAACACTTTGAGATGCTTTGCTGAAGGCTTCCGTCCATTCTATGCTTCGACTGGTGTTTTATTTTGAATAGTTTTAGTTGGACACCTGTTTAGTAGGTATACAGCAGTATAAACTGCTTCTGCCCAGAAAGTGTTGGAAAGGCCTTTCTCTTTTAGCATGGACCTTGCCATGGGACGGTTCTATTTTTTCTTTCAGCTACTCCATTTTGTTCTGGGGCATAGCCAACAGTTAGTTGATGATGGACTCCTTCATCTTCACAAAATTTATTAAACTCCTTTGAATTGTATTATGTGCCTCTATCACTCCTTAGGACTTTGATTCTTTGGCCACTTTGATTCTCGACGTGGTTCTTGAATTTTCTAAAGATAGAGAAAACCTCAGATCTTTCTTGAAGAAAATATACCCATGTCATTCTTGTATAATCATCGATGAATATGATGAAATATTTATTTTGACTGGGTGTAGGTGTCCTCATTGGACCGCACACGTCCGTGTGGACAAGTTCCAATGGCTGCTTAGCTTTCCATGAAACTCCAGATGGGAAGGACTGTCTCTGTTGTTTTCCAAGAAGACAACCTTCACAAACATCTGAAATTTCTGTGATGGTTGGAAAATCTCTCATCATATTTTTCTGATGGAGAATTTTTAGTCCAGCAAAATTGAAGTGGCCAAATCTTCGATACCATAGCCATGAATCATCAAGTTGAGCTTTCATGGCTATATCTTTGACATATTTCCATTGAATAGGAAAATTGTTATTTTTCATCTTAACAGAGGCAATGATATTTTTATATTTATCATAGATAATGCAAGTATCTCTATTAAAATATAGAGAATACCCACTTTGTATTATTTGGCCCACACCTAAAAGATTTTATGCAAGACGAGGGACTAGATATACATTATGTATATATTTTGGGCCTTTATTCATTTTCACGGCAATGGTGCCTTTTCCTTTGACATCTACTAAGGCACCATTGCCCAATTTTACTTGGGATTTCACCGACTTATCAATATCAGTGAATATAGTTTCGTCCCCATGATTGCTACACCCACTATCGATGTACCATGTTTCACTTTTATTGTCATTTGCCGCTTGGCCTGCGTAGAATGTATTCTCTTCATTTTCTTTTTTTTCTACATAGTTTGCTCGATTATTTGTTTTCGAGTGACAATCTTTTTCTACGTGGCCATATCTTTTACAAAAGCGGCATTGTTTTTTATTTTTAAACCAACAATCCTTCTCCAAATGATTTGTTTTCTTGCAAATACCACAAGGTGGATAATTTTCCTTTTTTTTTTATTTATAATTTCTCCTCCTCTTTTGTTTTTCCATGAGCTCCTTCCACCATTTTTAGTTTGATGAGACCGTATGTTTACTTTAGACTGAAAGGCACTTTCAACTGAATCTTCATCTTGTGCCATTAGTCTTTTCTCATATGCTTCTAGAGAGCCAATTAATTCACTTATTGATAGGGTGGTCAAATCTTTAGTTCCTTCTATAGTTGTAACTGTAGAGTTGTATTTTTTTGTAAGTAACACCAATATTTTCTCAACAACCCTTTGATTAGTTATCCCATCTCCATAGTCTCTCATTTGATTAATGAGTTCCTTTAATTTTCCACAATATTCTTGTACGGTCTCATAATTTTTCATTTTAGAATTCTCAAAATCTCTTCTCAGAGTTTGAAGGCGAATAGTGCGTACCTTTTCCAATCTTTGAAATTCTTCTCGTAGTATATCCCATGCCCCTTTTGCAGTCCTTGCTCCAATTATTCTTGGAAATACAGTTTTCGAGAGTGCTTGCTGGATAAAGTATAGCGCCTTGCATCCTTTGGTAGTTGATCCTTCGAAACACTTGCACCTTCTGGCGGAGCCTCGCAATCTTTTTCCACGATGTCCCATAAGTTTTGGGCCATGAAGAATGTAGTCATTTTTATGCTCCAAAAGTCATAGTTGTTCCCATAAAAAATGGGGATGGGAAATGAGGATGAGGTAGAATTGGCCATAGTTTAGTTTGTGGGTATTTGGAAGGATAATTTTAGGAATGGGTAGGTAGGACAAACGCCCAATACCAACCAAAGACGTGGCTCTGATACCACTGTTGGTATTTGCGGAAGCGTGTGTTTGATGTGTGTGCAAGTGTGTTTTGTGTGTGAACTTTCAAGAGGGCTAAGGAAAGAACAATATGGGTAAGAAAATAATTTGCAGCAAGGGAACACAGGGAACAACAAAAGAAAGCTTTTTTTTATTTAGTTGTAGTACAAAGTACAAAGGAAGGGGAGGAGCTTACCTTTTGCTATGCCTTTTTACGCTCCCCCCCTCCTTCCCTATTTATAGGGACACTCCACCGACTTAGCCCATCTTCTAGGAGTTTCTTTTACAATTTTTTTTTTCTAGAAAATAGGCTTTTTTAAGGTAAATATCTCTGCCATTTTCAGAGATAATTCCATAGAGTCTTCTAGAGTTTTTCTTGAATTTTCTAGCTCATAATTATTTTGAAGTTTCTAGAAAGTTGGATCAATAATTTAACAATCACGAGGTTGTGCATATTTTGGAATATCAACTTTATATGTTGGTTCTAAGTCATTGCAAGTTTGTGTTTAAGTTTACTTTATGAAGCTTGGCTTCTCTCTCCTTTGAAAGTTGGTCTGCTTGCCACCTGAGGTTAGGCACATTATCAGTTACTAGCTTATGACTGCAGTAGTGGTCTCAACAATAGCAACTTTTCCTTCTGTTTGGAAGAAGTTTATTTAGATTGTCTCGCTAGTCACTGACTGCAAATTTTAGATGCCTCACATGCCGTAGAGATGATAAAATTTGTTGTGGAAACAAATTTGGTCCTGACCTTTCAATCCAGTTCAATAGACGCTTGCAAGAAAAGATCGATAGCTTCCAACAAGAAGTATAGGCCTGCCTATTATACACACCATATTATATTATCTTGGAAAATCACATCTTGTGTTATGGTGATATGTGATCATTGATGCCTTTAACCCTTGAGCAAGCTAAAGTTTATGGCAACGGACTTGGCTAACATTACTTCCTAAAAATGTAAACTCTGTGACGAGGACTTTGATATTCTCCCTCTAGGGTCGGAACATATGACACCATCTTGAGTTTTGTCAAGCTTTGTGCATGGCATATAAATACAGAATTAAGAAGCAAACAGTTGGCTTCTCCTTGCTTTTCAAGCATTTCTCATCATAAGTTGACAATAACTTGCCAATTTTGTTTGCGATTCAATAGGCTCTGATGTACTATCATACTCGTGCTTGAATTCTGTTTCTAACATTCTTCCTGCCAATTTTTTGAACTATGGGCAACAAATGATGCTTGATAGCATTTGGGTTATTTTCTTTTGCCAGTAAACAGATTGAGATTGTCAAAAGCATACAAAGTGAGATTTACAAGAGAAGAAATTTAAGTACAAGAACAGTTGTCCAAGATAAGAAGAAATCCCCGGGATAGTGTGTGTATCATGCGAAGTTTTAGGGACTGTTCTGGTACCTCCCTTATGGAAAATAGTCTGTGGGTGTTAGTGGGTTTCAGTACAGAGTTTTTTTATTTTTTTTATTTTTATATTATATAATTCAGGTGTTCAAGGTAATTAGAGATTTTCGTTTCGGTTAGAGTAAATATTCTTCTAAAGCTGCAATCTAGATTGGTTTTGCTTATGAAGGTTAGGACCTCTTATGTGGCTCAGTGATGACAGGGATTAGTCTGTACTTAGGGAGTCCTGATGCATAAGAGCGAGCAGAAAGAGCGGTTGCGCCATGGTGGGTGTCTGCAACCCTGTTTGTGAACTAGCATTTTCCAATATCAAAGAGGTTTTGCTGAGCTTCAAAAGGTTCGCTGTCATGTAAAAGCCGCGAAAGGTCGACTAATGACTCAAAATGAAGCTTCGCTTCGCTACAATGCAGAGGACGAGAGAGAAAGCGTGCCCTTCTGATGCCGCTGTTGCTGATTCTGCTGCTTTGCTTCGGTGCAGGTTGCATGGCAGCCCTCGATGCGGAACACTATCTGCAAGAAATCAGATCCCAGGAAGGCAAAAGCGACTGACTATCTGGTGCGAGCCTCAAGCTTCGAGGCCCCTCCGATCGAAAGCAAGTGCAAATCACTAGGAATACAATCTGTATAAAGTAACCATCTTATACCAAAAAATAAGCAACTTGACCATCAAAGATCTGACTGAAATATTTCGGTGCAATGATCATTCGACCCTTATTTCAGCGTGGATTTATGCCCTCGATGAATGTTTACTTGTATCCTCGCAAGATTTGCCTTGAGCTGTCGGCTTGCGCTAGTGCTCATAATTTGAATCCATGTGGAACAATTAATAGAAAGATATCATGTCGAGATATATTTGTATTCGAATGTATTCTCGGACGATACAGTTTACTTTCAATAGCTTTTTAAGTTATTTAGAATGACATAATTTGTTATTGAAATGACAGTTCATCAACATCAATTCAGATAATTTTACCAAAAAAAAACATCAATTCAGATAAAACTATCTGCTTTTAATTTATTGAGTGTTATATTAATTGATTACCTACTTGCATGATCACCTATTGCATGTTAGTGGTTAAATATTAAATTTTGCCAAGACTGTTTGCTAAATAATTTTGCAAATGAAGAGAAAAATACCAAAAGGAAGCTAGATTAATCTAGCATAACCAAATCTCCATATCCATGAATTTTTAGTTTGCAAAAATAACATGTTCCCCCACATCTTACTTAGGTTACTAATCAACCCACAATATATTAGTGACGATTCATATATAAATTAACTTGCATGTTAAATTGATTAAATCGAAATGTCAAAGTTGCGATTAGTATGAGCTTAAAAAGAGTTTGTGCTAAGTCTTTAACTTTTGTAATCCATTACCTTTCCTTTCGTCGATTCACCTCTAGAAGGTCATGACAAATGACGATGTATATATTTGCAAAAATGTACTTTTCTTAAGGTGTAATTGTTTTCTCAATTGAGGGTATAGTGACAGAGACATGAAGGTCTCCGCCATGGTCGACGGCCTCCGTCATGGTGATGTGCTGTGAGCTCTCCACATTTTGGGCGGGACCTTGCCCCGTGGCATTGTAGATCGCCGAGATGATGTTGCTAGTGTGGGTGTTGAACCCGCCAACCGTGCCGGCTGCCGCCGGACCTGGCCAAGTTCTTAAGCACGCTGAGCTCCACGAGTGCCACCACGCTGGTCTTCAACACTTTCTCCACCACCTCCTCTCCTTTATCACCGCCTCGCACACCACCGACTTCCCCTCCCCCCTCTATCCAGTTTGCCACTGCCACTGCCACTGCCACCGCTGCTCCGCCGCCGCCGCCACCGCCTTATCAGCCTAGAAATTCCTAAAGTCTTGAAGAGCATGAGATCACCTCTTCATCAATAAGAGACCAGAAAAAGTCGATTTCCCAAGAAAAAGGAAATAGCGGTAAGTGATGCATCGGATCTAGTCGTAAGAAGAAGACTTGGCTAATAAATTCTTTAGAAGAAAGTAGCTACGAAACCCCTACTACAACCTTCGTAAGATTCAAAAGGCGAACAGATCATTATGTGTAAGGTTTGGGGTGACACCTGAAATGCCAATTACATCCATGTCAGAGAAGTCTTGCTGGTTTGTTCCTTGCGGTCTAGCAAATCTGCTTGACCTAGACCAAACAAAAAGCTGCGTTGGTTACGTAATTAGCAGAAAATAGTTGCTCTAAAACTTGTTATAAATAAAGAAAAATCAACGGGGAGAGAAAATATAAAAAGCGATCTGGAGAAACAACGAAATTTATTGGATGATGAGGACAATCAATGTTAATTTATTGTATGTTCTTCTAATTTAGTCTCTTATTTATTATTTTAAAGTAAAGCCGATACATAATATGGGAGTTCTTGAATTTCACCAAATGTCTTCATTATCTATTAAACAAGTTGAGTAACCTAAATTTCATCGTAGAAATCTTTTGAACGAATTTTTTTGTTTCTTCTTCTTTTTTTTTTGCTAAAACTTGAACGAATATAATTCCCCAGCAGTTGTTGTTGGAACTCACTTGAGTCGATGAAAGAAAGCTCGGGTGAGTTTCGTAAATGATTATGATGATGAATATGATTGCGTGTGTGGTAAATGATTATTCCAAATAATAAGGAGCAGATAATCCATCAACATCAAGAAGATCTTCACTCATGGAAGAAGCAATCGAATCACCAGACAAATAAGAAATGTATCTAATCAAATGAGTGGAGGCAAGCTCAAATAGCACACCAACTGAGGAAAAATAATCCCATCAGTGCTAAATTTATTATACAAATATCAATTGAGTCTTAAATTTATCAATTTTGTCAATTTATGATGCGTTTGATTCAACTTTCTTAAGAGTTTTTAGTCTCTAAAGCCCTTTGAGAAAATGTTGAGATGTTTGACGAACATTTTGAAAGAGCTTTTGGCTAAATGCAGGTATTGGGAATGTCGAAAACCCAATACAACTTCCACCTAACTTTCTGAAATAGTATTTGCAAAATGCTGAAATGATGATTAAAATATTCTTTTCCTTCCAAAACTACATTAATGAAATCTTTAATTTTCTGGTTTTGCCCCCCTATAACTATTCATCTTCTTTGCACGAGGGTGACTAGAGAGGATAGCAAAGAGCCAGCAAGTGATTAGTAAAGGGCTGATGGGGGTCACGCAACCTCAACTACCTCCATTCGAGGTCACGCAACATCGTGTGACTGCCGCCCGAGGTCACCCTCGCTCGGGTCTCTCATGACCCGAGTGACAATTGCCCTAGGTCGACCTCAACCGACGGTTGCCGAAGCCAAATTGTCTCATTAGTGGCCATAGCCCTTTGCTAGCTCCAACAAAGCACTTGAGGTCTTTTTTAATAAAATATACAAAATATAGTCAAAGCCCATTATAATTTTTTATTTTTTTTTGGCCAAACACTACTTGAATCCAAAGTTCATTTGCAATTTGCATTCCTCCAAAGAGCTTTGGATTTCAGCATTTGCATTACATCCAAAATATATTTCCAATTTAGTCATTTTGATAAATTTTTGTCGAAAATCGCTAAGGTGATAGTGTGCCACATGGGCAGCTGATGATAATCACCATGTTAACTATTTCCATCTCTAGCAGCTTTCTTTTTGGGAAGAGGCGTTCAATTGCACTAAGTTAAAGATCATGCCATGACCGTACAAAGTCCGACGAAAAGAGAGGACAATTTTTTGGAAGCCTTAGCTCCCAAAGTCCAAACACGCCATTAGTAGTAAGAAAAGAGATGACAAGTCGGACGACTCTCGTTCGCCGTTTGTCTCGTGCTTGATCCGATCGACACTCCTCGTCCGGTGGCTCACCAGGTTTGCCAATCGAGACCTAATCTATTCTGTTTGCTCCAACTCAATCTCTTCAGAATCGCTCCGAATTTTCGAGGGTTTTGAATACATTTGCTTAGCTTGCGGATTTGAGTAACTGAAGATTCTGGTTTGGTTTCCCGGAAACTGGTTGTGGAAATGGAGGGTATTGGGTGGTATTTAAAAGCTTTCCGTTTCGTTCGAAGAGGGAAAAAATAATAGTAATATGAGCATGAGTCGTCTTAGTCGATATAAAAATCTTTTGCAAGTTTGAAAGATGCTTGAGCTTCTGGCTGCCATGGTAATAATTTCCGGTGTTTCAATTTACTGCTCAATCTGAAAAGCTTATAATTGAGGTCGTTCAATATTTTTTATCACTATCCTCACAATATTACAATCTACTCCCATATTTTTTCCCCATCATTTTCGTCTCATTTCTTGCTAAATTTGATAGGTAAGAGGGTGAAGAAGGACGACAAGTGCCAATGAAACCGCTTGCTCGAGAAGACTAATCATTTCACAATGTTGACACCAAAAAATTGCCTAAATCCTTAACCATTGACTCAAACTGGATAAGACTAAGCAAGACATGATTGAGCTAAAACTTTCCAATCCTTTTAGTCGGCAATAATAGGTAATCTACAAGGACAATGAGGAGTTGCCGACAGAGAATATAAAATAAAGTTGAGCAACGAGTGTCGACAAATGAGATATAGTTCACCGACAAGAGAAGATCAATATATCGAGAACAAGACAAGCGCTCAAGCATGAAGCCAACAATTTTGTCTGCAGTTACAACAACCTGTTTAAATGTGAAATCAGCATAATTATCAATTCGTGAATCTCGAAAGCCACTAAGATAATGACCGAGAAACATGGATTATTATAACTTTCAGGAAGAGGGGTTACAAAGTGAGAAAGAAACCATCCATGCGGGGTGAGTGATGCTGCCATGATTGTCAAGTAGTAGCTCTTTTGGTAATCGTTACTAAATACATGTTGCTTGATACTAAGATGCTATTTGCTTTCTTTGTAACTATTGTTAACTATCTCTAGTAGTTATAAATATTAGAATTGTAATTCGAGCAAAAGACAATTAACCAATCAATGAATACCAATTGTTCTATTTTTCCTTATTTTATCTTTACATTTCAATTTCGTTTTATATGGCTGGCCACAATTATCTCCAGTTTTCCTACCTTTATTTTTCTTGTCAGTTCACATATTTTGTCCAATAATCAACAAATGACTCTTCACATCTTTTGTTGATTTTCATATCAATTCACGTTTCGAAAGGTGCTTTGTCGACACTTTTTGGCTTAACACATACGTTGAATTCAGTTTGGCATGGAGAAAGTCCTTGGAGAAATACAAACACTTTAGATTATAAGGTTTTTCAAAATGTAAAGAGTATTTGGCAAAGTGTAATTGAAAAGTATATTGAGAATCAATTTTGGATTAAATGTTGTTTGGGAAAAATTAGACTTGTAAAGGATTTTTAGATTTATATACTAAATAAATAGATAAAATATACTTAAGACTACTTGCTACCGGCAAGCTAGATCTCACCGATGGCCATCACATGAGGTCACATGACCTCAAGCGACCCTAGTAAGAGTAGATCTAGTCACCAACGTTAGACTTGGCTCACTGGAGATGGCTCGTCAAGTAGTAACGCAACGGAGGATAGAGGGGGACGAGGTTAACGTGAGGGTAACTAGAATTTAGATTATTTAATGAGGCAAGATGGGAAGAAAAAAAAAATTAAACCCTTAAGGACGATTTTTTTAAAATGCTGAATCCAAAGCAGACACCACCTACTTAAGGCAAGGGGCTTTAAAAGACTATGGAAATCTTAGCATTTCCCCATAGGGCTACCAAGAATAATTGCAAATACTTTAACATTTGCCCAACGATCTTAAAACTCCAAAGCACATTTTCACAATCAAACTAAACGCACCATCCATTATGGAAATTTTAGTTTTATGTAAATTTTGGTTTGAGTAGGAGTTCAACACAACTTAAATCGTTGGTTCACAACTCGAATCACGTAAATCAAATTCGTGACTTTGTAAAAATCATATGAACCATTTATTATTGAGCCAACCACCTTGACCATAAAAAAACAATTTATCTCCCTCACTCACCCCTTTGCCACATGGCAAAGCCCTTCATTCTAAAACGTCCTTACTCTATTTTTCTACCCTTTTCCCCTCCTTTTGCATTATTCCAAGCTTTAGGGGTTGAATAGTAAGAGTTTCCAAGAGGGGCTCTCATTTCTTTTTTCTTTTGGTCTCTCTATCACACAAACAAACATAGATACATTAAGATGCAACCTTAGTGACATCTTTGCTAGATCTGTGTTAC
Source organism: Eucalyptus polyanthemos subsp. polyanthemos (assembly GCA_017140185.1). Lineage (NCBI taxonomy): Eukaryota > Viridiplantae > Streptophyta > Magnoliopsida > Myrtales > Myrtaceae > Eucalyptus > Eucalyptus polyanthemos. Next base: position 36,181,558 of record CM029466.1, on the reverse strand, counting down.
TTTATGTGGCTGTTGACGAGTTGACCAGCAGCGAGAGCAGACATGAGAGAGACCTCACCCGCAAGAACAGCTCCTGCAACAATGGTGGCGAAGAGTCTCGAGTTCGACCCCGGTGCATCTCTGCTTGCTCCTTTCACTCCCAGTAGATTCAGACATGCTGACTGTGATGCCAGCTGCGTCCCACCTCCCACCGTACCCACCTGAGTGATCATAACAGTTCCAAGAGAGATTTACTATTTATATATATGTACAAGCAAGATAAATGGCAGATTGATTCGGGTGTAATCGTAATGTCAATTGCTTAAATCAGGAGGGAAATGAATGGAAGGTTACTTAAGTTGTAATTATTACCTCAATTGAGAGCACAGTGACAGAGACATGGAGGTCTCTACCATTATTGACGGCCTCCATCATGGTGATGCAATGAGAGCTTTCCACATTCTGGGCGGGATCCTGCCCTGTGGCAATGAAGATTGCTGAGACGACGTTGCTAGCGGGGGCATTGACCCTGCCGACCGTGCTGGCCATGGCCAACCCGGCCAGGTTCTTGAGCACGTTGAGCTCCACGAGCGCCGCTATGCTGGTCTTCAATACTTTTCCCACCACCTCCCACTTTATCACCGCCTCGCACACCACCGACTTCCCCCTCGCCTATATCCAGTTTACCACCGCTGGCTTCTTATCAGTGCAGAAGTTCCCTGCCTTGAATTGATGTAAAAAACATCATGCAAAATCAGTAATGTCGATAACGAGAGAATTTCTCCATCACAAGTGACTGCTTCTGTTGGGGTAATACCAGAAATGGCAATAACATCCATGGCAGGGAAGTCTTGTTGGAGGAACTCGAGGACGTTTTGGACGCCTATGGAGACCATGTTCATGCGCATGGCACCTCCAGTGCAGCACCTAAATCTCACGTAGGAGTTCTTCCCTGCAGCCGCACATTTTATTCGTTGCAGTCTAGCAAATCTGCTTGACCTGGCACGAAACAAAAAGCCGCGTTGGTGAAATAATCAACAGAAAACAGCATCTATATTAAAAAAAAAAAAAAAACTGTAATAATAAAGAAAAATCAACAGACTGAGAGGAAATAAGGAAGTGGTTAGGAGAAACAACGAAATTTTATTGGATGATGAGGATAATTAGCAGGAAATTTAATGTATGTTCTTCTAATTCGATCTATTATTTGTCATTTTTACGTTATGTCGGTACATAATTCTCCTGCAATCGTCGTTGTCTGTCGTGCTTTGTTTTAGTGCACGTACGCATGACATGGTCAAAGTCAAAGGAAACTTTGATGGGAAGTTGCAGCTCACTTGAGTCAATGAAAGAAGTTCGGGCGACGAAGAATCGTTATTCCAAATAAATAGCAAGGAACGGGTAATCCATCAACATCAAGAAGATATCACTTGCCAAAAAACCATCGAAAATCCAGACAAGTCAAGATTTGCACCGAGTCAAACGAGTGGAGACAAGCGCAAATAGCGCACCAACCAAAGTCTCCTACGCATTTGTTACAATTAAAAAAAAAGAGAGAATACTTTGACTCGGTTTATTTATAGATGAATGTAAATAGAATTGATCTCATTAATTTTTTTTTATGTTATTTATTGGTTTGATCAAACGAGTTTAAACTGTATACGGTCAAAAACCGACCCATGAACTTGTGATCTTGTTCTTTCATTGTTATGATTCAAGATGATGACATGAAACTAGAATAGCTATCAATATATACATATACAAGTATGTCATAATTTTTTGCATCGTATTAAGATGCGAATGTCATAATAAATCTTTATAGGAATGTCAAATATTTGATTCTCTAGTTGATAAGTACAAAACTTTCTCAGCTCCCTTAGGATGAGCGTCACTCCTATAATTTCTCCTTCAACCATCTTGAAACTTTGAAATCTTCAAAGCTCTATAGTTGAATTTTCAGAACCCCTTCGTTTTCTGTGTTTTCTCTTTTATTTGGAGAAGGTAAAGTCAAACTATCTCTCCATGATCTTGAGCTCTTAATATAAACAGATACCGATCAAAGAATAATGTTAGAGGTAGTAAGATTTATCGACCAAAAGGACTTTTCCTTAAGGTAAATTTAGCTAGTTGGCCTATTCAAACTTCCAATAGAAATATGTCTTATCATTTGTTTAACTTTTTTAGTAACTGAGTCTGTATCTAGCCTTACACATCGAAGATTTCTGAAAAGTTCTTTAAAAAAATAATAATAAGAAGAAAAATGAACACATCATGACGCCTACCCGTTGAAAACAACCTCAAGTGTCTCAAAATTCCCGGGCTTCTCCAGGAACACCTTCAGCTCCGCTGCTCTTGCCGCCTTAGTGAACCTCACCACTGGAGCTCGTGATTCTGCCCCTCAACACTGTTGCTGTGGCGCAGCCAGAGGCATAGATTGCCTTGCATCTCTGTTCATGCTCGCCACCAGGCAGCCCTCCGTTGTAGCCATTGGCACCATGTACTCCCCCGGTCAAGCATCAGCGGACCAGCAATTCCCACCGGGACCTGCACATGCCCGATGGGCATCTCGCAGGACTGGCCTAGTATCGAGTTGTAGCGGAAGCCCTCGATCGGGAGGCCCTTGAGGGACTTTCCTATTGTTCTTTGAACAGCCACGCAGCCAATCGCCACCGCCAGCTTGCGGTTGCCAAACTTTGATTTGAGAGAATACGACGGGTGGTGCTGGAGATGACAGACCTGACAATGCTTTCATTGTCTTCATTGAGAACCAGCGGTGGTATTAGGCGAGCTAATTTCGTTGGAGATGGAGGTAATGAGGGTTTTATGAACTCATGCTCAGATATTAGTAACCAAGAACAACTTCGGGTTCGGTAACTTCATCTCCTATACTTGTAATGCAGATATACTAATAATAGCTGATAAATAGATGACGAACTATAGATAAACTCATGGTATGGAATTAAAGTGAATGAGTATCTTGACGGGACGTACTTGCAGTTGAAGCCCTAACTAATCAAACACACCTGACAAAAATTAGACAATGTATTATCAGAAGAAGCCATTCATGAAAAATTTTGTCTGGACTTGGTTTGAAGTTGCCATGTGCAATATAACTTGCATATATCGACATGATAGATTTCAGAATATGAATTGTGAGTTTGGACGACGCTAAAAGCTTCTCTTGAAGTCCGGTTTATACGGACTAGTGTCCAACATTATTCTAAACTCAATTTGAGCTGGATACATATATGTAGTCGTGTTTCATGGGATATCATTGAACCAAAAATCGAAAAAAAAAAAAAACACTCACGCTTTGAAATGCTGCAGCACGAGGTGTGGAACGACTATCTTCCACGACCATAAGTTCCTCCACTTCCGCCACATCGTCCTCGTGCATGGTCCAGTCCTCGTTTGAGCCACCGTGCAACTGGATGAATCCGACCAGGAAGAACCCAAGCAAGTGTATGACCGAGGTGATTAGAGAGACAATTGCGGGGAGACGATGTGCAAAGGGGTCGAGTTCCGGACCTTGTAGCGCCAGCAGTGGAGCAGGCAGTAGGTGACGGAGAAGAAGAGGGCGAAGAATAGCCCGTTGGTGAGGTAGAGAGGCAACGGGAGTGAGTCGGAGGCTTTGAGGGAGTCGTGGCAGTAGAAGAGCTTGGCCCGTTTGCCAGCGGCAACGGATGAAGGTTTCGTTGCAGAAGCGGGTGGTCGAGGGCGAACGTCCATTGCCGAAAATGGAGATGGTTGGGGGCGTTCTTTTCTTCTTTCCCTTATTGCTGATGATTCCAGAGGTTAGCCCTAGGAGCAAGAGAAGAATGGCTTCTTGATGGGGGAGATTAAGGAAGCTCTCTTTATTATATCACAAGCTTGCGTACGTACAAAACTATTCAAACGCAGTACATATGGTACGAGTTGACATTTCGTTTTGGTTATATAAGTTCACCGAACTAAATCAGATTGAAAAAAAGATAACCTCACTTTTCGTTAGTGGCGTATGTATTAAGAGAGTTCATTAGCACAAACAATTACTTAAAAGAGTAACGTGAATACGACAAACGACGGTCCACCTTATGATGCAATAAAACCCTAGCTGAGCACTTAAGCATGCGAGACATATTCGAGGGCTTGCATTCTTAGTTAGTCCGTAGCATGATTCTGATTAAAGCCATCTCAAAGATTGATATGAAATATTAAAATCTCAATGTTTGTCATACATAGCACGTTGCCCATAGTGTGCAATGTGAATATGTTTATACTCATGTTTACTGTGTGCTGTCTACTTATAAGACAATTATTAAGAGATACTGTAGACATTTCCTCTTGGAGATAATTATTCAAAAAGTTCTAAGCTCATTCTGTAGAGGCCAATTCAATCATAAACATTTCAACCGTGTCAATTTAATCCTAAACTTTTTAATTATTTGCCATTTAAATTCTAAACTTTTTAATTTGTCATTTTAGTCCTAAACCTATTGATGATTTGTCAATTTAGTCATAAACTTATTATTTAGATATTTGGCTAGAAGAACTACATTAACAAATTGTTAAAAGATTTAGAACTAAATTAGCAAATCATCAATAGGTTTGGAATTAAATTGGCACAATTAAAAGCTTTTGAATTGAATTGGTCTCCGCACAATAGGTTTAGGTCTTTTTGGACAATTCTTCTTGTCATCTTGAACAACTTTTCGAATATATGGAATTGACGAATGGCGTAGTCATTTGAACTGCATTTTTATGAAATAAGCATATTTATGAAATGAGAAATTATGACCTCAATTTATTCTACTAAAATAACATCTTTTGTCTATCACATCCTTCTCATTCTCGCCTGTACTTTTGTTGAGATAAACGTAATATTTCGCCCAATAGATGATATTGGGATTTGTCCTATTTGTCAGCAAAACTATCAAAATGATATTAAACTTATTGCAATTATGTTAATTTAGTCATAAACATTTTACATTTGCGTTAATTCAGTCCATCTAGCCAATTTTGACTAGTCAGCGATGACATAGTTGTTGGCTGTCCTACATTGGGCAACTAAGGCTGACGTAGATAGTTTTAATAATATTTGAATTTTTTTAAATATTTATTTATTTATTTATTTTTTATCCCTTCTTCCTCTAGTAGGTCGTTGGAACTTGGCGACCTCGTCGGCCCTCACCTCTAGCCGACCGTTGAGTTCCCGTGACTAGCTAGAGGATGAAGATGAAGGGAATAAAAAGAAAGCAAGAAAAAAAAAAAGAATAATAAAAGAAAATATAAAATAAATAAATATTAAAAAACATTAAAAATTGTCCATGTTAGCACCAACTACATCATATATGATGGGCAGTGTCCATGTTAGCACCGTTGGCAAAAATTAGCTAGATTGATTAAATTTGTATAAAAACAAAAGGTAAAAAAGGATTTATAATTAAATTAGCACAGTTACAATAAAGTTAACACTTTTCAGATAAATTCCCCTTTATTTGTCTAAATAGTACCTTCGTTAGAAAATAATATTTCACATTGATAGATCCGTGTCATTTGGTTACTAACACCGTTTATAAAATGAATATCTCTTGTTTGATGTACGAAAGAGACGTCCTTATTCAATGGGATCATGTTGTACCCTTTATTGTTTTAATAATTTCAACTTTCCAAGGGGTCTTGGTCGTGGCACGTATCGTGTCATTTACACGGATGCAAAGCGGAAATTATTATTAATGACGGCTGACGTCTGACTTAGTAAGACAATATAATAAGACAATATATATTCCGTGCTTGCGTACGTATAAACTCCGTATGCAAAACATTGTAGTGTAGTCTCTATTTTCACATTTCTTTTTCTCCTTGTGATGTGATGCGCGAGTTGACATTCGATTTTGATTACACCAATGTCGGACCAGCAAATCCTTGAATTTTGTTGAAGGGTTTTGCATCACCATAACGCGTGACATGTTAATATAGAATTCTCAAATGGGAGAAGCGTTATAAAAGTCTTAAATCTTTTGTATTTGTACTAATTTAATTCTAAATCTTTTTTTGTGTCAATTTAATTCTAAATCTTTTTATTTTGTGCCGATTTAATCCTTTCCGCCCAATTTTAGTTGGATTTTGCTAACTGAGCGCCGGCCAATTGACATGACCCGATTGACGACGTGAATAACTTTTAATAATATTGTAATATTTTTGAATTTTTTTATTATTTTTTTATTTTTTCTTCTCCTCCTCCTTTCTTTGGTTAGCGAGGTCTAGGTCAACTTCGCCGACCACCTCACCAGTGGCTGCAAGCGCAAGGCCGCCCAGGCTGGCCTACGGAGGGTTGAGCCTCACCGCCTAGCACGAGGCCGCCCTCGCAGCCTTGAGCTGGCCTCACATTGGGCTGGCGAGGTCGAGGTCGACTTTGCCCACTGTCGCCTTTGGCCGGTCGCCAAGGTCCAACAATCGGCTAGAGGAAGGAGGAAGAGAAGGAAAAAAGAAAAATAAAAAAAATTCAGAAATATTAAAATATTATTAAAAGTTGTCAACGTCGACTAATCGTGCCACGTCAGCCGGTCGACGCTAGTAAACAAAATCCAACCAAAATTGGTAGGAAATGATTGAATTAGCACAAATGCAAAAGATTTACGGCTTTTTTAATACTTCTTCCATTCTCAAACCAACGATGTATTTTCAATCCATTGAGAAAGTTATATAAAGAAATATAATTATTCGACATTTTTCATATTAGCATGAAACGAAATTGATGACACATAAGATATGTTACTGTGATTACGGACAATTCAATTAATATGTGTGTGTATAGAGAAAGTCTTGCTAGCATGACGGCGCCGTTAAATTCAGTTTTTGATGGTACTATGTTAAGCACAATTTTCATTTAAAAAATAACTGGCTAGTGGAAGTTTATAAGTTGTTTTATTCTTTCCATAATAAAATAAAACAATCCCCCGAGAAGAAAATGATAATGAAAAACCTTTATTTGTTCTTGCTAACTACTTCTTAGTTTCTATCTTCATCTCGTCTCTCCTTGTGAATATCTTTGTAGTATGATATTTTTTTTAACTCTACACTTTATTCTGATGAAACGTCGTAATACTCATACAATATATTTGTTCACAAAGTACGACGTTTAAGTCTTGGTAAATATCTCTATTTACAATAAAACTATGTAATAATCTAAACTGAAAAAAAAAAAAAAAACTTACATTTTATGAAGTATTGCATTTATAGCGTAACCTTGAAAACTCTTTGTATACTATCATAATGATAATATGACAAAATTTATATTATGTCGGTGTCAAGATCTAATTTTCAATCTCTTCCATGCACTCTCTAGTAGCCACGTACGATGGGAATTCTCTTGTACTATTTTCGTAAAGTGCTGTTAACACCTAAATTTTGTATATCCATTTAGATTTTAGATTGCATAGAAAATTAGAAATTAATTTTTAATCCCTAACAAAAATTATATATTAATTAGAATTGCATCGTATATAGACATTAGAAACATTAGCATTATTAGTATTAAAATTTTTTAAAAATAATTAATTTTTTTTAAAAAAGGAAGAATAAGCCATGAAACTGGGTTGGGAGGCATGCAGGCCCAACCTTCTTTCTTTTTCTTCTCCTTCCTCTTTCTCATTTAGGCCTAGCCTATTTTCCCAAGCCCGGTCTTCTTCTTTTCTCTCTAGCTCCCTTCCTTTTGTTCTGAATCTAAACGTTGGCTGAAGAGAAAGGGGGGATAGAGGACGGGACGAAAAAGAGGACCAGAAGATGCAAAGAGGACGTCGACCGGGAGTTGGTGGTTGAGGTCAGGCTAGCAGCAACAGTTGGCACGATAGGAGGCATGTGTGCGGGAGCTTAAAAGGAGAGAGGAGGACTCAGTTTGAGGGCTTCGGAGGATGAGGTCCAGCGTGAGGGTGCTTGGAAAGGGAAGAAGGTGTGCACAACCAAGAGGAATGAGGAGGGCATCAGCCATTGGAGAGCTTCGCTAGAGAAAAAGGAAAGAGAGGTTGGCTTGAGGGAAAGAGGAGGAGAGAAGAGCTTGAGCGAGTTTCTGAGTTGCTGAGGAAGGAAGGTTGCTGGAAGACCTTTTGCATGACCGTTGACCACCATGCTTGTCCATGGCTGAGTGGAGAGCGTTCGGCCATTCAACACAATCCCTAGATAAGAAGGAAGGCTGCTCGTCATCCATCAAAGCTCCGCCACCGACCATTCGATAGCAAAGACCCCATTCTCAAACCAACCTTTGAGAAAGAATACCCCTTGCCGGAGCTCTCTTCCTCTCACCAGTGAAGCCAGCGATTTAACCCTTGCACTAGTTAAGCCATTCTTCCCCTTTTTATGTATTCATTTTTTGTTTCCCGTTGGACTGCTGGTTTTAGAGTTTCGTTTAGTATTGTATTTTACTATGTGACAATAAGAGCAAGTCATCTTTACACCCGTCTTACTCATCATTTACTGACTCGAGACTTCCTCTTCGTCATTCTTCATCTTCATTTTGGCCTTCCCATTTTCTTCTTCGGTGGTAAAGGTTGAGTCCCAAAACTTACTACTTCTAATTGGCTACATCATAAATTGGTACAAGTAAGATATTTCAATTTTTTATACCAATTATCAATGTAATCCTTTATGTTGTGGCCTTTCAACTGGATGGCACATATGACATGTGTACAAGGAATTTCACTTAGTTGTCATACCCTACATGAACATTTCCTTATACCTAAATGGATAATATACTCATCGAAACCCTTAATTATCTCATATCATTTATTCTCATTCTAAATAGGATGGCAATACTTACTTTCAGCCAAATTCTCGTCCAATTTCTTGGCAATTCTAGAACCACATTGCTTACTCCATTTTGCAGCCTTGTCTCTTTATTTGTGTAGTTGAGTTATGAGCATAACCCATATATCTTCAAGTATCGAGATGATTGGTTTATATCTGGCATCTATCATCATCTCATTAAATGCTTTGTGTATATTGTTGTCGTGACCTCTTTTTTTTCGGCGCTCGCAATCGGCTACGAGCGCCTAAGGAGGCTAATGGCTCGGCTGAATTTATTAAACCCGGACTCTCCCAAGTCCACCAATTCACGACTTAATGGTTCAAGTTTTTAACCTGTAAATCAAATTTTAAATTAGAGTCGCCACTAATCGATTTGGGGTGGGTTGATTAGAAACCCAAGTGAAGTATCGGAAGAAATACTCACTCTGCAACCGGAGAAATTAGGATCGGGGATCCGATTACACTAGTTAATCACTAATACCCTTTCGGTACCTAATCTTGTTTAAACCCCGAGGTTTTTGGATGTTCGAGGGATTTTCCATGCATTTTTGGGAGGAAAAACATTTTCTAGGTCTTTTTCTAATTTTTTGGACACAAAAGGGATTTTTTTTTTGATTTTTTGGTATTTTTGGGAAAATACAAGTCTTTTTGGCTTTTTCTAAAAAAATTTTGGCTATTTCATGAATTTTTGGCCTTTTTTGGAAAATATGGAATATTTATGATTTTTTTTAAATTTTTTTAAATAAAAATATTTTTATCATTTTTTATTATTTTTCGATTTTCTGGAAATTAAAACATTTTTTAATATTTTTGGAAAATAAAATATTTTTTGGATATTTTTGTTTTTTTTTTAGGAATTAAAATGTCTTTTTTAATATATTTCGAAAAGAAGATATATTTTTTTTGTTTTTTTTGTTTGGAAAATAAATTATTTATTTATTATTAAAATATTATTTTAAAATAAAAACCGACCCGGGTCGGATCCATGGGTTGTGTCCGACCCGGGCCGGCGACTCGAACGAGGACGGGCCCGTAACGTGGGCCCGACTCGGATTTTTTCATCTTTTTTCTTTTTTCTTTTATTTTATTAAAACGGCGTCGTGGCCGGGTGTTTGGGGGCGCCCGGCCCGGCCCGACGACCCGGATCCACCACTCGCTCCACAGCCCGATTCGCTGACCCGCTCCCCTAGCGAAACCCTACCCGGATTCGGCCCGGCTTTCGACCCAAGTCGCAGCCGCCCCCCTAGATCGCAAACCCTACCCAATTTTCCGGGTCCGGATCCACTTCGCGACCCGGAAAATCGCAAACCCTAGGGTTTGCGAATTCGCGGCGCCGGAGAGGAGACCGAAGCGGTCCCGCGGCGAGGACGGCCACGGCGGTGACGGCAAAGGTGATCGGACTATGGAGAGGGAGATGGCGATGGCGACGGGGACAGCGCGATACCTGTTCGTCAACGGCGCGACGAGGGCGAAGATGGTGACGGCGAGACCCACGCGAACCTCTCCTGCGTCTCTCTCTCTCTCCGTGTCTCTCTCTCTCTCTCTACTCTCCCTCCGGCGGGGCTCAGATCTGAGGCCGCGAGCCCTCGGCCCCCCTGAAGTCTCTCAGTGGGGTGTCCAAGGGCTGCGACTTGATCTGGCTCCCTCTCTCTCTCCGGGATCTCAGTGTGTCCGTCGTCGTCGTCAGGGGGGGAGGTATTTATAGGCGAGGGGTGGCCGGTCGACGGAGTTCGACCGCCGATCGCCACGGCCTTCGCTGGCCGAACCGGCGTCCCATCCGACACCAGCTGCCCCCCTGCTCCACGTCCCATCGCCGTCCGTCCATCCCCTTCCCCTCCGTCGCGCCCCCTGCGAGTGCTCTGCAGAGGCGCGAGGAAAGAGACGACCTGGCGGGGCCGGGCCGAGGGCCCATGCGGAGGCTGCTTCTTTACTTCTTTCCCGCTTTCGCTTTTTTCGCTTTTCTTTTCATCATTTTATTTATTATCCAATAAAGAGAATAGTAACTTAATAAATAAACTAAAACATACCTAAATAAAAATAAGGCGTCAACAATTGTTGCAATGTTATCGCACTTAAATTTCTCATTAAAGAACACCATGCATCAATGCTTCGGTTCTATTTGGAATATTACAACAGAAACTTCCCTTGTCAACTGAAGTAGCTCTTATTTAACCATTCTAAAATCAGCCATGTTCGTGCTCTTTGCTAACTATCAAAATTGCGACCGCAACTTATCCCCTTTATAGGTCTTTGTCCAATTTGTGTATATGTGCCGTGTACACATTCATTATTTGGCATAGGGTAACGACTCGACTATTATTAGAACCAGTCCCTATAATAATTCAAAATAAAAAAATGTAAGCAAATAATATGTTGATATCAGAAAGCAAACAATTAACTAGATTTTTCAAAAAACAAACATTACATTTTGTTGGTCGCTCATAAATGCCCATTCTTCCCTATTTGTTATCTCCAAGTCAGTCATCAGATTTTTCAAAAACTATGACCAATTGTTGTTGTTTTTCACCCTTACAATAGCCCAAGTCAATGGAAATATTTGGTTATTTAAACCTCTTCCAATCGCAGCCAACAATTCTCCCTTGCATGAGCCATTCAAAAAACAGTCGTCCAATTCTATAATACGTCTATAACCAGAAAAAAATCTCCATCTACATGCATTGAAGTACACATAGAACTTATTGAACTTTGTTCCACTATCAATAAGTGGCCTCTTTACGGCTTTTACATACACTCTACTTAAAGGGTTTTGCAACTTACACTCCCAAACATAATCTCACATCTACCCATATTCCTTGTCGTATTGACCAATGAGGATCCCCATCACCTTTTAATTTGATCTTTTACACTGATTTCTAGATACATTGATGCTTACATGCTCCTTCACCAATATTTTGAACTTAATACTTTTCATCTTGGGCATCAGCTTGATCATATTGAAGAAGTGCTTGCACAATCATGCACTTGTTACCCTTTTATTACAAGTATGTTCCTCTTGGTAAGCCTTCATCTGGAAGGACTCACTCTTTTTAACAAATGCGTCATAGATTTTCTATGAACAATTTTATTGCGAACACCTAACTCTTACAAAAGTCTTAGTATTTCTAATTAAATCAATATTCATTTGTTCAGTAATGGAGTTTTTTAGTATAATTTCTCTAAATTGTTTCCTATCTTGAAGTTCTATACTTGTTGAATGAATAGATCATAGAAAGGAAACTTACTTTTCTTTTTACACACAACTCTTTGATCTTCTTCAAGCTCATCCTAGGAAGTAGCATTCTCGACGCTTTCTTTATAATCAATCTCTTCTCTAGCAACACTAAAATTTGTAGCTTCTTCGGTCCTATTTGGAACTTCATCAATTATTGCAAACTTATCTGACAAAAACTCCATTTGTTTTTTCCTTTGATCATGCAAGCTCTTCCTCGTTATCATCACTTAAGAAATTTTTAGCACGCAACCTTTCATCGTCATCATCACCGAATTCAGTTACTTCCCAAGCTAATCTAATCATTGTGACATCACCTATGTCATCATCACTTTGGTTAATTGCATTTGCATCATTCTCCTCCCCATCCTATTTGTCCTGCCCTCCTTCATCCTTCATCAAGGCTTGAATACCATATCCTCTTTATCTTATTTGGGTACTTTCTATGTCATCATCTTCGGCCTCATTATCACTATTGTACTCAATGTATACTTTTGCCTCTTCACCATAAAGATAATGGTACAAGACGTCCATAAAATTATTATCATCTTCTAAGTCTCTCAAACCATCTTTCAAGCCTTTTCAAGAACATAATACAATAACTTCTTGTAATTTACATGACAAATAGGTCATTATATTTTTAACAAATCCAATATAATATGCTTTCTTTATATCGACAAGGATAATGTCCTCATTTCTCCCTTCATACTCCCACTCATCCTCCCCAATTACAGAATCCTCGCAATAGCAAACAATTACATCAACATAATCATTATCACAAGTCATTTCTATAACTAAGAAAAAACAATTAATTTTGGGGACCATATTCACTAGAGGATAACAGACAATTGCAGATGGAGGTTCCACATTCTCATAGACTTTACTAAAGAAAAGGGAAGAGGGAAGAGATGCACATACTTTGATAATTTACTAGGGAGATGCCCCCACGACAAACAAATATCTCTACACTGACAATATGCCCCCATATAACAGTCATTTTGATTATATTGCATTCCTTTAAAATATTGACCAACAAACAAAGGTCTCCACAACAAGCACGAGTCCTCACGACACCTATTTCAGTACTTCAATTTTAAAAAAATTACTAGAGGTCCCCATGACAATCACTCCGAGCTTGCCCCCACGCATCACAATACCACATCCGAACTCTAAATCACACATTACACTAGCAAAGGAGCTCTATTCCCCCCACTGAACCATACATTTCAATATCGAGCCCTAAATTGCTAATCCAAACCCTCATTAGGATTCTAGCATCACCTCTTAGCCCTAAATCGCATATCAAAGTATCATCCAAACCCTATATTTCCCAGTCGACCACCACATTTCCAACCGAGCCCTAAATTTCCAATCAAAGCTCTAATAGATGAATTTGAGCCCTAATTTTACCATGGGGGAGGGGAGAAGAGAACTAATTTGGGTGAGCGTCGACGACGAGTGGCGACGATAAGCGATGATCACCTTAGTGAGCGTGAATGGCAACCGTGAACAGCAACAAAGAGAATGGCGTCAATGTGAGCGCGAGTGTGAATAGAGAGGAGTGGCGATGGCCAAATCTGATTAAGCCAAAGAAAAAGTTAAACAATGTTGTTTAGAACCAAGGAAAAACAATGTCATTTAGGTTGGCCAAGCCAGCATAGATGGGGCGATGTCGCTTTTGTTGTCCACTTATGTTTTTTTTTTTTTATATATATATTTACAACTTCAATAAAGCATATCACTAGAAAATGCCATGTATGTAATTTGGCCGGATTTTTTCGCTATTGGCATGTAACTGATCCATTTTGCTCTAATGTTGGCACTTAAGCATCACTTTCTTAACTTTTGGCACTTAAATGTTCCTCCATGCCAAGTTTTGATACTTTAGGTTTCCGTAACTCATTTTGGGGCATATTATTGGAGAGTGGTGGAATGTTTAACAAAAGGGGAACATATTCATGCTATAAAATCCACGAAAAGTCTATGAGAACACATGACTTAGGATATGGTTAGATTAGTTCGATAATCCAATTAATCCCCGAAAAAGAAATCCAAAGAACATAAAGCTTACAATCAAAATTGGTTGAAGGGGGTTGATCGGGAAAATGGAATCACGAGCGGTGATAGTGGCGATGTCAGCACAAGAGACTACCTGACCACACTTCTTCTCCACAATGTCGTGGAGGTCATAGATGATCTAGAGCGCCGTGCATCTCAAGTTCCTATTTGATGGGATGTCCTGCTTGTTCGGTTCACTCGTTGATCCATCTAGCAACATCGAAGCATCACGTCCTTGCATCATTCATCAGATGTAAAAATACGAGTATGAACCGAGCAGGGATGTAAACGTTTAAATCATTAGCAACTTATCTTGAACAAAGCAATCGTAGAAATTGAGACGTAGTAGCCCAGCAGCTTGGCCAATGTCCTCTTGGAACACCTTCTTGAGATGTTCCCTAATGATGGACTCAGCCTCTGGGCAAGTCTTCTCGTAGAAAGACCATGAGAGGCCCTTCACGAGTTGAACGGAGCTTGAAACACCAACATGTGAAGCTATCACAAGATAACACATCCAAACAAAACAAGTAAAATGGAAAGCCATGATATTATTGGGGGTTGTGCAACATAGTTGAACTAAGCAAGGGTCATTATTTATAGGTAAACTAACTTGCCTTGGTGCAAAAGCAATCCTGAACTCGTTTCGCTATGCCAGCAATTTTGCAACTCTTTTTGGTTCAAGATGGGGCTGACGGTTCAAGGGACAAACGCGTTTAGAACCAAAAAAGCTTAAGTGAGAAACTTTTGTCAACTCAGCTGAAATTTTGCCAATTGAGTAGAGGTGGTTTGTTTTGGCCTAGACTAACCTTAAGCACGCAATAAGCAAGGTAAATTGACTTGATGTAAAAGCAATCTTGAACCGAGCAAGGGTCCTCCTCATTTTGCTATGCCTAGTCCGTTTTAATTTTCACGTCTTCATTTCTCCCTTTCTATTTCAATGCATGCTTACCGTGTCGCTATCGTGTTCAATCTCATTTTTTTTTCCTTGCTTTAGTCATGGATAATAGTAAAAGGGCAAACTTGCAAACTCATTTATTGTGAGACTCTTTTTGGTTCGAGATAAGACTAATGCTTTGAGGGGCAAATGCATTTACAACCCAAAAAGCATGTAGAGTTAAGTGAAAAACCTTTGTCAAACTTAGCTAAAATTTCAACAAATGTTAATTGAGTAGAAGTGAGTCTCAGACACCTAGGGCGCGCATGACAACCATTTTGTTCCAAAAATAGTTTCTAGAACAGAAATAGATTTTTCTATTTCTATTTCTAGAAGAGTTTCTAAGCAAAAATAACCGGTTGATAACGAAACAAAATTTCTACTCTAAAAATAGAAATTCATTTGATAACGACACAAAATTTCTTTCTTTCGGACGGCGGCGGCAATGACCACCGACCTTTAATATAAAAAATAAAAATGATTTAGTAACAAAAAAAATAAAGAATAAAATAAAATAAAATAAATCATAAAAAATAAAATAAAAATATCATTTTATTTTAAAATTAAAATATCCTTAAAAATAAATTTATTTATTTATTCTATTTTATTTTATTTTATTTTACGAATAAATTTATTTTAAAATGAATAAAAATTAAAAATAAAAATAAAATTATTTGGCAAAACACTCAAGGAAAATAAAATTAATTTATTTTTATTTATCATAAATAAATTATTTTAAATAAATTTATTTTTAATAAACTAAAAATAAAATGATAAATAAAATAATTTATTTATTTTTAATACATTTATTTTAATTTTTAAATGAATAACATGAATATAATTTTATTATTTTTAAATGAATAAAATGAATTTATTTATTTATTTATTTATTTATTTTTAATAAAATGAGTAGAGGCAGAGGAGGAGGAGGAGGAAGAGGTAGAGACGTAGAGGAGATGAGGGAGGACTCACCGAAATTAGAGTTTAGTTGGAGAAATTATTTCTGATTTCTCTTCCAGAAATAGAAAAACTTATTAGGTTTATCAAACGGTTTATTTTAAAAAGCAGTGCGAAATAGAAAAATTATTTCTGAGAAATTTTGGTTATCATGCACTCCCTAGAGTACCAAAACTTGGCACGGATATGGCACGGATGTGGCATGGATTTGGCACGAGGGGCACTTAAATGCCAAAAGTAAAGAAAGTGATAGTTAAGTGTTAAAATGATAGCAAAATGGATTTTCGACAAGTTTCACTGAAGTTGGCACTTAAGTGTTCCATTTAAAAAAAAAAAATGGCATTTAATTGTCACTTTCCTAATTTTTGGAACTTAAATGCCCCCTCACACCAAGTTTTGACACTTAGGTTGTTCTTTTACCGAGTAAATGTGGTTTATTTTGGCCTAGAATAACCTAAAGAAAGCTATGAATCTTGTTTGGAATTAGGCTATGTTTACAAATGTGGACATTGTCCAATTGCAAACTCAACTGAAAATCAATAGAGGTGATGTGAGTATCCACTGTTGTAAAATTAAAGTAGAAGTTGATCGAGACCTTACAAATCAAGTTAATGTGAAATCGCTAAAGAAATAAATGAGGAATATCAAGGACCTTATATCAAAAATTTATGATGTTCGGTCCAAGTATTAGTAACTAGTAATCGGAGAATCATAGTTAGAATCGCTCAAGGTGCTTGCATGCCAAAGGACAAGCAAACGACACATTAAGATGGTACCTTCAAGTATTTGGCAGGGAAAGGAGAATTTGGATCCTCGAAATGAAATTATGGAACTCACATTGCTGGAACCGGACAAGCCGGTCATAAGGTTCTAAGCAACACTTCTGTGGTTGATAATGGTGAGTTACTTGTGCTAAAAATGACGGACTGTTATGTAGGCTTTTTTCATCTATATACAAATAGATAGATAGATGGAGGAGATCATGTATTTACTTAGCAATGATTTAATTATCTCTTTGGAACATAAGTTTATGATAATGTTATTAAGATAATATAGATAGGCCATTCATGCCTCCGGCCCCCTCCCAAAAAAAGGGGATAGTAACATTTATCATTTGAATTAGATTTGTTTATAATAATGTTATTAAGATAATGAATGAAAGTAGAATGTCGCACATAACACTGCATCAATTTTATATTTGGATTCTCATGAGTGACATAATTTTCCTTATTTGATCATATCTTTTTTATCACCTTGAAAATCAATGTCTTGGTCATTGCTATCAAATTCAAAAAATTAATCCTCTCATACAAAGTATGAACAGGTTCATAATTAAAAATGCTATAAGGATGGTCCATGATCATCGACATCGAAAAACACATCAATTATGCCTACAAAACCATCACATTAGGATTCGATGGTCTTAACTGAATTTGAAATTGTAAGTCAAATTCGAAAGCAACACGACGGAGTATGGCTGCCACATCTAGAATAAGTCGTCAACTTAAGTAAATGCATTTAAGCGAGGAAAAAAATGAGACTTAAGCCCAACAAGGCAAGTTAAAAGACAGAACGATATATGATTGGAGTTCACTAATTAATAGAGTCTGCGTTCTGATGTCTAGTCAATCAATTTGCATGAAATTAACGCAGGGTCTAGTATATAATGGTGGGGTTTGAGAGAGCGTGCGACATCGTATCCCAAAGCTATCTTGTAATTTACTCCATTAGTAAAATAATCTCGAATAAAAAAATGTCAACCTAATTTTTTCTCATCTGAGTTTCAGGATTTGATCCTAGGGAGGACAATTGGCAATGCTAGAGAGAGTGGGGGAATAACCAAGATTAGAACTTTGAATTTGGGATTCCTTTACTATGTTTTCCATGACATTCGGCCTTCTCCATTCACCAACCCATTTAAGCACTTAAATAATGTTGTTGTACGCTTGGCCCAACCTTGTTTGGGAGTACATTCTTTCTTTGTTCTTATTTGGAAAATAGAAAAAAAAAAAAAAACAGATATATCTTCAGATTTGATGCTGGAGGATGACTGACTGTTGCGTTGGAGAATAATGTGTCCACTGACCAAGAGTCAACCTCAGCTCATTTTTTTGGGAAAAATAAATAAATAGATACATCAACTCGTTGTTTTCTTAGCTCTTGTGGTATCAAAAAGATTAATTTTCTTTCTGGCAGTCTTTTTTGCGCCTTCTCTTCTCTCTTCTCTGCATGATCCAAACGTTCAAGCTGGCAGATCAAATCCTGGGTTTTCATCCCCAGAGAGGCAAATGAGTAGTTTGGTTGAAATGCAATTATGCCGAGTGGACTAAAATCAAGTGGGAGATTAAAAAGATACTGATTACATAAGCAATCTCCATTTAGAGCAAAATATGCTGTAAAGGAGAGATTAAGGTCGAGAAACACTATTTTCAAATGCGATTACAAATCAAGTCTCGGCTACATCTTTTCGGATTGTCTCGATACTTATAAAAGTTGTAACAACAAACCCTTCCTAATTTACAAAGATAAATAACAAAAACTCGGTAGAAATAAAAAAACTAAAGATCCTATACTTAAATGTCAGAAAAAGCTATCATTGCCTGGCTTCATTGATCATACTTTGAAGTTACTACAGAAGATGGACCACCCTTTTGTCCTGGACCACCCGAGAACAAGCCCTAGCCACTTACTTCAGCATTGGCTTGACCCATTCCGACAAGGAGAGGGACCCGACCCCGTCACTTTAAAAGCGGGTCGCCCCACTTCGCAATATATGGACCTCCGAATGGCCAAAGACTATTGTAGATGATGATGGTGATCTCTTTCTCGATTAGGAAACTAGGGGGACACATCTAATCATGTGACCAACGGTGATGAGGCGAAATGCTTCAAGGATTCTAGATGTTCAAACTAATTAGCAACGCGTTATGTGCTCAGAGATCCGATTTTAGCGCGTCTTTCGTGTAATTTTTGCTCATTCTTCGAAGTTTCATAGCGAAAAATGCGAGCTTATCCCAATGCCGACCAAGCCACGGGTCGTTGCCAGGGCGGACGGGATGAAAAATCGTGGGAGCTATTATGTCCACATGCTCGAGAAACCCCAAAATTCAACAATCTTGTGATGTGGAAAGTATGTGGAGACAAACCAGGGTTTTAAGCCTCGCCATGAATGGTGCTGTGAGAGATTTTCTTTTTCTTTGGTTTCCTTTTTGTTGGTTTATAGATTCGAGAGGTGGGGTCTTGGGACATTAGTGGATTTGAGTATTAGGTAATGCGCAAAAGCTATCTCTATTTGACAAATTGATATAATAATATATATATCAAATCGGTTATATTTTCAAAGCAATATTATATTGGTATTGCAATTCATCACATACACGCTCTCATGTTTCTTACAAGTATCAAGTTAAATTCATTTCAAAAATAGTCGAGCGCAAAAATAAATTCAACATGATAGCTTTATTCCACATATCTATAGTTTTTTTTTTAACTCGGTCTATTTATGTAAGTTTCCATGACAAATCAAACATCTAAACAATAAATGGATGCCTTCCAATATCGTGAAAAAAAAAAGGGTAAAAATCTACATTTTTTTGTAAAAGCGAGATATGCAGTACAAAATATCGATTGTTTACATCCGTGAAATTCTTAGTCTAGTTTAGCAACCCCGATTCACAAAATGTTTCTAAGTTTCACGAGGGTGGCATATCTCGAATCATTCGGACAAAAGGCTGTTTCTCTGCATTGCTTGGGGTCATTATCCAAATCCGCGTTTGCCTGATTTTGGCTTTCTGTGGTTTTTGCTGAGAGCAAGATGACAAGCTTGGTCGGCATTATTCTATAAGACAGTACTTTCTCTACAGAAGGAAAGAGAAAGGGGGAATTAACAGCAAGCTTCGTGGTTAAGATTATCAACATCCGGACAGCAAATCAGAAAATCGGACAACAGGAGAGAGAGAGAGAGAGAAAGAGAGAGAGAGAGAGAGAGAGAGAGAGGGGATTTTGGTGAGTGTGTGTTTTGGCTTGGGGGGAATAGTTTTGTCCCGAAGATTCTGAAAATACCAAAGCTTTAAGGCTTGATCTCGGCTTTTTCCACACAGCGAAAAAGCAAAGAACCCACGCAGGCCATAACCTTCGGTGGATCCCCTTCGTGCCCGCGCCCTTCTCGTCCCTCGAAATCCGAATCCCAAGTTCAATTCTTCCTCTTTTTTGTCTCGTCGTAATCTCTTCCCTCTTTTCTTGAACAGCAACTGTGCTCTGTTTGTTATATCTCGCTAGGGTTTCTCGAAAGTCTGCTTTTTTTCCCCTTCCCGTTTCTTTTCTTTGGGTTTGATTGATCCGGGTCACCTCAAGGAGCTGACTTTACGTCTCTCGTGGGCTGTTTGTTCGTTTTGTCGAGTTGGGTCTTTAGCTAATCTTGCCATCTTTGACCTGGAGAGGGGTTTCTATTGTTTTTGTCCCGGTATTCTTAGTGGGTGATGATGAGGAAGCTCGAGCTCTTCTGGGTCTACCTCTATGTCACGTGAATTGAGCCCGTCGAGTTTCTTATGGAGGAAATTTTAGCTTTGGATTGATTCTTTTTGGGTCTTGGTGGGAATTAGATGGCATTCTACCAACCGGTGCCTGGTTCTCCGTTCACCGGTTTTGGGGACACGACTTATACGAAGGTGTTTGTGGGGGGATTGGCATGGGAGACCCAGAGCGAGACTTTGATGCGCTATTTTGAGCAGTTTGGGGACATTCTTGAGGCCGTCGTTATCACTGACAAGAACACCGGCCGATCCAAAGGCTATGGATTTGTAAGTATTGATGTTCTGTAACTTGTGACGGCTTAGCTGTTGTTATATGGGGATGTCAGTATTATTTGTTGCTTCTCAGTGGGTGTGTTCGGTTCTTTTTCTTCTTCTTTTTTCGGTTCAATATGATGGTGATGAGTTTATGGCTATCGTGTTTTTATTCTTGGATTGGATTTATATGTTTATATGGAGGTTAGGTGACATTCCGCGATCCTGAATCTGCGAGAAGAGCTTGTGAAAATCCCAGCCCAGTTATCGATGGCAGAAGGGCTAATTGCAATTTGGCTTCTCTCGGCCGGCCTCGGCCACCCCTTCCTTATGGTACTTTCTGTTTTGATCCACAGTACTACATGAATGTGAACATTGCATGCGCCTACTGCTTTGATTTAAGACTTGAATTGTTTATGCAGTGCCGCGTGGCACTTGAGATGGCATGACATGAGATGATGGGAGTTAGTTTTCTGTTAATTGCTGTTGGAGTTGTGCATCCCAACAAGAACTTTTTCGTATTGTAAGGGTACCAATTGCAGTAAGTAGAGAGCAAGCTAGGTTTACCACAAACTTCTATTAAAATTAATCTATCCATTGATTTGATGAAAATTGGTGTTAAAACCAGTGGATCTATGCACCACTCAGTTGGCCTGTTCAAAGATGTAATTGTTCGGTATAAGTTTCTGTGGACATTGGTCCATAGTCAAAGTATGCTGAAAATCTGCATTTAGGGGGCGAGCGGTGAGAAAATTATAGTATGTCCCCTCAAAGTTTGTTAAATGACTGCCAAATGAGTTGTGAAATTTGGCATCTTGTATGTTGACCACCAAATAAATCCCTCAGATTGTAAGCTGCATGATGTGGCTCTTTAAACAAGTACGGGGAGCAGGGTCTTTGGGCATATTCATCAATTATGAGTTTTACAATGTACCGACGTTCGATTTGTGATATGCACTAATCACTTTTTAGACTTTCTAGTTTCTGTTTCTTAATCTAATGGATGCTTGTTTTATTGTCCTAGGGCGAATGAGACCTGCACCACCTCTGATTGGAAGTGCGCAGACTCCCAGGGGGAGCTACGTGGGGAGCCCTGTTTACCACCATCCAAGTTCTTATGGTTATCAGCCAGGATATGTTTATCCTCCTTATGGGTAAGTCCAAAGTCATGTCATTTCCTGGAAGGAACCTACAGTTATTAGTCCCAGCTAGAATTGGATGCTTGTGCTTCTGCGCAATCTGGATTTCAAGAGATATAGCAATTAGCATACCATTCAGAACTTTCAAAATCAGAGATTAGATTGATTGATCACATTCAAAATTGAAAATCAGGTATACTCGAGTACATGGAGCATCTTCTTTTTTGTTTACTCAGAGAGATATTGTTTGAGCAAAGTTAAAGACATTACATCTCCCGGATTTTGATTGGAAGCTTTGTTCTTATCTTAAGTTTGTCAAATTCATTCTACTTTTTTTCTGGCCACTTGCAGTATGAAGGACGGCATATTGATTTAACTGGTCAAATTGATGCCATCTTCAACGCATTATTTGACTGGAAAGATTCCTGTTGATGTAATACCTTGATGTGTCTATATCTTCTGAAGCGATTCAATCACTTTCTTTACTGCAGGTACACTACATATGGGCCTGAATTTGTCTTTCCACAGGTTAATCCCAGAATCCTTATCGTCGAAATTTCAACTTTTCTTAGAAGTTGTAGCATAAAGTTTTTAGAATCCCATATCGAGCTCTCTGATATGAGTTTACTTACTTCCTCTTCTATATTGCAGGGCGTCTATAATCCTTACATGGCCCAGCATTACCTACAAATGTATGGGGCACCATCCACAGATAACAGTGACGTATACTCATTTGGGCAATCAGGTCATCTACCTCCGGGTAATCATGGGTATACAATGTTTCGTGGTTATCGGATGCCAGGTCAGCATATTATGCAACTTGGGGGACCCAATATAACTGGAGGAACTACTGCTGCAGTTCCAACCATTCAAGTGCCTTACCCTACTGGTATATTTATTTCTCACTCTCTCTTCTAAGTCAACAAAGTGATCTTTCTGGAGTTCCTATGATGTCGGGAATACACATCGTTATGATGATATTGGGGTTGTTCAACAATGCCTTTCTATTGAGACTTTCCACTCCAACACTTAAATTTACCCGTTGCGTTTATTTAGGTTTAATTTTTTAGCAAGTCATCTTGACTATATAGGTCTGTCAATTAACTGGTTTTTTAGGGTGAGCATGATGCATTGGCCTTGCTTACTAAATTACGCTTTACCAGGTGTCATGATATGTTGACCTATCTTGTGGCCTAGCTTCCACTTGTGTGATATTGCTGTCTGCATCTCTGAGTAGAATGAATGGTGCAGAAGAGAAACTTTTGGTTGATAGCACAGATGCAATATAAACATGTATATGTATATGTAGTAGAGGGGTTGGCACAGAAAGTCCAGAACTCGCTTGATTCTCTTCTTAGGAAAATGCATCTACCTCTCCTAATCCAATGGAAACCCTTTTACTGCCACTCACATGCACACACATGTATACACATGCAGACTGATGGCAACCGGAATTCCTGCTTTTATAATTAGCAGCTTAATGCTGAATGGTGAACAAGAAAAGACTGCTTTATCCTGTTCTGTTGGGCAATAATCATGTGCTAACTCGATCTGTGTTTCCTACTTCATTCAACTACTTGCAATGACTGAAATTTTTAGATGTGCTTAACTTTAATTGTGTGAGCTTCCTTGTGTTGGCCAGGTATAGTAGCACCTGCTCCTGGACAGACCCAGATGAGACTACCAACTCATTCTCCTCAGTTCACTAACACTTCTGATCAAACGACTGGTTGAGGGGGAGGTCAAAGGTCATAATGTCAGGTAGAGTTCATACACGTAGCTATATCTTCCTCGTAACATTTTGGGTATATCACTGGTGGAGCTGTCATGTGAACCCTTTTGCAGGTAATCCTTAGATTGCAGCAGGACTTAGAGCAGCAGCTCTGCTACTTGAGTGGCAAGCTTCAAATCTAGCCTTGCAAGTTGTCATATTTGCATTCTAGAGGTAACTATGAATGTTCTCATTACCTTGTTAGAAAATGGAATAGATGGAGCAATCTAAAGCAGATTTAAAAAGGAGTTGAACTGGAAAAGAAAATGCGCATGCTTTATGTACTCTCTAGGATGAATTTCCTAACATCAAAGGTTTTGCTAGAAATGTTTGCTTAACACAATATGCTCAGTTACGTTTCTGAACTGGTACTTATTTGCTGGTCTCTACTATAATATTATATCAAGAGCTCATCTTTTGCTTGTAAGGCTTGGGTTACATGTGAGATGGTAGGTTAGCCAGCTTTGGACTTGGGAACAAAACGACTGCACCCGCAAATTGGAAGTGTCTGATTACCGTTGCATGTCATTGTTTCTTTGCTCAACCTGAATGTCTTTAAAAGTTATTTTCTTTCTGGCTCAGGATCGATGATCTAGTGATGCCTTACCATTTTCTTATGATTGTCCGGCACAATGTGGTTAAAGCCATACTTGCAAAGGGGTGATTATAAATTTGTGACTGTTTCTTGCAGGTAACTTTGTTATATCCACCAAAATTCCACCGAAGTCAGTTGTAAGATGTTTCGAGTCAGTGAAAGGGCAATGGGTTGCTTTTTCATCTGTGTCTGTCAAGGGCTGAAGCCAAGCGGCAGAGCAAGATCAATGTTGTTGCCGGAACATAATTTCCGGCAGTACCATGTAAATAATGTAAATTTGTAAATGCTGTACCAAAGAATCAAGATATGATTCTTTAATTGTGTCAACCCTAGGCACGGGTTCTTGGTCAATTCTTAGTTTGTATGATATCTCCAATGACTTTGTTAATAAAAATTCCATCATTTCTGACTCAAAAAGCATGTTTTGAGCAGTAGCGCGTGATGATACAGTGGGTACCAGCTTTTCCTTGCCATGGTGATGCTCATTCTCTCCTTGCCTTTTTGGGTAATTGTGTTTTATTGACTCAAATTGTAAACCTTCAACTCAATACCTATGCTAAGTAGCATCGAAACGCGACACAACACGCCGACATATTTTTAAAAAAACAGATAATTCCGACATGTTGAATATATATTTTTATATATACATAATAATTATCATTTTAATGTTTATTTCAATCAAATTCATAAAAAATAAATAAATAAATAATTAGAAAAGCTTAGAATGAATATTATTAAAAAAATTAATCAATCATTTATTAATATCATTCATTGTTTCAATTTAACAAATTCAACTCTATTTCAATAATTCATAAAATTTGGAGAAAAAACAAGTGATTCATATTTTGGACTCGAATGTTAAATATGTTGGAAGATGAGAAAAAAACTTAAGGATCAATTATGTATCACGGGAAGTGAAAGTCAAAAGAGAAGAGAAGATGTTTTTCTTATTTCTCCATTTATTATTTTTATTATTGTGTTTTATTTTATATATATATAGACTTTTCATTTATTTAATTTTTAAAATTGACATCGATATCAAAATATTTTCTTATTTCTCAATTTATTATTTTTATTATTGTGTTTCATTTTATATATATATATTGACTTCTCATTTATTTAATTTTTAAAATTGACATCGATATCAAAACTACGTGCCGGAAACTCGTATATTAAAATTCCGACTCGAGTGTCGAGAAAGTTGACTAGATGTGTGTTGATCGAATGTTGAAGAGTGTCCGAGAATATTGGAAAGTATTAGAAAGTGTCAAAAACGTGTTAAAATGTCTGACATGACACGAAAACTTTTAAAAGTGTCGGGTGCTTCATAATACCTATGTATATAAATAAGAGGTAGTTTGGTAGACAAGAACCCATTAGATGGGATAAAAATTTCTGGCTCATATGATACAGTAGCAGCACTGTCACATTATGTTTCACAACATTACATTATCATCTCAACTTCTATTCGAGACCAAAATTTTAACACTGTAGAACTACAATGCCAGAGTTACCACCACAAATTTGGTTCCGAGCAATAACTCGATACGGTCTTTCCAGTACGATCCATACGATGTGGCAACACCATCTTCCGGCTTCTGAAAGAATTGGTGACCATCAACTGATTTCACAATGACTCCGGACTGGTAGATGGTCTTATCCTCGACGGCATTCGTACAAGCTCATCTAGTCCACTGCCGAACTTGTACATCGAGGACTGCGTCGGTGTAATGGACATTTTATTCAACGCATAGTCAAATTCTTCCATATCAATATCTCGCTCGTCAAAACTTGTAGCCATTCCGTCGCCTCTGTTCTCCACTGCGCCATCAACAGACTCTTCTCCATCTTCATCGCTGCTTCCTTCCGCGTCTTCGTCTTCATCGTCATCATATGTAGTTTTGACCATTGACCAAAATATGAAGTTTGGCCGGATGAATCTGCAGAATACATGTTTCAAAGAGAAAAGTATGGTCAGCACTCCTTTCCCCCTTCCCCTATAGTTACATGTTAAAGACGGTATAGTTAACAGTCCACGCGCTGGTAGCTATCCCTTGAAAAGTTGAAAGC
The DNA here is from genome assembly GCA_017140185.1 of Eucalyptus polyanthemos subsp. polyanthemos. Taxonomy (NCBI): domain Eukaryota; kingdom Viridiplantae; phylum Streptophyta; class Magnoliopsida; order Myrtales; family Myrtaceae; genus Eucalyptus; species Eucalyptus polyanthemos. Next base: position 36,155,261 of record CM029466.1, on the reverse strand, counting down.
ACAGTACGACAGAAAATTTAGTTCTCATTAAATTCAACTCTAACATCAAGAATTTGCACTTAAGACAAAAGGTTCTATTTCATGCAGAAACCCTTAGCCCTTTCATTATTCTTAACACTACCATTCTACTAACACATGGAACCATTCCAGTGATTAGCATAGACAGGTTTCGTGTTCTCCAACCAAATCCAACAATAAAGAGCACATTACAAACAGATGCCAGCCTGAAAACCATGCAAAGAGCACATCTTTTGATGTAACTCTTACATTTTCTTGAAGTCAGCCACAGTAGGCAAATCACTTCTTAGTTGGATATTCAAAACCAAACAAAATATACCCGTTGATATGCACTCACATTCTTTTGGCCCATAATTACTAATTTGCAAAGCTTTAAGGCAAGAGAATGAACCTGTCGCTTTTCTTCAATAAACATGGGTCAAAAGGAAAGAACGTGTCTAGCCTCTCCAGTCCACCAAAAGCCCTTGAAAGTTCAGTCTCCAGGATGTCATCAGAGATAGAAGTCTTAGACACCGCAAAGAGCCTAGCTGCTCTTGCCTGTTTAAGAAATTCCCCCACTACAGATGGGAGGCATACCTGTAAGAAGATGAGAAAAGCTGGCTGTAAGTCAAGGATGAAAAAAAGCTAATGTAAGGTTGGAAAAAATTCTTGTAAAGAATAATATGCAGAATGCTTTTGATGGTAATTGCAAATTCAAAAGAGAGAAAAATGCAAAAAAAAAAGTTCTAAAAAGTCAGGAGAAGTTATAATTCATGGCAAATCTATAATTATATAAGATAGCAAAGCTCACCTTTAATGGATCAGATTTGTGCTTTAGGATTGTTTCTATCGGCATAAGGAAAAGCTGTGACTTCAGCCGTGGAATGCTCATCATTGACCACATTCGAAAGCAAAGCACATACATAATAGCCTGTGATATAGAAAGCTAATGCATCAGCACTTCCACCCTAACATTCTTTCCAGTTACACATCATCACAAAGAGATTTGCTCCAAAGACCCCAGACGGTCCGACTGAATTTTTTCCTCAAAAAGACAAGGTTGTCTCAGCAAAAAGCTCTATCAGTGCAAATGTGGCAGAACAATGGCTGTAATACTAAGCCATTGATGATTATCCCCAAAAAAAAAAACTTCTTCATGCATACCAAGCCAGATGAGCGTTCAAAATTTCCAATTGTCAGGAGACAGGGAAAAACATCAGTTGATAAACACACGTTTTCATAAAAGGCTCCTTCTAAAAGAATATATGCATAAAGGCACTCATTTGTCCTAATAACAATAAAAACCAATCTTAATCTCAACTTGCAATCTAACTAAGATATGATGTTACCTGGCAGCCAGCATAGAAAACTCGATGAGCCAGTGGATTAACGTCCTCATCCTGAACTTTGCAATAGTCCAAACACCAATCAACCAACCTGAGGAATTAATAGTCAGCAGAATAAATTCATCAACAAATCATCTTCACATAGAACTACAGTTATACCAAAAGCTCTCTCATGGGAGCCTCTAACAGAAATTTCCATAAATTTAACTATCATAACCTTTTCAACATTGTAGTAATGTAACTGGTAGAAAGAAACTTTCCGCGGGACAGATAGCTAGCAAGATATGCAACTGCACTCATCCTGCAAAAGATGGGATATAAAATCAATACCTAGAGCAAGAAGCTTTAAACAGTAACTGCCAAGTTCAATAAAGATACCAACAAGATGTTAATCTTAACACCAGTCTAACTCTTCAAAAGAAAACAATATTGAGATCATTCATAGGTCAAGAAAACCATAACGTTGGGCACATCCATGGCAAGCTATACTATTTGTTGTGTATAAAAAGGATATAATTTTTAGATAACAGTGCACACCATTCTAAGTGAACTCACGATGTGGCATTGCAATGGAACTTCAAAGGATAGGCTATAATACCTTGTATTTGGCGGGTGATCATGGCAAACAAAAATATCTAGAAGCATTCGAGCAAATCTCACACCACAGTTCTCAGGATCCAGCGCGCAGGCGTAGAACATCACAAACTGCACTATGCAAAGTTGATAAAGCTCAGAAAGGGAGTAAAGAAAAGTCTGTTTCTGTAAATAAATCTGGAAGCATGTGCTCATTACCTGTGCAAACTTGGACTTGTATGCATTCAGAACAGTGATTCGAAAAGAATGGAGAAGAGTCTCAAACACCTACTCAACAAAAGATTAACAAAGATCAATATACCAGATTAAAAAGTTCGGAACATTGGTGGACCAAAAACCAATTATAGTCAGCAAGAATTTATTAGAGTCCAGGTAAAACCTCAAGCAACCGGCCACGCCCTTGACAGGATTCAAGATACTCAAAAGTCAACACCAACAAGCTATCCAATTTCTCAGCAATGATATTTCCTCGCAGACTGTTTCTGCTTAAATGCTTTCCTGGAAGCTGCACAAGTAGCTTAATCAGTGCATCATGTAAGGTGAGACTATTGATCAAAACTATATAGCTCTATAAACCCAAAAGAAGGATAGATATTGAAGGTAACGGAAACCATGGATCGGTATTCATTGCACAATGCAACATCATATCCCACAAAAGGCGCATGACTACCATACCACGAACCAGAACCTCCGTCAGCCAATTCCTGTTGGGAACTTACAGGTTAGGCTGGTGACCCCTATGCATGTTACCTATTTTATAGTTCATGATTACACGGAAACAGAATCCATTATAAACTTTCTAAAGGTCAAATTTTGAAAGAAAGCACGAATCTTTTGCTTAAAAGTTTTCCATGCATAGCGTCTGAGATGAGGAGTTTATGTGCACTTGCAATTGCCTTAAGGACCTCAATTGTATAGCCACACTTGGACAATTTTAATATAACTAAGGCTGAAATGCCCAATGGTGCATGACAGGTCAACATATACAACTAATCTGATTCATTCACAATATCCTCTGAGATTTCACTAAGCATATCAAATATAACTGGAGTGAATCCACAATAACCTGATCCAGTCAAATCTGTAATGCTATCTCACCTCACCACCTTCGTCATTCCAGTCCTCTTCATCCTCTTCCAAATCTTCTAATTCCATCTCAAAAATGCCTTTGCTAGAGTCTTCTTGTAGAATATCCTCCCACCCAATCTCCAACTGAAGATAGTGGAAAATTGTATTAACATCAAGCAAACCCTTCAATAGGAGTATCAACAATGAACTGTATTATGCTTACATCCAAATCTAATAGTCTGTCCACTACCGCCGTAAGCATTGTGCTCCCAACAAGTTGTCCCATACTACCACTCTCCAGCTTGAACATGTTCTCCACATATGTCATGATGACCTACAAATGAATAAGGTTTATCTTCAAATACCTTACCAACATTAATGAGCTAATTGAAGCACCATCACATCCTACTTGAGGCAACTGAACGAAGGTTGTGTTCATTTATCAGCAAAAATTCAGAGCAGGTCTCATTGAGCCACATCCAAAACATGGAAAAATAAAATAATAAAAGAAACAAATGAAAGAAAGCACTACAATTTTCACCAAGGACAAAGCAAGGAGGTTGCAAATCAAAGACAATACATACAAAATATAATATATGATTCCACATATAGAAGTGACAAATATAGCGACTAGATTGGTGACATCGAGAATATTGAATTGAGCTTTTTTTACGTATTCTCTTTTTCAAAAGCTTTATTATCAAAACCTGCCAATTGGTGAAGGTAAACTAGAAGATGCTGCATCACTTTCAATCAAAGTAATATTATACATGAAGATTCAATCAACCAAGTAACAGGTTCATAAATATCAAAAAGCATCCCAACTTAGTGGTGTTAGTTAACATCAGGATTCTAAAGGAAACTGAACTCACAGCTTCATTATCATATTGCCTTGGCATTCTTTGGACGACTAATGACAATAATCTCATGGGAGCAAGAGGAACCAAATGACCAATACTTTCTAGAGCTGAATGAACCCGAGAAAGAACTTGGTCTTTTCTTGAGAGGCCCCGTGGCTGCTTTAACAGGGCCAGGAAAGAATATGGCGGGACAAAATTCCTTATAAGCATATCCAGGCAAGAATCAACATATTTTCCACTGGAAGCAGCCTGCTCCAGAATAAAATCACAAAAGAAAAGGGAAAATAAATGAGACCAGGCCAAGCTGAATTGTATACTATGGAAGCCAACAACAGACCAAATTACCATACCAGAGATATGATTAAGTCAACCAACGCATCCATGACTTCAGGTCCATAATTCCACATGCTCATTCCATATATCTGAACATAAATCCATTCTTCAGAAAGCCACTTACGAGAATAAGATCAAAGTAGATGAACATATCATTGATTACTTACAGAAGAAAGAAGAGACTCGTGATGCACCACATCTATGCAGGAAACTGTACCTGATAGCGCCTTTAAACAAGTCTATCGAACAAATGATGGCAACAATTTAAAATCCACGTAGGCAAATCAACAATAAGAGGTAACCATTAGACAACGGAAAGAAGATAAATGTACAGGGAAACCTACCACTAGCAGAGCCACCTCATCAGGTGAAAGTCGTTCTCTGTGATGCATGACCCCAATGAGCTCATCATAACTTTCACTATCACCCTGAACCAACGGATTTGAGAAATCTCATTAAGATACCAATAAAGCAGCATATTTCAGCATGCTTGACCTCAGAAAATTAAACATGACCTGATCATCATTCCATCTAGAAGAGCCAAAAAAGGAGAGAAGGCAGTGAAAACATCAGAGCAAAAGTAGCAGACTGCAGTCTACTGATTCACAGGGCTTACCAAAGACACTGATTTCAGAGCAGTCCTAACGTGATAAACCAACTCATTGTCGGTGAAATTAACGTCCTCCATCTCAAGAAACCCTGCCCTTTCGTTGGCCAACTCCACGCCCATGGTATTCAACCCAGACCCAACTTAGCTACACTTAATTCAGCAGGACCTGGGGCTGATAAATTATTCAACCTGAAAAGGAAAGGCAAAGAAAGTATTCACCATACACGAAATTCAAACTCTTTTCTTCAACCCAATTACTGAATTCCATCAAGCATTCATCCGAGCAAAGCCTCTAACAAATCGCCAGCACAATTCATACGCAACCGCGCGAGCACTACATTCTTCTTTTTGGTATAAATGACTTCAGATACAGCTGACTCACACACATACATAAGCAAATTAGCCGCACTCAACCAAAACTAGTTCCCAGAAAGTCACACGACCATCTCCAAATCCATCGCTAAACACTAAACTACCTCTCGGAGCTGAAAACAGATGCGAGGAACTTCGGAAAAACGAGAAACAAGTCGAGTACATACAAAAGGAAGCGTCGACGAATTTCACGGAAACTCCAGGGCCGCCGCCGACCAGGGCCGCCGCCGTGCCGGGGACGCCGCCGTCCGAAGTGGGTCCGCTCGCGCCGCGCCGGCGAGGCTCTCTCTTCGCCTTCTTCCTCGCTGTCGGCCGCCGAAGCTCGAGGTCGGAGGAGGGTTTGGGAGCAAAGAGAGGCCTCGGAAAGAAGGGCGAAAGGTTATGTTTTATATATACGTTGAGAATTGTGTTATTTGCATGTCGGTCCTCGAAGTTCCGTGTATTTCCGCCGGGCGCCACGTTAGCAAAGCCGCCGCTTGGCGGAGAAGAAGCCCTTTCATACTTCCAAAGAACTCGGGAGTCCAAGGCTCGAGTTTTGGATTTTAGCATCGCAATAGTGGATCGGAAATACTTTGATCTCATAAAATAATATTTCTAATTATTAGATCGTCATAGATTTCTAATTCAGGATAGTGGCAAAAACATCATATACATGCTCCCGAACATTCTGTACGATTTTCTTTATATTGTCATCGAAATAACGTAGCTTGATTAGCTAGATTCAATTTCTATCATAATTTCGTCATCTTAGAAAATATTCAATGGCGGATTTTCATTTAATAATTACCTTTGAGAGCAATGCATAACATCTAATTTGCAATGGACCCATCTTTCTCCTTGCAATGATTTTTTTTTTTTTTTAGGCATTCTTAGTCCGTTGTGCTTTCAATTAGGATTAATAATTGCCTAAAAGGAAGCATCGATTATGACGTTACAAATTAGCAATTGTTGAATATAACATATTATGCAACTCTTCCTATTAAGAATTTTCTTGAAATATATGTATCATATTCTCTTAATGTCGCAATAATGTTGTCAAATTGTATTTTCTTGTGTCATAAAAAAAAAAGGTAATTAGGAATTTTCTTAATGGCAAGGAGCCCTTGTATTCTACGCATGATATAATTAGACTTTACGCACGCATTCTCAATCATATTATTATTATTACATGTACCCTCTTATGCCGTGAATTTTCTGTGTGTTAATTTTGCAAGTGCAATTAACGAAGTGATTATAAGTTCGAATGGGTTCGGCCCATCATATCATTCGTGGTCCCATTGCAATCCAATAGAAAAGCCCAAAAGTACCCAAAGGTAATAAGCCCATGATAATGATTCTTTTCCTTCTTTTTCGTCATCCATTGATTTTAAGGAAAAAGTAACAAAAAAATATTAAACTATCCTCACCGTGACACATTTATTCGAACTTTTTTGTAACACAAAAAATCTCAAATTCGTATCGATATGATACATGTATGATACATTTACACCAGTTTTTTGTGACACCCAAAACCTTAAACTCGTATCCATATAGTGTATTTACATCAAAATTTGGGCTAAACATGTTATAAGAGTACAAGTTTGGAGTTTTTGATATCATAAAAAAAAAAAGGGAAAAAGACACCAAAAACCCCAAACTTTGCTACATTATGATACATTTATACCATTTACCCCCATTAAGGGTATTTTTTATTTTTTCTGTTTTTCTTTTTCTTTCTTCTTTTTTATTTTTTTCTTCCTCTCTCTTCCCTCCACCCAAAAACCTTAAACTCGGCGGCGTCGAGCGAGGGTCGCCCTCGCACGGGCGCTCCATATAGTACATTTACATTAAAATTTTTTAAAAATAAAAAGACCAAACATGTTATAAGAGTAAAATTTGGGTTTTTAGTTTAATATAAAAGTTTGGGGTAAATGTATCATAAAAAAATAAAATAAAGAAAATCCGAGATAAACATGTGACAATAGACATAGTTAAGTGCTTTTGTTAGTTTTTTCCCTTTCATTTATTTCCAACGAAGGATCCGAACTTTCCGTGTAAAGTCGACGATGAACTCAAAATTCATTTAACTTAGGTGCATCGGTACGAACAACGTGTTGCTGTGGATGTACCGCGCATTACGTACTTTTCGCATCAATCCTACTTATCAATGTCACATCACCGCACCTAAAACTTGATCCTACTCGAACTTGGCTAAATCGTAGAATGATTGACTAAATCTCGATCAGGGTCGAGGCTCATCCGCGCGAGACGCAAACAAGACAAAGGGCTTGCCTTGAATCATTGATGCTGGCTACCCTGGGATTGCTTCCAACCAACGAGGAGGGCTTGCTTGCGCCTGTACTCCAGTGAGGTGGGCTACTAGGCTGCGTTCCTTATTTTATTATCGGTGCCCCCGCACGTTTGCTCTCCCAATTCTCCTCTATATCTCTTCTTCCCAAGAGAAGGAAATACCCTTTAGAAGTTTTACATCCTAGGAATCCCATGGTCTTGATGGAATCAGAATAAAGTCTTTATAAGGACCTGTTTAAATCCATCATGGACTAGAGAGAAGATGCAAGGAAACGTCACGTGGATCGGACGGAACGCAAACACAATCATCGTACGATCATCGTTAGCTGTTTTCCTTAGCGGCGTCGACGGTGCACATCATGCTCTGTTTTCGTTCTTATCTTCTTCCTCTTCCTTGCAACATCGGATTCTTCGTGGGAAGTTTATTTTGGTGATTCCCGGGGTCAAACGAAAAGGCCATTAAAAAAATGAAGAAGGACAGCTCCAGTTCACGAGCAGAGCGGAGCACGACGCTGCATCGTCGTCTTCGATCTCGCTTTCACGAGTCGCACGCCATCTCTCACGCTGCAGTCCGCCCCATTAATTTAAGGAACGTGTAATACATAAACAAAGCCAAACCCGCCACCATCGCCGCACCACCTTGCCCCGCTTTCTCGCATGCTTCACGCTCACTTCTTCTGATACAACGCATGGCGATCAAACCAAGCTCTCTCTCTCTCTCCCTTCCCTTATAATTATCGCCTGAACAGATGCCCGATTGAGCAAGAGAGAGGCGGAGAGCAAATGGAGATCGCTTACCGCCTGAAGTACTCGAGAAACGATGTAATGTCCCGCCGGGCGGGGGCGGCAGCGGCCCCGGCGTTCTCGTGGAGGTCGGCGGCGAAGAGGGCGTGGAGGCGGCTGACCAGGGGAAGGAGGAAGCTGGCGGCGAGGCTCGCGAGGAGGATCAGATGGATATCACTGCAGGTGAGGAGGAGGGTCTTCAGGGTCTCGGCGGCGAGCGGTTATCAGGAGGTGGGCGATCACCGGCTGGGGAGGTACGACATGTCGAGCTACGCCAAGAACTTCGACGACGGGGAGTGGCGGCAGGAGGAAGAGGAGTATTACAGCAGCCGGTCCTTTGCTTCTAGATTCGGCAGATCTGTAGATGATGATTCGCCAATCTAAATAACACCTGCAAACTCCTTCTGCTTCTTCTTCTTCTTCTTCGAGCTTTATTGCATTGATTCTGTGATCGATTCTTTTCTACTTCTTACCATGCAAAGTTTGATTTTTTTCGATAAGATGAACTTGGTGCATTAGATCCTGTGGTTTTGGCTTTCTTACATGAGATCGCCATCACAGCCGGAATCCGAGACTCGAGATGTTGAAATGCTTGAGAGCCAGAACCAGCCCGATCGAATCGGACTCGGACCATATCGATCATTCCGTCGCAGACTTATCTTTTCGAGCCTAGGATAAGAAAGCCGATGGTTCTAGCTCAGCTGGAGCGGCAATCGGGTTAGGTTACATTCTGTTTACTTTCTCCGTACAAAAGAGCAAAGGTGGAGCATTATGGTGGGGCTACTAAAATGACAACGGTAACTCCGACGAAATGTCTTAGTAGTTGAACGCTTGATGAGATGCGAAGAGCGCACGACAGGCTTTCAACTCGGTAACATGCGAGTTCAAAATCCTTGGTGAAAGACCAAGCAAGTTCGAAACTTTTCTCATATGAAATTTTTCAACTGGGATTCGCCCTAGTGGCCACCTTTTTAATATGGAAGGGGGAAGTGAGGAATTTAAATCCCCACATTCTCAGGGGGAATGGGGTGAGGACGTGTATGTTTCAAGAGTGGGTTTCGACTCCTACGTCCTGTAAGAAGCAAGGCAAAAGTCTTAGAGTGAGTGTAGAGTAGGAATAGAGTAGGACTGACAAAAAAAAAAAAAAAAAAAAAACTTGGTGCACTGGCTACAACGTGCAACATAGGTAGCTTATGCGACTCTTAAAGGTACCGTATGAAGAAGCTCGAGAGCTTGATCCCGCCCATTCACCTCGAGACTCGCATCTATTTGAACTTTCGATCCTAATTCGGTGTATTTGGACGGGGCTATATAATTAATTTCATTTGCGATATTACCTAATGTTCATATATCCTATGCTGATGGAGTCTTTATTCGTGTTGAAACTGCACAAAACGTGATGGTGACAATTTTTTTTTAGAGGAATTAATACTGTCATGGTTTGGAGCTGTGAACATCACCAACTATTTCACAATAAAACCCATTATTGCTGATACCTTCTTCCATAATTTGAGAATACTAAGAATGTTGTCCAAGCAAAATCATGCGGATTCATATTTGTCTTTTTCTTTATCATTGGAGGTTGCCCCAATGATCACTAATCTCACTTCGGAGGGGACAGGTAGGGAGTTCAATTCCCTACCTTTTCAAGGACTAATGTGAGGATGCGTCAATGGAGGACATGGTTTCACAAGCTGATCACAATACATAGTTATAGGGATCAAGAAAAAAAGAGATTTTTTTATGCACAAGGTAGCAACACCTCTAATGTTGCAATCAAAGCTGCCAAGGTTGGAGATAGGGCAGACAGAACATGTCTAAATGGAACAATGCTGTCATTTACACGTGCAATCGCTGGCAAGGTCTATTATTTATTTATTTTTCCTTTCGTGGAGCATTTGAAGAATTAGATAAATTGAAACCGACCATTTAAATCAAGCACCTTGATTGGACTTTTGGTCGACTGAAACATATGACGCAGCGACAAATCCTTATTGGAGTTAGATTATTAACTCGAGTTGAATTACCAACTTGAGTCGGCTATCCGAATTTTAGATACAAATATTATATATATAAGAAGTGGATTTTGATTTTAGCCCACTAAAGAAAATGATGAAAGTGCTGAGATTTTCTCTTTATAAGTCTTTTGAGTTAATTTTTTTTTAAAGATTGTGATATGGATTTATTTGGGAGTGATCTAGCGCTTAATATAAATAAACAATTCTTCTGTCTAATTATGCACAGTCCAAATCAATTCTTGCTCTCCAATGGCTAGATAAAGCAAATCCAAGATTTTCATAGATCGAAAGCCGGGGCACATCCTCCATCACCCAAAACTTATTCCTTCATCCTTTAGAATCTTCCATGGAAAACATCAATTCAGGGACAATTAAGGAAAAGAAGTCACCAATCATCAAGTACCAGTGTGATTAGAGAAGAAGGCATGAATCAATGAATTGCCAAAACCAAAGCTCGGGAATTGTTTGACTAATCGAGGAGAGAGAGAAAATTGACCTAAACTTCTAACATATAAAAGTTGCACGTGGGCGGGCTTGTTGCTCACGTTACTTGATGCGCAAGGCAAGAAGTGGGGTGTCAATGTCAAAGCTGCGAGAAAGTCGACATGATGTGAACGACGGGACCACGGGTTAACGTCCGAGGTGCGACATGTAAATTTGCGAGTGTCACTTCCTTTGTTTTTAATATTTGGATATATATAATTGAAATCCCCAAATTATGTACACCATAATATAAATATCCCACACTTTTTTTACATCGTCAAAAAAACACTAAACTTACTATAACACAAATTAGGAATAATCGATTTTCAATTCAATAAATTCGAAATTGGGGATCAGACTGTCGAACCGCAATAGTCAAGTCTGGTTCAATAGAACCGTTTACTTATTTATTTCTATCACTTTTTTCCTACTACTTGGAATCACATTGACTTAATGTTTAATTCACAATTTACTAATTTTTTTAAAGAAATAATAAAATAGAAAAGTATTTAGTTGATGACCGAACCAACACTACAGAAACTAGACCCTACTAGCGGTCTAGTCCATTCCAGGTGATTCCTCATTCGAACAATCCATTATAAATACCCTCAATTTCATTTTATTTTTGTATATGTGACATATATATTTCCTATTAGAGCTCTATCCTAGGTATATTTCTCTTATCGGTAGAGGTGTAGTTTTTTTTATGTCATAAAAGATGTTTAGGGGATTCATGTACAATTTAGAGTTCTAACGATACAAAAAAGAAAGTTTGGGTAGTTGTGTTATGGTGAGTATAATTTGAATTTCTTTTACAGTATTGACTTTTAATAATTGCGAAAGTGAAAATTAAAAAAAATTGCAATGACTTTGTCAACAAACAGACAAGTTAAGCAGCCACAAATTTGTCCTCCTCACGGTGGCAACTCACTGGCAAGCGGCCGAGCACACACAAAAGCAAAGCAGCACATATAAAAATGTTCCCTTTTCCGGCCTTGCTTTAGCTCCGTCGCTTCTTCTATTCTCCCTGCCCTAAAACCCTAAAAGCCACTGATTTCCACCAGAAGAGAAACTACAGAAAGGTTCCTCTTTTAAGGGCGGTGGGATTCCGATTAACGTTGGAGGGTGCGATAAACGTTGGACCCTATTTAATCATATAAATTCACGAGTGAAATTTCCTTTTCTTTGATATTTGGCTAAATATAATCGAAATTCTCAAATTATAATCAATGTGACACAAATATTCCAAATTTTTTTCTCACCAAAATACCCTAAACACACAACTGTTAAATGGGTATAATTTGGAATTTATAGTGTGTCACAATCAATATAATTTAGATTTTTATTATAGTATTAAGTCTTTATATTTGTACCAAAGTGATAAGATAAAAAATTTGCAATGACTTCGTCAACAAAGCAGCCACGAATGTGTCCTCCTAATGGTGGCAAGTGGCCGAGCACACAAAAGCAAGCAAAGCAGCTCCTATAAAAATGTCCTCTTATCCTCCTCCTTTTGGCTCTGTCTTCGATTCTCCCTGCCCTAAAACCCTAAAGGACGCGGATTTCCACCGGGAGAGAAACCCTCAGAAAGCTTCCTCTTTTAAGGGCGGAGGGATATCGATTCACCGTTGAGCTACAGCCGGAGTCCTCCCATCAACTTGTAAGGCTGTTTTCCTGACTGGGTCCTCGTTCTTTGATCGTAGCGCGCGCGTATTGGATTGGGATTGTTCTTGTTTTTTTCGTTCGTTTGATGGGATTGTGCTGTCAAGATGCTTTTTTTTTGGTTCTTCGATCGTTTTGCGGGTTTTTGCTGATTTGGGTCTTTTGCGTGTGGCGATTCTTGGGCATTTTGCAGATTGTTCTTTGCATATCCTGAACGCACGCACCCCGATATGGCAACAAGTGAGCCCCTCCCCAACAGCTTTTTTGTTGTTCTGCTCGTTATTTAGTTTCATTTGCATAGATTTCAATGGAGATAGTGGTTTGAATTTGATCGGAGCCGCGTTCGTTCGATTTGTATTTTACCAGAGCTGTTTTATTCGATGTGATTGTGTGGTCATGTTGGGATTCTTAGTTCCGTTGGGTGCGAATTGTGCGCAGGGCTCCAGTTTGAGAACTCATGCGAAGTGGGTGTCTTCTCTAAGTTGACGAATGCGTACTGTTTGGTTGCAATTGGGGGATCGGAGAACTTCTACAGGTGCATTGGGTGGTTTTGCGTCTGTTTGACTCTGTTTATTCGTTGTATCTCGCTTTGAAAGTCTGTGTCTTTTGTGCAGTACGTTCGAGACTGATTTGGCCGATGTTATCCCGGTTGTTAAGACGTCCATTGCGGGCACTAGGATCATTGGGCGACTTTGTGCAGGTGAAGATTGTACTGAATGTGCATCGGCTGAAGCTGCTTTTGCCTAAATATGACACTTTAACATTTCATTGCAGGAAACAAGAATGGGCTACTTTTGCCGCACAATACTACTGACCAAGGTAAGTCTTTAGTCTGGATGTTTCATAGCTTGTTGTATTGCGAGGCATTCATTCTAATTTTAAATTCTAATGCGACATGCAAAAGGGTGCTCCCATTCTGACATATGTTTTTATAAGATACATCTGGAGTGACCTGTCTATAGGGATTAGATTCTATGATTCATGATGCTTTTGTTTCATAATGCTTTTACTGGATGTTAACCTGAGCTTGTTTAATCCTTCATGTAATCTATCACCAAGGTTTTGGTTGTCTACTCATTTTGATCGTTACACTGTTTGCTATTCTCTATATGCTAGTAGCCTCTAAGAAAAAGAAATTGTATGCCAAATTAAATCTCTGTGAAGTAAATTCCAGAGCTGATGAAACTGTTAGCTTAAAAACAGGAAGCATTGGTCCACTTCATCATGTGGTGTAGGTGCAAGCCAGATAATTTTTCTTGTCTGCTGATTTGTATTCCATTCTCTGCTGACTTCTTTTTATTTCGTAGAGCTTCAACACTTGAGAAATAGCCTGCCAGATCAAGTTGTCGTTCAACGTATTGAAGAAAGGCTATCTGCCCTGGGGAACGGCATAGCATGCAATGATCATGTTGCCCTTACTCATACTGATCTTGACAAGGTAAGTTCATTTTTCCTTAAGAAACAGTCTCGTCTCAAGCAATTCCTATCAAAGTCCAAAATTTGCAGAGTTTGGTTGCTTTTTCTCCTATAAGAACTGGAGCGGTACGACTGAGCACTTATATGTTGCACTAGGTCAAAGAATTGGTTGGATAATCTCTTTAAACACATAGAAAGTATTTTTTGGAGCCCTCAGCAGCATTAATTTGAATGATTTTAGTGATGAAAAAATTGTAGAACTCATGGGAACACTGCTACCAGCTTAGGATTTAGTGACTGCCAGTGAATGGTTTATGGAAACAATCACCTTCTGCCTGTTTTAAGAATTTTTTGCATGCCAAGTTTAGAAGAATCCTCAATCATGCTGTCTATTGGTTGAATTAGGAAACCGAGGAGATAATTGCAGATGTTCTTGGAGTGGAAGTCTTTAGGCAGACTATTGCTGGCAACATTCTTGTGGGTAGCTATTGTGCCTTCTCCAACAGAGGTGGACTGGTGAGATAGAACTTTTTTTTCTGTACAGTTTGGATACTTGGACTATATTTATGGCCATCTGCCTATTAGCTATATTTCTGGCTTACAAGACGGTAAATATGTTGGGGGCAGGTTCATCCACATACATCCATTGAAGACTTGGACGAGCTCTCGACCCTCCTCCAGGTTCCTTTGGTCGCTGGAACTGTGAACCGAGGTAGTGAAGTAATCGCAGCTGGTATGACTGTGAATGACTGGACAGCATTTTGTGGCTCAGACACCACAGCTACCGAACTATCTGTGATCGAGAGTGTTTTCAAGTTGAGGGAAGCGCAACCCAGTGCCATTGTGGATGAGATGAGGAAATCCTTGATCGACAGCTATGTTTAGTCATTTATCCTAATTTTATATGTTCGTCTGAATTTGCAATATACAGTCTTTATCAAGTTGTAGACTGCGAACTGAATTTCAAGTTTGTTTGCTGTAAGATCCCTCAAATATGAAAGTCGTTTTTGAGTATAAAGTTGGGTGTCACCTATCTGTGCAAAAGTTCTCTCAGAGAATAATAGGTATGATGGCACCTGAAGAAAAAAATTTACACCTCACGACTCAGTTGCCAAATTTTGAAAATCCATGTTCTTTTAGCAATCTGAGTGCCCTGTGGAGAGTCTCCTCAAAGGCAATAAGGGAAAACACTTTGATTGATTCGCGACGGGCATTTACATTGTAGGCACCGAATATGACTAGAAAATACAAAGCTGGAGCACTACACAAGTTAGTTGAAAATTTTCAAAAATATGACTCATTTTTCGCCTCATGACTACCTTTGTATCTCTGCTTTTGAAAATACCAAACGTATACTGGAAACACCAAATATACCTGTGTTCCTATTTACGGAAAAACCATGTACTTTTCAGAAGTATCGCTGTTTAGATTCTAAATTCTCACTTAAAACGATCAAAATCACTCAAACCACTCAAACCCTGCATAATATTGTAAATTGCGTTCACAATAAGGGACAACTTGGTATTTCCATTATGGGGTTTTATTAAGAGGTGCATGAACGGTATTTGCAAAAATAAAGGGGTGTAAGCGGTCATTAGATTAGAAGTATTTGGTACTTCCCTAATATTATCCAGGTAACCTTAGAGACTTCTCCAAGCTCCATGTCTCTGCAGAGAGCAAGTACATCCTCCAAGTATATGAAAATCTAGAAATGCAGTCTGACCCCAGAAAGTTATCAGGTAGCCATATATTCTTGGCAAGAACAAGAATTCATCATACATCGTTCAGACATGTAAGTTAGGTCACCGATGGAGAGAAACTCCCATGAGCTAAAAGCAAGAACAATGGTTGAGCAAAAATCTAGAACAACTAGAGCTCTAAACCACGATATGTAATGGCATAAAAAGCTGCCATCATATCTCATGGTCTTTTGGAATTGTTCAGTAGTTGCAATGATTGTAACATTCCAGCATATTGAACACCCCAAAAAGGCTCTAATTTCCTTATTTGGTGAGGACACCACCTCACTCTCTGAAAAAACAGTGCAATCGTTTGGGCATAGCTCAGGCTCTTATATTCTCTCTCTGTGGATCAGCTGAGACTTCACCACTAGTTGGCCTGCAAGACACCATCAACTTGTCATTGCACAGAGAATAGTGAAGTGTTGAAGTTCATGACAATTAAATCAGAAAGAACTATTCCATAATTGTTGACAGATTGGAACAGAACCTTCATTTTATGCGGTTTAGTGATCCAGGTAGGTAAAACTGTCATTTTATGTCTAGCACACAAATGAAAGAAAGTTTGCACTTACTGTCTCTGATTACGTTTTTGGATATTTAAGAATACATTACAATGATGTCCAAAAACAAGTAGACAGACAAGCATCCAAATGCTGCTACAGGATACAAAGAAGCCTTAGGACGAGAAACTTTCCACATACTCAAGTAATCCATGCCTTGGACAATCTAGGAAAAGTTAGCCATTTCAGTATCCCCAAGATCCAAATGGATGGATATACAACATATGTCTCTTCAATGAATTGCTAGACAAGGATTTGTATGACCAATACTCAAAACCATGTAAATAGAGGTAGAAGAATCCTGTTTGTGCGTCCATTAGGCAATTGTCCAAGAAAAAACTCACCCATAAAGAGAAAACAAGTGAATAAGACAAGTTAATGACAAAAGAAATAGTAAAATTAGAAAGGCAAGTGTGCACTTACAATCCGCTAAGAATCTTGATAGTATCATAGAACAACCACTGCAGAGTTACTACAGGTCCAACGAGTATAATTCTAATGGGAAGGCTCCTTGTGAACAGATTCGCAAACCCAATATTCCTGATTGCCTGTTGCAAAATTGGAACTTATAGGTCAGATCGAACTTTTCTGAGACATCAGGGTAAATAACTGCTTGCAAACATATACCAGCATGAGACTGTCAGCTTTTTTGTTGTTGATGGAAGCAACAATATTGTCGGCAGGATTTGATATGATGCTACCAACGGATCCAGCAGCATATCCAGCTAAGCATGTTACCCCAAGTTGTTGAACTTTTGAGCAATCCTCCTTTCTTCTTCTAATAACATTACGATACAGGAAATCCACTGAATGCTCAAATGTTGAGAACATCACCATTGAAACTGCCTAGGTACAAAATTAAGAGAGGATCAATATGCAATAATACCAGGTTTCTCGCACACAATGGTTCAACAACTTGGTGTAAGTTTCCATACTTTATTATGAACATAATATGGACTATAAACATTCAGAAGTAAAAGATGCAGGCATAACATGAGGACAAACCAACCACCTAAAGGTCAGCTCTCCCACCTAACAACTTTGGGGATTAAGTTTTTAATGTCACCAAGAAAGAGAATGGTCTAACACAGCCCTCGCATAGAACAGCTTCCCTTCATCTAGCATCTTTTAGATGCAATATTCAATATGAGAAAGCTGACCAACTCTATAGCCCAAGAAGGAATGAAAAGATTACATGGAAGATTTCGACCCCAAAGTGGTAGAAGCCCTCTGTAAAATCTGAAAGCAAGACAAGAATTAGAATGTCCCTCCTACCTCTAACACAATTAAACAAACTAAGGCCACAAAAAATTTACCCTAGAAGGCCTTCTGATGCATATACTTTAGGGAAGCCATCAACCAAGCCTTTTGCAAAGTGGGGCTGCACTTGAACCCGAATTTTAACAGCTTCAAAAGGGCAAAGTGCCACATTTGCAAATGCTTCTGCAGAAGCACTGCTGAGAAAAAAAATCAAGCTCCTGTTGCTGCCGACCAAGGCATCAGAGTAAAGCCGTTTGAAGTACTCGTAGAGACCGAATCTGCACCCACCTTGAGCACCATATCCAAAGAACTTGGTAGCCCAACCTCTCCAAAAGGCAGAAGGGCCTTGCTCTCTCAATAGAGTAGTGAAACATGAATAAATGTTGTTATACTTGATTGGATTCACCTACAAGATAACAAGGATTCACATAAAAAACGTCCAGGTGAAACAAGTCTTTGCAGAAATACATGCCAAAGAAGGACAATCATAAACAAAGCCACACTGCAGAAGCATCCAATTCTCGTCGAAGATTGGACTTCCCACATTCATTTGGATTCGACCATATCAGCAGTTCCAGGTCAAAGGGCCACCAGAACAATATGTAAACAAGTC
Organism: Eucalyptus polyanthemos subsp. polyanthemos; assembly: GCA_017140185.1. NCBI lineage: Eukaryota > Viridiplantae > Streptophyta > Magnoliopsida > Myrtales > Myrtaceae > Eucalyptus > Eucalyptus polyanthemos. Next base: position 36,137,255 of record CM029466.1, on the reverse strand, counting down.
ATATAAGGAATCTAGTAAACTCATCCAGTTATAATTCAATCAATGCGGGAACATACATCAAGAGTCCACAAAAACACCACATCTTCTATTCAATCTATTGATTCTATGTCATAAATAAAACTAGTACCTCTGATACGCTGATGAGGAAACAATCAACCGACTCAATTTATTCACTGAGCTCAACTAAAGAACTGAACATGTTCCTCCAATGCATAGAATTTACACTTTCAGCATTGAACAAGAAGAATGCCAAAAAAAACAGAACATCCATTTCACTATGACCCAACAAATAGGAGCTAAAAAAAGGGGGAGAGAGGAGAGAGAGAGAGAGAGAGAGAGATGAAACCTGCATATTGACTTTCAAGACATCAAGAGGGGTTATGACCAGGTGGGTTGTTCCAGCACTGAGAACTCCTCCAGCCGCACAAACTCCATAATAATGTCCTCCTCTTCTGATCTCCTCGCGCATCCTCTCTTCCGCCACCTCCCTCATCATTTCCCCTAAGAAAAAAAAAACAAGAAAAATCAAAACTTGACGCTCACATCACCGAAAAACAGAAGCCCCCCAGCAGCCCTTTTCAGAGAATCTCCCCCCACGCCACCCTCCGCATCTGCAGGCCAATTTCCTTCCCGCACTCACCCGATCGAGCGAGAGAGAGAGAGAGAGGACGGAGAGAACAAATTCCCCGGAGAATCTACGCATACGTGGGCGCGACTCTAATGTTCGGTTCGGACATCTTGCGCTTAAACCCCTAAATAAACCCCGTTCTCGGAAAGGGCATCGAACGGCACTCGTAAGCCGGCATGCGCTGTCGTTTCGGCCGGCGGTACGACCAAGTTACCAATCACTGTTCTTATTATTACTCATTTGAAAGGTTAATATATTGAAAAATCTCAAACTGATACACCTATGATAATTTACTCTAAACTATTTTTTTAATCACCAAAAACTTCAAACTTGTATACATTTGACAAATTTCCCTTATATTAGTTTTCGTTAAATTTTACTATCAAATTATTAAGTTAAATGACACATGACAGTTGACCAATATACCAATTTGGGATTTTATATTCCGTTTGTCATAGTTTACAATTTTTGTTATTTTTTTTGTGGTATTAGTCTAATTTAGCGAAGTGTATATTTGTCACAAATTTATCGGTTTGAAATTTTTTACGATCGAATAAATTATTTATAAATGTACTAATTTATAATTTTTTTATAATCATCGGAGTAAATTTGTCATGGATATATATCGGTTTGGGAGTTTAAGGTAAATTGGTTAGAATATAATTATAAATAGTGGATATTATTCACATGTAAAATTAATTAAAAATATAATTTTGGATCATGTTTATGGCTGTAACCCGTCTATTAAAAGGACATTTCAACTCGAATAGGAGTAAAAGACGATTCTTTTAATTTTCTCGAGTTGTAAACTCAAGTCATTTATTACATTTTCCTATTATATTGTCGTTTTACTCACGTGATAAACGTGTAAAATCACGTGTTGTCATGTCAGCAAATAAAAGGAGACGGAGAGCCCGCAAGGCTTACGTACAAGGCTGAGGAATGCCGATGAGGGTCATCGGATGCTTTTTGAATCGACATAGGTCCTAAAAATTAGACAATTCACATCGTGATCCTTTTATATGTCAAGCCTAGGCAGCAGTACTGTGGTAATTTGCTGGAATTTTATCTGTGCGAGGATGTCGGGTAAAGACGATGCCCGATTTTATAAAATTGAAAGTTTAATTACGTTTTTCTTTTCTTTAAAAAAAACATTTAGGTACTTAACCACCGGCCATGGGGGTTCACGGATAAAGCGCCCGCGATCCTCACTTTCGAGAGATGAAGAGTTCAAATCTTAAGAGAGACGTTCAAATCTCAGGAGAGACGCTAGGTGTATTAAGTGTGATTCCAAGGGTGGTAGGTCTTCCTGCTTACGTGTCACCTAGGAGTTTACGGCGCGGTTGTCGGCTGCAAACCGGTTTCTCTAGCACCAAAAAAAGAAAATATTTAGGTACTTATGGTAATTGAACAGGTGCAATATCTTCCAACCTTAACAAGGAAATGGAATCCTATTGGATTAATCATAATTTAGTTGCCGAAAGAGAAAAGAAAATTATCCACTCGAGACCCACGACAATGAGAAAGTCCATTGTTCATGAAGTTGAATTGCGAGGAGAGTTCTTGCCCAAAAAAAAAGAGAGAACTGCGATGAGAAAGATTTCTCATTCTGCTCTCATCGATTTGAAATTTACAGACAAATTGATCTATCAACTATAGTACCCCTCGATTTTTGGGAAACTTATTTATGTATAATATGGCATATACATATGGATTTTCATACTAGATAGATCTTATATACAATCTCCCACTTTACATGGATGCAACTGTGATGAACATCAAAACCCTTTAGGGAGAAATCAAAACTATACCCCAGCATTATTCAAGGTGCCATTGTTTCCCTCTAGTTATAGCTTTGATAATATGAAAGGGAATGTCCAATCCGCCGGCGGCTCATGATTGAAGCGAGTTGGAGCGAAGGCATGAGGATCGACGGGCGGTCAATCGCCTCCGACGTGCTGGTCAGGGCCAACGGATCGATGAGCCGACTGAAGCGGCGGCGATCGGAGTTGTTCTTGAGGCGTTTGAAGTACTTTTGGGCATGGCTTGCGACTTGGGTCGGGTTCCGAGTCTTTACACAGTTCCTGGAAATGCTCTTCCAATCACCCTTCCCGTACTTCTCCAAACCCTCAAGGAACAACCTGTCAATTGAAATCAACAATTGCACCCCATTTGTTTCGACCAGTATAACCAGAGGGCACAAAGAAGTAAAGTTAGGGCCTTTTCTTGGTTACACATGAAATGTCAATCGTCAAATTAAAAAAAAAAAAAAAAAGTACGCAAACACAATCGGAGTTAATATCTACATCAAGATATGGTAAAAGGCCAATTCTGTCAAGACTCGAAATCATATACGGCCCCGTTGTCTCCATCTTCCAAATAAGCCCTCTTTCATGGATTTTGTCCACTCAAATTCCATGATGCAATTAATGACCATGGTCGCTAGAACATTAGACGTTAATAGATCGATAAATTGATGAGATTTTTTTTTTTTTTCGTATAACGGTATCCGGAAATAACAAGTTTTTAACTGTAAACAACAAACCGAAAACAAAATTAGGGGAACGAAATCTAAAACGATTATACGGCAGCACTAGTTGCTTGGAAAGTGATTTTGCAAGATCTGAGATTACAAAGGCACAAAAGAACTCATGCAAACATTAGTTATATCTAGTACACAAGCATGAATTGAGGCGAAGAGTCATACTCATGCTCTTCCCTGCTCCAAGCGATTCCCCTCTTCTTTGTGGTCTGCCGAGTGCTTTGATCCTCCTCCAGTGGCTCATCGCTCGGCTTTTCCTTCTCTGGCTCATCGCTTGGCTTTTCCTTCTCATCGACCTTGCTCTCAGATCCATCATAGTCGGGGATCGGCACTCGACCAGCATCAATGTTCTCGACGTCCTTGACCAGTGCCTCGAAGTGCCTCTGGATCTGCCCCACGCTCTTTTCGGGGATCCTTAGTGCAATGTTCTCGAAGAAGTCCCTAGACAGGTGGTCAAGCTCCGCAATGCATCTCTCAAAGATCTCATTCTCCTCGAAAGTCCAGTGGTCCTCGATGGGCTCTGGTGGCGCTGGGGGTGACAGCAGATAGGTCAAGTAAGAGTAGCCAGGGGGTGTGACTTCAAAGAAGTATTGTGATTCCATGGGGAAAAGGACCAAAGAAGGGGATCGATTTGAAGGGAAGAAAACCCTTTTTGGAGATGATTTGAGGGGAGAGATGTGTCTGATTCTACGGGGGGGAGGGGGTCTTTTATAGAGAATGCATTGTTCTAATTTCAAGAATGGACCAACCCCTTTGTGCACATATATGGTAAATTGAGAAAACCTAAGTTGGAAATTATGTGGCAATAGGCATGCCGAGGTACGTTTTGGGGAATATTTCCTGGAGTTTTAATGGCGATGCGAATCCATTACCATATTTAAGGAGAACAGAATCGAGTCAATCACCGGTCTAAGTGGCAGGTGTAGCTTCATGCGGGTACGTGTAATGAGCTTACTGTTTGCACAACTATTTTCCATAAATGCTTATTGCCTAGGTATGATTATGTTTCTACTTACCTGTTGTGGACACGAGATTGAGCTGCGATGAATGACGAGCGATATGAAAGTTTGGAATAGAATTTGAGTAAATATACGGATGCAGATAAACATCAAAGTGATGATTAGGCGGGGGCGGTGCGTTCGTTATCCTCACTGCTATCTTTCTTACCATCACTTCTATCGGCCGCAATTACTGCATGGAAGTTTCGATATATCTTGCAATTGCAATTCACAAAAAAAGTGTATTGACTATATGCTTGTATTGATTAGCTTTGATCAGGCAATTTGCTGCCTCATTACTTAGCTTTGACTTATATTTTGAGATTTGATTATTCCCTTGATAAAAGTACGGTTCCTTTCACAATATTATTGAAAAAATTGTCTAAACGGTCATAAGCTTGTTGAACAATGATCAATTTAATCATAAATATTTTTATTTGACCAATTTAATGCTGAACTTTTTGAGTATTTTCCAAGGTAGTCTTTCCAAGTAATTTTAGTGAAAAATAAAATAAAAATCATTCAACATCAACAATCCATGTGGCATAACTGATGCTAACGTGGATAATTTTTACAATTTTACAATTTTTATTTTTCTCTTCTTTTCTTTTTCCTAAAGAATGAGAGTATATACATGGCCAACAATCGACTGGTTAGTGGCCATTGGATAAGGTGAGGTGCAAGGGCCATCAAGGCCCTCGCCAACCATCGCATGGAGGGTTCCCAGCCCTCATCTTGGCTAGTAAGCCCTGTTGGCCCTTTCGAAAAGATGAATATTGAAAAAAAAAATGAAAAGAAAAGACAAAAAAGAAAGAAAAAAAAAAAAAAAAATTGCAAAAATTGCCCATGTCCTATCATGGCCAATAGCCAGCATAAACATTAGTGATTTCTAACTAAATTTGACCAAAAGTATTACATTGAAAAATCCTCATAAGGGTCAGACTAAATTTCCCTCTATTTTTTCTTGTTTCTTCTTGAATTATCCTTATTGAGATGTAGATCTAAGAGCTCTACTCTCCTAATCTCAGATTTGGGAACTCTTCTCTCCAATCTAGTTCTAAACCTAGAATATTTAATAAGTTTATGACTAAATTAGCTACTCATAAATTATTTATGACTTTTTAGATAATTACCTGTAACATCATTATTCTTAGTTAGCTGCCAAAATCTAACCGAGATACATGAAATCTTTTCCAAGCTTTTTATTGATTAGAGCTCATATGGGATGGTGATGAACTTCACATGTTGCGTGAAGACTAAGGATTGAAACCCTTCTAGAGATCGAATAGGAAGAAGATCTATGTGTCTGCCGTCGGGATGGCGTCCAATAAATTGAGGAGTTTCATTTTTGAAATGAAGAACCATTTTTTGGAAAAGAATTTCTAAATAAATTTGTCATGTGAGTGGCACGATCAAACTAAGTTCACCAAATCACCAAGTCGATGCATTGAATGAACTCAAGTGGTGACCCCATTTATATTTCTCAATGAGTTGAATTTGGGAGACAAGTTCAGGTTTAGAAATTAGCATGCACAAATTTGTGGATAATGATCCAATCAGTCCTAAATTTATTATAATGACGTCAATTTAATTCTAAACTTTTTAATTTTATCAATATAGTTTTAAACTTTTATGCGAAATTTCAACATATTCCTTCCAATCAATTTCCATTGGAAATTGGCGACATGAGTTCCAGTCATTGCTTATTGTCCCATATGGCAAGCTAATGTGAATTACTTTTAGATTGTTGCATCAACATTTTTTGATAGCAATTGATTGGAAGAACTATATTGGAATTTTGCATAAAAGTACAGGACTACATTGGGAAAATTGAAAGTTTAAGACTAAAAGTGCGTAACGTTTTTGTTTTGAGGAACAATTTTTTAATAGAAATAGTTTTTTTTTTGTTTTTATTCCTAGGAACAATTTTTTAATATAAAAACAAGCTTGGTAACTGCAAAAAAATTCTATTTTAGGAATAGAAATGCATTTGATGAACTTTTATAATTTTGTTGTTTCTTTTAGTTTTTCAATACTTTTTATTATTTTTTTTCTTTTTTTTTTTTTTCTTTTTCTTTGTGGTCGATCGCCTGCCACGGCGGCGGTCGGCGACCGGCTGAGCAAGCTCAACATCTCCGGGGGTGGGGAATGCTTTGGCGAGGTCGCTAGCCCTCGTATGGCCGATCACTGAGATATTCCTTCTGACCAATTTCCATTGGAAATTGCCAACGTGAGTTCCAGTAATTGCTTATTGTCCCATATGGCAAGCTAATGTGAATTACTTTTAGATTGTCGCATCAGCATTTTTCAATAGCAATTGATCGGAAGAATTACATTGGAATTTTGCATTAAAGTATAGGACTACATTGGGAAAATTGAAAGTTTAAAACTAAGTTAACATTCATAGAATAAGTCTAGAACTTTTTTTTCTTTTTCGTCGGAACAATGGGACCAGGATTAAAGTGATAACTTTCCTCATAAATCTGTCACCAGGTGAATTAACTCATAAAAAAGGGACTGCAGCCAAGCCCTATAACCTGCATAAATTATTTGTCACTAGATCTAAACCATCTCCTAGGGCCATATGATTAGGACGAAAAGTAGCTCCAAACGTTCTCTCTCTCGATCCTATAGGATTATATGTCAAACAACTTCGAAAATTTCGTAACGCATATGACCTCAGAAAGAGGGGAGATGATTATATTCATATGAAGAGTTCATCAGACAAGTAGAAGCTCTTCGATCATAGAACTTCTCATTCAGGATAATAATGAAACAAATGCTGCTCCTTAGGTTTTCGATTCTCGGCGCTTCACCGGACGCATAGTATGTGTCATTCTGTTCGAGCTGTAGTGGCCAAAGCTCCGAATCGAATGCGGTTGAACTCATGATTTGATATATAAGTAAAGATCCGTCCCAAAATGTCTTCATAGTGCCGACTACTGAACAAGAACACCCCAGAGATAGAACTACTTGGGCTATTACTAGCTTTGGGAAATTCTGAAAACTGACACTGGACAGAAATATGGTAACTGCACAAAGTAACCAGTTCCAACAAAAATATCACTGCTACCATATAGATTATGGGTACTACATGAGATTATAAACAGTGTGCAGAAGACCCTTAATGAAAATCTGGGTTGTCGAGCTCACACTAGAACAGAGCTGGTTATCTCCTCCATTCCGAGCCATTCTCAACACCCTGCTGGACAACTACATTGCCTAGGCAACTGTCGCCGTCAACCCAGATCATAAGCCTAGCCAGCTCGTTCACGGTTCTTTCGCCGGGGCAGTCTTAATGAATGAAAATTCATCGGTATCACTGGCTCTATCCCCATGATCAGAGTCGTTCACTTGTATTACTTGTTCCTCAGGATCAACATTCGCGATTAAATTCTTTGTGGTGGATGTCGGTGACAATGCATCCCCATCGTACTCAGATAGATTGTTGTCGCTGCTGTCGTACGAGCGAACCGAGTGCCCAGTCGTCTTAAAGCGGCGCAGCCTCTGGCTTGGAGATCGCACGGTCGACGGGCTTGGGCTCGGGCTCCGGCTCCGACCGAACATCCGAGTAGGGGATTTGCCACCCTGTGTGCCTTGCTTCTTTTTCACAGCCATGTGCCACTTCTTGAGAGCCTTGGATGTCTGCTCGTCGAAGATCGTTTTCTTCATGCCTGAGCCCATCTGTGTTCATGCGCCAATTTTATTGCATTCAACATCAGATTCCACACTAGATTCTCAATGTTTGTACTAAATATACAGATCAAAATGACAAAGGCATCCTGATGATGAATCTTTTGTCAACGAAATATACCTGAGTTACGAGGGAGTACAAGGGAAGAGTAATGTAGCTGCAGAGAAATAGGACTCCTATCCTGCACATTTCGATTAAATATGAGATCAATCAATCCAAGGTAAACCAAATGTTTTCCTTGAGATTATATAAAGCTTCAGGACTTAATTGTAAACTCATCTGCTAGGCACTTCCAGTAACAGCTTAATTCGACCTATGCCAGCTATCAATAAAGGATTAACCGAATTTGGGAGACTGTTATATGACCAAATGTTAATACAAGAAGAAAAGCAATTTTGCGACCAATTTTATGAGACAATCTTCCATTTGATTCACAGAATCTAATGCCCTACATAAGAGATGATGATTTGAAGACTTGCAATATTCAATGTGTTTTTAACATAAACGATGTCCAAGCTGTAGCGATATCACAAAGAGAAGAAACATCGGATCAACGGCTTACCCTAGAGCAACCTTCACGATTGCAAGCTTTACATTGTCATGGAAGCAAGTATCCCAGCCAAATGAGTACTACAGAGGAAGAGAAACTTTTATTAGAATTGAGATGACCAAAGATGATTTTTTGAGTGTACAAGGAAGCTTGTAAAGATCAGGTCATTACCCAAATCCACAGAAAATATGTGATTTGAAATGCATTCTGCACCAAAATCAAGAGTTTAGTGAAAAATTATAAGCAAATCAAGCTAATGTGTAATTATATCTGCATGCTTATCCTTAGAGTAGCGCCTATAGAAAAAAGCTGCAGATTATTTGTTTCCCTAAAGAACTTGAAGCCCCCTCTCTCTAAATAGAGATTCAAAAAAAATAAAATGCATTTCATTTACTAGGAAAGAAAAGTTTTTCAAAAAGCCCCACCCTCCTATTCGACTGGGCTATTATACAAGCAGCTTCATTCCTTGACTCTTGCTCAGTCAAGCTTCCTTGTTCCTTAGTGTAGTCTCGGTCCATTGTTTCAGACTCTTAACAAATGATATTAGGCTGCCTCACCATGCTTCTTCCAAAAGAAAACTTTAAGCAACCAAGACTTTTCATTAAATTGCTTTTGGAAAATGAGTTTAGAGAGAACATTGTGTTGGATTTATTAGTTTTGTTATTCCAAATATAATCTGACAAGTGAAAAGAGGTAAGCATAAATACCTGAAACAAAGCGAAATGGATAAAATGAAGAACTAGATGAGGCCGACCAAACCAGAAGTATCTATCCGAGCCTTGTACTAGAGGAATCCCTTGAACAACCGCATGCCTTTCAGTGATTTCCAGAGCCATCTTTGTCAAAACTGCTTGGAGCTCCGTTCCGATGGCTAATATTATCTGCAGTTATTTATATGGTTGTGAGATGTAGTCTCCAAGCTGACTCAGATAGTATAAACCACAAAGAAGATCTTATCTCTTACAATTAGTGGGATCAATGAAGCCCAAAACAGTGCATGCCATCCTGAAATTCATATGAGAATAAATTCGGTCATATCACTCTCGAATTTAGAAAAAGATGAAGAATATACTAAAAACCTTTCACTGAATAAAAAGGACTCACCATTAACATTGAGAAGCAAAAATATTACAAAGGAAGCCCACAGCACAGGACTGGCAAGAAAAGGAAGAGCTAATGTAAGAATATGGCTTCTTCTTCAAAACTTCTATTAGTGTGGATTTCCACAAACAGAATTACAAAGCCAGGCAGGTCATTACCTTACTCCAACCACGAACTTGAAGTCATCCTCTAGTGATCGTTTGATGTATTTCTGGAAATTAAATTTACTCCCTGGAGCTATATGGACCTGTTCATGCATAGCATGGTCAAGAGTAATTATTTTAAAAGTCACAAGGAATGTCCATTTGAGGCCAAAGACTCACAGCGATGAACCCATTTCGCAATGTCAAGTAGTCTGTCTTATGAACCGACCTGAAAAACTGTCGAAAGAAGCATCCCTGCAACAGAAGATGTTGAAGAAATTTCAGGTTCCACCACACACACAAAATGTATGAAATCTGGAACACAGAGATTTCAAAAAAAAAAAATTTGGTCTCCTTGCCTGCTGCAAGGGTTGAAACTTTTTCAGCATATCGATTTCTCCAGAAGCCTTGAGTTCTTTATTAATTCTCCCATTTCTTTTTTGGCCAGAATTTAGTTCTCTTTTTACATGGCTCAGGGAATGCTTTGTTTATCCTTCGATATTTAGTCTTTGGCCCAACTTTTGGGTGGACTACCACCCAAAAGTTGGGCCAAAAGCTAACTATACAGGCACCATTCTTAAAAGCATGTCGCTTGGGTGGTAAATGGTTCATGAATATGACTAGTAAAGGTGGCCAGTGTTTAATATCAACTTCTATTTAGTCGTCCCATTCATATTATGAGCTGCACCGTAGACATGCTGACCTGCTGGACATATCTCCCTATTTGACCTCTTATATCATTGTAACAGCAAAAATGAAACCAAACACACAAGTTGCTCAGATCATACTAAATTTACTATGTTCCTCTGAGCACCTTGAGTGGTTAAATTGAAGGTGGTTTGAAATGCAAAACCACTGTATATCATGTCTTTGCATCTTTGCTTTGAGAAATTATGCATGTGGAGCAAGATGCGTTACTCACAACATAGAAGAAGAAAGGTATCCTTGTCCAAAAGCTGGAATGAACTCTAACAAATGATGTTTCGTGAGTGAGTCTGAATCTGGAAGGATCTGCATCATGGAAACATATTATATTAGCTCTAATAGCAGCTCATTGCTACTCAAGGAGTAACTAGTCGTGTTGAATTGTTCTCATTGTCATGAATAGTGATTACCGTACCAGTGGAGAACTCATAGTCATGAGATGAGGTTTCTTGTTCCCATTGCTTCCAGCCACGAATCTATCCAATGTTTCAGCAACATTTGGCAATTTATTATTATCATACAAAGTGATTACTCAAAAATCGAGAGCACAACTCCGGGTGGTTTAACTTGACAGCATCAAAATTACAATGAAAAGAATACTAGTGGCGCTTTTCAAAAATAAGGCTACAGGGTCAAGTTACTAAGTGAATTAAGTGCCTAGAGAAAAAACCACTGGTTCGAAAAAGTTAGGTCATTCAATTCATTGATGTCAAGCAATGATTTCGTGTTCCAACCGCTGCAAACAATCTAGTTCAGCTTATTTTATTCTCCAAACCTTCTTCACAATTATCTTTTCTCCTAGAAGACAATGCATGGAAGAACAGGATAATTCCAAGGACATATAAATTATATTTTTCTCCTCACATGCCACTGCATTAGCAATATTCACATTGCACCGACGTTGCTTGAATATTGTATTGGGGGTTGAAGCCATCTGAGCAATTGCCGTCTAATGGTCCCAATTCAAGTTTTGATATAAATGACCATGCGAACCAGAGAAGTCAAGAACTCCTGATCATGTGAATCATAGCAGTCTAGGAGCTTTTTTGTTTGCATCATGACATATTAGTCAACCAGATTACTTGAGTCACCATGACAGAGAGGGCATCCATACCTTTAGCCTTCCAAGCATCATGGTAACAGCACTGTACAACACATGAAAGAAGGCTAGGAAGAATATGAGGATGTGTAACTGATGCAATCCATTGACAGATATCAACGGGGTTCCCTGTTGAGCAGAATTAGACAGACCATTAAGCTTAAGGAATCATTACTGAGACTTCTCAAGACTACTGAACTTCCTTAACCTAAAAATTGACGAAAAGAATGAAGTGCCTAATTTTGAAAAGATTAGGACAAGGCATTATGGCAGTGGAGATGGTAAAGCAATAGCAATATAAATTTGTTTGCTTCACATTTGTTTGGAGAAAAAGGACTTGGAGAACTTCATACCAAATAGAAATCAACAGATATTCGAGCACAAAGTGACAATCATTATCACTTAAGTTACAAAACCCTGTCCTGAGCTTCGTTTGGGAAGAAAAAGATATCATTTAAATGCAGATTTTTTATCAACATAATAATCTTCACATGGTTGAATCATGAAATTCAAGGAATTACGAATATAGCTTTCCTTTCGTAGACAATCAGTTATAAATGAATGAAATAGAAGATGTTTCATAGGGATTCTCAAGAAAACAAGGAGTGTTAGCTGTCGACCGCTGGACATGCCCCTCACTCCTCCTGCATCCAGATTCGCCATGGCACTGGCTGTGTACCATTTCGTGAATAAAGAAGATGAATACTGAAATCAAGCAACTCAAGATCTACCCTTTTCCCTCGAAAATAGTTAAAACAGCAATGCATGCACTTACCGATGTGCAATTAGTAGCATAGCTACCAGCCGCCAAAGATCTCCTTTCATTCCATAAAAGTCTCCGCCGTCTATCTTCAGTCGTAGTTGATGTCGAACTTTTCGGGCATGGCAGCATCGTTTCAGCTACGCTTGTTGGGACACATATTTTGGCAATGTAGCTCTGCCCAAACGTCAGAAGCAACGAAATGAAGCCTAGAATCATCAGCTCTGCAGTAACAACACCAACGTTAAACCAAAAACGTAGGAATCACCGATACTCACAAGATATCTTATTAGAAGAAGCATCATCAGACTCACATTTAATTTACTAATCAACTATGAAAATCTCATTCTTACCATTTTTTATTTTCTCTAGAGCCTCGTACAAAGCGTTTTTATGCCTTTGAGTAAGCCACTGAAATTCCAAAAACAAAACGAATTACACATAAAGTGATTAGAGAGGGTATCCTTCAGCCGAACAGAGCAACAACATCTTAGCAATCGTTGGAACTTCAGAATTAGCGCAAGCTGTCGAAGTGTCAGCTTCATCAAAGAAACAAGAAGCTCGAGATCGTGAACAGGCCACCGCAACAGAACTAAAAATTTTACTCAAACTTCACTTTCACAATCTTGAAGAACTACTTCTTTTTCCCGGGCATGTCTGCTGGGTTCATTCAAGCCCAAGAAAATCAGAAATCTTGCTCCAAGAAACGCATGCATCAAGAGAAACCATGTGGGAAAAACAGCCAGAAGAACAAAAAAAAAAAAACCTTCAAGAAACGTACCCACCAACAGAATTTAATTCACCACACATACACAAAAGACAAAAAAAGTAAAGGAAGCATTGAAGCACAGATGAAGCCGTATACCGTTCCAACTTTATGAAGGAGTTTCTCTAACGCGATGGAAATCATGATGATAATAGCACAAACGCCAGCAACGGCCCACGTCGGAGTCTGATCGAGCTCCCTGCTCTGCGAACCGCTGGTGTCCGTCGCCATTCTTTCGTCCCTGTACTTCTCAAAGCCAGAAAAGCCCACAGAGAAGGACAGAGAGAGAGAGAAGTCCTCTGAAGGTTTCTATGGAGAAGGAAAAACTCTTTATGGGTATTAAAGGTCTAGGAGGAATGCTTCCAAATAAAAACACGCGCATTTAATCCTTATTTATATGCATTCACTAGTGAAAAGAAAGAAAAAATGGGGAGCTCTCAGCTCTGCACCGAAGACACTGTATATTGGGCCAGTAGGTGGGAATGAATGGAGGAAGGTGGAAGCAGGGGCGGGTGCGAAACTTCAGTAAAGTGAGGGAGCTTAGAAAAGGAAAAAAAAGAAAGGCTTTCCAGGTTTGGCTATATGCCCACTGAATTCCTGACAGATAATGCGAAAGTGAGGATGATGATGGTCTACCTCGGCTCGCTTGGTCGTGTTCTCGACGCGGCGGGGCCTTCGGATTCTCTCTCTCCCTCGACATCGACCTACGGATTCTTCGTGATCGCTGGGTTTTTGTCTAAGACCGTGTTTTAGGTACCTCGCTTGTCGGCTCATTTTATGCTACGGATAGAGGCAGCTCAAGAAAGGTAAAAAGCCAAAAAAAAAAAAAAAAAAATCAAACTTATATTAACGTGACACACAATGAAATCAAAAATCTCAATTTTTTTTCTATAATACTAAATGTGTTGCATCCATATAAATTTGAAATTTTTTATATCACAAGAAGAAGTCTAAAGTAAATATGTCATATTGTATAAATTTAGAGTAAATATATCGTATATGTGTACATTCAAGATTTTTAATGTCATAAAAAAGTATAAGACAAATATGTCACGTTAAATAAAGTTTGAAATTTTTAAACCTTTTCTTTTTTACATTAAGAAAAGCACGAGTCTATAACTAGCTGCCGGCTGTATGAGGTATTGAGTCATCAAAAATAAAAAAAGCATGACTCGATGACATTGTTTATCAAACAAATTCGTGTGCCGTTTATTGCAAAATGTAAAAAAAAAAAAATTGAAAACGTGGCGAGAGATCGGGAGATCCGATCTGGGATTTCTAGCATTTATCAAATTTGCGGACGTTGCGTTATCATGTGTCATTATTAAATTATTCGCTCGCGTTGAATGAAAGGATACACTAGTGGTAATTTTTTTTTTTTTTTTTTATAATTTTCTCTTTCTGCGTCTCCTTTTTCGATTTTTGAATAGTTTCGGAGCATCCCACTGATAAGTCAACTCGTGATCTTCCTGCTGGGGTCGGATGGATGGAGGGCGTTTCCACCGTCCTCCACGACCGACCGTCAATTAAGGAATCCATCAAGGAATCCGCCTGGGGCTATTATCCGTCGGGCGTTGCGCCGACGCGCGTTCCGTCTCGGGTGCGGTCAGAACTCACGGAAAGAATCTCCAGGATTGCGGAAAACTTTGCAGATTTTTGTTTGTAATAATATTAATGGAATCAATCTCGGCGCCAAACATGAGATGCGCGTTAGTTTTTTTTGTCTCGTGCAAAAAAAATGCTGACTGAGATGTGTATGTGTGAATGAGACAATGTGAACATGAGACAAAATGCTGACCAAGAAAATATTTGAGTCGGAGGTGCCGATTGGATATTTTATGTGAAACAAAATATGTCTTGGGTACTAATTTGGGGTGTTGAATGTTGCTATTTATACTTGTGTATATTATTCCAACATATCAAGTCTACATCTGTCACTAAAGATAATGAGTTTTGAGTTTTTCTTTTTTGTTTTGTATATGTACTATCACACGTTTCCTTAATCAGGTCAATGTATTTTAGATTTATCTAATCAATTTGTTTTAATTTTACAATTTTCTAATCAAAGTCTACCCAATACCATATCATACTAAATTAGGGTGACATAGAATTAAACCATGCCAGAGTAAAGTGCTGATAAAATATACAAACACTCACACACATGGATATGCATGGAAAGATTTAGTGAATATATATAAAGTTGAAGTATAATGTTGATAAATTTTACTCCATATGGATGCTTAGGTAGACATCAACATTTTGAAAAAATTGTCCACGGTCACACTGAAAATATGATCTCACTTGATGATCATGTCAATTGGATTTGGCCCATTTGGGTGTCAATGAGGCCGATTATTTGTAAAGGTGGAATGACTTAATCACATAGATTGAAAGTATGAGAATCGGATTGAAAAGAGTGTTAAAGTATGGGGAATAAAGGTAAGATTGTTTCTAAATTGATAAAGGGATGGATTGTCAACTTGTCAATCTTTTCATTTGGATACTTAGGGATTGTTTGTAAAAAATCGGTTGCCAACTTTCTGATGTTTGGATGAAGTAAAACATATTATATGAACCAAAAAATGGCAAGCTTAGATCAGAAGTAATAACTTCCCTTTTTGACAAGGAGAAAATCATTCTCGCTAAACTATCGAATAAATGAAAATTAATCATTTCCTTGTAAAAAAAATTTCATCGATTATATTTTCCTCAATCAGTAAATTTTCAATAAAACAAACGCATCATTACATGTTATGATTTTACCTCTAATAATAGCTAATTTGGCTTTATTTTATATTATTTTATTTTTTAGTACTCGGCTTTATAATTCCCCTGTTACGATTAGGTACTCCCAACGTTGAGGGGGTCGGACAGATAGAATTTGTCGTTGTTCGGATTTCCCTTTTTTTGGTCGAAGATCTTTCCGTAATTAGAGGAGCAGGTGGGTTATTATGACTAGACTCTCTCTCTCTCTCTCTCTCTCTCTCTCTCTCTCTCTCGCTTTTTCTAATTGCTTAAAGTGTGTTATTTTATTTATAATTTATTTCATTTTAGCCACATTAGTTGGTGAGAATATAAGTCACGGGTGTACTTATATATGACTTAAAAAAAAAATATTAAGACTATATAATCTTACACTTCTGAATCAATGTCCCTGGATTTCAACTAATGTATACACGCGGTCAGTCATTAATCATTATCTTACTTTTCATCATCAGTCCCTTTACGTGTCCCTTTTATAAGGCTTAAACTGTCCTTTTTCACTTCAGTTTCGTTTTCAAGTCCATCCTTAAAGATTGGAAAAAGTATCCATCATAATTTGTTAAATGGATGTCAATTTGATTTTAAATTTTCAGTTCTAATAATTCAATCATAAATTTTTGTGTGAAATTTCAATATAATCATTTTGATCAATGTTGAAGTGAATGGCTTGTCGTCTTACACGGCACACACAACATTAGTGGTTTTTAGAGAAAATTGGTCAAAAAAATTATATTAAAATTGGCACAAAGGTTTTAAATAGTATATGACCGAATTGACATCCATAAAATAAATTTAAAAGTGACTAAATAATTTCCTCTTAGAAATATACTTAAAGTCAAATTTAAGAAATAAGTAGATTTTTATACCTTAGAAAAACTCGTAATCACTTTGATTTCATTATGAGATGTTTTGGTGTTGATTTTTTTCGTGAGTAATTATTAATCTCAATTAAATGAGAACTTCAAATGACATTATATATACCAATTATAAATGTTAATTTAGCCAACGTTGCTCGCTATTTAAGAAATGTCAATTATTGAAGGATAATTTTTTTTTATAGAAAGTGACATCCATTTATTTATGTAGTCATTCCGGTAATTTTTTTTGTCTTGTAATGGAGCATGAGCATATTTTATGATATTAAAAAAGGTGAAATGAGACGCGTCTGTTAAAGAAAAATGATAAATTAAAGGGGTTTGGGAGAGCTGAAAGTGCCTTTTTTTTTTTTAAATCTTTAAATACAATAATTAGCCAATGATGTGGGCGTTAAGGTGGGAAATCTATAAGTAATGGTCATCATGCTGAACGTGACGATGGGGTCGTATTTGATTATTACTTTTTTGGTGTCCACATAGACTTTCCG
The DNA here is from genome assembly GCA_017140185.1 of Eucalyptus polyanthemos subsp. polyanthemos. Classification (NCBI taxonomy): domain Eukaryota; kingdom Viridiplantae; phylum Streptophyta; class Magnoliopsida; order Myrtales; family Myrtaceae; genus Eucalyptus; species Eucalyptus polyanthemos. The sequence goes on along the minus strand of CM029466.1, from coordinate 36,120,143 downwards.
GCGTGCTATTGCTTCTATATTTTTCTTTATGATCTTAGATTCAAGTTTTGTTAGGAGCATTTCACAAGTAAAATCCTAAGAGTATTAGGGTGACGTGAGAGGAGTTCATCTTTAGGATTGCTTGGGCCAGGTGGAACAATCGAGGCGCACGGAATCCAGTTTGAACGCCGCATAATCGCAGCTAAAATTGTCGCATTCTATCTCTGATGCTCATCTTTTGAAGAGTTCAGAGCCCGACGCATTTTGATTCACCGAACACATTGCCGATTTACCGTAAAAAGGGCACACGATATCTACAAATATAGGTTGTTTTTTCATGTTGCTATTTATGTACTGACTCGAGAAAAATGAAACGATTTCATACTTTCGTATGAACACGAAGAAGCACTCGTTGACAATGCCCGCCTTTTCATCCATTCACATTGCCAGTGTGCGCCCAGCTAAGGAGTAGGGGAAAGTCCACATCAAGGCTAGGGTTAGAATCGAGTTGCAAAGAGTCTAAAGCCTTCTTTCACTCTCTTTCATTTTTCTTCTTAATTTCATGTGGTCATCAAAATTTATATTTTAATAAGTCGTTGGTAACCCTTGACATGACATGAGACGGTCCGTTTCTTTGTACCGCCGCCACATGAGGGCACAGCAAGATTTTCCGTGTAAACATAACATGTGGGAACACCCCTTTTTAGTCTTCATTTTTTCGCGTGTTGGAATTTTAAGTGTTGTTCACCTCAACGCAATTTGTCCATTTTCAAACTTACTGAGTCAAAGGATGGTGATTTTTTTATTGTATTAAAAGGTAAGAAATCATTAGCTGTTTTTCCACGTAACATGTCAATTTTAAAAAGCGGTGCTTTAGAAGTCCAACGCATTATATTTCTTCCTTCGTCGGAAAAAGGGCAGGAAAAAGAAGATGGTGATTTTGAATAAGTGCCGCATTCTTACAAATTACAAAACACAGTTTCAAATGAAAAAAAAAAAGGTAAAAAAGATAATAAAAAGCAAAGAATTCTTTACTTACATATCTCTTCTCCCTATAGATGGTTTAATTTTTTTCTTTTGTTGAATTTTTAGATTTATAACGAGATTTGATTGAAGAGGTCTGCAAAGTTTACCCAACGAAATCACCAGAGAGTCCTTTTTTAAAAAAAAAAATTTTTGGGACTTTTGGGAGAGAAATTATTGAACCGCGTGGGGTCCACCAGGCGAAATGCTGCGCCAGCGGACAAGGGACCATCGATTATCGATTAAAAGTGGAAAAATGATGACCTAGCGGACGTGGTGGGGCCCGCCACGTCCACGTCGAGTTAGCCAGAAGGACGAGAGCAATCAGGATCAAAATTGCATTATTCCATGAAACGACATAACGTGGTACTTCTTTAACGATAAAGGTGAAATCACTTTCGTGTTACTGCGTAATCCGTGACTACCCACTCCATCAAGATTTTTTTTTTTAATATTTAAAATATTGGACAGATACAATCCACTAAAGGCTTGACGGCCCATTGGGCCCTATCCATGAGCCGGACAATTCGTCTCCGATTACTGGCATTCGAGTATGTCTCGTCCTTAGACCCAATACGAAGATTTCTGCTTGAAATTGGGTCCAATAAGGAATATTTAAAGACTCCTGTCTATTGAACGACAGAAGGTCGAGGCAAATTCGCGGACAATGAACTCATTGGGAATGGTGATCCTAGCCTCTGCAACTTCGGCTTGGACTATGACATTAACCAACCTCTTATGATACTCGAAACACGTCCTGACCGCCCGCTTATTGCCTACGCACCCATACTTCAGCAGTAATCTCACGAATTTCTAGATAATATACGATGTACAAGTAGCGACCACTTATTGATGAAAAAAGCTGTAGAAGGATGATATTGTCGACAATTTTTCGCAAGACAAAATCAACCTAAATTATCATTTTTGTATTAGAGTGATTGCATTGGTACTCAAGCACAATTGCATCTTCGTTTACTGTGAATGAAGTACATCTATCCGAAGCCAACAAGTGGGAGGGAATGTTGACTCTTGGGTCTTGACCGTTTTGTCCTGACTCTAAGGACAGACAAAGAAGTGATGATCGATCCATTTTATACCTAGCTAAGCACGTTCGGCCTCACATTATCTCTTGAAGCATGTCGTTGCCAAGTAAAACTCTTGGACCATTTGCTCAGTTTCAAACCAATTAAGCCTTTCTGCTCATGGACAAGGATCAATGGTGGTTCACTTGTACATGAAAGGCCAGGCCAAACAATTACCAGAAGCAAGAACCTGAGGGCTCAACACTAGTGTCAAGTATCAGCAAGTTTGGGGAGGGGGGGGAGAGAGAGAGAAGATGGGTTTCTGGTCATTGTTTGGAGTGGCTTCGATGCTGGTTCTGCAAGTTCTCATCATTTGTGTGATGGGAGCTTTCATGCAGGGATGGGCGCACACCCGAGGATCGGGGCGTGACAAACCGGCCATGCCACGTAGGACGGTTGGTATCTATGTCAATGGTTTATAGCCAAAGTTGGCCGGATGAACTTAATTGACAGAATATGATAAGATTTAAAATGTTTAAGACTAAGTTGGTAAAAGTACAATAAATTTAGGGCTTTTTAGATAATGTTTGTGTGTGCACGTACGTTCTGTGCAACGATTCATGAATTGAGATGGGCCGAATTCTGGTAGCTATGTTGGGCTTTCTCTGGGCGACGCACACTAATGCACTCAAACGACTGTCAAAAAATGCATGGCCTCATGGAGATTCGTAATCTCGGAACTTCAACTTCTACGGGCAACCAAGGCTAGGATACAGCATAAAAAGTTCTCGACGGGACAACAAAATCATCGCTAGCTTGTTAATATCTTTTTTTTAAATTAATTTTCCCGTTTGACGCTGGCTAAGCTTTGTGCGGTGAATGTGATCATTAATTAATCAGGAACTCTAATTTTCGGGACAAAAGAATTATGTAATCACAATTACGTAATTACCAAGGTTAAAAAAATAAATTATAAGAAAGTTGCAAAGAACAATAACGTGTTAATGACGACTGACCCTATATTAGAAATTCTCACACAACAATTCCAAAAATGAGTTAACAAGTGATGGTATTTTCATAAGAGTTGGTTGCAAACAAGTTTTTTTTTTTTTTTTGGTCAGTGGTTGCAAACAAGTTTCACGAGCTATAATATCATGTGGGTGATTCTATTCAATTGAACTTGTTGAAAGTTTAAATAATCAATTGCACTACCCACCTGTAGGTAGCCATAATGGTTGGACTTCACTATTTCATTGCCGAGGGAACAAGTTTGAATCTCCAGATGCTCGTGACTTGATTTGGGGTTTCAGGAGTGGTTTACTGGCCAACCTCCAGGGGTTTACATCTAAATAGCGGCTTGCAGGAAGGCCCCATCGGTGCTACCAAGCACCGGAGGGACGTATGATCCCTAAAGGATGATCTCTGGCGGTCCCTCGGTCATCAAAAAATTAAAATAAAAAAATACTCAATTGCACTTTCGTAAGAAGTTTTAGGATTTTTTATGCACATTTCTCTTATAAATTTGAAACGATGCATTACGCATCCAAACAATGTCCTACGCCGGTCCAACCTGTAAAATGCTCTGATTTTGGGCGAACAATGTCGTTTATTTTGAACCCAAAAGCCCAAGGAAATGACTATCGCTCAAAAGCCAATGAAAGAAAGATCTATAAATTTCAAAGGTAAGTGCACAAAGTACAATTGAGTCCTAAAATTTTCATAAAGTGCAATTAAATCCCAAAACATATCAAGAAATTGCAGTTGAACTATAAAACTTTTAAAAAATGCAATCAAATCTTAAAAATTGTTAAATTACTCAAATCAAATCATTTCATTAATTGTACTTTTTAAAAGTTTTAGAATTCAGTTATACTTTTGTGACGAATTTTAGAACTTGCTTGCAATTTTTGAAAATCTTAGGACTCGATTGCACTTTTGTGATAAGTTTTGGAAGTTAATTGTACTTTTTGAAAGTTTTAGAACTTAATTATATTTTCGTGATAAGTTTTACTACTTCTAGTGCATTTATCCCTAAATTTTAAAGAAAATCAAAGAAGAATCGTCAAAATTTCGTTCTAAGTTTTACTGATGTGGATTCATTTCAATGTTGACCCACTTTATGAAGTCGAAGGATGAGAATGAAGACTAAATTTATTACCCCTTTAGATGGCCGAAAGGAGGAGGAATAGTTTAAAGAAGAGAACTCCTAAAGAAAGAGAGTGACTTTCACGGTAGAAGGGACGATTCCCGATAGCATCAAAAGTGTGAAAACCTGTGACAAAAAAGCGATTGTTAGAAGATAACATGTCCTTGTTCGAGTAGTGGCCAACCAACATCAACTTGATGTAATTCTCCGGCCAATCGTGATTTATGAGATCTGTTTAAGATATCCAGCCTTAAAAGAGATCTAAGCGTAGAGAATTTTCAAGTAAGTTTTGTTACCAGCGTTTGTTACTTCTAACGTTGTTACAAGTACTTGTGTTTCGAAGCGACTTTTCTAATAGTAGAAGTTGAAAACCACAGTAAAACACTTACATATTCATTGTATTGTTATATGAAGGCTCTTATTTGTCTCGTGAAAAATATTTTCTCATTTTTTAATATTTGGATTACTTAGGAAAATGAGTTAACAAAAAATTTGTGCTTGGTTCAAGAAAATAATTTCTTTTTTCCAAAATATAACTAGATACTGATGCTTAGACCAGAAACTCTGCCTTGGGCATGAAACCCTAATGCTCATTATCAGGTCCTTGGCACTCAAGTTTATGACCTTGGTGTTTGTGCCCGGTTCCTTGGCACCCACGTCCAAGTCCCTTGAGGTTTGGCCTAAGCCCCTAGTAGGGATGAGCATAGTTTAGGTGGGCGACGCCCATCTTAAAATTGGGAACCACCCACTGAGGACTGATTTTAAAAAATTGGAATCGAGACCCGCCCAAGTAGTCTGGCTCCCGGGTGGATCCATGAAACTGGTCGCCAATCCCTACAAAACTTGCTTAGCCTTATATTTGGGTTGAATTGCGAGCAATTTATTTTGATTAAAAATTGAAAAACAATAAGGCAAAATGAATAGACAATACTCGTTAGCTAAAAACTTTATTTATTCGAAGGTCATGGTGTAGTCCTCTTAAGGTTTCCTAACACCGGAAACAAATGGAGAATTAGACTCCACGTTAAAAGTCCTAACTTCACAAAAGTTCAAACATTAATCACTTGATTTATTTTTTTTCAATGTCAACCTAATATAATAATGGGATGGCTAAGGAAATACCTAATTGTACTTTTAAAATGAGCCATTGGCTCTTGTGGACATCTCCGATCAGTTCTCTCATACCTCTATGTTTGTTTATTTTGTTTTGGTTGAAAAAGTAAGTAAATGGATTATTAGAATGAAAAAGAAAAGTAGGGGGTTAATCCTATTACGCATCCGAAAGATAAAATTAGTCAATATTATCCAATAACTACAATATACATATATGTACATATATATTTTGTTGAAAAACTACAAAATAATTAAGTATTTGAAATAAAATTTCTTGTGCGTGTATATATTTATATATCAGTATGGTCCAAATGGGTAGACGGGCAGTTCCACACCTCTAAATCGGGACCTGAACAGGTACTCACCGATTTTACTAAGTTGGAAGTGGGAACCGGACCGGCCCCCATGGTAATCGTTGATTTCGGTCCAGTCTGGTTTGGTTCCGGGCGATCCGAGTAGTTCTCGGTTCTTTTGCATACCCCTAACCTCCAGTGCTCATTACTTAGGTCCTTAGTGTCCTCACCTAGATCCATCAAGGCTAAACTGAAGGCCCTAGTGCCTGTGCCCAATACAACGATGCCTAGGCCAAAGTCCCCAAAAAGCTAAGCTTGGGGCCTTGGTACTTGTGCCAGATCCTTCACACCCAAGCTCGAGTCCACAAAGGCTATGCTTGTATCCCCACCACTCGAGCAAAGGTCTCGTGCCGAAGCCTAGGTTCATCAACACCAATGCCTAGGACCTCGGTGCCCATGTTTGGGTCCATCGATGCTAAGGCCTAGGCCTTGGTGCCTGTGTCCTAGTGCGTGGAGTTTAGACTCGGGATCCTAATGCCTATGCCTGGTGGTTGGCTCCCCTGATTGCCTGTGCACAGGTCACTAGCGCCTAGATAGTGTTAGTGTAATTAGGAAATCAAATCACATTTTCCTTTCCAAACAATGGAAAATATATTCCAGTTCTTTTTTAGATTATATCCTAATATCGAGGAATATCACCATTTTCTTGAAAAATGACTCCCTAGAAAACATTTTCTAAAAATGTAACATTTTTTATTAAACAAACGAAGCTAAAGAGTTACGAAGCATATTCGAACTTACGTGGCCAGCTCATTAGGCTTGCCCAAGCCCATTAACCTACAGTGGAAAATATGTGGACCTAGGCAAGCGACACTTTTTTAAGGACTAGCTTGCCCATCCAACCGTGACTAGCCCTATCATTTTATTTATTTATTTAGAAAATGACATAGATGATTCATGAGTTTTAGTCAAATGTACATCGTCATCCATGGAGTTAAAATTTGTTCAGTGTGGTCCTTAAATAATGGGTAAATGTTCAACATAATTTGTAGATTATATTAAAATGTTCAGTATCGTCATTTTCCATTAATTCACGTTAATGATATTTGCTAATATGACTTCCTATCCATTAAGTTTGAATGGTGGACTGAAAAAAAAAAAATTACATGTGGACTATCCACGTATATTCATATGTAATTGGGATAAACTAATCAACTTCATCAAATAACGATCGACATTTTGACACCCTAATCTTATTTTTCTTTTCTACAGTAGATGGATGAAAAGATGGGCATGTTTACTTATCATTTTTAAATATCCAATTTAGCTTATAATGGTCCACATCATCAAATAATAACATGAAGGACTATATTGAATATTTACTAATAGTTCATGAATCACACTGAACAAATTAAAAGTCCAATGATGACATTGCACATAAAATGAAAGTTCATGGAAACTTTTATTATTATTATTCCTTTCTTATGAAAGAATATATAATAACATTTTAGGCATGATGAAACTGAGCAAAGACACATACTGAAATTAATCCTGCGTATCCATTGATCACGTGTAATTCTGTTGTATCAGAATAAAAATTTTAAATGAAAAATAATTAATTCATGTGACTAGTAAGCTTTTTATAATATTGCATCTATTAGGATCCATACTGATATTCATTCATTACTAGTAACCCAATTAGTTTCTAATATATCCGTATGATAGTTTTCTAGTTATGTACATAAGAAAAGTCTATTACCAATATATTAATTCAAATAATTTTTAGTGGGCATGGCATGACATGCTGGAATCGGCCATTTCGCATTTAGTCGAAACTACGGTGAATTTATAACGGTAAATAGAATTTAAAAGATGAGGAAATTGATAATAACTTACCTACGACAATTTCGACCGGAAACAAATTTACCTATGACAATGAATCAGTGATATTATAGAAATCACCGTTCTCATAAATACTTTTTTGAAATTTCTCATATTACTAACTTGTTTAGCACATAAACCTTCTTAACTTGAAAAGAAGGTATCACAAAGATTATTGCTAACAGGTTAGCTGCTATGCTCCCTTCTATAGTTAGTCTTCCTCAGAATGCTTTCGTGAAAGGAAGACGCATAAGCGATAACATTATGCTGACCCAGGAATTGTTTAGTGACTTCCATCACAATCCTTATCGGCCTAAATGTATTATCAAGGTTGATTTTTGTAAAGCCTATGATTCCATTGATTGGAACTTTATCTGGCTTATTTTTGTTGGCCTTTGGATTCCCTGCAGTTTTTATCGACCGCACAATGGTCTGCATTCGTTCGCCTAAGTTTTCTATTTCTCTTAATGGTGAATTGCATGGTTTTTTTTTTTCAAGTGGGAGAGGAATCAGGCAGGGTGACCCTATGTCCCCATATCTCTTCACTCTTGTTATGAAAGTTTTTACTGGAATCATCAATACCCAAACGTCCAAGGTGGGCTTTGAATTCTTTTGGAGATGCAAAGCGACTAGGCTCTCCCACCTTTTCTTTGCAGATGATGTATTATTGTTCTCCGAAGGTAATATGTTTTCTCTGTTATTGCTATTGGATGGGATTCAATCTTTTGCTAGCTGGTCTGGGTTGAAGCCAAACTTCAACAAAAGTGAAATATTTCTCTCGGGTGGCTCTCAAGCTCTAAAAGATTCCATGATTAGTACCTCTGGCTTTCAATTGGGTTCGCTCCCTTTTAGGTACCTCGGTGTACCTATTGTTTCATCTAGACTAGGCAAAGTGGATTGCATATCTTTGGTGAATGCTATAACCTTGAGAGTCCAATCCTGGACGAACCGGTTCCTCTCCCTAGCCGGTAGATTGCAGCTGATCAGATCGGTCTTGCACTCGATTCAGGTTTATTAGTCTAGTGTTTTCATCCTCCCCTCCTCGGTCACAAGACAAATTGAGAAAATATTTCGCCAATTCCTTTGGAAGGGACCGACCTTTGGATCAGGAGGGGCGAAGGTCAAATGGGATGAAGTCTGCCTACCCAAGGAGGAAGGTGGCTTGGGTATCCGACCCATTCGAGTTAGCAATATCGCTTCAATGATTAAGCACTTGTGGCTCCTCTTTATTGATAAAGAATCGCTTTAGTGCAAATGAATCCATTCCAACTTCATCAAACATAAGAATCTTTGGGTCGTCCCTAGGCCTACCATATGCTCTTGGTCTTGGAAAAAACTACTAGGCATTTGAGACTTAATTCAGCATCAATTTATGTGGCGCATAGGCAATGGATTATCTACATCCTTTTGGTTCAATCATTGGCATCATCGGGGGCCGCTCTATAAGCTTTTCACAAATCAGAGCATATATTGTTCTGGCATCCCTCGGCTTGCTTCTGTTGCTGTTGGTATTACTGCCCTCTCCCTTCCCTCTGCAATCTCGGCGACCATTATAGGTTGGGATGATCCTCTCCCAAACCTCAACGACAATGATGATCAACTCCTATGGCTGGGCCATTCTTCAGGGGTGTTTACGGCGGCTTTTGCTTGGACACTTCTAAGGGCTAGGGGCCAACTTGTATCTTGGTCGAGATTCATTTGGAATTCTTCTCTTCCCCCCCCCCCCCGGTATCAAACCCACTTGGTTGATCACTCGCAACCGATTATCGACCCAGGTAATTCTGTTTGCTCATGGGAGAATTCCAGCTTCCTCATGTGTGTTCTGTTCCTTTAGACCTGACTCTGTTGATCATTTGTTCTTCGGATGCCTGGTTACGGCTAGTCTGGGTGTTTTCTGGGCAAATAAGTGTAACCTCCCATGGCGGAATTCTACATGGAAGGATAACTTAGATTGGGTTATCAAGCATCTCTCCGACACTAGCTTCTATCAATCGGTGGCTCGTTTTGGCTTTGTCGCCTTATGCTACCTTATTTGGAAGGAGAGGAATAACATCATCTTCCGCAACCAAACCTTATCCCTCCCGACTTTAAAGGAACATCTTCGCATGGCTATCAAGGATAGAGCCATTACCTTTTCGAAGGTCCCGGATACGACTCGTAACAGAAGACTACAACTCAATTGGGGAATCCATCCTTCGATCTTTGACTAAGGCGTTTCATTTTGAGTAATGAGGCGTCCAGTCTCTTCAGCTTTGGATGCATCCATGGTGTCCCTTCTTCGCTATCTTTCAATTTTCTGGTTGTATTCCTTCTCCCCTGCGCGGGTGCCTTCGTCTTTCCCCTTCTCTTCCTTTTTGCCTGTGTCTAGCTGCTATTCTTTCGTTCCTCTTTTTGTAGCTCCTTCCCCCCCCCCCCCTTCCCCGACACTCTTCCACTCGCTTGACTGGTTGTCTTTTGAGTGCAAGTCTTGGTGTCAAGGTCTGTTGCTATATAGGTCTGTAGCTCATTGGTTCTTTAGTTAATATATATTTACCTGTTACCAAAAAGAAAAAAAAAACCTTCTTAACTTGAAAAGATGTGTTTAGGTGAAAAATAACCAAAAAAAAGTCTGACAGAAAAAAGAAAGAAGATATCGTCGGTGACACAAAAGGTTAAAAAAGATATCATCGGTGACACAAAAGGCTAAAAAAATGCTTTTTTTGCGGGAAAAGTGACACGTGCCCATAGTAAAAAGCATCGTAAGTTGATTCTCGAAAAGGAAAAGTATACAAAAGTAAAGCAGAAAGGAGTCCGACCAAAAAAAAAGCAGAAGGGATAACGCTTTAGGCTTTGGATAAGGGGATAGACGATGGGAAAAAAAGCTGTAAAATTCTATTTTATCTATAAGTAATTTGTTTCATGACTTTTTAAAAATATTCCATTTTTTTGTGAAAAATAAATAATTTGAATTTTTTTATTTAAAATGATTATTTATGTCGTTTGAAATAATTAGTCAATAATTATTGACAATAATTTATATCTAAATATTTTTGTGAATGATAAGATTTTTTTTTTATTTAAGTTTGTAAGTGATACAATTTTTATTTTTTAAAATTATCTTTTTTTTGCGAAACAAATCCGGTACAAATATCAGGACATCATGAAGGCCAAACAAACACATTAATTTCACTCTATATCACTTGCCAATATGCAAGATGTAAGCACGAGAGTGTTTCATCACTTTCTAACTCCCTCCATCTTCCGACAAAAAAAAAAACTCCTCCATCTTATTTCATTTCCCAAATAATCAAAACCTTTATGTTCCTCTCACATTTTCTACGTTCGTCTTTTAAAATTAAAAGATAGCATCCACTCAAATAAAATACAAAAGGTTCGACCAAAAAATAAAGGAAGAAAAAAAATAGCTGTCAAACAGTAAAAGAAGCTTCCTTTTCTTTTTCGACGGTTTATAAATTGTATCATGAAATGACGCCGTAAATGATTTGTCAAATACAAAGTGATCTCATATCCTTTCATATACATACTCACCGTAATGACTTAATATCCATACAAATTAAATTTTTGCATGTGACATGGCCCTTTCATTTCTTTGTGCCCCGTTTAATAACTTTTCACACACGATTTTCCTGTTCTTACTTATTTTTTCAATTCTTCAGCTGTATTCATTTTCTTCATGCAATTTTATTTGTGTTTACATGTGAGAGGGAATGTTAAAATTAACTCACATTATTCAAACACAATTCCATCATGAATTGTATTCATGTCTTCTCACTCTAGATGAGAACTCGACATTGAACTCAAACATTGTACCAGCAATACATACCAATGATGGTTAAGAGCCACTTCCCTCGATCTTAAGAAAGAGATGGGGGGAGAGAGGACGGTGGCGATGGTGGCTATGGTGGCTATGGTGGCTAGACATGGAGTACATTGAGCGACAAGCAATAGTGGCAAGGGTCGATGTGAAGTAATAAGTGGTCGTTTGGGGAAGGGAAAAAAAGCAAACAAAAAAAAAAGTGTGAAAAGAAAAAAAAAAGGAAAAAGAAAGAACATATCTTAGCCATTGAAATTCACGTGTCATCCATTTAAGCAGTATAAATTGATGGTGAGAATATATTCAAAGGGAGAATCCCAAACCTTTTAAAAGTATGCAACACTTTAGCTCTCGTTGAGTTGGGGATGGAAAATTTACTATTGCTCCTTAAATAAACTAAGGATTATGTTAACGAGCGATTTCAAGACACTTATTTAATTTTCAGAATTATTTAACTTTTGAAGCAGCAATCTCGGAACACAAAACCAGTTGATGTATTGAAAACGGCACAATCTTTTCAAATGGTTATTTATTAAGTGTGCTCGAGAGATGTGATAGTAAGATTACGGTGGAAACATCCCTTGGAAAATCTCTTGGAAAGACTTCATATCTGAAGGCACGTTCCAATAAAATGACTAGCAATAGCAAATGGGTGGGGGCTGGCAGTACTGGCAATGTCTGGATTCTCCGGCACGTCACATAGGCATTGCATCAGTTTTCAAGATCGATTTGGAAAACCATCGCGGAACCCTTAACTTTTGTCTCAGATCGTAGCTTTGATAATGCCGTCCTAATCAAACCGTATAAGAGCAGGCCGATGACCGTGGAAGAAAGAACAAGATGACTCAGCATTCTAGAAATGGCCGAGCAAATGCAGACTGAGCATCGAGGATGGTGTGCCACCACCATCTGTGGGGGAGAGTGGAATGGGACTTGGCCTTCGTGGGAGTCGTCACGGCACGCCATTTGATTTATTCAAGTGATGTGCTGACTAACATGAAAACGATGGGAGCGGTTGTGTTTCTCTTTTCTCCATTCATATTTTCTATTGAAGTGATTTAACCAGCCAAAATTAAAATGGTTTTTTTTTTTGGTGACCGGAGAACCACCATACAGTTAGTAGCCGGGGCGGACTGAGCCACTACCATAGACTCAGCCGCGGGTGAGTCGCGCGAATGCGATGCCTCTCAGATTCGAACTCCTCCCCTTCGTGAGGGGGAGAGAGCCCGAAGCCAGTTGCGCCACCGAGGGCGGTGGTACCAAAATTAAAATGTTAATATCATGAAAACCTCAAATTGATACGCTTATAATAAATTTACCAAAATCTTTTTTTTTCCTATAAAAAATATCAAACTGGTATATTCGTGACAAATTTACCTTATGTCAGTTTTTGTTAAATTTTATTGTCAAATTGCTGAATTACATTATGTACAACAGTTGACAAATATACTAGTTTGTGGTCTTACTCTTTAATTTGCCAGTTATTTTATGATATTATTTTAATTTAACATAAACTAATAGAGGGTAAATTTGTTACGAATATACCGGTTTGAGGTTTTTTTGCGGTAAAAAAATTAGTTTAAGATAAATCTGTTACAGATGTACAAGTTTAAGCTTTTTAGTACTCAAAAAATTAATTTAGATAAATTAGTCATACATGTACCAATTTGAGATTTTTCGTGATATTAACTCAAAATTGAAATAGATAGTTGGACAACATGACATAAAGGTCCGTATATATTTCGCTATTTACTCATTACGTTGAACATATTGATCCTCTTGAACTCAAATGATTAAGCACTACTTGATTTGAACTGTTTCTCAAGCTTGATAAGGGATTTCATGTCAGTCCCTACAATCACATATACTATTTCCAAGGATGAGATGACCAAATGCTTCCGCTCTATCCATGCTTACCCACACTAGATTAAATTGGTCACGCCCAAAATTTCCATAGAATTTAAACTTCGAAGAAATAAATAATTTAGCCTCAAAGTTATTACAAATTTCTGTTTAGTATTATATCAAATCAAAACCCTTAGTACCGAAGATACTCCCATATTTTCGTTGCACACTCCTGATCCAGTCCTCAAAGATGTCTTCGGAAGCACTAAACTAAATATTCCTCAACTCTGAACTCAACATTTTGTAAAATTTGGGGTGAACCTAAACTTAGTAAATGAAATCTTTTAAGTCTTATATTTTAGATCATCATTACACTGCACTTAGTATGAAACAAAACCACGTGAATTAAAGAGAAGTAATATCACATATCATTTAGAGAAAGGGCTACATTTCAACGAATACCAAACAAACATGTTCACCAATTCATTTTTGATGATTACGTATAAAAATCCACATCTTCACAAAAGTTGTTATTAGCATTAACCAGTCATGTCAAATTTGCTTCACTACTTGGCCACTTTAGTAATAAGGAGATCAACATCCTCAAAATAATGGGTATCACATTTACTTCACAAACAAATTATCTAAGTTCATTTAAGATAATGCAATCCGCAATATATCCATGAGTGCCCAGAATAAACATTAATGCCATAAGTCGACATTCAGTTAAACAATTAAATACACAAAGATAAACATAGAAATCTTGTGATGTGCACTAATGTACACATGTGAGTATCTGTCCTTACACATCACTACGTAGGCATCATCTTGACTAATGAGGCATTTTAACTCACGAGGTATCGTTACCAACAACTCATGGGGGATAGAATCCCAAACACATTTTTGCTACATTGTCGCCATCATTTTGGTTCTATCCATCCATCACGGGTGTTCTCTATAGGACATATACACAATTGCATAATCACATGATGATGGCTATTCTATAATAACACATCACAAGCTACTAGTGACCATATCAATAATTTTTTGCCAAAATTGATCAAAAGGATTACATTAGAAAATTGTCAAAAAAATTAGAACTAAATTGGTCAAATTGAATATCTATGAGTATATAATTTGTGAGCCGTGGGTGTGTTCTAAGTTTAAACTCATAAACGAAAATAAAGCAAAATTTTATTATAATAAAGGAATATCATATACTTTAAAATCACCTAAGATACTACTTTTTATTTCGGGAATTGGTAGATTTAAGCACAATATTTTGAAGTTCACACCAAAAAACTCAAAACATATAAGGAAATAAAATAACATCATAATCTCAGAATATATCATCGTTGTAGGAATTGAGGAATAGAAAAAGAGGAAATCAACCAGTTGGATTGTTGTCTAGATAATCAGATTAGTTCATTTTTTGTAAGATTATCTCTTGATCACGATTAATGTGTATTTTTATATGGACTTGTGCTAGAAATCACAGCACCACTAGAGTTTACTGTACACGTGCTATATGTATACACAAAATTGATATTTAAAAGATTTTTGCGAAATAGCCTTTCATGGAATAAGTGTATATAATCGATTTAGTAAAAGTAGGTGGTGAAAGAATGCTTGATTCTATCATTGCGGTAATTCACTTTGCCTTTATGATTGTCACATGGCATGATTTCATTCGACCAATAAACATTAACTTATATCATCTACGAACGACTTATCTTTTACTGATTTTAAATATTAGGAAAAAAGAAGAAGAGAGGGTATGTTCAAATACAGTTTATTTATTACCGTCACATATGCGCACATAATATACACATAGGCGAACATGTAAATTCAGATACATATGACTTTTGTGCCCAAACATATAAAAAGTGAAAGGAGTTTGGCAAAGGAACAATCAAAATATGCATATCCACATAACTACAACCGACTTTAAAAGCTGCATCTTCTCTTTTCATTCGTGCACTCGCTTTTATTCTTTATGCATTAAAACAATTGGCCATGATAGGAATCAAATTAAAGTTACCCTTATTGCATGATGAACGAGGTCCCTTAGGGTCTGCATGCAAACATTTCTGTTTCTTATGGTTTCTGTTCTTTTGTTCCTCGGAACAAAAAAAGAACAGAAACCTGTTTGGTAATGCCACATTATTTTTTTGTTCCGGGGAATAAAAACTTAGCCCGGAATGGTTTGGGAACGAAACAAGAAGCAAAAAAAAGTTGCTTCTTGTTCCCGGGAACAATTTTTAGAAATAAACTGATTTTTTTTAATATTTTATTTTATTTCCTTTTCTTGCCGCGACCATCGTCAACCGCCCAAAGCCACCGCCCGCCGCCGGTCGCCTCCGCCGCCGTCGGCCGCCTCTGTCGGTCGCCGGCCGCCGTTGTCGCCGCAGGTCGCTGGTCGCCGCCGCCGTCTCCGCCCGTCGGTCGCCGGCCGCCCCCCATCCTCTTCGGCCTCCGGCCGTCGTCGGTCGCCGCCGCCGCCGCCCTCTCCGGCTGCTGGTCGCCGCCGCCGCGGCGTGCCGGCCGCCGCCGCCGGAAGCCCATCGGCCGACCCCTCCCGCGCCGCCCGGCCACCGCCGGCCGCAAGGCGGCCGATGGGCTTCCGGCGGCGCCCGGCGGTGACGGTCGGCGGCGGCGGCGGTGGTGCGGGGCGGCGACCGGCGGCCGAAGGCGACGGTAATCTGTCGGCAAGATTAAAAAATGAATAAATACAAAAAAGAAGTTGTTGTGTTATCAAACGCATTTCTATTCTTTTTCTATTCCAAGAGTAGAAATTTTGTGTCGTTATCAAACGGGTTCTTTTACTTATAAATTGTTCCCCGGAGTAGAAATAGAAAAGAACCATTTATGAAAAAAAAATTTCCCCGAAACAGAAGCGTTTGCATGCGCAGCCTTATTCTCCTCCTCCTTTCACGACTATTGTTCAAGCTCTAGAACATAAAGTTTGGCAAAGGTGAATTATTTATTATATGTTGTGCTAATATGCCAAAGCAGAGCCATATAGAATCTGTTAGAAAACAGAGGTCATATCCGTGTGCTTAGATAGTATTCTATGACACTTGCTATTAGCCTCAGTGTTTTAGTCACGTTTGCCGACATCTATGGGTCCCAGTGGTTGGAATCAGTTGAGGCCAAGAGGTGATAGGATAGGACATGGTTTTATGATAGTTGTTTCTTCTGTGATATCGGGAATCTAAGAGCAAATTGCATTCACCTTTTCCGAGGTTTTTCAATTTCCAACCAGGGGTTTCTGTATGATGATCGATGCGATAAGATGGAAAGAACAACTTCGATCGTCTGAGCTAAAACAACAAGCTAAACTTACCACCGACCGCGGTGACTTTGCTGGATAAGACTCTGATGATCCTCAGCCAAGAGGTGAAGGATTCGAAACCCAAGGGAGGCGCTGGGTGTCTTAAGTGTGACTCCAGGGGTGGTGGGTCCTCCTGCTTATGTGTCACCTGGGGTTTACGGTGCGGTTGTCGGCTACAAGCTGGTTCCTCCAGAACCAAAAAAAGAAAAGAAAAAAAGAGCTAAACTTTAAAGATCATATGGTAAAAGATAGAGAGGGGGAATTGTAACAAACGAGCATGATTTACGTGGGACTAGCTCTCAAAACAAGTACTCGAGGTGATGATTCTTTTGAGAGCGGTTCCTATTTATATAAATTACTTCACAATACCCCTTACATCTATCATGCGATTTGAGGCGTTATGGGTTCTGTGAATTACTCTAGCAAATTAGAAGTGTCGTGGCAAGCTTAGTGCCAATGACCCATATATAGTAACCAGCCACCGATTAAAAAACAAGATAAATAGTTGTTAAGTAAAATAATTTTGATGGATACATATGCTCATGCATTATCAAAATTAGAAGTAGACATGTCTATATGCTCATTTCTTGACTTATATATGATGAGTTAAGTTGTTACAGGATCAGTTATATTTAGTAGATGAGTCATAATGAGTTTAAAATAATAGAGTTCAATATAATGGTGGATGTTAAATGGGCTTTACAAAGTTCTTATACTCAATCTATCTTTATGACCTTTTCTTTACTCTCTCTCACTTTTATTCGATCTTACACTTGTTTACTCTACACTGTCACTATTAGTTTTGCTAGATTTAGTTATATAGAAATGTATTTTAGTAATAAGGGTTGAGTATGGGTCACTAGATTTATTTTTAATGGAAATGGGTCAAAACGGGTTAAATGGGTCCATTTGAATTATATCATTTTCAATCCGACCCAAATCCAATACAACTCACCCGTTTCTTCAAGCATGGGAGAAAAGAATCGAGGATCAATATTCAAGGATTTTATTCCGCGTATGAACGCATAAATTGAAATCCTACAAAGATTTCTAAAAGGTAGATGTGTCAACTAACTTAAGGGGAAACCATTCACATCTTCGAAATTTTAGGTATGACAATTGGAAAGATCTTCCAATTACAATTTCGGGATTCATTTTAATTAAGGATCTGAAAGATATTCTTCAGCGGACATCAATCTTTGAAAGAAGGGACTCTGAGGAAGAAATATCGTATCGACGTGGTAAACCTGACATAGAGTAATGGAAAGCAGAAGCTGAACCGTTGTGTATACAAAAGAGATAGATACGTATTCTGTTAAGTTTAGAAAACTAACTTGAGCATATATGCCCCCATATCAGACCGAGCTTATCTCTGCTGGACTTTCCGTGCGAATCTCTCCGCCGACTTCACTTTTCAACACGTTTGCGCGTTGCAGCACTAGCGAGATCCCTACTTTTCCTTCTTCACACAGAAAAACAATTTGATCTTTAACTTATATTTCTTCGCTATCAATATTTTATGATGAGCTGTCGCAACTAGTAAAGCGGGTGCTGTTTTCTTTTTCTTTTTTTGCTTGTTATATAGCCGTCGGCAGCAGGAACTGATCAGCCACGATCGAGTCAAAAGATGGCACTCCCACCACGACGTGGGCACGGATAAGGTCCACCAAATTCTCGAAAGGGTAAGCATTACACACTGGCACTGTTTCTATTCATATTTGCTGAACTTGGAGAGTGCCCAGCTGGACCTAGGATAAGGGGGAGAGCATATGCAATGAGTCGATTAGAGCATATGCGCGATGATTACACACCAGAGAGGCAAAAGAAAGAACAGAAACGAATGGTTTCTTGTGCGACGGACGAGACTTGGCGGGAGAGGGTGGCTTGCTGAATGATGGGAGAAAAAGCAACGTGTCCCGGCAATCTTTGGGGACAAAAAACGTTCTTTAATCGATCATAGCGACTAGCCCACGCCAGATCCCCATATGGCATCCCGTTCCTTTTTTATTAAAAAATAAAAATTAAGACGCAAACTGTTGCCAAGTCCCGTAAGCCTTTTTCTCTTCTTTGAAACTTCTGGAGATCCCTTCGTCTGTCCAGTGCGCTGTCCAGTCTTGCTTGTACGTGGCGGGGCAGCAAACCAAGCGTAGATCTGCGCTGTGTTGGACAAAATGATTCACGCCATCTGTCGCATGCTTTCTGAATTTGATTTCCAATCACTCTGTGCTTGTACCGCCGGGTCCGCGTCCCGAGGCCTGCAGATCTCCTCCTCCTCCTCATTAGGCCCATCTGGTTCGATTTTGAGAAAATGCCTTAAGCAGAATGCAAACACATAAAATGATTTTTCAAAATGTTAAACTGTTTGGTAAATTATGACTTAAAACTGTTTTAGAAAAATGCAAAATTATTTGATAAATATATATTTGGTGATCAAATTAGATTTTTTAGAAACAATGATTATATAATCTTTTATATTTTCATGTTGAGAGTAATATAAAAGATATATATTAGTAAATTTATTTAAAAATTATATTAAAAGAATTTGATTATATATTATATGCAAAACTCAACTTTGGCGTAGTATTCTTTTAGGTTTGTTTTCAACTTTAAATATTTTTTTTAGTTATTGTAGTATTAATCATCTTCGTTACTTAATGATCATTTTATTGTAATGATAAAAAGTTGGACTATTGATTGTCAAAATATACAAATGATAAAAAAAATGTGATCTTATTCTGTGGATGATGAAGTAACCGATTGTGGATGCTAATTTTTTTGAATAAGTATCACATATAAAAAGGGAGGTCCTCATTAAAAAAATAAAACCAAGTTATTCTTATGCAAATTTTCCTAGAAAGAGTCATTTCATGATGGTAAACATGATCATATATGTTTTAAAAAAAGAAATTCATCAATAAGAGAATTAGTATTCTGCAAATGCTGAAAGCCCAAAGCAACTTTCAACATTTCAAATATCAGCATTTAGCCAAAGACACCTTCATATGTTGAACCAAACATAATTTTTTTTTTCTCAAGGGGCTAAAAGCCCCTTAGGAATGCTGAACCAAACAGGACATTCTTATTCTTCTTCTTCTTCAGCTCATCTGAGGGTTCTTCGTCCTGCAGCGGCAACAAGCATGGTCCCGGAGCACGTGGCTTTGCGCCTGCGAAGTTCCGGATACCATCTTTGCTCCATCCGTTCAAGGTAAGCATCTGCAAAACATCTCGCGTCCCTTCGAGAATAATCATGTATAAAACTGCATCTTATCTTACCATCAGTATCGAAAGAGACGATTGATGGTCTCTTGATTCGTCCGCCCTTAATGAAAAGCGAGAAAAAGTGTGAGCGGCTTGAAATCCAATCCGACTCCTTTATTGCTTTCACGGGCGTTCTAAACGAGGATCTCGAGGTCCATAGACCGTGCATTACCATTTATGACCGCCCCCACTAATCTCCAGCTTCTCTTGCCATGAACGTTGGGATTGAATGCTTTGCCCGCTGAGTAGATGGATACTAGGGAATCGACATCGGTTGAGTCTATCGCATTAGCTTCCGGATAGTGGGAGTTGTTATAATGCATAAATAATAAATCACGCATTCATTTAATAATTTAATTTTTTTGAATAATTAGTAATAGATCCATAAAATCTCGTAAGCCTACCAGGTGAATTAATATGCTTGTGGGAATGTGCTTTAGTTTGGAAGATGATAAGACAAAAGATCAGATTAAGTATGAGGAAAAGAATTAAAATATTTAAATAATAAATTATATTTTCATCTAACAACTTAGAATTTAAAATTTTGGAACCGTCGGTAATGATGCATTTTTGAGAAATCACAGATTTGCAGTCAATAGTCAAAGAAGCATCTGCCTTTTTAACCATTTATTGAGGTTTTTTTTTATTATTATTTTAGAGCGAGAGTTTGCACTACTTATTAACAGGGTAGGTTGCCCACAAAATTTGAAAATGTTGTTCAACGTCGCTTCGTCGTATTTGACGATAAGGAATGGGGTAAAGCGGTCCAATCATGGCGTCCCCGGAAGGAAAGGGCGGTGAGCGAAGCAGGGGATTTATTCTGTACATGAAGGGGGCGTGGCACGTGGCACGTGGTAGTCGAGCCCAGTGTGGTTACGTGTTGGATCCAGTCTGCAAAAATAGTAGTAATGCAGCCCACGTGGTTCCCTTTGCTTTGCCATCCCTATCACAGGGGTTCGAACCCAAGTTGCTGCTGGCCCAAGCCACTTCCCATCTTAAAAAAGTTCGTGTATTCCGTGACGTTTAATCATATTTTAGAATTACCCCAAATGGCTTTTTAATTTCTTGAAGCTAATTCTCTTTGGTGCAAAGTGGAACATAGGCCGTAGGAGTTTAGGCTTTGTGCATCACTCACAAGGTATACATTTTCATGATCTTGTTCAATTTACTTTTAATACGATGGCAGTATCATACTTTCGCACACTCTGATTTAGAGTGATAGAATAAATGGTCTTCTAAGTTATTGTGAGATGCATTGGATGAAGATTTCTGGCATAAATTCTTCATATAGAATATGAAGAATTTCGTGTGGATCACGATGGTTGGTCGAGTGTATGGACAAAAAGTGATGGTTGTCGTTTTCGATGGTCGGTCTAGTGGCGCACGCGAGTAGGTAAAAGGGGTAAGAACCGACAAAACGGCCGACATCTGGAGGGCCGAGCTGGAGAAGAAGGGAAATTGGCATTTGTGTACCGACTGCATGCCGTTTCAGCTCTGCCCCGCTCGTAACTGCCTGCTTCTTCCACCCTCCACCCATTCGTCCTGCATTTTCAGCGTCTCTATCATTTCGAAAACGCCGACCTCCTCGAGCGAGACAGACGGACAGACAGACAAAGAGAGAGGGAGAGGATAAGGTAAGGGGAGGATTACGGGAATGTTTTTGAGGATAAGTTATAAAACAGGAGAGGTGGTGGTGGGTGATTTGTCCGTTCTTCTACTGTGTTCCATGTTCGCTGTTCGATTTGTGGATTCTCTGTTTGGGATTTGACGGCACTCTTTGAGACCACCACCACTTTGTGACACCGGTAATGTTGTCGAGCCATCGCTTCTAACTCACGGTTCGAGTGGCGAGAGGCTTCACCGAGGCTAAGGTTTGGTGACGGAGAGCGACAAACTACCTAACGAAACTTATGTTCATGGTATGTTTAGAATAATGATTTCCTATTAAGAAATGAAAGACAAAAGAAATATACAACTCAATAACACAATAACTATTTAACTATTTGCTAAATAATTTATGTTTTTTAAAGAGAAGGGTGCTACTTTCGTCCCAGACGGAGAAGGAAAAAAGACAAAGAAGCCAGAAAAGAGGAAAGAAAGAAAAAAGTAAGAAATAATAAAAAATCAAGAGTGAGTTCCACATTTGACATTTATAAATGTCATTTGATAGTATCAATGGTAGCTTTGTCTTCTAATAAAATTGAAACCAAAAAAAGATGAAAAAAGGTAAGAAATAATTTAAAATTAAGAGTGGAGGTGGTGTGGGTGTCTGGAGTAGGAAAAAGGGATGTTAAAAATGCGAGCCCAATTAAAATTACAAATTTCGGTATGACTAGAGCTGTCCAAAAGAAGAAGTGATTCCTTCCCACGAGATAAAAGCAAGCCGTAGAGTCACAAAGGTGAAGGGAGTGCTTTGGAAAAAATACAGTCAGCTTCATGTGGGGGACTGACTGGAAGGTTGGAGTCGCGACTAGACTCGCGACTGAGGTTCTAAGGTCTAAACCAATATAAAAAGAGCATCTCACCTTCTTTCCGTTTCGCAGCTGAGCTGAGCTGAGCGAAGCTGAGAGCTTTGGAAGTTCGTGGACAAGCTTGGGTTTCTTTTGGAGGGGTGCGTACGGGGACTGTACTTGGTAAGCTCCTGATTCGACTTTTCATGCTTTGAGTGATTTGTGTTCCGAGATTTTGAGTGGTAGATTCCGGTTATCCCATCTTTACTTTTTTTTTTTTTTTTTTTGATACCTAGGGAATCCCGTTAGCCGTTCATCGTCTTACTTGCGTATATACCCCAAGAAACCCTAGCCGACGCTAACGGAGGACCCACTATCTCGACGTTACGCTTAAATCGTCGATGCTTTTCTTGGGGTTTGATCCCCTCACCTTTCCCCCAAGGCAAGGGGTTCTTATTCAGCAGAGCCACCAAGGCCGGTGGTTGGTTATCCCATCTTTACTTTGTGCAAAGAATTCTTCAAAGTTCATCAGACGAATGGTTTAACATCTTCATTCGACTTTTCATGATTTGTGTGACGAGATTCTGAGAGATAGATTCCAGCACTTTGTGCAAAGAATGCTTCAAAGTTCATCAGACGAATAGTTCAACATCTTCATCTTGCTTTCCCTTTGTTGCATTCTCTTCCTCAAAAGATGAACGATTGTTCTCTCTTCTTTCCTAATTTGTCTTTCGCTTCGCCCCGACACTAGTGGAATTGTGATGGGGCCATAAAGCATAAAGGGTTACTGTAAGGACCGACTGACAATTGCCTTCCTTCTGACTACTAATATCTACTTTCCATCTCACTTAGGACGTGTATGACAACCATTTTGTTTTAAATAATTTTAATGAAATAGATTTTTCTATTTCTATTTCTATAAGAGTTTTTAAGCAAAAATAACCGTTTGATAACGACACAAAATTTATTCCTTTCGGAATAACGGCATGGCGACATCGACGACCTTTAATATAAAAAAATAAAAATAAAAATGATTTAGTAACAAAAAAATAATGAATAAAATAAATCATAAAAAATAAAATAAAAATATCATTTATTTTAAAATAAAAATATCCTTAAAAATAAATTTATTTTATTTATTCTATTTTATTTTATTTTACGAATAAATTTATTTTAAAATGAATAAAAATAAAAAATAAAAAATTTATTTGGCAAAACACTCAAGGCAAATACAAATAAATTTATATTTATTTATCATAAATAAATTATTTTTAATAAACTAAAAATAAAATGATAAATAAAAATAATTTATTTATTTTAATAAATTTATTTTTATTTTTAAATGAATAAAATGAATATATATATATATATATATATATATATATATATATATATATATATATATTAATAAAATAAGGAGAGGCGGATGAGGAGGAGGAGGTAGAGATGTAGAGGAGATGAGGGAGGACTTACCGAAATTAAGGTTTAGTGAAAAAAATTATTTATGATTTCTCTTCCGTAAATCGAAGTAGAAAATTTTAGCTTCGATTTCTCTTCCAAACCTATTTCTGGAATAAAAATCTATTCCGTAAAATAGAAAAACTGAATATGTTTATCAAACGGATTTCTCTTCCAGAAACAGGTCTGGAATAGAAAAACTATTTCTGGAATAGAAATTTTGGGTTGTCATGCACCCTCTTAGAGTTATGGGAATAGTGGGGTAGGGTTGGGCATCTGCTGAGACTCGTGCATAAAGTTCTATTTTCCTGCGTCAAAATAAAGAGCGAAACGGCGACGATGTGATTTGAGTAGGTTGAATTATTTTTGAATTTGTATCCAACTATTTATCAAAGGAGAACTAAAGATTCAAGATAGATATTCAGCATCGTCATGTTATTCTCTAATTGATGAGAATGAAGATAGATATTTCAAACACTTAATGGCATTAATTGCGTTTGATAAACTCTAGTAACATAGCTTAATTAATTGTTTTGAGTTGCAAATCATAAAGGAAGCGGTTGCTTAATTGGTTAAGCGATAAAATGTTCAATAGAAATTACAATCTTGCATATTATATTTTCGATACTTTCCAATAATATTTGCCCTCGTGTTTGGTAAGAAACTAATCAAATTTATTCTTCAAATTTCATCTATTTAGGGAGTGGAGTCCAAAATTTGGAAGCCAATTCTATGTTAGTATGGATAAGTAGATATTATACGGTTTAGTTTTTCCCTTTTCCGAAGAAGCAAAAACTCTATGTGCAAAGACATAAATAGGAAGTTGCATATATCGGAGAAAAACTCAAAGATTTTGTCTTTTAATTTAATGGATAGAGAGAGCATCTTTTATTGGATATATGTCGTGAATCACTTATCTCGTGAATTTATGCTTTTAACTACAATATCAATATAGTGTTTTAATCATATGATTTCAATGGTATGTCTAAAGAATAGTTTGAAATTGAACTTAAAGATGAGTTTACTTTCTAACTTTTGTGCATCTCAATTAATCTATTGAATCATAAGGGTACGCTGTAATATTTGTATTGTGCATTTAAGATTTTAGTTTTGGATTGCTCCCAATAAGACTTAAATCTAATAGAGAGAAACAAATTACCTTGGCATCTAGACCAGGACCTTGTTGACGCAAGTATTGCACAATGATAGATGAAAATAGTCCAAAAGTCCTTAATTTATTTTACAACGACTAATTTAGTCCTGAATTGTTTAATTTGACCAATTTAGTTTTGAATTTTTTGACTATTTTTAATGTGGTATTTTTTGTTAATTTTGGCAAAAAATCGCCGGCATGGTCGCTAGCTAGTCATAGTCGTTCGAAGTGGTACAATTGATGTTAATGTGGATAATTTTTGCAATGTTTTATATATTTTTTTGAACATTCAATATTTTTAGAAGTTTTATTTTCATTATTCATCTCCTCAAAAGGGCCTGCAAGGTTGGGGCCTCGATGATGGCTTGAAAGCCCTCGCCAGTTACATGTGAGTCATTCGTGGCCTTCTTTGATCCTCGCCTGCTGCTGGCCAAGTCTTCGTAGTCTCACCTAGCGGTCGAAGTGGGATAGTGGAAAATAAAAGAAAATTGCAAAAATTGTTCATATTAGCACCAATTGTTCCAGCTGTGTCGTGTAAAATGGCTAGTGACCATGTCAATATTTTTTTTGCCAAAATTGATCAAAAGGATTACATTAAAAAATTGTCAACAAAAATTAGAACTAAATTGGTCAAATTGAATATCCATGAGTATATAATTTGTGAGCCCTGGGTGTGTTCTAAGTGTAAACTCGTAAACGAAAATAAACCAAAATTTTTACTATAATAAAGGAAAATCAAATCATCTAAGATATACTTTAAAATCACCAAAGATACTACTTTTAATTTCGGGAGTTGGTAGATTTAAGCACAATATTGTGAAGTTCACACCAAAAAACTCAAAACATATAAGGAAATAAAATAACATCATAATCTCAGAATATATCATCGTTGTAGGAACAGAGGTATAGAACAAGAGGAAATCAACCAGTTGGATTGTTGTCTAGATAATCAGATTAGTTCATTTTTTGTAAGATTATCTCTTGATCACGATTAATGTGTATTTTTATATGGACTTGTGCTAGAAATCACGGCACCACTAGAGTTTACTGTACACGTGCTATATGTATACACAAAATTGATATTTAAAAGATTTTTGCGAAATCGCCTTTCATGGAATAAGTGTATATATTCGATTTAGTAAAAGTAGGTGGTGAAAGAATGCTCGATTCTATCATTGCGGTAATTCACTTTGCCTTTATGATTGTCACATGGCATGATTTCATTCGACCAATAAACATTAACATATATCATCTACAAACGACTTATCTTTTACTGATTTTAAATATTAGGAAAAAAAAGAAGAGAGGGTATGTCCAAATATAGTTTCTTTATTACCGTCACATATGCGCACATAATATACACATACGCGAACATGTACACTCAGATACATATGACTTTTGTGCCCAAACATATAAAAAGTGAAAGGAGTTTTGCAAAGGAATTATCAAAATATGCATATCCACATAACTACAACCGACTTTAAATGCTGCATCTTCTCTTTTCATTCGTGCACTCGCTTTTATTCTTTATGCATTTAAACAATTGGCCATGATAGGAATCAAATTAAAGTTACCCTTATTGCATGATGAATGAGGTCCCTTATTCTCCTCCTCCTTTCACGACTATCGTTCAAGCTTTAGAACATATAGTTTGGCAGAGGTGAATTATTATATGTTGTGCTAATATGCCAAAGTAGAACCATATAGAACTTGTCAGAAAACAGAGGCCATATCCGTGTGCTTAGATAGTATTCTATGACACTTGCTAGCACCCTCAGTGTTTTAGACGCGTTTGCCGACATCTATGGGTCCCAGTGGTTGGAATCAGTTGAGGCCAAGAGGTGACAGGATAGGACATGGTTTTACGATAGTTGTTTCTTCTGTGATATCGGGAATCTAAGAGCAAATTGCATTGACCTTTTCCGAGGTTTTTCAATTTCCAACCAGGGGTTTCTGTATGATGATCGATGTGATAAGATGGAAAGAAAAACTTCGATCGTTTGAGCTAAAACAACGAGCTAAACTTTAAAGATCAAATGGTAAAAGATAGAGAGGGGGAATTGTAACAAACGAGCTTGATTTACGTGGGACTAGCTCTCAAAACAAGTACTCGAGGTGATGATTCTTTTGAGAGCGGTTCCTATTTACGTAAATTACTTCACAATACCTCTTACATTTATCATACGATTTTGAGAGCATATGCGCGATGACTCACCAGAGAGGCAAAAGAAAGAACAGAAACGACTGGTTTCATGTGAGAAGGACGAGTCTTGGCGGGAGAGCGTGGCTTGCTGAATGATGGGAAAAGGAGCAACGGGTCCCAGCAAATCTCTGGGGACAAATTACGTTCTTTAGTCGATTATAGTGACTAGCCCACGCCATTCCCCCATATGGCACCCCGTTCCTTTTTTTTTTTTTTCCAGTCTTACTTGTACGTGGCGGGGCAGCAAACCAAGCGTAGATCTGCGCTTTATTGGACGAAATGATGTCACGCCATCTGGCGCATGCTTTCTCGATTTGATTACCAACCAATCACTCTGTGCTTGTACCCCCAGGTCCGCGCTGCAGATATCCTCCTCCTCCTCCTCCTCCTCTTCTTCTTCTTCAGCTCATCTGAGGGTTCTTCGTCCTGCAGCGGCAGCGGGCATTGTCCCGGAGCACGTGGCTTCTGCGCCTGCGAAGTTCCGGATACCATCTTTGCTCCATCCGTTCAAGGTAAGCATCTGCAAAACATCTCGCGTCCTTTCGAGAATAATCATGTATAAAACTGCATCTTATCTTACCATCAGTATCGAAAGAGACGACTGAGGGTCTTTTGATTCGTCCGCACTTAATGAAAAGAAGAAAAAGCTCGGTCCCCTCTTCTCATCAATTTCCTCCATCGCTTGTCTAGTATCTCAACTGGTATTCTTCGTCTTCAGGACCGACCGGCGACTCGCATGGATCCGACCGAAAGACGTGCATGGTCCGACCTCCCACCGGAGATTCTCTCCATGATTGGCGGGAGGCTCGACAACCCCATGGAGATCGAACGATTGCGCAGCGTCTGCCCTTCGTGGCGCTCCTCGATCCCTCCGCGCCGCCGCCAGAACTCGCGAATCGCTTTCCCAACCCCTTGCCCGAGGAGTACCAACCCCTTCTTCCGCTCGAAAACCGCCGTCTTCCTCTGCTGGAGCACGGTCTACGTCCTCGAGACGCCGGAGGGAACCGTCTCCGGTCCCGCTCGGTGGCTGCTGAAGCTTGGGGTGGTGGGACGCGGCCGCATGGGGATCCTGAACCTCTTCTCGCAGGAGTGGATCGCCCCCTTCCCCGACGTGTTCCCGAGGGTACTCGATCTTCTCCAATGCCGAGTCGTCGTCGAAATCTGCAGAGAATACACGCTCAATTATGACAATCGAACCGGAGGCCTCGTTCCTGTTGAAGGTATACGGAAAGTATTGATGCAAACGGATTGTGAGGGGCCTGATTTCGATGGGTGTTCGGTTTACATCATTAATGAAGATAGGCAGTTAGGTTATTGCAGGTACGGGGATGGGAATTGGAGCTATTTAGCTCGTCCACAGGACTTTGCATACGATGACCAACCACAGCACTTTGCATACGATGACATTGCAGTCTATGATGGCAATGTCTGCGCCGTCGATGATCTCGGGGTGGTTTGGGAGATCGATTCAGTTTTCTGTCTTCAACCTTTTTCGTCATCAATCTACGGCAGCGACAGCAACCGCCGCCGCCGTGGCAACGGCTGTCGGAAGTATTTAGTGGTGTCAAATGGTGATCTTTATGTGGTGGACAGATACATTAGATATGGCGCAAATGAGGGTAACCCATCTAATACTCTGTATGGGAGGATGGCTGACTTTGTTGTATATAGATGGGATCGACAACGGGGGAGATGGGAGGAGGTGAGAAGCTTGGGCAATTCAGCTTTCTTTCTTTCCAAGCACCGCTCGTTTGCCGTCCCGGCGTCCAAGCTTGGCAGGGGCCACAGGAATTGCATCTACTACTCGGAAGAAGCCAATTCCAAGTTCTCGGTGATAGACTTCAAGGTGTTCCGTTTGGCAGATCATAGCATCAAGTACCTGAGCGTCGTTGACTCCGCACGGGGCATGATGAACATCTCCTGACTCAAGTTGCAGACCTGAATTGCACATCCGCAAGTAGGTTAGATCATGACCTTCTGTGATGTCTTTCTGTGGATCAGGATCTGATTTTGCGTCTGCTGCATGGAGAACACTGATGTAATGTATATTACTGAGAAAATATTGGGTGGTCCGGGACCTCCACGTCAGCGTGGTCCCCGGCCACTCACGAGATGCCATGTGGATGGGTGGGCCCCACTTGGTGTCTTCTGCCTTCTTCCCCTCTCTCTCCTCTTCCTAGCCTGCCGATGCCCTCTCTCCTCCTAGCCTGCACGCTCTCTCTCCTATCAGAGCATTTATTGCAGACGTTTTTCTCTTTCCTTCTTTTGAGAAAGAAAATGGCCATTCGGACGCACGTCCCTCTCCTCTCCATTTCTTTACTTTCGAATTTTTGAATCTGAAATTCTCTCTCCGCGCTCGTTCTCTCCTCACGTTCTTTCCTTCACACTCCCGCTCAAGAAAAACCTCTCTCCTCTTTTCCATTTTCAAGGGCTCTCTCTCCTCACGTTCTTTCCTTCGTCTTCCTCCCTCATCGGCGACGACCCAAGCAAGAAGCTTGCTCAGAATCAGCAGCAACGGGCCCCGGCCATCAAGGAACGCGATGGTGACCCTAAGCGGAAGCACCGGGTGCAATTCGGCCTGGCGGAGATCTCCCTCCGGGGATTCCTTCCTTCGTCTTCCTTCCTCATCAGCAACGACCCAAGCGAGAAGCTCGCTCAGAGTAAGCAGAACCAGCAGCAACAGACCTTGGCCATCAAGGGACGCGATGGCGACCCGAACGGAAGCACGAGGTGCGATTTGACCTGGTGGAGATCTCCCTCCGAGGACCGCGACCCCTTCTTCTTGCCCGTCGGTCTGTCTTGAATGAGATCTCCCTCCGGGATTGCGACCCTGTTTTCCTACTCGCTGATTTGTTTATGTTCCGCAAGGGTTAATAGATTGTGATCTTTTTTTGCCATTTTAGTTGCAGCTGATCATCTCTCTTTGCGCGTATCTGGGCAGGCCACACTCTCCACCATCTTTGCCCATCTCCCCTCCCCTCCCGCCTTCCTCCATACTTTCATAACTCCCTCCCCTTTCCTGTTTGACCCTTTTCCTCTCTCTCGGAGCGAGCTTGGGACGCATAACAATGGAAGCTGCTGACAAGGCCGCGGAAAAAGCAAAAGCCGATTCCGTCTCGCATGAACTGAACCCCATCTTTCTCTTTGTTTTTCTTTCTTTTTTCTTGTCCAAAAATCATGCGAAGCTCTCTGCAGAATCAGTTGTCATCACTGAATTTCAAATATACCTGCTGTGTATGTAAATGAAATGCTTAAATCCAATGACACATTTGTGATCATTGCTTCCTTTGCTTTTGCTTAATTTTAAGATCAAGGTTTTGCGGGCGAACCTTTCTTGCTCTGTTGCATAGAGTATTTGCCTTGATACTAGAAATTGCTGCTTATTATGATACCAAAGATTCTTGGATTGTGTTTTGCTATAATGATTTACAATATTCTTCCACTTTGCCAGAAAATTTCGATTAGATTATTGTATCTGGGTAGAATGAACCTGCTTTTCTTAAATTGATGTGCTAATTCCGAGCAATAGAAAAACGCTGACTAGCACGATTTGAACAGATGATGGTGTCGCCTTCATCCTTTTAGGTTGATAATGCCATGAGAATAACTGAACAAGCCCCACAAGCTCATTATTGGAGACGACAAAATGGCAAACAATGCCATGATAGATGAAACAAAAACAAAGCAGATTAAAAAGGCAACTGTATATGCCAAATTCTAAAAGATTAGTAAGTTGGACAAACAATGTTGGTAAATTATAAGAGAAGTCGGTACATTTGAAGCAAGCAAATGAATACGTTGGTAAGTTAGACAAACAATGTCGTTAAATTATAAATGGGTTTGACAAGTGACAAGTTTTTAAAAAATATACCAACATGGAAGAGCATTCTACATTTTGTGTACCATACAGCTAGAAATCTGCAAAATGGTAACAAACAACAGCAAATTGCAACATTATTATTGATGATTATTTCAGAAAATAGCACATTTCTTCAAACTTATGGACTTAGCTACATGCTTTCCCCTCCAAATCCAAGGGACTTAACAATGCCTCATTTTATTTTTTCATCGAGATCACCATGATCAATTTTAGACCTCGGTTACAGACAGGGAAAGAACAATGCAAAGCGCCAAATGGGGCTCCATGAAACATAAGGAAGTCTAGGCCGACGATTTCCCATATCTCGGGGTCGTGTCTGCATACGCCCACAAGCAACAAGCAAACCCTTCATGAATGCTGTCACCAGCGACCTCCTCGATCGGCGTGGCATCCAATATCTCTCTCACATCATCCTCCGCGAGATGGGGTTCAGTTCATGCGAGACGGAATCGGTTTTTGCTTTTTCCGCGGCCTTGTCAGCAGCTTCCATTGTTATGCGTCCCAAGCTCGCTCCGAGAGAGAGGAAAAGGGTCAAACAGGAAAGGGGAGGGAGTTATGAAAGTATGGAGGAAGGCGGGAGGGGAGGGAGATGGGCAAAGATGGTGGAGAGTGTGGCCTGCCCAGATACGCGCAAAGAGAGATGATCAGCTGCAACTAAAATGGCAAAAAAAGACCACAATCTATTAACCCTTGCGGAACATAAACAGATCAGCAAGCAGGAAGACGGGGTCGCAGCCCCGGAGGGAGATCTCAGTCTTGACTGATCGACGGGCAAGAAGAAGGGGTCGCGGTCCTCGCAGGGAGATCTCCACCAGGTCAAATTGCACCTCGTGCTTCCGTTCGGGGTCGCCATCGCGTTCCTTAATGGTCAAGGTCTGTTGCTGCTGATTCTGCTTACTCTGAGCGAGCTTCTCGCTTGGGTCGTTGCCGATGAGGAAGGAAGACGAAGGAAGGAATCCCGGAGGGAGATCTCCGCCAAGTCGAATTGCACCCCGTGCTTCCGCTTAGGGTCACCATCGCGTTCCTTGATGGCCGGAGCCCGTTGCTACTGATTCTGAGCAAGCTTCTCGCTTGGGTCGTCGCCGATGAGGGAGGAAGACGAAGGAAAGAACGTGAGGAGAGAGAGAGCCCTTGAAAATGGAAAAGAGGAGAGAGGTTTTTCTTGAGCGGGAGTGTGAAGGAAAGAACGTGAGGAGAGAACGAGCGCGGAGAGAGAATTTCAGATTCAAAAATTCGAAAGGAAAGAAATGGAGAGGAGAGGGACGTGCGTCCGAATGGCCATTTTCTTTCTCAAAAGAAGGAAAGAGAAAAACGTCTGCAATAAATGCTCTGATAGGAGAGAGGGCATCGGCAGGCTAGGAAGAGGAGAGAGAGGGGAAGATGGCAGAAGACACCAAGTGGGGCCCACCCATCCACATGGCATCTCGTGAGTGGCCGGGGACCACGCTGACGTGGAGGTCCCGGACCACCCAATATTTTCTCGTATATTACTACGCAGCGTTTGCAAAGTCTCTTCCACTCATCTGATTTTGCATCTTCCATTTGTCATGTCTTTTCATTATTTTTAAATCTTGATAAGAACCCTGTCACATATTACGACGCAGCGTTTGCAAAGAATTAAATTCACAGAGAAAGACAGAGAGGAGAGAGAGAGAGAGAGAGAGAGAGGGAGAGAGAGAGAAGTCCTCTGAAGGTTTCTATGGAGAAGGAAAAAACTCTTTATGGGTATTAAAGATCTAGGAGAATGCTTCCAAATAAAAACAAGCGCATTTAATCCTTATTTATATGCATTCACTAGTGGGAAAAAACAAATGTGGAGCTCTCAGTTCTGTCGGCCGTATTGGCGGGTAGGTGGGCGATGAAGGAAGGTGGAGGCAGGGGCGGGTGCGAAAGTTCAGTTAAAGAAGGGAGTTAAGAAAAGGAAAAACAAAAGAAAAAGGTTTTCCAGGTTTGGCTATATGCCACTGAATTCCTGACAAATAAAGTGAAAGTGGGGTTGATGATGATGATTGATATACCTCGGCTTGCTTGGTCGTGTTCTCGACGCGGCGGGGCCTTCGGATTCTCTCTCTCTCTCTCTCTCTCTCGACATCGACCTACGGATTCTTCGTGATCGCCGGTTTTTTGTCGAAGACCGTGTTCTCGTGTTTTAGGTACTTGGCTTTATTTTATTTTTTAGTACTTGGCTTTATTTTATTTTTTAGTACTTGGCTTTATAATTTGTAGTTGTTCGGATTTCCCTTTTTTTCGGTCGAATATTTTTCCGTGATTAGAGGAGCGGGTGGGTTATGACTAGACTCTCTCTCTCTTTCTCTATCGCTTTTCTAATTGCTTTAGATGTTGAAAGTAGAGGTGAGCATGGTCCGGGTTGGTTCGGGCCATCCTCTAACCCTAGGACCAACCCGCATCAAGATTTGGCCATCAATTTTTGGGACCAATGACCAATCTTATCAACCTGGACCAAGGACGACCAACCCGATAGGTTGTTGGTCCAGCCTTGCTTAACTGAACCGATCGATAATTTTTTTTATCTTATTTTTTATACTTCCTAAAAAAGTAAACCCGCAAATTCAAATTACACATTCATTGACAATGTGGCATTATACAACTAAACTATAAATACAAATACATATTTAACAAATTTAAGATGATACAATAATAGAAATTCCGTACTTGCTAACCACTCATCGAGATATGGGACAAGATGGAAAGTTCTTGTAATCATCTATCTTTAATATTCATAATACCATATGCAAAAGCGTTTTCCTGCATTTGATCATGTAGAGTCCACTCAACTAAAAAATGAGCGTCACACCACTTGATTAGCAAATCACCGTAGCAACTGCAGTACTACTCTATTCTTCAAAAACTTCTACCATTTGACACAAATTGAAAAGCAAAGTGCAGCTGAAATTCATTAGTAAAATACAATTAAACCATAAAATGTTCAAAATACTTAATATAAACCACGAATATATAACTTCACATCTTGTTAATTCACTTGAATTTCTAAACACCTCGAAAACAAAACAAACGACACATAATTAATACTCAACAAAAGTTTTAAATTAAAATTACTATTAGTGCTATTAATAGAACATCTCAATATAGTATAATATAACATAAATTTTACTTAGGTTTGAATATATAAAAGAATTATAAATAATATAATATAATATAATATAATATACTGAGGTTGGTCCGGGTTGGGACCGACCCAAAACTCTTAGACCGGGCGACCAACCCGCACAATGTTGGTCTTGGAATTTCGGGACTAAGGACCGACCCAGTCCCCTTAGGAATCGGACGAGGACCGGCAGGGTTGGGCCGGTCTAGGGTTGGTCCAGGGTCGACCCTAGACCGCTGCTCACCCCTAGTTGAAAGTGTGTTATTTTATTTATAATCTATTTTATTTTAGCCACATTAGTTGGTGAGAATATAAGTCACGAATGTACTTATATATGACTTAAAAAAATATTAAGATTGTATAATCTTATACTTCGAATCAATGTCCCCGCATTTCAACTAATGTATACATATGGTCCGTCATTAATCTTTATCTTATTTTTCATCATCAATCCCTTTACATGTCCCTTTTATAAGACTTAAACTGTCATTTTTCACTTCAGTTTCGTTTTCAAGTCCATCCTTAAAGATTGGAAAAATTATCCATCATAAACTTGTTAAACGGATGCCAATTTGATTTTAAATTTTCAGTTATGATAATTTAATCATAATTTTTTGCATGAAATTTCAATATAATCATTTTTGTCAATGTCGAAGTGAATGGCTAGCCGTCTTACGTGGCACACACAACATCAGTAGTTTCTAGAGAAAATTGGTCAAAAGAACTATATTGAAATTGGCGCAAAAGTTTAAAATAGTATATGACTGAACTGACATCCATAAAATAAGTTTAAAAGTGACTAGATAATTTCCCCTTAGAAATATACTTAAAGTCAAATTCAAGAAACAAGTAGATTTTCTTTACCAAAAAAAGAAAAAAAAGAAACAAGTAGATTTTTATACCTTAGAAAAACTTGTAATCACTTTGATCTCATTATTAGATGTTTTGGTGCTAATTCTTTTTCGTGAGTAATTATAAATCACAATTTAATGAGAACTTCGAATGACATTATACATATCGATTATAAATGTTAATTTAGCCAACGTTGCTCACTATTTAAGAAATGTTAATTATTGAAAAATAAAATAAAATTATAAAAAATGACATTTATTTATCTATCCAGTCATTCTAGTAAATTTTTTTGTCCCGTAATGGGGCGTGAGTATATCTTATGATATAAAAAAAGGTGGAATGAGACGCGTCCGTTAAAGAAAAATAATAAATTAAAGGGGTTTGGGAGAGCTGAAAGTGCTTTTTTTTTTTAATCTTTAGGTACAATAATTAGTCAATGACGTGGGCGTTAAGGTGGGGAATATATAAGTAATGGTCACCATGCTGAACGTGACGATGGGGCTGTATTTGATTATTATTTTTTTGGTGTCCACATAGACTTTCCGGCGTGCTACCGCATGAACTTGTCCGGAGACGAGGTTTCTTCACTGTCCACTTTCTCCTTTTGATGTAAGGCCGACACGGGTCTTCTTAATCTATATTTTCAGAGGTCTAAATTAGTCCCGGTACGCCTTCCTCTGTTTTTCACTCGATATGGTGCACGATTACGTTCATGCTTAACTCAAATGACAAGCGAGTTTGCTTCTATATTTTTCTTTATGATCTTAGATTCAAGTTTTGTTAGGAGCATTTCACAAGTAAAATCCCAAGAGCATTAGGTTGACGTGAGAAGAGCTCGTCTTCAGGATTGCCTGGGTTAGGTGGACCAATCAAGGTGCACGAAATCCAGTTTAAACGCCGCATGATTGCTGCTAAAATTAATTCTGTCTCCGATGTTCATTTTTTAAAGAAATCAGAGCTTGACGCATTTGACCGTAAAAAAGGTACACGATATCTATGAAAATAGGTTCCTTTTTCATGTTGCTATTCATCCACTGACTTGAGAATATGAAACGATTTCATACTTTCGTATGAACACGAAGAAGCACGTGTTGACAATATCTGCCATTTCATCCATTCATATTGCCAGTGTGCGCCCAGCTAAGGGGTAGGGGAAAGTCCACATCAAGGCTAGAGTTAGGATCGAGTTGCAAAGAGTCTAAAAAGCCTTCTTTCACTCTCTTCATTTTTCTTCTTAATTTCATGTGGTCATCAAAAATTATATTTTAATAAGTCGTTGGTAACCCTTGACATGACATGAGACGGTCGGTTTCATCGTACCCCCGCCACTTGAGGGCACAGCAAGATTTTCCGTGTAAACATAACATGTGGGAACATCCCTTTTTACACACCATTTTTTCGCGTGTTGTGAATTTTAAGTGTTGTTCACCTCAACGCAATTTGTCCATTTTCAAACTTATTGAGTCAAAGGACGGTGATTTTTTTTTTATTGTATTAAAAGGTAAGAAATCATTAGCTGTTTTTCCGCGTAACATGTCAATTTTGAAAAGTGGTGCTTTAGAAGTCCAACGCATTATATTTCTTCCTTTGTCGGAAAAAGGGCAGGAAAAAGAATATGATAATTTTGAATAAGTGCCGCATTCTTACAAACTACAAAACCCAGTTTCAAATGAAAAAAAAAGGTAAAAAAGGTAATAAAAAGCAAAGAATTCTTTACTTACATATCTCTTCTCCCTATAGATGGTTTAATTTTTTTCTTTTGTTGAATTTTTAGATTTATAACGAATTTGATTGAAGAGGTCTGCAAATTTTACCCAACAAAATCACCACAGAGTCCACTTTTCTTTTTAGACTTTTGGGAGGGAAATAATTGAACCGGGTGGGGTCCACCACAAGGGAGCCGGGTCCACGTCGAGTTAGCCAGAAGGACGAGAGCAATCAGGATCAAAATTGCATATTCCATGAAACGACATAACAAGGTACTTCTTTGACGATAAAGGCGAAATCACTTTCGTGCTACTGCGTAATCCGTGACTACCCACTCCATCAAGATTTTTTTTTTTAATATTTAAAATATTGGACAGATACAATCCACTAAAGGCTTGACGGCCCATTGGGCCCTATCCATGAGCCCGACAATTCGTCTCTGATTACTGGCATTCGAGTATGTCTCCTTAGACCCAATAAGAAGATTTCTGCGTGAAATTGGGTCCAATAAGGAATATTTAAAGACTCCTGTCTATTGAACGACAGAAGGTCGAGGCAAATTCGCGGACGATGAACTCATCGGGAATGATGATCCTAGCCTCTGCAACTTCGGCTTGGACTATGACATTAACGAACCTCATATGATACTCGAAACATGTCCTGACCGTTCGCTTATTGCCTACGCACCCATCCTTCAGCAGCAATCTCACGAATTTCTAGATAATATACAATATACAAGTAGCGACCACTTATTGATAAAAAAAGCTGTAGTAGGATGATATGTCGTCGACAATTTTTCGCAAGACAAAATCAACCTCAGGCCTGCATGTTTGTGTTTCTTTTTTTAGTTCATGAACATATTTTCTGTTTTTTTGTTCCCGGGAACAAAAAAGGAACATAAATGCGTTTGTTTGCGTTTTTGTTCAAAATCTATTTTTTTGTTCTGGGAACAAAATAGAACAAAAATAAAAAACAAAAAAAGTTGTATTTTTGTTCCAAAAACACTTTTTAAAGAATTGAAAGAACAAAAACACAAGAAACGCTTTGGGCGCGTTGATAACGTTTACGTTTCAAAAATTGTTCCAAAAAACAAAAATAGAAAAAAGTGTTTACATTCCCGGGGAACAATTTTTAACCGAAAGATGCGTTTGGTAAACTTGTTCCGGAAAAAAATGAATAGAAACACGTTTGATAAATTTATATTCTTTTTTTGTTTCTTTTAATTTTATTTTTCCTTTTTTCCTTTCTTTTTTATTTTTTCTTCTTTCGGGCCTCGCCCAGCCACGGCGAGGCTCGCCTGATGGCCGGGCGAGGCCAAGCTTCACCGGGCCTCACCGGATTTGGGCGAGCCTGAGCCTCACCGGTGCGGGCGAGGCTCGGCCTCGCCTTGGCTGGGCGAGCTCGGTCTCGCCGGCGAGGCTCGGGCTTGCCCAGATCTGGCAAGGTCGCCAACCCTCAACGGCGTCGTCGGCCCTCGACGGTCGGTCGCCGGCCATGGTCGAGGCCGACGACCGGCCAAAGAAAAAAGAAGAAGAAAAGAGAAGAGAGAAAAGAAGTGTTTCTTCAAAAGTGTTTTTGGAACAAGAAACAATTTTTTTTTGTTTCTCATTTCGTTCTTTTTGTGTTCCGGAAACAAAAAATCAAATTTTGAACAAAAACACAAACAAACACGTTTCATTCTTTTTTTGTTTCTAGGAACAAAAAAAAAATTTATGTTCTTATACAGAAAAAAGAAACGAAAACATGTGGCCCCTTTTTCTTCTTCTTTTCTCTTTGGTGGCAACCTCGCCGGAGGGTCGCCGGCCCTCGGCGAGGCCGCCGACCCTTGTCGGCCGGTCGCCGGCCATGGCCGAGGCCGGTGACCGGCCAAAAGAAGAAAAAAAGAAAAAAGAAAAAAAAGAAAATTAAAAGAAACAAAAAAAAGAATACAAATTTACCAAATGTGTTTCTATTCATTTTTTATTCTTGGAACAAGTTTACCAAATACGTCTTTCTAGTCAAAAATTATTTCCCGGAACATAAATAATTTTTTCTATTTCTGTTCTCCGGAACAATTTTTGAACAGAAACATAAATAAACACACCCCTAGATTATCATTTTAGAAGTAGAGTGATTGCATTGGTACTCACACAATTGCATCTTCGTTTACTGTGAATGAAGTACATCTATCCGAAGCCAAAAAGTGGGAGGGAATGTTGACTCTTGGGTCTTGACTGTTTTGTCCGGACTCTAAGGACAGACAAAGAAGTGATGATCGATCCATTTTATACCTAGCTAAGCATGTTCGGCCTCACATTATCTCTTGAAGCATATTGTTGCCAAGTAAAACTCTTGGACCATTTGCTCTGTTTCAAACCAATTAAGCCTTTCTGCTCTTGGATAAGGATCAATGGTGGTTCACTTGTACATGAAAGGCCAGGCCAAACAATTACCAGAAGCAAGAACCTGAGGGCTCAGGGGGGAGATGGGTTTCTGGTCATTGTTTGAAGTGGCTTCGATGCCGATTCTGCAAGTTTCCATCATTTGTGTGATGGGAGCTTTCATGGCGACTGGTCGTGGCAATCTTCTCCCTGCAGATACTAGGAAGGTCCTGAACAAGGTAAAAAGCTGAAAAAACCCAGTGTAAACTAGCATAAATGCTATTTGGTTTAGCAGTTGGAAGAGTTAAGCGGTAGCTCTTGTGTTCTGGGATGTTTCATTGTCAGGTAATTTTTCTGCTGAATGCAGATAGTGTTCATCGCCTTCACACCGTCGCTAATTTTCACCAGCCTGATCAAGACAGTTACTCTTCAGGATATAATCTCATGGTAAGCCAATTTTTGCATTTTCTCTCTACTAGCAATTTATGTCCTCATTCCATTCCTATAAACGTAGAAGGTGCATATTATATTTTGTTTTGTCATGCTTTGTTGAGCCATTTGTGGAGCCTATAAAGTTCTTGATCTGTTTGGTCTTTTTAACTGCTCTGAACCGTTCGAATTTTGTTGCCAGGTGGTTTACGCCCATTGACATTGCAATTTCCTTCCTCGTTGGAGGGGTTCTTGGATAAATACTCGCAAAAGTATTGAAACCGATGACTCAACTAGAAGGTCTGATCATCGCCGCTTGTTCAACAGGTATTCTTGTCTTAAGAAATATGACAACGCGGTTCCTCCACATCGTCGTTTCAGATGAATTGAAAAGACAAATTGAGTTGTTATCGTTTACTTAGTCAATTGCCATTAGGAAACTTGGGAAATTTACCCCTCATTATAATCCCGGCGGTCTGTGATGAGGGCAGTAGCCCGTTTGGCAACTGGAATGCTTGCCGCTCCGCCGGACTCTCATACGCATCTATCTCGATGGCGTTATGTTCCCTTCCTTGTATGTTTAAATCATTTGTCAAATGAAAATTGGCTTCTCAGTAAAAGCATATCAGGGATGAGTAGTAAATATGTTTGCCGTTTTCAACATGATCAATGTGTTGGCTGGGTCCACCTTCATGTGGGGCCTAGTTAGCATTAAAAGAGAGAGAAGTTGAAATGAAAGTGGTGCCTTTATGCATGTGCCCAAAGTGAGGAGAGAGAGAGAGAGAAAAGAAAAGGGGTGTTACTTTGTGTAGACTAGAAGGGAGAAAAAAGAAAAAGTAGAAAAAGAGAGAGACCCAAGAGAGGACCGAATCTTAGTGTTCAAAGGCCACGGAATTGGCTCAAATTTAAGTTTGTTTTTCGTGAGACCGAGTGCTATGAGTTGATGATTTTCATTCATCGAGAACCACCTCCGAATTTTCCAGTTACGATTAGGGTTTTCTTACTAAGAATTTATTTATCCACCCAAATGGTAATGAATGAGATTGTAATATTAATATTATGCCTCTAATATGTGACTAAAGAATAATATTTTGTATATCCTACTATTCTTAATGATTAATGGATGTTTTGGATGATCTGTGATTTTTCTCGCATCAGGTTTTTCACGTTAAATATTTGGTGTTGTTATTTGCTTTGTCTACTTATCATTTCGCTAAGGGTTAAGAGAATTTCAATTGATTTAGTTTCGGGGGAGAAATTGATCTTAGATTGTGATTGGCTCGTGGTGAATTATTGTACCCAAGTTCTCCCCAAAATGATGCCTCAAATTCATGTTTCTGGCTTGAGCTGCATTTGGTCTATAATGCTCCGGTGTGCGGCTATTGGACTCAAGTGTACTTTCTTCTCTGTTGTCAAAGCAGCTTGGTGGTTTCTACATCTGGACTTACACATGCCAACTGATCCAAACATCATCCTCGAAGTATAAAGAGCTTCAAGCAGCCAAGGACGCCTCAAAGGCACCTAACATCCACCAAACTGCCGGTTTAGAAACGCATCTTCTCAAGGAAAGAGATGGACACCAACGAACTGTTGTCGTTTGTGGTGCAAGAAAAGTTACATTGTGGTGCAGAAACACAAGCTGTGAGGCTCATTCTTTTCTTGCCCAATCGACTTGTGGTGCAAGAAAAGTTACATTGTCGTTTCTCCATTGTCATGTGCAATTGTATTTCAGATTTCACATGGGGATTCAGATAAGTCCAATACATCATTCTGAAGTAAAGTTAGAGAACCTCTTCAACATGTGCCAGGGGAGCTAATGTCGCCTCCTACACTTGCTGCAGTGAGTTTCATCCAAATTCTCCAGCATTATGCTTGCGAAGCATAAGGTTTTCTTTCTAGAGGACATGAAGTGACAATTTTCTCTATGCGAACAGATAGTTGGATTCATTGTTGGGGCAATCACATTCTTGGAGAACCTCATAAT
Source organism: Eucalyptus polyanthemos subsp. polyanthemos (assembly GCA_017140185.1). Taxonomy (NCBI): domain Eukaryota; kingdom Viridiplantae; phylum Streptophyta; class Magnoliopsida; order Myrtales; family Myrtaceae; genus Eucalyptus; species Eucalyptus polyanthemos. The sequence goes on along the minus strand of CM029466.1, from coordinate 36,078,832 downwards.
CTGTGAGGATGCACCCCTTCATGTGATACAGGACACTATTCAACTACTAGGGTAAGAACAACCTTCTGGGTTGAGACTTCTGCAAGCCTTAGTTTTATTTCAGTGATTTTGGCCTTAAAGTGATATTCTGTGAAGCAGGGATGGGACTATTCCTTGTATCACACTTATCTTAGGAGGCAACCTCACTAAAGGCAAGACTTTCTTGACCCCCCATTTTCTCCCAAACAGGCATTTTTGAAGTTCCTTGATCGATTGTTTTGCGTGCACAGGTTTACGCTCTTCGAGAATCAGACCATGGGCTATCGCTGGGGTGATTTGTGTTCATTATGTGATACTTCTGGTGATTGGCATCGGAGTCACGAAGGCTGCCAGCAAGCTTGATTTTCTGGCATCGGACCCATTGTATCACTATGTCTTGATGGTTCAGTTCACACTCCCACCAGCCATGAATATTGGTAAGTATGGCTAGCTAACTTCTCCTAAGAGAAAGGAAGAGGAAAATGGTAGTCAGATAAAAAGACCATCTTTTAAGTCTACTTTATTAGTTTCATGCCGAGAGGGCATATGATGCAGTATGTGAAGCATTGCAGACTTCCTGTACCTTTGTCCAATTTTTCTGAAGTAAAAACACGTCTCGGCTAGTCACTTGCACTACTACATATTCAATCGAGCAACATAGACAAAATCTTGATTGCAAAACGAGTATTCAGAATGAATCTTTGACTCTAAAACATACAAATGGAGAACTCAACATTGGAAAGTAAGTATAATTCAACCAAAGTAGGTCTAGTTCACCGAGTATTTTCATGCTACTAATTCTCTCAAGAGAGCTGCTGATGGTTTTGTGAAATTTGCAGGGACAATGACCCTACTCTTTGACGTGGGGCAAGAGGAGTACTCAGTGCTCTTCCTCTGGACATACTTGTTTGCAGCCATAGTTCCCACTATCTGGTCAACTGTATACATGTGGATCTTGTCCTAATATTATATTTTCAGGCTAATCGAATGAGAGTCGGACTCTGCCAAATTCGCTGTGAGCATGTTATTCATATAAGAACTATAAACTTCACATACATGTATGCCAACAACAGTATAGTGAAAACAATTGCCCTTTGATTTACCTAAAATGCCGTCAAAACAACGTAAAGCTGATGATTTTTTTATGTAATTTCTAGCACGCTACTAGTATTAACTTTCTTGTACAGCCATCAAGCCCATCACAGCAAATGGCTTATATAGGTTTTAATTTTTTTAGTAATTTTCCACTACACGACCATAGTTAAGTACATTTAAGTGAGGTTTCTCTCCCTTTTTCTTAGTCCATTTAATTATTCATCTTTAGCATAATTTTAATTCTCATACGATATACAAAAAAGAATTGCACTTTTATTTATCTTATTTCTTGAGCTATCTTTTATTTTCTTGTAATAAAATTCAAGTATAATAAAATGTCACATATCTCTCGTTTATTTTCTTTTTAAGAAACCTTCTCTAACTAGGAAAACCTTTCAATTAGGAACCCTACTCAAAATAGGAAACCTACTCGAATTAAGAAATTTTGGTTTTGGGGTTTAAACTTGAGACATATCTAATAATTTATTATACATTTTTTGTGGTATTATTAACCCTTCTTTAAAATCGCCAAATCGCTACATCCACAGTTACCCAATAAAAATTTCTGTTATTACCAAAAAACCACGCCACGTCACATATGCATGTGCCCCTCTCATGTAAGCATCATGGCCATCGAAGAATGGAGATTGACCCGTATAAAAAAAAAAGTATCTAAAAATTCTAGAAGAAATCGACGTTTAGGTAGAACGGGATAGAAAAAGGAAATATCGGTCAAAGAGAAATTATTTGGAGAAATTTTGTCAATTCGCCTCTCATCCGCCATCGTCAAACGCCGTTGTATATTATGTTAGGAGACGTAAAAGGGAAACGTAGATAAAACCCTAATCTAAGCACCTCCCTCGCCATCTCCCTCTCCCTCTCCCTCTCCCTCGCCCTCTTCCCCTTGGCGACCCGAAAGCCCTCGCCATAATATGGCTGAGGAATTAGCTGAGGCGCCTCTCTTGGATGAATTTGGTTCATTAGTTTTTAAGGGGGGATCAGAAGGAGTCTTGCTGCTGGTGACCTTGAAGATGCTGAATACGTGGTCTCGCCCTTGTCCTCGTCCTATTCATAGGATTGAATTGATCCCGGAAAACCTTCCTTAATTGCATGTTCGACATGGTTACGGCTAAATTTATATTTGACTTAATGGCAAGCAAGTTTGCTCATTTCCTTGTGATCTTGATTTTAAATCTTGTTAGGAGCACTTCATGAGGAAAAAATCCTATATATACTAGCCAACCTAAGGTAAAGTGCCTTCAAGATCACTAGGTTAAAGTGCACAATATAAGATTCGAACATCACCCGATTGCGAATAAAAAAAGAATATAGAAGAAAAATTGCATTTAATTTTAATGAAATAAAACTCAACACATTTTGATTTTCCGAGTACATTACACATCACGCCGTGCAGTGAAGATTAAGACTGTTCATAAAGAAGCTCCGTCCATGCACTAAAAATACAAAGGCTTTCCATGCTTCATCTACTGACCCTAGAAAATAGAGTGATTTCATACCTTCGTTTGAACACAAGAAAGCAATTGCGTTGATGATGTTTGCCTCTTGATCCATTCATATTGCGATGTTCAAATTGCCAAGGAGCAAACACACGGGGCAGGCTAAAAGTTTACATTAAGGCTTGATTTAAATTTGAGTATGAGGAGATAAGGTCTCTGTAAAATTTCAAATCTCTCTAGTCAAAAAAGTGTAAAGTCACTTCTTTTATCTACTTTATGGTATACACATCTAAATTTTTATATAGTTACTTAAGATTATAATTTACTGAGTAGTGAGTAAGTCATGACAAAAATGAGTACATTTCGCTATGCTGCCGGAACACAACTTGCTTTTGACGTAAAAATGGTACATCACCATCGGTGTTGATCCTCTTTTGAACATTTTCATGTGTTGAGATTTTAACATGAGATTGACCTTAAAGCAAAATTAACGAAGTATATTCCATAATATATGTAACTATATCATTCTCTTTTTTTTTTCATATTTTTTTTTTGTCTTTGCCTCGATGTGATCCGAAATATGGTGTGCTAATTTTAGGTTAATATGGCTTTTTTTAAAGAACTTTATTCCGTATTTTCGAACTAATCAGGTCATACGATAATGACTTTTTAATGGAAAACTAGGTTATTTATTTTATGCGTAAGTAATCGAATTAAAAAAGCAGTGCCTTCCGGAGTCTAACGTATTATAAAACTTCAGCCCAAAAAAAGATTTAAAAAAAAGAACAACAACAACAACAACTCGGTTTTCAAATAAAAAAAAGCGAAATAACATATTCTTTACTGATTCTTGCTTCAAAACTAAAACCCTAATCCTTTCTAAACCCTAAGCACCTCTCCTCGGCCTCTGTCTTTCCCGCTTTCGCAGCATGTCCGACCCGATCATCGACCGGGAGGAGGTCTCCTCCCCGGACAGAGATGCGACGATCTCAGAAGTCGAGTCTTCTTCAGAAATCGAAGGTACGCTTGACAATAGTTGGAACCATGACTACATACGGACGCCGGAAGAGGTTGATTTAGATGTTAGAGACGTGTATCATTAATTTCGCTTTTTTTGTTTTTTTGGAAGGGCATGGAAGTCTTGACAGAAAGGACGATCGCGCCTCTTCAGAAAACGAAGGCAGGCTTCACAAAAGACGATCTTCAGAAAACGAAGGCAGGCTTCACAAAAGAAGGAGCAAGTATAACCCAGGAACGGAGTATAGTAACTTTCCTGGTGGTGGCAATGGAGAACGTAGCATTGGCAAACTCTGCGTATCAAGAACAGAAATCGGTAGGGGAAGTAATGGGACGATCGTCGTCGAGGGCTCTTATGAAGGTCGGGCTGTTGCAGTAAAACGAATGGTCCTTGGTCATCATGAAATTGCCTACAACGAGATTCGGAATTTGATGGAATCTGACAAACATCCAAATATTGTTCGGTATTATGGAATGGAGCAAAACGATGATTTCATGTTTCTTGCTCTAGAGCATGCTGTTTGCAGCTTAGACGATTTAATTCAAGCATATTCAGATTCTCCAATTAACTCATTCAATAATCCAGCATTGGTTGGTTATAAAAAGAAATTGGATTCTATTAGGGTTCGGATGCAGGATGTTGAGCTGTGGAGGACAGATGGACATCCCTCACCTTTGTTACTGAATCTAATGAGGTAATTTTCATGTTTTCACGTGCCAAAAAGGATTGAATTGAGAGATAACTGTAATATTGTGCTTATGTCTGAGAAGCATCTCGTAGATATCACTATGAACTCTTATCTAGGCATCAGGTGCTAATCAAAGAACTAAATAGCTCTCCTGCAAAAACTTGTTGAGTTTTGAACCTTGCGGCTTAGGTTAAGTTGAATTTCACTGACTGAATTCTTAGTTTTCTTCCCATGGAAATTGATTAGTTATCATCAATTTTAGTTATGACATCATAAAGTTTCCATTTTGGTAAGATCAGTATATTCGGCTCCCTTTTTAATTCCATAAATCCTAATCCTTATGCACTCATATCAGCAAATGTTGATGTGATTCATATGGAAATCAGATTCTGTACCGGGTTTTTCATTCAGAGTTTATAAAAGACTTCTGGCATCCGATCGGGTCTTAGTGTGTTTAGAGAAGTTCCTTAATTTCCAATAGGATATGGCTTAGTTTTTAATTATGTATCCAATGCCTTCAAGTGGCCCATATACTATTTGCTTCCAGATACTTTGTTGGTTGGAGTCATAATGTCTACTTTGTATTATGATACAGGGGCGTGGTATCAGGACTTGTCCATTTGCATAATTTGAGATTGATCCATCGCGACTTAAGGCCTCAAAATGTCTTGATTACTGACAATAGATCATTAGTTAGCTCATTAGTTGCTCAGCTATCTGACATGGGCATTACTAAATGCTTTCCTGAAGATAAATTCTCTCTGGAAAGTCCAGCCACTGGTAAGTGTTCATGACAGCTTTGTTCAAACCTTTCATCTTCTTTTCCTCATGATTGATCCAATCATAATCTGAATATATACGGAGGTAATCATTTTCAGATTACTGGCTAAAAACTTATGCTGATATTGTGATTTGCTGGACCAGTCTCTTTTTATTATGCTAGAAGTCAGGTTGATTTGTATAGCCTTGTATGTCGGGGTAAAGTTTGTGGAGATTGACAGCTTTTGCCACCGTTTCCCTTCATTGACCGGTGATTCTGTCATTTTTATCTATATGTGGTCCTAGTAATTATGGTTTTTTTTTTTTAGGTTGATCTCTAATGTTTGTATTGCAGGATGTGGAAGCTTGGGATGGCAAGCACCTGAACAGCTTCTTCATGAGCATCAAACACGCGCAATGGATATGTTCAGTTTAGGTTTGATCTTGTTCTTTTGCATTACCCGTGGAAGACATCCATTTGGTAAACTTTGGGAACGCGGCATCAATATTGAGAACAACAAAAAGGACTTGTTCTGGGTGGAGTTCATACCAGAAGCTCATGATCTGATTTCACGTTTACTTGAGTGGGATTATAAATTGAGGTGAGTACCGTCATTTTTTATTTGCATCACTGCTATTTTCATTAAGTTGTTTGATAGATTTTGTAACCATTGTTAATTTCTATTTTCCTATATCACTCAAATTTAATGAGTATTAAAGGTAGCCTGAAATTGTTGAACTTGGTTTAATCTCTTTCTCCTAGTGAGGCTCTACTTGATCATCAAAAAATGCATTGATCCCATTCATTTCTTTTGGTAATTGAGATTAGAATTGTGATATGCAAATGTAAGATTATCATTGTTAGAAGCTTGTTTATTAGGGCTATAAGTGGGTTACCCTCCTGCGAATATATAAATTCTGATTATTCCTGACAATTCTTGCTATACATTTGTGTGAAGATTTACAAGGTTTAGCATATGGAGCTAACTACAAAATTAGAGAATCACTACCTAATTTTGTCTTGAAGATTTCTACGGACCGAATGGTTACTTTACTAATTCAAAGTGCTCTGAGTAAACCATTCTTGGCTTCTTGTTATAGTCAAACTATAGTCATTTATCGTAAAGTGCATGGAAGTTTTTTGGTCACTCTCTTATTTGAGCTAATGCAATTTTAATTGCTTTAGAAATTATGTCGATACCATATTTGTGATGCGTATGAATTTAGCAAGTGGGCCATCTTCGTGTTGGTATTCATATAATTGATTTCTTTGAGCATTTTGGCTTCCAGTTCATCTTTTGTTATAATTTTTTCCAGTTCATCTTTTGTTATAATTTTGCAATAGTCAATAGTTAATTTCTTTTTACCGGCAGGCCAAAGGCGTCGAAGGTGCTTTGCCATCCATTTTTTGGAATTCAGAGATGAGATTGTCCTTTTTTCGTGATACTAGCGATAGAATACAACTGGAGGCTAAAGGGCGCCCAATTCAGATCTTCTGAACAAACTGGAGAGCAAGGCGCCATTGGTTTTTGGTAAGAATTGGGATGATAAAATAGAACCTATATTTTTGGCTAACATTCTCAAAAGCAATAGGCGCTGCAATTGTAGCCGTCTCCGAGACTTACTACAAGTTGTGCGAAATAAGCAGAACCACTACATAGAGATTCCAGAAGAAGTTCAGGTATTTGCATTGTGTGTCGAATTGTTGATGATTTCTATATGTCGAATTGTTGATGATTTCTATAGCTGCACATGCATGTAAGGCTTCTTCAGTAATTTCCCATATCTTGGATCGTGTAAACTTATCATCTCTAATTGGTTTTGGCAGGAGCTCCTCGGACCAGTTCCCGAGGATTATTACAATTACTTCACGAAACGGTTCCCGAGACTCTTGATAGAGTCATATGGAGTAGTATCCCAATTTTGCAAAGAAGAAGAAGGCTTTCGAATGTACTTTGACTCAAATGCATTTTGTACTTAGTATTGGGGATTTTTTCTCGTATTACTCCAAAAAATTACTATCAATGAATATGCAATTAGTAACTCTGACTTGTCTACGTGCTGAGTAGGTTTTTATAACACAAAAATCAGTACCCCTATGTTGAATATTTATTGAGTAATTTCTATGTGCATTAGTAATTTCCCATTGGTGAAGGTAACTATGTAAACCTCCCAGCTTTTTCTTTTTTGCCAAAAAAGTTCCCAACTTAATTGTAACGCTTTTGTTACCTGCTATTAGTGACTCTTTTATTTATTTATTAAAGAGTTTCCAATTAATTAATGATCACATTTACCGAGCAACGCTTATTCAATGTCAAACATAAACGCTAATTACATAATGATTTATTTTAGCGAAAATTGAAAGGAGTTAACAAGCTAGCACTTGTTCCCCATAGAAGTTGAAGTCCCCAGATCACAAATTACCACAAGGCCTCGCATTTCATGACCTTTAGTAAGTACGTTATAACTTAGAATGAAGGTAGTCTAACAGAGCTATCAGGACTCAACATGTTTCGAACGAAGAAGGTAGTCTAACAGAGCTATCAAGACTCAACATGTTTCGGTAGATTATTGCTTGCACGTTCTTAACATATTGCAAAATTTTTAAAGTGATCGGTGCATGGCCCGGCAGTAAAGCACCTAACTTGTGGTGCAGGGGTTGCAAATTTGAGCCGTGGTGCCCTTACTAGTCTTTGCTGAGGTTAGATGACAAGTGGAGGAAGAATGAAAAATTAAAAATTAAAAGGAAAAAATTAAAATATTAAAAATATATAATTTTTTTTAAAAGAGTTAAAAAAATTATCAACATAAGGGTCAATAATGTCATGTAAAATAATTGGTGTTCACATCAGCAATTGCCAATCAAAATTGGTTAGAAATATTACATTGGCATATCATCAAAAGATTTTTTACTAAATTGATTAAGTTAAAAGGTTACTACTGAATTAACATCCATATAATACTTTTTTGTGGTAATTTGCTCACTTCATGACCATAGTTAAGGACATTAAAGTGTACCGACAAAAAAAAAAGTACATTGAAGTGTGGTTTCTCTCCCTTTTCTTAATCCTTTTATTTATTGATCTTAGTATACTTTTAATTCTCATTTGATGTAAAAGAAGATTACATTTTTTAAAATACATTTCTTGAGCTATATTTTATGATCTTGTAATAAAATTCGAATATAATAAAATTGTCACATGCTTCTCGTGTCTTCAATAAAAGTTATTATTTTGACAATATTATCGGATGTTATGTTATTTTTCTTAATCAATCAATTTCTTTGTCTCTTTATAAGGCTTACGTTTCTTTTTCACTTTAATTTTATTTTCAAGTTAATCCCTAATAATTTACTTAGGAAAAGTTTCAAATAAAGACTTAAAAGTGTGGTTGTTTATTAAAAAAATAAACCCAAAGTGAACAGTATTTTAAATAAGAATTTGAAGTGATAAATAGAATCTCAAATAATTTCAAGTGACAATGTAGCCCCGTACTGAACACTAAGCCAATCATAGGGTGCGTGGGAAGCATATTACGAATTTTCATCGATCGGACAGTGAAACATGTGCATCTCACACACCACACTGATGAGGGCATTTTCGTCCACGTGCCTTTTGTTCTTTTCTTTTATTATGTATTCGTTTTCTTCATTCTTCATCAGTTCGGTTCATCTTCCTCGTCCTTTCACCTGATACTTTAACTTTATTCCTAAAAAGAAAGAAAAATGAGAAATCACACTAATTATATTTGCAAGATAATGCAATCAGGTACAAAACCTCCACCAATCTGTCAAGTCAACATGAGAAACCCTCCCCCAGTCCGTCCTCCAGTGGAACCGAAATCCCCAATTTGCTGGTGAATCCCCCATGAGTCGTCACCGTCACCTTCGGCTCCTTCAATTTCCTTGGAGAATGTACCGGAGTGGCAGCAAGCTGTCGATGCTTTAGGCGGTGAGAGCCCACGAAGGCGATAAGGACTCATCTATGAGCGTGCACTTCAGCAAGAGTGATCCCTGTCTAGAGTGGCCGCGAACATCTTTTTACAGAATTTTCCCACCTGCCTCAAACATCCCATCCTGTATAAACAAACAATTCTCCTTCACCTCTTTAATTTTCAGCGAAATTCAGATCCATGCGTTTATTTTTTGTCACAAAAGGAACGTAATTCTTCATCTCCATCCCAACCCATCTTTGACTTGAAATGGTTGAGAATTTCAATTTTTGCTTCTGTGGGTTCATATTGATCTTGGTTATAAGCACAGAAGACGTAATTTCTCGCTTCGTGATTGATTTAAAAGAAAAAATTTGTAATGTTCCTGGTCCAAATGAAGCAGTGTCTTTTACCCAGGAGCTGTGAGTCATTTGGCCGGTTGAGCATATGCAGTCCCATGCCGTAATTTTGATGGCGTGAGTTTAGTTTTGGGGCAATTTGGTGTAGTAAGTACTTGGATGTGAGCTTGGTTCTTTTGGTATTAAGGGGTTCTGCCAAAGTTTCTTAGGATCTGTATGGTCAAATGGCATAATGCAGCTGGTTAATACAGGGTTCGAGCAGAGTATAACGTGCATGGGTGTGTGGCGAGGGGAAAAACTACTCATTGCTCTTGTCTAGAGTTACCTAGTCTTGTTACTGAGTTTTGCAATGACGAAAACCCTGCAGATGAGGGGGAAGAACAGAAAGGGACAGAGAAGTGTGACTTATGTATTAAAAATTAAGTCCTGCCTTGCATTCTACCCGTGGAAGTCATGTGAGAAATGGTCTATTTGGACTTCTGCATGGTAAATTGAGATCTTTTCAGGCTTTATCTAATTAGAACAACTGTTTGATCAATTGTCTAATCGAGGATATCACTAATTTCAGCATTTCCCTGTACCTTCCATCATGAGATTGAGGTTGGTAGGGCTGCCTTGACAGTGGCAAAAACTTGTACCCGACCATCCAGAGAGATCTTATTCTCTAATGTTTGTAAGGCGGAGTACATGAATTGAGTCTATGGTATTCCAGTGCATGACCATCTCACTCAAGTGTACTTTCTTCTCTGGTGTCAAAGCAGCTTGGTGGTTTCTACATCTGGACTAACACTTATCAACTGATCCAAATGTCGCCCATGAATGTAAGTGCTTGAAGCAGCCAATGAGGCCTCAGAGGCACCTATCATTGACCTAAATGTCGGTTCAGAAACTTGTCTTCTTGAAGAAAAAGATGGACAACAACAAGCTGTTGTTAGCATGCAATGGACAAAGGCTCGTGAAGATGCAGAAACACAAGCTGTGAGATTCATTCTTTCCCATTCGACTTGTGGTGCAAGAAAAGTTACATTTTCGTTGCCCTATTTTCATGAGCAATTGTATTTCATATTTCACTTGGGGATTCAGATGAGACCATTACATCACTCTGGAATAAAGTTAGAGAGCCTCTTCAACAAGTGCTGGAGGATCTAATGTCGTCTCCTAGGCTTGCTGCAGTGAGTCTCATCGAAAATCCCCTGCATTATGCTTGCGAACAGATAGTTGGATTCATTGTCCAGGCAATCAAATTCTAGAAGAACCTCTTAATCGGTGAGAATGCGCCCCGTCATGTAATGCAGGACACTATTCGACTACCAGGGTAAGAAAGGTCAACCTTATGTTGCGACTTCCGCAAGCATTAGTTCTATCTCAATGATTTTGGCCTTAAAACTGAAATTCTGTGAAGCAGGGAAGGGACCATTCCTTGTATCACACTTATCTTAGGAGACGACTTCACTCAAGGCAAGACTTTCTTGACCCTCCATTTTCTCTCAAACAGAAATTTTGGAGTTCATTTATCGATTGTTGCGCGTGAACAGTGCCTGCTCTTCAAGAATCAGACTATGGGCTATTGCCAGGGTGATTTGTGTCCAGTCTGCAATGCTTCAGGTGACTGGCGTCGGAGTCATGAATGCTGTGGGCAAGCTTGGCTCTCTGGCATTGGACCCATTGTATCAGTACGTCCTGATGGTTCAGTTCACACTCCCCCAGCCATGGATATTGGTTACTATAGCTATCTCCAAAGAGAAATGGAAAGGAAAAAAAGAATAAAAGGCAGCCAAATAAAAAGGTCATCTTTAAGTCAATTTTATTAGTTTCCTGCTGAGAGGGCATTTGATTTGGTATGTGAAGCTATGCAGATTTCTCATACCTTTGTCCAATTTTTCTGAAGTTGAAACGAGTCTTGGCTAGTACTCCCACTGCTACATATTTGGTCGAGCAACATAGACTGAATCTTGATTGTGAAACAAGTATTAACAATGAATCTAGATTTGGAAACAAACAGATGGAGAGCTCAACATAGGAGTGCGAGTGTCAACCAAAGTAGGTCTACTTCACTAAGGATTTTCATGCTACTGATTTCTCAAGAAAGCAGCTGAGAGTTTTGTGAAATATACAGGGACAATAATGACCCAGCTCTTTGATGTGGGTCAGGAGGATTGTTCAGCGCGCTTCCACTGGGCATACTTGTTCGCAGCCATAGCTCACTTTCTGGTCAAGTGTGTACATGTGGATCTTGTCCTGATATTATTTTTTCAGGCTAATAAAGTCAGACTTTGACTTGGTCAAATTCGACAGAACTTTAGGAAGCTGAGTATGTGATTCACATAAGAACTATAAATTTCACATTAATGTATGCCAACAACCGATACAATGTTGTCAGTGTCCAAAACAAATGTCCGGGGTTTTACCTAAAATGCTGGCGAAACAATGTAATGCTGAGTCCACAACCAGCAATTTGAAAAGTTCGACCTGATAGAAAATTCTGCTGATTTTGGTTTTTCAAATTGAAGGCAGTCAAGAAACGGTATGCTCCAAGTGGAAGTTCATGTATCCCCATTAAGATGACTGAGGTCTCAAAAGAGTTGATTGAATATGGAATTGGAGTCCTACGATTAATTGAATATAACGCTTACGTATCATGTCAAACTAAAGGGTTGTCAAATACTTCAAATAATTCAGACAAAACATGAAATGTTGGGTATTTTGTGTGTTATTGACTTATAGTGATGCTTATGCTGAAGTTAATTCTATATATCCTTCTCTAAAATTTAAAAAGATCCCTTCGCCGAAGTTCAAGAATTTCAATCAATATCAACCTTGGTGTCCATTTCAGTATTAACTTTAGTTCGTGTGATCATTTGTTGCTTAGATTAAAGATGACTAACGAGACTTCACCAAAAATTTATATACTACGTAGAAATCATCAAGGAGGGTGTGTACTGTATGCCACATAGCCTGAAAAATACAAATGCCTAAATCTGTTCAGTGTCTATCCACTTATGCTAGATTGGCGTCAATAAGTGCTTTTTCAGTATCCTCTTTGTCGACTTCTGATAGCATTTGTTTTTCTAGCAAGTCTATCAAAATCCCAATCATTTCTTTTTTTCTTTTCTTTGTCTCGGCCCATGCAAGTCTTGGTCTTGTTGGACGAGGATTCCACTCTTTTCTTTTACGAAAGAGAGACGGGCGAACTTGTCCAAAAATCAAACTAATCGAATGTCGAGAAACGGGGGTCTCACTGTCTCATCAGACAAAAGACAAAATGGACGCAAGCTTTCATGAACGCATTTTTTCGTGAGACGGGTCGATCCAATAAACTCCGTTCTTTCTCGGAAAACACTCTCGCAATCATCATTCCTGGTCGCACTTACCTAACTCGTTATGATAATGAAAGAGCGATGAGCATTTTGGAGTGATTGGCCGAGCAGTGAGAGCGATGTTTATTATGGCTAGCATTACTGGGCCAGTAGGACCCCGTGGGCATCAATTACAGTGCCTTTAGTCCTATAATCTTTCCCTTTATAGTACGACAATGGTCGGAAGAATCGGTAATCTTTCTTCTTAAGTTCTGCACATTGCAATAATGTAGCGATGGCAGGAAGGTTGGGATGCTCCTTCCTTTGGTTGCTGCTGAGCCTTTTGGGCTCTCCTCAAGCCTCGCTCGTGGTTTCATCAGTTTGTAGTTCAGAGCCGATCGAGTGTCGCTGACGTTGCGGTTTGATCCTCACCGGCTGTCTTTCGGGCTGAGCAACCGTGATTTGGCGTCAGTTCGGAGCGGATGAGACAGAGTGCTTGCCCGTTGGGATTCTCAAGTCTCTTCAAGCGTGAGTGCAATATCTTCGGATTTCTTGTGATTAGTGGTAAAGTTTGAACAACTCCTAAAGAGCTAGTGAGATTAACTTAGAACAATTTATTCCAGTTTTGCTAGGCAAAGGAGCAAGGGAGAGACATTTTTCCCACAGTCCGACACATACTCTTTGCCTTTATATTTTAAGTGATTATTGACGATGAAAGTCATGAACGGACAAGCATATCTTCAGAGAAGGCTGGCAGACTTGATAACAGGTGGAGTGGTGATGAGGGTGATTGTAATTTGAAAACACTTCCCAATTGGAGAAAAGGATGCGAGTCTAGAAAGAGCAATGGAAGTCTTGACAGAAAGGAGGAGCATGTCTGTTGAGAGAATTGAGGCAGGCTTGGTAATCGTTGGACCTACGACGAGGGTGATCCTGATTTGAAGTTGCCTCCCAAGATGAAGAAAGCACACAAGTCAAAAGCAAGTGTTGCAAGTCTTGACAGACAGGACAAGCATGTCTCTCCAAGAGATCAAAGGCAAGCTTGGTAGTAGTAGGACCAATGGTAAGGGTCATTCTAAAATGAAATTGCCTTGCTTGATGAAGAAAACACAGTTGTCCGGAAAGAGAGAAGAAAATCTTGACAAAAAGGACAAGCGTGTCTCTTCAGAGAACCAAGGCAGGCTTGGTAAGAGTGAGAGTGGTGGTGACATTGATTGTAACGCGAAAACACTTCAAGACAAACAAAAGCTGCGAGTCTGGAAAGAGCAACGGAAGTATTGACAGTACGTAGGAGCATGTTTCTCTAAAGAATGAAGGCAGGCTTGGTAATCATAGGAGCAACGATGAAGGTGATCCTCATTTGAAGGCGCTTTCCAAGAGGAAGAAAAAGCGCCAGTCCAGAAAGAAAAATCAAAGTCTTGACAACAAGGACGAGCATGGTTCTTTAGAGAATGATGACAGGATTTGTAATGGTAGGAGCTATGATGAGGGTGATCCTAATTTGAAGATGTCTTCCAAGATGAAGAAAACACACAGGTCAACAGAGAGGTTTGGAAGTCTTGACAAAAAAGACAAGCATGTCTCTTCAAAGATCAAAGGCAAGCTCGGTAGTAGGAGGATCGATGGGAAGGGTCATTCTAAAATGAAAATTCGTCTCTTGATAAAGAAAACACAGGAGTTTGGAAAGAGAAAAGAAAATCATGACAAAAAGAACAAGCATGTATCTCCAGAGAACGAAGGCAGGCTTGGTAACGGTAGGAGTGGAGGCGAGGGTGATTGTAATTTAAAATCACTTTCCAAGTGGAAGGAAAGATGCGAGTCTGGAAAGAGCAACGGAAGTCTTGATGGAAAGGAGGAGCATGTCTCTTCAAAGAATGAAGGCAGGCTCGGTAATAGTATGGAGCATGATGATGTGAGGATGAACCTAAAGAAACCTGTTGTTGGTGGCACTCCTGGGCGTTGTAGCGGTAAACTCTTTCTATCAAATACAGAAATCACTAGGGGAAGTAATGGCACCATTGCCCTCGAGGGCTTTTATGAAGGTCAATCTGTTGTAGTGAAGCGCCTTGTCCTGGCTCGCCATGCTGTTGCTTTACAAGAAATAGTCTCTGACAGCCTCTGACCAAGACCCAAATATTGTTCGGTTGTATGGAATGTGATCAGGATTTTGTGTATCTTGCTTTGGAGCTTTGTGCTTGCAGCTTAGATGACCTAATACGGGCACATTCAAATTCTTCGGAGAAATCCGTCTTCCTTCATGACCCAGCATCAAATGCCACGCAATTGGATTTAGTTAGAGGGGACTATGCTGGATGTTAATTTTTGGAGGGAAGATGGCCATCCCTCACCTTTGCTAATCAAACTGATGAGGTAAATTTTGTGTCATGACATGTGAAAAAAAGGTTTCAACTGAGAGACTACTGCAGTATTTTGCTTCTGGTGGCACTCCTAAAATGGACTGTTGCAGACTTCTTATTGTATTTTGCGCTTGCTTGCCTAGGCGTTACTTTTACCTGACTCTCAAACATGTTCACAGAGACAATCTTCACGCCTCAATCAAACAGGGTGCTTTAGTCCTCTTCTTTTGCTGACACTGAATTAGTTCTCAGGCAGCAATATCCAAGTCAGCCATAGGAGAGGCAATTATTAGGCCACCTAACTGGCCTTAAGTTACCCGATGGATTCCATATAATGGGCTGAGTTTTGAACCTCACACGTTTCAGTTTCATAAATTAAGGCTAATCTTTCTATCTAGGCTGAACTTGGCGGTTTCTTACTATGATACTCAGTAACCATTTAGTGATGAAGTGGTAGTTCCCATTTTGATTAAATTTGGCTCACGGGTGGCAATTTGAATTGTGTTACCTTGTTCATCTCGGTCTTTATTGTCACTTCATCTTTGCCAAAGTAGTTTGAATTCGATTCAATATGAAACAAACGAAGGGTGATGGAGTATCAATGTGGAGTTAGTCGTCCTCGTGTTGTTCCAGATTTGGGTTTCTCCCTGTGAATTGGAGTAGCTCTCTCGTGTCATCAATTTGCCACCAGCTTCTTGCGGCAGTTGACATAATACGAAAATATCCTATGCATGTTTTTCTTTTGAAGCCAGTCCTACATAGTTATTTTTTCTCCCCTGTCGTCTTAACATTCTTACTATTTCTCATTTCATTTTGTGTTAAGAGAAGTTTCTGACAATCGGGCATAACTATCAACCGATGCCTTCAAGTAGGATTTCTGCTCTTAGCTACTGGTCAGTCAATTATCGGTAGAGGGCAGACGACGACCTTGTTCAGTCTCGACAAAAGACAAGCACGTCTTTTCTTTTCTTTTTTCCGAATTAGAGCTGGATTTCTTTCTACTTTATAATTTACACGACAAATTGAATTGGGAAGAAGATAGAGGAGGACATGCTAGAATTTAGAGTAAATAAAAGCATATTATATATATAAACCAACCCGAACCAATCCTAAACTCTTAGCATCAAGAATCAACTTGCACAATGCAGGATCCAAATGTCACTGGATCAAGCACCAACCTAATCCCCCTAAGAATCGGACCAAGACCGGCTAGTTTGGGCCGATCCGGGGTTGACCCTGACCCGATGCTCAATCCTATTGCTAATAGTAAGGAAAAAGACATTTATGATATAGTATAAAATTGAATTCTTTTTTTCATCATTGATCTTATAATAATTTTATTTGGTTAAAAATCTTATAACAGCTTATATTCTTTTATATTCTTTTATCTCAAAATTTTTTGGTGAAACTTTTATTAATTTTGTTACGATAAGGCGACGACCAAACAATAATATAGATAAAAGAAGAAAATAAATTGAACACTAGATTTACGTGATTCGATTGTAAAGACTTACGTCAACGGGAAGAGTAACGACGAATTTCACTATAGATCAATAGATACAAGAAGATTACACACTCGAGTCACTTAAACACTCTTTCGGTATTTCCTAAGCCCAATTACACCCAATAATGCATGTAGTGTTTAGCCCCGAAATTCCTTAAGAAATAATCTCTCAATCTCACGAATATATTTCATGCATATCTTACCACAAGATTTAATCGGCTATAAACACTAATATTTCTTGGATGTAATTCACGGACAAAAATGACAAAAAAAATCATTCCCAAGCACTTGACGACAAGACAGCGCTTCAAGACCAATTCTTCATGATATATATGACTCTTATTCTTTTGCCGACTTCTTATAGGATTCTGTTTTTTTTTATTTATTTATTTATCTTAAACGATTTTATCTAAAACATATCTATCTATATTTTAAACAAAATCCAAGTCCAAGTCCAAGTCCAAGTTGGACTTTCCTATTTTAGTGACCAAACTCCTATTTTAGCGATCAAACTCTTTAATACATATTCAAATTTTTGGAAGTTGATCTTCGAATCTTCTTTGCTCGATTTCAAACGTCCATAACATATCCAATTCGGAATATTCACTTAAACTTGAGACATATCTTAACAAATTCCATTAGCCTAAAATATATATAAAGTCTACTGGAAATTAAGGATTTCTCTAAATCCTAAGCACCTCTCCTCGGCCTCTGTCTTTCCCGCTTTCGCAGCATGTCCGACCCGATCATCGACCGGGAGGAGGTCTCCTCCCCGGACAGAGATGCGACGATCCCAGAAGTCGAGTCTTCTTCAGAAATCGAAGGTACGCTTGACAATAGTTGGAACCATGACCACATACGGACGCCGGAAGAGGTTGATTTAGATGTTAGAGACGTGTATCATTAATTTCGCTTTTTTTGTTTTTTTGGAAGGGCATGGAAGTCTTGACAGAAAGGACGATCGCGTCTCTTCAGAAAACGAAGGCAGGCTTCACAAAAGGAGCAAGTATAACCCAGGAACGGAGTATAGTAACTTTCCTGGTGGTGGCAATGGAGAACGTAGCATTGGCAAACTCTGCGTATCAAGAACAGAAATCGGTAGGGGAAGTAATGGGACGATCGTCGTCGAGGGCTCTTATGAAGGTCGGGCTGTTGCGGTAAAACGAATGGTCCTTGGTCATCATGAAATTGCCTACAACGAGATTCGGAATTTGATGGAATCTGACAAACATCCAAATATTGTTCGGTATTATGGAATGGAGCAAAACGATGATTTCATGTTTCTTGCTCTAGAGCATGCTGTTTGCAGCTTAGATGATTTAATTCAAGCATATTCAGATTCTCCAATTAAGTCATTCGATAATCCAGCATTGGTTGGTTATAAAAAGAAATTGGATTCTATTAGGGTTCGGATGCAGGATATTGAGCTGTGGAGGGCAGATGGACATCCCTCACCTTTGTTACTGAATCTAATAAGGTAATTTTCATGTTTTCATGTGCCGAAAAGGATTGAATTGAGAGATAACTGTAATATTGTGCTTATGGCCGAGAAGCATCTCGTAGATATCACTATGAACTCTTATCTATGCATCAGGTGCTAATCAAAGAACTAAATAGCTCTCCTGCAAAAACTTGTTGAGTTTTGAACCTTGCGGCTTAGGTTAAGTTGAATTTCACTGGCTGAATTCTTAGTTTTCTTCTCATCAATTTTAGTTATGACATCATAAAGTTTCCATTTTGGTAAGATCAGTATATTCGGCTCCCTTTTTAATTCCATAAACCCTAATCCTTATGCACTCGTATCAGCAAATGTTGATGTGATTCATATGGAAATCAGATTCTGTACCAGGGTTTTTCATTCAGAGTTTATGAAAGACTTCTGGCATCCGATCGGGTCTTATTGTGTTTAGAGAAGTTCCTTAATTTCCAATAGGATATGGCTTAGTTTTTAATTATGTATCCAATGCCTTCAAGTGGCCCATATACTATTTGCTTCCAGATACTTTGTTGGTTGGAGTCATAATGTCTACTTTGTATTATGATACAGGGGCGTGGTATCAGGACTTGTCCATTTGCATAATTTGAGATTGATCCATCGCGACTTAAGGCCTCAAAATGTCTTGATTACTGAGAATAGATCATTAGTTAGCTCATTAGTTGCTCAGCTATCGGACATGGGCATTACTAAATGCTTTCCTGAAGATAAATTCTCTCTGGAAAGTCCAGCCACTGGTAAGTGTTCATGACAGCTTTGTTCAAACCTTTCATCTTCTTTTCCTCATGATTGATCCAATCATAATCTGAATATATACGGAGATTACTGGCTAAAAACTTATGCTGATATCGTGACTTGCTGGACCAGTCTCTTTTTATTATGCTAGAAGTCAGGTTGATTTGTATTGCCTTCTAAGTCGGGGTAAAGTTTGTGGAGATTGACAGCTTTTGCCACCGTTTCCCTTCATTGACCGGTGATTCTGTCATTTTTATCTATATGTGGTCCTAGTAATGATGTTTTTTTTTTTTTTTTTGGGTTGATCTCTAATGTTTATACTGCAGGATGTGTAAGCTTGGGATGGCAAGCACCTGAACAACTTCTTCATGAGCATCAAACACGCGCAATGGATATGTTCAGTTTAGGTTTGGTGTTGTTCTTTTGCATTACCCGTGGAAGACATCCATTTGGTAAATTTTGGGAACGCGGCATCAATATTGAGAACAACAAAAAGGACTTGTTCGGGTGGAGTTCATACCGAAGCTCATGATCTCGATTTCACGTTTACTTGAGTGGGATTATAAATTGAGGTGAGTACTGTCATTTTTTATTTGCATCACTGCTATTTTCATTAAGTTGTTTGATAGATTTTGTAACCATTGTTAATTTCTATTTTCCTATATCACTTAAATTTAATGAGTATTAAAGGTAGCCTGAAATTGTTGAACTTGGCTTAATCTCTTCTTCCTAGTGAGGCTCTACTTGATCATCAAAAAATGCATTGATCCCATTCATTTCTTTTGGTAATTGAGATTAGAAGTAGGAGAAAAGGTTGACCATGTGATTGTCTAAATGCCTTTGACAATTGTGATATGCAAATGTAAGATTATCATTGTCAGAAGCTTGTTTATTAGGGCTATAAGTGGGTTACCCTCCCGCGAATATATAAATTCTGATTATTCCTGACACACTATTTAGAGGATTCTTCCTATACATACACTACGAAGATTTCGTGTGAAGATTTACAAGGTTTAGCATATGGAGCTAACTACAAAATTAGAGAATCACTACCTAATTTTTCACATTTCTACGGACCGAATGATTATGTTACTAATTCAAAGTGCTCTGAGTAAACCATTCTTGGCTTCTTGTTATAGTCAAACTATAGTCATTTATCGTAAAGTGCATGGAAGTTTTTTGGTCACTCTCTTATTTGAGTTAATGCAATTTTAATTGCTTTAGACATTATGTCGATACCATATTTGTGATGCGTATGAATTTAGCAAGTGGGCCATCTTCGTGTTGGTATTCATATAACTGATTTCTTTGAGCATTTTGGCTTCCAGTTCATCTTTTGTTATAATTTTGCAATAGTCAATAGTTAATTTTTTTTTACTGGCAGGCCAAAGGCGTCGAAGGTGCTTTGCCATCCATTTTTTTGGAATTCAGAGATGAGATTGTCCTTTTTTCGTGATACTAGCGATAGAATACAACTGGAGGCTGAAAGGGTGCCCAATTCAGATCTTCTAAATAAACTGGAGAGCAAGGCGCCACTGGTTTTTGGTAAGAATTGGGATGATAAAATAGAACCTATATTTTTGGCTAACATTCTCAAAAGCAATAGGCGCTGCAATTGTAGCTGTCTCCGAGACTTACTACAAGTTGTGCGAAATAAGTGGAGCCACTACATAGAGATTCCAGAAGGAGTTCAGGTATTTGCACTGTGTGTCGAATTGTTGATGATTTCTATAGTTGCACATGCATGTAAGGCTTCTTCAATAATTTCCCATATCTTGGATCGTGTAAACTTATCACCTCTAATTGGTTTTGGCAGGAGCTCCTCGGACCAGTTCCCGAGGATTATTACAATTACTTCACGAAACGGTTCCCGAGACTCTTGATGGAATCATACGGAGTAGTATCCCAATTTTGCAAAGAAGAAGAAGGCTTTCGAATGTACTTTGACTCAAATGCATTTTGTACTTAGTATTGGGGATTTTTTCTCGTATTACTCCAAAAAAATTACTATCAATGAATATGCAATTAGTAACTCTGACTTGTCTACGTGCTGAGTAGGTTTTTATAACACAAAAATCATTACCCCTATGTTGAATATTTATTGAGTAATTTCTATGTGCATTAGTAATTTCCCATAGGTGAAGGTAAATATGTAAACCTCCCAGCTTTTTCTTTTTTGCCAAAAAAGTTCCCAACTTAATTGTAACGCTTTTGTTACCTACTATTAGTGACTCTTTTATTTATTTAAGAGTTTCCAATTAATTAATTATCACATTTACCGAGCAACGCTTATTCAATGTCAAACATAAACGTTAATTACAGAATGATTTATTTTAGCGAAAATTGAAAAGAATTAACAAGGTTTTGTTCCCCATAGAAGTTGAAGTCCCCATATCCCAAATTACCGCAAGGCCTCGCATTTCATGACCTTCAGTAAGTACGTTATAACTTAGAATTGCGAACAAAGAAGGTAGTCTAATAGAGCTATCAAGACTCAACATGTTTCGGTAGATTATTGGTTGCACGGTCTTAACATATTGCAAAAATTTTAAAGTGATCGGTGCATGGCCCGGTAATAAACCACCAAACTTGTGGTGCAAGGGTTGCAAATTTAATCTGCGGTGCCCTCACTGGTCATCGCTGAGGTTAGATGACAAGTGGAGGAAGAACGAAAAATTAAAAATTAAAAGGAAAAAATTAAAATATTAAAAATATATAAAAAATTTAAAAGAGTTAAAAAAAATTATCAACATAAGGGTCGGTAATGTCATGTAAAATGATTGGCGTCCACATTAGCAATTGCCGATCAAAATGGGTTAGAAATATAACATTGGCATATAATCAAAAGATTTTTAACTAAATTGATCAAGTTAAAAGGTTACAACTGAATTAACGTCCATATAATGTTTTTTTTTTTGTGGTAATTTTCTCACTTCATGACCATAGTTAAGGACATTAAAGTGTATCGACCAAAAAAAAAATACATTGAAGTGTGGTTTCTGTCCCTTTTCTTAATCCTTTTATTTATTGATCTTAGTATACTTTTAATTCTCATTTGATGTAAAAGAAGATTACATTGTTTTAAATACATTTCTTGAGCTATATTTTATGACCTTGTAATAAAATTCGAATATAATAAAATTGTCACATGCTTCTCGTGTCTTCAATAAAAGTTATTATTTTGACAATATTATCGGATGTTATGTTATTTTTCTTAATCAATCCATTTCTTTGTCCCTTTATAAGGCTTGCAGTTTCTTTTTCACTTATTTTCAAGTTAATCCCTAATAATTTACTTAGAAAAATTTTCAAATAAAAACTTGCAGTGTGGTTGTTTTCTAAAAAAAATAAACCCAAAGTGAACATTATTTTAAATTAAGGTTTGAAGTGATCAACATAATCTCAAATAATTTCAAGTGACGATGTAGTCCCAATTAAGGGGCCAGTGAAACATGTGCATCTCACACACCACACTGATGAGGCCATTTTCGTCCATGTGATTTTTGTTCTTTTCTTTTATTCTGTATTCGTCTTCTTCATTCCTCATCAGTTCGGTTCATCCTCCCCGTCCTTTCACCCGATACTTTTTTTTCCCTAAAAAGATAGAAAAATGAGAATCACACTAATTATATTTGCAAGATAATGCAATCAGGTACAAAACCTCCACCAATCTGTCAAGTCAACAGGAGAAACCCTTCCCCAGTCCCTCCTCCAGTGTAACCGAAATCCCCAATTTGCTGGCGAATCCCCAATGAGTCGTCACCATCACCTTCAGCTCCTTCAAGATCTGTCGATGCTTTAGGCGGTGAGAGCCCACGAAGGCGATAAGGACTCATCGATGAGCGTGCACTTCAGCAAGAGTGATCCCTGTCTAGAGTAGGTAGCAAACATCTTTTTACAGAATTTTCCCACCTGCCACAAACATTCCATCATATATAAACAAACAATTCTCCTTCACCTCTTTAATTTTCAGCGAAATTCAGGTCCATGCGTTTATTTTATCACAAAAGGTACGTAATTCTTCATCTCCATCCCAACCCATCATTGACTTGAAATGGTTGAGAATTTCAATTTTTGCTTCTATGGGTTCATATTGATCTTGGTTATAAGCACAAAGGATGTAATCATCTTTGACTCATTGATATTTTTGCTTTTGCTATTTCAGTCGAGACTCCTTTTACCAGTCGATCAGAACCAGCCAAGATGTTGCTTTTGCTTTGTGTTTTTGTTCGAAGAAGGGGTTTCGTTCAACGTGGGAAAAATGTCACAAATAGTCCATGAACTTTCATCTAATATTCAATTTCATCCATGAGTTTTCGATTTGCTTAATTTGATCCATAAACTTTCATATAATATTCAATTTCATCACTGGCCAACTTTTGTTAATAGTTTAGGAATCAAATTGAGCAAATCGAAAGCTCAGGGATAAAATTGAACATTAAATGAGAGTTCGAAGACCAAATTGAGCAAATCGAAAGCTCATGGATAAAATTGAACATTAGATGAAAGTTCACGGACCAAATTGAGCAAATTGAAAGCTCATGGATGAAATTGAATATTAAATAAAAGTTCATGGACCATTTGTGACATTTTCCATTCTTTCTACTTTATAATTTACACGACAAATTGAATTGTGAAGAGAATAGAGGAGGAGATGCCAGAATTTAGAATAGATAAAAGTATACACTATATGATATATATATACGTACAAATCCTAAACTCCTAAGATTGAGGATCAACCTGCACAATATAGGATCCAAGGGTTGTTGGATTAAGCATTGACCTAATGCCCCTAAAAATTGGACCAAGACCAGCTAGGTTAGGCCGATCCGGGGTTGACCCTAATCCAATTCTCAATTCCATCGCTAATGGTAAGGAAAAAAGACATTTATGATATAGTATAAAACTCAAAAAAAAAAAAAATCATCATTGATCTTATAGCAATTTTTTTTTTTGGTTAAAATCTTATAACAACTTATATTCTTTTATTCATTTTATTTCAAAAGCTCACTTTGTTAGCGAAACTCTTATTAATTTGATTAGTCATAAATGTATCAAGTCTATTGGAAATTAAGGAATTCTCTAAACCCTAAGCACCTCTCCTCGGCCGCCATTTATCCCATTCGCAGCATGTGCGATCCGATCATCGACTAGGAGGGGGTCTCCTTCTCGCACAGGATCCTAAAACTCGATTTGGCGAAGTTAGCGGCGAACCCAGAAGTCGATTATGGGAAGTTAGCGAAGTTAGTGGGGGCCCGAAAAGCCGAATTTGTGGAGTTATTGGCTTCTCATGGATTAGATTGCGGCGGTATCAATTTTCGTAAAAAATCGAAACCACATTTCAAGAGGAGAAAAGTGGTCGAGTCTTCTTCAGAAATCGATGGTAAGCTTGACAATAGTTGCAACCATGACCGCATATGGACGCCGGAAGAGGTTGATTTAGATGTTAGAGACATGTATTAGAGACATGTATCATTACTTTCGCTTTTTTTGGGGGGCTGGGGGAAGGGCATGGAAGTCTTGACAGAAAGGACGATCGCCTCTCTTCAGAAAATGAAGGCAGGCTTCACAATAGAAGGAGCAAACCCATGGACGGAGTTTAACTTTCCTGGTGGTGGCAATGGAGAACGTGGCAAAGTCCGCGAATCAAGAACAGAAATCGATTGGCAAAGTCCGCAAATCAAGAACAGAAATCGGTAGGGGAAGTAATGGTGACAATGGAAAACGTAGCATTGGCAAAATCCGTGTATCAAGAACAGAAATCGGTAGGGGAAGTAATGGGATCATTGTCGTCGAGGGCTCTTACGATGGTCGGGCTGTTGCGGTAAAACAAGTGGTCCTTGTTCATCATGAAATTGCCTACAATGAGATTCAGAATTTGATGGTATCTGACCAACATCCAAATATTGTTCGGTATTATGGAATGGAGCAAAACGATGATTTTATGTTTCTTGCTCTAGAGCATGCTGTTTGTAGCTTAGATGATTTAATTCAAGCATACTCAGATCCTCCAATTAACTCATTCAATAATCTAGCATTGGTTGGTTATAAAAAGAAATTGGATTCTATTAGGGGTCGGATGTAGGATGTTAAGCTGTGGAGGGCAGATCAGATGGACATCCCTCACCTTTGTTACCGAGTCTAATGAGGTATTTTTTTTATGTTTTCATGTGCCAAAAAGGATTGAATTGAGAGATAACTGTAATATTGTGCGTATGTCGGAGAAGAATCCCGTAGATATCCCTATGAACTCTTATCTAGACGTCAGGTGCTAATCAAAGGACTAAATAACTCTCCTGCAAAATTTTTATGAGTTTTGAACCTTGCAGCTTAGGTTAAGTTAAAGCATCCCGTAGATATCACTATAAACTCTTCCCTGTAAATTGATTAGTTATTATCAATTTTAGTGATAACATCATAAAGTTCCCATTTTGGTAAAATCAGTATATTCGGCTCCCTTTTTGATTCCATAAATCCTAATCCTTATGCGCTCATATCAGCAAATGGTAATTGTTGACACTTAAATTTTACAATTTTATTTAAGACTTAATTGCGTAAAAATTAGGAATTAATTTTCAAATCCTAACCAAAAAAAGAAAAATTAATAAAAAAAGAATTTTTTTTTTTTACTAAATTGCATCGCGTTTTAGCATTAGGAATATTTGCATCACTAATGATTTTTTTTTTCAAAAAATTTGCTAATTAAAAAAAAAAGAAAAAAAGAGAGAAGAAAATCGAATGAGGCCGAGTAGAGGGCTTTTCTTCGTCCGTAGGCTCGTCGATCTATCTCTTTTCCTTTTCTTTCTTTTGCACTTGGACCGGCCCATCTCCTCTTATTTCAGCCCAGCCCATGCGTGAGTTTTCTTCCTCCCCTCACGCCAACCACGCTCCTGCAAAGGAAGAAAGAAAAGAGAAACGTACAAATCAGGGAGAGGACGGCGTGGAGAAAATATTGGGTACGTGTTATGCTCCAGCGTGTCAAACAAGAAGGCGGTCGCAGCGCGACACGTGTCTCCGTGGGACCCACGTTCTGAAGAGAAAAATAGGCGCCAATTTAAAAAAATTTCAGTCGTGGCTTTCTTTCTTCACGCCTCTCTCTCTACCCATCGCTCTCTGTGTCCGACGAACTCCCTCTCTCTCTCCACCCTCTCTCTTTCCGACCGGCGAACCACCGCGAGCGACCGGCGAACCAGGAGGATACCGGCGAGACGACCGCGAGCAACCGAACGGCGTGCGACCTCCCTCTTTCTCTGCCGTCCCTCTTTCCGACCGACCGGCGTGCGACCTCCCTCTCTCTCTCTGTCCTCTCTCTTTCCGACCGGCGAACCACCGCGAGCAATCGACGAACCAGGAGGATACCGGCGAGATGACCGCGAGCAACCGACCGGCGTGCGACCTCCCCCTCTCTCTCTGCCCTCTCGAGTTTGAGTTCGCGGATAAACTGTCTACTGATTTGTTATTTTCTCTGCAACATTCTTTCGAGCGAACGCTCCCAAAATCCAGGCACTTTCTCAGTTTTTGTTAAGCTCTACAAGCAACATTCTTTCAGCGAGTGAACACTCCCAAAATTCCGACACTTTCTCAGTTCTTGTCAAACTCTACAAAAGAAAAGAAAAATTATGTCCACGCCAAAAGAGAGCTTCGGATTCCACTTTTTTGGGTGAACCAAGTGGATCCAAGAGGCCATGCTTGGATCAAAACATGTAGGCTCACTCTTTCCGTCTTAATGTTTCAATGCTTGATTAATTGTTTGATGTTCGTGCTGGTTTCAGCTTTGCTCGAGCTCTTGAGTTGAAGATGCGAAGCCTGAAGTTCTTTTTTTTTTTTTGGTCAGATCAAAGCCTGCGTTGAAGTATAGCATTTTGTTAGCATTTGTTTGTGGGGTTGTGCTGCAGCTTTAATGTGAAAACTTACATATATCAAATGTTGTCGTCTTAAATCTGCCATGCTATTTCGCATTACGCCAATTGCAGGACTTTCTCCTTATTGGAATTGAACCCTGTTAGATTTTTTTACCTAGCAAGTGATCTGTTATCATTCCCTATGCTCTCCTGCTTGCTAAATTATCCTATCTTGCCTTTTTTTGTTCTTTCTTCTGCTGATCTCCACACAGTCAAGAATGGAAAGGGTCTGAGAGGGGTTTCGTGCCAAGTAGTTGTTTTATGTTGGAGGATGGCCAGAGAGAGGTAAGACAAGTAAAGTAGCCTACTTGGACATACAAATACTGTTGTCATTGTATATCGATTGCTGATCTCTTCGATTAGAAGTCCAGTCAGTTTCTGGATAGAAATCCGCATGAGTAACTTGCTGCAAGATATATAGAGAACTATCGTTTGAGTGGTAAAAATGACCTGCTGACAATTCTGGGGTTTTCCTCTGAAAAGTTTTTGCTGAGAACATGATTTAGGCTTTTCATGTTGTTATGGAGAGTATGGATCAAAAGAAGATACAAAATTTCAATGAAGTGCCCTGGACATAATTATCTGCTTGGATCCTGGAATATGTGGTCAATGACAGTTTGCACGTAGTAGGACAAAAAGATATCTGTGATGTGAAACTAGAATGTGATGGATACATGACAGATGATTTTTGCTTATGTTCTTCTATTGCTCTTTGCTGGACAGATCAGAAAAG
The DNA here is from genome assembly GCA_017140185.1 of Eucalyptus polyanthemos subsp. polyanthemos. Classification (NCBI taxonomy): domain Eukaryota; kingdom Viridiplantae; phylum Streptophyta; class Magnoliopsida; order Myrtales; family Myrtaceae; genus Eucalyptus; species Eucalyptus polyanthemos. Next base: position 36,051,487 of record CM029466.1, on the reverse strand, counting down.
TGGTGGAGCTTCTTATATCTCGCTGGGCTAACAATCTTCAAAGGTGAATATAGTTCAATTGGTTTGTTGGCAGTATCTTATATGCATCAAGTGATTCCTCTAGTAGAATTGTGATCCATATTGTCTCTCCAACTAAAAAAATCATCAAGTATCATGTGCCATCAATCCATGATTCTCTTTGGCAAAGTGTCATACCTGCGCATAGCTTTTTTTTTTCCTCTTTTTATCGCTGAAAGTGGTGCATTTAGAGATAGCTGCTGATTGACTTTACTTGCTTCTGCTATCTATGAACTGGATTAATATGTATTCCAGCTTTACGTTGACTTTTCTATGTCGCGTTAGATCAAGGGAATGCATCTGATTAGTCTGGTAATTGATTCTGACATTCATATGCACTAGTACCTAAAGTGTTACGAATGGATATTTGTCTATTTGTTATGAATAAGTCCACAAGACAGCAGTTGTTCACGGTGTCAATTTCCATGGTGTAGCTAAGTGGAGAATATGGAGAGTGCTCTCAAAGCAATGCAGCAACGGATAAGCTCATTGGAGAATGGTTTTCGGAAACTGGTAAGATGAATAGAGTTTATAAAATTTCCACTTGTCGTTGACTGTTTGAACCGCATTCATTGAGCACAAACTTTACACAATATCTTTTTTTATTAAGTAAGTCTTCATTTTATTGGACAACCCGTGGAAAAAAAAAAAAAAACAGGGGAGGTCACATCCCGTACAAGTCCATTGCAGCATACTGTCCCACATATACAGCTGGATCATGGTGCCAAACCTTCCTGTATTTGTGAACTTTTCGATAGGATTAGTCTGCTATCCCTAAATTAACATTTATCTGTTGAGCAATGACCCTGCTACTCGGCACTGTCGATCACTAAGGGGAACTTTTGTCCCTGCTCGATGTAAAGGATGGGAGATCCTTTGAGCAATCTATCATAATAGGAAAGCTTGATAACTTGAGAATAATTCATCAGGTTGACTTTCAATCTGATGACCCCACGCACTGAATGACAACATGACATAATAGTCTTCCACATCTACACTACCAGTAGCGACAGCAAAATACTACCCAGAAAAACAAGATGCAAACTCAAATACCATGCCACCGGATTACAGCAAAGCTAGCCAACAAGAACTCACCAATTTCTCCACAAACACTTAACACCAGCAGTAAGAGTCTTGTTTCCAAAATCTGCTTTAAGAATACACACTTATAGAGCAAGTACATTTGAGATTCTTCATGTTTTCCACATAGCACACAGGTGCTATCAATGTTAGACCAAGTTTTCACCCTGTCCAATGTGTGCAACCAACCTATTATATTGGTTCTTTGGAAACGGTGACTTGTCAGATTAAGAAAGCGGTGAATATGGGAAATCCCATAAATGTGAAGCAAATTGAGATGTAGAAGAAATTTACTGAACTACAAGTTTGGTTCATTGACTCATTTTTCTTCGTTAGAAATGCATTCAAATAGCAGGTAACAGAATAATCTCTTTATGAGAGGAATGGTTAGAATAGCAGTTGGGACATCCCTTTCAAGCTATTGGTGATTGGATCTGAGCTGCCTCGTTCTTCTTTATCTTCAATGAAAGATGGAAAAATGAAGAATGTATTCTAGGATCAACATCAAAATATTTAGGCCTAATGTGGGAAAGTCCTAACTATGATATCACAGATGTGGATCAAACCATTTCTAGTTCTTCAAATAGTATCTTCTTGTTTGGAGCTTGCACATGCGATCTTGGAGAAGATAGTGCTTGAAAGTAATTTGATCAAGAGGAATGCTGGATTACAACTTGTGTAGTATAGCTGTTATTGTAATTTTAGCCTCATGTTAATAGTATATTGGTTCTTTGGAAACGAGGTTGCAAAATCTCAATGTTTTGTCCTTATGCTAGGAGGGTTAATACCTTTTCTTGTTCAGTGACCTAGAGTTCAAGCCTGTTGGAATGTTGGAAGCGAAACTTGTCCAAGCAATTTCGATTAACTAAAGGGTTTATTTGCCAGCATTCTTATTCTAAATTTCGTGCTGCATGTGTCATATTGCAGGTGAAGGAAAAGATCTAAAATTGGTGGACACCCCTGTTTCTAGTCGTGTTAAAAGAGCTGCTGAGGGAAGTCGATGACTTCTCATATGATGTGGACAGGCTTTAAAGAGTTACGGACTTATTAATGTACAACAAGAAGAATCTTATGGTGATATATCGTTGAAGTTGACTCCTACATTTTCAGAGGCACAAATTTGGTTTCACTTATAAATGAGGTCTTGGACCAAGCGAAAATTGAATCTGGTAAGATTGAGATTGAGGCTGTGCAGTTTGATCTAAGGGCCATATTGGATGATGTCGTCCCTCTTCTCAGGGAAATCTCAAGAAAAAGGAGTGGAGGTATTGACTGCCTTTGTTACATGGTGCTGCTAATTCACCTGAGTCATTATCTAATAACTTCCACCCCTTCAAATCTGCAGCTAGCAGTTTACATTTCTGAAAATGTTCCGCAGAAGTTGATTGGTGATCCGGGGAGATTTTGGCAAATCATCACAAATCTTATGGGGAACTCAATTAAAGTAAGCTAAGCTATTTAAGTGTGGTTCGCACATTTTCTGAGAAGTTTGTTTTTGAATCTCAAGTCGCCATTATAATTCTTGATCTTCCGCATTTGGAAGGAAAATTGAACTTTGTTTTTGAATCTCAAGTCACCATCCGAACCAGGTAGGCTTCCCTAAGCCATGTGCTTCTTTTCGGGGTCTTGGGCCGGAGCTCACGGCCGACCAGTTCGCGCGAGCTCCGGCCTCACCGGTCCTCCATGAAAGCTCCTAGATGTCCTGGTGCATGTTGATAGACGTCTAGGCTTGTGCTTGAGTCCATACTAGTCCGAAGATCCTTCGTTTCTGTTGTGTATGTTAACCGGTTGTTGAAATGCCCGAAAGAGATTCGAATCCGTGAGTATGTCGTGGCTGAAGATGCTTGCTGTGTTCGTATCTGTTTCAAGTGTGGTTAAACCGTCTCTAAGTTGGTCTTAAGTGTCGTTCGTGTACGTTACGTTGATCTTCGCATGAATCCAAGCCTCGAGTGTACCCGTTTAGCCCTTTTACTCACTGCCTACCAAATGTTCGACGAAATGCCCCAAAGAGAGTCGAAATATAGTGGGTGTTTTTTAACTTAAGATCGACTAATGCCTGTCGCCATCTCTGTTAGTTCATGTTAGTTTTTATTACTTACGCTATGTTATGTATGGTTTGCGTGAATATCCGCATGTTATCGAACCGATTTTTTTTTTTTTTTTTTTGTCGCGGCGGAAACGACCGCCGGAGTAGACGGCCGGCGGAGGTCGGCACCGGTTGCTCGGTGGTCGGCGGTGGTTCGGCGATAGGAAGAACGGTGCTTGCTCCCTCTGGTGTTGTCGTGTGGGTGAGATCTAGGTTGAAGCACGGCCTCGCTGAAGAGTTGGGCATGAAAGCGCAATGAGGAAGAAGGTCAGAAGGGAGGAGGGAAAGAATAAAAAAACAAGAACAAAGAAAAGCCAGAAAATAAAAAAATTATTAAAAAAAAAAGAGAAGAAGAGGAAAACCCGAAAAGGGAAGAAAAGACGGTAGATGGGGATGTTCGGTGAAAAGGTCAGAAGGGAGGAGGGAAGGAATAAGAGAAGAAATGAAAAAGAAAAAAGAAGAAAAGAAAGCAAAAAGCAAAACCAAAAAAAGAGAAAATTATAAAATGGCAAAAATTGGTCTCGGGAAGGAGGAATCGCAGGGGGGAGTGCGCAACGAGAAAGACGAAAGAAAGAAAAATTTAATTTTAAAAAAATTGAAAATGATTTTTGAAAAATCCAAAAGTGTTGGATCCGGGTTTGGATTGGGTCTACGGGCCGGATTGGGTTTACCCGGTCCGAACCCATTTTCTTGAAGTATAATAGTATTAAATATTAAAAATACATTAAAAACTCAAAAATCAAAACAAAATAAAAAAAATTTGAAAAATTTTCAAAAAGGCTCTCCGAAAATTCAAAAAAACTCAGAAAACATTAAAAAATGCGCACTTTTAATTTTTTTTAAAAATTATAAAATTAAAAAAATTAGGGCTATAAGTGGGTTACCCTCCTACGAATATATAAATTCCAATTATTCCTAGCACACTATTTAGAAGATTCTTGCTATACATACACTAAGAAGATTTCGTGTGAAGATTTAAAGGGTAACCCAAAATTAACGAAATTAGGGATTAATTTCTAACCTATTAACAAAAAAATTTCATATAGACATTAGTAGTATTTGTGTCGCTAGTTTTAAAATTTATCAAAAAAAAAATTACAAAAAAATTTGGAAATTAAAAAAGAGAGAGAGAGAGCGCGAACCGGGCTAGGCCCGGTCCTTTTCTGTTCTACTCTCCTCTGGATCATTTTTCACCTGGGCCAAGTCCAACCTCACTTTCTCCCCAAGCCCGGCCTCTCTCTCTTTCCTCTCTTCCTCACGCCCTCATGCCGGTCTGGCTTCGACAGAAAAGAAACGTACAAACCAGAGGGGCAGAGGATCGTGAGCAGGATGGCAGCATGATTTACGGGTCGGGGCTAGGCCAGCCAGCAAGCTGGCGATGGCAGAAGCCATGCCCGCTGGCCGGTGGCCCTCAAAAGAGGGAGAAGATGAGTGAAAAAAGGGGAGAGCTTAGGAGAGACCAAGGGACTGGGGGGAACAGAAAGAAAGCCAGCAGAACCAAGAGAGAAGGAGCGGGCCTAAGAGGAAAGCGAGCTCGAGAGAGAGTGAGCTCGCGGGAGTGAGGGAGGCTCGGTTTTTGCCTTGGTCGAGAGATAATCCAAAGAGAGACCGAGGATGGAGAGCTAGCAGAAGTTGGAGAGAGCTCAAGAGAGTAGAGGACGAGACGAAGGGAGAGAGAGCGCTCGAAGGAAAGCTTCACCATCGTCAGTCGTCCGCCCGAGAGCCGCCGTTCGCCACAGCCCCCACCCGAACTAGGTAAGTCCCCTGGGCCTTTGTGTGTGCTCTGTCTATCGGGTATACCAGGCCGGAGCTCGTGGCCGTTCGGTTCGCGCGAGCTCCGGTCTGCATCGCCTTACCTTTTGTTTCCGATGTCTTGTTCGTCGTGTGCCGAAGATCCCGTTATGGTTCGAGCTTCGGTTGAGCCAAAAACACCTTGTTACAGTAGCGTACCTCATGTGTTTGATAAAATGTCCTAGAGAGAGCCGAGAAGCAACCCGGGTTGAACTTGCTCTTATATACGTCGGACCGTGCCTGTCTTTTATGTTTCCATTGCGATTTCATGCGATTTTCGTGGAGCAATCGTGTATCCTTGAGCCGAGGGGCATTTTTGTGTCCGAAAATGGTTTGGCTGCCGGTGAAGTTTTGGGGGAGGACGTGCAAAGAGATGTTGGGGAGAAGAAGACGCACGGAGAAGAATAATACGGGGGAAGAAGACCATAAGGAAAAAGACAAATAAGAAATAAAATGAAAAAGCAAAAGAAAAAGAAAAGTACAGAAAAAGTAAAAAGGAAAACAAAATATGGAAAAAGAAAGCAAAGTTTGCTTCGGGAAGGGGAGTGCAGAGAAAAGGTGCAGGGGAAAAGACAAAATGATGGAGAATAAAAGAAATTACGAAAATCATAAAAAAATTAATTTTTTTAAAAAGGTTTTCCTTTTTCTTAATCGAATTGGGTCGAGTCTTGGTCGTCGTCGGGTCAACGGGCCGGATTGGGTTTACCCAATCGAGACCCCTTTTCCCGAATATAATAAATATTAAATATATAAAAAAATTCAAAAATCAATTTTTTTTTTAAAAATGAAAATTTTAAAAATATATATATAAAAATGATGGATGGTACCGAATTATGATAAAAATGACATGAAATTTTCATAATTTGAAGTGGTCATTTTTCTAATTTAATGCTATTTAAGTACTTTATAGCAATTTTGTAAATAATCCATTTTGCATATATTAAAATTATTTAGAGTAATTTCATGCATATAGAATAAATTCATGCATATTTGAATTCTTAGTTTGCTCATGGGGGTCCTATCTTGGGGCGTGATAACAAGACCATGTAATATTATTTACCCGACTTGTATCGTTTCTTCTTTTTCCGCATTTATTTTTAAGCCGTTTCAATTTCTTAGATGTTTACTTATGCATCATTTTTCATTAATTTGAATGTAAATTTATTTTCTAAATTATGTTAGAATTAGTCTAGATATTAAGGAAAACAAACTTACAAAAAAACATTTGCATGGACACTTAGCGGTTTTATAAGGATTATAATTGATAATCAATATTGTGTGATTATTTTGATAAACAACATTCCAAGTTAATGGTACCGCAAGAGCGCTAATAGAAACATTGGCGTAAACACGTCTCCGGTTCTAAAAATCTCTTTTTGCATAGGAATCGAGATAACATTCCATTGTCTTAATTGGTTTCTAGCCAACCCCAATAAGCTAGTGGCGATTCCTAGAATACATAGGTTGTTAAGAATTAAAATTCAAAATCCAATGCTGCGTGAGGTATGGGCTTGAGAGAGCACGCGCCTAATTTATGAATGTTAGTTCGTCTCTTTAGGCAAATACTCCTAAATTTTCTTTTTCTTCCCCCGGACGGAAGAAAAGAGGTCGCTACAGGTGCTAACTACAAAAAATGGAGAATCACTACCTAATTTTATCTTAAAGATTTCTAGGGATTGAATGATTATGTTACTAATTCAAAGTGCTCCGAATAAACCATTCTTGGCTTCTTGTTATAGTCAAACTACTGCCTTTAATCTGGAGTCATTTATCGTAAAGTGCATGGAAGCTTTTGGTCATTTTGGTCACGCTCTCATTTTAGCTAATACAATTTTAATTGCTTTAGACATTGCACTGATACCATATTTATGATGCGTATGAATTTAGTAGGTGGGCCATCTCAGTGTTGGTATTTATATAGTTGATTTCTTTGAGCATTTTGGCTTATAGTTCATCTTTTGTAATAATTTTTCAATAGTCAATAGTTAATTACATTTTACCGGCAGGCCAAAGGCATCAGAGGTGCTTTGCCATCCATTTTTTGGAATTTAGAGATGAGATTGACCATTTTTTGTGACACTAGCGATAGAATACAACTGGAGGCTAAAATTGTGCCCAATTCAGATCTTCTGAATAAATTGGGGAGCAAGGCACCACTGATTTTTAATGGGAATTGAGATGATAAAATAGAACATATATTTTTTGTTGACATTCGTAAAAGCAATAGGCACTACAATTATAGCCGTCTCCAAGACTTACTTTGAGTTGTGCAAAATAAGTTGAACCACTATATAGAGATTCTAGAAGAAGTTTAGGTACTCGCATTGTGTGTCGAATTGTTGATGTCTATAGCTGCACAGGCATGTAAGGCTTCTTTAGTAACTTCTCATATCTTGGATCATGCGAATTCATTATTTCTGATGGTTTTGGCAGAAGTTCCTCGGACCAGTTTCCGAGGGTTATTGCAATTATTTTACTAAACGGTTTTAAAGACTCTTGATGAAGTCATACGGAGTGGTATTCCAATTTTGCAAAGAAGAAGAAGCTTTCGAAAGTACTTTGAATTGATTCACTTTGACCCTGATGTGTGGAATATTTAATAAGTAATTTCAAAAGCCTTCTTCTTCTTTCGAACAAAAGAATCTCGTGGGAAGTTAGCCAGGGTCAAAAGCGCATCAACTTCAAAGTATTTTTTGAAAGCCTTTTTCTTCTTTGCAGAATTGGGATACCACTCTGTATGACTCCATCAAGAGTCTCCGGAACTGTTTAGTGAAGTAATTACAATAACTCTCAGGAACTAGTCTGAGAAGCTTTTGCCAAAACCATCAGAGGTAATGAGTTCGCACGATTCAAAATATGTTAAGTTACTAAAAAAGTTTTATATGCATGTGTAGCTACAAAAATGATCAATAATTCGACACACAGTGAGAGTACTTGAACTTTTCCTGGAAGCTCTACGTAGTGGTTTCACTTATTTCGCACAGCTCGTAGTAAGTCTCAGAGACGGCTATAGTTGCAGCGCCTATTGTTTTTGAGAATGTTAGCAAAAAATACAGGTTCTATTTTATCATCCCAGTTTTTACCAAAAACCAGTGGCACCTTGCTCTCCAATTGTTTAGAAGATCTGAATAGGGTGCCTTTTTAGCCTCCGGTTGTATTATATTGGTAGTGTCACGAAAAAAGGACAATCTCATCTCTGAACTCCAAAAAAATGAATGGCAAAGCACCTCCGACGCCTTTGGCTTGCTAGTAAAAAGAAATTAACTATCGACTATTAGAAAATTATTACAAAAGATGAACTATAAGCCACAATGTTCAAAGAAATCAATTATATGAATATCAACATTGACATGGCCCACTTGTATGCATCACAAATAAGATATCGGTGCAATGTTTAAAGCAATTAAAATTACATTAAGTCAAATGAGAGCGTGAGAGAAATGACTCCAACTTAAAGGTAGTAGTTTGACTATAACAAAAAGTCAAGAATAGTTTACTTGGAACGCGTTGAATTAGTAAACATAATCATTTGGTCCCTAGAAATTTTCAAGACAAAATTAGGTAGTGATTATCCAATTTTGTAGTTAGCATTATATGCTAAACCTTGTAAATCTTCACACGAAATAGCAAGAATCCTCTAAATAGTGTGCCAAGAATAATGGGAATTTATATATTTGTAGGAGGGTAACCCACTTAAAGCCCTAATAAACAAGCTTCCAACAATGATAATCTTACATTTGCATATCACAATTGTCAAAGGCATTTAGACAATCACATGGTCAACCTTTTCTCCTACTTCTAATCTCAATTACCAAAAGAAATGAATGGGATCAACGCATTTTTTGATGATCAAGTAGAGCCTCACTAGGAGGAAGAGATTAAGCCAAGTTCAACAATTTCAGGCCATCTTTAATACTCATTAAATTTGAGTGATACAGGGAAATAAAAATTAACACAAAATCTATCAAACAACATAATGAAAATAGCAGTGATGCAAATTAAAAATGATGGTACTCACCTCAATTTATAATCCCACTTAAGTAAGTGTGAAATCAGATCATGAGCTTCTGGTATGAACCCCACCAAGGACAAGTCCCTTTTGTTGTTCTCAATATTGATGTCGCGTTCTCGACATTTGCCAGATGGATGTCTTCCATGAGTAATGCAAAAGAACAAGACCAAACCTAAATTTAACATATCCATTGCGCGTGTCTAATGCCTATGAAGAAGCTGTTCAGGTACTGGTCATCCCAGGCTTCCACATCCTGCAATACAGACATCAGAGATCAACCAAGCTTCTTCAGGTACTGGTCATCCCAGGCTTCCACATCCTGCAATACAGGCACCAAAAAAACAAACATCACTAGGATCATATATAGATAAAAATGACAGAATCACCTGTCGAAGAAGGGAAATAGCGGCAAAAGCTGTCATTCTCCTCGTCCTTTCACCTGATACTTTTAACTTTTTTCCAAAAAAGAAAGAAAAATGAGAAATCACGCTAATTATATTTGCAAGATAATGCAATCAGGTACAAAACCTCCACCAATCTGTCAAGTCAACAGGAGAAACCCTCCCCCAGTCCGTCCTCCTCCGGGGGAACCGAAATCCCCAATTTGCTGGCGAATCCCCAATGAGTCGTCACCATCACCTTCGGCTCCTTCTAGTTTCCCCAGAGGATGTACCGGAGTGGCAGCAAGCTGTCGATGCTTTAGGCGGTGAGAGCCCACGAAGGCGATAAGGACTCATCTATGAGCGTGCACTTCAGCAAAAGTGATCCCTGTCCAGAGTAGGTAGCAAATATCTTTTTACAGAATTTTCCCACCTGCCACAAACATCCCATCCTATATAAACAAACAATTCTCCTTCACCTCTTTAATTTTCAGTGAAATTCAGGTCCATGCGTTTATTTTTTGTCACAAAAGGAACGTAATTCTTCATCTCCATCCCAACCCATCTTTCACTTGAAATGGTTGATAATTTCAATTTTTGCTTTTGTGGGTTCATATTGATCTTGGTTATAAGCACAGAGGACGTAAATTTTCACTTCGTGATTGATTTAAAAGAAAAAATTTGTAATGTTCCCGGTCCAAACGAAGGAGTGTCTTTTACCCAGGAGCCGTGAATCGTTTGGCCGGTTGAGCATATGCAGTTCAATGCCGTAATTTCGATAGTGCGAGTTTAGTTTAGTGGCAATTTGGTGTAGTAAGTTCTTGGATGTGAGCTTTGGTTCTTTTGGTATTAACGGGTTCTGCCAAAGTTTCTTAGGAGCTGTATGGTCAAATGGCATAATGCAGCTGGTTAATACAGGGTTTGAGCAGAGTATCACGTGCATGGGTGTGTGTCGAGGGGAAAAACTGCTCATTGCCCTTGTTACTGAGTTCTGCAATGACGAAAACCCTGCAGATGAGGGGGAAGAACAGAAAGGGACAGAGAAGTGTGACTTATGCATTAAAAATTAAGTTCTTCCTTGCATTCTACCTGTGGAAGTCATGTGAGAAATGGTCTATTTGGAATTCTGCATGGTAAATTGAGATCCTTTCAGGCTTTATCTGATTAGAACAACCGTTTGATCATTTGTCTAATCAAGGATATCACTAATTTCAGCATTTCCCTGTGCCTTCCATCATGAGATTGAGGTTGGTAGGGCTGCCTTGACAGTGGCAAAAACTTGTACCCGACCATCGAGAGAGATCTTATTCTCTAATGTTTGTAAGGCGGAGTAGATGAATTGAGTCTATGGTATTCCAGTGTGTGACTATCTCACTCAAGTGTACTTTCTTCTCTGGTGTCAAAGCAGCTTGGTGGTTTCTACATCTGGACTAACACTTATCAACTGATCCAAACGTCGCCCATGAATGTAAGTGCTTCAAGCAGCCAATGAGGCCTCAAAGGTGCCTATCATTGACCTAAATGTCGGTTCAGAAACATGTCTTCTCGAAGAAAATGATGGATGGCAACAAGCTGTTGTCAGCGTGCAATGGACAAAGGCTCATGAAGATGCACAAACGCAAGCTGTGAGACTCATTCTTTTCTTTCCCATTTGACTTGTGGTGCAAGAAAAGTTACATTTTCATTGCCCAATTTTTATGAGCAATTGTATTTCATATTTCACTTGGGGATTCAGATAAGACCATTACATCACTCTGGAATAAAGTTAGAGAGCCTCTTCACCAAGTGTTGGAGGATCTAATGTCGCCTCCTAGGCTTGCTACAGTGAGTTTCATCATCTCCTGCATTATGCTTGCAAAGCGTAAGGTTTTCTAGTCAAGGGACACGGAGTGACAATTTTCTCTATGCGAACAGATAATTGGATTCATTGTCAGGGGAATCACATTCTAGAAGAACCTCTTAATTGGTGAGAATGCGCCCCATCATGTAATGCAGGACACTATTCAACAACCGGGGTGAGAAAGGTCAACCTTATGTTGTGACTTCTGCAAGCATTAGTTCTATCTCAATGATTTTGGCCTTAAAACTGAAATTCTGTGAAGCAGGCCAGGGACTTGTATCATACTTATCTTAGGAGACAACCTCACTCAAGGCAAGACTTTCTTGACCCTCCATTTTCTCTCAAACAGAAATTTTGGCGTTCATTTATCAATTGTTGTGCGTGAACAGGTGTCTGCTCTTCAAGAATCAGACCATGGGCTATTGCCGGGGTGATTTGTGTCCAGTATGTGATGCTTCAGGTGACTGACATCGGAGTCGTGAAGGCAAGCTTGGCTTTCTGGCATTGAGCCCATTGTATCAGTACGTCCTGATGGTTCAGTTCACACTCCCCCAGTCATGGATATTGGTTAGTATAGCTGTCTCCAAAGAGAAATGAAAAGGAAAAAAAGAATAAAAGGCAGTCAAATAAAAAGGTCATCTTTAAGTCAACTTTATCAGTTTTATGCTGAGAGGGCATTTGATTTGGTATGTGAAGCTATGCAGATCTCTCATACCTTTGTCCAATTTTTCTGAAGTTGAAACAAGTCTCGGCTAGTCACTCCCACTGGTACATATTTGATCGAGAAACACAGACTGAATCTTGATTGTGAAACAAGTATTAACAATGAATCTATATCTGGAAACATACAGATGGAGAGCTCAACATAGGAGTGCAAGTGTAATTCAGCCAAAGTAGGGCTACTTCACTAAGGATTTTCATGCTACTGATTCTCAAGAAAGCAGCTGAGAGTTTTGTGAAATTTGCAGGGACTATGACCCAGCTCTTTGATGTGGGTCAAGAGGAGTGTTCGGTGCTCTTCCTCTGGACATTTATTTTTTGCAGCCATAGCTCTCGCTTACTGGTCGAGTGTGCACGCGTAGATCTTGTCCTGATATTATTTGTTCAGGCTAACAAAGTCAGACTTTGACTCGGTCAAATTCACCAGAACTTTGGGAAGCTGAGCATGCGATTCACATAAGAACTATAAATTTCACATTAATGTATGCCAACAACCGATACAACGTTGTAAGTGTCCAAAACAAATGTCCGGTGTTTTACCTAAAATGCCCGCGAAACAATGTAATGCTGAGTCCACAACTGGCAATTTGAAAAGTTTGAGCTGATAGAAAATGGTGCTGATTTTGGTTTTTCATATTAAAGGCAGTCGAGTAACACTATGCTCTAACCGGAAGTTCATGCATCACCATTAGAACGATCGAGGTCTCAAAAGAGTTGATTGAATATGGAACTGGAGTCTTACAATTAATTGAATATAATGCTCACTTTATAATGGTACATCAAAAACTTAAGAAAAAACATGAAATGTTGGGTATTTTATGTTTTACTGGCTTATAGTGATGCTTATACTGAAGTTAATTCTATATATCCTACCCTAAAATTTAAAAAAGATCCCTTCGCCGAAGTTCAAGAATTTCATTCAATATCAACTTTAGTGTCCATTTCAATATTAACTTCAGTTCATGTGATCTTTCGTTGCTTAGATGAAAGATGGCTAACGAGACTTCACCAAAAATTTATATACAATGTACAAATCAACAAAGAGGGTGTATATCACCTAGCCTGGAAAATGCAAATCCCTAAGTCTGTTCAATGTCTATTCGCTTGTGCTAGATTGGCGTCAAAAGAGTTTTTTTAATTTTCTCTTTGCCGACTTCTGAAGCCAACTAGCATGCAAGTCTTGTTCTTGTTGGACGAAGATTCCACTCTTTTCTTTTACGAAAGAGAGTCGTGCGAACTTGTCCGAAAAATCAAACTAATCGAATATCGAGAAGCGGGGGCCTCACAATCTGTCTCATCAGACTAAAGACAAAATGGACGCAAGCTTTATACTTTTTCCTATGCCTGAACCAGTTTCATGAACGCATTATTTCGCGAAACGGGTCAATCCGATAAACTCTGTTCTTTCTCGGAAAGCACTCTCGCTATCATCATTCCTCATCGCACTTAACCTAACTCGTTATGATAATCATAGAGCGATAAGCATGTTAGAGTGATCGCGCCGAGCAGTGATAGTTAGCGACGTTCATTATGTCTAGCATTATTGGGCCAGTAGGACCCCGTGGGCATTACAGCGCCTTTAGTCCTATGATCTTTTCCTTTATAGTACGACAATGGTCGGAAGAATCTCGTTATCGTGCTAAGTAATCTTCCCTCTTAAGTTTTGCACATTGCAATAATGCAGCGCTGGCAGGAAGGTTGGGATGTTCCTTCGTTAGGTTGCCGCTGAGCCTTTTGGGGTCTCCTCAGTCTCGCTCGTGGTTTCATCAGTCTGTACTTCAGAGCTGATCAAGTGTTACTGACGTTGCCATTTGATCCTCGCTGGCTGTCTTTCGGGCTGAGCGACGGCGATTTGGCATTGGTTCGGAGCGGACAAGACAGAGACAGGGTGTTGATGCGCTTGCCTGTTGGGATTCTCAAGCCTCTGCAATCGTGAGTACAATTTCTTCCGATTTCTTGTGATTTGTGGTAAAGTAGGAACAACTCCTAAAGAGCTAGTGAGATTAACTTAGAACAATTTCTTCCAGTTTGGCTTAGCAAAGGAGCAAGGGAGAGACTTTATTCCCACAGTCCGACACACACTCTTTGCCTTTATATTTTAAGCGATTATTGACGATGAAAGTCACGACAAGGACAAGCATATCTCTTCAGAGAACGATGGCAGGCTTGGTAACAGGTGGAGTGGTGATGAGGGTGACTGTAGTTTGAAAACACTTTCCAATTGGAGTCTGGAAAGAGCAACGGAAGTCTTGACAGAAAGGAGGAGCAGGAATTGAGGCAGGCTTCGTAATCGTTGGAGCTACGACGAGGGTGATCCTAATTTGAAGATGCCTCCCAAGATGAAGAAAGCACACAAGTCAACAGCGAGCGTTGCAAGTCTTGACAGAAAGGACAAGCATGCCTCTCCACAGATCAAAGGCAAGCTTGGTAGTAGTAGGACCAATGATAGGGATCATTCTAAATTGAAAATGCCTTGCTCGGTAAAGACAACACAGCAGTCTGGAAAGAGAAAAGAAAATCTTGACAAAAAGGACAAGCATGTCTCTTCAGAGAACAAAGGCAGGCTTGGTAACAGTAGGAGTGGTGGTGGGGGTGATTGTAATGTGAAAACACCTTCCAAGAAAAACAAGTCTGGAAAGAGCAATGGAAGTCTTGACAGAAAGGGCGAGCATGTCTCTTCAAAGAATGAAGGCAGGCTTAGTAATCGTGGGAGCTACCGTGAGGGTGATCCTAATTTGAAGATGCCTTCCAAGAATAAGAAAGCACACAAGTCAACAGCGAGTGTTCTAAGTCTTGACAGAAAGGACAAGCATGTCTCTTCAGAGATCAAAGGCAAGCTCAGTAGTGGTAGGACCAATGGTAATGGTCATTCTAAAATGAAAATGCCTTGCTTCATGCAGAAAACACAGGTGTCTGGAAAGAGAAAAGAAAATCTCGACAAAAAGGACAAGCATGTCTCTGCAGAGAACAAAGGCAGGCTTGGTAACGGTGAGAGTGGTGGTAAGGTTGATTGTAACGTGAAAACACTTTCCAAGACAAACAAAAGATGTGAGTCTGGAAAGAGCAATGGAAGTATTGACAGAAAGGAGGAGCATGTCTCTTTAAAGAATGAAGGCAGGCTTGGTAATCGTAGGAGTGATGTTGAAGGTGATCCTCATTTGAAGGCGCTTTCCAAGAGGAAGAAACAGCTCAAGTCCAGAATGAAACATCAAAGTCTTGACAACAAGGACGAGCATGGTTCTTTAAAGAATGATGACAGGATTAGTAATAGTAGGAGCTATGATGAGGGTGATCCTAATTTGAAGATTTGTTCCAAGATGAAAAAAACACACAAGTCAACAGAGAGGGTTGGAAGTCTTGACAAAAAAGACAAGCATGTCTCTTCAAAGATCAAAGGCAAGCTCGGTAGTAGAAGGATCAATGGGAAGGGTCATTCTAAAATGAAAATTCCCTTCTTGATAAAGAAAACACAGGAGTCTGGAAAGAGAAAAGAAAATCATGACAAAAAGGACAAGCATGTCTCTCCAGAGACCGAAGGCATGCTTGGTAACGGTAAGAGTGGATATGAGGGTGATTGTAATTTAAAAACACTTTCCAAGTGGAAGAAAAGATGTGAGTCTGGAAAGAGCAATGGAAGTCTTGACAGAAAGGCGGAGCATGTCTCTTCAAAGAATGAAGGCACGCTCGGTAATAGCATGGACCATGATGATGCAAGGATGAACCTAAAGAAAACTGTTGTTGGCGGCATGCCTGGGCGTTTGATCGGTAAACTCTTTGTATCAAATACAGAAATCACTAGAGGAAGT
Source organism: Eucalyptus polyanthemos subsp. polyanthemos (assembly GCA_017140185.1). Classification (NCBI taxonomy): domain Eukaryota; kingdom Viridiplantae; phylum Streptophyta; class Magnoliopsida; order Myrtales; family Myrtaceae; genus Eucalyptus; species Eucalyptus polyanthemos. The sequence goes on along the minus strand of CM029466.1, from coordinate 36,035,715 downwards.
AATGGCACCAGTGTCCTCGAGGGCTTTTACGAAGGTCGATCTGTTGCAGTGAAGCGCTTTGTCCTGGCTCGCCACGCTGTTGCTTTACAAGAAATCGAGTCTCTGACAGCCTCTGACCAAGACCCAAATATTGTTCGGTTGTATGGAGCAGAGGTTGATCAGGATTTTGTGTATCTTGCTTTGGAGCGTTGTGCTTGCAGCTTAGATGACTTAATACGGGCACATTCAAATTCTTCAGAGAAATCTGTCTTCCCTCGTGACTCAGCATCAAATGCCATGCAATTCAATTTAGTTGAGGGGACAATGCTGGATGTTAACTTGTGGAGGGAAGATGGCCATCCCTCACCCTTGCTAATCAAACTGATGAGGTAAATTTTATGTCATGACACGTGAAAGAAAGGTTTGAACTGAGAGACTACTGCAGTATTTTGCTTCTGGTGGCACGCATAAAATGGACTGTTGCAGATTTCTTATCGTCTTTTGTGCTTGCTTGCCTAGGTATTACTTTTCCTGACTCTCAAGCATATTCACAGAGACAATTTCCACGCCTCAATCAAACTGAGTCCTTTAGTTCTCTTCTTTTGCTGGCACTGAATTAGTTCTCAGGCAGCAATATCCAAGTCAGTCATGAGACAGGCAATCATTAGGCCACTAACTGGCCTCAAGTTACCTGATGGATTCGATATTATGGGCTGAGTTTTGAACCTCGCACGTATCAGTTTCATCACTTAAGGCCAATCTTTCTATCTAGGCTGAACTTGGCGGTTTCTTACTATGATACTTAGTAACCATTTAGCGATGAAGTGATAGTTCCCATTTTGATTAAATTTGGCTCGCGGGTGGCAATTCGAATTGTGTTACCTTGTTCATCTCGGTCTTTATTGTCATTTCATGTTTGCCAAAGTAGTTTAAATTAGATTCAATATGAAACAACTGGCTTTTGTCGAAGGGTCATGTAGTATCAGTTTGGAATTAGTCGTCCTCGTGTTGTTCCAGACTTGGGTTTCTCCCTGTGAATTGGATTAGATCTCACGTCATCTGAAAATTTGCCACTCAGCTTCTTGTGGCAGTTGACGTAATATGAAAATATCCTTTGAATGTATTTCTTTTGAAGCCAGTCCTAATAATTATTTTTTTCTCTCCTGTTGTCTTGACATTCTTACCGTGTCTCATTTTATTTTGTATTAGAGAAGTTTCTGACAATCGTGTATAACTATCAACCAGTGCCTTCAAGTAGGATTTCTGTTCTTAGCTGCTGGTTAATCAATTATTGGTAGAGGGCATACAATGACCTTGTTCACACTTGCCTTCGTTGATCTTGGATGTCTAATTAATAGGAAACATTGATTGGTTCAGATGTCTTGTTGGTTTAAGTCCTATGATCTACTCTATGTCATCATTCAGGGATGTGGTCTCAGGGCTGGTCCATTTGCATCGCTCAGGAATAATTCATCAAGACTTAAGGCCTCAAAATGTTTTGATCACTAAGGAATTACGTGCCAAGTTATCTGATATGGGCATTAGTAGACTCCTCCCTGGTGATGCATCTTCCTCAGAATATCATGTCACTGGTAAGTGCTCTTGACTGCTTTACCTGGACCCTCAATCTTCTTTGCATTTAAGATTGATCCATGCAGGTCTGAATCTGTTAGGTGATACTAAAACCTTCAGCTGCATAATTTCGGCTGTAAGAGCTGTTTTTTTTTTCTCTAAAAAGGACCTTCTATTGAAACTTTGCTGTTTACATCGGGGTATGATTTTGGAGATCTAACAGTTTCTGCAGTTGTCTCATTTGATTGACTGTTGATTCAGTAATGCCACCTCTGTATCTGTCTGAGTGACAATGGCTCTTTAAAAAATGCAAATACCCAATGTCTACCTTGCAGATTGTGGCAGATTGGGATTGCAAACATCTGAACAACTTTGTCCTGCGCAGCATACATGCTCAGTTGATGCTTTTGGTCTTGGTTGTGTCTTGTTTTTTTGCATCACTGGCGGAAGACATCCATTTAAAGGCAGTCTAAAGGGCAAAAGTAATATCAAGAAGAACACAATGGATTTGTCCCCAGTGGAATTTGTGCCAGAAGCCGCAGATTTGTTTGCTCATTTACTGAACCCCAATCCTAACCTGAGGTGAGAGTATGGCTTCGTAATGTGCATGATCACTTTTTCTTTGCATCCATTGATGGATTTTGTACTGATCATTTAGCGACTCTCAATTCCATATCGCACTCAAATCTTCTGTTTATCTGTTCCTTCTAGAAGTACAACAGCCAATCTACATTGAACTATAAATGCCATTGATAGTTACATGTTCCAACATAAGCCGATTACGGACGAAGCCTGGTTAGATAGCTGTTGTAGCTTGTCTATACTTGAAGATGCACCAAGAAATCATTCTAAAAGTAAAATTTAGGGGACTGAATTTCTCAGGGTTACAACAATGTTTCTTGCTAGTAAGGATGTCAAAAAAATTATTTTCACCTTCTGATTTTTTGTCAAAGATGCTTTGTGAGTCACTGAAGTCGGTCTATCTCTTGCGGCTGAACAACAAAGACATTTGCATTGTGAACTCTTTAATATCTGGCAGGCCAAAGGCATTGGAGGTGCTTCAACATCCACTGTTTTGGGATTCAAAGAAGAGACTGTCCTTTCTCCGAGAAATCAGTGACTGGGTACAACCGAAAGCTAGGGGGGGAACTGATCCTGATCTTCTGGAAAAATTGGAAAGCATTGCTCAGCGTGTTTTCGACGAGGAATGGAATGGAAAGATAGATTGTGAATTCATTAAGCACATGCGTAAGTTCAAGGCCTACGAGTTTAAAAAGGTCACAGACTTGTTGCGAATTGTGCGAAACACATTTAGCCATTACAGAGAACTTCCACCAGAAATTCAGGTATGTTTCTACTTCCCAGTGCAACTAATGCAGGAAAATTTTGCATCTATAATGACATGGGCGTTATTGATTACATTATCATCACCAATGCGTTGAGTCATTATTTCCCATTTGATGTTTATCTATTTTACAAGCAATAAACACATCCTGCGCTGAACTATCACTGCATAGATATGCATGATTACTGCAGCTCAATCTCCACAAGGCCGATAGATTGAATGTATGAACGAGCAATTGTGTGAGTCTGTGGCTTGATATCACACTGATGGTCGGGTGTGGCAGGAGATCGTCGGAACATCTCCTGAGGATTTGGATAGCTATTTTGCAAGACGATTCCCCAAACTCTTGATCGAAACATACAGATTCATCTCCTTGTGCGGTGAAGATGATCACTTTCCAGAGTACTTCAACCGGTGACTGCAACGGTTTTACGGCAGGGCACTTTGCAATAATTCAGGTCAATGACTGCAGTTTGAGGATGGTTGATTTCGGCATCGCGTATAAAGATGTCATTACACACTTGGAAGAATATACAGTATAGACATGTTTGTATATGTTTGTATGATGAAAATATGGGATGTAAGAGATGATCATTAGCATGTACAGTCAGCTACAATATATCAAGTCCTTGTCATGGGTAGGTTATGATATAAGTCCAATGCGTGAAATGCCATCCTGAGGCAACTGATTCATGCCTAAATTTGCCTAACAGAGAAGGCAGGATTTTCAGAACATGTTGATCTATTATCTATGATCCCCCAATATCGCAATAACTGCAATTTCTGCTGCAAATGTTCTTTTACAAGTAATAGAATGGAGTCAATCCAAAACAAAATTGAGCGGCAATCTTTATATTAAAATTTATGTACAAAAAATGACGTTAGAATCAGAATATCATAAAGCTTGTGTCGACGTTCTTTCTGTGTATCCTACTCCAAAAAATCTAAAAGAACTTTTCAGAATTTCAATCAATATCAACTATATTGCCCACTTCAATTTTAATCCCACCACTGACAGCTGGTTAGTTCGTGCGATGATTCATCTTATACGAGATGGATGACAAACAAGACATCACCTTGGTTTCTACCAGAAAAACTTGTTTCCTATGTACGAGTCAATCTAGATGGTGGATACCGCATAGCCTGGAAAATGCAAGGGAAAGGCCTAATTCCGTTCAATGTCCGGTCACTTGTGCTAGATTGGCGTCAAACGTGCTTCTTCAGTATTCTCTTTGCTGACTTCTGAAGCGATTTGTACAGTTAGATTCAACTAGCAATTCAACCAAAACCCCCACCATATCTTCTTCTTTTTTCCATTTTTTGGGCCCATGTAAGCCTCGGTATTCTTGGACGAAGACTCCACTCTTTTCTTCACGATGAAGTATCGTGCATGCAAACTTAGCCCGATAAATCAAACCAGTTGAATATCAAGAAAAGGTGAGACTCACATTCGGTATCATAGTACAAAAGGGAAAACCGACCCTAAGCTTTCTTACTTTTCTCCATGCCATGACCGGTTCTATGAATGCATTTTTCGCGAAACGCGTAGGTCCGATAATTTCCCTATTTCTCGGGAAAGTGCTCTCCCTATCAACATTCCTCGTCGTACTATATCTAACTCGTTGTCATGATGAAAGGGCATTGCGATTAGCAATGATGATTAGCGATGCTCATTAGGCCAGTAGGACCCCTTGTGCATCCATCGGCAATCTTTCCCTTTTCAGTTTGATAATGGTTGGATGAATCTCATCATCGTCCTAAGGAATCTTTCTTCTTGATTTTTGCTCTTGCTTAGTTACATTGCAACGATGCCACAATCGCGGGAAGCTTAGATCTTCCTTCCACGGGTTGCTGCAGTGCCCTTTAGGCTCTCCTCAGTCTCGCTCGTGGTTTCATTAGACAGCATGTAGCTTGGAGCCGATCGAGTGTTATGGACGTCGTCACCGCCACCGATCTTTCTTTTGGGCCGAGCAACACCAGTTCGGGGTTGGAGAGGTCCGAGGCGGCAGTGGCGGCGGTTCGGAGCGGACGGGACGGAGTGTCGATGCACTTGCCCATCGGGTCTCTCGAGTCTCTTCACCCGTAAGTACAATTTCTTCCGATTTCTTTTTAATTAGTAATAAATTGGGAACAACTCCTAAAGAATTAGTGAGATTAACTTAGAATAATTTCTCCCGGTTTTGCTTAGCAAAGAGGTAAGGGAGGGACTATTCTCACAATTTCTTCCGATTTTGCTTAGCAAAGAGGTAAGGGAGAGACTATTCTCACGGTCTGATGCCCACTTTTTACTTTTATATTTTAACAGAAATTCAAATAAAGATCTCAAGTGAAATTATTTTCTTAAAAAAAAAAAAGGGTTTCAAGTTGACATTGTCTCACATAATAATCTAAAGTGGCCAAGTAAAAAGTGGTCTAAATTCGTCAGTTGACTAGCGTGTAATGTGATTGTTCTAGCCACCTGAGAAATGACACTTTTGACACCTAAAAATTATAATTTTATTGGAACAAAACTGCCCTACTCTGGCGGTTAAAATAATCATGTGACACGCTGGTCAGTTGGTGAATGTAGACACTCATTTAAGATTGATTTGATTTTTTCAAATTCTTATTTGAAATAATGTCCATTTCGTATTTTCTTTTGAGAAAATGGCTCAATGTCAAACTCTTATATGAAAATTTCCTTATTTTATCCTATTAACTATGAAATTCATCTATTACGGACCTCCTTAATCCTTTCAAAAATTACAGTCGCCAAAATTCATGGGTAACCTTTAGTAGCGATCCCAATTTTTTTGGTTTGGTAAGTGTCACTTCATATTTTTCAATATTTACCTTTCACATTAAGAAGTTATTAGTTTACATGTATTCCAAATGATTATGATAAAAAAAATAGTCTTCACACGATTATGAATTTTCAGTTCAAGAGAATAACCATCAATAAAACCAATGACTACTAAATTTTCCATAAAGGCAACTAAAACAACGTCAACGGATTTTCGAAAACAATGGTCGCAATTTGACTCGAAAAATGTAGAAATGACCGATTACAATCATGATTAGCTATTGCAAGAATTGACTCAGGCCCCACGTACCCAATGTGAAGAAGAGGCCAACGTACTTTATCATTCGAATCATGATGATGGTCATAGCGCCAAAGACACCGAATAAAATTGACATTCCCTCATATAATATTCGTATATAATCATGTAGCTATTAACTAATGACTACCCAAAAAAAAAAAAAAAAATCCAACCTAATCTGCCTTAATAGAGCACAAACACTAAAGGAAAAGGCAAGTTGCGAATCTCCTAAATCAACATTCAAAAGTTGAGAAACTCTTACTCTCCATATTACGTAACCCAAATAGACAGCAGATGGCTGATTTGACGTTGACCATATCGGAGTTGGGTAATCGACTAAGAGAAAGTTGCACCGATGAATGGAAATTATTCGAGATTAATGAAATCTTGGATATGAACCGGCTGAGTTTTGAGCTTTACATGTTTCAGCTTCATAAATTAAGGTCATTGTTTCTATCTAGGCTGAACTTGGCGTTTTCTGTGACGGCCCGAGCGGCGGTCTTCGGATTTCTTACTATGATACTTAGTCATCATTTAGTTATAAAGTGGCGGATTTTCCATTTTAATTGAATTTCACTTACAAGGGTGGCAATTCGTATTGTGTTACCTTGTTCATCTCATTCCTTATTGTCATTTCATATTTGCCGAAATAGCTTAAAGTCAATTTAATACAAATGAACTGATTTTTGCAAATAGGGTCATGCAGTACACGCTTTGAGTTAGTCATCCTCATGTTGTTCCAGATTCGGGTTTCTCCCTGTGTTAGAGAAGTTTCTATGAATCTAGTCTAACTATCAAACAATGCCTTCAAGCAGGATTTCTGTCAAGAGAGGAGGCTGTCACAAGCTCTTGGTTAATCGATTATTGGTGGAGGGCACACGACCACCCTTGTTCACATGCCTTGCCTTCGTTGATCTTGAATGTCTGTTTAATTAATGGAAAACATCGTTGGGTTCTTATGTCTTGTTGGTTTAAGTCCTAAGACCTACTCTACATTGTCATACAGGGATGTGGTCTCAGGGCTTGTCCATTTGCATCACTTAGGAATAATTCATCGGGACTTGATTACTAAGGAATTCTGTGCCAAGTTATCTGATATGGGCAGCAGTAAAGTCCTCCTCGGGGATACGTCTTCCTCAGGATATCATGTCGCTGGTAAGTTCTCTTGACAGACACCAGGACCCTAGATCTTCCTTGCATCTAAGATTGATCCATGCAGGTTTGAATCTGTTAGGTGATACCAAAACCTTCAGCCATATAATTTCAGCAGTAAGAGCTGTCTTTCACCCCCCCCAAAAAAAGACCTTTTATGGAAAGTTGGATCACTCGATATTTTGCTGTCTAGATTGTCGTATGATTCTGGAGATCCAAACAGTTTCTGCCGCTCTCTTTTGATTGACTGTTGAATCCATAATGCCACATGTGCATATGTCTGAGTGACAATAGCTCTTTGACAAATGTGAATACCCAATGTGTATCCTGCAGATTGTGGCGGCTCAAGATTGCAAGCACTTGAACAACTTTGTAATGCGCACCAAACATGCTCAGTTGATGTCTTTGGTCTTAATCATGTCTCATTTATTTCCATCACTGGCAGAAGACATCCATTTGGAGAGAGTCTTAAGGGCGATAGAAATATTGAGGAGAATGTTATGGATTTGTCCTCGGTGGAATTTATACCAGAAGCCGCAGATTTGTTCGCTTGTTTACTACACCCTGATCCTTACCTGAGGTGAGAGTTCTATGCAATTTGCTTGATCTCCTTTCTATCCTTCGATGGATTTTATGCCAGTCATTTATTGACTCTCAATTCCCTGTAGCACTCAAATCTTCTTTGTAACCGTTTCTTCTAGAAGTACAACGGCCAAATACTATTGAACCGCAGATGCCATTGATTGTTGCACATGTTCCCACGCAAGCCAAATACAGTTGAAATGTAACTTGTCGGTACTCAAAGACGCACAGGCCAATCATTCCTAATGTAATATTTAGGGGACTGAATGATTTTCAGGGATTGTAATTATGTGTCTTGCTAGTAAAGGAGATTAGAGAAAATCGTTTTCATCTTCCAATTTTTCATCAAAGATGGTCAGTGAATCACCGAAGTCAATATATCTCGTGTGGCCAAACAACAACAAAATATTTGCATCCTGAACTCTTCTAATATCTAGCAGGCCAAAGGCATTGGAGCATGCCTGTTTAGAAAATCAAGGCAGGCTTGGCAATTGTAGGGGTGATGATGAGGCTGATCCTGATTTGAAGGCAATTTTCGAGAGGAAGAAACAAGGCAAGTCTAGAAAGATAAATCAAAGTCTTGACAACAACGATGAGCATGGTTCTCTAATACTTTAGAGAACGATGACAGGATTAGTGATGGCAGGAGCTACAATGAGGGTGATCCTAGTTTGAAGATGCCTTCCCAGATGAAAATAGACGAGTCAATACAGTGTGATGGAAGTCATAACAAAAAGGACGAGCACGTCTCTTTGGAGATTGACGGCAAGCTTGGTACTAATAGAATCAATGATGAGAGTCAGTCTAAACTGAAAGTACCTCGCTGGATAAAGAAAACAAACCAGTCTGGAAAGAGAAATGACAATCTTGACAAAAAGGACGAGCATGTCTCTTCAGAGAAAGAAGACAGGCTTGATGACAGTAGGAGTGGTGATGAAGGTGATTTTAATTTGAAAACACTTTCCAAGAGGAAGAAAAGTTGCAAGTCGGGAGAGAGTAATGGAGGTCTGGGCAAAAAGGAGCACCATGTATTTTCAGAGAATGAAGGCAGGCCTGATAATAGTGTGGGCAATGATGATGCGTGGATGAACCTAGAGAAACCTGTTGGTGGTGGCACCTCCGGGTGTTGGATCGGTAAACTCTGTGTCAAATACAGAAATCGCTAGAGGAGGCCAGGACACCGTCATCCTCGAGGGTGATCCTAGTTTGAAGATGCCTTCCCAGATGAAAATAGACGGGTCAATACAGTGTGATGGAAGTCATAACAAAAAGGACGAGCGCGTCTCTTTGGAGATTGACGGCAAGCTTGGTACTAATAGAATCAATGATGAGAGTCAGTCTAAACTGAAAGTGCCTCGCTGGATAAAGAAAACAAACCAGTCTGGAAAGAGAAATGACAATCTTGACAAAAAGGACGAGCATGTCTCTTCAGAGAAAGAAGACAGGCTTGGTGACAGTAGGAGTGGTGATGAAGGTGATTTTAATTTGAAAACACTCTCCAAGAGGAAGAAAAGTTGCAAGTCGGGAGAGAGTAATGGAGGTCTGGGCAAAAAGGAGCACCATGTATTTTCAGAGAATGAAGGCAGGCCTGATAATAGAGAGGGCAATGATGATGTGTGGATGAACCTAGAGAAACCTGTTGGTGGTGGCACCTCCGGGTGTTGGATCGGTAAACTCTTTGTGTCAAATACAGAAATCGCTAAAGGAAGCCAGGACACCATCATCCTCGAGGGTTTCTATGACGGCCAACCTGTCGCAGTGAAGCGCCTCGCCCTAGCTCATCACCATGTTGCTTCACAAGAAATACGGTCTCTGAGAGCATCTGATCAAGACCCAAATATTGTTCGGTTCTATGGAGCCGAGAATGATCAGGATTTCGTGTATCTTGCCTGGGAGCGTTGTGCTTGCAGTTTAGATGACTTAATACGAGCACATTCAAATTCTTCAGAGAAATATGTCTTCCCTGATGACCTGGCATCGAATGCTATCAACGAGTACAAAATGCGATTGGATTCAGTTAAGGGGACAATGCAGGATGTTAACTTGTGGAGGGAAGATGGCCATCCCTCACCTTTGCTACTCAAACTGATGAGGTAATTTTTATATCGTGGAATGTGAAAGAAAGGTTTGAACTCAGAGATTACTGCAGTATTCTGCTTCTGGTGGGACTCCTACAATCGACTGTTGCAGACCTCTTATTGTATTTTGTGCTTGCTTGCCAATGTTTGACTTTTACGTGACTCTGAAGCATGTTTACAGAGACAATCTCAACGCCTCAATCAAACTGAGTCCTTCAGACCTCTTCTTTTGCTGGCATTGAATCAGTTCTCAGGCAGCAATTTCCAAGTCATACAGGAGACAGACAATTATTAGGCCGCTAAAGTAAGAGACCGCCCAGTTCAGCTAAGATAATAACAATGACCTTAATTTATGAAACTGAGATGTGTGAGATTCAAAACATAACCCCTGAGATATTGAACTCATCAGGGTAGATCAAGGCCAATTAGGGTGCGCATGACAAAATTTCTGAAACAGAAATTGATTTCTGGCCAAAAATTGATTTATTCTTCAAATCTATTTCTGGAATAGAAATCTGTTTCAGAAATAGAGAAATCAAATTGTGTTACCAAACGGATTTCTGTTCCAAACCTGTTCCGGGGAATAGAGAAACAGAGAAATCAAGAAACATAAATTTTATCATGCGTAGCCTTACTATGACAATCAATAACAATTTCGTGATAAAGTGACAGATTTCCCATTTTGATTAAATATGACTCAATGGGGTGGCAATTCGTATTGTGTTACCTTGTTCATCTCAGTCATTGTCATTTCATTTTAAGCCGAAATAGCTTAAATTCGATTCAGTATGAAAGAACTTGTTTTGGAAAAAGGTCATGTAATATCAGTTTTGGGTTAGTCGTCCACATGTTGTTCCAGATTCAGGTTTCTCCCCGTGGATGAGTTCTCTCTTGTCATCTCCAAATTTGCCACTCAGCTTCTTCCAGCAGTTGATCAGAATACAGAATTATCCTTTCCACATTTTTCTTTTAAAGTCAATCCTAATAGTTATTTTCTTTAATGTTGTCTTGCGTTATTTCTTGTCTCCTTTCATTTTGTGTTAGTGAAGTTCCTATCGATCGGGTTATAACTGTCAACCAATGCCTTCAAGTAGGGTATCTGTTTCTAGCTGCTGTTTAATCAATTACGGGTAGAGGGCACACGCCCACCTTGTTCACAAACCATGCCTTTGTCGATCTTGAATGTCTGTTTGGTTAAAGGAAAACATCATTTGGTTCGGATTTCTTGTTGTTTTAAGTCCTAAGATCTACTTGATATTGCTGTACAGGGATGTGGTCTCAGGACTTGTCCATTTGCATCGCTTAGGAATAATTCATCGAGACTTAAAGCCTCAAAGTGTTCTGATTACTAAGGAATTTTGTGCAAAGTTATCGGATATGGGCAGTAGTAAACTCCTCTGCGAGGATACTTCTCCCTCAGGATATCATGTCCCCGGTAAGTGCTCTTGACAGCTTTACCTGGACCCCAGATCTGCTTTGCATTTAAGACTGATCCATGCAGTTCTGAATCTGTTTGGGTACACTAAAACCTTCAGATGTATAATTTCGGCCGTAAGAGATGTCCTTTTTCCTATAGAAGATCTTATATTGAAAGTTGGACCACTCGATGGGTTGGCTATCTAGATTGTGGTATGATTTTGGAGATCGAACAGCTTCTGCCACGCTCTTTTGATTGACTGTCCAATCCATAATGCCACATCCATAGTGACAATGGCTATTTAACGAATGCAGATGCCTGATGTCTATCTTGCAGATTGTGGCGGCCTGGCATTGCATACGGCTGAACAACTTAGTCCTGCGCACCAAATGTACTCAGTCGATCTGTTTGGTCTTGGTTGCATCTTGTTTTTTTGCATCACTGGTGGAAAACCTCCATTCGGAGACAGTCTAAAGGGCGATAATAATATCAAGGAGTACTCGATTGACTTGTCCCCCGTGGAATTTTTGCCAGAAGCTGCAGATTTGTTTGCTCGTTTACTAAACCCCAATCCCAACCTGAGGTGAGAGTACTGACATGTAATATGCATGATCTCTATTTCTTTCTATTCTTCAACAAATTTTCTGCAAGTCATTTATTGACTCTCAATTCCCTGTGGTGCTCGAATCTTCTGTGTATCCGTTTCTTCTGGAGATACAACGACCGAACAATATTGAACCGTAAATGCCATTGATAGTTGTACATATTCCCACATAGGCCGATTACAGGTAAAACCATGGAACGGCTAGCTCTTTAACTGGTCAGTACTCAGATGCACATGCCTATTATTCCTAATGTAATATATATGGGACTGAATGATTCTCAGGGATTACAACTATGTTTCTTGCTAGTAAAGGAGGTTAGAGAAAATTGTTTTCACCTTCCAATTTTTCTTCGAAGATGCTTAGGGAATTACTGAAGTCGGTCTATCTCTTGCGGCCAAACAACAAAGACATTTGCATTCTGAACTCTTCTAAAATCTGGCAGGCCAAAGGCAATGGAGGTGCTTCACCATCCATTGTTTTGGAATTCAAAGATGAGACTTTCCTTTCTCCGAGATGCCAGTGACTGGGTAGAATTGAAAGCTAGGGGAACCAATCCTGATCTAATGGAAAAATTGGAGAGCATTGCTTGGCGAATTTTCGACGAGGAATGGAATGGAAAGATAGATCGTAAAGTCATTAGGCATATCCGTGGGTTCAGGGCCTACAAATTTAAAAGAGTCAGAGACTTGTTGCGAATTGTGCGAAACACATTTAGCCATGCCATAGGACTTCCACGGAATATTCAGGTATGTTTCTACTTTCCAGTGCAACTACTGCAGGGAAATTTCGCTTCTATGATGACTTGGACATTACCGATTACATCACTATTACCAATACGTAAGTCATTGGTTTATGTTCGATGTTTATCCATCTACTCTACAATCATTAAACCCGTCCGCCAGTGAACTATTGCTGTAAGGTTATACGTGATTACTGCAGTTGAATCTCGGCAACGCTTATGGAGTGAATGTATCTGCGAGCAGTAGTGTGGATTTTGCGGCTCATATTCAGTATTGTTCTGATGGTTGGTTATGGCAGGAGATAGTTGGATCATCTCCCGAGGATTTGGACAACTATTTCACGAAGCGATTCCCCAGACTTTTGATTGAAACGTATAGATTCGTCTTCGCCTGCTGCAAAGATGAGGAACGCTTTCCCTTTCCTGAGTACTTCAGCTGGTGATCACAATGGTGTATCAGCAATGGACTTCGCAATAATTCAGGTCAGTGACCACAATTTGCAGAAGGGTTGATTTCGGCGTCGTGCATATCAAGAGGAAACATATACATTTAGGAAACCTGTATATACATGTGTATATGATGTACATGGTTTGTGGTAAATCGATATGTAGAGGTGATGGATTCATGCCTGTATCTGCCTAAAAGGGAAGGTAGAATTTTCAGAACATGTTGACCCACTATTCATTAGCGTAAGATGTATCATACTGCAATTTCTGTTGTAAATGTTCTTTTTGGCGGAACAAAATGTATTTAATCCACAATAAAATTGAGTGATAATTAACATTTAAATTAATATACGTTTTTGAAGTGTATCATGCATGATATCACCGGTCACTAGAATAGCGAAACATAAAGAATAGTGACAAAATGGGAGTCTTTGACCATAAGATTATTCATATCATATCAAGACATTTGGGGGAATATATTCTCTCTTTTTTTTCCCCAACAAGCAATAGACATGCACGCGCTCTCGTAACCTGTGTTGGACAATGACTTATTTTGTGCCACATAGGATAAAACATGAATAATAATAATTAAAAAAAAGATATGAGACGACATGACACACTTAACTTTTTATGTTGATGCGAATCAACATGTGTTCATCATAATTCGATTATTCAACAAGTCGAATCAAAATCAATACGTTTTATACTGACTCAAGAACCGACACGGATTACAAATACGGCTATGATATGCGAGCACGAATTGCCAACCCCTCCTCCCTATTCAGCTGGAATTTGCTGGCAGTTTTGAGCTCCTCTGCTGGTCTGTCCACTGCATATCCTTCTAAAGGCCTTTATGTCAAGGCTCCCTCTCACCTACTTGGGGTTCTCTGGCTTTCTCAGCATGCGGTAGACCTGAGTTAATGATTTTTTTTTAATTTTCAATCTTACCCTCGTTGATTAATCATAATTCCACATTTACCCCTTCTTACTCTCCATCACAATACATTCTTTTAATGATTCTCACTGTGTTAATTCCCACGTGTTGAAAAAATGGACCGAATGCGGGGCAAGCGTTAAAGTATACCAATTCTTTTCAATTAAGACACAACAACAACTTCAATTGAGGGGGCAATTACTTTAAATGATAATGCATCTTCTGATATGATATGTTACGTGATCAAATAGTTTATGATGAATTATGTTTTTTTTAGTTGAGAAATATCCACTTTGATGTAACTTTTTTAGCCAAAAAAATGCGATTTTTTATTTATAAATATTATAATACGTCTATTGTACATTACGCTTAATATGAAAATATAAAAGTTACAGCTATTATTTCTCTACAATTTTAACCAAATTAATTATTAAAAATTTTAAATTGATCATACTAAAGAACTTTCAAAATATATTTCTACCAAACTGTATTTCTCTTACAGTTGCTTTTTAAGACCCTTGCCAATCACAATTTAAATAGTTTGTGCTTTTCATGAAAACTTTGTGTGTTTGTATTTTTTTAAAAGTCTTTCCCTAAACTAAAATGCCCCCACAGCCTGGAAAATACAAAGGCCTATATCTGTCATGTGCCTATTCACGGACGCTTGAAGCCATTTGTACAATTAGAGTGAACTAGTCAAAACCCCAATTGTCTCCTTTTCCTTTCTTTTTGTTGGCCGATGCAAGCCTTGGTCTTCTTAAACGAAGTATCCCCTCTTTCCTTTGCGAGAAAATATCCGGCGGACTGGTCTAATAAAACAAATTAGTCAAATATCAAGAAAAAATGAGACGTCTGACTGGGTAAAATAATAATAGACATAAGTTTCCGTACATTTTTCTCTTAATGATGAGGAAAGGACGATAAGTGTACTAGTGGATAGCGCTTAGCAATGAAAGTAAACGTTCATTTGGGCCAGTAGGACCTCGTGGGCATCAACTACACCGCAATTCGGTCCTATAATGCTTCTTCTTTTAGTCCGACCATGGTCGGAAGAATCTCATAGGGTCCTAAGTAATCTTGCTTCTTAATTTTTGCACATTGCAATAATGCAGCGACGGCAGGAAGGTTGGGATGTTCTTTCCTTCGGTTGCTACTGGGCCTGTTGGGCGCTCCTCAGTCTCGCTTGTGGTTTCATCAGACAGTCTGTAGTTCGGAGCTGATCCAGCGTTGTGGACGTTGGCGTTTGATCCTTGCTGGCTTGTCTTTTGGGCCGAGCAACGCCAAGTCGGCGACGGTTTGGAGCAGACGAGACAGGGTGTTGATGCACTTGCCTGTTGGGATTCTCAAGTCTCTTCAACCGTGCGTACAATTTCTTCCGGTTTCTTGTGATATGTGGTTAAGTAGGAACAACTCCTAGAGAGTTAGTGAGATTACCTTCGAACGATGTCTTCCAGTTTTGCTTAGCAAAGAAGTAAAGGGAGAGGCTGTATTCCCCCTGTCCATCGCACACTTTTAGCCTTTATATTTTAAGGGATTACTGAAGACGAAAGTCATGAAAAGGACAAGCATGTCTCTTTGTCTCTTCAGAGAACGATGGCAGGCTTGGTAACAGGAGCTGTGGTGATGAAGGTGATTCTAATTTGAGAACACTAACCGAGTGGAAGAAAAAATGCTAGTCTGGAAAGAGCAACGGTAGTCTTGACAGAAGGGTGGAGTATGTGTGTTTCAGAGAATGAAGGCAGACTTGGTAATCGTGGGAGCAATGATGAGGGCGATCCTAATTTGAAGATGCCTTCCATGATGAAGAAAACACACAAGTCAATGGCAAGTGATGGAAGTCGTGACAAAAAGGACAAGCATCGTCTCTTCAGAGATCAAAGGCAAGCTTGGTAGTAGTAGGATCAATGGTAAGGGTCGTTCTAAATTGTGAATGCCTTGCTTGATAAAGAAAACACTCAAGTCAATAGCGAGTGATGTAATTCACTTTTCCATCTTTCCAGAGCTCACACATGACTAAGATTTACTATTTACCATTCTCTCTTTCTTTCGCATGGTCTTTGGGACAGGAATCAGGATACTGCTCTGGTGACTGCCTTAGATGGGACTGTATATTTGGTGGGCAGTGATCTCAGGAGGATCATCTGGTCATTCACATCTGGACCTCCCATTTATTCTTCACTTCCGACCAAGCAAAATCCTTGTGACCTACCAGTGGCTTCTTCATAGACTGTGGTGAGGATGATCGGGAGCTTTATGAACCCCATGAGCACTTGGGCAAAATGGTATGACTAAAAGACCACTAAGTTGCTCATGACCACTGAGTTTCATTTGATGTACCCTTATTAATTATCCGTGTTCAAGCAACTTGTCTGCTAGTGCTAGGGTTGTGGCTTGATTGATCTTTTTGCAGGCTTGGTCCATGTGAATTAGGTCAGTTGTTTACGAATAGTGTTAGAGCAATCCATAAAACAAAAATATAGAAACAAGAGATGGCTGTCACCTAGCTGATGGCTAACTTTTTTATTCTGATTTCAGATATGAATGTGAATTGTGACATGGTTCTCAGGAAAAGGGATGACTATATGTTCGAAAATTCGATTCTGCCAGATAATCTTTTCTCGAGAAAGCAAGACATGCTTGCAATTTGGTTTATTGTAATGTTTGCAGTTTCTGAAATGCTAGTTGAATAGACCATGTTGCTGCCAGGAAAAATCTTAATTTTTGTCTCGAACATGTGATTCATGTCTAAACTCATTAAAATATAGATGACAAAATTTTTAAACTTTTATCTGTTGGTACTGTGTGGCAAATCAGTTACTGCATTGCTCGGTTATGGACCAGTGGATGGATGTTTAATATCATGTCTCTGTCTGCCTTTAAGGATTAGGAATATCTCCTGGTTACTGTGGCTGTTACTTACATCTCTGGTCTCTTATTACTGTTAAAAATTGTTACTTGCTTTGCTTATTGCCCACTTTATATGCCTTGTTAAACTGACTCCTGCAAATGCGGAAATTAGGAGCTAATGTCGATGATTTAATCAAAAGCACACAACTCCTATCAGAGGATGGATCAGTTGGACTTGGATCTCAGAGAAGCACTGTGTTTGAAGTTGATACTCTGACTGGAAGACTAGTACGTGTTCATGGTTAATCATATATTCCATCCACCTCTCGAAAGGACATGGAAGAGAGTCAAGACACTGTTTTATTCATTAATGATGTGATGGATTTGGCAAAGGCAATCTTTAACAATGAGCAGCTGCATCTGAAGATCATACGGACAGACTACTCACTGCAATCATTTTCTCCAAACTCCAATAAGCTTTTGCAGAGCTTGTCCCTAGCTGAGATAGAGGCTTCCTTACTTGTTAAAGAAGACAATGGTCATTCTAGTAGAGTATCTCCTGTTGATTATAGATATCGACTTGGTTGGGAATATGGAGACCCCTTTACAATGCGGCTCTCTTTCTCTTGTCTACCTATTGTTGTTCATGTTCGAATTTGTCAGATGTACAACTCATTTACTAGACCTTCTCAGGCTGAGATTGGTCGATCCTTGAGTTCTGAGCCCAAGAATGTGAGACTTCCTTATTCAGATCTTACACTTCATCAGCAACTGAAGATGAATATTAAGATTGCAAAATGAGGATGCTTTTGATGTGATACTCTCACTGCCTGCTCCAGAGATCCTTAATTCAGGAGTTGTCTATTGGTTTTACCATACAGCCTTCTCCGGCGATATGTCATATATATCTTTTGAGCTGTCAGAAGCTTCATCTATCATATTGATGATCCTTTTGATCATTGGCTGGTTTGTCTGCTATTCTGTTCAAGTGCCAAATGAACAACCAAAGCTGTTGGGGGACTCTAGTTTGAAAAAAATTTCTAAGAGGAAGAGAAGGCGCAAATCTAGGAAGAGTAACGCAAGTCTTGACAGCAAGGACAAGCATGCTTCGTCAGGGAACAAAGGCAAGCATGGTAATATTAGGAGCGACAATGAGGCTGATCGTAATTTGGCAATGCCTTTCAAGATGAAGGAAACACATGACTCAAGAAACACTGGTGGACGTGTTGTTCATCAGCAACTGAAGATGGATAGAATGTTAAGGTTGCAAAACGAGGATGCTTTTGATGTGATACTGTCACTGCCTGCTCCAGAGATCCATAATTTAGGAGTTGTCTGTTGGGTTTACCATATAGACTTCTCTAGTGATATTTTGTATATCTTTTTTGAGCAGCAGAAGCTTCATCTATCATATTGATGATCCTTTTGATCATCGGCTGGTTTGTCCACTATTCCATTCAAGTGCCAAATGGACAACCAAAGCTGCTGGGGGATTCTAACTTGAAAAAACCTTCCAAGAGGAAGAGAAGGCGTAAATCTAGAAAGAGTAACGCAAGTGTTGACAGCGAGGACAAGCATGCTTCATCAGGGAACAAAGGCAAGCATGGTAATATTAGGAGTGCCAATAAGGCCAATCGTAATTTGGCGATGCCTTCCAAAATGAAGGAAACACACGAGTCAAAAAGCAGTGGAGGTCTTGTTCATCAGCAACTGAAAATGGATAATATAAAAAGGTTGCAAAGTGATGATGTGATTCTGTCACTACCTACTCCAGAGATCCATAATTCAGGAGTTGTTTGTTGGGTTTACCACACATCCTTCTTGAGCTATATTTCGGGTATATTTATTGAGCGGTTAGAAGCTTTATCTATAATATTGATGATTTTTTTTATCATCAGCTGGTTTGTCCGCTATTCCATTCAAGTGCCAAATGAACAACTGAAGCTGTTGGGGGATTCTAATTTGAGAAAACCTTCCAAGAGGAAGAGAAGGCGTAAATCTAGAAAGAGTAATGCAAGTCTTGACAGCGAGGATAGGCATGTAGCTTTAGGGAATGAAGGAAAACATGGTAGTATTAGCAGTGACAGTGAGGCCAATCGTAATTTAGCAATGCCTTCCAAGATGAAGGAAACACATGAGTCAAAAAAACAGCGGTGGTCTTGTTCATCAGCAACTAAATATGAATAGTAGGTTAAGTTTGCAAAACGAGGATACTTTTGATGTGATACTGTCACTACCTGCTTCAGAGATCCATAATTCAGGAATTGTCTGTTGGGTTGACCGTACAGACTTCTTTGGTGATATTTCGCATATCCTTTTTAAGCGGTCAGAAGCTTCATGTATCGCATTGATGATCTTTTTTATCATTAGCTGGTCTGTATGCTTTTCTGTTCAAGTGCCAAATGTACAGCTGAAGCTGTTGGGGGATTCTAATTTGAAAAAATCTTCCAAGAGGAAGAGAAGGCATAAATCTGAAAAAGAGTAAGGCAACTCTTGACAGCAAGGACAAGCATGCTTTGCCAGGGAACAAAGGCAAGCATGGTAACATTAGGAGTGCCAATGAAGCCAATCATAATTTGGCAACGCTTTTAAGCCGAAGGAAACACACAAGTCAAAAAGCAGTGGAGGACTTGTTCATCAGCGACTGAAGATGGATAGTATTTTAAGGTTGCAAAGTGAGGATGCTTTTGATGTGATACTGTCACTACATGCAACAGAGATCCATAATTCAGGAGTTGTTATTGGGTTTACCACACAGCCTTCTCCGGCAAAATTTCGTGGATCAAGCAGTCAGAAGCTTTATCTATAATATTGATGATCCTTTTGATCACCGGCTGGTTAGTCCGATATTCCATTCAAGTGCCAAATGAACGACTGAAGCTGTTGGGGGATTCTAATTTGAGAAAACCTTCCAAGAGGAAAAGAAGGCGTAAATCTAGAAAGAGTAATGCGAATCCTGACAGCAAGGATATGCATGTTTGTTTAGGGAATGGAGGCAAACATGGTAATAGTAGGAGCTCTATCTATCATATTGATGATCTTTTTGACCATCAGCTGGTTTTTCTGCTCTTCTATTCAAGTGCCAAATGAACAACCGAAGCTGTTGGTATATTCTAATTTAAAAAAACCTTCCAAGAGGAAGAGAAGGTGTAAATCTAGAAAGAGTAACGCAAGTCTCAATAGCGAGAACAAGCATGCTTGAGGGAAGGAAGGCAAGCATGGTAATATTAGGAGTGCTGATGAGGCCAATCATAATTTGACAACTCCTCCCAGGATGAAGGAAACATGAGTCAAAAAGCAGTGGAGGTCTTGTTCATCAACAACTGAAGACGGATTATATTTTAAGGTTGCAAAACGAGGATGCTTTTGATGCGATACTGTGACTACCTGCTCCAGACTTCTTATTGTATTTTGTGCTTGCTCGCCTGTGTTTTACTTCTATATGACTCTCAAGCACATTCACAGCGACAATCTCCATGCCTCAGTGAAACTGAGTCCTTTAGACCTCTTCTTTTGCTGGCAGTGAATTAGATCCCAGGCAGCAATTCCGAGTTATACATGAGACAGGCAATTATTAGACCGTTAACTGGCCTCGAGTTACGTTGATGGATTCCATATCATGGGCTGAGTTTTGAACCTCACATGTTTCAGTCATAAATTAAGTTCATTGTTACTATCTAGGCTGAACTCAGTGCTTTCTTACTATGATACTGAGTAATCATTCACTTATAAAGTGGCATATTTCCCATTTTAATTGAATTTGGCTTACAGGGGTGGCAATTCATATTGTGTTACCTTGTTCACCTCAATCTTTATGATCATTTCATATTTTCCAAAATAGTTTAAAGTCAATTTAATATGAAAAAACTGGTTTTTGCAAAAAGGGTCATGTAGTATGACTTCTGAGTTGGTCAATGTTGTTCCAGATTCGGGATTCTCCCTGTGAATTTGAGTTGCTCTCTTAACATCTCAAAATTTGCCACCCAGCTTCTTGCAGCAATTGTCATTATACAAAAGTATCCTTTCCACATTTTTGTTTTTCTTTTATGTTAGACCTAATAATTTTTTTTTTTCCACTGTTGTCTTGACATTCTTACCTTGTCTCATCTCATTATGTGTTCGAGAAGTTTTATGAATCGGGTTTAACTATCAACCAGTGCCTTAATGTAGGATTTCTGTTTCTAACTTTTGGTTAATCGATTATAGGTAGAGGGCACAAGACCACCTCTGTTCACGTACCTTGCCTTTGTTGATCTTGAATGTCTGTTTAATTAATGGAAAACATCGTTTGGTTCATATGTCTTGTTGGTTTAAGTCCTAAGATCTACTCTATAGTGTCATACAGGGATGTGGTCTCAGAGCTTGTCCATTTGCATCACTTAGGAATAATTCATCTAGACTTGAAGCCTCAAGATGTCTTGATTATTAAGGAATTGTGTGCCGAGTCATCTGATATGGGCAGTAGTAAACTCCTCCTCAGGGATACGTCTTCCTCAGGATATCATGTCCCTGCTAAGTGCTCTTGACAGATACCTGGACCCTAGATCTTCCTTGCATCTAAGATTGATCCATGCAAGTCTGAATCTGTTAGGTGATACTAAAACCTTCAGCCATATAATTTCCGCTGTAAGAGCTGTCTTTTTTTTTTAAAAAAAAAGAAGACCTTATATTGAAAGTTGGATCACTCAATATTTTGCTGCCTAGATTGCGGTATGATTCTGGAGATCCAAGGAGTTTCTGCCGCTCTCTTTTGATTGACTGTTGAATCCATAATGCCACATCTGTATGTGTCTGAGGGACAATAACTCTTTGACAAATGCAAATACCCGATGTCTATCTTGCAGATTGTGGCAGCTCAGTATTGCAAGCACCTGAACAACTTCGTAGTGTGCACCAAACATGCTCGGTCGATGTGTTAGGTCTTAATTGTTTCTTGTTTTTTTTCTTTCACTGGTGGAAGACGTCCATTTGGAGACAGTCTAAAGGGCGATAGTAATATTGAGGAGAATACAATGGGTTTGTGCTCAGTGGAATTTATGCCAGAAGCCGCAGATTTGTTCTCTTGTTTATTACACCCTGATCCTTACCTGAGGTGAGAGTACCATGTTATGTGCATGATCTCTTTTTCTATCCTTTGGTAGATTTTATGCCAGTCATTTATCGACTCTCAATTCCCTGGAGCACTCAAATCTTCTGTGTAACCGTTTCTTCTAGAAGTACAATGACGAAACACTACTGAACTGCAAATGCCATTGATTTTTGTACATGTTCCTATGCGAGCCAATTAAAGGTGAAATTTAACTTGTCAGTAATCAAAGATGCACACCAATCATTCCTAATGTAATATTTAGGGGGCTGAATGATTTTCAGGGATGTAATTATGTCTCTTGCTAGTAAATGAGGTTAGAGAAAATCGTTTTCATCTTCCAATTTTTCATCAGAGATCCTAATTTGAAGGCGCTTTCCAAGAGGAAGAAACGAGGCAAGTCTAGAAAGATAAATCAAAGTCTTGACAATAAGGATGAGCATGGTTCTTTAGAGAACGATGACAGTAGTTGCAATAGTAGGAGCTACGAATAGGGGGATCATAGTTTGAAGATGCCTTCCAAGGTGAAGAAAATGCACGGGTCAATAGAGAGTGATTGAAGTCTTAACAAAAAGGACAAGCATGTCTCTTCAGAGATCGACGGCAAGCTTGGTACTTATAGGATCAATGATGAGGGTCAGTCTAAAATGAAAGTGCCTTGCTGGATAAAGAGAACACACGAGCCTGGAAAGAGAAATGAAAATCTTGACAAAAAAGACAAGCATGTCTCTTCAGAGAATGAAGACAGGCTTGGACAGTAGGAGTGGTGATTAAGGTGATTTTAATTCGAAAGCACTTTCCAAGAGGAAGAGAAGATGCGAGTCTGGAAAGAGTAATGGAAGTCTTGACAGAAAGGAGCATCGTGTATTTTCAGAGGATGAAGGCAGGCTTGATAATAGTGTGGGCAATGAAGATGCGGTGATGAACCTAAAGAAACCTGTTGGTGGGGGCACTCCTGGGCGTTGGATTGGTAAACTCTTTATATCAAATACAGAAATCGCTAAAGGAAGCAAGGATGCCATCATCCTCGAGGGCTTGTATGAAGTTCGACCTGTCGCAGTGAAGCGCCTTGCCCTAGCTCATCACTATGTTTATTTTTTGGTAAGGAGCTCATCACTATGTTTTTTTTTTGGTAAAGGAAGCTCATCACTATGTTGCTTCACAAGAAATCCAATCTCTGACAACATCTGACCAAGACCCAAATATTGTTCGGTAATGGAGCAGAGAATGATCAGGATTTCGTGTATTTTCCCCTGGAGCGTTGTGCTTGCAGCTTACATGACTTGATACAAGCACATTCAAATTCTTCAGAGAAATCTGTCTTCCTTGATGACCCAGCAAATGCTATCGAGTACAAAATGCGATTGGATTCAGTTGAGGGGACGATACAGGATGTTAACTTGTGGAGGGAAGATGGCCATCCCTCGCCTCTGCTACTCAAAACTGATGAGGTAATTTTTATGTCGTGAAATGTGAAAAAATGGTTTAAACTAAGAGATTACTGCAGTATTTTGCTTCTGGTGGCACTCCTACAATCTACCGTTGCAGACTCATTGTATTTTGTGCTTGCTTGCCCATGTTTTACTTTTACATGATTCTCAAGAATGTTTACAGGGACAATCTCCATGCCTCAATCAAACTGAGTCCTTCAGACATCTTCTTTTGCTGGCATTGAATCAATTCTCAGGCAGCAATTTCCAAGTCATACATGAAACAGGCAATTATTAGGCCACTAACTGGCCTTGAGTTACCCTGATGGCTTTGATATCATGAGCTGAGTTTTGAACTTCACATGTCTTGGTTTCATAATAAGGACATTGTTACTATCTAGGCTGAATTGGACGGTCTCTTACTATGACACTCGGTAACCTTTTAGTGATAAAGTGACAGATCTCCCATTTTGATTAAATATGGCTCAACGGGGTGGCAATTCATATTGTGTTACCTTGTTCATCTCAGTCTTTATGGTCATTTCATGTTAAGCTGAAATAGCTTAAATTTGATTCAGTATGAAAGAACTGGTTTTTGAAAAAAAAACGGTCATGTAATATCAGTTTTGAGTTAGTCATCCACTTATTGATCCAGAGTCAGGTTCCTCCCCGTGAATGAGTTCTTCTCTCTTGTCATCTCCAAATTTGCCGCCCAACTTCTTGCGGCAGTTGATCAGAATAAAGAATTATCCTTTCCACATTTTTCTTTTAAAGTTAGTCCTAATAATTATTTTTTCTTTACTGTCGTCTTGCATTATTTCATGTCTCCTTCTATTTTGTGTTAGAGAAGTTTCTATCACTCGAGGTATAACCGTCAACCAATGCCTTCAAGTAGGGTTTCTGTTTCTAGCTGCTGGTTAATCAATTACAGGTAGAGGGCACACGACCACATTGTTCCCAAACCTTGCCTTCGTTGATCTCGAATGTCTGTTTGATTAATGGAAAACATAGTTTGGTTTAGATGTCTCCTAAAATCTACTATACATTATCATACGGGGATGTGGTCCCAGGACTTGTCCATTTGCATCGCTTAGGAATAATTCATTAAGACTTAAAGCCTCAAAGTGTCCTGATTGCTAAGGAATTATGTGCCAAGTTATCTGATCTGGGCAGTAGTAAACTCCTCCCCGAGGATACGTCTCCCTCAGGATATCATGTCCCCAGTAAGTGCTCTTGACAGCTTTACCTGGACCCTAGATTTGCTTTGCATTTGAGACTGATCGATGCAGTTCTGAATCCGTTTAGGGATTCGTATAATTTCGGCCATAAGAGCTGTCTTTTTTTCTAAAGAAGATCTTATATTGAAAGTTGGACCACTCAACAATTTTGCCATCTAGATTGTGGTATGATTTTGGAGATCGAACAGCTTCTGCGCTGAACTATCACTGTATAGGTATACATGTTTACCACAGCTCAATCTCCACAAGTCCTTTAGATTGAATCTATCAACGAGCAATAGTTTGAGTTTGTGGCTCATATATGATATTGTGACGGCCCGAGTGGCGGTCCTCAGATGTGCGCGAGGAAGGAGCCCCTCTCTTGTCCCACATCGCCTAGGGAGGGAGTCCTGGACAAGCTTATAAGGCTTGGGTCTCTCTAACTGTACATACGCGTTTTCTTGGGATAGTATGGACTGCCCCGAGAGGAAAAAACACTAAGTACTTAGTGTCCAAAGCAGACAATATGTGTACAGTGGAAACCCAAGAGATCGTGAGATCGTTGGAACATTTCTTGGGGATTTGGATAGTAGCTATTTCGCAACACGATTACCCAAGCTCTTGATCGAAACATATAGATTCGTCTCCATGTGCAGTGAAGATGATCACTTTCCGGAGTACTTCAACCGGTGACCGCAACGGTTTATCAGCACTGCACTTTGCAATAATTCGGGTCAATGGCCGCAGTTTGAGCATTGGCTGATTTCGGCATGGTGTACAAAGATGTCATTACACCCTTGGAAGCATATAACATTAAGCAAGCCTGTATGGACATGTTTGTATGATGAATATATATGGTATGAGAGATGATCATTCGGATGTACAGTCAGCTACAAAATATCAAGTCTTTCTTGTCATGGGTAGGTTATGATATAAGTCCAATGCGTTAAATGCCATCTTGAGGCAACTGATTCATGCCTAAATATGCCTAACAGAGAAGGCAGAATTTTTGATCTTGTATCTATGATCCCCCAACAACGCAATAACTGCAATTTCTGCTATAAATGTTCTTTTCGAAGTAATAGAATGGACTCGATCCAAAACAAAATTGAGCGACAATTAGTATATTAAAATTTATGTACAAAAAATGACGTTAGAATCAAAATATCATAAAGCTTGTGTCGAGGTTCTTTCTGTGTATCCTACTCCAAAAAATCTAAAAGAACTTCTTCAAAATTTCAATCAATATCAACTATGGGGCTATTTGTTTAAATTTGTTTTTACGTTCCCCAAACACAAATTTTTGTTCTTTTATTCGGGAACAAAAAAAGAACGTAAACGCGTTTGTTTACACCTTTGTTCCTGGGAACAAAATATATATTCTTTTTATTCTCGAGAACAGATTTGGAACAAAAACAAGAAGTTAAAAAAACTTGTTTCTTATTCCCTAACAATTCCGAAAAATACTTCTTTTTCTTCTTCTTTTTTCTTTGGCCAGTCGCCGACCTCGGCCATTGCCAGCGACCGGCCGTCAAGGGCCGACGACCTCACCGGAGCATTGTCGACCCCAATGAGGCTCGGCCTCACCTTGGCTGGGGGAGCTTAAGCTCGCCCAAATCCAACAAGGCCGAGCTTGCCCAACCACTGCCAAGTTGACGTCGCCCAGCGGTGACTCGGTGAGGCCAAGCCTTGCTGGTGGCTTGGTGAGCTCGGCCTCGTCGAAACTGCGTGAGCTCGAGCTTGCCTAGCCAAGGCGAGGCCGACCTCGCGCCGACCAGCGAGGCTCGGACTCTCCGGGCCACTGCTAGGTGACACTGACCTGGTGGTGGCTGGCAAGGCCAAGCCTCGCCGGTGGCTGGGCGAGCTCGGCCTCGCCAAGGATCAGCAAGCCTCGTCGTGGCTAGGCGAGGCCGTCGGCCGATCGTCGGCCATGACCGAGGCTGGCGACTGTCCAAAAGGAAGAAAGAAAGAAAAAGGAAAAATAAAATAAAATATTAAAAAGTTAAAAGAAACAAAAAAAATTATACAAATTTACTAAATGTGTTTCTATTTTTTTTTCTATTCCAAGAATAGAAATTTTGTGCGGTTACCAAACGTATTCTTATGTTCAAAAATTGTTCCCCAGGACAGAAATAGTTTTTTCTATTTTTATTCTCGGGAACAATTTTTGAAAGAAACGTTACCAAACGTACCATATATTACCCACTTCAATTTTAATCCCACCATTGACAGCTGATTAGTTCGTGCGATGATTCATCTTATACGAGATAGATGACAAACAAGACATCGCCTTGGTTTCTACCAGAAAAACTTGTTTCCTATGTACGAATCAATCTAGATGGTGGATACCACACAGCCTGGAAAATACAAAGGAAAGGCCTAATTCCGTTCAATGTCCGGTCACTTGTGCTAGATTGGCGTCAAACGTGCTTCTTCAGTATTCTCTTTGCTGACTTCTGAAGCGATTTGTACAGTTAGATTCAACTCGCAATTCAACCAAAACCCCCACCATTTCTTCTTCTTTTTTTCCATTTTTTTGGGCCCATGTAGGCCTCGGTATTCTTGGACGAAGATTCCACTCTTTTCTTCACGATGAAGTATCGTGCATGCAAACTTAGCCCGATAAATCAAACCAGTTGAATATCAAGAAATGGTGAGACTCACATCCAGTGTCATAGGACAAAAGGGAAAACCGACCCTAAGCTTTCTTACTTTTTTCCATGCCATGACCGCTTCTATGAATGTATTTTTCGCGAAACGGGTAGGTCCGATAATTTCCGCTATTTCTCGGGAAAGCGCTCTCCCTATCACCATTCCCCGTCGTACTATATCTAACTCGTTGTCATGATGAAAGGGCATTGCGCTTAGCAATTATGATTAGCGGATGCTCATTAGGCCAGTAGGACCCCTTGTGCATCCATCGGACCGCCCTTTCAGTCCTACAATCTTTCCCTTTTCAGTTTGACAATGGTTCGATGAATCTCATCATCGTCCGAAGCTTCGTGATTTTTGCTCTTGCTTAGTTACATTACAAAGATGCCGCAATCGCGGGAAGCTTCGGATCTTCCTTCCACGGGTTGCTGCAGTGCCCTTTGGGCTCTCCTCAGTCTCGCTCGTGGTTTCATCAGACAGCATGTAACTTGGAGCCGATCGAGTGTCATGGACGTCGTCGCCGCCACCGATCTTTCTTTCGGGCCGAGCAACACCAGTTCGGGGTTGGAGAGGCCCGAGCCCGAGGCGGCGGCGGCGGCGGCGGTTCAGAGCGGACAGGACGGAGTGTCGATACACTTGCCCATAGGGTCTCTCGAATCTCTTCACCCGTAAGTACAATTTCTTCCGATTTCTTTTTAATTAGTAATAAATTGGGTACAACTCCTAAAGAATTAGTGAGATTAACATAGAACAATTTCTTCCGGTTTTGCTTAGCAAAGAGGTAAGGGAGGGACTATTCTCACAATTTCTTCTGGTTTTGCTTAGCAAAGAGGTAAGGGAGAGACTATTTTCACAGTCTGACCCACTCTTTACTTTTATATTTTAACGGAAATTCAAATAAAGATCTCAAGTAAAATTATTTTCTTACAAAAAAAAAAAGGGGTTCCTAGTTGACATTGTCTCAAATAATAATCTAAAGTGGCCAAGTAAAAAATGGTCTAAATTCGTCAGTTGACTAGCGTGCAATGTGATTGTTCTAGCCACATGAGGAATGAAACTTTTGACACCTAAAAATTATAATTTATTGGAACAAAACTGCCCTACTCTGGCGGTTAAAATAATCATGTGACATGCTAATCAGTTGGTGAGTGCAGATGCTCATTTAAGATTGACTTGATTTTTTCAAATTTTTATTTGAAATAATGTCCATTTCGTATTTTCTTTTGAGAAAATGGCTCAAAGTCAAACTCTCATATGAAATTTCCTTACTTTATGCTATTAACTATGAAATTCATCTATTACGGACCTCCTTAATCCTTTCAAAAATTACAGTCGCCGAAATTCATGGGTAACCTTTAGTAGCGATCCCAATTTTTTGGTTTGGTAAGTGTCACTTCATATTTTTCAATACTTACCTTTCACATTAAGAAGTTATTAGTTTACATGTATTCCAAATGATTATGATAAAAAAAAATAGTCCTCACACGATTATGAATTTTCAGTTCAAGAGAATAACCATCAGTAAAATCAATGACTACTCAATTTTCCATAAAGGCAACTAGAACAACGTCAACGGATTTTCGAAAACAATGGTCGCGATTTGACTCGAAAAATGTAGAAATGACCGATTACAATCATGATCAGCTATTGCAAGAATTGACTCAGGCCCCACGTACCCAATGTGAAGAAGAGGCCAACATACTTTATCATTCGAATCATGATGATGGTCATAGCGCCAAAGACACCGAATTAATTTGACATTCCCTCATATAATATTCGTGTATAATCATGTAGCAATTAACTAATGGCTACCCAAAAAAAAAAAAAAATCCAACCTAATCTGCCTTAATAGAGCACATACACTTAAGGAAAAGGCAAGTTGCGAATCTCCTAAATCAACATTCAAAAGTTGAGAAACTCTTACTCTCCATATTACGTAACCCAAATAGACGACAGATGGCTGATTTGACGTTGACCATATCGGAGTTGGGTAATCGACTAAGAGAAAGTTGCACCGATGAATGCAAATTATTCGAGATTAATGAAATCCCGGAAATGAGCCGGCTGAGTTTTGAGCTTTACATGTTTCAGTTTCATAAATTAAGGTCTTTGTTTCTATCTAGGCTGAACTTGGCGTTTTCTTACTATGATACTTTGTCATCATATTTCCCATTTTAATTGAATTTCACTTACAAGGGTGGCAATTCGTATTGTGTTACGTTGTTCATCTCAATCCTTATTGTCATTTCGTATTTGCCGAAATAGCTTAAAGTCAGTTTAATATGAATGAACTGGTTTTTGCATATAGGATCATGTAGTACACGCTTTGAGTTAGTCATCCTCATGTTGTTCCAGATTCGGGTTTCTCCGTGTTAGAGAAGTTTCTATGAATCTAGTCTAACTATCAAACAATGCCTTCAAGCAGGATTTCTGTCTCTAGCTCTTGGTTAATCGATTATCGGTGGAGGGCACACGACCACCCCTGTTCACATGCCTTGCCTTCGTTGATCTTGAATGTATGTTTAATTAATGGAAAACATCGTTGGATTCTTATGTCTTGTTGGTTTAAGTCCTAAGACCTACTCTACATTGTCATACAGGGATGTGGTCTCAGGGCTTGTCCATTTGCATCACTTAGGAATAATTCATCGGGACTTGATTACTAAGGAATTGTGTGCCAAGTTATCTGATATGGGCAGTAGTAAACTCCTCCTCAGGGATACGTCTTCCTCAGGATATCATGTCGCTGGTAAGTTCTCTTGACAGACACCAGGACCCTAGAGCTTCCTTGCATCTAAGATTGATCCATGCAGGTCTGAATCTGTTAGGTGATACCAAAACCTTCAGCCATATAATTTTAGCGGTAAGAGCTGTCTTCCCCACCCCCCCCCCCAAAAAAAAAAAAAGACCTTATATGGAAAATTGGATCACTCGATATTTTGCTGGCTAGATTGTGGTATGATTCTGGAGATCCAAACAATTTCTGCTGCTCTCTTTTGATTGAATGTTGAATCCATAATGCCACATCTGTATATGTCTGAGTGACAATAGCTCTTTGACAAATGTAAATACCCAATGTCTATCCTGCAGATTGTGGCAGCTCAAGATCGCAAGCACCTGAACAACTTTGTAATGCGCATCAAACATGCTCAGTTGATGTCTTTGGTCTTAATCATGTCTCATTTATTTGCATCACTGGCAGAAGACATCCATTTGGAGAGAGTCTTAAGGGGGATAGAAATATTGAGGAGAATGTTATGGATTTGTCCTCGGTGGAATTTATGCCAGAAGCCGCAGATTTGTTCACTTTTTTACAACACCCTGATCCTTACCTGAGGTGAGAGTACCATGTACTTTGCTTGATCTCCTTTCTATCCTTCGATGGATTTTATGCCAGTCATTTATTGACTCTCAAATTCCCTGTAGCACTCAAATCTTCTGTGTAACCGTTTCTTCTAGAAGTACAACGGCCAAATACTATTGAACCGCAAAAGCCATTGATTGTTGCACATGTTCCCACGCAAGCCAACTAGAGGTGAAATGTAACTTGTCGGTACTCAAAGACGCACAGGCCAATCATTCCTAATGTAATATGTAGAGGACAGAATGATTTTCAGGGATTGTAATTTTGTGTCGTGCTAGTAAAGGAGATTAGAGAAAATCGTTTTCATCTTCCAATTTTTCATCAAAGATGGTCAGTAAATCACTGAAGTCAATATATCTCGTGTGGCCAAACAACAACAAAATATTTGCATTCTGAACTCTTCTAATATCTAGCAGGCCAAAGGCATTGGATAATGCCTGTTTAGAGGATGAAGGCAGGATTGGCAATTGTAGGGGTGATGATGAGGCTGATCTGGATTTGAAGGCGCTTTTCGAGAGGAAGAAAAAAGGCAAGTCTAGAAAGATAAATCAGAGTCTTGACAACAACGATGAGCATGGTTCTTTAGAGAACGATGACAGGATTAGTGATGGCAGGCGCTACAATGAGGGTGATCCTAGTTTGAAGATGCCTTCCCAGTTGAAAATAGACGAATCAATACAGCGTGATGGAAGTCATAACAAAAAGGACAAGCACGTCTCTTTGGAGATTGACCGCAAGCTTGGTACTAATAGAAGCAATGATGAGGGTCAGTCTAAACTGAAAGTGCCTCACTGGATAAAGAAAACAAACCAGTCTGGAAAGAGAAATGACAATCTTGACAAAAAGGACGAGCATGTCTCTTCAGAGAAAGAAGACAGGCTTGGTGACCGTAGGAGTGGTGATGAAGGTGATTTTAATTTGAAAACACTTTCCAAGAGGAAGAAAAGTTGCAAGTCAGGAGAGAGTAATGGAGATCTGGGCAAAAAGGAGCACCATGTATTTTCAGAGAATGAAGGCAGGCTTGGTAATAGTGTGGGCAATGATGATGCGTGGATGAATCTAGAGAAACCTGTTGGTGGTGGCACCTCCGGGTGTTGGATCGGTAAACTCTTTGTGTCAAATACAGAAATTGCTAAAGGAAGCCAGGGCACCATCATCCTCGAGGGTTTCTATGAAGGCCAACCTGTCGCAGTGAAGCGCCTCGCCCTAGCTCATCACTATGTTGCTTCACAAGAAATACGGTCTCTGAGAGCATCTGATCGAGACCCAAATATTGTTCGGTTCTATGGAGCCGAGAATGATCATGATTTCGTGTATCTTGCCATGGAGCGTTGTGCTTGCAATTTAGATGACTTAATACGAGCACATTCAAATTATTCAGAGAAATATGTCTTCCCTGGTGACCTGGCATCAAATGCTATCAACAAGTACAAAATGCAATTGGATTCAGTTAAGGGGACGATGCAGGATGTTAACTTGTGGAGGGAAGATGACCATCCCTCACCTTTGCTACTCAAACTGATGAGGTAATTTTTATGTCGTGGAATGTGAAAGAAAGGTTTGAACTCAGAGATTACTGCAGTATTCTGCTTCTGGTGATACTCCTACAATCAACTGTTGCAGACCTCTTATTGTATTTTGTGCTTGCTTGCCAATGTTTGACTTTTACATGACTCTGAAGCATGTTTACAGAGACAATCTCAACGCCTCGATCAGAGTCCTTTAGACCTCTACTTTTGCTGGCATTGAATCAGTTCTCAGGCAGCAATTTCCAAGTCATACAGGAGACAGGCAATTCTTAGGCCGCTAACTGGCCTTGATTTACCCTGATGAGTTCAATATCTCTGGGGTTACGTTTTGAATCTCACACGTCTCAGTTTCATAAATTAAGGTCATTGTTATTATCTAAGCTGAACTGGGCGGTCTCTTACTGTGACAATCAATAATAATTTCGTGATAAAGTGACAGATTTCCCATTTTGATTAAATATGACTCAATGGGGTGGCAATTCCTATTGTGTTACCTTGTTCATCTCAGTCATTATTGTCATTTCATTTTAAGCCAAAATAGCTTAAATCCGATTCAGTATGAAAGAACTTGTTTTGGAAAAAAAGGTCATGTAATATCAGTTTAGTTAGTCGTCCACGCGTTGTTCCAGATTCAGGTTTCTCCCCGTGGATGAGTTCTCTCTTGTCATCTCCAAATTTGCCACCCCGCTTCTTCCAGCAGTTGATCAGAATACAGAATCATCCTTTCCACATTTTTCTTTTAAATTTAGTCCTAACAGTTATTTTCTTTAATGTTGTCTTGCGTTATTTCTTTCTCCTTTCATTTTGTGTTAGTGAAGTTCCTATCGATCGGGTTATAACTGTCAACCAATGCCTTTAAGTAGGGTTTCTGTTTCTAGCTGCTGTTTAATCAACTAAGGGCTCACGCCCACCTTATTCACAAACCTTGCCTTTGTCGATCTTGAATGTCTGTTTGGTTAAAGGAAAAAATCACTTGGTTCGGATTTCTTCCTTGTTTTAAGTCCTAAGATCTACTCGATATTGTTGTACAGGGATGTGGTCTCAGGACTTGTCCATTTGCATCACTTAGGAATTATTCATCGAGACTTAGAGCCTCGAAGTGTTCTGATTACTAAGGAATTTTGTGCAAAGTTATCGGATATGGGCAGTAGTAAACTCCTCTGCGAGGATACTTCTCCCTCAGGATATCATGTCCCCGGTAAGTGCTCTTGACAGCTTTACCTGGACCCCAGATCTGCTTTGCATTTAAGACTGATCCATGCAGTTCTGAATCTGTTTGGGTATACTAAAACCTTCAGATGTATAATTTCGGCCGTAAGAGCTGTCCTTTTTCCTATAGAAGATCTTATATTGAAAGTTGGACCACTTGATGGGTTGGCTATCTAGATTATGGTATGATTTTGGAGATCGAACAGCTTCTGGCACTCTCTTTTGATTGACTGTCCAATCCATAACGCCATATCCATATGTGCCTAAGTGACAATGGCTATTTAACAAATGCGGATGCCCGATGTCTATCTTGCAGATTGTGGCAGCCTGGCATTGCATACGGTTGAACAACTTTGTCCTGCGCACCAAATGTGCTCAGTCGATCTGTTTGGTCTTGGTTGCATCTTGTTTTTTTGCATCACTGGCGGAAGACATCCATTCAGAGACAGTCTAAAGGGTGATAATAATATCAAGGAGTACTCGATTGACTTGTCCCCGGTGGAATTTTTGCCAGAAGCTGCAGATTTGTTTGCTCGTTTACTAAACCCCAATCCCAACCTAAGGTGAGAGTACTGACATGGAATATGCATGATCTCTTTTTCTTTCTATTCTTCAATAAATTTTCTGCAAGTCATTTATTGACTCTTAATTCAGTGTGGCGCTCAAATCTTCTGTGTATCCATCTCTTCTGGAGGTACAACGACCAAACGATATTGAACCGTAAATGCCATTGATAGTTGTACATATTCCCACATAGGCCGATTACAGGTAAAACCATGGAACAGCTAGCTGCTTTAACTGGTCAGTACTCAAAGATGCACATGCCAATTATTTCTAATGTAATATTTGGGACTGAATGATTCTCAGGGATTATAACTATGTTTCATGCTAGTAAAGGAGGTTAGAGAAAATTGTCTTTGCCTTCCAATTTTTCATCCAAGACGCATAGGGGATTGCTGAAGTTGGTCTATCTCTTGTGGTCAAACAACATAGAGATTCGCATTCTGAACTCTTCTAAAATCTGGCAGGCCAAAGGCATTGGAGGTGCTTCACCATCCACTGTTTTGGAATTCAAAGACTAGACTGTCCTTTCTCCGAGACACCAGTGACTGGGTAGAATTGAAAGCTCGGGGAACTAATTCTGATCTTATGGAAAAATTGGAGAGCATTGCTCAGCAAGTTTTTGATGAGGAATGGAATGGAAAGATAGATCGTAAAGTCATCAAGCATATGCGTAGGTTCAGGGCCTACAAGTTTGAAAAAGCCAGAGACTTATTGCGAATTGTGCGAAACACATTTTGCCATGCCATAGGACTTCCACGGAAAATTCAAGTATGTTTCTACTTTCCAGTGCAACTACTGCAGGAAAATTTCGCATGCATGATGACATAAACATTACAGATTACATCACCATCACCAATACGTAAGTCATTATTTCATGTTCGATGTTTATCCATCTGCTTTCAATCATCAAACACATCCACCGGTGAACTATTGCTGTAAGGCTATACATGATTACTGCAACTGAATCTGGGAAGGCTTATGGAGTGAATGTATCCGCGAGCGGTGGTGTGGATTTTGCGGCTCATATTCAGTACTGTTCTGATGGTTGGTTGTGCAGGAGATTGTTGGATCATCTCCCGAGGATATGGACAGCTATTTCACGAAGCGATTCCCCAGACTTCTGATTGAAATGTACAGATTCGTCTCCATGTGCTGCAAAGATGAGGAATGCTTTCCCTTTCCAGAGTACTTCAGCTGGTGATCACAATGGTTTATCAGCAACGAACTTCGCAATGACCACAATTTGCAGGAGGGTTGATTTCAGCATCGTGCATATCACGAGGAAACGTACACATTTAAGAAACCTGTATGTACTTGTGTATATGATGTGTATGGTTTGTGGTAAATTGCTATCTAGAGGTGATGGATTCGTGCGTGTATATGCCTAAAAGAGAAGGCGGAATTTTCAGAACAGGTTGACCCACTATCCATTAGCGTAAGGTATATCATACCGTAGTATCTTGCAAATGTTCTTTTGACGGAACAAAATGGACTTAATCCAAAATGAAATTGAGTGATAATTAACATATAAGTTAATATACTAAATGATATGACAGATTTCTAATATTCGAGTTACCGAGTGATACATGTAGGACTCACTTAGATCGTGTGAGTATCGACCGATTGCTTGGATTGGGATGAGCCCAGGCTTAAAATTATTGAATATTATAAAAAATATCACCATCCCAAACTAGTATCTTTGTATTACATTTATCACAAACTAATTTTCGTGTAGAAAAAAAATTATAAATTGATATACTCGTGACACATTTAGTCCAAACTAATTTTCATATTATGAAAAACCCCAAATCTATAAACATGTGATAAGTCCGCCCCCCGCTAACTTCTATCCTATATCCTATAAGTTGGTGAAGTGAAAAACACACGTATGACTTAGATTTTTTCTTCTCTTTTCTTCTCTTTCCTTTCCTTCTTCTTCCTTTTGGTCGATTGTCGACCTCGGCCATGGTTGACGATCAATTGACGAGGGCCGTGACCTCGCTGAAGCTTCACCGGCCCCTGACGACACCAGCCATGGCGAGGCTCGGCCTTGCCTTGGATGGGCAAGAGTTGGTCCGGCGAGGCCAAGCTTTACCATTGGCTGGGCGAGCTCAACCTTGCCAGATCTAGGCCAACTCGAGCTCACCTAGCCAAGGCGAGGCCAAGCCTCGTGGACCTCGCGTCGCCTAGGTGAGGCTTGGCCTCCTAGCCACCGGTGAGGTCGAGCCTCGTAGTGGCCAGGTGAGTCTAGAAAGCTCATCGGCCCTTGCCCAACCAGTCGTCGACTACCACCATGGCCAGCAACTGGCCACAAAGGAGGAAGAATGAGATAAAAGAAAGAAAAGAAAAGGAAAAATATAATAAAAATATTTAAAAATTAAAAGAAATAACAAAATTATATAATTTTACCAAACGCATTTCTATCATAGAAATATAAATTTTGTGCAATTACTATGCACATTCTTATACTCAAAAATTATTCCCGGAAATGAAAAAAAAAATTCTAATAAAAAATTATTCCCGAGACCAAAATCGTTACCAAACGCTCCCTTATTTGCTCATTGCTTCTTTTATGGGAATTATCTAAAATTTGAGTATTTTAGTAAATTTAACAATCAAGATTGTAATCTATATTTCTTTGAAGTTCAATTTTAAATAATTTCTTGTCATATACAATTCTCGCAAAAAGTGTTTACTTAGAGAAATTATTTGGTTAAAGTTGTGAACAATTTATGAACAAAATTTATATTTGTAATATGTTAATTAACAATTATTGTCGACATTGTTCAAAACTATCGTAAGAAAAGCCTTCATGAAAATCACCTTGAGCACAACGGTAAGTAAAAGAGAGGAAACTTAATCTATATAAAAAAAAAAAAAAAAAAATTGAACATACCAAAAAGTCACAAACCTAATGTATTATTGTCATTGTAGTCCAAAATCTTTTAATTAAATCAATTTAGTTCTAAACATTTTAATATTTTGCCAATTAAGTTTATTCAGCCAATTTTGATCGAAAATCACCGATATGGAAAATTACAATCTTACATGACACAACCGCCACTTAATTGGACGGAATTCTTTTTCCTTTACCCTCATTGGCCAAAATGAAAGGAATGAAAGAAAGAAAATAATAAAATATAATATAAAAAGACCAATAAAATATTTAAAATGTTGTTTACAAATGTTCACATTTGTGGTGGGATGTCACATAGGATAATAGTTGTCTATATTAGCAATTTTAGCTGATAAACTCAATTGACAAAATATAAACAAATTTAAATATAAAAAATAATAAACGAATTGGAATCAATCTAATAAGTGTATATGACTAATATGAAGAATCTTGTACTCGACACATGGTTTTTATATTTTCAACAAATATCCACTTTTAATCTTTATCAATTCTCTTGAGATTATTTTCATCAACTCAATTAGCTAAAAAGTGCTATAATCCTCAATATAATGTGAAAATAGTGTGGGCCTATTTACATTTATAAATTAAATAATACCACAAATTTCGAATATTTGAATCCCCATGTGATCCAATGTTAGACCTTATCAGTCCTAAATGATGACCGAGTCTTGACCCGAGCAAGTCTTACCGGACCAGCTTAACTCCAAGAAAGAAATTGCTTCGAGTCGACGGTGCTTCAACAGGCGACAGGCGCGCGATCGGGTCCAAGTCTCTCTGGACCGGGTCGACACCGCACGTGTCGGAGATCAGTGCCCGAGCCCACCCGACCCGACCCGGGGCCACCAGCGAGCGCCGCGCGGTCAAATGCGCCCCCTTTAAAGAACCAAAAACGACGCCGTCAGACCAAGTAAACGCCTAAACGGACTTTTTTCACCCATGGAAAAAAGACAAAACAATCAGCTCCGAGGACGCGGACAATCTCGTGCCGTTCGAACGGAGAATCGCGGCCGCACGACAACGCAATCTCCGAATCCCAATCGTGTACCGGTTGGGCGACTGGATTCAGCGGCAATCTGTCGGAGATCCCAAGCCCGCGGCGACCGCGGGAAGCTTCGAATCTTCTTTGATTGCTGTTCGAATCATCTCCTTCGATTGCCGTTCGTCCGGACCTTTCGAACGGCGGCCCCTCGCTCTATAAAGGGAAGGATCGCTTCGATCTCGTCGTTTCGTCGGCTTCTCGGGCGCGATTCATGAGAGGCGGGATTCGGCGGCGGCTATGGGCGCCGTTGTCGATCGTCGGCTGGTTGCTGGGGCTGAGCGCCGTCCTCTCGAGGTCGGAGAGCTCGGAGGTGTCGGTGCCGAGGCCGTGGGACAGGGGATTGACGCGCTTGCCCGTGAGATCGCTCAAGTCGATTCAACCGTGAGTTGGTCTCTTGCTGTTCGGCTTTGATTTCTCGCTTCTTGATTGATTTGGAAGAAAAATTGTAATTCTTGTGGTCCAAAGGAAGTAGTGTTTTTTGCCATGGAGCTGTGATTCGTTTGGCCAGTTGAGCGTGTGCAGTTCCGTGCCGTGATTCCGATGGTGCGAGTTTAGTTTAGTGGCGATTCGGTGTGGTATGTGCTAGGATGTGAGCTTGGTTCTTTTAGTAGTAAGCAGTTCTGCCAAAGTTTGTGAAAATCTGTATGGTCGAATGGCATAATGCGGCTGGTTAATAAAAGGTTCGAACAGAGTATAAGTTTTCGGATATGCATGGGTGCGGTGGGGAAAAACTGCTTATTTCGCTTGTTTAGAGGCACCTAGTAGTCTTGTTATTGAATTTGGCAAGGACAAAGTCCCTGCATACGAGGGGGAAGAACAGAAAGGGACAGAGACGTGTGACTTATGTATTGAATAATAAGTCCCTGCCTTGCTGTCTACCCGTGGAAGTCATGTGAGAAATGGTCTCTTCAATGTCCGATGTACATCAACTTGGAATTCTGCATCCTAATTTGTCTTGTCGGGACTCGTTACTAATATCTTCTTCCTCATTGTTTGGTAGCAAATTGGGGTCTAATGGATGCATGATATGGCTGCATGATTTGTGAACTCCTGATTTAGAAATCTAGGATCAGTTGAAATTCAGCTTTGCTTTGCAGCATAGTCATAAAGTGTTGCCAAGAACTTGGAAAGCCTTGATATGTATATCCATTTGGAGCTTATGATGAGTACTTTCTATTCAGTGGTTGAAGTTGCTGATAAGCACGCCCTAACTGTGCTGGTTTGATGTATAATTTGGTCTAGTTTCTGCTTCTGATATGTCTTGTTGGCCTTTATTCATTGGCTAGCCATGAGTTAGTGACCAGTTTGAGTCCATTTTTCAGTGACTTGCCATACCATTCTCCTCTGTATTGGGGAAATAACTCTACCATTTTCTCTGTTATTTTGCATGCCTTTGCTTGTCGCTTCTACTTTTGGACAGAAATCATGACACTGCCCTAGTTGCCGCCCTAGATGGGACAATACATTTGGTGGACAGCGACTCTAGGAAGGTGATCTGGTCAGTCACGTCAGGACCTCCCATCCACTCTTCATATCAGGCTCCAATCAACAAAGATAATGAGAATGAAAGTTCTTCTGGACCCAGCAGTGGTTACTTTATAGACTGTGGTGATGATGACTGGGAGCTGTATATGCACAACGAGCACTTTGGTAAAATGGTATGGCTAAGACTTCTATTTGTGACAAAAAACTCAAGATCTTTTTAGGTTTTGTCTAATTAGAACGACTGTTTGATCATTTGTCTAATCAAGGATATCACTAATTTCATCACTTCCCTGTGCATGGTTGGTAGGGCTGCCTCGATGGTGGCAAAAACTTGTACCAACCAGTGGGAGAGATCTATCTCCTACGTTTGTAAGACAGAGTAGATGAATGCATTCTACTATTTGATACTGCCAATGCTGTTTTCTGTGAAATACCTTGCTGCTTAAAGGTTTTTCTATGCCTGGTGATCTTTACCCAAGAAAGCAAGGCATGTTTATGGTAGGAAATATGGAGTTTGCAATACTTAAACATATAGTGTGTTGCTTTGTTCAGGGAAAAAAATGGCTGTATTTCTTTTGTCCTGAAGATTTTACTTGGACTTGTTTTGCCTATTAAAGGTTGTAAAAAGGCTTTCCAGATTTTGCCTTTTGTGGAAAATGCCCTTATCTATATGTTTTAGACCCATGAACTTCGAATGTCATCTCTCCTCCTTCCAAAATTGAGGAGAAGTCTCCGGATCATAGTGGCTGTTTTTCTTATTAACTGTAAAAAAAGTCAATTGCTGCCACTATTCCCCACTGTATACATCTTATGACCTGACTGTCCCATGCAATGCAGAAGCTGGGGGTGAACATCGATGAATTCGTAAAAAATACACCATTGATTTCAGAGGATGGATCAGTTACACTTGGATCTCGGAAAAGCACAGTGTTTGAAGTCGATGCTTTGACCGGAAGAGTCATACGTACTTATGGTTTATCGGATTTTCCATCTACCTCACCAAATGATATAGAACAGACTGCTTTACAAGATAAAATTGCCAATGATTTGGCAGAATCTAACTCTGATACTGCTCAGCCGCGCCTGAAGATTATGAGGACAGACTATTCTTTGCAATCATTTGCTGCAACATCCAACAAAGTATTGTGGAATGTGTCCGTGGCTGAAATAGGGGCCGCCTTACTTTGTCGAGGTGATGATAATTCTTTCAGCGGATCTTCCGTCAACTCGAGACATCAACTTGGTCTGGAATCTGGAAATTCCATTACAATGCCACTTTCTTGTCAATCAAGAGCTATTGTCTACCGATTTCGCAAACGTGATATATATGATATATATGATACATTTTCTAGGCCTCAGCTTCATGATGGGAGGAAACTTCCATCTCCTAGTCCAAAACAACAACTACTACCTTCAGAGGATGAAATCAATCCATCATTGAACTTTCAGCTTGAAAATCCTTCTTCAGAGCTCATGCTTCCTCCACTAACAAAGATAGACAATATGTTCAACTCACATGATGGTAAAGCTGCTGGGGTTATATTGCCATTGCCTGCACCGGAGATCCACGATACGGTAGTTGTTCGTTCAGATAACAATGCAACCATTAATGCTGATGGTTCACATAATATGTCTTCTGAGTGGTCAGCGACTTTATATGTTATATTAGTGGTCTTTATGGCGGCTGTTGGTTTGATCGTCCGCTGTTTTTTTCGAGTACCAAAAGAACAGGCTAAGCAGGTTGGTGATTCTAGTTTGAAAACACCTTCCAAGAGGAAGAAAGTGCGCAAGTATGGGAAGAGTAATGGAAGTCCGGACAGAAAGGAGAATCATGTCTCTTCAGAAAATGAAGGCAGGCTTGACAATAGTAGGAGCAATGATGACGCATGGATGAAGCTCAATAACCTTCTTGATGGTGGCATTGCAGGTCGTAGGATCGGAAAACTCCTCGTACTAAGTACAGAAATTGCTAAAGGAAGTAATGGGACCATTGTCCTTGAGGGCATCTATGAAGGTCGACCTGTTGCAGTGAAACGCCTTGTCCAGGCTCATCATGATGTTGCCTTGAAAGAGATTCAGAATTTGATAGCATCTGACCGACATGCAAATATTGTTCGGTGGTATGGAGTGGAGTATGACCAAGATTTCGTGTATCTTGCTCTAGAACGCTGTACTTGCAGCTTAGATGATTTAATTCAAGTACAGTCAGATTCTTCAAATAATTCTGTCTTCCCAAATGATCCAGCATCAATGGTTGAATATAAAATCAAATTGGATTCAGTTAGGGGTATGGTGCAAGATGTTAATTTGTGGAGGGCAGATGGACATCCCTCACCTTTGTTACTGAAACTGATGAGGTAACTTTTATGTTTAGCCGTGCCAAAAGGGTTTGAGTTGAGAGATGACTGCATATCTTGCTTTTTCGGCACTCCTAAATTATCTTGTCACAGATTTGAATTTGTATTGAGATTGCTTCCATATGTTTAACATGACTTGGAAGCATCTCAGAGAGATCATTACCTTCATAAACTTTTCTTCGCTGGTGCATGTTGGTATTAGGTGCTAATCAAAGGACTTATGCTCTTCTGCAAAAAACTTCCAAGTGATACATGTTAAGGACTTGTTAGACGACTACCTTGACTTTGGTTAGCCCAATCCAACTTTACATCATGGGCTGAGTTTAGAACCTTGCAGCTTCCTTTCTAGAGTCATAGGTTTAAGTTCAATGTCACTATTGAGGCTAAACTCTTAGTTTGAAATCAATTGGGTATTATCAATTGGTTAGTGACAAAACATAGATTTTCCTGTATTGGATAAACTGGTATACCTTCTCTCTTTTTGATTTGTGAATGCTACAAAAACTTTATGCACTCAAATTAGAAAATGATTATGTTATTGCTAAATAACCTGCAACAGGTTTGATTCTCTAGTGTACTTCTGGCATCCTTATTGGGTATTAGCATGTTATAGAAGTTCCTTAATTTCCAGTAGGATATGGCTTAGTATTAATTATGTATCTGATGACTTGAAGTGGCACAGTTACTATTGGATTCTAGATATATTGTTAATTTTAAGTCATAACGTCTACTCTACATTATAATACAGGGATGTGGTATCAGGACTTGTCCATCTGCATGACTTGGGAATAATTCATCGGGACTTAAAGCCCCAAAATGTCTTGATTACAAAGAATCGATCATTATGTGCTAAGCTATCTGATATGGGCATTAGTAAACGCCTTCATGGAGATACATCTTCCTTGGGATATCATGCCACTGGTAAGTGCTAATGACAGCTTAACCAGACCTTTGATCTTCTTTTCCTCAAGACTGATCTATGCAAATCTAAATCTATAAGATGGTAATCATTTTCAGATTCCTGACTAAAACTTCAGGCCAATAATTTAAGTTGTTAAAGCAATCTCTTCTTTTATAGGATAAGTTATGTTGGAAGTATGGTTGCTTTAAATTGTTTTTTATATCGTGTAAACTCTGTGGAGATTTAATGGTCTCCCTTTATTGACCAGCGAATCTAACATTATTATCTAAACATGGTCCAAGTGATTATGGCTCTTTGGTTGATCTCTGATATTTGTCTTGCAGGTTGTGGAAGCTCAGGATGGCAGGCACCTGAACAGCTTCTTCATGGGCGCCAAACACGCACAGTAGATGTGTTCAGTT
Organism: Eucalyptus polyanthemos subsp. polyanthemos; assembly: GCA_017140185.1. Taxonomy (NCBI): domain Eukaryota; kingdom Viridiplantae; phylum Streptophyta; class Magnoliopsida; order Myrtales; family Myrtaceae; genus Eucalyptus; species Eucalyptus polyanthemos. Next base: position 35,992,766 of record CM029466.1, on the reverse strand, counting down.
TAGGATGTGTCTTGTTCTTTTGCATCACTGGTGGAAGGCATCCATTTGGTGAACGTCTGGAACGTGACATCAATATTGTGAAGAATAAAATGGACTTGTTCTTGGTTGAATTCATACCAGAAGCTGTGGATCTATTTTCGCATTTACTAAACCCAAATCCTGAATTGAGGTGAGAGTACTGTTAGCTCTAATTTGAATCACAGCCATTTTCATTTTGCTGTTGGATAGAATTTGTAACTGTTGTTAGTTGACTAATTTTCAATTTCCTATGTCACTAAAATCTCATGAATATTAAAGGTGGCTTGAAATTCGTTGAACTTTGCTCCATTGATGAACAAAAAAAGTGTACATCCCCTTAATCTCTTTTGTCAAATGACAATAGAAGCTGCAGAAAAGGTTGACCTTGTGATGGCATAGATGCCTTTGACAATTGTGATTTTCTAGTGTGAGATGATCATTGTTAGTGGCTTGGTTATTCTGGCTATAAGTTTGTTACCAGCCCATGAATATATAAATTACTATCATTCCTAGCGCACTATTTAGAGTATTGTTGCTATACATACACCAAAGAGGATTTCATGTGGAGATTCCAAAGCTTTAGCATATTGCCTTAACTTTAAATAAGATCGTAGGGACTGAATGATTATTTTTCTAATTTAAGATACTTGGAGTAAATCATTCATGGCTTCTTGTTATAGTCAAACTACTGCTTTCATCCTGTAATTATGAGTTGTGAAGTTCATGGAACTAATGCAATTTTAATTATTATGGAGATTGCACCAATCTTGTATTTGCAATGCTAATGAATTCAGGAAGTTGGTCCATCTTGGTGTTGTTCGTGTAATTGATTTCTTTTAGCATCCTGGGCTATAGTTTATTTTTCGTAATAACTTTTAATTTGCTTTTGATTACTGGCAGGCCAAAAGCATTAGAGGTGCTTCACCATCCATTATTTTGGAGTTCGGAGATGAGACTATCCTTTCTTCGTGATGTCAGCGATAGAGTAGAGTTGGAAGATAGGGCACTCAATTCTGATCTTCTGAAAGCAGTAGAGAGCACTGCACCAATGGTTTTCGGTGGGAAATGGGATGAGAAAATAGAACCTGAATTTATGGCTGACATAGGCAGATTTAGGCGCTATAACTATAGTTGTGTCAGAGACTTATTGCGAGTCGTGCGTAATAAGTTGAGCCACTACAGAGAACTTCCTGAAAGAGTTCAGGTACTCTCTCTCTCTCTCTCTGAGTGGAATTGGGATGATTTCTGCAGCTGAATATATATTCAGGCTTTCTTGGTGGCTTTCTACATCTTGAATGGTGTGAACTTGTGGCTCATATCTGTCATTGCTTTGATGGTTATGGCAGGAGCTCCTTGGACCAGTTCCTGAGGGTTACGACAATTACTTCGCTAAGCGATTCCCGAGACTCTTGATTGAGTCATACAAGGTGGTGTCCAAGTTCTGCAAAGAAGAGGAATGCTTTCAGAAGTACTTTCGAAGTGATGAGCTTTGACGATCTGGCCACCTCACCGGTGATCAAAATGGGCTCATTTGCAAGGTAAGTTTGCAATGATGCAAGTGGATGGTGGGAGCAGATAGCCTGTACAAAAGCATGTAAAATAGTGTGTGTCAGTATAGTATGTATATGCAACAAACTCAGTATAATTAACTCAATGAACATTCTCTGAATATTCATGTTTCACTTGCACCGGTCCTAGGTTGGTTCAGGGATTGATTTTCACACCACGCGAGAATGTTTTGCAAATCAGATACGCGGATGGCTAATTTATGTCCCATCCTTAATGATCCAACCATGTAATATTTTTTGCATCGCATTCGTCAGAGGATTTCTGGAGTGTTCTGCAAATTCTTCCTATGCTGGATGAATCTCAGGCGTGTTCTTTGAGGATTGATCGGCACTATGAATGCCACGCCGTGTTTATTTGTGAAACCTAAGCACTCAAAAAGTTCAGTGATCATTCTCAAATCAGCGAAGCCTATGAACTTTTTAGATGGGTCGAAAAACCAGAATATGAGGACAAGTGATTTACTTTACACTGTGTTTGGCAATTTAAGAAGCAATTTGAAGGAAATAGTGCGGAGGAAAATATAATCATCGATTGACGGATAACCCCTTTGTCTCTCATTTAAATAGGTGTGAGGGACATTATGGTGAAAATTATTTTTTGATATCAGCAATTATGTGGCCCCGGGGAATCGTTTTTCAAATTTTTTTTTTATTTCCACCAACTTTTCTCTCAATTTCCACACCAAAATTAGAAAAAAAAATAATGTTTGGTAATAACCAAAACGTAGTGTTATATTTATTTTGTTGTTGAGATTGTAAAGTACCAAAAAATAGTAAGTGGTCCTCTGGGACCGCTTTTCTAACCTGGACGTGTCCGAGTTGGACCTCCTTTTTTTGTTAACTTTGTTCTCTTGTAAAATTGTTATTTTTCTTCTTTTTTTTCCTCAAGTGATATGATAATTCCTACCATCATTCCAATTTTCTTGAACCCAAGTACTTATTATGTTAACTTTTTTTTTTAATCAAATGTACGACAATAAATAAAACATGCCAATTTTTTTTGTAACCGAGGACCGGCCGTAGTCACCCTGGTTATCCCAAGATTACACTAATAGGTGTGCAAAAAAAGTGTCATCACATATTATGTCGCGTATCAATTTTTTTTATTTCTCTTAACACTATTTACTATGAAATGTAAATTGCATCTACTATTTGTTTGAATACCAAGATAAAGTTCATAATTTTGTAGAAAGTAAATCTATTGTCTTGCAATTGATTTATTTTCTTATCAAATTAATTCATTATATCAAACTTAAGCAATAAAAAAGGAATTTGATTTGATAATGAGTATCAACCAAAACATAGGCATTGATTTGCCAATAAAATTTAGTTCCCTTCACCAAATTAGTTTGTTTTATTTTTCCTTATTGAATTATTCAAATGCATTTCTATAATTTATATCATGCGTTATACGTTAGTCTTTCATTGTAATAATATCATATCATAGGTGAATCAATTTTTGTTATTTCATCAACTTGAATATGGAAAAGCAATACTTATTTTTATAAAATTACTGGGATTAATTTTTATCTTCATCTTGTAATCAGAAAATGAAAATACTAGTGTGCTACACTAAACTCCTTTAATAGTCAATGCATGTTACATTTTAATTTATGATCGTATTAAATTTCAACAAAATCATTTAATAGTAAAGAAAATAATGACATTAAAATAATCCATTTTCTAAAATAAGGAATTACACGGAAAATAACGAGATTAAAATATTCTGACCAAAAAAATTACACGAAAATGAAAAAAGAAAAAGAAGAAGGATAAAATGGTGTAAGAAATAAAAGATGAGAAAAAACCATAATTAATTCTTAAATTGGGCCGTTTCAGCAAAGAAAACAAAATGGGCCCAACAAAAATCTTTAGGCCCACAGGGTTCAACTAAACCCTTCTCTCTCTCTCTCTCTCTCTCTCTCCTCTGTGCACTCGCTAATCCCCGTTCGCCACCACCATGTCGACCTTAAAGGAGATCTTGACCCGCCGCCCCGTGGCGGCGACGATCCGGCTCACCGTCCCCGCCGGCGAGGCCCGGCCGATGCCGCCGGTGGGCCCGGCGCTCGGCCAGTACAGGCTGAACCTGATGGCGTTCTGCAAGGACTTCAACGCCCGGACGCAGAAGTACAAGAAGGACACCCCGATGTCCGTCACCGTCACCGCCTTCAAGGACAACACCTTCGAGTTCACGGTCAAGTCGCCGAGCGTCACGTGGTACCTGAAGAAGGCCGCCGGGGTCGATTCCGGCAGCAGCCGCCCGGCCACGACACCGCGTCCAAGATCACCCTGAAGCACGCGTACGAGATCGCGAAGGTGAAGCAGTCGGATCCCTACTGCCAGTACATGTCCTTGGAGTCCATCTGTAAGTCCATCATCGGAACTGCTAATTCCATGGGAATTCAGGTGGTGAAGGAGCTGGAGTGAGTGATTTTGCCAGATGGGTCGGGGTAAAATGTAAAATTACCTTCCTGGGGTTGCGTTTCTGCTGGAATTCGTCGGGGACAGAGGAATGCATGAGTGAACTGTTTCGATGTAATTTACGTTTGATGAATTGGGGAGATTCCATTACGTGTTTTCTTCTTGATTCTGAGGTGTTACGTCATGCAGGACATAAAGGTTTGATGTTGATTTGATGTTTGATTCAGAGAAAATGTTGGGTCATTCTGAGATGTAAGAAAAGCTTCAATCTTGCTCCTCAGATTATTCACCAAAAATTCTAGCTTTGGATTAATCTTCGACATATCATTTTCGATTTGGTATCGCGACAGCGAGGAAATTACCTTCTTTAAGAATTCGAAACCAAGCAAAGGCGTTTGCAGAGCACCTTTGCGGTCAGTATGTTCAAGATTTGACATTTTCTTCTTGAGGTATGTGATCAAATGGGTCTTTGATCAATTAGGCTGCAGCATCTCAAGCAATTTATCTCCTCAATCATAGTCTAGAAATTCTTTTGGGTAATCATCATTCCACAAAGTCAAAACAACATGGAAATAATACGGACTGGGTATTGATTTTGTTTACACCCAGTGTTTACTATCAGGATGAAACTTAGGTCCTCTAAATTGTAAAAGCAAAGATAAATCTGCAACCCTTACAGACAGCAAGTGACATTGGAGGACCGCTACACAAAGACTAGTTTTCCTTTAATTCGAGATTCGTATCGATCATTTAGTTCTCTGTGCAGTTGGTACATTGTTGTTTCTCGAAGAGCTGTTCATGACTTGGTGCAGTCTCCGAGCCAGTTCTTCGTCCGTCTTGCAATTCGCAATCAGCCTGTTCCTTTTGTACAGCGAGTGAACCGGGACGCGCTTCTTCAGCTTGTTCCTTTTGAGAGACATCTGACTTTGATTTCCCTCGCCGGAGAAAGAGGTGACAATCTCCAAAGCGCTCTTGGCCGCGGCAATTGCCTTAACTGCAATGGCCGCCTTCTCTTCAGCAGCTGCTCTAGCAGCCTTTGCGATCTCAGCAGCGGCTAAAGCCACCGATCTTGAGGCCTCCACGATTTCCTCAGGCGAAAGGTTCGGATCACTATGAATGCTTATTAAATTGTTCAGGTGCGCATCATATGCACTCGACGACGATGACGATGGAGATTCAGCAGGCGAAGAAACAATTGAGGCCCCTTGGTATCTGAGTTCTGTTTCTTCATTCCAGCAAGCAAACGCTTCCGAGGAGGCAACAACACATCAGCATCCACTCGCTCGACTACACGTCCGTTAGCTTCCATGGTTCCTTCTTCAGTCGAACAATCAAAACTCAGACAATGGAAACTGCTCCATCCACATCGGTGCTGTAACCAACGACATCGAGATCTAAACCTTTCAGAGCAATCTGCCAAACAAACATGTCATGGGGTCTGATCCATAAAATGCACGTACAAAATTCAGTCACATTTCCAGATTCAATGCAATTCCTATACAAGAACTCAGTTGCTACCAAGCCAGATCACATGATCGCCATGATTAATGATAATGTGTTCCTCCGTCGTTAGCATTTCACGCTGGCGCAAAGAAAAAAGCACAAAAAAACAATCAAGAGATAAACAAATCCAGCTCCACTCATCGAGCATTCGCAATCTACTTCCTAGAAATGCCACAGCAACGGTGTGACAGACATGAATGCCCTCTTCCGCATCATCTCATTTTAACTTCTTCGACAACAAACCAGACTCCAAAACCAATAGACAATCCACGAAAACCTCCGGAACAACAACAAGATTATCTTAAAAAATGATTAGCTTCCATATGATGAAACATGAAACCGTGAGCCGCAGCATGGGGCCAAAGCCGGCCAATGCTCCGGCCCCTGTCGCGAACGTGGGCGCAGACGGTCGAAACTACGGACGATCAAGACGGAACGGAGCTAGACACGACGGAACGGAGCTGATCCAACGGAATTCACACGCTCGGAATCGCGATGCGATCGAGACGCACTGAGGATTTTCCCCTGCACGTGAGGAGGGGACGGCCTCGATTACCTTGTCTCGGTTTTCTCCTGTCCAAAACGAGAGGGAAGGCGGTGGAACAGGTGCCGAGGGGCGTCAGGAAGGAGGGCAGGCGATTAGGGTTTTTGGAGGTTGCAGAAGAGAAGAGAGAGAGAGAGAGAGAGATGGTTGTGGTGGTCCTTGTGGAGAGACAGGAAATGGAGATCTTGTTCTGTTGCTTTTTGATTGGTTTCAATGGAGTGTGATGAAAATGTTGGGTTGGGTTTTGTGGGTTGAACTGCAAGATGCAAATGTGGCTGAATTTATATTTGGTCCTTGGTTCTATGAAGGAAACCCAACTTTGCAAATCCCCCAAAAAAAAACCTTGCCCGGCTTAGGATTTCTTATTTTCTCGAGACGTGCGACGTCGTTTTCTTTAATCTGACTTTTGATTTTTCGTAAATTTTTCTAATGAAATCTCAGCATTAACTTTGACGGTTTGAGTGGATACGGGTGTTGGAAGGTATTGAAGTGTGACATGGAAAAAAAGTTAACCTCCGGAGACACGCGGTTGTGGAAAATGACCTTCATATTTACCTTGCTAGACAAGCCACAATGAGAAGCTTTTTCCGTAACATACTGAAACATGATTTGTCGGTCACATTTACTTGAGTCGACTGAAATGAGTGATGGAGATGTTTGATTTGAAAATATAATAGAGATAGAGACATTGAACATTAAATAGGCAAGTCCAACAAACTATGGGGCTCGTGATCAGCTCTATAATTCGTATGCTATTGAGAATGTAACAATATTAAAGTAATGATATGGAGGTGATCATTCAGGTCCATACATTATTTATCAACGGAAATAAAAACAACTTTTTTTAAGCGAAGTGGGCTGGGATCAAGTCAGGTTGAGCTTTTCTGCTCCTAAATGAAATCGCATAAACCCACCCAAAGGGTTGACATGATAATTGGATGAAAGGGTCTAACTTGTTGCCCGGGATCCCATCAAATAAATAATATATATATGTATATATATATAAGGTAATGAGGAGTTAAAATCGTTTTTTTTTTGTTGCAACAACATTGAAGAGTCAAGATTTGAACTCGAGATTTCAAAGTTATAAGTTTTTCAAGCTATCAGACTATTCTATTTCGCAATGAAGATAAGAAGGTTCAAATAGACAAACAAGAAAAAAGCTTGATAACACCACTCCTCTATAGCAAATTTGAAAGTGCATTAAAAAAAATTAGATCATCCTCGTTAAGATGTACAGCAAGTACTATGGGTGCGTTGGAAAGACTTTTGGGGAAATGCAAAAACCATTGAATGAAAGGTATTTTCAAAATGCAGATTGTATTTACAAAATCTATTTGTGAAAATCCATTGTGAGGTATCTTTGTGCAAAATAGTGTTTGGGTAAATTAAATTTGCAAAAGACTCCAAAGGAAAAAAAAAAAAAAAAAGAGAGTTGGTCGGCCAAAGGCTTTGCCGGTTACCGGTCAAGGGCTTTGCCAGTTACCGCCGGCGAAGAGCTAATAGTTGCCGGCAAAGGTAGGCGGTTCGACGAGGGGGAGGCGGCATGGCGAAGGGCAACGTCCGACTAGGGTCATGATCCTCGCCGCACCGTCGCGAGACCCACCGCACCGCGGAGGTCGCCGGCAACCCAGGCGACCTCCGCAACCCAAATTTGGGTCGCGGCAAGGTCGTGAAGGTTGCGCGCCACGACCCAGGCAACCTCCGCGACCCAGATTTGGGTCGCAACGAGGTCATGGGTTGCCTGGGTCGCCGCGACCTCTAGCGACCTCCGTGACCCGAATCGGGGTTGCGGCGAGGTCGTGGGTTGTCGGAGGTCGCGGCGATAGACCTTGTCGCAACCCAGGTGACCTCGCGACCTCCGACGACCTCCACGACCTAGATCTAGGTCCCAATGAGGTTGTGGGTCGTTGGAGGTTGCGGCAACCAACCTTGCTGTGACCTAGGCGAATCGACACGACCTAGATTTGGGTTGCTTGACTAGTCGACGACGGTCGCCGAGGTGCCGCGACCATGTCGGCCTCTCTCCAGCCCGTTGCCGACCCATCACAATCTCGCCAGCGACCATCTGAGAACTTGACGAATAAGACAATGAACAATGCATTGGGCCTTCCAAAAATGTTGAAAACCCAAGACAGCCTAGGACCTACCTAGGCTTTCAACTTACAAAATGCCAACTTTGCCATTAAGAGACTTGCAAAGTTTTTTCCTAAACGCTTTATTTTGGCCCAAAGGGCTTTTGATAGCCAAAGCCCCTTCCAAAGCTAACTCCAAACGAAGCCTATATCAATGTCTCGCATGATACATATATATGCACATACATGCATATGGCAATCACTCGTCAAGAAATGCTTATATATTTCAGGCTAAGTGTGCTTATCTTGTTGCTTAATTATTCGAGTGAGATTTTTTACTTAGTCATTTTATGTCTTTACCTATGTCCATTCGAATTCATTTTAAAACTCAATTAACTCAAGCAACCTTGACTGATCAAGAATTCAGAGTTCCATGGATTGATTGGATTGAGGAAAGGGAAATGGGAGTAAAGTATCTAATTATAGTATTATTTCTCTCCTACCTTAAATGTCTCAACATTAAGTGTTGGTGAAAATGAAAGGTGATTGGTTCCCCATCTAATCTGATTCCACTTAGAAATTAAGAACCAGACCAAGAGGATCAGTTTTCCATTTTTGAGGATTGAGGATCGGATTGAACACTTCTAAGACCGGTAATCAAAACTAGCCACTTATCAGAAAAATTAAAAAAATTAAAAATCATAATTTTAGGATTTATTACTATTTTTAAAAATTAAAAATATATTTCAAAAAGAAATCGGTTCGATCCGGTCTGATTCCCCGAGAATCAGAATTGGATCGAAAACACTAGTTTCATTTTTATGTTATTGAAAATCGGACCGGCACCCTGAGAGCCGGACCAAATCGGCCGGTCCGGTCTGGGCCGTCCGATATGTCCCTTTCCGAGACTGCAAAGTGATAGTTTTCATTCAACCATTTACCGCCCTTCAATGGCGTTGCAAATTTCAATCCGCAAGAGTCGGTCGAAGATGGCATCGCGCGATGCGTTAGCCGATCGAGCATCGTCGTTTCTACAGTTCGGTTAAAACTAGAGCGGCGCCTGGGCGGGACGCGGGAGATGCAGTTGCCACCGCCATCTTTCCCTCCTGCGTTTCTGGGTTTTCCGAAACCCCCTGAATTCTCCACTTCACAGAGGTTCGATCGAAACCCTATAATCGCATCGTCTTCGTCATCAAGACCCTGAATATCCACCGACCCATTTTTTCTTTTCCCTTCCAGAATTCGCGTTCGGGAGCAAAATCTCAACTTGGCGTCGGGGTCGATGCGACATTGCCGTGATTTACCGTGGTCGCGGTTGCAGGTACGATGGTCTTTTGGACATTACGGTTGTCGAGCTGTTGCGGAGAATGGTTGTGGTGTTTACGTCAGTTTCTGCTGGTTGAATTTGTCAGCTTGAGGACTGATGAGTGCCGTGAAGCCCCTGTCCGGTGCCGTCCACAGCTCGATGCGTTCTGGGGTGGTTTTGTTCGACTTGGCGAGTGTGGTCGAAGAGCTAGTCTTCAACAGCGTGGATGCCGGTGCCAAGAAGGTAATTTGCTTCGCTTGAATGTCTCTAGCGGTGGACCCTCGGGGTGTGCCGATGAGCCCTCCTCGGGAGAGAGCAGAGGTTCTGCTGAACCTGTTTATTAGGTAGAAGAGTAGGTGGTATGTTTGGATTGTAGAATTCCAGAACTGTGGCACCGAGTGATGCCCACTCGGCAACTACTTCCAAACCGGGAACCCACCCGGGAGGTCGTTCCACAGGTTTTGGGAGATTCCAAGGTATCACAAGATGGGTTTAAATTCAAAATATAAAAAAAGCAATCCTAGTCTAGGATAGGGCCAGTTTCCCACCATTCCAGAACCACTCGTTATTAGCACTAATTCAGAATATCTCTACCTACAAGCTCTTGTTTTTTTCCCTCGTCCCATCTAGGATGGTAGAGAAAAGGGACATAGTCGTCCATGATTTGTTTTTCTTTTTTCCTTCTCCTTCTTTTTGACGTAGTGAACCTGTGCATACTTGTGTATTTTGATTTTTCCTCTATATGTGAGGAAATCGAACTGTTCATTCTGCACGCAATGGCTGGGATGGTGATAATCTCATTTTGAACAGAAAAAAATTCATTAGTGACTATGACAGCTTGATTGGTACAATGAAGATCATGTTTATCATGTTCCTGTTGTGATGATGATAATTCATCAAATAATTAAGGGAAAACTCGATTTCGTACTAAATTAGTTAGCTTGTTCCAAATGCCAAGATGGGATAGACTACTAATTTGTAACTCTATGTTGAAGTGTGTGATCTACAGATTGTCATTCTTATGTTTACATGCATACATTTGTTGAGAGAGCTTCACATATTGAGAATGAGAGTATATTTCCAGAAAAGAAGTAGAAGCAATGATAGCATGAAATACATAATGTTTGGTTGCAAAAACCCTTTGTCCATGTGAATGCACTTTACCATTGGTTATATAGCATATAAAGGTCTTTCTAAGTCAGAAGCTGATCCTTAACATTATGCACGGTTCCAGGTATCAGTTTTTGTGGGTATCAGCAACTGTTTTGTGAAAGTGGTTGATGATGGTTAGTAGTGATTTCCTCTTTTGAGTTTAATTTGTATACCATGCCTGTTTTACCCAATTTATTTTGCTTTTTATTTGATACACATGTAGGATCTGGCATTACTCGGGATGGCTTGGTGTTATTGGGAGAAAGATATGGTGAGCTATTCATTACTTTTCTGTGGATTTCACATTAATTTGAACGGTCTATGCATGTTGACAGGTTTGCATGCAATTGATCAATGTGGGGTAGATGGTAGTATGTACTTCCATTGCACATTGGTGTTTTGTTTTGCTAAAATCACGGTTACTTGAACAACTTGAATTATTGATCTTAATCTTTATCATAGGCCGAGATGGAATATTTGCTATTAAAAAAAAATGATCTTTTTCATTATATTCTTTTATCAACCTTATGTACCAAAATCCTAATTAATACACCAGCAGTGGATCTTCTGAATCCTTTGCCTGCTCCATAAATTTGTCAAAAGTAAGTGTTGGATGAACAGTGATATCTAGATATCAAGACTAGGTATACTGGCTGTCATCTGGAGCCTCAGTAGCTAGAATTGATGTACCCAAGTGCTGTAGGTGAGCTGTGTGAAGAGGGCCTTCTAGATGTGAGAGATAGGAGTATGCTGGTTTAGTGCATTTTCTGCTTTCCAATTGTAGTAGCCAGCCTTTTAGTTTGGAGTTTGATCATTATGATTTGCTTTTAGTGACATCCAAAAATCATCAACTGGATGACATTGACTCTTGTTCTGGGAGCTTTGGTTCTCGGGGAGAAGCACTGGCTTCAATTTCTGATATTGCTGTACTGGAAATTATAACCAAAGCTCCTGGCAAACCAAATGGATATCGCAAGGTTTTAAAGGTATTGATAGCTCATTAATGGGTTAAATGTGGAACTTTCCAAGGATGCTACCTAATTCCTTCTTGTTTGTTGAAGATTATGAGTTTTGTTGATTTTCTTGTTTTAGGGATCCAAGTGTTTGCATCTTGGAGTTGATGACGACAGAAAAGATGCAGGCACATCGGGTAAGACATTAATTGGTAAGGTGGCTTTGCCATCAGATAAGAAAGTTGGAGGATGGCACCTTCCTTGCAAATGGAAATCACCTGGAATGTACTTCCTTGTCAATATCATTTTGGAATGCTAGAAGTTGACTAATCTAATAGGGATTTAGACTACCCAGCCTCCAGTTGCATTTGATGGACCTCATTGATCATAGGCATCAATACTGTGTTGAGCAATGGCCAAGCTACGTGGCCTATCTAGAAGAATTTTAATCTTGATTATCAATAGAACCCCATTTAATTGACTTGCTATTCTATTTGCATTTGTTGCTTACTACTCATTTGCATGCACATAGGATAATACACCAGATTTTGTCTGCTTAAGTAGATTGTCTGAGCTGTTTGATTATATTCAGATTTCACTCTGATTCACATTGGCTCCTTGCAGTTGTAGTTCGTGATTTATTTTACAATCAACCTATTCGGAGGAAATCTATACAATCGAGGTTTAACTTCCCTTCTCCTTGAGTTCTTTCAGTTTATTTAGTAGATACCGAATGGCCTCGTAAGGTATATGATTTCCGTAATGTTACCATCTGCCTGATGAACCTCTAATTTCTCTACAAACTAAAAGTCCCAAGAAGGTCTTGGAGTCCATCAAGAAGTCTGTATTCCATGTTGCGATAATTTACTCAGAGATATCCTTTCAAGTTTTTGATATTGAAAGGTACCTTTCTATCACATAGATCACTTTTATCATGTGAGATCATCTTGTCCTCACATGATTTTGAAATATTACAGTGACGACCAGCTGCTCTGTACGCGTGCTTCCACCACCCCTTTGTCAATGTTGAGAAGCTTTTTTGGAAATGAGGTTGTCAGTTTTCTTCATGAGCTGAATGCTCGTGAAGGATCATTAAAGCTTACGGGCTACTTGTCTGGTCCATGTGACTCTTTTGCAATCAAGGTTACTCTAATCTCTCTCTCTCTCTCTCTGAGAGGCCTTTTTCTATTCTTAGGACCTCATTCTATATCATGTTTGATGCAGGCCTTCCAGTATGTATGTATCCAGCCGTTGTGTATTGGTAAATAGTGTAGTGTTATTACTAGCTTATCTGAGATGGTTTGGCAAGCATTGTTCCACTTGACACATTTGATTTGAACTTGACTGGAGTAGACATAAACTCACGATTTGTTTGCAAGAGCCCTATTCATAAATTGGTCAATCAACTTGCCAAAGAGTTTGAGTGTGTAAATGCACGAAGGAGTATCGACGGTTTGCAGAAGGGCAAGAGAAGTAGGTCTTGCGCAGGTCCAGCTTACATTTTGAAGCTGAGTTGTCCTCGCTCCATCTATGACTTAAGCTTTGAGCCATCAAAGACATCTGTTCAGTTTAAGGTGAATCATGGTCTTGTTATCTCCCTTATGCTCATACTGGTTGTTGATTGTCCCCTGGGAGTTGTGGCTTCTGATTAAGGTGAATCATGGTCTTGTTATCTCCATTCTAATTATACTAGTTAATGATCGTCCCCCTGCGAGTTGTGGCTTCTGACATGATTGTTCTTTTTTTTTTTGGTTTCTTTTTAATGAAACCTTGCTTCTCTTTCCATGCAACTGATTTGATGATTTTACTTCAAGCACTCTTCTGTTTCTATTGGTTTGCCACTAGTAAGGATGGAAATGTTTTTTTTTTCCCTAGTGCAATTTATAGAAGTGCCAGAAGGGTAATGCTCTATGCCTTTGTTTTTCATGCCATCAGTCCAAGTCTATGGCTCCTTTTCTTTATTGGCACTGGCAGCGTTTTACAGTTTCTAATAGTCAGATGTTACATCTATGAGATTTTTCGGGAGCCATTGCTGATATATATGTCTCTCTCTCTCTTTGCAAAAAGGATTGGGTTGCCATACTTGCTTTTATTGAGAAGGAAATTCAGCTCTTCTGGAAAGTAAATTCAAGTGGAGGTAGGGCATTCCATGAACTTAATATTGGGTGATGTTATGTATGAGATTCTGAAGTTCTTTGACTTTCTTGAGTTGTTTGCAGCAATGTGCTCTCAGCAAAATTTTGATATGCTAGGAAAAGATGTGGAATTTGAGGAAGAACAGAAAAGCCTCTCAGGAAAACCAGGTATTGGGCTTTCTAGCCTGATTCATTTCAACCTGTTTGAGTTACCTTCCCCTCAGCCGCACGAGTCACCTGATTTTGCATATAACCTAACTGAAATAGGCCTTAGAATTGGAATGACATATGACTCTGATGACATTATTTTATGATGTCTTGTGGATCATGTCTGAAGTGTTTCCTTTCTTCCTCAACTAAACTTATAGTTGGAGATTACTCTGAACTGGCAAGGAAAAAGCGCAGATTCAATGAGGAGGGCATTCTCGATCTTCCATCATTCCTTCTAGAGATGCCAGGCAAAGAGAGGCATCATAACTGTAAGGTGACCGAGGGAGAAATTCAAATTAGAAAGATTCGCCATAAAGGTGTAGAATTCAATACCCAACAAAATGAAATAGATTCACTTCTACAAGATGGTTATTCTCTACCACAATCAGACAATTCCTTTTCTGATCACGTCTTGGGTGTGATCTCCAAGGATGATGATTATCAGTGGTCACCAGATAATGGTATGCAGCACGCTCAAAATGATGTCTTGTATGCAGAAGATGATGCTTTGGTAAAGTGTTTTAGCCTAGATGAAAGATCTGAAAATATTGTAGGGGGTGATATATTTACTTCAACATCTGAAAATGAATCCTTTAACAATGATCCTCTGGGCTGCAATGGAGCAAAAATGAGCTTGGTATCTTCTGTTATCCTGGAAGGAAGTGACAAGTTCGAGGTTGGATCTTGTAGAAAGAGACCCTGCCTGCAGAGTTGCTCCTCACGTGATAATTTGAGATTCAGTCCTCTGAAATTTGCTAGTTGTGAAGGATTTGAATTTGAAAGTGACATCTTCCAAATCAAACAAAAACAGTCTAGCTTTTATGATGACCCCAATTTTCGGAGATATAGTCATAGTAAACAAAGCTTCAGTTCCTTTCTGGGGGTCTGTGGCCAGATGAAGTATGTAGTGATGCTCACCCTGTTCCCAAATATACAGCCAAGGAGAGAAAGCCTGTTGATACTGATTTTCCATATGCTGCCTCTCATAAGTCGGTTCCATGTTACACAGATGATTTCATTGAGGAGATGGTCTCTCTTCAAGAGATTTTTTTCAATTGCAAAATCCTGGCTTAGATTGTTGGTCTTCAGATTTTGATTTGTTTTCTGATATTTTGAGCCCCTTACATGAAACAAAGCCTTTTCGTGGGAAACACAGCATTGACAATTTTGCACTGGAAACAAGTTCAGAATGCCACAAAAGCCTAGTTACAGGTCTCCTTTTAATGAAGGAAAGAATGTAGGCATGTACAATCACATCTCAAAGAGCCCCAGCAACAAGATGTGCACCACAACCCATATGACCGCAGAATGTGGCATAGAAAACATTACTAATCTAAGTGTAGATCCAAGCAAACAAAAAGCTAGCAGTTCACTAAAGACTTTCTCAAAACGTTATGATATATTAGCTGATGAAAGAGCACAGTTTTGTCAAGAGTTGTGCCATTACCATTACGAAGCAACAAGAGATGATGCAACCCAAAAAGGACCGATCTGTGATAACAATGCTCGGCAAAATAATGTTCATCGAGAAAGATCAAGAAGCCATTCTGCTCCTCCATTTTATAGAAAGAGGAGGAGTTTCATTTCCTTAAATCATCTTCCACTGGCAGACCCAGGCTTTTCTGATGCTGAGACCTACCATGCTTCTAAGGCTTATCTAGGTTTGCTGCACAGGCAACTCTCTTGATTGTAGAATAATGGTGCGAAGAGTAAAGTGAATGTGAACTGATTTTCCTCCGACCTGTGCAGAAGCTGGTGAACTGAAACATTCCCAACTATCTAGTAGCTTATGTCATTTGTCTTCTGGAGAAGAAGGTTCTGTAGAGCTCCCATTCTACGGTAACAGGTACTCTATGTATGTCCCACCTGACTTTGACTCTGTAAAATGTGGGGTTGACAAAATACTCACTCTGATTGGCATTCCAGGATAGATATTGACAAGATGCATGACAATGAGCTGAAAATCAAGGAACTTCATGAAGGTTTGAACTTCAATCTATTTGATATCTAAACTTTGGGAGTTTTGAACAATCACCTTAATTATGCTTGTGCTTGTTAGGGTCCCACTGACCTTTGTCAATGGTGATCTGTTGATACTTGTGTCAAATCTAACATGTGAACATTGAGAAATGAAGGAGCACACATGGAAATTAAAATGTAAGATTGCAGGATTTAGTCCATTTTATCGTCTATTGGGTCCCTAGAGATGTGAATATGGTCAAATGACAAAATGCCTTCTACCTTAGTATCTATGGATCCAGTAGAAACACCATGGAGAGCTGGCTGCCTAAGCTCTATTTGAACCTGACACCATCTTAAATCGTTGTTTACTGCTATTTCTTTGCTTTACGTTTCAGATATTATCTCTGGGAGTGTTCAAGACTCAAGAGATTACGGGACTAAATGGCGGGATAGTTGTCTACAGGTTACGGTTGAGCAGCTTGGCAGTCTTTCTTCCGTCTAGTGTTTTTAATTATTCAGTGATTGAATGCCTTTTTTCGCGCAGAAAAAGTGCGGATCATCTGAGACTCTGGGCCAGACCCATGTGCTGGATATCGCATCAGGATTCTTGCATCTTGCTGGTGATTCATTAGTACCAACATCCATCAGTAGAAATTGCCTTGAGAATGCCAGAGTCCTTCAGCAGGTTGATAAAAAGTTCATCCCAGTGGTAGCTGGTGGAACTCTTGCTGTCATCGACCAGGTTCAGTTTGCCAACCTTCTTTTTTTCCTTTTTGTTGTGGTTCTGTGGTTTGACATGAGTTTCCTTTCTTTGGTATATGGTGATGATCTAACCAGGCTGGTGAATTAGAGATGTTAACCATAAACTACAAAGTTGTATAGTATTTATATAGGCGATTAAGAGTCTCAAACAAGAATTCAAAATGCCCCTTTTATACTCAAGAGATGCATGCACGCTTCCAAACAAGCGAATACTTGAGATAACACAAACTGACATATCCAGCCCTTGCAAAGATGAAGCATCAAGAGTTTCTCTAACAGCATTTTATTTTACTTTCTCTTCCAACAGCATGCTGCAGATGAAAGGATTCGGCTGGAAGAACTGCGCCGAAAGGTAAACGGGTGCTTGTCTTTCGAGATTGAACGATCCCTATTACTTCGAGCTCCTAAGACTGGTTGATCTATAGGTGTTGTCTGGAGAAGCGAAGACAATTAGCTATTTGGAGTCGGAAAAAGAGTTGGTATTGGCCTATCGACTGATATGTTCTGTGATGGACCTCTACTTATGGCATTAATTATCAATTTTATTATTTTTACCATTTTAAACATCTGAAGTGCAGGTGTTGCCAGAGATTGGATGTCAACTTTTGCTCAACTATGGTGAGCAGATAAAAGATTGGGGATGGATATGTAATATCAATGGCCAAGGTTCAAGGTCCTTTAGCAAGTAATTATCGGGTTCCATTTGTGCGACTTTTTCTTAACCATTTGCACATCAGGTCCTCATAATCAAAGTTGACCTAAGATATGGATTATAATAGCCTGAGGTTCAAAGCACTATATCAAGTACCTCTCCATCTATTCTGTGAAAGTTTGTGGAAAAAGTACGGAGTTGTTATTGATTAAGAGTCTCATAGGTCAGCTGCCATCACGTAGTTATTTACATTGGTTAATTTCACTTGATCTTATTGAGTCTTGATTGCAGGAATATAAACCTTCTCCGGAGGCAGCCAACTGATGTCACTCTTCTTGCGGTGAAGTATCATTCTCTTAATCTTATCTTGCTGTTCTAGTTGGATGTTACTCAACCCCCAACAAGCTAAACCCCTTCCCCAGTTCCACCAGCCTCTTGATTGTCTTTTTTTGTGACTTTGAAGGTGTGATGCTAACTTATTTTCCAAGATGCATTTACAGATAAATTACATATATATCCTTGCAGGTACCATGCATTCTAGGTGTAGATCTGAATGATGTGGATCTCCTGGAATATCTTCAACAGGTATATCTCTGTCCTGCTAGGCTTTCTTGTTTCATGTCTATGCACCTTTTGGATGCAGGTGCACTGCTAAACCTACCTCTTTGATTTAATGTGCAGCTTGCTGACACAGATGGAGCATCAACTATGCCTCCAGCTGTTCTTCGTGTTCTTAACTTTAAAGCATGCAGAGGTATAAGATATTGTTCTTTTCTCTTTTAATTTATTGCCTAGATTAGTTTTTGGGTATGGTGTTCCAAGCCTGCAGGCAGCAATCTCCAAGCTCCAACCATCCCCTTTATATCTATTTGCTTTGTTGAGCACTGGGGTTTTTGTTAGTGATTGATTGATTTTGGAGTAAATCAGAAGGCTCAGGTTAGGGATTGTGCATGATATAATCTGTTAACAAAAAAACATGTGCAATATGGACACATATTCTATGGAGAAGATGGACTGGTTGGTCTTCATTTATGAGTTTTGTGGGGTCTGATTGTTCTCTCACTACATAAGGGAACAGCCTTGACTTGGTTAATCTATTATGTATAATTATGCTTTAGGAATTCTGGATCTTCACCTATACGCTTCTCTAACTCCATTTTCCATGTGATCTTCAAGGAGCAATTATGTTTGGGGACACTCTGCTTCTTTCAGAGTGTTCCCTTATCGTGGAGGAGCTTAAAGGGACATCACTCTGTTTCCAGGTGAGTAAGTCATTTCTTGGCATATATGCTGGTAATGTGGTCTGGGAAGATCCTTTTTATCAAGTTCTTTTTAGCATGACAGCTTAGAGTTTGTGTGCAGTGTGCTCATGGACGACCTACCACGGTTCCCCTTGTCGACTTGGAGGCATTGCATAAGCAGGTAAAGAGACTGTGCCTGCCAGATGATTGTCCAAATGATTTGTGGCATGGACTGCATCGGTGTGAAATAAGTCTGGAACGTGCTGCAAAGCGGTTAGATGTGGCTTCAAGATAGTGCGTTATGACTAGACGAGAATGTTGTTACTCTGTATATTAGTTGATACCTATAGCGTATAGATTTGTTGTTACAGCACAATCAATTGAACTGTACCAATCAACATAAAGTTGCGGGGTAACAGTTTGCACCCGCTAAGTTCCCTTATGCATTTGTCAATGCAATAAAGTTGAAATCATGTCAATGGTGTTCTCATTGTGATGCAGCTGGATTTCAGTTTTCCTTTAGAATAAATTTTGTATTTGCTCAACGAAGATTTTGTCTAATGATCAAGTGGATGCATCATTTCAATTCTCAACATCAAGACTGTTAATTGAACTGTCTAGCCATTGGTTGAAGGTAGCTTTGAGTATAGTTTCTCCTCTTTGTAAAGAAAATGACGGCCTGCGAATTTTGCATAATGCCACTTGCAAACTCAACCTTATTTATCCTTTCTCTTGGCTGGAAAAAATTAGAACTTCCTTGTCGCTTCCTCAGTGACAGGGCTTGTTCTCCTGCGTTGAATACACGTCTTCTTAATTGTGGGCAAAATGTTCATAAGAAAAACGTACTAATATCTTTGAATTGAGATTAGATCCCAGAGTGCGATATAATAGTACAATCCATGGCTTGGGTGCAACTGTATAATTCAGTTCTTATATTGCAGTTCTCTTGATTGTGTTTGGTATACCATTAACATGAGTGATCAGAGCGGCAAAAGCATTATGTATTTCCGGTGAAGTGTGTTTTGTTTCCTTCTTTTTTGGGCTGAGCAAGTTCAATATGCTCCTTACCGAAGAATGGACAGTGACTTTCCAGACCTTCGGACTTCCAGGTATATCATCAAATTATCAAAAAGGGTCTAAATACGTACATTGTAAATCATATACAGTTTGCCCTGGCTACGAACCTCTTTTTGCAACTCCAACGTCAAAAGCATCGACGAAAATTATGTACAAATGCACACGCAATGCCCATAGCAACACCCAAATCCCACACTATCATGTACTAATCAACAGCACTAGCTATGCACCTCCGCATTCTCCTTCCTATCAATGCTTGACCTGACGAAGAGAATTGTCTCGCGTTATAGATAAAGAAAAAGATCTTCCCTCGTGCACATTTTTAACACATGTCCTTTACAATTTCCTCAACTAAATCTCCAATTATTAGACTTTCCACCTCTTTCCCTAGTTGATTCATTTCATCATCCAACAAACTGAGCCACGGGATTGATTCGAGATCCCGGGCCATCATATTATCTAGTGAGTAATATGACCTGTCAATTGGAGGATAAACACAAACTCGTATGATCTCCCAAACAGATCTCAGCAATTCCCTTCCTCGCGGATGTAGCACTTTGAATGAACCAGCATTCTTTCTTCTCGGTGGTCCTAGAATTGTTGAAAGTGCTTCATTTAACAAATCATGTAATAACTTGTGCTCTGTTCCTTTTTCATTCTTGTCGTTCACTGAAGTGCCGTGTTGGTTGGCCAACTTCCCATGAGATTCCTCCACTTCTTGAAATACCAAGTCACTGATAGGCTTTGCAAGTGTGTCTACTCTGGATAGATACACATTAGATGATCCGTCGTACAAGCCAGAAGCAACAAGCAGATCTCTTATGTATTCTTCCATCTTGTCCTCTAACTCGACCATTTTACATTCGATAGGCTGCTCTTCAGGTGTTGTCTCCAGAGGCTCATCAGATCCAAGCTGATTTAGTTGCCTCCTCAGCTCTGCACATTATGGGATGATGTTGTTAGGCAATATCAACATAATCCTGAAACCCTATCGTGTTTTAGCAGCTTAAGCATTTGGTCATTTCGGCTAGTCCAGGCAATATACAATCTAAGTTACTCATAAAAAGCAATGTTGCAAGCCATAGGCTCATGACTACCTTGAGAAGAAGCCCTTACAGCACCATGTTTGCAGATACGGTGTAACTTACCACTTGGTGGAGAATTTCTAGAGTGCCATACATAATTTCAGGAATATGACTTCTTATCTTATTCATTTTCAAACTTTTACATATTTGTCAGTTTGTCTGAGTAAATATATATTTATCTCAACACCACAAAAGTATATCAATTTGGGACAAAAGCCACCTTGACTTCTAAACACTAAGGAGGGAGTTGAAGCTGCAATCTATCAAAAATGAAAGACTGACACTCCCAACAGCCTGGAGAGACCATGTTGCTCCTTCATATCATGCAATAAAAGAGGAAAAGCAAACAGCCTACATGCTTTGGCTAAATAAATACCAAAAGGGTGAGTTGTGCCACTACTTGAACATGATCACGCTATTGCAGCTGCACAATTGTATAGCATGTCCGTGAAACTGGAAGCAGGAGGATTGTTTCATACCATTCAGATTCAAGCTGATTTCTCTGAAAACTTGTGGCACTGCATCTTCTTCTCCAACAGTCCTGTCTGGCGTTGACATAGGGCTCAGGTTGTTACTTGGTCTCCAAAGCTCTTCTTGAGAACTGCTGCACACAGACGCAGGGCTAGGGGGCACTTCAGTAGAATTCTCCTAGGATGACACGAGAAGGCAAAAACTAGTCAGTACAGTATAAGAAAAGATGGAAGAAACTACCACTAACTGTATGGAAATGTTTCACAGGACAACCAAATTCTTACATGCCACTCGCCAAAGTTCATGACGACTGTTGGCCCACTCATAATGTCTTTCATGAAGTCAGTCTCAAAGTTATATGATTCTGCTACGGATTGGACCCTTTTGCCAAACAGCCTCCTTCTCAGAGTGAATGTGTATCTGAAGTTATGGACCTTCTCTTTGAACTTGAGCTTTTCCTTTTTCACTTTCTTGGCGTCTATTGGCACATTTTCAACAGCTTCATGCTTTCTTCTGATATGAGCACCAGTCAAAATGTGGCGGTCTTCAAGGAGAAGTTTCCCAAAGGATGTTCCTGATACAGGAGCGGACAAGGATCTTACAAGGTTTCTTGGGGATAATTCCTTGTGGAGAACACGATCATCATCTGACCCATGTCTGAACGATCTAGCTTGCATTTGATGTTCATCTTTTACATTTTCCCAATAGCAAGGTTCATTTATCATTCTCAAAGCATTGTCCACGTGTTTTATGCTAGGCCTTTCATCGCCTAACAAGGACGAACTGGAGCTGTCACTTGCTTCTCTGGGCAAATCCAAAAGACTATCACTCTTCAGAACATTCCTCAACCTCTCTGTCAAGAACTTCCTTGTATCTCGGTTAATAAATTCTGGGGAACCTGGTGGATTCAACTGAATTTCACTTCTATAAGATCTAGTTGATTCTGAACGAAGCAAATTCACCCCAAGATCCCTAGTAACACTCTCTCTGACTTGTTTTGCTATGTTCTGTGCTATTTGCTTTGAATCAGATGGTCTTTCATTGAAAGGGGTCTCAATTCCACTTCCTCTGACCACGGAACTCCTTTTAACTGCCCTTCCTTGAATTTCACTTTTCAACCGTTCTTTCACCTCCTGAAGAAAATCTTCTATGCTGCCCCTTTCATCCGTTCCGGAGGAACTGGGCCATGATTCTTCATGCCAGAACCTATCAGGACCAGGCTTCAATATTACTATCCTCGTAGGGCCAAGATAAGAGTCCAGTTTCTCATCAGAAATCACTGCACTACATTGTTCAATGTCCTTGTTTAGACTTTTGCTCATCAAAGAACAAGACTCGTACTGCTTAGCTGGGACGAGTCCAGTTCTTTCCCTGTGTAATGAAGGGTCTCTTTCAATCGATTTCGCTTTTGCTATATCAGTTCTCCTGGGCTTCTCAATCATGCCTTTTTCATGATTTGCATGAAGTGATATCATTTTTAAGTTGCAGCTATCTTGACCACCAGCCAACTGCATAGGAGCATCGTCAAGCTCGACAAACTTTGTAAATTCCCTGAGCCTATTTGCTTGCCAAGCTTCAAATTCTTTCTTGAACTTCTGCAGTTCCTCCTCTTGTGGATGTTCTCGGCGCCTCTGTTTTGTTGATTTTTGGACGCTTCTCCCTCTGTCAACATCCCTATCTGAATTATGAGAGGATGAGCAAAGCTCCATGTGCCTCAAAGAACCAGAGTTAGATGAACTGTGAGACATCAAGCCCCTTTCCTTCCTCTCTTTTCTTGAAAAGTTGGTTTTCATGCTCTCTTTTTTCTTCTCGGTTGAATGGGCTTGAGAATTGTTATCTGGTGGCAAGATATCCATCCCCATTAGCCGAGCCACGATGCTTGGTGAGTTTTGTCTGTTAAATGATCTGCTGGACATCTCCTCACTTATCAATTTCTTCATTGGAGCCTCAACTGGATGACGCTTCATCTTATACCGATCTTGTTCCATGCCGTAAGAATACTGGTATTCAAAGCTATTGGATCAATACATGCTTAGCGGACAAAGGGGATGCAAATGTCAAGAGAGTGAAAAATTGTCTTTAGGCATATAAAGCAGTCATCTCACTGTAGTATGACTAAGACACCATGTGAATTTTCCAGGGCAAGAACCTTAAAGAAATCAAAGACCGTCACCAGTTTGATCAAATAGGGAGTGAATAAAACACCACTTTTGACTCAAGAAACAGAGAGAGGTATTGAAGAAAATGGTAAGGCTAATGTTCTTCACTACTATGGAATCGCAGCTTAAGCCACCAAATATTGAGTTTTGAGGACATCCATAAGAGGTTCATGAGAATCCCAAGCAAAGGCTCGTGTATTAAATCAAGCCAATCAAGTGAGTCAAAAAAATTTCACATATGACAGAAGAAAAGTCGAAACACTGGTAGACCACCTTCCTAATCAATGTTTGGCCAAATGAAAAGCTTCCTAATCAATGGAAAAACAGGATATATTAATATGTCAATGTGTCACAGTGACAGCAAGATTTTGTAATAAGTTTGATACCGGCATATCGCCTATAGCACAACAGCCCTCAGAAGCTTCTGCTTGCAGCTCTAAACTATTCCTGGGTGCTTCATGACCTGCAAAATGGTTCAATTCAGAAGAATTAGTTCCCTAAAAGAAGAAGAAATCGTAGAATTAGTTTGTTACTTCGATTGATGTCTACCCTTCATCAGGACCAACAGGACAGAGTTCACACAAGATAACTTTCTCATGAAGTCAAAAACTGCAATAAGGCTAATGACCAAAGCTCTTGTGTAAATAGTGGGAGCCCAGTCTTCACAAAAACATCATGGCACCAGAAATCAAGACTCAATAACTAAAGTAGTGTAGGGATCTCTGTAAACAATGCGTCAAACATTGTGACTTCCCCAATGACTAACAGAAATTAAACTTAGCATCAATGAACTCCCTCACTCTTCTGTGCTCTATCCATGTCAAACATCACTGCCATAACTCATTAGGTGATTGACGAGAAAAACAAACTGCTATGTTGCCAGTCAGATTTTTTCCATCTCAGAAACTAGATAAAAATTATTGCTGGTAATTGTTAAAGCCTTGAAGAGAGAGCCAGAAAGATGTGCCTCCACCCCAAACAATAAGACTTCCCAGAGTATGCCTCTTTTAAGATAAAATTTAAGGATTTGTCTAGAGGAAATACATATTACCTCCGACATGTTTCTTTTGGGAAAAGACTTTCCTAGCCATGCTTCTTTGATCAAAAACATGTGATAAGCCTCCCATGCAGCTAGAGCATCCACTGCAGTAACAAATGATATTCCTATTCCATCTATGCCTCACTGATCACCAAAGTGTCCCATTACGAGCCAAGACACTCTCACACTTTGACTTAAGCCCCAAAAGACACAGAATACCCAGAAACAGTTAAAGGTCAGAGTTATGCAAAGGAGCACAATTTTTCTCAAACACAATAAACCTAACAGAATAAGTAGCAGCGTGGATGGTTTATGCATCAACTCGCTCATGAATTTTGCAATCAATGAAAGAAAAACTGTGTATAAACTCTCTTGTGAAAACAAATCCTGAACCCCCAAAAAATGCATAATAAACTGAAGAAAACAGGAAGGAAATGGCTATAGCACTTGCACACAAGCTTGGGTACTTAACAATCTGCCTTAAGATTTCAGCCACTAAAAGAGACACTGATGGATGCAACATAGACAGTGTAAGCAGATGGTCATGACCCCATTAATTTTGGCTAATCCTTTCAGCTGTAGTGAAACGAATTTCCGGTATGATGTAAGAATCGCAACATTTAGGTGCATCTGCCCAAATTTTAAAACATATTGGTGAATGACGATAGCCCTGATCGCTTATATACCAACCGTCTTATGAAGAAGTAGTGTCATACGGCAGATTTACCGAATAACTCTACAATCATAGGATCGCAAATAGAAAAAAAAATTAAATAAACAAAGAGGGGGCTAAAGCCTTCTCAGTTTGGTCAAGGCGGAAAAAACTCAGTTTTTCGGTCGCAATGCAGCTTGCAGACATACCTTTGGTACGAATAAAGACCCCAAGAGACTACAGAAGTTATGTCTGAAGCATGTTACAGAAGAGATGAGCCACGACCAATGAAGGGACTAATCCAGAAGATCCGGTTCATATCATCGTGCCGAACAGTAAAACAAGGGAAAGAAAAGAAAAGCGACACGATCAACAGGCACGAAGTCAGCCAAAATACAGACGAAAACATCAAACCCATGAACACAGTGTTACTACCAGACGCCTCAAGCCGGAAAAAGGAGTAAACCCATGAATCGGGCAAGCACGCAATGGCAAGAACGCGAGAAAGCGAAATTCCAAGACCTCCAACAGCTAATGCAGAGCCAAATCTCTGTCTGACAAAGCGCAGGACTAGGAAAAAAGTTGGAATCTTTTCCTTCTCTCTCTCTCACTTTCTCCCTGTTTCCAGGCCAGCAAGCACGTCGTTTTCGCAAATCAAGAAACGGGTAGTCCTCATTCTCGACGTACCTCTAGGGGTCAGAGATCAGAACAAGCAGAGAACCCATGACTTTCATGGCCACAAAAGCAGAGTCGTTCTCTTCCCATTGCTGAGGGGGAAGTCAAGCGTCAATCACTCCCCCATAGAGCGACATTCCTTCGCATTGAATGGCGTCCAATTCGTAACAACCACGACACAGCAAAAAAGGAGGAAAAAGCTGAGAGACAAGGAGGACTTGGGACGCTCGGTGAACAGGAGAAACTGCGGAAACTCAAAGGTGGGATTTTTATGGTAATCGAAGTCTTTAGAGACCATCATGATGATGATGACGATGACGATGACGATGATAGTTTTAAAAGAAGTTTCTTTTTCCTTTTCTTGTCTTCTTATTTTTATTTTCCTTTCTTAATGCGAAAAAGGTAAGTGTAAAAAATAAAAATAGAAAGAGCTTTCTTTTGGCCCGGAATCAAAAACTGATGGAAAGCGAAAAAGATCTTTCGAGTCCTTTCCCTTTATTCCTGCGTTAATCATTAATTAATCGATTAATAAACTGTAGTCGTGACATAGTTGAACTCATTATCCTCACGTGGGTTTCACCTTTTTCCTATCCAAAAAAGTTTAGCTTGGGTTAATTACTATCGCCAATCGCTCAATGATTTTTTTAACTAAAGATGCATAGGATTAGGAATTGAAATTCGTTGCAAAATTCTATCCACAGGACTTCTAAAACCCTTCCTCATATGGATCCCCATATGCATTGAAAAATCTTTTCATTATATCATCAAGTAAAAAACAAAACATCAAATTTATATAATCGCGCAGGTTTGCAAAAGAGAAGAGTTATCATTATCTATTTTATGATGAGATTTCAGCTTTGATTAAATTGTACAACTCAAGCTGCGTTTAAGCAAAGAGAAGCGTATTTTCCATCATGGAGTATGGAATACAGCTAAGGGTCACGAATCGATTAGTCATTCTCTAATTTTTTAAAAATATATATATTTTTTCCGGTCGTATCATAGATCGAGATGTTTTCGGAATATTTTTTTATTCGTTTTTAGCGACTCGCTTTTTCGCAGGATCACACACCAAACCAGCTCATCTCTCCCGACGATTGCTTTCGCGCACGACGCCTCCATTTGGCGCCAGATATAACCGGGGCGACATCGTATTCGTTCCTTGGAGCGGACGGATCGGTAAAACGAGTACGCGCGCGGTTAGCGCGTTCGCCTCACGCGAGGGGGTTCGGTTGGCCTTTGGATCTTCACGTGTCGCGCACGCGCGGGGGGCGAGGGTCGGCCGAGCGGCGTGCCGGGGAATTTTGTGGCTGTCTATTTTATTTCGGGAAGCAAGCCACGGGTTTGACCTTTGACCCGCTACGCCCGGCTGTTCCCGAGTCCCTTTGGTTAATTTTCAAACAAAATCGATTTCGACCGAAATCAATTTCTCAATTTCTATTCCCCCTACAAGCTTTCTCGGAAGAAAGAAAACCGCTGATAACGACTAAAATTTCTATTTCTTAAACAAAAACCGCTTTGATAACGAAAAAAATTTCTATTTCTGGAATAGAAATTGATTAGATAACAACATGTAAAATTCTCAAATATAAAATAATAGCCGAAATAATACTAAAATAATATAGAAAATCCTCAAATACAAAAAATAATCGAAATAATACTAATACATTAGAAAAGTTGAAAATACAATTTCATGGAATTTATATTACATGTGCTTACGTTTCCTATTACGTAATATTTTCTTTCGAAAAATAAACAACATGGCAAAAAAATTGAAATTCAATTGTAGTGAATATGTCGTTGTGTTTTTGCCAAAATTGATTTCACATTAATCAAATAAGTCTAATGATAGCCATGATTATAATAGTCTAATCTCCTTAAAAATCCTAACTTCAAGTCTAATTCCAATTTCTTTCCAAATTTTGTTAAAAATATCCTCACCGTGTTCAAAAATCGTCACCAATTTTTTTCAAAATTATCAACACTAGGATTATTTAAAAATTTATTATCAAAATCTATATTTTCATCAACACTCTTACAACAACAACATATTTCTTATTAGATCTCTTTTCCTTATAAAAGAAAAATCGGATGAAACCCTAATGATTTGACCCATTTTTACCGCCTTAATATGAAGTTTATGATTAAAAAAATAGTTAGCCAAATAGAGTCGTTGGGCATACACTAAAAGTAGGTGAAGAAAAGACTCATTAGATATGAATATGACAAATTGACTATTACCATGTATAAAATCTCTTACGTGCAACAAATGAAGCCTTGTTCATTCAATTCTCACCATCTAGCCCAATGGTTAAGATTTTCAATCAATATTGATTAGAATGATTATATTAAAAAATCATTAAAATATTTTGGACTAAATTAACTATTTCTATTTCTATTTCAATATTAGTGATCTAAAATATTTTGGACTAAATTGAAAAGTTGAGAAAATTTTTTTTCTATTTCTATTTCTATTTCGAAAAACCGAGAAGCTAAAAATTTCAAAATTTTCGATTTATTCGATTTCTCTATTTCTGGAATAGAAATCTGTTTTAAATAGAGAAATCAAATTGCGTTAAAAACGGATTGTTTCCAAACCCTGTTCCTAACGGAAAAGAGAAATTGAGAAACGAAATTTTATCATGCGCGCCTTAACGAACTCTTCGGCTCCTGAGAACCAACTTGAGCTCCATTTATTTGCTAATCTGAGACATATCTTTTAAATTCAATTGTATCATTTACAAAAATTAATGGACGAAAAATTTTTAAATATAAAGTATTAATATTTTTATTAAATTTTTATTTCAAACAATGAAAGGATTATTGCCAGGCTTAATTCAAAGCTTGAAAAATTAAAAGGATCAAGTGTTCGTTAGTTTTTACTTTTTCCTTGGCCGATAGTAGATCACAATGATCACTGACGAGTTCAAGCCTCGCCATAAGCCAATGAGACTCGAGACCTAGCTAGATTAGTAAGCTTGAGCCTTACCACAAGACAGCGAGATTGGAGGCCTCACGAGTCGTAACTAGTTCAAGCTTGCGAGGTGGTATTATTGTTGGACTTAATTCAAAGCCTGGAAAATAAAGAGATTAAAATTTTGCATTTGCACTTTACGAGGTGGGACCCATTTACGTGCGTGCATGCCATGTCCATCCACGTTATCGTGCAAAATTGGGGGTGAAGTTGCCAACATGCACGAGATAAAGTGAACAATGCCGCTGCTTGCTTTATTTCTTTCTTTTTGCCTTTTTGTGGTGTCCTCGAATAAATTTTCTGGACTTACTTTTCGATTATGACGGAATATACAGTCCAGCCAATAATAGACCGTACACGCTTAAAAGCTCAAACTTAATCAGAATTCCAAATTTATCATAACATGTCAAATCCATACCAAATTCGCTTCTCGAAAATCGAGCACTAATCATCCATTCATGCTTGAAATTCTTCTCTTGTCTTCCTGGCAATTGTGGCATTGACAAGTATCATGGTTGGTACTATAGGTGTCAAAACCAAACCGAAAAATCAAACCAAAATTTCACGCATTTTCAATTTGATTCGGTTTGATTTTTCTGTTCAAATAATTGAAAAGTAATTGCTATGCATTTAGGTTGGTTCAGTTAATTGAATCAAATCGAAAATCTCAACAAAACTTAATAGCCAACTTAAAACCTCTCTTCTTTCTCACTCTTCATTAAGTTTGGTTCCAATAAATAAGATAAAAATAAGAAAATCGAAAAACTAAACCAAACTTAATTGAATTGAACGGGTTTTTTGTTCGATTCATATTCAATTCAATTCATATTCAGTTTGGGGTTCACATCTTATTAGTTCGCTTTGCTTTGCTTTGGTTTTCTTGAAAATGCAAATCGAATCGAATTGTTAATACCCCTAGTTGGTACGTCAAATATTATCTTATACCAAAACATATTTTCGACCTTTCCCACAAGAATTGCACCATCATTCTCACGGCAAGCTCTCGCTGCCTATAAATAAACAGCAGAAAAGGAAAGATGGTCCTCTCTCTCTCTCTCTCTCTTTTTCTCTAACGCGCACAAACAACTCAGGAAGATGATTGATGGTGGGGCTTGAGTTTGCAAAAGGAAGCGGCTTCACGTAATGATGTCCGAGAGCGTCCGTCATGTGATTAGGGTAGCCTCCTGTAACTATGATAGTTCAGGCTGTGGTGAAATGACTTCAATCATCACCCATTTCCCCAAATTTGTTCGAGGGGACCACACCTATATCCAAGGCCATCTAGCTCTAGGAAAAGGAATCATAATAAAGATCCGCCTAAAAAAAAACACTGTACTTTCCGTTCATACAAGCATTATTGATCCCGACATAAATATCTAATACCTATAAATATATATCCCTTTATGGTGCATATGTGCACATTCGTATGTCCCGATCCCAAGAGCTATCTTTCAATAAGAAGTCGAATGAGGTAAAATTCATTTTATTTGACATTCAAAATGGATTTTAATTTGGATAAATTTTGATAGTTCTGAACAAATGCCAAATTACCCATCTCTCCCTATTGAGGTTCTTTCGCAATGACCATGGCAATAAAGGCAGCTACCACTTATTTTCATTAAACACTCGTATTAGATCGGATGTGATGGTAAGTACTATATGACAATATCCGATATTGTAACCTGTAGTATTTCCCATCCAATATAGGGGACATAATCAATTCCAAAAAGCATGCCCCATCCTATTCAACAACCTTCTCCGCGACCTTACAAAGTACTACTAAATACAGCTAACGAGCCTTTTCTCGTCAGAGTTCGGGAACGTCCCACGTGGCGGAACGGCGACACCGACAAGTGTCATGTTCGTAAAAGCAGCTGTAGCAGGGGGATCAGAGGGACAGGGGAAAGAGAGGACTGTTGGGCTCCGGCGAGCCCACCGTGTCGGATGGAAAAGGAGGGACGGTGTAATAATTGAGGGCGGCTCTGCTGTTGGGGAGCTCCGGCAAAATAAAGCCGTGGGGCCCACCTCTAGCTCTAGCTCTAGCTCTAAGCCGCTGCATCTTCGTATTTTTCATTTTCATTTTTTTTTTTTTTTTTTTTGGCCTATTTTGGCAAATTTACGAAGTGCTCCCCCTTACATTTGACAACGAAATTAAATGCTCGCTCTGTGGATAAGAGAACATCGCGACCTCTCCGCATCATTATCTTTTCCTATTCTGGAAGAGGAAATGGCGTTCGATTATATGATGTTGTTTCTAGTATTAATGATCATCATGTCATGTGATGTTTACATCTTTATCAGGGAAAATGAAAGACGATCATATTATTGTCATTGTCCTACTTCGGAGGTCGCTTAGCCATCTTCGACCTGCCGATGTTGAGGGTTGGTGCTGCCAAGAAAAAGAGGCTGCATGAGAAGATCGAAGGTGAGTTTTGAAGCACTTTGGGAAGTAGCTGTAGGCTCGTGAAATTCTTTGATCGAAAGACTCGGTACGTAGTAAAATTGTCTCAAAGCTCGTTTGAGTTTGAACCCTACATTTTCACAGCCCAAAACTCAAATCAAATACCTAATCATTTCCCTCAACACTCGAAGATGATTTACAAAGTTTTTTTTTTTTCTCATCTCACCGGGAGATACTGATATATTATTTACAAGAGTTGTAAACAAGTGCTTCGGGCTACTAGTTAAGTATATTTTATTCAAAATAATTTAATTTAAAAAAAATTATTTTACATGACATGAGAACAATCCATGTATTGAAAGTTATAAAGTGAGAGAGATTCTTAACTTGATTTTAGAATAGGACTATTGTCGTGGGCCAAATACATGTCCACTATCCTTAGCTAGTTATTGGGCTCAAGACAGCCCATGTGGCTGCTGGCTGCATGCAGCTGCTACTTTCGGGAGATCTGCATAGAGTTCAAAAGATTAGGGGCCGTGCCCTAGAGGCCCGATTCGAGTCTCTCATGCATTCGAATTGCGAAGGAACGCGTTGCTGCTTCAATTCGAGGATGATTCGATTTTCATGGGAGACAACGTTGGGCCTGACTACTTTCTCAAGGCTTCCGTGCCCATTCATCTCTTTTGATGGAATAAGTTGAGGAGCTTGAGGACCGTGTGAGTGCGAACTCGAGGCACGAAAACACGGCTCAGAAAGACCAGGTGGAATCGGCCGATTCCATGGTAGGTATCGCGATCGTGCTTTATCAGAACATGGAGATGCCACTGATCCTAACATAAACCAATCTATTGAGTATCTTATGAAAACCCACTCGTTGATCAGGTCTATTATCACATTAGTTGGATATTTGCTGACTTATATGGAACGGTGAAAAAATGAGAAAGGCAATCGACATCAGCAATTCTCTTTGAGCATCACCATAAGGGTCTTGTCTCATAAAGATCGGTTAGCCCATCATAAAGCCCTAATGAGATGCAAGTCGATAGCTTTAGTAAGGCCGAATTGAGTAATTGCTAATTGATCTGCACATCTCCATTAGCTACACGGTACCCATCTCTCCATAACGGTTTTAAACCTGATTAAGGAACATCTTTTTGCGAATAAAGCAAGAGGAGATATAAAGTAACGAAAGCAATGTCAGCAAATAAGGAGGCCCGCAGCCGATTAACTATCGGTAAATCCAAAAGGGCCTAAGGCAAGAACGCTGCAATATCCTATACCGGTCAGGGGACCCACGCGGACGCTCAGTGCAGTCCACGTGTCCTAGCGAGGGTCGCTGTCGCCAAGTCGCCCATGCTTTTTTGCCTTGTATCGCTCTCGGAGAAGAAGCTGTCGATTCCTTGGATCGGATTTGCGGTCAAATCGTCAAATATGTTTCCCATCCTCGCCGACCCCTGGCTCACCTAATCACCCTCCACGTGTCCTCATCCGAGGCCCTCCGATCTCGTTTAATCCCCTGTTCCCGCCCCTATAAAATAACCGCCCGCTTTGTCTCTCTTCCCCATGCGAACGAGCTTAAAACTAAAACAGCGTTCAACCGTTTCTCTCACTAACTCCACTTCTCTTTTCTCTCCGACGGTTATCTCAAAGCAAGCTCTCTCTCTCTCTCTCTCTCTCTCTCTAAAACCAGAGACCGCGAGTTCCTTCGAGCGGCCGCATCCCGTTCGCCGGAGGTTATCGCCGCCGATTCGCCTCGATGTTCGTGAAGAAGCTGGTCGAGAAGGCTGCGAAGAAGGTAAGAGTCCACGATCGTCTCTCTCTCTCTCTCTCTCTCTCTCTCTCTCTCTCTGTGCTTAAGTTGATCCGCTTCTCTGCGTGTGCGCGATTCTCGATTCGATCAGTCGTCGGCGTTCGTTTCCTCGCCTCTCGTCGCGTCGATTAAGCATCTGCTAGGTCGAGTGCTTGTTTCGAGATCGTTTGCCGCACAAGATTTCGACTGATTTGGATTCAGTTTCGACTGGCCTCCATACGATTATGTTTCGTCGTCGTCGTCAGGTCGTCGTCATCGTATTAGGTAACGAAAGGCAGGAGATATTTTGAATCAATGAATTGCCGTTCGCACGCTGGTTTGCTTGCTCTCTTGCTCTGGCTTGATCTTTAATGAGGAAGAGAGGAGGATCTGTTTCCCGATCGAGAGGGAGATATATCATTAATGCGATGGTCGCTTAGGAACGAGCTTAAACTTGCGAGCAGTGATTATCGTGTCCGGCTCATTGAGATCAGCAACGGGCAAGTCCATTTGAATTTATCGGAATGATAAATGGAAGACTTTACGGTCTATATAATTACTATTTATGGAGAGTTGGTCCCAGCGATCATGTGGAGCTTCCCTGTTTCCTCGGTTTCTTCAGTCAGTCAAGCGAACCGTACGCATCGAAGGTAAGCCTAGTGGATGCGATGATTATGGCCACGAGGCGGCGATCGAGTGGCTTGAGCATTTGATGGAACTGTGCTGACGGAGTGAAATTCTAATTTAAACCGGAATCAAGTGAGATTCCAGCCATCAAAGCAGTAATATTATGGCGGAGAAGCTGTCTCTGATCTGGATTAGATAAGATTTAATCATGATTAGAAGGACGAGCTGTAGACTACCGTTGAAGTGGAGGAGGAGCATTGATTGCGATTAAGATCTTTCCTCCAGGACACGTCGCATCCTGCTTCTTCTGGCCAGCTTTGGGAAAATATAGGCAAATAATTTACACGTTGGGTCTGGGTAAAATGGGAATTAGCCTCGGTCGCTTCGTTCTTTTTCTCGTCCTTTTCCTGATTGTAACGGCCGACTACGGTTTCGACGAAAGGCTAATGCGCCGACGACCCCATGCGGAAACTGCCTCACAAGGTAATAGACAGCGACTTTCCACGTGGACCAACTAGAGCTTTAAGTGACTCTGTCTTGTCCGATAGTTTAGCCCCCTCGTTGTTGTTATCGTGTGGTCCTGTCTTTCTTTGATGTCTCCGAAAGGTACGTGGCCGTTTCATAGGTCAAACATCTGGACTTTTTCCAAAGGAGTGAGTAAAATCATGTTGAGGATCCGAACGAGTTTCAGATTGTCCTGAAGTCCAGCTAAAAATTTTGTCGCGGCATTTATAATTAATAATATAGTTCTCGTTTGTTCTATCTCGGGTCCTCTTTTAGGTTTTTAGGACGCGTGAAATTTCAATCCATTTGGAAGTAGGTTGATTATCACGATGAGGACAAGTTAATGGACCTCTTAAGAAGGGGAATTTCCTTGGTTGGGCCCTGTCCAAGCAAGTATTTACCTGCTTGCCATCTGTCCTTTGCGCATATTTCGCTTCTTGGACGGTGGTGTTGCAGTCCACAGTCCACGTGTCCCCTTTAAAAAGGTCAAGCTCATGCTTTTATTCTTTTCCTCGGGGGTCTTCAATCTCGATACGCTATTGCCCCTAATTATCTTATTCTAAGCAGACCCGCTCTCTTAATATATTCCGTCTCTTTTCTTTATCCTCTGGGCCCGCGCAGCGGGAAAAACGGACCGAAACCACCGACCAGTATCTAAATTACTGTGAATCGGACAGTGACCAAAAGTATCTTATGCATAGGATCCTTTCCCTGGACATTAAAACTTTGCCTGCCGAAGACGAGGAAACAAAGAATGGATTACAATTTGGTCCTTCCGTCTACATAATCTTTTACCATCTCGTGGGTGATTGGATTACATCCTCTATAGGCACGGGTTATGTAATAATTTCCCATTTCATGACCCGAGATGCTGCGTGATAGGATCGTTATGTCTTCTTGACGTCGATATAGAATTGTCCTTGCTATGGAATGTTTGATGTGTGCCAGGTGAATTCTTCTAGATAACATGCCTCAACTTGCGCATTCAATTTAATTTAACCTAAGTTTTAAGGTATATCATCGAGCAACATCCATCCCCACTGTTAGTCACGGATACTATTTTATCCCTGGTACATAAAATGAAGCTATGCCCTTGGTCATTACTGCTGCTGAGTGTGATGATTAATTGTGACATTGTGTTTGATTCTTCTGGCAGCCTGGAGGAAGAAACACAGAAGGACTGAAATCTAGCGATGTCAACCCACGTATCGTATTCCATTATGGGATTCCATCGGGATGCACCAAGTTCGCCTATGACTCAATTCAGAGCATACTTGCTGTTTCCACAAAGTATGATTCTTTGCCATTGTTAATTTATTCTCTTATGTTTTCTGTCGATGGAGTGCAATATCAGTTTCGCAGGTCAAAAATAACTTGGACTAAGATGATTTATTTAGCTCCTGAACAGCTCTGACTCTCCTAAGTCTTAGGTTGCAAGTGCACAAATGCTACATTTCCTCTCGCTAACCTGGTTATTTGATGCAACACTTTGAAAACTGAAACTATTAAGAAGCAGAAGTAAGGTATTGATTGAAACGACCACTCTCATTGCCTTTCAGCAAATGAAATTTCTCCCACAAACTCGCATTTTCTCTTGAAACAGCAATATGATGTCCATGTTTTGAGGCTCTGGTTGCAGATTCAATGGAAACTCTTTGACAAACGTGCTTCTCTTTCGTTCTGTTATCCAGGAATGGCCAGATCAAGTTATATGGGAAAGATAACGCTCAAGTCATACTTGAATCTGAGCAAACAGGACCGAGCAAGCTTCTGCAGGTTTTCTGGTTTAGTCCGTGATTTGCATTTCCATGCTTTATGCGATGGATTGCCTTCTTAGTTCCTTTTCAAATAGTTATTATGTCATCATATTGTGAATTCACTAATTATTAATCCACATCATTATTGTCAGTTCATCGAGAATCAAGGCATTCTTCTGAATGTGACCTTCAATAATCAAATCGAGGTAAGTCTTCATCAGGAGACGCACTCTGGCCATGTGTCATGCAGGGGGCAGTCTCATGAAAATCAAATTTATGAGTTTCTTTATATTTGAAGTTGTTCTTGAGAGATCAATTTAAATGGGAATCGCATTTTAGGTTTGGGACATAGACAAGAAGCTATTGTCGCACATTTACAATTTCAAAGATGCAATTACCTCTTTATCAGTCCTGCAACATAGTTTGTACATGTAAGTGTTTTCCAAAGTCAAACTGGTCTGGATAATAGGGGCATAACATCATTCATGTTATTGTTTGACACATATATTGGCAGGTATGCTGGAGATCCTCTTGGAAACGTTTCTGTTTTGAAGCTTAATCAGGAGCCATATAATCTAGTCCAAACGAAGTACACGATACCTTTTGAAGTATCTCATGGTTAGATGCCTTCCAGTTTAATTTGTGTTTTCGGTGATCTTGTCAGTGTTTTTTACTTGTTTTTTTTTCAGCTCCTTATGATCTTACAATGCCATGCTTTACTACGATATCTATATGCAAGGAGATCATTATTGACATTTCCTGTTTGATAAATCATCCTATTCAGGAATTCAAAATGAATTATCTGGTCACGTGGCTGTCATGCATGCACTGCCTCAACCATTGGCTGAAAGCAAGAGGTAGTCTTATTTCTATCGATTTTCTTGTTGCAGCATTTACATTGTTTGCAACCTATGATAATCTAATGACGTCATGCCTCTGGAGAAAAACTATACCATGAAATGTCTCATGTTGCATGAAGTTTTAAGGTGGCTAAGAAGCACCTTTTTATTTCACTGTCCCACATGCTTTTCCCTTCAACTGATGCCACTTTCGATTGACTTGCAAATTTTTTTTCGTGGCGCTACTATTTCAGCATATACGTAATAACTCTGATATGGTTGAAGAACTAGTTCACACAGTGATGTAAGGTTTCATGCCCTAGTGGCATCATATTTTATTAATGGTTTGCAACCTTGTACCAATAGCATTTAGGAATTAGATTCCAATAAAATCCTAGACTTGGGAAATATAGTGAATGATGTGGGGAATTTGTTACAAACAATGAAACACAGGTCTAGGTTATTGTACAGTTTTCATTACTACCTCCAGTTGAGCATCATCCACTCATGAACTACCATGGCACTAAATAGTTGCTTGCTTCAATTTCTTCTAATAATTCTTTATAGTACAGGTTTATCTTATTTACAGTTGTCAATACTACCTCCTGTTAAGCATTGTGAGCTCACGTAATGTCCCCTGGCGCTAGATAGTTGTTTACTTCCATCGAAGAGAAGCAAATGAAAGGCTTTCATAAAATTCTCGTAGTTATGAACCACGGTGTCGGGGGTTCGAATTCCTCCTTGTCCACAATCGCTAGATAGTTGTCTACTTGAAGTTCTTTACATCTCAGCTACATACTTCTGTTTTCAAGTTTACAAACATCTGTTTCAGTAGTTTATTGTCCAAATACAGGGTACTAATAATATACGAAGATGGTCTTTTTGTATTGTGGGAAATACGAGAAAGTAAATCAATTTTCAAAGGTGGAAACGTGTTGCAGTCAGCACATAATGAAGGAAAGAAAGTGACATCCGCCTGCTGGGCATGCCCACTGGGGAGTAAAGCTGTCATTGGATATAGCACTGGGGATATCTTCATTTGGAGTGTTCCAATCCCAAATGGAAGAAGTGAATTAGTGCCAGATATAGGCTCTCAATGTGGTCCGATCTGTAAATTAAATCTTGGATATAAGCTGGACAGAACTCCGATTTCTTCTATGAGATGCATTCATACAGATGGAAAACCAAGTCGACTATATTTTTTGGCCGCCCATGATGCAGCATCTTCAACTCTTTTGCAGGTATTTGACATCATTTAATTTTCCTGCATAAAAATATTTTACTTGGTTTTGGACATTATTTTCATTTTAAGCGGACTCTATCGCTTGACTACTAGCTCTTATAACCTTTAGACATTTCATTGTCAGGAATTACCTTTGAAGAAATTTTTTCTAATATTGTCATATTATTATAGGCTCCAAAAACACTAAGACAAGGCAGACCTTGTTTTCCCTTTTCTATTTACATTTCAAGATCTTAGCAGTAAGAAATACAGGACTTCTCGAAGTTCTTGCTACTAAACTTTCAATTATTTCCCACAGATATTGTAGGCATCTTGTCTGGGTGGGCCTATTAATCTGCCGCCTCATCATTTTAACACAACCATTTTAGAATTCCATGGTGTATTGAGAATGCTTATGGCAACTTAACATTTTACTTGTCAGGTAGTCTTGCTGAATGACCACTCTGAATCCCGCACAATTAAGCTGGGGCTTCAGCTGCCTGAGCCTTGCATTGATATGGAGATCATCTCGAACTACAGTGAGCAGACAAAGCAGAAACGAGAATCTCTTCTAGTTATTGGAAAATCAGAACATCTATATGAGTATGATGACAGCCTAATTGAAAAGTATCTCCTACAGTGCCAATCCAAGTCTGCTCCACCCATCCCAAAAGAAGTAAGGCTTAGGTTACCATTCACCGAATCAAGCATCACTGTGGCAAAATTCATCACTGGTAGCCAGTGTATCTCAAACTTAGATGATGAGGTGCGTAGATGTCAATTTACATGTCCTCAGCATAATGTGATCATCTTGGTAAGTCTGATTTCTCTGGTTATGTAGGATTACATACAATTGGTCAAAAAGGTTCTGCCCCTTCTGCACTCGGAAAAAAATGGTAGAGATGCATCTCAGATAAACCCAATCCCATTTGGTGGGTTTGCAAAGGTCAAAAATCTGTACGTAACTGGACATAGCAATGGAGCCATCAACTTTTGGGACATGTCATGTCCACTTCCTCTTCCTATCTTTTCTGTCGAGCAGCAGGTGTTCTCCCCATAATGCCTTATCTTTTTTGCTGGAATCCCATATATGCGTTTTTATCTGCTTTTACACTTCTCATGCATCGATGTTCTCATTGGATTAAACTTCAAAGTCTAGCTTCACTTGATAAAAATTTCGATTCATCTTACGTAGCTCTATTAACAAGAATATTCATCCATATCAGTGGAAGGATAAAAGAAGTTAGACATCCAATTTCGGGGAGATTCTGCTTAAATTGAAGAATTATATTTTGGTTTTGTGGCTTAACATGAATTTGTGTTGGAACTGAAGGAAAGAGACTCCATGGAGCGTACATAACTTAAAAGTGGATTGCACTCTTTCGGTTGTATGATTTGTGCTTCTTATTATGGTCTTGTTCTTGCAGAGTGAAGATGACTTTTCTCTAAGTGGGGTTGCACTTACGGCTTTGTGTTTTGATGCAAAGCACCAGATCCTTGTTTCTGGGGATCAAAATGGAATGGTTAGCCTTATGCCTACAGATTTAATAAAATATGACCACTTACTTTATACTGCAGTCATAAGGTTCATATTGTTGATCTGCTTAATAAACTACAGGTTCGCATATATAAATTTAAGCCCGAGGCGTATGTCTCAGGTACGTCTATATGAGGTTTAAAGTAGTTTAAACTTAATGCATTTGCTAGTCAGAATTTTAAGTACATCAAATCAACAATTATGACTTCAAATTCTCTCTTTTAGGTAGTGCAAAGAGAGGAAACAATCGCAGGATAGGCGGTGTAAAAGCTTTGAAGGTTAACGGTGTAGTGCTTTCATTAAATATGAGCTGCAGCTCCAGGCATCTTGTTGTTGGTTCTGATCAAGGATATGTAAGTGTCTGTCTTTCATTCTAGGTATACATTATTGCTTCTTTTATGATATTTATTCTTTTAGGTGCTGATTAGAACTTGTTTGAGAGTGATTTTTCAGTGTTTGATGATATATTGCTGACATAATAAGTTCGGGCATGTTTCTTTGTCTATTGCAAATTCAAATGGGCTTTTTTCTTTGTTTTACTATTTTAATGAGATCTTTCTGCGGAATGGGGGGAAATAACCCTTTCAAATGCAAAGCATTGTCATCAGCTTGTGAAGTTTGTTGGGGCATGAATCTAATGCATGTGCCTTTTTGCTTTAGGTCGCATTGATTGACGTAGAGGGGCCTCATGTACAATTTACCAAACAAATTTCAAGTGACATTTCTACAGGCATAATCTCTCTTCAGCTTGGTACCTGTGCTTTGCATGGTTTCCAGAAGAATATATTGGTGATGTCGACGAGGGATTCATCAGTTGTGGCCCTGGATAGTGATACTGGTACAATACTGAGCAATAGCATGGTGCATCCTAAAAAACCCTCCAGAGCTCTCTTTTTGGAGATATTGGGTGAGAATCAAGTTCTGCAGCATGTTTTTGAGATAATTTATTGTGTGAAATCTCATAATCCCACTGTGCAGAGTTGAACACAGAGGATATGGTTGAGGACTCCATATTTAAGCAGGGACTATTGTTGCTATGTTCAGAGAAAGCCGTGTATGTGTATTCTTTACCGCATGTGGTTCAGGTAATAATACCGAGCACTTTTATATACTTCTTTAACAGCCAAGAAGAGGATTATATATCTCTTTTTGTTTCAGGGAGTCAAGAAGGTCACATATAAGAAGAAATTCCACTCCTCGTCCTGTTGCTGGGGTTCGACTTTCTATACTCCCAATGCTGGACTTATGCTTCTTTTTACTTGTGGGAAGATTGAGATAAGGTATTTGACAGTGAATTACCTGCAACTTGGCTGATGAGAGAGACAGGGTCATAACTTGTCTTGCTGGAGTATAGCACTCCAAACATTTCTTCAAATATAAAATTCCGCTTGCTTCTTCTGTCTTCTCCCCAGGATGTGGTTGTCTTACACCTTCTAATTGAGCAGTAGGAATGCAAAACTTTTCATTAGTTTAGTTGAAGTTTTGCCCGACATTTGATACTTACCATAATTATTAATCCTTTGAAATTCTTGTATCGATTTTGTTCATTACATATTTGTTTGGGGCACTTTCTGCAGCAATTGTATGATTTTTTGTGTCATCCTTTGTATAAGAAGATGCTATTTTGGAGCACCATTTCAAGTCTTGGTAGACAGGTGCATGGGAATTCGTTTATACCTAGAGAAATTACCTCTTTATCTAGGTTAGACACGGGATCTACCAAGATCCTCCTCCTATCTTTATCAGAAAGATCCAACTGAATAGAGTCTATTTCGCTCATTGCTCCAAAGTCCATTTATTCAATTACCCAGAATTTAGGCCACAGAGAATTTATTTCAAGGTTTATCCAACTGCTTTTCAATATTTATATAGTCATATGCAGCAAGTTGTAAAACCAAACATTTACTAAGCTTGTCTTCTTTTTGGGGCTGGTAGGTCCTTGCCCGAGTTATCTTTGATAAGGGAAACATACGTAAGAGGACTTGCAGGTCCCACGTCAAAGGGAAGCACAATAAATGACAATTTGATATGCTCTTCTTCAGACGGTCAACTTCTCATGGTACTTTTACTCTACTCATTTGTCCCAACTCTGTACTTCTGAATTTATGACCTTCATTTATTTCCTGGCACAGGTGAACAAAGACCAGGAGATTTTTCTTTTCTCAGTTCTACTCCAGACAAATATGTTCAGGTGTGTTCAACTTTCTCTCCAACCTTCTACAGCAGTTCCATAGTATGGTTCTAGAGAACGTCATTCAAATTTTTTCATAATACTACTTATTCCTAGAAGGGAGCCTCCAATTAGAAAGCATACTTGCAATGAAAACTACCTTTAGCAGGAGACCAGGAGCTCTTACCAATAGTGCATCTGCGATCTTGATGGTCCACTGTATTAGTATTATGCTCATGCACAGCCATATGCTCAACTATATTCAATTAGAAAGCATACTTGCAATGAAAACTACCTTTAGCAGGAGACCAGGAGCTCTTACCAATAGTGCATCTGCGATCTTGATGGTCCACTG
Source organism: Eucalyptus polyanthemos subsp. polyanthemos (assembly GCA_017140185.1). NCBI lineage: Eukaryota > Viridiplantae > Streptophyta > Magnoliopsida > Myrtales > Myrtaceae > Eucalyptus > Eucalyptus polyanthemos. The sequence goes on along the minus strand of CM029466.1, from coordinate 35,950,931 downwards.
TATTAGTATTATGCTCATGCACAGCCATATGCTCAACTATATTCATGCTCCTTCTACTCAATATGATGTGTTTTCAATTATTCTTAGACAAGGAATTGATATTGTGGTTATGTTTCTTGTAACTCTGTAAAAACGAAATAAGTAGACATGTACATCTGTCGTTACTCCTGGTAGAATGGTTAACATTTATAGGCGTTGTCTATTGTTCCTCTTCATAGGCTGTTGGGGTCTCTCAGCCAAGTCTACCAAAAAGACCTGGTTCATTCAACAGAGAGCCTTGCTCCTGTGCACGCCATCCAGAAGGAGAAGCCCAAGGTAGTATTAGGTTGGAGTTTTTTTTTTTTTTTTTCCCTTTTTGAGTAGATTGTATATTAACCACTCAGTTGTAACAATATTATTTTGCACAAACAGGGATTATTTAGCTCCGTGTTCAAAGACACAAAAGTCAATAGAGAAAAGCATGCACCCGATACGTATAAAGAAGATCCTAGAGCAAGCATTGAAGAACTCTCCACTATCTTTTCAACAGCCAATTTCTCGAGTAATATTGTGGACATAGATGATAGTGGCACCGAGATTGAGAAAAGAGAGGATTTGGCTGGGGATGAAGATGACGATGAATTGAACATAGGTATGGCTGAGGACAGGGGTTTGCAGTAAATTTACCTGCATGTGTGCACTTTTACCCCCAACAAATTGTGTTTCCTGTTTATACTATTCATGGTGAACTTCAGATTTAACTGACTGAAAATTTCTTGCTTTGTGAAGATGATATCGATATTGGTGATAGCGAGGAAAAACCTCGAGGACAGAATTTGTTTGGAGGTCTCAACAAAAAAGTCTTGGCAAACAAATTTCAGAGTTTTAAAGGTGAGTAATATAAACGAATTTTTCTGTTAGAGAGCTAGCTACTTCATGCGGATCTATCCTCTTTAAAAGCAACATGAATTTAAAAAAAAAAAAAAAAATTCACTGTTGATAGGAGAATATTTTGTCAGTATGTGGATCCATTTTTCCAAAATTGAACATAACGTTATTTATAAGTAAAGATAATCTCACCGTGTTCTACTTTCTCCAATAATTCTCCACATCCAAATTGACATTCCACCATTACCTTGTCTTGCGTGGACTGATGTGGGAGAAGATTAAACTTTTGACTGGGTCAAAATGGGTGAACACCCCGGCAATGTCTGTATTCTTTTTTTAGTATCAGCAGTAGTGCTGATCACATATTCACAGTTGCCATATACTATCTACTGTCATACATTATCATTGTCACAGATTTTGTGCTAGGTTATCATACAGTCATCGGTTTACATTCTAGTCACATACACAGTAGAACAAGAACATGTAAAGTTACTGTGGAAAGAAGTCTCGAAACGAATAGAATGATTAATGTGGGATAAAGGAGCGATTGATCTTGGTCATTTGAGATATTACACAGCCAAATGAAATAGATAAGTGGTGCTAAGAGTGTTCGCTAAGATCATCAGTTTTTTAGGAATTGCTAAAGATGTCAGTATCCGATGTATTTGATATCTCTGGAGATGATCTTGTGTTGTGCTATTAATCTTGTGCTTTGAGAAGTATTCCAGAGGTAGATGACAGGATACACCCACCCTTTGTTCATTTCTATCTGAAAGAATAGATTTAGCATCTGCTCTTAGAAATAGGTTTCGTTTTCACCTTTTCCTCACGGGAGCATTGAAATGAGGGGGATGCGTTGCTTCATAACCCATGATACTACCTTCCTTGGCAATTAATGTGGAATAAGTAGGAGCGACACTATGATCTATGATCCATATGCATGCGACGTGGTTTTTCTGTGTATTTGAGACCAAAAATGCAACCTATACCATGCACAGCACACACGCACGCGTGCACAAATCTGCAGACAATGTCCTAGAGGGTTTAGTAATTTGAAGCATGGCATTTTCCTGCCTTGTCACAAATGAACTAGAGGATACTGAGAAGGAGAAGATTTGCAATTGGATGATGTTTTCCATTTATAAATTCTGTTGACAGGGAAACTCAAGCACGTAAAGATCAAGAACGAGAAGAGTTCCACAAAAGAGGAGCAACAGGATGAAAAGATTGGTGCAGTCGATCAGATCAAGAGGAAATACGGGTTCGCCAGTTCTAGTGTAAGTATATTACTGCCACACGCCTTCAAAAGGCAAAGATCTTTGTTTCTTTCTGCTTCCCTTTGTATCCTGGTAGGTTTATACCATTTTGCCGAACTAGAAAATGAGAGTCTGGCCTGTCAAATCACGAATTCGCTTTGGTGAGATAGTTGGGGGTACCATGTTATCAACGAGAGGGATTCAACTGGACAAGAACCTGATGGGTAAAGTTACTGATGTTGGGTATGTTGATTGTAGCAGTGAGCTTGCTTTCTCCATTTCACAATAAGGTTCATCAGGATGATGATTCCTTTTTTATCCTGAAAGAATAATACAGTGTCTAATAAAAGTAGCATAAGCAATTCTGTGATAAATTAAAACAGACTGAACAGAACTTCCGAGGCTTCGGGTGTCTAATATTTGATGCCGGATTAGGAAACTACACATCTCGAGTATGTTTATGAAGGAGAGCCCTTGACAGTGACACTATAACATGCTTTTGGAGAACGTTCCGTTCAGTAAGACAACATAAGGGCTGGGGACTCGTGTGGCTTCTTCAACGCAATTTAAATCCTTTTGATTCCTCTTTCTTATCAAAGAGCGCATCACGTTGTTGGATATTGTTCAACGTGCAGGAAACAACAGGCGCTGCCAAAATGGCAGAGAGCAAGCTGCAGGAGAATTCGAGGAAGCTGCAGGTCAGTTAGTGCCAAAGTCTATAACTACGGTCGTTATTCTACTCTCTTGTAACGCCGCTTTTGTTCCTTTATCCTACTTCCCTTGTTTTTTCCGCCTGCACTTTCAGTTCATGATTTTACACATCCTTCGACAGGGAATAAGCTTAAAAACCACGGAGATGCAAGATACGGCAAAATCATTCTCGTCAATGGCCAAAGAGGTGCTCCGAGTAGCAGAACATGACAAGCGAAGCTCCTGACAATGTGACTTCGGTTAACAAGGATTCCGATCATCTGGGAGATTATTTATTATGTTATTGGTAATGTTGCTTCATTCTTTCAAACCTTCTGTTGCGTGTGGCATGTTTATGTTGTATATATGCGTTTGTGTTGGTTTGTATACATATACATAGCAAGGAAAGAAACGCGTGGGTTCTATATTACCTCTCGAGATGAGTTGTATTAAAGCAAATCAATTTCACACATTGTCCTCGTTAGCAGGATATTAATAAAGAGATGATGGATTTGAATGTCTCAAAATTACTTTGTTTGAAAATTCAAAAATATTCACAAAGACAATGGAATAAGAACTTTTTCTCCAATTAAGGGAGATAAGAGCATGCAAACCACCAGCACCTGTTGGTCAGACACATACTTCACACTGTCTAAAATTGGGGTTATCAGACCATCGCCAGAAACTTCAATCAGAAGCTTGCTTCCTGTTGGTCAGACACATACTTCACACAGTGTCTAAAATTAGAACATCTAACCGAAACCCCCTTATTTTAGACACTACACTTGTTTGCATCTTTTGCGAGCGAAATTTCTTCCCTTTCATTAGCGTGATATTAATAAAGAGGGAAACGAAAGTGGAAGAGACTAGCATTGGAGCCAAGAATAAAGTTCGGTAACCATCCAGAAAGCAAGTACTTCGAAGGGACAAATGTTGTCGAGGATGTCCCAGAAGTGAATACAACTCAGGAATGAAAAACACGACCAAACTCCCCCAGACAGTTTGCACCTAATTAGGAAATCCATTTCAGTTGAATTGCATCAGTGTTAATCACGGAATCTCATCATTAACCTTTTAGAAAATTTTAGAAAGTACTCAAAACTGAGGATTACCATTCCTCAGCAGGATAAGTACTACTCATGCTAGTCCTCTGGACAGACATAAGCAAACCAATCCCGCTATTCTAAGACGTTCCTGAATGAGTTGAGTACTACAAGACCCAACATAAATGCACAAAAACCTCCATAACAGACAATACATAGAGATTCATCTCTACCATCAAAATCCATTTCATACCATTTGCAGGATATCTTGCATAAAACACAACTTTTGTTAGACAACCACTTCCACAGATTGATCACAAAATCCTGTCGGATCAAAACAGTTTAGTAACGGCCCTGACAGAGTTAACAAAGAGGAAATGCTCACATCAAAAGCAAAAGCCAAAAACTAAATACTCAATGCAATCGAGCCCAATCGTACTCTTAAAATAGACTAGAGACTCCACTAAGGAAAGCTAGCAACACCCACAGTCCCTTACAACTGTCAATGGGTTTGCTTTTAGTACATTCCATCCCTTAAAATCCACAACCCTCCCAATGGGTTTGCTTTTATTACCCAGTAATCCTATGCGGAAACTGTCAGCAGACATTTGGCATTTGGCACTCAAACATACAACTGCTAACTTAGCATGGGGATATGGCATTATCAGGCTCACATCAACATCAAAACGCTACCAACACCAATAAATTTCGTAAACACCAAAAGTCGTCATTGTTTCCACCTCTTGGGATGGGATAAAAGGGCTAGTATTTGTGCACTTAAGAAAATTAAATCACATTGCACAGAGGTCTACAAAATCCACAATAGCATAGCATAATGGTGTGCACATTATGACTTCTTGTCCATAGAGAAGAGCTTCATGAGCAAGCCTAGAAAAGCCAGCTACAATTGGATATGGAGCGAACAAGCTTCAGTGAGCAAAGCAGGTCTAGAGATGCCTGGAATGGGATGCACAGTATCGACACACCCTATATCCCTAACAAGGAAACCTCATGCTCATGCATAACAGACCAGAATGTTAAGATCCTTCAACATGACTGCATCTGAGACAAGTACTTCAGTCAAGATGTCTCCCCCTAGAGGCCTAAACATGTATCTCAATGAATAGAAAGAAATAAAAGAGTGATGAGTGCAAAGAAGCTTAAATATATGAGATCAGAGAAACAAGCTTCAGCTAAAATCAGCATAAACAACTAACTACATCGCTATTTAAGTTTCAGAAGATACTCAAGCCAATCACTGTTCACCTAATTATCATCAAGGCAAACAACTACATGTCCAAAATGACAGAAATTTTTTGTTGCTTGTTGGCGTAACAGTTTACACATACTCCTCGAGGGCAATTGTGACTTAGTCGTCATCCTCTTCCTCCTAAAAATTACCAGAACAAACAAAAGACAAATCAGTATATATACAACTTATAATGACAACTTTCCTATTTAAACCATCTACAGCATCTAGCACTAACCTCCGCACTGTCATCTCCATCCTCATCATCCTCATCATTGACTTCAGATTTTGACTTGTCAGACTCTTCATCATCGGCACCATTGGTTCCTTCAGCCTATCATTATCGTTTGCAAACAGGTAAGAAAATTTCCACAATTACTACAACTGGAAAAAGACAAAACCGACATCAACTTCAGGAAAATCTCAAAATCAGAATTCCATACCGATTTTTTGTTATAAGCATTCATCTTCTTGTTGTACTCATCCTTCCTTTTCTCTGCCTTTGCTGCAAAAGGAGCTTTCTCCTAACAATTTGCAAAACAACAAAGATGTCAATACAGATAAAACGCTCGCAGGTAGCGGATAAAAACACTAATTTAATCCAGTAAGCAATCAATAAGACAAGACACTCACAGCTTCCGACATGGATTTCCACTTGTCTCCACCAGCTTTACCGACCTAGTTCATTCAAATAGGCAGATCGACAACCGTAATCAGCAATGCTTCCAAGAAAGGCTCGCAGACCAAATCAATAGCACCGTATCCACAATCAATCATAAGCAAGAGAATCAACTCACCGCAGCAACGGACTTGTTGTTAGGATGCTTCTGCTTATACTGCACCCTGAAATCTTCCCTATATCCAGAAACAGATTGCACAGGAGAAACAAGTAAAAAGCCATAGTAAACCTCGATCGAACCGAAAAAACGCCAAAAATTCTCTAAAACGCCGGAATCAAAAACCTAATCGCAAAATCCATAGTTTTCCATACATGAAGATGAAAAATGCACTGGCAGGCCTCTTCGGCTTGTTAGGATCCTTCACAGCCTTCTCCTTCTTCGCGGTCTTCTTCCCAGCTCGCTGCGTCCCGGCGCCTTTCCTCTTCAAACTGCACAACGAGCCACGACGTCAAACAGGAGAGAGAACAGAAAAGAGACAAAAAGGCAAAAAGGAAAACGACATCTCCGCCATAGCAACAACAACAACAACAACAACGGATACAACAAAAAAAAAAAAAACAGAAGAAAAAGCGCGATCAGCCTCCATCTCCGGCGTTTGACCTAAAAAACTCGTATGGAAGAACAGGAAGAGGGGCGACGGACTCACCTGGCGTCGACTCTGGTCGTCTCCGCCTTCGCCTTGCCTCCTTTCATGACGAAACCTGCAAGAAAAAGCCGCGAAACCGGTGAGAATCGGCCCCGAAACCGGCGATGGCGCGGCGCCGAGCCAGCGCCGCTGCCGCTAGGGTTTCCTCCGCGTTACCTGTAAGCTTAGGGCCTGCGAGAGAGAGAGAGAGAGAAGGAGCGAGAGAGAGCGTGCGTGTGCGAGTTCTAGATGTGCTTTGTGTATGTGTGAGAGAAATATAGAGAGAGAGAGAGAGAGTGTATTAGATGTGCTCTGCTGTGCTGGTGCTTGTGCGAAGCTAGGGGGGATCTTTTTTTGCCCGGGAGAGAGTGGGAAAATGCCCAGGGGCAGTTCCGGGATTTCCTGGATCAGGGGGGCTCGGCAGGACTTCGAATCCGCGGAGCCCGTTGGGGTCCGGGGTTTGGGCGGGATTTCAAAAATCCCGATCCCGACTGCCACGTCACCGATCCGCGTGACGCCGCGCCATTGGCTGAGGGCCCTCCCCACCTCGTCTCCCCCCCCGCGCGAATCGCCTGTGTGGGAGGAAGGGGAAAGGGGAGGCCGACGGATCGAGCGGACACGTGGGGGGAGCGGGGGCTTTGACCGCACGTGCGAGGCCGGCCGGGGGCGCAATGACGAGTTGGTCCCTGTAATTGTTGGGGTGGTTGAAGGAGTGTGTCAGGAAAGAAAAACTTTGGGGATTGAAAGCGGCAGCGTTGGGTAGGGATAAGCATCGCTGGGTCATTGACTTCGGAGGGCAGAGGGTATATTCGTAAATGCGGATCCTTGATATTTTGGCGTGGGAGCTGGGAATTCTGGGGGAAGGGGAAAGATTTTCGATTGACGAGTGCTTTTTTGTTAAAGCAGCTTGCGTGGGTGAAAAATAAAATCTCTCTTTTGAAATGAATGAAAGGATGCGTTATTATGTAGGGTTCCAAAAAAAAAAAAAAAAAAAAGAGGAAAATAATGTGCGGTCAAGAGCGAAAAATTATATATATAGTAATTGTGTAATTAATTATTTTTTACAGTGCAGCAGAAATGAATAATTTATTATCTTGAAATTTATATATAAAATTTAAGGTTAATGGAACCTTAAATTTCAATGATATAATGCAGCAAGTTTCTTCTATTTGAGAATAACATGTACTTTCATTCTTTATCGTAACAAAAGTAATTATGATTCCTTAAAACTATTTTCAAGATTACTCAGCCTTTTTTTTAAAGGCTGCTATTAAGAAAAAATTGTCCAAAGTGTGCCTTTAAAAAAAAAAATTCAAAGCTCGTCTTTTAAATAACAGATGTATATAATTATTAAAGTATATGTTTAATATGAGATGGCCATAAATTTCGCTCGATTTAAAACTCTTAAATTTGTCTCCTCTCTCTACTCATGATAATCTCTAATTTTTCAAATGAGTTCTCCCACCAAAATTCATAAATACCAATAACATGCTATTCGATCCTATATTAGCTTGCCAAGTTTGTTAGGGCGGAGATTAGAACCTGAAAATGAGACATGACTTCCTCTAGTTGTCTAACATGATTAGGTCACAAAATTGATAGATAAAATGAGACAATTCGAAAGAGCAACGTGGCTTCAAATCCACAAAAAGAGAATGCTAGTTAATTTTTATGAATATCTTGGGATTGAGCACTTTTGACTTATAGGGATTGTCGAATCGTTTCTATGTTTAACGCACTCATATTTTAAATATGCCTCTACTTGCTACTTATTGCTGTTTTCACAGCTTAGCTCTGTTGGCCTCAACTACCCTCATTCTAATCTAACACAACGAAGTGGGCCCAAAATCCTTAGTGACAAGACAACATTCACGGCGGAATCCAAAGCCTAGACCCTCCAACAATGAATTGTTTTTATTTTAGAAAAATTCTTAGATTGACTACTACCAATAATAACAAACGTAGATATAAATCATGACGTCGGTGGTTGTTCATTTGAGGATTAAATATTTTATTTTGATAAACAATGTCTTAAAATTATAAAAAAGTGCTAAACATAATATAAATTCAACGTCTTTGAAATTTAGACACCTGAAATTTAATCATCTTCACGCAAAATATATGGTCAATCTTTCATGCCCAAATTATATTGAGTTCGAGAGACATCACAACATATATTTAAAATCTTTAAATTCTTAAATTAGTCAAAATAAACCTTAAAGTTGACAAATTAATTAACATCGAAACCCCATCTATTTCTGCACTTGTCCTATATATATATATATTACCAATTATTTTTTTTCCCACCACCTTAACGTTTTTATCTTGTCCCTCAATCGTTCCGACCTCGAGGCTTCAACGCTGTCGCACCAATTAGGGTTCGTCTCTCTCCACCATCGCAAACCGACGCTCGACCAGGAGGGAGCAGCGGGCGATCGTTCTCACCAAGATCGAATCGAACCAGCTTTCGCTTGATTCAAAACATGGCGGGCATGTACGGATCGAGAGGGTAAGTCCCCAACTCTCATCTAATTCTTGCAAAGATCGGCGTGCGTTTTGCTCGTTGCCTATGTCGTGTCTGTGTTTCTGAAACGGATCGAACCCTGATTTTTGTCGTGTCTGATGATTGTCGGAAGATGCGTGCTTGGAATTTGAGGTTTTTCTTCTTTTCTCGGTTTTGGGTAGGTATGGTCTGTTGGAATGAGCTGCTTACCTAGGCTGAATCAATCGCTTGTCTCATATAGTTTATTTGGTCGTCTTGAAGAGTGAAGATGGTTGTTTCTGTTTCGGTAGATTTGAGGTCCGATGAGTTCCCGTCTGCGAGGGTTGGAAGCGAAAATTCGCATTATGAGCTGTGAACAAAATGTTTTTTTTTTTAAATAACTGATCAGTGCTAATTATAATCCTAGAGAGGCGAAGGGATGGTTTGACACTAGTGTGTTATGGGTGTGTGCGCTAGAAATTGTTTTGGTAAGATTGTATTGTAAGAGAAACCGGGCGTGGGATAATACCATGGAGGCCTTTTCTTGTCACGGTTGAATTTTCTCTCTCTGCCTCACTGGGTTTCGATACTTTTGCTGATGTGTTTCTGAGAATTTTCTGTGACTTAGGGTTCGTATGTTTAAAGGAAAACTGCTTCTGGGTGATTGTTTAGAACTCATTGACGTACAAAAGATGTTTTGCATAGACTGAAAACATTAAATTTATATTCGAGGAAAGCGACTCATCTTTCTTGCAAGTAGGAAATCGCTTTCCCTAAATTACCAAACAAACGAAAACTAACCATTTTTCTTTAGAATGATTTCCGTGGGTAATGTTTTCCTTTAACACAAAGTTTTGAGGGAGACAAACACACCGATGACTTGTGGAGACGCTTTATTTTCCAGTTTTAGCATGATGCTCATGATTAATGGCTGTTGATGCTCTGTGCTTGATCAAAATCACATATCTATCTCTGTAATCAGATGCAAAGACTCGAATCTGCTAAGCATATTTAGTGGGAGTTGTTGCATGGTTCGTGTCATTCATCTCTCATTCTGTCTCAGATCTGACGTCCTGTCAACTTGCAAGTGCCTGTATGATCTTATGCCCTAACTAGTAGTCGGTTGTCTGTTGAATGTTGCTCGTGCCAAATATCTTCTTGCGCATCAAAACTAGTCTTTACATGTTGTCCAATCTACTTATCTTGCTCCTGAGCATTTGTAGGCCAGGTTAATTATTTGCTGTATTATTTTGCTGCTTCACTCTGTTTTCAGTTGCTATGGTGTTCTTTAAGTTGTCAGTTTAAATATTTCCAAAAGGATAATATAAGAAAATAAGATATAGGCAATGTGGGTGTGGGTTGGGTTTGGTTATATTAACGGGTTTAGTGGGGGATTCTTTGTTGGTATGAAATATTGAAGGGCAATGTTGGGAGGCGGGGGGGTGTCAGATGGGTACGAGGTCGGCTCAAAGAGACAAAGAATGATGGAATCGAATCCCTACTTCGCAGTGAGCAGCGGTTCGGGTGGATATCAACCTTTTGGATATGGTGGTGGCTTTCAACCCCCTTCCTTTCCAGTTGTTCGTCTAAGGGGACTACCCTTCAACTGCACGGACATTGACATCTACAAGTTCTTTGCTGGACTTGACATAGTGGACGTACTGCTGGTCAATAAGAATGGACGCTTCTCGGGAGAGGCTCTTGTTGTCTTTGCAGGAAACATGCATGTTGAGTTTGCCCTCCAGAGAGATCGACAAAATATGGGACGTCGCTACGTGGAAGTTTTTAGGTGCAAGAGGCAAGATTACTACAATGCTGTCGCTGCAGAAGTTAGCTATGAGGGGATTTATGATACTGACTACTTGGAAAATCCTACGCCAGCTCCATCTGGACCGAAAAGGTTTGATGATAAGGACCAAATGGAATTCACTGAAATATTGAAGATGCGCGGACTTCCCTTCTCTGTGAAAAAACCTGAAATAATTGAATTCTTCAAAGAGTATGAGGTGGTAAAAGACAGGATACACATAGCATGCAGGCCAGATGGCAAAGCAACTGGAGAGGCATTTGTGGAGTTTACCTCTGCAGAAGAGGCCAGGAGAGCTATGAGCAAGGATAAAATGACCATCGGGTCAAGGTATGTGGAGCTGTTCCCTTCAACTCGTGATGAGGCTAGGAGGGCTGAGTCAAGGTCCAGACAGTGATGGGTATAGTGAGGATGAGGGGTTTAATCATCTACTGAGGTTAAGCTTTGTATTTTCCTAGCTTAAATGTTACATTTCATATCCTTGTGAACCTTTTACTTGACAATGAAAGTTTCCTTTAAACAGTTTTGCACTTGCTAATGTTGGAAGATGTTTGCTTCATATTTTCATGTTGACTTAAAGGTTTTCATCATATGGTCTAGACAGTTGGCATTCTTTGCAGAGTAATAGCCCCTGGATTATTGTTTACATGATGTAATTCCAGTTGGGTATTTGAATTTGGCCAGTCCCAAGAAGAGATTGTTTTAATGAGCAATCATAATTGTTATGATCATGTGTACAAAAATGTTGTGGTCAGATTTCTTCTGAGTGGCCTATCACACAAGTGTTTGAGTTGAGATCAAAGGCTTTGGGATGAACTATGTATTTTTGTGCAGTTTTAATAGTATAATACAGCTCTGAGTTTGAGTTTGCATGGTTTTGAGCTGGCATTCTTCTTGTTCCTTTCTTAAAATTCGACTTCTGTGTGTTCCAGATGGTAAAAATATGAAAAACCGATCGTGTTGCTCTTTTACATCGAAGCATTACGTGAAGTTTTTGGAATTTGGTTATTTGTTGTTTGATTGATTCAACAACTTAAGCTAGCAAACTGGCTTCCAGGATAAAACAATGGGAGTTTCTTTTTCAGTAGTGGTTAACTGTAAAATCCAGATTCTACTCTTTGTTGGCGAGTTCCACATGTTCCACATGCGTCACATAATTTAAGGTTAGGATACGCTGAGTTCCCATCCACCAGGTTTCCTGAATTGTCAAGGCTTTTTAGTTATAATTAAGCCTGGGCGGATCCCTTTCTAACCACCGATTTTCCATAGAAACCTATAAGACATACTTTTCTTATTATTTTTCTCTCATTTTCCTTCAAATCCATTCATACAATGTCACAAATGAACAGATTTAGGTAGATCTGGTTGCGAACATAGTTTTTGGTGACGTGACATAAGTAGGCATAAGTATTAAAATCTATGTACATCGGCAAATCTAATTGAAACCAGTCAATTTTGTAGGTAGGTACATGTCACACTTGCAAAATAGTTTTCCTCTAGTTTAGCAATAAAAACTCGGAGATTTCTCTGTATATTTGTTTATTTTATTGCGTTGCTCCCTAAAATGAGCAAGAACTAAAGCAGGAACCAAAATCCGAGACGACAACATCATATCTTGGTACATGTCACCCTTGCGGAATAGTTTTCCTCAAGTTTAGCAATAAAAACTTGGAGATTTGTCTGTATATCCGTTTATTTTTGTTGTGTTGCTCCCTAAAATGAGCAAGAACTAAAGCAGAAACCAAAATCCGAAACGACATCATTTCGGAGTTTGGACTCGAGAAGGGAACAAGAGAAGGGAAACATCACGTAGTAGACTCTCTTGTTGCTTTAAGATCTGTTCTCGGACTCAACTTCGCCATCGCTGGTCGCCACACGCACCTAACTCTCTTCCTTTTTTGTCGAATTTTATTTAATTGGTTTCATTCTGATCGCGCATTTGCTAACATTATGGTCATTGGGATTGAACAGACAATTTTAACAATCAATGTCTTCATTGAGAGGTCAATGTCTTCATTGGTGAGTTAAGATGGGTGTCCTGTGATTGGAAAGTGACCCATGTCCATGCTCCATGTCCATGCTTTTGTCACACGTTAGTTGTGACAATCAATCTAGCACTCCCTATCCTGTGCAGTCTTAGGATTTCTCCCAAGCACCCTTACTTGCACTCAACTCGGTTGATTTAGCGCTCCCTAACCCATTCGACTCAATTAATCTAGCACTCCCTAACCATGCAGCCTAGGATCTCTCCACTTTACTCACGCTCGACTCATAAGGATTTTATGCGGCCTTTAAATTTTTCCCAAGCAAGCCTTACTCTCAATCTCTTGCACTCGACTCACAAGAATCTGACTCTTGATTTGTATTTCACTTATGAATAAGTTAATACAATGAGAGGAGGAGATCTCTACAGGACAAATCGTATCCATAGGTTTCATACAATGGAGATCCTATCTCCACAACTACTAATTACTCGTATTTATTACGCACTCGACTTACAACAATCTGACTCTTGATTTGTATTTCACTTATGAATAAGTTAATACAATGAGGGGAGGATATCTCTACAGGACAAATCGTATCCATAGGTTTCATACAATGGAGATCCTATCTCCACAACTACTAACTACTCGTATTTATTACGCACTCAACTTACAACAATTTGACTCTTGATTTGTATTTCACTTATGAATAAGTTAATACAATGAGAGGAGGAGAACCTATAGACAAATCGTATCGTATCCATAGGTTTCATACAATGGAGATCCTATCTCCACAACTACTAATTACTCGTATTTATTACGCACTCGACTTACAACAATCTGACTCTTGATTTGTATTTCACTTATGAATAAGTTAATACAATGAGAGGAGGAGAACATATAGACAAATCGTATCGTATCCATAGGTTTCAGACAATGGAGATCCTATCTCCACAACTACTAATTACTCGTATTTATTACGCACTCGACTTACAAGAATTTGACTCTTGATTTGTATTTTACTTATGAATAAGTTAATACAATGAGAGGAGGAGATCCTATAGACAAATCGTATCCGTAGGTTTCATTATGGAGATCGTATCTCCACAACTACAAATTACTCGCTATTTGCTCGTCCCAAAGTATTCTAGAACACTCGAGAAAGAGATATCGGTTCAAGTTGCCCGTTTCGAAGATCAGTCAAGAATGTCGTACAAATCCCTCTTGGATCATATGTTTCTTTGAGCCATGACAATTCATAGCCCTGGAAATTTCATGCCTTCTCAGTTTTTGCGTTTCTTGGAGGCCGGTAGTTTCCAGTTTTCTGAAGAACGGTCTCTCGCAGACTCACAGAATCTAATCAGCCACAAGTAATACGTATCATGAGATTCCAAGCGCAAAACCGTGGGGTGAGCAACCAAGCTCATTGTTTTTGTCCTCGTTCTCAGTCACACGTAACAGCGTTTTGTTTCGAGCTTTTAGTATGTTCATTCGCAATTTTCTGAAATGCTTTGAGTCCGGAGGTTAGTTGCTTTATACTTCTCCAATTTTGATCACGGGTTCTATCTTTCTTACTTTCGTTTTTTTTTTTTTTTTTTTTTCCGTTGGTGGATCCATCTGAATCCCCCTTTCATTTTAGCCTCGTCAAATACTGGTGTGGTTTGACTAAATTGCTTGCATTTAGGCCAATGATGCTCGAACCTGGTGCTGCAATCTTGAGATTTTTCTTTGCATTTTCTGCATTTACATGGCTGAGTTAATGCTGAGTAAGCGAAGTTAATGTTGAGTAAGCATTAGTCAACATATAGTTTGCACTTTGCTGTGCTCTTGCTGAAAATTTGTGATGATTCCGTTGTTTAACACAGAATCACATTAAGAGTTTCATTTTGCTCTGTTCTTTTTCAATAGATGCATTTCCAAATTTCTGCTTCTTGTGTGCACGGTAGTGACTTTCTGAATCAATGGGCAATTTCCTCATATCAGAAGGATTCATAAGCACCTAACTTCTGATCATCCCCTATGAATTGGAACAGGGCGAGCTAGTCAGCAAAATGCAAGTTTGGAGACTCTGGATTGGGGTTGCGATGGAGTAATTGTAGACGATGTTCACTTTCATGGCTTTCTAATGTAGCAGCCAAGTGGTGTAATTTGGGCTGGTACTTTCCCCTCCAGTGTTAATTCAGTTAGTGCTACTTGACAGCTTAATTTTGGCTGTCATCGTCATCATAGTGCTACTTAAAAGGCTGACGCTTTCCTTTCCTAGATGAGAGAGGGTGTAGAAGGCAATTAGTGGTCCATTAACAGTATGCTTCTTGTTTCGAGATGTTGAAAATAGTTCTGGTAATGCAACATTTATGGTCGTGTTTTAAGGAATAGCTGGAATCAGCATAGGTCACTATTGCTTACTAAAACTCTGGTGCAACTGGAGCCACATTAGTGCGCAAAGTATGTTGTCTCTTTTCTAGAGAAATCAAGTGAAAAACAGCATGCCAATTAGAACTAAGGGAAGAGATAATGAAAACATTTTGCCTCTTGAGCCTTCTTTCTTGTATGGACGCACGAGTTGCTCAAGTTGGCTTTGCATGGTGCCATTACTAAGCTTCCTTCTGCATTGTAAAGTTCTCACTGGACCCTTCTCTTTTGTCTCAACGCCTTTGAAACATTATCTAATCTCTTCTTGATTAAGCTGGACTTCACACTTCGCAGTGCCTCATCATGAATTTGTCATTTGCAGGTCATGTTTGCACGAATCGGCTGAATTTGCTTGTGGAACAAACAATGCAGCAAGAAAGCAGCAGTAGCAAGTAAAATCATGGGAACTTTTTGTGGTTTTTCGAGAAAGTGCTTATTCAGAGTCCTCTCAGCGAGCCTCCTGGTCACGTCGCCTTTATCATGGATGGAAACAGGAGATACGCTAAGAGGCCTAAGAAGGGGAGGGCTACACGGCCAATACAAACTTTTATCTTTTATAAACTAAGCCATATCCTATTGGAAATTATAGAACTTCTAACACATTAAGATCTAATGCAAATGCTACGGTTCTTCATGTAAACCAATCACATCACCGTTTACTCTACTGAGCACATAAATTTTTGTAGCATTCACAAATCAAATAAAAAAGAGAGAATTATTCACATTCTATCAAAATGGGAAAACCAATGTTTTTATCAGTATGTAATTGATAATAATTGATTTCCATGGGAAGATAACTAAGAGTTTGGTATTGATGGTGACATGGAACTTAACCTAGACATCTATGACTCCAGAAAAGAACTTAAAAGAAGCTGGAAGCTTCAAAACTCTTGCCCAAATGTTGATTGCATTAGTCTAACCAGAGTCAAGGTAGTGGCCTGTTGAATTCTGCATTCTTTGGAATTCTTTTACAGGAGAGCTATTAAACATGAGCCAGCAAAAAAATTACATCACGACAGGAGGCACGGAAATGCCATGGAGGCTACAACCGTAGCAATTTAGAGCAAGATATATGAACTCTCGGCTGAGCATCACTCCATGAAATTTAATTATATTTAAACTTCCTTCCTTGAGCGATTTTGGTATTTGATACCTAGAGATTCTCAGGATAATCCCTCCAATGCCACCAACTGGACCATATCCCATATCAATAAGTGCTTCCCCATATGTTGAAGCGTTTTTCCCACATCTTGAAATACAGTCTCTCTATTCGCTGCTCGTACTTCAGTTATCCGGCCCTCATGCATAACTGCTTTAATTTTCTCCCTGATGGTGACCAAACGGGTGAAATTTCCACGACCCGAGCCACTCATCTTGTTGTAAAAATCCAGAGAAAGGGTGTTAATGGACCGCTTTACCATTTCAGTGTCATCTAACAGTGGTCAAACTTGTGCAGCCAAGGCGCGCCACCTTTGGGTGAACGATCTGAAGGACTCTTTCCTCCTTTTCTCGGTGTGATTTAGTACTTTGCACGTTGGGCAATCTCAGTGTTGTATTTGTACTGTAGCACAAACGCTTCTGCCAATTCCTCTCACTTCTCTATCTTTTCGGGCTCAAGCAGGATGTACCATTGTAAAGTGGGCCGGATAGACTCCTGGTATTCTGAAATATGTTTCCCACACTTTAATATACCTTTCTAAGTGATCATTTTGCCTTCTTTTCGGATACCTCAGATCAGGCTTCGCAATTTACGCGTCGGCAATGCATTGCAATGTGACAGCACACCTTTTTGCAGAAAGATGCGACTCTCTAGAGCAGAGGAAAGAGCACATGATATCACACAAAAACCTCAACTCGCTTGCTCAACACTGCTCAGCCTTCACTTGTTTTGGTCGGCCGATGATGATAGCGTCGGTGAAGCAGGAAACGACCATGTAGTCGTGCATTGTCAGTAGACACAGTATCAAATACAAAATAAAGATTGCTCAGAAGGATTACTACTGTAACTTTCATTCTCAAGTTCTTTAAACCTGGCCTTCACAACATTCTCACTGTCGTACTGAAAAAAAATAAACTGATCAGAATGCGGGACTGAAAAGAGAAAATAATGTAAGCAGTTCCCAAGAATGTTTTGCATGACAACGAGCTCGTCTTAGCACAACTCTGCCACCAGTTGACGGCCACAAGCACTCACAAGTTAATCGATTCAAGGTACACTTCACTAGACGCTATGGTGCCTACAAACTCCACCAGGATGTGTAGAGAGGTTCTCTTCTCGTTTACGTTGCAGAGCAGACTTTCAGTGAGACTCAAGTCAACCATCCTCCACCAGATGCAGAAGACATCTATGCTACTCATTTCCTTGAAGATTCTGTTGTAGATAAGGAGAATGATGCTAATGTCCAGGGGAAGCAACAAACCTCCAAGGTACAATTTGATCTTCCAAGTTACCTTCATCAGTCCACGTTCACAAATCAATTTTATACAATCTTAACTACTAGTATCTAAGTGCACGCGATTGGTGATATTAAGGTTTTAACATAAACAGCAACATTTCTCTTTACTGAGTCGAGTCCTTGTCCCGTGGTGTACACTGTCCAGTAGATCTAACGATTGGGAACTGCAACAAGCGAGAAATTAGTTACGTAAATGTGGGTCGATTCTCAACAGTCAAAACACGTTTTCATAGAGAACATTCAGATTGAAGATGGCTGTCGATGCTAGCTCTGGCGATCTCAATCTCCTTGTTCCTAGGAAACACGCCATCTCAGACACCTACAACGCCACCCATTTGGATAGCAGGCTGCCGAGGGATTGTTTCTTTTCTCAAGTAGTCACACTTCAGAAGGAACCTACTTGCTACTGCGTTTGCGTTTGCTCCTGAGCCTTCCTTGTTTATCCCCACCCTGCAATTTATGCTCCATGCTCCTGAGCCTTCCTTGTTAATCCCCACCCCGCAATTTAGCCAAATAAAAGGGGTTGAAGTTCTTTATATTTGAAGCTTCCTCCAAATTTTAAGCATTGCTGGTTAAAGTTGAATTTAGGCTAGCAGACTAATCCGAGCAAGGCAAGATGGAAGACTAGATGTATCAAAAAAGAAAAAAGGTTTCACATAAACATGGAGCATAAAATAGATATGTTTGAATAAGTGTCAAATCAAGCCCAGGAGGCATATACGCACGAAATCTAGGATAAAAATAGTTTTATGTGTAGTTTCAACCTTAATGGGGTAGCAAATAATCACAACTCAAATTATTTATACTAACCATTCAACTATTGAACTAAGAGAGGCTGTGGATCTCCTCTCTTTCCTTCCGCCACAAGCAACGGCGTGTACAGGCAAGTATTCATGCAAGACCCCAAGCCAAACCTAAAATGGATCAACACAATAATGTCCAATAATTTGGCAATTATATTCCAGTATTATAATGCAAATGAGACATTATAACTCAAACCAACAATATATCTGAAACCAAATTGTATATGGGCCACCATCCTATTGAAAATTAAGGAACTTCTCTAAATTATTAGAGATGCTGCTATTGTAAACTCTATATGAATTGCCCAGTATAAATCTATGGCAGCCGTATCAAATTGATTTTTATGAGAAAACAAATCTTTTTTTGTGATAATAACTTGTTAATTTCCATGGGAAGGGCGTTGATGGCCACATTGAACTGCAAAGTTCAAAATTGCATCAGGCTAACAAGAGCAAAGGCGGTGACCTATTATTTTGTCCTATCGTGACTCCCTTGGAAGCTATTAAGTCTACTAGAAGTAGTGATCTGTATAACATGCTTCAGAGACATATGTAAGCGCAATAAGGATTGCAATTAACTTTCTATTCAAATCCTTCAAAATATTAAAAAAAAAAAAAAAAAAATTCCTCATTTCACCTCGTTATTCCCCATATTATTAACCACATCTCCGAAATTTTAAACCATCTGTCTTAGCCTTATCATTTGTGTCCGGTATATTTCTTTGACCATATCTCGAAAGATAAGAACAATAAATTGTCAATTCCACCCACAAACAATACATGCTTCCATATCTCCATATGTAACCTCCGCTCCACACTTTTTGGCCTCCCTCACCGCCACAGCAGGAAATGGAATGTGCGAAGGAAATCAACAGAACGACAATCGCCGTCAACCATCCCTTTTTGCAGCGTAGCTGGGTGGGTGGTGTGATGGCCTGCACACATGATAATGCTGCCACCTGGAAAGCCAAGAGCCGCCCCACTTTAGAATCAATTTCTTTATCCATTTATTAATACTTTTTCTTTCAAACCAATGACAAAAGATGAAAATGGCGGGCCAACAAATGTTTGAAATACATTTTTGAATGTAATGAGCCTATCCTCTCTTCCCTATTCATATTCCATATCAAAACGGATCACTAATCCAAGACCAAAATAATATTTTGGAGGAACAAGCTTTCCACCTATCCATTATTTGAAGATGGAGAGGAGCAAATGTTGGAGAGATTAGGGAAGAAGGATGAGCGCATGAAAGGGATGGCAGTGATCTGACATATTTCAGAGGCGCAAGCGGACTGTAGTGAGCTTTCTATTCAAATCCTTCAAAACATAAAAAATCACCTCATCTCACCTCATTATTCCCCATATTACTAACCACATCTTCAAAATTGTGAATCCCTCCCTTGGTCATCAGTCATTTGTGTGGAGACTTGGAATCGCTGGATATCCATCCGTGGCTCCCTCTGAGTTGTCAAGCATGTTGAGCAGGTCGCCAGACTCTCTAATTAACAAGCCACCACCAACTCTGCAATTTATCCTTGTGTAACTCAAGACCTGGGGCCGGATGGCTCCTCCTCACTGTCCCGGCCCGTCAGGATCCATTGGGCCGAACCAAGGAGTTCTTTTCCGGCCCAAATTGGATACTGAAAAAAGAAGCCTTTTTAAGCCCACACGTGGGGAAACCAAAATAGAATTGAAAATCCAGCTCTATTTAGAATTAGTCTAATAACCTTAAATAACTGTCAACTTTAAATTTAATCCCAATTCTATTATAAACTTTCTTTTATCTCATAATAAATTTCATAGGTTTAGTTCCAATTTATCATAATTTATTTTTGTCTCATAAAAAACCGTTAATGTTTACTTAAGTCCCATATTTACCCTGTTAACACTTTGTCCAAAATTGCCCTTAATGATGTTATATTTCTACATCATTACTCTAATTTTTCGCTGAATTTTAGATCCAAGAAGACGTCTTTTGGAGATGAATTTCCATGTTAGCCCAAACTACGTCTTCTTGGATAAGAAATTTAGGTAAATTTAGGGCAATTAGGGTTTTCCCAAACTACATCTTTTGGAGGTGTTTAGGATAGGGGGTGTTGTGACCTATCTTTCGGGAGAAGGGAATAAGTTTAGGAGTATTACTAAAAGACAGACCCAACGGCCTATGATTTAGACACGGGTCATCTCAAGCCCATACCTTGTGTGATATTATATTTTAAATTGACTCTAAGAGAATTTTCTAAAAATGAATCGCCACTAGCCTATTAGAATCAGTTAGAAATTAAGTAAAATATGAGAGTGTACCTCCTACCCAACTAGAAAATCTAGGGCTAGGGACTTGATTACAATGACTAACTAATTAGTGCTCTTTCGATTCATAATCTTGTTTATTCAAATTTATTTTTTTTGGTCAAGTAGTCTAAATTGATTTTATATCTATTTACTAACATATGAGGTGATCATGTGGATACATAATGAAAATCATTAAAAAACATTATATGAGATAGCAAATACCTAACACTAAGAAAAAAATAAATGCTAATCCTAACTATACTAAAGGGAAGCCTAAATCAGTTTAAGCACACAATCAAAGGCAATTGTCTTTAGGGATAATTGAAGCCCTAAGGTAAAGCCTTAAGGGTTTGTTCAACTTTTTTAGTGCAATTTTAAGCCGAGGGGCTTCCATTTTCTAAAGAGGAAAATTACCTAAAGAGATTATTTCTTAAACTTTTTGGAGGAATTCTAAATTTTTAGAAATTTTTTGACTTTTTTTTTTGTAATTTTTCAATTTTAAATAGTCTAATTTTTTATACTATATATTTTTTATATTTTCGAATTTCTAATAAAAATAATTTTTTTATTACGAAATAAGGGACTCGGGCTGGGTCCTAGGGCCAGGTCAGAAAACGGACTGCCGTCTGATCCTTCGTGGGTTTGGGCGATCCATACGAATAAGGCTTTCAACAAGCTCTGTTTCAAAATGATCTAAGCCCACCTTCTGAAATAATTATACTAAGCCCAAACTCAACTAAATACCAAAACCAGCCCATATTTGCCAAGCTTCGACTCGAGTCCAACGCCCACTAATCCCATTGCTAGAGTTCAGCCCAAAATCTCCGTTCCCCTTCCTCATTCATTCTGTCCTCGACGCTCCTCTCCACTGTTCCAACCCATGGACGAGGAGTTTGAGAAGCCTCAGACAAAGATTACGACTAAGAAGCTAGAGCACAAACAAAACACTTCACAGTGGGTATAAAAATATCCTTCGCCCGACTTCCATCATCAGCTACCGTATCCAGGCATCACTGCCGTCCAGCACCCATCCAAGATTTCACAAAATATGGTTACAATGTGGTTGGGCCAAACAATGGCATTTTAAGGATCTCAATAAACAAACTGGTATAGACTGATACAGGACAAAGAAGAGGGCCAGCAAAAAAGCCGCAAATCGTACTAAAACTCGCACTAAAACTTCGACACACCAGTTCACCAAACGAACACTATATAGAACAGAACATGGCATGCTTGGGTTTACTGGTACGCTAGCCAAAATAAGAGAAAGATGCTCACGACATCGGTTTGAACATTTCAGCAAACAGCTGGCGAGCGCAGATTGAGAGGAAAATATCGACCGCTTTTAGAACCCGAACTCAAGTTTGGACTCAAAAGAAATCATCACCAGACAGCTTAAACCCAGCATGTGTACGTGCTTAAGGAGATCGAGTCTCGGCTTTGCTTGGATCAAAATAGCGCGGGGTAACAGGGATTCACGAAAACGACCGTCTAATCCCGGAGTTCCCTACCCGACTCGGAGACGGCGGCTAGCGGGCCAGCTCGTGACAAATCGGGCTATGGTCTGCCGCCTTGGTATCTTTGAGCTGGGATCCTTGGGCAAGGGAGGTTCGAACCAAGTAAAGAAACTCACCGGCGGCGCGGAGATTTGGGGAGCGAAAGATCGTGTGCTCGAGGGCGTCGGAGAGGATCCGGGCGAGGCCGATCCGCTAGAGAACTCCTTCTCGCTCTCGAGTCTCACTCTCTCCGCCACGCTCTCTCTCAGTCCCCGAGAAGAAGGAAAAGACCAGTAGAATCCCTCCTTTCCCGAGCTCACTCGTGCCCTTGAGCTCACTCCTTCCTCTGCCAACCTCTCTCTCTCTCTCCCTCAAGCTCTCGCAAACTCCCTCTCTGATTTCTCTCTCTCTCCAAACCCCCTTCAACAGCTTGTTACTCTCTCGCTTTTAAGCTCCCGCGCACATGCCTCCTGCCGTGCCAGCTGCTGCCGGCATGGCCCCGACCACCCATTCTCCCGGTCGATGCCCTCCATCTTCTGGTCTGCTTTTCCGTCCAGTCCTTCCTGTCTCCTCTCTTCAGGTAACGCTCAGAACAAAAGGAAGGGAGCCAGAGAGAAAAGGAGAAG
The DNA here is from genome assembly GCA_017140185.1 of Eucalyptus polyanthemos subsp. polyanthemos. Classification (NCBI taxonomy): domain Eukaryota; kingdom Viridiplantae; phylum Streptophyta; class Magnoliopsida; order Myrtales; family Myrtaceae; genus Eucalyptus; species Eucalyptus polyanthemos. The sequence continues at coordinate 35,928,162 of CM029466.1, read as the reverse complement.
GCCGGGCTAAGGGGAAAAGAAGGAAAAAATGGGCTGGGCCTAAACGAGAAAGAGGAAGAAGAAGGAAAGAGAGAAGGCCGGGCCTGCGTGCCCCCGGCCCGGTTTCGATGCTTATTTTCCTTTTTTTAATTAATTAATTTTTTTAAAAAATAATACTTATGATGCAAATGTTCCTAATGTCCCTATGCGATTGTCCTAGTGTCTATACTAGTAATGCAAATGTTTTTAATACTAGTGCTAGTAATGCAAATGTTGCTAATGTCTATATACGATGGAATTCTAATAGATATTATCTTTGCTAGGGATTAAAAATTAATCTATAATTTTCTATACAATTTAAAATCTAAATGAACATGCTGGCCAACCAGCCTTCTTGCCGAAGGACTGGCCTCGTCCGGAGTTACCCTTGGGGACATTATCCCGTGTTTCTTCCCCTCACTTGCCTTTAAATGGCTTGTGGGGAGAAGACACCCTGGGATATCCAATTCAGGGTGGAGTAGTTTAAAGACCTACTCAGGTCTTAATAGATATTATCTTTGCTAGGGATTAAAAATTAATCTATAATTTTCTATACAATTTAAAATCTAAATGAACATGCAAAATTTGAGTGTCAACAGAGGGTAAAGCTTCTACAAGGTGTTTGGCCTAGGCAAGACCAACCATGACCATGGCTAGTAGCTGGCGTTGCCTATGGCTCGCCATTGACAAAAGGAAGAAGAAGAAAAGAAATCAAAAAAAAAAATTATCAAAATTTCCATCTTATCTAATGATATTAAAATACCACTTAGAACGGTTAGTATCCAAGTTGGCTTGTTAGTCAATTCATCTTATCTAATGTATTAAAATATCCGATGTAGCTTGCAGTGAAATTTAGGCTGCGTTTGGTTGTATTTCTTTTTTTTGTTTTTAAACATTTTTTCTGTTTTTTTGTTCCTGGGAACAAAAAAGGAACAAAAAAAAAAACAGAAACAAGAAACACAAATGAGAAACACATTTGAGTTTCTATTTTCTTCTTCTTTTCTCTTTCGCCTGTCGCCGGCCTCGGCCATGGCCGGTGACCGGCCGACGAGGGCCGGCGGCCCCGCCCAGCCACGGCGAGGCCGACGTTCGCCGTCCCTCGGTGAGGCCGACCTCGCGCCGGCTGGGCGAGCTCGCCCGGCGGCCGGCGAGCCTCGGCCTCGCACGCGGTGGCCGGCGAGGCCGCGCCTCGCCGGCCGGTCATGGCCAAGGCCTTGGCCGGCGGCCGCCAAAAGAAAAAAAAAATGAAAAAGAAAAAAGAAAAAAAGGAAAAAAAGAAAAAAATAGAAAAAATAAAAGAAATAAAAAAATTATCCAAATTTACCAAACATGTTGCTGTTTATTTTTTATTCCCGAACAAGTTTACCAAACACGTTTTTTTGTTCAAAAATTGTTCCCCGTTACAGAAACAATTTTTTCTATTTCTTCGCCTAACAATTTTTAAAAAAAACACAAACAAATGCGCCCTTATATGCTCTAGATATATATATTCCATCTATTGACTTGACTTTGTTAAATTTTGTATCAAATGATTGCAAAGAGTGGTCTGTCTCATGATTTTCAGTTGAGGCTAAGCAATATCAGAGTTCGATTCTGCTAAATCCTTGGCACTTTAATCTTGTAAAACAAACTGGTATTTGGAAAATCTAAAATACCACCTATAACTCATCTAGACAAAGCATCGACTTCAAACGCCGTATTTTCCTGAGATCCACGTATAACTGGTCTTTCCTCTATATCAATTGTTTTTTTTTTTAATGAAATCATAGATGTTCATCCCCGGTTTCCGCATTGCATGGGATGATCAGTTCGTAAGATGCATACAGCAGGTTATAATGGTAGCAATTAACCTTTTTTGCCATATAATTAGAAAAATAGCCATTGTCATCAAGAGACTTCTGCCCAATTTTGAAACGCTGAGACATGACATCCAAAATTTCATGGGTCCAAAACACATACATAAGGGCATTTTCCATTATAGCACAAACAGAAAAATGTGGAAATCCTTCTTGCAACCTTCAATAGGCAAAAGAAGTGTAAGTGAGATCTTCAAGACAAAAGGAGATGCAGACATTTTTCTTTATCTGGAACAAAGCAACATTACATACATTCAAGTAGTGCAAACTTCATACTCAAGTCCAATCATAAACATGCCTGGCTTTCTTGGGCAAAGATCATCTGGCACAGAGAAACCTATAAGCAATACGATATTCTGCAGGAAACGGTGCTGTTCAGTAGCAAAAATGAAGAATGCATTCATCTATTCCATCTTACAAAGAATTGAAGGATAAGATCTCTCCCATATGTCAGCACAAGTTTTTTCCACCTTCAAGGCAGCCCTACCAACCTCAAATCTAATGATGAAAAGGAAAAGGGAAGTGCTGAAGGTAGTGATATCCTAGACTAGAAAAATTATCAAACAGTTGTTCTAACCAGACCAAACCTAGAAGGATCCCAATTTTCTTTCTACAAATACAAGTCTTAGCCATACCATTTCACCAAAGTGCTTGTTGTGCATATACAGCTCCCCGTCATCACCAGACTCTACAAAGAAACCACGAATGGGTTCAGAAGAATTTTCATTTTCAGTACTTGGTTAATTGGAGCATGATATGAAGAGTAGATGGGCTATCCTGATGTAAATGACAAGATCACCTTCCAAGAATCACCGTCCACCATTCCCAGCCAGGGCAACAACCAGGCCACTGTCACAACTTCTGTCCAAAAGTAGAAGCTATAAGCAAAGGCATGTAGAAAGAAAACGGTAGAGATATATCCCCAATACAGAAAGAAAGGCATGACCAGTCACTGAAAAATGGGCTAAACTGGTCAGTCACTCATTACTATGCCATTGATAGCTTAAGGCTAAGAAGATATATGAGAAGTAGATGCTAGAACTATCCATCAAATCAGCACAGAAAGGGAGTCATTAGCAACAGCTTCAAGCACTGAATAAAAAGTACTACTCATGAGCTCCAGATGGTTGAATACATATTAAACTATTTCCAAGCTCTTGGCAACACTTTATGACTATGTTCCAAAGCAAACCTGAATTTTCGACTGATTCTAAATTCCTGAGTCAGGATTGCACAAATCATGCACCCAGATCTCGCATCCATTAGACCCTGATTTGCTACCAAATCATCAGGAAGAAGAAATTAGTGATGACTCCCAACAAAACAAATGACCATGCAGAATTCCAAGTCTGACCTACGGTGGACATCGATGAGACCATTACTCATGTACTTCCACAGCTCAAAAGCAAGGCAGAGTCTTATATTTGGATACATCAGTCAAACTTCTCTGATCCTTTCTGTTCTTCCACTCATATGCTGAATTTTTGTCCTTGCAAAATTCATCGACTAGATAAAATGCCTCTAATACGGCAAAGCTCAACTCATGTTCAAAATTTGAAACTTGAAACAAGAGAAATAAGCAGTTTCTCCCCACCATCCACATGCACATCTGTAATCTTATACTCTGCTCGAAACTATAATAACCAACCACATTATGCCATTTGACGATACAGATCCTATAAAACTATGGCATACCTTTTTAATACAAAAAGAACCAAGCTCAAATCCTAGCAACCTACACTGACTTGCCAGTAAACTAGGTTTCCCACCGTCTAAATCACCCTCTGAACTGGCCAAACGATTTGCAACAGAATAGAAATCGATTTTCTTCAAAGGCTCGAGCCAGCCCACTAAGACTCACCTAGGTCTGATCATTTCTATGAAGAAAATTTTGAGTTAACATTACAACAAGTCTCAAACTAGTACACTCGCATCACATTTATCTTAAATTAATTTTCATATAAAAAAAAATCCTAAACTAGTACAACTACCATAATCTTAAGGCAATATTTTTATGCCCCCTACTCAACCCAATCCATGCAGTTAGTCGACGCTTGCACATCAATCAGATTTGATTCCATCCAATATTGGGTCACTGGTAACTCGAACATTTGAAATCTGTCACATCATTTAGTATATTAATTCAAATGTTAATTCTCACTCAATTTTATCTTGGATTAAGTCCATTTTGGACCGTCAAAAATAACATTTGCAGCAGAAATTGCACTATTGATATATCTTACGGTAATAGATAGTAGGTCAACATGTTCTGAAAATTCCGCCTTCTCTTTTAGGCCCACACAGGCATGAATCAATCACCTCTAGATAGGAATACCACAAACCATTTACATCACATAAACGTATACTCAACCATCCTGCAAGTTGTGGTAATCAACCTGAATTATTCGATGTTCATTGCTGATAGACCATTGTGATAAGCTGAAGTACTCCAGAAAGGGAGAGCATTCCTCATCTACGCAGCACATGGAGATGAATCTGTATGTTTCAATCAAGAGTCTAGGGAATCATTTCACGATATAGCTGTCCAAATCCTCAGATTTGGAGATGATCTGACAGTCTTCTGCCACAACCAACCATCAGAACAATACCGAATATGAGCCACAAAGTCCACACTACTGCTCGTGGATACATTCACTCTATAAGCCTTGCCGGGATCCAACTGCAGTAATCACGTATAATCTCACAGCGATAGTTCACTGCAGGATGTGTAAACATCGAACATAAAATAATAACTTCACGTATTGGTGATAGTAATGTAATCAGTAATGCCCATGCCATTATAGCTGTGAAATTTTTCTGCATTAGATGCACTGAAAAGTAGAAACATACCTAGATTTTTGGTCAAAGTCCTCCGTAATGGCTAAACGTGTTTCACACAATTTGTACTAAGTCTCTGACTCTTTTAAACTTGTAGGCCCTGAAACCCAACATTGTGCTTAATGACTTTACAATCTATCTTTTCATTCCATTCCCCATCGAAAACATGCAGAGTGATGCTCTCCAGTTTTTCCAGAAGATCAGTTTTTGTTCCCCTAGCTCTCGATTCTACTCAGTTGCTGATGTCTCAGATAAATGAAAGTCTCATCCTTGAATTCCAAAATAGTGGATGGTGCAGCACCTCCAATTATCTTTTCTTTTTTTTTTTTTTTTTTTTTTTTTTTTGGGGGGGGGGCGGGGGTGGGTTGGGTTTCAAATCTCCAATGCCTGTGGCCTGCCAGATATTAGAAGAGTTCAGAATGCAAATGTCTTTGATGTTTGGCTGCAAGAGATAGACCGACTTCAGTAGATCCCTAAGAATCTTCAATAAAATTGGAAAGGCAAAACAATTTTCTCTAACTTCCTTTCCTAGAAGAAACATAGTTATAATCCCTGAGAATATTCAGTCCCATAAAGATTACAAAAGGAATGATTCGCACGTGCATCCTTGAGTACTGACAAGTTAAAGCAGCTAGCTGTCCATGATTTCACCCGTGATCGGCTTATGTGGGAACATGTACAACTATCAATGGCATTTCTGGTTCACTGTTGTTCAGTCATTGTACTTCCAGAAGGAATGATACATAGAAGATTTGAGTGTCAAAGGGAATTGAGAGTCAATAAATGACTTGCAGAAAGTCCATTTTAGTATAGAAAGAAAAAGAGATGATGCACAATACATGTCAGTACTGTCACCTAAGGTTAGGATTGGGGTTTAGCAAACGAGTGAACAAATGTGCAGCTTCTGACAAAAATTCCACCAGGGCCAAGTCAATTGTGTACTCCTTAATCTTACCATTGCCCTTTAGACTGACTCCAAATGGATGTCTTCTGCCAGTGACACAAAGAAACAAGATGCAACCAAAATACATCAACTGAGCATGTTTGATGCCTAGGAAAGAGTTGTTCAGGCTTGTAATCCTGGGCTGCCACCATCTGCAAGAGAGATATCATGCATTCGCACTTGTTAAAGAGACATCGTCACTCAGACACATACAGATGTGGCAGCACGGATTCGACGGTCAATCAAAGGAGAGTGGAAGAAGGTATTAGATCTCCAAAATCATAGCACAATCTAAATGGCAAAATCGTTGAGTGATCCATCTTTCAATATAAGATCTTCTTTAGAAAAATATACAGCCATTACAACAGAAATTATACTGCTGAAGGTTTTAGTACCACCTAACAGATTGAGAACTGCATAGATCAATCTTAATTGCAATGCAGATCTAGGGTCCAGGTAAAGCTATCAAGAGCATTTACCAGTGACATGATATCCTGAGGGAGACTAATCGCTGGGGAGGAGTTTACTACTGCCCAGATCACATTTTGCCACATAATTCCTTAGTAATCAAAACATTTTGAAGCTTTAAGGTCTTGATGAATTATTCCTAAGCAATGCAAATGGACAAGCCCTGAGCCCACATCCCTGTATGACAATACAGAGTAGATCTTAGGACCTAAAACAACAAGACATCTGAACCAAATGATGTTTTCCATTAAACAAACAGACAATCAAGATCAACGAAGGCAAGGTTGGTGAACAAGGTGGTTGTGTGCCCTCTACCGGTAATTCATAGCAGCTGGAAACAGAAAACCTACATGAAGGAATGGGTTGACAGTTATGCCCCGATTGAAAGAAACTTCTCTAACACAAAATGAAAGGAGACATGAAATAATGTCAAGACGACGATAAAGAATAAATAACTATTAGGACTAACTTTAAAAGAAAAATGTGGAAAGGATAATTCTGTATTCTGATCAACTACCACAACAAGCTGGGTGACAAATTTTGAGATGACAAGAGGGAAGAACTCATTCACGGGGAGAAACCTGAATCTGGACCAACATGAGGACTACTAACTCAAAACTGATATGACATGACCTTTTCTTCAAAAACCAGTTCTTTCATATTGAATCGAATTTAAAATATTTCGGCTTAACACTAAATAATACTAATGGCTGAAATGAACAATGTAACAAAATACGAATTGCCACCCCTGTGACTGTGAGCCATACGTTGTCAAAATGGGAAAGCTGTCACTTTGTCACTAAATGGTTACAATCGGACTATCATAGTGAAAAACCGCCCACTTCAGCCTAGGTAACGATAATGACCTTAATCTATGACATTGAGACGCGTGAGGTTCAAAACTCAGTCCATTACATTGAACCCATCAGGGCAACTCAAGGCCAGTAACCGCCTAATAATTGCCTGTCTCATGTATGACTTGGAAATTGCTGCTTGAGAAATGATTCAATGCCAACAAAGGAAGAGGTCTAAAGGCCTTAGTTTGATTGAGGCGTGGATATCATCTCTGTAAACATGCTCGATAGTCATTTAAAAGTAAAACATAGGCAAGCAAGCACAAATTACAATAAGAGGTCTGCATTTGTCAGTTGTAGGAGTGCCAACAGAAGCAAAATTGTGCGGTAGTCTCATAGATCAAACCCTCTTTTTTACATTTCACGACATAAAAAAATAACCGCGATGCTGCATCGTCCCCTTGACTGGATCCAATCGCAAAGGTGAGACGGTGGCAAATCTTACTTTTCAAAAGAAGAGATTGATCCCACAAGCAAAATTATATGTCTGAAATTTTTAGTCAAGACTGTCATGAGCACCTTCCCACTCAAGAAAATGCCCATAAGAGGAGCGATGAGGGACTCAAGATCTGGGAAATGTACTTCAAAAACCGAGGAATGTAGTTAGTAATATGGGGAATATGATGAGCCATAACCTTCCCGATGGAATGGAGGGCCTTGGTATCTACATATTCCCCAATTAATAACTACGGTCCCCAGATTTTGTCATGCCTGCTCTTCGTTGGGATCTGATTCAAGCGACGGAGCTAATCCCTCAGCCATTGTATGTCGAGGGCCATACCATGTCGAGCGGGTCGCCAGTGGGGGAGAGGGAGAGCGAGAGAGAAATGCTTCGGAGAGGGTTTCATCCGTTTACTTTTCATGTTGTTCTCCTAGCATTTTATATTTTTATCCCCACCTACGAGAACAATCGATCTCCACCCTTCAACGTGTTGATGAATCAATGGCCCTGATGCTTTATTGAGAGGTGCACATGGATACATGACGTGGCGTGATGTTTCGATAATTACATAACGGTTAATACTATAAAAAATTCGAAACTGACATATCTATCATAAATTTACTTAAAATTAGTTTTTTTAATTACTAAAAACTTCAAATTGATATGACTTTGACAAATTTAACTTCCATTAATTTTCATTAAATTTTGTTGTTAAGTGGTAAAAGACGAGCGTATTAATTCGGAGTATCATTCTAGCGGAAACTTATTAAATGTAAATTTATCACAAATATATCATTTTTGGTTTTGAGTGATATTAACCCATATATAAATCATTATTTGGTAACTATGAAGATGTTGATTTTGTAATTTTAAAGAAAGATGGCTTGCTTTAGAGAAGAATGAACTTTCTCTTGTAAGTGATTTTCCTTTTTTTAGGGAAATTATAAATAAAAGGCCTAAAGTGTCTTTAATTTCCAATAAATGCTTGAAATGAATCTTATTTCAAATAAAGGGGTCTAAAATGCATTTATCTTATTAAATCGAACTCGATAAACCTTGCCCAAATTATAGAAAGGGCCTCAGTTGTGGCAAGGGCAAGTAGGCCCTCGTTAAGGACCGACAACCAACATTAGCCATGGTCGATACCCCATTAGTGATGGGCAGCAACCACAAGCAAGAGGGCTTGCCTTCATCATTGGTGGGGCACGCACAAGCCTTCACTTGCTTATTTATTATAAATATGAGTATTTGTTTAAGTTTGTTTTTTATTTTTTTTTTTTTTTAGTTTGACTATTTATGGGGAAAAAAAGGAAAGAAAGGGAAGAAAATAAGAAAATGTAAAATGAAAGAGTTGCCCTTGACCATTTAGGCTTTTATTTAAAATAAGGTCAACTTCAAACTATTATTCAATAAAATGAGTGTATTTTAGGCTCCTATTTGAGATGATGTTCATTTCTTGCCCTTATTTGAGAAATTGATAACATTTCAGCTTTTATTTTTAAATCATAAAATTTTAAATTAGCCAAAATAAAGCCGCAAAGTTCTCAAATTAGTTAGTGCGGCGTTATTTCTACCCCTAAATAACTAAATCCACCCCATTTACACTAAAAAGACAAAAATACCCCCAATGTTTGAATTACAGTTTTAATGTGATGACCCACATATAACAATAATAAAACATTTCACCTGTTTGTTTTTTAGCGTATTAAAAAAAAAAAAGTGCATTCTTAGATATTGGTGAAGTAATTCCAGTTGGGGGTTGAATTTCTGCGGTCCCAAGAAGAGCTTGTTTAATGAGCAACCATATTTGTCATGATTAAGTGTACGAAAATGTTGTGGGCAGATCTATTCTGAGTTGTCTATCATGCAATTGTTTGAGTTGCGACCAAAGGCTTTGGATGAACTCTTGATTTCTTTATTTAGTCTTAATTGTATAATACAGCTTTGACTTTGAGTTTGCATGGTTTCAGCTGGCATTCTTCTTGTCCCTTCTGTGATATTCGACTTTTTGTGTGTTTCAAAAAATAAAAATTTAAAGAAAAATGTCACAAATGGTCCCTAAACTTCTACTTAATGTACAATCTTGTCCTTGAACTTTTGATTTGTTCAATTTGATCAATGAACTATCGATAAATGTCTAATCTAGTCCCTGACTATTTGGAAATTGACCAATTTCATCCTTCCATTAGATAAAGTTAATAGAATTTGGCATTTTGGTCCTTTTTTTTTTCTTCTCTTCTCTCTTCCCTCCGCTGGCCATGGCGGAGGGAAGCCGATGTCTGGCGAGGGTGGCCCTAGCCAGCCCAGGCGAGGGCAACCCTCACCAAACGCCGACTTCCCTCTGCCATGGCCGGCGGAGGGAAGAGAGAAGAAGAAGAAGAAAAAAAAGGAAAAACAGTCATCACTTAAAGGTTTAAATAGAAGGACTAGATTTGACAATTATCGATAGTTTATTGACCAAGTTGAGAAAATCGAAAATTCAGGGACGAGATTGCACATTGAGTAGAAATCCGAGACCATTTGTGACATTTTCCCAAATAGAAAATTTGATCATGTAGCTCTTTTACATTGAGACATCTTTTTGGAATTCGGTTAGTAATCCAAGCAACTTAAACTAGCAAATAGGATAAAGGAGAAAAAATCACCAAAAACTCCAAACTTCAGCCAATATGACAAATTTATTTCAAACTTTTTTTTTTTGTAACACAAAAACCCCAAAATTGATAAATTGTGACTAATTTACTCTGAACTTTTTTTTTTATAATACAAAAAAGCCTAAACTTGTATCCACATGACACGTTTATTACAAATTATAGGGCATTTTCGTCTTTTGCTTTTCTTTTTTTCTATTTTTTTCTTTCTTCTTCCCTCCACCATGGCTAGCGAAGGGAAGCTAGACTCAAGTTGCCCTTGTTGGCATCGGGCAAAGGTGACCCTCGCCAACCCCGACACTGAATTTGGCGAGGGTTGTCCTTGCCTAGGTCGGCAAGGGATGTCTTGCCTGACCTAGGCAAGGGTTGCCTTCTCCTGATGCCGATGAAGGTGGCTCTCGCTAGGGCTAGCGAGAGCCACCCGACGTTGGCGAGGGCGACTCTTGCTTGACGTCGTTGAGGGCAGTCCTTGCCGAAGTCTGGCTTCTCTTCATTGGGCATAGCGGAGGGAAGAGAGAAGAAGAAAAAAGGAAAAAAAATTAAAAAGTAAAAGGCGAAAACGTCTTTTGGTTATAGAGTTTGAGATAAATGTGTTACAATTGATAAAATTTGGGATTTTTCGTGTCATAAAAAAAATTTCGGATAAATTTGTCACATTAAGTAAAGTTTGGGATTTGTGGTGGCTTTTTCCTAAAAAAAAAATCTACTCCTTTTCATTGGGAGATCTTTCTTATAGAGGTTAACTACGAAATTCAAAATGTACTCTTTTTCATGTTTTATTATTCGCTCTTTCTGTTTGAAGAGGTAGTCATTTTTCGAAGTCTAAAAGTACCGGATTGATCTAGGTTCTCGCAAATATCTCCTTCCACTTTCCTGGATTACTTGTCTGGCAGGTCATCGCCAACTCTATGCTTGGTATTTGGGCCATTGATGGCCAGGAAAAGTTGATCCCATTTTGAATATTTTTTGGTGGATTGGCATTGCTGTTTCTATAGGTGATTCGGGAGGGAGGTGGTCCGTATCTCCTTATCATTGAATGTAAGGGGCTGAGTAACTCAGGGCAATTCCCAATGATTCAATGGTTCATTAAGCGCGATACTCTCGAGGCATCTAACAAATAATAAAGACTTCAAGGAAATGGATTCCTTTGGTGGAATTTTTCTTAAGCGATTTGGGTGCACGTGAGGTTGATGACCATAGTGATCAACGGATATGATCCACGTGATTTAAGGGCAAGGATGCATTGAATTTACATGCACTTGAGAATGTCTTTCAATTGACCCACTCAATTGATTTCCAGAATAGTCATGTTTTTTTAGAAGCAAGCTTGAGCAAGATCACTTAAAACCCTTACCGTCCACCTATAATTTTCTATAGACCGCACTAAAGTTAGCCCATGGATCAAAAACAACCTATACATAACAAATAAATTTCCTCTTTAGGTTCATTCGTTTTGTAGAAAATATTGCGTTTTTGGAAAATATTTTTCAGGAAGTTATTTTTTAGGAAAATGTAATTGTTTTCCAAAGTATTCGGTTGAAACCTTGAAAATGAAGAGAAAAATATTTTCTATTGTTCGGTAAGGAAATTCTTTTCATCCATATACTCTTTTTTAATAATTTTATTATTACTTTATTTTTTAAATCACTTTTTTATTATATCTATTTTTAAAATAATCAATTTTCAATTATCTTTAAAAAAAAAAAACGATTATTAAATTATTTTTTCTTTGTTTTCCTCCTCTTCTTATTTCCCGGTGATCGTTAGCCATTGCAATAGTCGGCGACCGGCCACAGGATAGCTTGAGGAGCTCGAGGCTTGCCCAACTTTGGCAAGCCTAGGCTCGTGGCTTGCCCAACTTTGGCAAGCCTAGGCTCGTGGCTTGCTAGATACGCTAGATCAGTGAGCACGAGCCTCATAGAGGCAATCATTGGCAAGCTGAAACGAAACCCTAGAAACCTCAAGATCGACCTCAAAATCGACAGTAGAGTTTCAACTTCAAAGGGACATAAAAGGGAGGACTGAAGATAGAAACTCACCATCTCCTGCTGCTTCTTGAGATTGCCTTCCACCATTGGAAAAACCTGATTCAAATGCTTGAGGTGGTGATCATTGTATTGAGGCAAATTGGCCTTAGGTCTCCCTAGATCGGTGAGCTCCAAGTTTGCCAGCCTTAAGCCTGGCTGGATTGGGGAGCCTCGAGCTCGATGCTCACACTTGCCAATATGGCGAGCGATGAATCTAAGCTTGCTAGAGGTGGGCAAGTCTCGAACTTACCGATGAGCTCGAGGCTCGCTTGTGGTCAGTTGCCGGCTATCGCAGTGGTGGCGATTGGCCAAGAAAGAAGAAGATGAGAAAAACAAAGAAAAGAAAAAGAAAAAATAAAAAATAACTCGAATTTTTTAAGAAATAAAAAAAAAAAGAGAGAAAGAAGTTAGGGCTTGTAGATATGTGAGATAAGAAAGAGCTAAGTGAAGAAAATATTTTCCCCTATTTTAGAAGGCTTTTTTCCCTTCATGGAAAATATTTTTTCCAAGTAATTCATTTTCCATGAAATGAATGTCGAAAAATCCAAAAAACGTTTTCCTAAAAATTGTTTTCCGTGAAATGAACGGAGCCTTCTCTCATTTTCCTTCACTTCCATGCATGAATGGATTTAGATAAATCATGTTGAGAACATAGATAAATGTGACACATGTACTAATTGGGCAACCTAATCATTATTCTTATTTCATAATTAGTTCCATATGTTAAACACTCAGAATCTTCATACAAAATCATCTTCGGTGTATGTATAGTAGATCTTCTCTTAATATTGAGATTGGAATTTATATGCTCGTGGGTGGGTAACAAATTTATAGCTATAATAACCAGCTTCCGTCAATTACAATCTTTTATTGGAATATCGCAATGTAGATTTTTCTCTGGCCTCTATTCCAATTGTCAAAAGAAATGAATGGTATCTATACATTGTTTGCTCATCAAGTAGAGCCTCGCTCGAAAGACAAATTATTAAGCCAACTTTTTTACGAAATTCCGGCTTCTTTTAATACTCATAGGATTTGAGAATATAGTAATGTAGAAATTAGTCAACTAACAATGGTTATCTATCAAACAATGCAATGAAAATGGTAATGATGCAGGCAAAAGAATACCTGGAGTGTCAAAACTTGGCACGACGAGACACTTAACTGCCAAAAGTTGTGAAAGTGACACTTAAATACCAAAATCGAAGCAAAATAGATCTATTAAGTGCCAACGGCGAAAAAATTAGGCTAAAATACAGACGTGACGATTTTTCCGCAAGGCAAGTATAAAACAACGTCGTTTTGCACTTTGACATGACTAGACAAGTGCAAAAATGATATCGTTTTGTTATTGACATGGGTAGATAATTAATATAGAAATTAATTAAATTTAATTTAAAATTAAATTCAAGAAGAAGAAGATGAAGACTGCAAGCAGTTGAAGGCTTAGCCCCGTTGTCATAGGAAGTGTTGACAAGAGCTTGCGAGCCCTCGCCGTCGGATGGTCAGGGTTGCCTGCCTTTAGCTAGGGCCCAGTGACCTTAATCAACCCTTCCCCCATTGTTGCTGGCCTTTCTCGGCGACAATGGGAAGCCGTTGGTGAGGGCAAAGCCCTCACCTTCTCTCTCCACTTCATTTTTCTCTATATCTCTCTCTCTCTTTTTTTTAAAATATTTTTTTTATAAGTTTAAGTAATTAAATTTAATTAATATTTATATTAAAATTCCAAAAAAGACAAAATGATGTTGTTTTGGTTTTTCGTTTTTGACTCAGCTCTTCCAGTGCCACGTAAGCAAGTTATATGATTAAAAACTTGTCAAATAGGATTTTTGGTCACCTTCGTTGGACTTAGCACTCAAGTATCCAATTTTTCAAAAAAGTTGGCATTTAAGTGCCACTTTCGTAACTTTTGACACTTAAATGTTCTCGTGTCAAGTTTTGGCACGAGTAGGGTGCACATGACAACCATTCTGTTCCAGAAATAGTTTTTGGAACATAAATAGATTTTTCTATTTTTATTTCTAGATGAATTTCTGAGCAAAAAAATCTGTTTGATAACGATACAAAATTTCTGTTTTAGAAATAGAAATTTGTTTGATAACAGTATAAAATTTCTATTTCTTAAAACAAAATTTTCTTTTTTTGGAGCAAATGAGATGTCCATTCTTACAAATTTCATATGCTTATGAACCCATTGACCCAAATACAAAGTAAGAGTTTTTTTTTTTTTAGTAAAGTCTCCCTTTTTTGAAAAAAAAAAATACAAAGTAGGAGTTGTTATATCAAATTTTCTAAATTTTCACACAAAATTCTTTAGCATCCACCTAAATAGGCAATTACGGTCAAACAATATACTTATCAATAGTCTCCATACAATAGAAAAAAGAAATCAATATGCATTACCTTTGAGCATGATAAAAGGTTCCCAAAACTCTAGTAGAATGAAGGTGGGCAACCAAATTCTAATCCCCTTCGTGCTAGTATGTCATGTCGATCACCGCCACGGTTTATGATATCGAACGATCGTTTTAGAAAGAAACACAAAAAAGTGTATTGGGCAATTTGTGGCAAATTTTACAAAATCGGCGAATTTTACGAAGTGTAATAGAGCTTGTCATAAAAGACCATTACAAATAAGGGAAATCCTCAAGTAGAATATCACATTACAAGAATTGAGATAAGAATCATCAAATACAGTATCACATTACAAAAACAAAGATTGGGAATCCCCAAATACAAAATAATAGAAATAAATTACAAAAGTTGAAAACACGATCTCATAGAATCTCCGCATATTATGATCTCTTACCATCTTATTGGCAATACTTTTTCTAAGCATATTCATCTTATTAGAAAATTTAATGGAGAAATTATTTCTGATTTCTGTTCCAAAATAAAGAAGTATAAAATTTCTATTTTTGATTTCTAATCAAAATCTATTTCTGAAACAGAAATCTATTTCAGAAATAGAAAAACGGAATATGTTTATTAAACGGATTTCTATTCCGAAACAGTGTCCGGAATAGAAAAATTGTTCTCGAACAGAATTCTGGTTTGTCATGCGCCCCTAGTGTTCGGTTACTCTAAGGATGTAGATTAAAGATGACAACACTCTCACCTTATTCAAGAAACAGGGTTTAGCAAATGCGAACTTAGATTGATTCTTTATCGATTTCCCCCAAGGATAGGCTTCTTCGGTTGATCTTAATATTCATGTCACGTTCTAGAAAGTCGCCCAATGGATGGTTTCCCCGAGTGACGCAAGAGAAGAGACAACCTATGCCAAACATATCCGTTGCGGGCATCGGGTGTCGACCGAGATAAAACAGTTCAGGTGCTTGCCATCCGGAGGTTCCATAACTTCCACGACAAACATCCGAGTTCAAAACAAAAGCTATCATTACTAGAACGATATACGAATGGATATGATAGATTCGCCCATCAATGAAAGGAGAGAGTAGCAAAAACTGTCAACCTTCGCAAACTTTTCCACAACATGAAAAACAGCAACATTGACTTATAACGTACTATTCAAAAGAAGATATTGGTCAAGCAAGTAAAAATATCGATCGGAAGTTTTTAGTCAGGAATATGAAGAGAATTACCACCTATAAATTAAGGTTATGCGCTGTAGGAAAAGAAGATCAAAGATCAAGATAAAATTGTCAAGAGCATCTATTGGAGGCAAGATTTCCCAGGGAAGATTTATGTCCATCAAGGCATTTAGTAATTCCCGCAGAAGATAACTTGGCAGATAAACCTTTTATAATGAGCCATGAACACATTTCGAGCCTCAAGTCTCCACGAACTATATTATACCCATGCAAATGGGCATGAACGAGTCCATTCCTATATCATAATACAAAGTAGCCATGATAACTCAAAGCAACAATGTATCTGAAACCAAATTGTGTCTAGGCCACTTGAAGGCATCATGTACATAACTATAAACCAAGCCATATCCTATTAGAAATTACGAAAATTCTCTAAACCAGAACGGATGCCAAAAGGTTACTAGAGAAAGAACTGCTATAGGTCTTTATGTGAACTCTATAGGAAAAGTCCGGAAAAGAATTTGTTGTGGTATCAATGACATCTCCATTTACTCTATTGAGTGCATATAGTTTATGTAGCAATTATGAATCAAAAAAAGAAAAGAGATACATATTCTGCCTAAATGGGAAAACAAATGTTTTTTTCACTATGTAATTGATAATCCCTAATTGATTTCCATGGGAAGACAACTATTAATCTATGACTCTAGGAAGGAAGCTGCAAAAGTTCATAACTCTACTATGATGTTGATTGCATTAGGTTAACCAGTAAAGGCCTCCCTTGGAAGCTCCCCAAAGTACGACGAAGTCTCTGTTCCTGTTGCCGGAGACTTGATTCTCATATTGAACAAGACTTACACCAGAAAGGAAGTTGTCGAAATGATGCGACTCTCGAAATCGTGCGAATATTAGGCCGTAACTGAAATTCTCTCTTTTCTAATTGAGAAAATTTAACAATCCTAGAAAATTAACTGGACATTATTATTTTCTTGCCAATTTTTTCAAAGGAAGGTTTGATGCTCCCCTCATTGCATTTCAACATGTAACTGTCTACAATAAGTTTTCATGAGACGATTTCTCAGGGTTGCTGAGTCTGATAAAAAAAGGCTAGGCAAGTCATCACCAATCATGATTGAAGTACAACAGATTGAAAGTCGGGAGAAAAATTGAACACTCACAAGAAATGGTCCTTTTAAGCCAGTTTCCTACAAACTGTTGTTGAAGCGTCCATTAAATCAAGTCTTCAGGACTAGGTCAATAATGTTTTATGTACCTAATAAGCATGTAGAATCCGATTATCCTTCTGCTGAATGAACTATTTTAAATGAACAGCTGGAGGTGCTATCCTTCTTCTTGATTGAGCTATTGCTGGTGGAGCATGAGATGCTCGAGTTCCCGCCAGCTTCGCGGCTTAACTACACAGAAGACCAGCTCCTGTGGTGGTGTCTTCACTGAATTTCTTTTGCACTTCACCAAGTTCTTGAAGCAATTTCTCCCCTTTAATGCAGAGAATGGGCACGGATGATGGTGGGTTTCCATCAAAAAGCAGCAACAGGGAAGCTCATAGGACTGCATAGATAGTATCTCAGATCAAAGTTTGGTTACACATCAAAATGCGAACATGCTGACTTTCTATTAGGAGAGATGAAGAACCGATAGCAGGTGCCCACTCTGTCCGTATAGCCGCTTTTGCTTCTACATACAAATACTAACCTTTTGTAGGGACCTTGCGCCATATTGATAATTTGACTAACACTGATAAACCTAAAGGGGTCAATTTACTATTGAAAAGCACCGTCGATGATCTTGACCTGCCAATAATCAAAAGCAATTTACCATTGAACCTTGGTAAATAATGACAAAAAATGAACTATAGCCTAATTTGTTCAAAGAAACCAATTGCACGTACAACACTGAGATGGACCAACTTCCCGAATTCATAAGGCTCACAAGTATAGCATTGTTGCAATCTCTATAACAATTGAAATCGCATTAGCTCAATGAGAGAGTAACCAAAATGTTTGAAAACTTCCATTCACTTCATAACTCATCGACTGAAGGCGATTGTTTCACTATGACAAGAAGCTAGGAATTTGGTTAACCTTAAATAAGCCAAGTAATCATTCGGATGCTAAAACTCTCGGAAGCAAGATCCTCTTCAGTATAAACTTATAGCTCTAATAAACTATGCTTCCGTCCATAAACATCTTCCCCTGAAATATCGCAATTGTCAATACAAACTTATAGCCCTAATAAATTAGGGTTCCTTCCATAATCATCTTCCTTCCGTCCATAATCATCTTCCCCTGAAATATCGCAATTGTCAATACAAACTTATAGCCCTAATAAACAAGGCTTCCATCCATAATCATCTTCCACTTAAATACCACAATTGTCAAAGGCGCCGTGGTCAATCATTTCTCTGACTTCTTTTCTCAATTGCCAAAAAATATATATATATATTTAAACATTTTTGCTCATCAAGTAGAGCCTTTGATATCACCAGCATTAAAGCTAAAGTCAAGGAGACTATATATATCATAGTGAACCAGTTTAGGTATTTATGTTGTTTCCTCCAAAATAGGCTCATCCAAAATAGTAGATCCCCACGACGTGACAGTTAATCCTAGCCTCAACATCTCCTCCTTCCTAATCTATCAAATAGTGCCGGTGACCTCCTTCCTAATATATCAAGTAGTGTCGGTGACTTGTTCATGCTGCTCGCTTGAGCAGCTGCCCAGGCCGCCTGGGCTGACGCAGAGGCTGCTCTGGCTAGGACTGTTGCTACTGCCGCCACGGCTTGTGCTGCTACTGTCGCGGCTTGGGCTGTAGCCATAGCTGCTGCTTGGGCTGTCACCTCTGTCGTGGCCTGACTACGGCCACCGTCTAGGCTACTCAGAACATCTTGTTATTCCCCATGTTACTAACCACGTCTCCAAAATTTTGAATCATAGTCTTGGTATCTTGATATATATTTCTTCGGTCCTCGGTCGTATTGAGACTTGAAATCGCCAAATCTTCGTTCGTGTCACCTTTGAGTCGTTGGAAGAGGGCTAGATGCTTCAGGACGAGGGAGAGGATGATGGTGAGGAAGGTTAGGGTTTTATGGTAGAGTGAGACAGTTATTTTAAAAAGGTTTAATTTTTAATTTTTAATTTTTTTTTAATATCTCCGGTTGTAAGAAGTGCTTGTCTTGACGACCAACCATGATTAAGTGTATGGAGATGTTGTGGCCAAATCTCTTCAGAGCAGTCTATCATGGAAGTCTTTAAGTTGAGATCAAAGGCTTGGGATGAACTTTTTAGTTCTTTATTTAGTCTTAATTGTATAACACAGCTCTGACTTCGAGTTTGTATGGTTTTGAGTCAGCATGTCCCTTCCAATAATGTTTAATTCTTGTGTGCCTGAAAAATAAAAATAGATAAATTGATCGGATAGCCCTTCTACATTGAAAGATGACATTTTCGGAATTTGGTTAGGAGTCCAAGTTGTTTCGTTGATTCCACAACATAAACTAACAAATGGCCTTCGAGTATTATAAACTAAAATAAAAAATGGGAGTTCTTTCCAAATAATTTTATGAATATTGCCTAATAGAAGGGTCTATGACCCATGATCAAGCATGAGCTCTCACAAGCTTATATCCCGTGTGATATTGAGGTGTTCATAAGAATTTTGTAATAAAGAGTCGCTGGGTTAGCTAGAAACCAAGTGAGGTATATGAATGTAAGTGTTGAAAACTTGATTACATTAATAAACTAATTAGTACCTAATATTGTTCATTTTTAAAAGACTTTTATCAAACAGTTTAAATTGATTTTAAACCAATTTACTAAAATGTGAGGTGATCATGTGGATATGCAATCATTATAATAACAATCAGCAGTTAATGAAAATGTTAAATAAATTGCATGGGAGAGCAAAGATTTAATTCTATCAAATAAGGAGTATGCCATCTCCAATTAAGCTAAAGGAAGACCATAGTCAACATAACGGATGTGCATAATCAAGGGCATTCATTTTTAAGAATAATCAAAACACTATGATAGAGCTCAAGAGACTTGTTTAATTTTGAGCATAATTTTTATCAAGGATTTTCACACATTTAATGAGAAGACTCCCAAAAAAGAATTTTTAAGCTATTTCCGAGAAATTAAAAAATTTTTTTTTTTAGGGATTTTTAAATATTTTAAATATTTTTCTGAATTCTCTAAAAAATATTTTTATTCTCTGAATTTTTTTACTATTTTTACGATTTTCTGAATTTTTTTAAATATTAAAAATTTCGGAATTTTTAAAGTATTTTTAATCTCTTTTTTATGTTTTATGATTTTTTTCAATTAATACGTGGAAGGGAGAAATATGCGGGTTCAAATCCCCACATTCTTAGGGGGGATGGGATGCGGACACGTAAATTTTAGGAGTGGGTTTCGACTCCCATGCCCTGCAAGAGGTAGGGCAAAAGTCTGAGGGTGAATGTAGTATAAGAATAGAGTATGACTGACAAAAAAAAATTAATACTTTTTTTAAAAGAGAATTCGGACCGGGTCTCTTGACCGGATCCGACCAAACCGGCCCGGACCCTATCGGTCCGGGTTGGGCTAAAAACGGGCCATCTCTAAGCCCACTCGGAATTAACCAAAAAGGCCCACGAAAGTTTTTTTTTTTTTTTAAAGAAGCCCACTCCATTCTCTATTTCAGCTAGCCCATCCTAAACTAAGTGAAGTCCAAATGTCCCCAAAATAACTTTTCAAGCCCAAGTATCACAAACAGCCCTAAAACGATCAAAACTAATCGGGCCCAACTCCTCATCTTGGTCCCTCACAGGGATGAACGCTCGGGGATGAACAGAGATGAACGGTCCTGAAGCCGCTCGTCCCCGACCACACCCGATCGATTAAAACGTAATTTTTTTTTTCCTTTACTCTTTTTCTCTTCTGGTGTTCTTCTCCTCTACGCCTCCTTTACCTGAAGCTTCTTCCTCCTTCTGCACCACCTTCACCGAACCAAAACCAACACCACGGCGAGACCTTACCGGCGTTTTGTGGGGCCGCCAAACCACCATCCGGCGCCGGTCGTTCGGTCCCACTGACGCTGGTCACCGCCGGCCACTAGTTGGCCGGCTGTTTCTAGTATCGTCGGATCAACTCCGGTGAGGAGCAAGCCCGCGACGGCCCACTCGAGCAACACGAGATATGCCACCTAAAATCAAGAAAAACACCAACGGCGACGGTGTCGGGGCAACAGGTCACACAGATATTAAAGATCGGGGCTTCGGTTCGGAGACTCGAGTTTGGCTCTCCAGTGGAGCAATTCATCGAACAGTTGGTGTACACTAGATAAACAAGGGACTTCCGACTCGTCTGCGACTCGAGCCCAGGCCGAGACTCCTAAAAGGCATACTAGAACACACAAAAAGCATACTAGAACGCATGAAAACGTTAATGGGGGACCGGCGGGGCCAGAGTTCGTGTGAACCGAACGGCCGCGAACTCCGGCCCGGTGTGCCCGAAGCAGAGCGCTCACAAAGAGAATTACCCAGTTCGGCGCGATGGCGTTGACCGGAAGAGGTCGTCAGCGGGGCTCGGGCACGGCTGAAGCTCTCCCCCTCGCCCGGACTCTTTCCCTCTCGGTTTCGAGCCCTCTCGGTCTCTCCTCCCCTTTCTGTCCAGCCCCGAGCAGGAAGAAGACCAGTCCCTTTTTCCGAGCTCACCCTCGCCCTCAAGCTCGCCACTTCCTCTGGAACCTTCTCTCTCTGGCTCGCTTTCTCCAGCAAGCTCTCTCTCGAGCTCTCTCTCCCAGATTTTGCTCTTTAGAACCCAAGCCTCCCTCTCTGTCTCTCCTCTCCCTCCTTTTATGAACCGGCGCACACGGGATGTGGCGTGCCAGCTGCCTCTGGGCAGCTTGCCCCCGACCGAGCATCTCTCGCGTGATCGCTTGCCCTGTTCTCCCCGTCCGTCCTTCGTCGCGTACGTCGGCCTTTCTGTCCTTCGTGTCGTTCCTCAGCTAGCGTCCAAGAGAAGGGAAAGGAGGAGGGGAACGGGCTGGGCCGAGAAAGAAAATAAAAGGAATGGGCTGAGCATGCCCAGGTGGGTAGAAGGAAAGGCAAAAGAAGAAGGGGCCAGACTTGGCTGTCTCTAGCCCGACCCTACTATTTTTTAGTATATTTTAAAAAAAAACTCTTTTAATTATTTTTTTTAATACTAGTAGCGCAAATGTTCTAATAACTGTATGTGATGCAATTTAATTATTTTTTTTTGTTAGAGGTTAAAATTAATCACTAATTTCTTATGCGATTCAAATCTAAATGAATATCAAAATTTAGGTGTTAATAACAGTGACTTTTGCATGATCCAAAATGTAAATTGAAATGTTAAGGACTAGGCTGAACTCGATCTAAAGTTTGGCAGGTTGAAGCCTGCCTATTGCTCCTTGAGACTCTTGGCTTGGGCATTCCAATAGGTTGCATGCTTGTTCATCAAGTCAATTGCATGGCATGTTAAGGGATTTGCTCCTTGGTTCCCGCAAAGGTCGCAGTCCATTTTCGCAAAGTTCGCCTTCCGCTTCCCTTGATTACTACCAAGGCGGGTCCTCGCCTACCCTACACATGGTTTTTGGGCCATTGATGGCCAAGAAAAGTTTATCCCACTATGAATTTTTTTTGCTAGATTTGTGTTATGCAGCTTTCTTGAGGTGATCTGAGAGTAATATTCTCCATATATCCTTATCATTGAATGCGTGAGGATGAGTAAAACAGGATATACGACTAAGGTTGATTGAATTGCAATACTCTTGAAACATCTAACGGGTAACAAAGAAGCAGTTTCAAGGAGGTGGGTAGATTTATGGACCTTAAATTTTTCAAGTGATTAGGGTGCATGCGAGCTCAAAGCTTCATAATTCTCCAGGTTGTTGTATTTTGTATGAGCCCCTAATCATAAAGGAATAAGATGCACTAGTTGATAATTCATATGTAGCTGATGCAACTAAGTCTCCGAGTCAATAAATTCAACTGATTTCTTGAATAAACTTTTCGAGGTTTTCAGTGTTAATGAGCTTGGAAAAAATCACTTAAAAAGCGCAATTATCTCACTTGTAATTTTTCATAGACCATACTAGAGGTAGCCCATCAAATATAACCTTTGGCATAGGAAATATTTTTTCTCATTAATTTTCTCTCTTTTTCCTTCACTTTCATCCATACAAAGTTTCAAATAATGCATTGTCCCTTTCCAATTTTGGTAGACTTGGATGCGAAGAAAGCATTAGGCAAGCGACAAGTACATAGAATTTATGTACATTGCGAGAATCTAAAAAAACCCATCAAATTTGTGGAATTATAATTCCATTGAGTCCGCCGCAATTGCAAAATTGTTTTTCCTGGTTCAGCATTAAAATACTTGGAGATCTCACTCTGCTTTTTTTTTTGCCTTGCTCTTTCTTTATCCAAGTCCAATCAAAATGCACAGGCCCGAAGCAAATCTAATGAACGAGAACTAAAAGCGGACTCTGTGCGCAATCTCTGGTCGCCATCTGCGCCCACCTCCCTTCTTTCCTTGCAAATTTTAGCGGATGGGTCTCATGCTGATGGCTCGTTTACTAACATTATCATTATTCGGATCGAACAGATATGGTTAACAATCAAATGTCTTCCTGAGAGGCCGAGCTAAGATGGTTTTCTTGCCAGTGACTGGAAAGTGAACCCACGTCCACGCTTTTGTATGCCTGTCTGATGAACGACAGCCTCACATATCCAATGCCCCTGGAAATTTCATGCCTTTTAAGTTTTTGCATTTCTTGTGAGCTGGTAGTTTCCAGTTTCCTGAAGAACAGTCTATCCCAGAGTCCTAGAAGCAAATCAGCCACAAGGTTCATGAGATTCCTTGCGCAAAAACATGGGGTAAGCGACAAAACCAGCTGTCTTGGTCCTCTTTCTCAGTCATATAACAATGTTTTATTTTCGAGTTCTTATTATGTTAATGTGCATTTTTCTGAAATGCTTTGAGCTCAGAAGTTAGTTGCTTTATACTTTATCCAAATTTGATCAGCTCTTTTTTTTTTTACGTCAGTGACTCCATCTGAATCTACCTTTTCATTTCAGCCTTGTCAAATTCTGGTGTAATACGAGTAAATTGCTTGCATTCAGGCCGGTGATGCTCGAAATGGTGCTGCCATCTTATGATTTTTCTTTGCATTTTCTTCATTTACATGGCTAAGTTCGATACTGCCATATTAAGAAAAAAAGTTGTGTTCAAGTTGGTGATGAAGTTAATGTTGAATGAGCATTAGTTGATGAATAGTTTGCAGTGCTCTTGTTGAAACTTTGCGATTATTTTGTTGTTGAACAAAGATTCACATCAAAAGTTTCATTAGGCTCTGTTTTTTTTTTTTCTTTTTCGAGAGGTGTATTTCCAAATTTCTACTTCCAGTGTGTATGGTAGCGACTTTCTGAATCAATGGGGAATTTCCCCTAATCTGAAGGATTCATAAGTGCTAGAACTTCTGAATCTGATCATCCGCTTTGAATAGTCAGCAAAATGCAAGTCTGGGGAAGTAAATTGGGTTCGGATTGCAAATATTGTTATTGCAGGTGGGTGCCAGGAAAATGGTTCACTTTCACGAACTTTTAAATTTAGCAACCAAGTGGTGGAGTTTTGGGCTGAACTTTCTCCTCCGGTTTTCATTCAGTTAATGCTAATTGACAGCTTAATTTTGGGTGCCTTCGTCTTAGTGCTACTTGAAAGCTGGCGCTTTCCTTTCCTAGAGAAGCATAGGTGTAAAATGCAAGTAGCAGTCCATCGATAATATGCTTCTTGTTGCAAGATGTGGAGAAAAGTTCATCTAGCAATACGACATTTATGGTCACGTTTTAAGCAATTGCTGGAATCATCGCGAGAGTTTGCTTTTGCTTAGTAAAATTCTGTTGCAATCGGAACCACATTAGTGCACAAAATATGCTCTCTTTTCTAGAGAATTCAAGTGAAAAACAGCATGCCGATTATAGCTAAAGGAAGACTTAATGAAAGCATTTTGCCTCATTGGGATTTCTTTCCTAGTACAAACACACATCAGTTGTATAGTTCTCACCGAACCGTTCTCTTTTGACTCCATTCCTTTTGGAACATCATCCACTCTCTTCTTCATTTTACGCCTGGACATCGCTCTTCGCAGTGTCTGAGCATGAATTTGTCTTTTGCAGGTCATCATTTGCACTAATAGGCTGAATTTGCTTGTGGAACAAACAAGGCAGTAACAAAGCAGCAGTAGCAGTAAAATCATGCGAACTATTTGGGGTTTTCTGAGGAAGTGCTTATTCAGAGCCCGGTCGGTGGGCCCCATCCCCAGTCATGTCGTCTTCATCGTGGATGGAAAAAGGAGATATGCTAAGAGGCGAGACCTAGTAGAAGGGGATGGCACAGGACCGGATTTTCATCTCTCGTGACTATACGTGGTTACTGCTATGATTGGGGAATAAGGTATGTAACAGTCTGCGCCTTCAGCATCGACAATTTTGAAAGACAGCCTGATAAGGTCCAAGCCTGATGGATTTAATGGTGAAAATAATTGAGTAATTGCTTGAGTCAGGAAGAGTTCTCAATCGATATAGCATAAGGATTTACTTCATAACGAAATTGAAACTTTTGAACGAGAATGTTCAGATTGCAGCAGAGAAGGCCAAGAAGGCTACAGCAAATAACAATAAGACTGCGCTTTTGATTTGCGTGGCCTATACTTCCTGTGACGAAATAGTACACACCATCGAAAGATCCTGTGAAGAGAAGCCAGATGAAGCTAATGCTTTCGAAGGAAATGAAGAAATCAAGGCAATGAATGGTCAGCTGGATGAACTAGAAGTGCCTACTTCCCCTTCCAATTGCGGAGTCAAAGAGTCGAGGGGGCGGCAATGAATAATGGTATCTTCAAATATGTTGAACAGGGATCGCATAACAAAAAAAATCAGATGATATTGCGAAGATGCACAAGTGTCCAATCATAAAGTTGGTGACATCGAGAAGAATATGTACATGGCAGTGGTGCCTGATCTGGACTTAGTCATAAAAAGTTCGGGGTGAGACTTGGCTGAACAATTTCCCTCTTTGGCAAACCGCTTACTGCCCCTTATACACACCTGATGCCCTTTGGCCCGGCATGGGGTTATCGTACTTGGTGTGGGCAGTGCTTGGTTTTCAGAGAAGCTTGTCTTATTTGCAGAAGAAGAAGAAGAAACAGCTTAAAGTGAGCAGTAAACAGTAATCACAACAACCAAGCTACTCTTACAACCAAGCTAGATCAGATTTTTCCACAACAACCTGGAGGTAGACAGTATCGAGTGAGAAGTCGCAGCTTATACTGAGATAGATCAAAATAGAGTACAGCAAATATCTCAACATCACTATCAACACATGGTCAATGATCTCCTTGAAGTTCCCAACCTGCAATACTAGCTGTAAACAATTAATGGGTCAACACTCTCAACTCAAAATTCTGGAGATGTCATAAAAATGAATACATGAAAAAGGTTATCATATCCAATGAACTTGCTATAATCTGAAGTAAAGAACATGATCATGTGCATGACAAACATGAAGTCAGACATGGCATTATTGACTCTTTATTTTCCAACAAGATTTGCCAATGGTCCCCTGGTTCTGGAGATTGAAGATGTTTGGTCTAATCCTTTCATGTAATCTTTTTCACTCAAAGCGACGATTTAACTATTAGGCTAAATAACCTGAACTATTGCAGTGTTTTCCATATTTGACTGGAAATCTAACCACCATCAATCTGCATGACTCTTGCCTCCACACCCCACCTAGTGGCTCAACCATACTTCATGGAGGCTAATAGTATTACTTAGCAATTAAGGAGCAACTGTTATCGAAGTTGACTTTGGACAAGAGAGAGGACAGAGATGGAGAGAAGATGTAGGTATTCCGACAACAATGGTTCCATTCTTGTCCCCAGTATCAAAGGGACATGTCAAGGTAACGAATAAGAATGGTCCTGGGCTAGCTGCAAATGAAAATTGGTAAAGCTGAAAACAGATTGGGTCGCAGAGTAGGGCAGCAACCAGCCACCACAGATGTCCATAATTGTTGGTTTTCCATGTACAATGCCTACTCCTACAATGCCACCATGGTTGACTGAGTCAGGCCTTTTTTGTTCTTTTTGCAGACTTTGCTTATTAGTTTTTTCGTAGAGGCCAACTGAAAGTACTGGATAACATTTTCATGTTGAACCCAACATGAATATTTAATGTCTTTGGAAGAATAAGAAATCATCTGTATTTGATCGCAACTCCAACCTCATGGTGCCTATGCATGGCAGAGTCTACTCATACAAGGTCTTACTCATATGAAACAATCTTCAAAGTAGAGGTCAAATATGAAGAACTCCCTAAAAGATGCAATTTGGCAAAATAAACACAAGCATATCAAGTACAACCAGCTTTTCTTCGCTTGGAATGACCGCTTTCAGTCTCCTCTTATAGTGAACGCCTTGGAGCAGCAAACTTGTTCTTCAGTTCAACTGCCTCTTGTTCTATCAACTGGGAATGTTCACGTATCAAACAGGAATAAACAGTAATAAAAAATTTCTTATCACCACATAAATTATTTATCCAAAATCCTTCACTCAAGGGGCATAATCTATATCAGCAGTAAAACAATGAGTTAGGCACCTGCTTGAAACAGTCACATCCAAATGAAAGGCAGTAAAACTAAAACAACAGTAACAGATGCATAAGTTATAATCAGTAAATCAGAGCTTTAGATCCTTTCAAATCTACAAACAGCGCATATTGTTGCACCTATTGAACAACTAGTTACCTGTAATATGTTTTTTCTGCTAGACAAGAGTTCCTCTAATCTAAGAAATTGTTCCGTCAATGATTTGCTTTCATCAACAAATTTCTTTCTCTGGGCAGCATGAACACAAAAAAAATGCTATCAACACAAACGAACAAGATCAAAATAAAAATAAAAAATAAAAAAATAAAAACATGACTTCTGCTCCATTTTTTGGGTACCTCCAGAAGAGTGAGTCCTCTCAAACTTGTGTCAAGAATAGCTTCGGCTTGTTTTTCAGACAAATTATCTCAGCAGCAGCAATATATTGATGAGATGTATATCAATAAAGAGGTTTCTACGTCAGCAATCACAGAAATTTCATTCTACCGTTGGGGACAGCATTTTTGGCGCAAGATCATATCATAAGAAGGGAAAAACTGTTATTCAACGACTACTAAAATTGGTGAATAAAAGATTAATCTTGAGGAATCTGAAGATTTCTCTATTAACGGAAAAAGCCAAAAGTAGAGGCCTCTCAGTAAGAGCAGTTTTAACCAGAAATAATAAATCAAGTGGAATGGTACGACCAAAAAAAAAAAGTGGAATGGGGAGAAAAGCAAGAATTTCAACGCCTGAAATTCCCTAGCTGCTGCAGCAATGTATAACTTCAGTTTCTTTAAGTTCTCCTTCCACTCTCCTTAATTACTTGCCCAGGTCGGCCAACCCTACGTATGGTTTTTGGACCATTGATGGCAAGGAAAAGTTTATCCTCATTTGATCTTCTTTTTTTTTTTCAATTATAGATTGGGATTGCATTGTGATTCAAGAGCGGTGTGAGCCATCTCTCTTTATCATTGAATGTATGAGACTGAGTAACAAAGGCAACAGCTGCTTCAACAAGGAAGCATCTAATAAATAATAAAGATCTCGAGGAAGTGGGTCCCTCTATGGACCCTAATTTTTCTTAGACGATTAGACTAGAATGCACTGACTTCACATGCACAACTGACTTAATAATTTTTTAGTTGTAAGCAAGCTTGAGTGATATTATTTAAAAGCCTAACCACAGCATCTATCATTTTCCGTAGACCACACAAGAGTTAGCTTATGGATCGGTTGCAATCCATACATAACAAATAATGTCCTCATAAGTTTTCTCTTTTTTTCCCTCACTTACATCCATACAAAATTACAAATGAATGGATTTAGGTTGATTGGGTTGCGAATATAGCGTTAGATAAATGTGATACATGTACTAAAATGTATGTACATCAGCAAATCTAACGGATTCGTTAAATTTATTAGTAGAATTTTCACTTCCTAATGTGACACGTCTTATCGCTCATTTGTCAACACTACCATCATTTGGATAAAATAGATATTAATAGCCATCAATGTCTTCATGGGAGAGGGTGAGTTCATACGGGCGTCTTTTCTCGTGAGTGGAAAGTGAGCCCATGTCCATTCTTTCGCGATACCTTGTTTCAAAGCGACGAACAACGGCCTCACAAATTCAGTGCCCTGGAAATTTCAGGGCCTTTTTCAGTTATTGCCTTTCTTGGGGGCTGGTAGTTTCCAGTTTTCTGAAAAACCGTCTCTCGCAGAGTCCCAGAAGCAAATCAACCACAAGTTTCACGAGATTCCCCGCGCAAGACCGTGGGGTAAGCGACAAAGCTCACCGTTTGTCCTCTTTCTCAGTCGAGTTGTTGTTATGTTCACGTGCATTTTTCTGAGATGCCTTGAGTTCGGAGGTTAGTTGCTTTACACTTCTCCATTTTTGATGGCAGGTTTTTTTTATTTTTCGTCAGTGGCTTCATCTGAATCTCGCTTTTCAATTCCCTTTTCATTTCAGCCTTGTCAAATTCTGGTAATACGAGTAATTTATTCGCATTCAGGATGATGACGCTCGAACCTGGTGCTGCTATCTTGAGATTTTTCTTTGCATTATCTGCATTTACATGGCTAGAGTTCTACACTGCCATCTAAAAAGTTAATAAATTATGCCCAAGTTGGCGACGTTGTTAATGTCGATTGAGCATTAGTCAACGAATAGTTTGCAGTGCTCTGGTCGAAAATTTGTGATGATTTCGTTGTTGAACGAAGGATCGCATTAAAAGTTTCATTTGGCTCTTTTCTTTTTAAGAGTAGTATGTTCAGATATCTACTTCTGAATCAATGTGTAAATTCCTCTAATCTGAAGGATTCATAAGCCCCTAACTTATGATCATCCCCTATCGATTTGAATAGGGCGAGCTAGTCAGCAAAATGCGAGTTTTTTTTTTTTTTTGGCTGGGGGGGGGGTGTAAATTGGGCTTGGATTCCAAATATGGTGGTCATCGCAGATGGGGACTGGGAAAAATGGTTAATTTTTCATGAATTTTTTAATTTAGCAACCAAGTGGTGGAGTTTTGGGCTTTACTTTCTCCTCCAGTGTTCATTAAGTTAATGCCAATTGACAGCTTAACTTTGGGTGCCGTCGTCTTAGTGCTACTAGAAAGCTGAGGCTTTCCTTTCTTATACGAGCGTAGGGTGTTAAATGCAAGTAGTGGTCCATCGATAATATGCTTCTTGTTCCAAGATTTGGAGAGCAGTTCGTCTAGCGATACAACATTTATGGTTGCCATTCAAGCAATTGGTGGATTCATCGCGAGAGGTTGCTATTGCTTAGTAAAACTCTGCTGCAATTGGAAACACATTAGTGCACAAAATATGCTGTCTCCTTTCTAGAGAAACCAAGTGAAAAACAGCATGCTGATTATAGCTAAAGGAAGACATAATGAGAGCATTTTGCCTCATTGGGATTTCTTTCCTAGTACGGACACACATCAGTTGTTCATGTTGGCTTTGTGTGTTCTACTATACTTCCTTCTGAATTGTATAGTTCTCACCTAACCGTTCTCTTTCAACTCCAATCCTTTTGGAACATTATCCACTCTCTTCTTGATTTAACACTGGGACATCGCACTTTGCATTGTCTGAGAATGAATTTGTCTTCTGCAGACATGTTTGCACTAATTGGCTGAATTTGCATGTGGAACATATAATGCAGCATGAAAGCAGCAGCAGCAGTACAATCATGAAACTATATGGTTTTCTTAGAAAGTGCTTGTTCAAAGCCCTGTCGGTGGGCTCCATCCCCAGTCATGTCGCCTTCATCATGGATGGAAACAGGAGATATGCTAAGAGGGAAAACCTAGTAGAAGGGGATGGCCACAGGGCCGGATTTTCATCTCTCATAACTATTCTTGGTTACGGCTATGATTTGGGGATAAGGTATGTAACAGTCTATGCCTTCAGCATCGACAATTTCAAAAGATGGCCTGATGAGGTCCAATGCCTGATGAATTTAATGGTGGAAAAAATTGAGGAATTGCTCAAGACAGGAAGTTTTCTTGATCAATATGGCATAAGGATTTACTTCATAGGGAACTTGAGACTTTTGAATGGGAATGTTTGGATTGCAGAAGAGAAGGCCATGAAGGCTACTGCAAGTAACAACAAGACCGTGCTTTTGATATGTGTGGCCTATACTTCCCTCGACGAAATAGTGAATGCCATCAAAAGATCCTGTGAAGATAAGCTAGATGAAGCTGATGCTTTTGAAGGAAATGAAGACATCAAGGGAATGAATGGTCAGCTGGATGAACTAGAAGTGCTTACTTCCCCTTCCAATTGTGGAGTCAAAAGAGTCGAGGGGGTGGAGATGAAAAACGGTATCTTCAAACATGTTGAACAGGGATCACATCAAGAAAAAACAGATGATATTGAGAAGATGCACAAGTATCCAATTATAAAGTTGGTGGATATCGAGAAGTATATGTACATGGCTGTGGCACCTGATCCGGACATAGTCATAAGAAGTTCGGGGGAGAATTGGCTAAGCAATTTCCTTCTTTGGCAAACCGCTTACTGCCCCTTATACGCCCCTGATGCTCTTTGGCCTGACATGAGGTTATGGCACTTGGTGTGGGTAGTGCTCAGTTTTCAGAGAAGCTACTCTTATTTGCAGAAGAAGAAATATCTGTGAAACCTTCCTCCTCACGCCTGTCAATAAAACTAACACAAATCAACCGCATGTATCATGTATTTGCTGATAGTCACCGCGTCAGGGGCTCTTTATATGTCATGGATGACGGTTTTGTTATTGGTTCATTTAAATGGAAAGACCGAGCCAGAGTTTCACATGTAAGTAGGGTAGTTACTGAATTGGGAGACAGCAATTGCTATACATTGCAAGTACAGATTAGTCCCATATGTACATCGATCGTAGAAACTGATTATTTCTTTCCTAATTAAACATTGTCGCGGCGTTCTCCAATGGCCTGATTATTTTCTTCCTAAGGAAATATCTTTACGACCTTCTTACATGTTCCGTCTATAGGAAAATCTTTATTTTCCCTCTTACTCTACTTATGATTGTGCAACTCCTCGATTGATAGTTTGTCCTGCTTATATCTTTGCTTTCTTTTGCATTATAACCTTCTTATATCCTTTCCTTCAACAGTTCATCGTCCAAAAAGGTTATCTCTGTGTGATTTGCTGAATAACCTGATTCTCGCGTACGGCGCAGATATGGTAAGATAACACATGAGTGACATAGTATGATCAGCTTCTGCAGTGTTAGAGAGCTGAAGTTGTCTGGGACTATGATGCTTGTAGACTGAGGCCATGGTTTTTTCAATTTGATGAAGCCAGGACTGTTCTGCAAAATTTCGTTGTATGCAATCTGTAGTGAACAAATAGTAAATGGAAAGATTATTATTATTATTATTATTATTTTCCATTTGGGAAACTACAGAAGGTTTAAGTGTCTAATTTAGCTAATGAGATACTGTCAAGCAAATTGTTAGTAGGACAAAAATGCACGTACTCCAAGAAGGTCATTAGAATAGAAGAAAAATGTAGACAAGACAATCGAGAGAAGACCGAGAAAATGATATAAAAAAAAATAAAGGAATTATAGAGAAATGTAATGTACAACGAACAAAATAAAGAAGGAAAAACCATATTGAAGTTGGAACCTGAGTATGTTCTTAAAAGTTTATTTTTGAACACTTTAGGACTTAAACATTGGAGGTATTTCCTCCTAATGGGGAAGAAAAATATTTGCTTGGAAACTCAGGGGGCTATTGAGGGTAGGTAGACTCCACGTCACTTTTGAAGAAGTGACGACAGTGGAGTAGAAGTGACATATGAAAGGTTTCTTGTTAGGTAGGCTTGTGCTTTGCACAGTGTCTTTTAACCAACTTGTCAACCTAGAGAAGAAAAAACAAGATTGAAGTTACTTTTATCAAAAAAAAAAAACAAGATTGAAGTTAGATGGGATTA
This sequence comes from Eucalyptus polyanthemos subsp. polyanthemos, assembly GCA_017140185.1. Classification (NCBI taxonomy): domain Eukaryota; kingdom Viridiplantae; phylum Streptophyta; class Magnoliopsida; order Myrtales; family Myrtaceae; genus Eucalyptus; species Eucalyptus polyanthemos. Next base: position 35,895,394 of record CM029466.1, on the reverse strand, counting down.
AGAACACAATCCCAATGCATGATGTAGTCACTTCTAATTTTCAGTCCATGCATTTTCAAATTACTTAGTTGAAAAAATATTGTGTTAACTAGAGATTTGTGGGAGGTTTTCACTTAAGAATGCAAAATTGTTGCATCCAAGGAATCACAAGACGAATGTCAAAATCAAGTTAGTGAAGGGTACACAACAATAACATAATTCTAGGTACAAAATCACATTATGCATCATCGTCTTTGTTGTCATTGTCTTTGCATTATGAAAAGATGATCTCACTTTCCTAAAGATAATGTGTGGCAATCACTTAGGGTTGTCATAGTTAATTTAGGTATTGAAGGATTTCCAAATTAGAAATCAGAGGTTACTCACTCAAATCTTATTAATTGCATGTGAATTACTCCGGATCTATGCTACGTATGTAAACTAAAGACTTAAATTTAATAGATGACAAGATTTGTAGGGTTTTAATAACATCGTTCACCAACAAAAAAGGAAAAAAAAACACGGTTCTAAGTACGACCCCCCTTGTGCCATCTCATCAATTCAGATGCTTTACTTGATGTAAATAATTGTTGTAGTCATAGCTTAAAGGACCCTTATTCTAGTAGGCCCCATAAAAAATGTCATCCAAACAAAATATAAGTCGATGTAACGTAACTTGAGGCGGTAAGAGAGAAAGAGACAATCCCCACATTATTTTATTTACGGAATAGCATGCAATTCTTAGGGCAAGCATGTAATCTTCTCGTACCTTAGACTTAAAATATCTACAATTTTCTTTTCAAGTCAGTTTGCATGAGCAGTTGCTGGACATCTAAAAGCACCCATGAATTGTCTCAACAATATCATCATCTTACGTGATTCCTATATCACATGAAGTTCCATTGCCATTCTCTTGCATGATACCTTAACTACCAAATGATTATGTATTGTCGCTCAAAAGTTTTCTAGCATCGGGTTTGGTTCTAAAGGCAAAAGTGAGAACACCTCCTCCTCACCATCCCTATATCCTTGACTCGTCCGATGGCAACTTAGGCATCAATTTAGTTTCGATTATCCATCAAAATTAACTAGAAATAAAATCACAAATACTAAAGAACTAGCAAATGACACGGTAAACAATTCCAAGTTTAAAGGGAAGAAACATTTCAATTAGCCACAGAGGTAGGCATATTGAATTTTAGTCGGAAAAGAATTGACAAGCAAAGTATCAAACAATAAACTAAGTAAGTATGGCATGCTTATATGCAGAAAAAAGGCTTTCTAAGCATGTCGTTAGGTAGTCCTAAGTCTAGTTAATGATGAAAAAAGAAAGAGGATGTAGAAATTATGAATGAACACATCCTCACAATGTGCTAGTTAAAAAAATGAACAAGCATACAAAGAGAAATGCAGTGTCCTCTTGAGTTCAAGGAGCATAATCAGCCTTTTACTACCACATTGTCCTCCTCTTCTAGCACTTGTTCCACTTCCACCCTTGATCTAATGTGCTTGCACAAATAAATTACAAATGAAAATGGTTTTTATAAAAGTCCATAGCCAATAACTTTTCACATGGTCCATATCTATTCTAATCACAAGTGGAGTTCACAACAAAATCGGGTTTAGACATATATGGTTTAACTATGTTTGAGATCCATGCCTAATCACATTCTTTTTATGCATTCGTTGAGTAGAAAACTAGTGATAACATCAACAACAATAATAATAACTATACTCATCATACTGCCATGTGATAATAATCATATATATAATGAGAATTAAAATTCCCACTCAGAAAGTAGTGAAAATATTTTTGAATAATTATTAATGTCATAGAGTGAACACTCAATAGGATAATTCACATTAAAGTAAGTAACCTAGATACCTAAAACAAAAGATTTTCATTCAAATAATATAAGTTCTTAACAAAAGCTAGTACATTTGAATATCATGGGGCATAGCATACAAATTGTTTATGTGTTGTTCTCAAAGAGAAAATCATGATAACGATCACTATATCAATCACACTACTATATTATGATCACGAGAAGTAGAATTTGCTCTTAGAAAATAGTGAAAGTATCCCTCCAAGATAGTTGTCAAAATCATATGGTGAAAATCCAAAAGGGTAATTCTTATTCAAAGAGAAAGTAAACAAAAAAAATCCAATACTAAAGATTTTCTGCAATATATAAACATATATACACAAATGATATATAGTTTCAACACAAAACTCAGCACATTTGAATATCATGGGGCACATCGAGCACATTGGTTATATGTATTCTTTGAGTAGAAAACTAATAATGACATAAAAAATAAATAATGATGACTTCACTTATCATGCTACTATAAGATGACAACCAAATATACAGCAAGAAGTAGGATCCCTACTCATAAAGTAATAAAAACATCCCCTAAGATAATTATCAACATCATATAGTGAAAATTCAATAGGATAATATCTGCTAAAAACATAAGTAGTTAAGAAAACACAACACTACAGATTTTTATGCAAGATATAAACCTATTCACTTGAATAATAGAAGTTTATACCAAAACTAGTACATACGATTGTCCAAGGCACATCACACACACAAGTAGAAAACTAGTGATAACATAAAAAAGAAAAATAACAATAACTATACTAATCATACTATTAACTTATCATAGTCATATTTATAGTGAGAAGTATAATCCCCGCTCAAAAAGTAGTGAAAACGTCAACTAAGATAATTATCAATGTTATATATAGAAAACCCATTATTACAATTCTCATCTAAATAGTAAGTAAACAAGAAAACTCACTACTAAAAGTTTCTTGGCAACATATAAACCTAGTTATTCAAATAATATATGTTAATAACAAAAACTAGTTCATTTGAATATCATGGGGCTCATCATAAACATTATTTATATGTATTCTTCAAGTAAAAAGTTAGTCATAACATCAACAAAAATAAGAATGACTACGTTATCACTATTATGTGATGATTATCATATATACTATGAGAAATATGATCCTTTTGAAAGTTGTGAAAAGAATCTTTAAGATAATTATCAATGTTATATAATGAGAACTCGGCAAGATAATTCACATTCAAAAAGTAAGTAATCAAGAAAACTCTAATACAAAATATTTTTCTACAATATATATAAACCTATTTACTTAAATAATATAAGTTTATCACAAAATCTAGTACATTCACTATCACGGAGCACATCGAACACATTGTTTATATTCTTTGAGCAGAAAACTAGTGATAAAAAAAAAAAAAATACTACTATGCGATGACAATCATATATCCAGTGAGAAGTAGGATTTCTATTCTAAAAGTAGTGAAAATAGCATTCTAAGATAATTATCCATGTGACATAGTGAAAATCCAGTAGAAAATTCCCATTCAAAAAGTAGGTAATTAAGAAAACCCAATACTAAAAATCTTTCTACAATATATAGACCTATTTACTCAAATAATACAAGTTCATAACAAAAGTAGTACACCTGAATATCATGGGGCACATCGTACACATTGTTTATATGTATTCATCGAGTAGAAAATTAGTGATAACAGTAACATTGACAACAATGACTATATTGATCACACTACCATAGTGATGACAATCATCTATATAGTGAGAAGTATGATCTCCTCTCAAAAAGTAGAGGAAACCTAGGACTAAAATTTTTTCTGCAATATGTGTACCTATTTACTCAAATGATATAGTTCGTGATAAAAACTAGTACATCCATATATCATACCGCACATCATACACATTGTTCATATGTATTCATCAAATATATAATTACTTATAACATTGGCAACAATAACAATGACCATAATCACACTACTATGTGATGGCAATCACAATACAATGACAAGTAAGATCCCTACTTTGAAAGTAGTGAACACATCCCTCAATAATTCTCATTCAAAAGCAAGTAATCAAGTAAACTTAATATTAAAGATTCTTTTGCACTATATAAACCTATACACTCGAATGATATAGGTTCATAACAAAAACTATGACATCTAAATATGAAGCAAAAAACTAGCGATAGTATCAAAAACAATACTACAACTATACTGATCATACGGCTATGTGATTACAATAATAAATAGTGAGAAGTATGACCCCACTAAAAAAGTAGTGAAAATATCCTCTAAGATAATTATCAATGTCATATAGTGAAAACCCAATATAATCTTTCATTAACAAGTAAGTAATCTAGAAAACAATGACATAATACTATTGATTTTTCCACAATACATAAATCTATTAACTTGAATAATATTGCTTCATAACAAGATCTAGTACATCTGAATAACACTAGGTTATATCCACCCGTAACACCTTTGTTCATATGCATTCATCGAGTACTAGGTAGCTAGTAGTAGGAACAACAATGTAACCTAAGCACGAAGAATATCTATCAACAGCAACGTCGTCACCATCATTTCAATCTAAGTAACAAGAAGAAGAGCAATTGAATCCACAAAGTCCTCATATTTACCATCAACTAATTCAATGATACGTGTGTAGCTCCATCAGAATATGAAGTGTCCAACATCTTCAATCACAAGTTAGGCAAATCGTAGATCCAGTGGAAGAAGATCATCATCATATAATCTTCCGTAGTCAATGAACTCTATAGTGAAAGTAGCAAAGGACGAACCATATGCCCATGTATATCAAACATAGAGCACATATCCAGAACTCACAATCAAGATATCACGGCTATCATTTCAACCAGAACAATCGTCTCCATGCTTGTCCAACTCAATAATCAATTCATAAAATAAGGAAAATACAAACCCCAATCCTTTAAACTCAGAAAACTGACTCAAGACACAATCTCTTAATAGAGATAAATCCAGGAATACCACGAATGAAGAAACAGCCTCATGCTTCGGCCTCCAAATAAAAAGATGAAGCAGTCTTATGCGTCTCATGCGATGCATGCATTCACTGCTTGTACCGAGAAATTCAAATGGAAGTACAAACGCCAGTCAAAGTAGAATCTACTCTCTTCGTGCATGCATGCACGTTCACGCACTCCACTTAAGCGCCACCGTTGTCGCCACCTCCCTCTTCATCACCATCTTCGGGTGCTTCCTTATTCAGATCCAACATCATGTGGATCTTCTTCCTCCGAGCCTCTGCTGACGAAGATGAAGAAGAAGCGCCGCCCTCAGCCACGGCGCTGCCATCACCCTCGGTCTCGCACCCCTTCTGTTCGGCCAGAATCCTCTGCCCTATGTCCAATAAGGTCGATGTGAGTTCCTCCGCCTGCTCTCCATGCCCCTGCTCCTTTGGAGGTGATATCGGCGGAGGGAAGACGCCCCGCCACTGCCGGTCCTTGTGGCTGCGCATATGTCCGAAGAGTCCCTTCCAGGTGTCGAACGGCCTACCACAGATGCTGCACGGCTTCGGCAATTCTGGAGCGTCAAACGCCGGCTTCTTCCTCTTCTTTTGGAGTCCCTCCCCTTCTGCTTTTCCGCCTTCCAACCTCTCGCCTGGGGGTGGAGGAGACCCTGCAGCAGTGGCGGAGGAACCGGCTGTGAGGGCCGGTTGTTTCCCCTGTGCACTCAGCGGCTTCATGGTCCTTCCCCCTTCGCCGCCATCCTTTGGGTTCCCTGCCGGGGACAAGGGAGGGGGAGGATTGCCACCGCCGGCACCAGGGGGCACAGCAGAACAACCGCCACCAGTCCCTCCGGTTCCAGCACGCGGCGTGGCTGGGTGGGACGCATCTCCCTGATCCTGGATCACTACGTCCTGCTTTTGGTCGGAGGACTTGGTTCCGGAGGGGGATTTGTCCATGATATGAGAAGTGAAACGATGCAAAAACCACACTGATTGATAATTTAAAAGTTAAAGACGACAATTATGTCCGCCGTGATCTGAGTGAGAGGAAAATGATGGAGTATATCCTGCGAGTTTTGGGGCGGAGAGATTCGAATGCTGGTGGTTAATCCTTTGCAGTTTTGCTCCAGTTGCCCTAATTCTCTCTCTCTCCTCTCCCTCCCTCTCCCTCTCTCCCTCTCTCTCTCTCTCCTCCCTCCCTCTCTCTCTCTGCGCAAATACATGAAAGAGTACTGTGTACAGACGCAACTCTTCATTCAAAGGAATCTAGGCTGACACGTGTGCACAGGACAGTAATGACTCTTCACGATACGATACCGGAAAGAAGCCAAAATGGGCAAAGTGCATTGCATATGCATCACTGGAACATGGCAATATCATAAACCTGAATTGGCAAAAAAGCTAAGTGATTACTCCTAGCAGGATTTTTATTACCCGAAATGGCTCTTGCTTTTATCCCCCATCGACTGGCACGGTATAGCCTTTACGTGATTTTACGTGACTATCGATTAAGTCGTGTTACCGAGTTTTCTAGAAATATTAATTTAAATCACTAAAAAATTTACCTAATATGTCAGTAAATTTTTTGAAAATTTTGCGATGACACATTTGGAAAAAGTTATTAGTGATAAGCGGTGAGGATTAGCGATAGCTAGAATTTGACACTTGGCGGGCATTCGTGACATGCTTAATCACCAACACATGACCATAACACAAAAAGCCATTTATCTTACTAAGAACGTGATCGATCTCCTATCTCTTAGCGATAATCGCCCCGGTACCCTTGTCGGCCGCCACCTCCCAGCGATTTTCTTGACTGCCTTTGGGTTCATTATAAGATCTTTGGTTTCGTTCTTTTTTGAGTGTTGAGATATATTATGTTGATGATCCTTTTAGAGAAAGACGCAGAGATAATGACATAAAAATCACAACCCCAAAAGACCAAGGTTTGCCATAGCTAAAGTTGAAAGCCAACAAGGCCGAGCCACAGCTACAACAAAAGCCAGGATCAAAAGTACCAGCCACTCCATATTGCAAGGTACATTTGGAAAAAAGGTGAACTGCATACTATACGAGCCAATTCACATGCACCGTTCAGTGAGGTGTGCCCCATGTAGGAGTCGTCTCAACGGACGATGGTTGTGAGATGGACCCGCATTATTTGAGTGCATCCCCGATGCTTGCTTATGCATTGGGGTTCATACTCATTCAGCATTCTTTAACCTAGTAATTGCGTGTTAATTTAAGATAGCCTTCATCATTCAATAGATGATATTCACATGTTGAGCAACTCGAAGTTTAATAGGTTATAAGGGTATGAAAGACAAACTTTAGGTTCAATATGTTCGAAAGAAGAGAGAGAGAATGTACTTTCTAGATATACCATTGCGCCTCGACTTCAAAATTCAGAAAACCAAGCAAATGTGAACGATTTTTGCAATGTAACCATCCATATCCACTGTTATTAAAAAATCGAGTAGTTTCTACAAGTCCACAATAGTCAAAGGAATAGCAACTTGATGCAATGGAGATAATGTGCGACTGTATGTATATTTTGACCCTTCTATTCTTTTGGCCGGCAAAGATTCTTTTTTTTTTTGTATCTCCCGAGAATAAAAGAAATAGAAAACATGTCCGAACCTGGTAACTATGGCTGCTCAGGACTTTCTGAAGCATTCAAATAAACAGAAACCCGACATGCCTTTCGTGAGATAAAAATAGCAGATTGGATGCTTTCATTAGAGCAAATCTTGCTTATTTGCTTTTAACGCGTCGATAAGGTTTCAAGGATAAGAGTTTTAGCCTAACCTCCGCCAAGAAGAGGAAAAAGTAAAAAAAAGAGTCATAAGCTTATTATATTTATGCCAATTCAATTTAAAAAAGAGTCATAAGCTTATTGTACTTGTGTCAATTTAATTATAAATATTTGAATTGCAATAATTTGATCTTAAACATTTTTATATTTTGCCAATTTTAGCCAAAAATTGTAGATGTGGATACCAATTGTCCTACGTGGCATGATTGGTGCTAACATGGACATTTCTTTTTTTCTTTTTTCTTTTTTCTTTTTTTCTTTCTCTTTTCTTTTTGCCAATAGTGATCACTAGACTTGCCACACCAAGCTGGCCTCGTTGAGGTTGGTAACCATTGGGCCTTGCCTCACCAAATCCAGTGGCCTTGCCCTTGCTAAGGCGAGGCGACCCTCACTTAGACAAGGCCAGCCAAAGAGAAGGGAAAGAACAACAAGAAAGAAAATAAAAGAAAAATTTATAAATAAAAAAATATGTTAGTGTTGGTCGAAATGATAGGACCGCTGATATCAATGTTAGCCATTTCAATCTAAATTAGTAGGATATGTTTAATTGAAAAAATGTGAAAATGTCTAAGATTAAATTAGCATAGTTGAAAATTTTATAACTAAATTAATACAAATGCAATATATTTAGAACTTTTTTTTTTTTTGGTACTTTTCTTAAGAAGATTTGACAAATTGCCAATTAAAATCTGTAAAAGCTGTTCGCAAATTTTTTTTTACCTAGTTGTTATAACTTGCTAGATTAGTTTAGCTTATGTCGAATGTGAGAGATTGAGCAATTCTAAGAAATATCTTAGGCTTGGTAAATCATAGACGAAGAGATTTGAGCCTTTTGAGATGTGAGCTTGATAGGGGACCCACCAGATTCAACGGCTCAAATTGATTATGTAATCCTTCACAATATGCTATTCTCTCAATCATGTACAGTCGAATCAAACTATCGATTCATTCGCATGATACTTTTTTGATTTGTTCACTTTGTGAACATCCTGAGAAATGGAGAAATTATTGGACATCGCACTCAGTGAAAACATCAAAGGCAAAAATAGCCAATACACCTACTACACAAGTGGAAGACTACTTAATCAGGACGAACCTGATAGCGGGGCAACTTGGGAACGGGCTGAAACCGGCTATTCGAAAACCAAGTCGAAGACTCAACCTAATTCGAACTTCGATATACCCCGGCGGTATCACCACCTCTCGTTGTTAGCATCATAGGTTCTTCTCTTTCAAATCCAGACATGATTAAACGGTCCACTTTCTGTCAGAGACACGTTCACACTAAGCTTTAAATATAGTAAGCGTGCATCAGAATTGTCCCCTATCTTTTCCAAGTCGCACAGCATAGACATGCGCTCCTCCCTTTCTTTGTCAAATATACATGTGCCTTAAGTATTATGCTATCTTTGCCTTTTGTTTTCTTCTAAGGATGCATTTCTCTTCATCCCATCTAGTTTCTTTTTACCAACAAAGAAATTTGGGATTTTTTTTTTTTTTTTATATCCAGGATCCGGCCTGGCATAACCTTGTGGGTACTCACGGCCTTCGAGGGCTTGACAGGCCCAACGTCGACCACAACTATACCTGAAGGGGAGTTGGCCCAGTAATGTACCACTATGACTGCCCACTTAAGGCACTAGCAACCGGAGATTTGAACTCGTTCCCTTGGCGATGAGGTGGTAAAGCGCAAACCATCACGGCCACCTACCGGTGGGTTGAAATTTGGGATTTTTGTTTCGTGTTTAATGCAACAATTTAAAGCCGTGGATCTTGAGATGTGCATGCCAAACACCATCGTCCTGATAGCCTTATGCTCCCATTTCGGCTTGCAAGAATAATATCCCGACACCCATATTCACGACAATCTAAATTTGGATTAAATGAGATAAAAATTACCCTGATAGCAGAAAATCTCATTACGCATTTTAATTATAATTTTTTTTGGAAAATTCAGTTTAAGAAAGATTTAAAAAAAAAAAACATTGTCGCCGTGGTGGCCACCATTTGCGTTGGCCCCCCTGTGGTTGCCTCTGTTACAATTAATCAATGGCGACAATATACACCCAAGATAGTTTGAAAAACGATACATATGATAAGGTTGTGATATTTGGATTCAATGTGGTCCATTGAATACAATCATAAAGTATATGAAGATAATTAAGACATTGAAGTTCATTATATAGAAAGATATCTATCCTCATCATAATTTGGGTTACCGTTTCCCTCTCTATATACATATCAAGTAAGCTAAGTTTGTTATGCATATCCGCATATTATGATTTTACCAATTAGGACTATAACTTTTAGACTATGCCACTTTTGGACGCACGACTAACACAATCTTCACTTTCTCTTTTATTTCGTCCGCATACTCCATCCTCATGGAAGAACTATTTAATTTCTTTACAAAATAGATGGCATTATCCTCGATTTGGACCGCTCACGTTTACCAAAATGAGAAGGGCTTTATTTGGCATGTCAATCACGTTTGTTGTGCAACTCAAAATTTGAATTTAGAGATCCATGGATATGGACGGGTGGGCTGGCCATGCATCGGATTTGCGAGCTAAAATGCTGTCAAGTTAGATCTTATCTTCCAAACTGCAATTTTTGGGAGTTTATTCTTTGGGAGTTCAATGAATGAGAAAATCAGATATTTCCCATAAATAAAGATAGTTAAATGAGAGGACAAGCCATGGGCGGAAATAAAATCTGTCTCGTCTTGGAAATTTCTGAGCAAAGGAACTTGACAATTCTGTTCAACTCCAACGCAATCCAAAAAATGCCAACTCAGCAAAAAGGACAAAAAAGCTCAAGGAACTGGGCCCCACATTCCACTCGGAATAATCCACGCGGCGGCGCTGCATTCGTCCACGTCGACACGTGGGAGCGGATTGGAGCGCGGAGCCGCCTCCCGGTCCGGCCCGACGTGCCGTAAAAGGATCGAACCGTCACATCCGGTCATTGGAAAAAGGCCCGCTGGAAATAATTAAGAAAAATTGGAAAATGGGAAACGGGAAATTTGAAATCAGGTGCGGCACGCCGCAGGGCAGCGCAAGTGACCGTTGTTCGGACCGCAAAAGGGAAGACAAACCACAGGAGAAAGTCGTCGCGAATCGGCACGATCCAACGGCCTCGCTTCACTAGCCGTTGCGTTCGAAAAAAATAAGGAAAAAAAAAATCGAAAAAAGGAGGAGGACGGGAGCCTGCTTCCTCCTCTTCTTCAGACATCTCGAACCCTTTATTTTCTCTCTCTCCCTCTCTCTCTCCTGCTCGTAAGATCAAAGGAGGTCGACGACGCTCTCTCTCTCTCTCTAGGTCTCTGGGTGGCGGTGGGTGTTCGGGAGGGAGAGAGAAGGGGGAGAGAGAAGGGAGAGAGATTGTGTTCTGAGGAGTTCTATTGTTCTTCTTACCAGATAAGTGAGGCAAAACGAAAAATGGGTTTGCCTGATGAGAACAATGCTGCACTGAGCAAACCCACGAATCTCCAAGGTAAATAGAGAGAGTTCCTGTGTGGGTTTTCTTTTCATTCTTGTGCAGTCTCGGATTCGATCTGGGCCAGCGTTTCTTTCCCTCGCCCCTCCGGATCTGATACCGTTTGTTTTAATGGGTGTCGATCATTTCAGTAGGAGGGTTGGAGATCGGAGGCAGGAAATTCGGGCAGGAGATTAGGCAGACCAGGAGGGCGTTGAGCGTGATTAACCAGAATTTAGTTGGAGATCGTGCTTACCCATGTCATGTCGTCAACAAGAGAGGCCACTCCAAGTAATTACTACGATTTATTAGAACAGTACTCAAAGAGAAGATCACGGATATTAATTATCTTGCAACTTAGATTGCGACAAATGCGCTAAAGCCGGTTTTTTTTTTTTTTTTTTTTTGCCTCTGAAATGCAGAAGAGATGCAGTGTGCGGGAAGGATCAGGTGGATCCAGTTCACAGACCACTTACAAGGTTAGACTTTTTTTTGGTCTTTTTGAGACTTCGAGCTTGACCCTATCTTTTTTCGTTTTCGCAACTCTTCTTTTTTTGTCCGGTTGATGTCTAGAAAGGAAAAAGTAAGGAAAAGGGTGATGTTGAAATTTCAAAATTTCAAATTTAGATCTCCAGTACAGACTGTCAAAAGTCAAAGTGCGTGAGGATGCTCATATGCAAAGTGGATGGTTACATCTCTTAGGAAACTAACCAGCTGAAATTTGAACGCATGCATTGGCCCAAAAGAATTATAGTCGTAATTCATGAGTAAGCGCACGTAGATATGCAGTTTGATGGATTGAAACATGTGGATTTATAGGAAGTTCGCAGCGCAAACGGCGAGCACGCAGCAACATTGCATTGAGGTTCACACTCTTTCTCAATCTCATAACTTTATTTCAAATCATTATTACATGTTGATGGATCGACAGCACAGATTTAACCATCTGCTTCTCTTGCACATGGCGTGCTTAGTAGATCCTCTCTATTTTCCTTTTATGGTCAATTATCCAATTATTCAATGAAGTAGAGAGAGGGAAAAGGAAGGTATAGTTCACTGATCAGACATTGCTTGATTAACAGGAAGCAAAGAAGCCAAGAACGGCAGTTCAAGATAGAAATGAATTTGGAGACTGCATATTTTTGGACGTGGAGGACTGCCAAGCGTCTTCAGAACCAGTCCCTATGTTTCTGGAAATCCCAGAATCAAGATTGGATGATGACATGGTATGTTTCTTCCCCCTCTCAAATTTCAGCTGCAGTATTTTTCCTTGATTTAATTTTGATTTTTTCAACTAATTTGGCAAAACGAGAGCCATAATTGACTTTCAGTTTAATTATTTGTCTCTTGATTTTGCTATCAATTAATCATTAGGAGGAAGTGGAAATGGAAGATATAGTGGAGGAGGAAGAGGAAGAGCCAATTATGGACATTGATGGTAGAGATAAGAAGAACCCACTTGCAATGGTTGACTACATTGAAGACATTTATGCTAACTATAGGAGAACGGAGGTAATTAATTTCTCTTCCTCAATATGCTCCACGAAATGGAAAAAAAAGGGGAAATATAAAAATTGGGGGGAAAAGGAAATTAGCTGTGCTTGGTCCCATTTCTCAGATATTTAATGCATGCATGGCCAACCATTAGATGTTTACTCCTTTTGTTGCCATTTTGATTAGTTGCCAGCTTTCCATACGAGGAAGCATCCCAAGAAACTCAAAGACAGGTTCATAGTATTTTAATGAAAAAACCATCATGTTCTTCAAGGATTTATTTTCCCACGCTTAGTTATTCTCAAAATTCAAAATTTCTTTTTGATTGAGAGTTTCAAGTCACTCCGTGTTATTCTAGTTCTAATTATCTCATTTAAGGAGTTAATCGATTACTGTTTTCTCAAAAGGGTATTATATAAAAGCCTAAGATTGCAAAGTATATTAACTAAATCAGCAAAACTTGAGGGGCTACGTGCTGCGCCGAAGAAATTAATTCATTCACTAAAACTGAATATAACATAGGGAGTATAAGGTACCATTGCGGACTGCAAATATCGCTTTTAAGTTTTAACGATAATAGTTCTATTTTCAACAATATAACAACTCACTTTATGCAGAATTGTAGCTGCGTCTCTGCTAACTACATGGCACAACAAGCTGACATTAATGAGAAGATGAGGTCCATCCTCATTGACTGGCTTATAGAGGTATTATAACTTAACAAATTTCCCATATTGAAATTGCCAACTATGTTGTATTCCTTTCGATTCAACGACAATGTTTCCTAACAAGTTTTGCATTTTTTGATCGATCTGGAAACAGGTGCATGACAAATTCGATCTCATGCATGAGACTTTGTTCCTCACGGTCAATCTCATAGACAGATTCTTGGCTCGGCAATCTGTCGTGAGAAAGAAGCTCCAGTTGGTGGGGTTGGTGGCCATGTTGTTAGCATGCAAGTATGAAGAAGTCTCTGTTCCTGTTGTAGGAGACTTGATTCTCATATCGGACAAGGCTTACACCAGAAAGGAAGTTCTTGAAATGGTGCGACTCTTAGAATCTTGCAAACATTCAATATCCGGCCGTAACGGAAATTCTTTTCCTTTTCTAATTATGGAAATTTAACGATCCTAGAAAATTAACCAGACATTATTTTCTTGCCGGTTTTTTTTTTTTTACCAGGAAAGTTTGATGCTCAACTCATTGCAGTTCAACATGTCAGTGCCTACTCCATATGTTTTCATGCGACGGTTTCTCAAGGCTGCTGAATCTGATAAAAAGGTTAGGCAAGTCATAGTCACCATATCAAGAACACTTTGGGAGAAAATTGAACATTTGCGAGAAAAAGTCCTCATAAGCGAGTGTCCTATAAACTGGTGTCAAAGCCCCCAGTAAATCAAGTCTTCGGGACTTGGTCAATAATGCTTTGTGTATCTGATAAGCATCTAAAATTCGGTGAACCTTCCTCTTCTGAATAAACTATTTTAAATGAACAGCTTGAGGTGCTATCCTTCTTCTTGATTGAGCTCTCACTGGTGGAGTACGAGATGGTCAAGTTCCCGCCATCTCTTCTAGCTGCCGCCGCGATATTTACGGCTCAGTGCACCCTCTATGGTTTCAAACAGTGGACCAAGACCTGTGAATGGCACAGCAACTACACAGAAGACCAGCTCCTGTAAGTGCTGTCTGCAATTCTTTTCTCAGTGATTTTCCTTTTGTTGTTTTTGCCATTTTTACTTCACCTTGTTCTTGAAGCACCCATCTTGACCCATCTGTACCCATCTTGACCCATCTGTGGCTATTTTTTCCCCTCTAATGCAGAGAATGTGCAAGGATGATGGTAGGTTTCCATCAAAAAGCTGCAACAGGGAAGCTCACAGGAGTAAATAGAAAGTACGGTACATCAAAGTTCGGTTACACATCAAAATGTGAACCTGCTAACTTTCTATTAGGAGAGATGAAGAATCCATAGCAGGAGCTCAGTGTACAGCTAACCTTTTTTTCACTGAGAAAAATTGGGTGAAAAATAAATTTTAGCAACTTGGGTTGCGCTTGGGAATTGGTAAAAAGGAGAAAATTCTCTAGATTTTAGCATCATTGTTTGTGATTGATTGAACACTAGACTAATGTTTTTCCTTTCCAATTGTAGTTCGTCTTTTATTGTAACAATAAATTGATAGATACTGATTCGAAATAATATTTCTCATAATAGCAGGATCTCTCTCCCATGTGAACTCATTTCACACGTATTTTACTCGTCGTTACACACAAGCCACTCAGATGGATGACGACACAACTAACTTACCTATCCAAGAAATTTGGCAAGATTCAACAATTCAAATCAGAACACCAAAGCTTGATGTTTCAGTTGATAAAATTAAAATCCTCAAAATTCATAATTTCTCATTACCTTGAGTTAGATAGCAATAATTAGTAAAGTCTCAAAGAGGGTACAAATACTTCGCCAAGCTCTTAGCTGCACGAGAAATCTGCCGAAGCCATATTCTTTGATGTGATAATCTGGAAAAAGAACTCTACATTGAAAACCTTAAGACGTAAATGTAAGGAAAGCAATCAAGCCTTCAAACCTTTTCATTTGATGCAATCAAATCTTATACTTTATTTTCTTGAAAAATGCAATGCAATTCAATTCCATTCCATTTCTTTGATTTTTCCAAGTGGCATCAATTTAACGATTTAGAACTTAATTACAACGTACGGAAGATTCAGGTTTACTAGTGCATAATTTTTTGGGGGAGAGAGAGGGAGAGAGAGGGAAATTGATTCACAGCGTTGAAATATTTATTCGTGTACGTTGGAATAAAGAAAATAACAAGTAAACAGCCGCTTCCTTTTTCCTTCACAATAATCAAAGCAATTACAGTGGGAATTGCTAATGTGTGTATCCTCTGCCTCTTGGTCTAGTATACATTCTCTCCTCTGTATGTTCTTTACAATATCTCCGCACTTCGCCTGATAATGTTGATGTTAAAAGAAACAAGTTTTACAGAACCGCAGACCACCTTCTAAGCACCAACACATGCATTCGCAACTTTGCAGCTGGAATGTGATTGCAGACTCTGGTCAATTAACAAAAGAATTCCTGGTCTTGTCTTCCTCTTTGCCACTATGAAAATGAGAATCTTGAGAGAAGCGACAGAGGAGATCCTGAAGTATCATTTGGTGGATTTGGAGGGACATCCGTAGCAGCACGGTAAGCTTGTTGACATTTCTGCATCTGCAATTGCATTATGCATATTTAACTTGAAATTGACGTGCCCAGAAAAGGAATAGTATGATGCCGAACTTCAGACAGTGGATACATATTGGTCATTTTGCCATGATCATCTTCCCCCGTGAGAAAAAGTAAAAGAAATGCAGCAAGTTTCTTGTGTCATAAAAATAGTCCATGGCTACTTCTAATAAACATATGATACCACTGACGCACCTCAGACCCCAGAGGACAACACAAATTTTCTCCTTTGACATGGAGGTTGATGTGTAGGACCACGACTAACCTACAACTCATAGGATGGAGAAAACCCTCACCTCTATCTGTAATACACTAGCATTAATTGAAGTTCAGACTAATTCATGATGATTTTACATATAGTTTTGGAAAACTTTCTGGCATGAACACTAACAATCTTTCTATGATAGCATCTTAGACTTAGAATTAGGCTTGCATCAGCAAAAGCTTTGCATCACAATCAGAGGTTGGTAAGGGTAAATGACAATGAATATTTATTTCAACTACTGAATATAATTTATCCAACACTTCAAGTTAAAGCTGAGAATCTAACCTCTTCTGGACTGAACTGAAGCAGCATAGCGACCACTGGTAACAGGGCCTCAACCTCACCTAAGAAGGAAAGACAAACCAAAGCACCCCATTACACAAGAGTTCAACAAAAGAAAGACAAGAAATCAAAATTACTTATAATTTGAGGTTACATCACAGTATATCTGTTGCCAAAATTACCTGTTTCAAGAAGCTTCAGGATAACATTTTTTAAATATGTCATATCTACCCCTTCCCTCTTCTGCATCCTTTCCATGTTGCGAAGCTCTTCCTTCAGTATGGCCTCCTACATCCATACAATCAAGATTACATCTGTGAAGAAGGGAAAAGGAATCTAGAACGTACTGGAGTTGCATTTATATCCAATATCATCTCCTCCCAAATGGAGATTGAAAAGAGAAAGGAATGTCAATAGCATTAAAAATAGTTAATGACAATTAAATGCCAATTCATCATAAATGGGGGGAAAATAGAGCTCAAGGGTGTATATGCAAGAAAAGGACACTTCATTCCGGTAATCAGCTTAATGTTTCACAAAGACTTCACAGTATTATTGACCTTCGTTTTCCTCAGCGAACTTCCACTTTCCTTCTCTTCCTCACCTTCTTCTGTAGTTAAACTTCCAGAACCCAACTAAAATAAATGACTCCTACTTGAGCAAACATGTGCAATTACCAATTATAGATCATATCAACTAAGTTCTGTTTTGTAATAATTGCTTTATCATGAAGTTTTTGATTCCTATGAATGTGAATGTCTCCCAGACTAACTGGATAAACTGCATAAGATGAACCAAATGATCTCGTCGTCTAGCTACCACATCAGAAAAGTATATTGTGCTTTCCAGCTTCCCATACATATTAACTACTCAAAATGCCCTTGGAGCTCACCTGTTGACTGTGAAGACGATTTTCACGCTCAAGCTCATCAATTTCTTCCTGAGCATTAAAAACATTTTAGAAAAGATTCAAAAACATAACAAGAGAATATAAATGCAAATACAGGTAAAGGTCATACTTGAAGAGCCAAAATATGCCTCTGAGACTGAGCCAATTCTTCCTCTCTTTGAGCTTGTTGCCTTGCCAAAAGCTGAATATTCAAATAGGTTGAAGTTAAGTCATCGGAATCATCTGCACTGCCCCCAAATGGCACTCTTCCTCAAACAACAGTGTTTTGAGTACTCATATTTACTATTGACATGACAGCTATAACCACATATCCACAACCTCATATGTGCCAACTTTGAATAGCAATAAAAGATCCTCAGTTATGGCGCTTTTACTAAATAAAGGACCATAACAACTCTGAGCCAACAAATATTCAAGTGAAGAAAAGGCTCATACCAGAATTTGCTGGTCAGCTGCTGAGCTAGCTGAGTTTGGTATTTCCTGTTTCTGCGAGGCTGAGAGAACAAATTTGTCAGCTTAAACCAAGTTAAAACATTACCAGCTGCTCACAAAAGCATCAAGTTTCCAAAATCTTGGATGTGTTAAGAGTTATATTGCCAAACTACTCTAGTAAAAAGTTTACATACCTGCAGTGTAATAATCGTTGTTCTCAGCCTGAAAATTTTTTGACTACATTGTCAGCCAAATAATTGTGAGAGTAATGGTAGTAGGGAAACATATCATTCTTTCTTTCTTTGTTCTCTTCTGAGGAACAAGGAAGTAGGGAAAGATTTCATGGCATTCATCTATCTAAATTACAAGACATACCAGTGGTCTTGATTCCAGAGATCGTTGAAGATTCTTATTATCATCAAACAACCTGGAAATTTCATTGTCCTTCTCCTCAATCATTCTATCAGCTAGATCCCTAAATGAATCATGCTCCTCCTACCAAATAACATGCCAAAGTAAATAAGGAGAAAAGAATTAACCTCTTGAAGGAGAAGAGAGAGAGAGGGAGAGACAGCAAGATCCAACTTACCTTCAATCTTTTGTAGCGAGATTTAAGCTCATCTAATTCTGGCTTTATATCTTTCCCCAAATCTGCCTTCTTTTCAGCTTTTAGTGCCTCACACCTATCTGTTACATCATGAGCCATTTCAAAGCAAAAGCGGTTTGAATTTTCTAAAATCTAAAGGTAACGGAAGTGTAAGAAACTTAAGAGAAAAATTGTTGAAATTTACTTCGCCATGTTTCTTCCAAGTTTTTAAGATCTAGTTCCCATGCTTCTTTATCTTTTTGATGCCGAGCATTCATAGAGTCAAGGTTCATTTCAATGGTCTTCATCTGCTGCTTGGCAGTATTAAGAGCTGCATCTCTGCAAACAATAAATAAGAAAATGGTCATGAAAAGATCTACCGCTTGGCAGTGTTAAGAACTGCATGTCTGCAATCAACGGATAAATAAATTGTAAGAATTAAGTTACTATGAAACATGACATTTTTCAACATAAAACTGACAGGCAAGGTGAATGTATTCAGCAAAAGAAAGAGTATCCCTTAGAAAATATGTCTCTAGGATTTCAACGAAAGAAGAGCTCAATTACTCTCTACAAGTGGATTTCAACCAAAACGCCAGTTTTCCAGTAAATAATGGGGCCTAGTAGAAGAACAAACTTACTGATAGGATTCACAAGGTAATAGATAGCAGTAGTTCAGAAACCTAATACTCTTTATCCCATGTCCCCATGGAGACACACTTCATCATAACAGTAGAATTTTTGTGTCAATGATTACTGATAAGAATGGGTTCTCTTTGAAGAAGTAGATGTCATGATAAATTTGACTGAGCAAAAATCAAGAGCTATGACTCGATGGAAGCTCCCTTGACGGCAAATGATATATGATACTAACTCAAAGTCTACCATAATCAAACATTCATCTCATAAAAGACAATTAAAAATGTGACCCTAATTTACTATGGTCAGTAATAAGTTTGAGGAAGAAAGCGGAAGTATACAAAAAACCTATCACTATCTGCAAATGAATGGAGGTAGAGGGGGAAAAGAAAAGGTCTTGTTTAGATAAAGCACAAAATCAACCATTTGTTAAAAGGCACCTCAATTTTGCTATGAATCACCATTACAAATTCCAGGCGATCATGTTAACTCTAAGTAACAGCAGAAACACATCATTCATGTAGCATATTGAGGTCTGTAATGGATCACCGGCAGCAATCTTACCTTTCCTTGAGTTCTTTAACATGATTAGCTAAAGCAGCCTGAAGATCTTGGATGGCCTTATCCCTTTCTGCAGATGCCTGTAGGGCTTCCTTTTCAGTTTCCTGAAGAATCAGATGTGAAATGAAAAGAACAAATTAGAAAGTAACTAAAAATAATCATTAATTCAAGTCCTTTAACTTACATAAACAGGCTCAGGGCAGCAAAACTAATTACCTTAAGTGCTTCCTCAAGAGCTTTAACTTCTTCAGAATCCTTAGCTGAAGCAAGTTCAGCATCCTTTTTCTGAAGAAGTGCATGGGCACGAGCCTTATAGGAAGAAAATTCACTTTGCAGGCGATGGATCTACATATACAAGGGTGAAGGAAAAAAAAATGCCAGACATCAGAAATATAACTAATCCATCATCCTGCAGCTCCACCATAAAGAAATGTGTTTTAAGCAGAAAAACCAGAAGCTATTATAAAGCAGCTCTTTCACTCAAAGCTATCTTCAGTCAAAGCAATGTATTGACAGAAAATACATCAGCTTTCCAGCAGAAAGGAACTTGTTACCTTTGTTAGTGTTTAAAAAAAAAATGAAAATTTAGCCAACCATACGAATTAATCCCCACAATCCAACTTGTCTTGACTGGAGGAAAAATGAAGAAGTGAATACCTCTTCTTTGACAGCTGCTAGTTCAGCATCTCTAGCATTCAATAACTGCACATGTGAAGATGCTTCTAACTCCAGCTGACCTGTCCAAAAGCACGGCCGTCAGTTTCATAATTGTGCTTGTTATGCACATGCAACCTTCCAAACTTGCAACAAGGGTAAAATACTTTTTAACTTAGCCACTTCAACTTCAGCATGAATGCAGTTGCTCTCAGCCACCTCAAGCTTTGCTTTAAGTGCCTGAGAAGCAGCTTCCCAGCTTTCCTTTTCCTTATCCTGAAAAAACACAACACTATTGAGATAAGACTCACCAAGAAAGCACGAAAAGTAGCCTGGAAGTGGTAGATATGTCCGGGAGGATAATTTTGTTTGCCTTTAGTCAAGTAATAGATTATTGCCCATCAATAATTCCAAAACAAAAAAAGGTGTATTTGACACGTTCCACAGAATCTGGGACGTAAAAAACCAAAATTAGACGGAAAGCAGATAAGTACCAAGGTTTAGAACTAAGGACAATATCCAGCCAGACAAAATTAAGCTGATAGAACTCTAAAATGAAGCATCCAGGCCACACATCCAATGATAAAAAGAAACTATAAATACAAAGTTTACTTCGTAAACTGCTTTTTATTTCTATTCCTTCTCCATTATAGTAAAAATAACAATAATTTTGGCTCATACATGCTCACGTTTCAAATGTGCAACCTCTCCTTTAACAGATTCCATTGCAGCTCTAAGTCTTGCCGCTTCACCAGTTGAAGCTGCATCAAGCTCTGCAATCTCAGATTCTTTTTCTGCAAGTAGGACCTTTAATCACAGAAGAAATATAAGCAAATGAAAAAAACAATGGATAACAAGCATTCAAATTCAAAATTGAGAAGTTCTCAAGCTTCTAAGCATCCTATTAGCCTACAACATTGGAAATTGCAACATCTATACTAGATCAACAAAATAAGTCATTTATTTATTCTAGAAGCCGAAATAAGCCCCTAGGAGCACAAGGCAAATGCTATTCAGCTGCATCAATTGTTATGCCATTTCACCAAACAAACAGAGCAAATAACTGCAATACCGTCCTCAGATGTTGCTCATTTGTTGTCAATAAGCACGCAACGTGGAAAAAAGGTTATAAGGAAAAACTCTCACCTGAAGTGAAGATATCATTTCGGTTGCTTTGCTTCTATCAGAGGCTGCATCAACTAGTTGGGACTCCAAATTCTCTATGCTCTGATAAGGAAGTAGAAAAGAGCAAGCTTAAAATGTCTAAGTATTGAAACCAACGCAATTATCAGATGGCACATTAGGATGTAGATACCATTTACCTTCTGATGTTTGGCGGTGAGTTCAGATAGAGAAGCTTGCCTCTTCTCTTCTGCAGATTTTAGCAAATTTCGCAGGTCTTCCAACATCTAGAGGAAAGCAACTTTAACATCAGTACTATTTCCACCAGCAAAGACAACAATTCAGCAAATCCTATGCCTTTTACTGTGCAAGCTCGTCTACCTAATACTTCATCTCAATCTGTTGGTTTGCCACTGAACAACTTTCACACATATTATCATTCAGGTCCAACATGGTGATTGCTACCCGTGTTCACCAAATTCCCAATTAACATAGCTACTAAGATATTTCGAAATAGACACCTCACTTCTTTTGTATAATGGACATGAATATGCAATCCTGAGCAGAAGAGGAGAACCATCATTCAGAGCACTACAGAGCAGATGAAATGAAACTTCTAAAATCAAACTACCTGCTCTTTCTCAAGAAGGGACTGTTGCATTGACTCAAGGGCAAGATCTTTAGGTTGCAAAGATCGCCGCAATTCCTCATTGTCGTCTCGAAGTCTGTGTTTGAGAAAATGTCAGTGCAATGATATATAGAAAGAGCACAATATAAATGGAAGAGACCTATAATTGATGTCATCAGCTTACAACACTTCAATACAGCAGCAACGATTTTTATATTTAATCATTAGAGGAGAAAAAAAGCTCATAGCAATGGCTCTAACGTATACTGTATGTAAAGAAACTGTGGGTATTGCAAGCATTCATTTTCTAAAAAGAAGAATTAATTATTGATGATGTAATCCAAGAACTCTACAGACTGGTGATAAAAGGCAGGCCAAGGAAAAGAAAGAAAGAGACCAAACTCTTCATCAAGTTTAAACAGGAAAAGATGCCAAAATTTGCTAAGACATCAGATGTCAGTTACATTAAGATGATTTAAGAAATGTAACAAGCCAGCTCTATTCAGACGGAGTCATCACTGCATTGACTGAGAAAGATGAGCAGAAGTGAGATGATCTCCACAGGTGATCATGACTGGAAGGATGAACATAAATGACATTTTCCGCACTGAAGATCATAACTATGGATGAAAGACCTTAAAAACAGGAACATACAAGGAATGGGAAAACTTATCAGCCAATGGCATTATGTTTCGTTATGAACAGAAAAACAAATTAAAGGATTCATCTAATTGTTCCCTATGAAAAGATTAATGTGTAACAACATCAACTAGCCTTTTTACATGATGTAAAGGGCTACACACCATGTGTAATGGGCAGGTCACAATTCTCTTCAGTTATTTTTGCCTTAAAATTTCAAGTGAGATGCAACATCGATTATAATTAATGGATAAGAGGAAAATACTGCTACTCCAATTTAGTTTTTATGAATCGGAAATTCTAAATTAGGCAGAAGGATGTACAATAACATAGGTTAATTTTGGTACTAGTAACTTTTGATTCAGTTAGTTTGATGAGGTAGCTTGGACTGCCAATTTCGGCAATTTGCAATATGATAGTTCAAAGTTGAAACAATGCTTCCTGGACCATGGTTGGTAAAGGGGCATGGCAATCCCAAACAATGGATGGAACCAGCCGACTGTATAAATAAATAACAACTCCAGGGATCTTCCTACTCCTCCAGAGACAAGGGGCAGAAAGGAACTAGGACACTCATAAAGATAACAAAGTACTTTCTTAATTTGGTTGGATGGAAAAAAAAAAGAAAAAGAAAAAAGGTTTACTTATTGCATGTGCTTCTTAATTGCTGCCTCTCAGCGTCAATTGCCTTCATTGCTTCATTTGCTTGTTGACGAGTCCGATCCACCTCTTGTTGTAATGCTAACTGTTGGGATGAAGCTCGTTCAGCTATTTCATTTACTTCATGGAAACGAGCTTCAAGGTCATCCTTCTCCTGAAATTAATTATATCCGAACACATCTAAGGTCAATTTGCAAGCCAACAGCAAGCAAAACATCCAGCTAGGTAGTAATTTATCCACATTTAGATAAAACAAATCTTCTGAAAAGATTATCAGGATGTAACCAAAGGATGAAAAATATGGCAAATGGATTCACCTTTTGAACCTCTTGAATACGCTGTTTGGCCCTTTTATGAAGTCTGCTAAATTTGGAATCAAGTTCAGAGTACTTCTCTTCCCTCTCTTTTATTTCTTGATCCATCTTCTGTTGAGCTATGAGAAGAACCAGGGCATAACTCAGACCAGAAATGTAAGACAGATCATCATGTGCTTTCTTGGTTGCACAATAGCACTAGCAGCAGATGACAATGTTGGTTAATCTAAAGTTTTAAATTTCCCGTTCCCATTTGCATTCAAGAACTAAATAAGTCCTGAAAATGCCTTCAACAAAACCCAAAAAACAATTCATGAATGCCAATAAGGGAAACTGCTTTCAAAGTTAAAAGTTGTTATCCAATGCAATGGTTTAGTTACTTCGTTCCAAATAAAAAATTAGACGGCTTGGAATACCATAAATAGCCTCTTTTGCAATTCTGGTGAAATACAAACATATTATTATGATTTTATTTCTTAAAGAGATTTGATATTGCAGGCTAAACATATTATAGAAAACTTTTCTCTAAAACAAAGCGAAGCCTAATATATTCATACTCCAAAAATTGCAGTGCAAATGGCTGAGAATTCTGATGCAAACCATATCCAACTAAAATACAGATCCAAGCAAAAACCGCAATGTAACAGATTCCCAACCATCCTCAAAGCATTTCAGTGGTACAGCATGTGAAGAAAATCTCACTAAATACCAGACATGAAAGTTCATCTGACCTTCAGCAAGCCTGGCTGAGAGCTCCTGGGCTCGTGCATCTGCCTCTGAATGTGCTACTTGAAGATGCTTCAGAGCCTCCTCTGCTGCACCTCGTGTTTGCTTCTCCTGCAGTAGTTCTCTCTCCAGAGATTCTATTCTCTCATTGAGTCTCTTCACATCTTCGCCTTCCTGCCCGCCCACTTCTGTTCGTTGTTGAGATCTAAGCTCTTCCAAGTGAAGATCTTTTAGACCCTCAAAATGAGACTTCAAGAACTCGTTTTGAAGCTTGAGTTCAGTAACCATCTGCACAAGCTCATCATGGCTATCACCGTAATGCGGGGTGTTTTCACATGATCCATTCTCCTTCGCAGGAAGCCCATTGCTTCTAAGGCTAGGGTCATTCATGTGATTCCCCGTCTCCAAAGAATCTTCAATGTTACTTTCCTGCATTGCAGTAATCTCCCCTCCCTCTGCAGACATTCTAATGCTCTAATGCTCCTGACAATCAACGTGTCCTCCACCCAAATTTGATGTATTCCTTCTTGTGTATCGCCACACGCCTCGTGGAATGAACCAATCTAAACAACGAATGTATGGGCAGGCTCATTCAATATCTTTACTGAGTAAATCACCCGTTCCACAGCCTAATGTCACTGAAAACCAAAACCACAACAAAACGCACTGGTTACAGCAAAGTTCAATCTCTTTTGGATAACTAAGCAGAAAAGCAACTGCACACGCACTGACAAAAACAGAATAACTGTCGGTGATCAAAGTGAATCACCATCCCCCAAGCCACAAACTCCGGCTTTTAGGACTCGAAGATTCTGAATCCAATCGGGCCACACGCGAATGCCATTGCGCGAAATTCAATCAAAGCGCGCCTCAAATCAACCCAAACGAAGCAAACCATGTTTCCGCTAGACCAATCAAACAACATAGGACAACGACAATGAAAGAACAACATCCACCTGCCCCAAGGACAAATAATCCCGTACTCTCCGATGCGGATGGGAATCCGACAAAGCTCGAATCTTTCTCGCCCGACTTACCGGCGAATCTCCGAAATTCGGGAACTTGCGGGGTTCCGGGGGCTCGAGATTCGAGATCGGTTCCTCCGACCGATCAGATCTCCCGCGTCCGAGCGCGCTCCGGGCTGCCGGGTGCCGGGGAGAGTCCAAACCGCGCCGTTTCGAGCGGCTCTGTATCTTCCCGGCGATGTGTGTATACTCGAAGGAGAAGCAGACAAGGGAAGAGGACGATGAAGTACGAATAGAATTGCTTCTGACTTTCGGAGTGTGCAAGTCGGGGTACTTTCGTAAATTGTGAATCACTCTCGCTCGTCCACGGCGGCGCGTGCCGTCGCGTGGATTAGCGAGCGCGAGTATCTCCGTTCAAGGGATAATCTCGTCGGGCTAATTTCCCAAATAAACTTTTTTTTTTCGTGAAAAATGAATAAACTCTTTCTCTTTTCTAATTTTGAGCAAATTGCCCATTGTCGAGAGATATAATAAAGTAGGTTATTTTCTCAAAACAATTATTTAATCTTTTTAACGTTTGACAAGGCCTCATAAATTATTTTTGAGAGATTTATTATCAAAAAGCATCAACATATGTTTTTTTTCAAAAATAGGCTATATCGGTGAAAAAATGGCCTTATGTTGAAGAAACCGATCCGGTAGATGTGTCTATCTTTTCAATTGAGGAAAAGACATTTTATTTTCTGGTGTATTGCAGATAATAATTCTAAAATTGTGTTTCTTCCTTTTGTATGCTTACATACTTAAGTGTGACAATACTTCAAAGGACTTAGAAAAGTAAAGTAGGCTTTGGATGTGTTTGGAAATTTTTGGGAAAGTCTCTAGGGAAATGCAAATGCGATTGAGTTAAATGTGTTTTATAAAATGCAAATTGTGTTTGACAAATTGTTTTGTAAATATCCATTGTAAAGTATTTTTAAGTAAAATAGTATTTGGAAAAATTATATTTGCAAAAGACTTTTAT
This sequence comes from Eucalyptus polyanthemos subsp. polyanthemos, assembly GCA_017140185.1. NCBI lineage: Eukaryota > Viridiplantae > Streptophyta > Magnoliopsida > Myrtales > Myrtaceae > Eucalyptus > Eucalyptus polyanthemos. Next base: position 35,869,103 of record CM029466.1, on the reverse strand, counting down.
TATTACAAAAAAGAAAAAATGAGAGTAAACCAACTAAAAACAAATAGTTGCCGACGAGGAGCGAAGGGCAAGCAATTTGATGCAGGCCATCTAGTAAAGGTAGGTGGTTCGGCGAAGGGCACGCAACCCTCGGGCGAGCATCATGGCAATCCAATCTAATCGCCATGACCCTTGCCAAAAGGTCGGTCAAATCTAGTCACTACGACCCTTGCCAAAGGATCACCTAACCTATGGCATTGCAACCTCCATTTGGGCCATGTGATCTAGGTCCCGCGACCCTCCAATGAGGGTCACAATGACCAAATCTACGACTAGGTGGGTCGTGCAAAGGTCATGACCTCCGCAAGGTCACTGAAGATCGCGACCTTCGACCACATATGGTTGCAACTAGACTTGTGACCAGATGGGTCACGACCTCCACAAAGGTGTGTGAAGGTCACAACCTCTAACCACATCTGGTAACGACCAAACTTGCGACCAAATGGGCTTGTGACCAGATTAGTTGCACAAAGGTTGTGACCTTCAACCACATCTAGTCGCGACTAAACTTGCGAACAAATGGGTTGCACGAAGGTTGCAATGTCCACGGAGGTTGCCTGAAGGTCGTGTCCAGCAACTAGATCTACGACTAGATGAGTCACGACCTCCGCAGAGGTTGCTAGAAGGTCACGCCCGACAACCACATTTGGTCGCGATCAGATTTGTGACTAGATGAGTTGTGACCTTTGTAGTGACCTCTCAATTTAGGTCACGTGACCTCGACGAAGGTCATGGCATGACAGGTCGCGCAACCCTTCGACAAAGGTCACAACGACTAGATCTATTTGTTGCGACCCTCGCCTAAGGGTCACATGGCCAAGCGACCTCCGCGTAGAGGTCGCAGCGCAACGATCGCCGGCGACTGCCTGCCATTCACCGGCAACCACTCACTGAGAAGAAGAAGATAAATAGTCAAAGACAAATCTAGAAAAAGGAAATCAACAAGGATAATTTGGGAATAATTTTGTTTTATTTATCCCCTTAGCTTAGCATACCAAGAAGGCTAAAAACCCACGGCAACCTCAACTTGCCTTGGGCTTTTAGCCTTACGAAGACTGGTATTTCTTTAATGGGATTTGAATTTTTTTTACCAAACACCTTTAAATTGGCCCAAAGAGCTTTGGATGTTCAAAGTGACTTCTAATGGCCACTCCCAAATGCACCCTTAGATGACTTGATTTGCACCAAAAGAAGTTTGGAGACCCAATTAATAAAATTACACTTTCTTTTTATCGATTTATTCTACTCTTACTCTAACTTTCACTTTTGACTTTTATCATGTTTTCTTATAGGACGACTTAAAACCAACACCTAAAACTAAATCTAAATCATCATATCTCAACCTCCTCAGAAAGTGGAGATTCAAACATCTTATCTCTCCCTTTCCATGTAAAAATGTTGACCATTAGAGCAAAACCCTAATAGTTAAATTGCACTAGTTAAAGGACTCAATATGTCCCGTATTTGCAAGCACTCGTAGAATGTGACCACATCAATTGTTGCACCCTTTTTCAAGTTCCAAGATTTTGGGCGGGAAAGGTGCCGTCGGAGTGCTGCAGCCAACCACGACGGGAAATTAATTATCGTAAGCGAGCATGAATGCTCAAGGAGCAACGAAAAATACTCCTGAAATGCCGGATACTCTCTCCGCACAATCAAAGACCTGTCCTAACCATACATACATAGGAATAGCAATCTGTTCCAACTCCAAGTGTAGCACAACAGGTGACCTTTTGGAAAGGTTCTTTACCTTTCCCTTTGTCCTAGCCTCTTTTGTTTTGGGCCAACGTTTCTCACTCCTGACACCCCATCCCTATCAAATCCCGCTCTTGAACATCTTAATTCCCCTATAGGCTTCTCTTCGGGTTCTGCTAGCCAGGCCTTTTTTGTGATTTTGTAAGGAGCCCATCATGCAAAGATTTGACATGTTTAACTACCCAATCAAGAAGAGGATTACAGACCGACTAGAGGTTCATCGAGTGTAGATAAACCTCTCCATGTCATGTTATTTTTACACACGATACTGTTCGCTCCAATCTATAGAGCATGAATGCCCAGCGGGTGTCTTCACCAGAAAGATAGATGCTTGTGAACTTTATCACGTGCTTTCGATGTTTCCTCCTGGATCTTGAACTCCTGAAAATAATCAGACCACTTTGAAATATGTAGGAAAAAACCCGGTCCCTTGGGTTTTTTGTGCTATCAACATGGATAATGTAAGAAAGGTCTACATTTTCCAGGGGAAGAAACTAAAATGCCATTATGATCACCTGTGGACCTTCCACCTTTGAATTTCACAGCAACATGCTCGAAAAAGTCTCTGGATGCATCTGTAATTCGAGTAACTAAATGAGATACATGCTGGGTGCAAAAAGAGTATTATTACAATCATCGACAATAGAATTCTAGATGATCAGAATTTGGATGCTGCGAGCATAAAGAAAATGACAAATCAAAAGCGCTAAAATATTTAGCGCAGTGGCAGGAGATAAAATTGCTCTGCCCTGCATAGATCTGTGATGTTGTAGTAGAAGCAAAAGGATCAGCATTGAAAAAATATGCCGACACGATTGCAATTATGACCATATATTCCTTACATAATCATGCATCTCTCAAATGGTCACATTCACACTCTCAATTATGTAGTGGAAAATTATACTTATTCATCCATTAAATTCTGAAAACTAACATAGAATTAAATCTAGGTCTAGATGTAGATAATACCATATTAAATCCAAATCCATTTCCACAATAAAAACATTAAGAGTGAGTGCCAGGGAATAGGTGAGAGAAACATAGGAAGGGAAAAAAACATATGGTTTATTTACGTGCACAACATACCGTGTTTCATTGTCAATGATGGATTTTTCTCAATAACATAACCAATCACCTTCGCCGGTATTCCTGCTACCATGCTTTGGTGAAAAAAGTAAGAAAAAACCATTAGCAAACTTCACGAGTCAATCAAATTAATAGAAAGACAAATTTATTAAAGCTGCGGTTGGGTAGTCCATTAAGAGCTTACCCATGTGAAGGAATATTGTTCAATACCAGGGAACCAGCTGCAATCATTGCACCCTCCCCAATTTTAATATTTCCAAGTATGGTTACACTTGCTCCAATAAGTGCACCTTCACCCACCTTTGGATGACGATCACCAGTCTCTTTCCCAGTCCCTCCTAGAGTCACGCCCTATCATCCATTTTGAATAAGCACATGTTCCTCTTCAGATGTGTAAAAGCATTACAAGCAAAGAATCATAGTGTATGAGGAATTACACTGGTAAAAAAATGACAAGTTACAAATATAACTTTTGCTTCTTAAAGTGTGATTTCTAGAAATTTGAAGTTTGTCAAGATGCGCAGATTACAACTAACAATGAAGCAGTCGCGAGTTTTAAAAGGGTAAGTTTTCAAAAGATCAAAACCTAATATAATAAAGAGCCTGTATATTTGTACAAAGAATCCTTCTGATCATTGTCTCCTAATTTTTGGCAAACGAAAATGGTGTCTAATAAGTCCACAGTACTTCTCCGCTATTTATATGCCTAAGAGCAAACTGATGCATCACAATGCATAATAAAAGTGAGACTACGGTAATTCAGATCTACAGTACCGAGCCATGCTTAAATGTGATTTATGATTTGTAGAGGTCCCAGGAAGAATTATATGCATCAGCAAGCAGAAAGACTTCTAAATGGCTACCAAAAATAGAAACTAATGGTTTAGAAAAGAAACGGAGGTGAAAAGAGATTTTGGTTTACCTGCATCAAGGAAACTCTGTCTCCAATAACAGCAGTCTCACCAATTACCAAGCCTGTCCCATGATCCAGTAGTATTCCCTCTCCAATTCTAGCAGCTGCAGAAAATAACCCAATTAGAATAGATCATGAGATAGCATTGCAAGTGCAGTAAAACTCTCCCCAAAGATTAACTTTGATCCAAATCTATTAAAATCATCTTCATTGTTTGCAAAAGTTGAAGTTTAAATGACAAAACATGATTGAGTAACCCATAAAGTCTAGATTTGTTCAGTGATGTTTTCTGAAAGTTAGCACCAAATGCCGCTCTCCACCATTGCTGGTCTCAAAAGCATATGCACAAACTAGGATGATGCAATTATGCATCTTCAGTAAAATATAGAAGTATTACTCAAGAATACATGAATTTTAAGAAAAGAAGTAAACGTACCAGGATGTATGTCAATTCCGAAAACCTAGAGAAAACAGGCAGGAAAATTTTTAAGAAAGCAAATTCCGGACTATAACAGATATTGAGAATGATCAGACAAGCCTACCTCACTAACACGGCTTTGCAATGCCAGGGCGAGTACTTTCCTTCCTTTTTTCCACAATGCATGTGCTACTCGATATGATTGCAAGGAATGGTAACCCTACAAAACAAAGTAAAGGAAGATCTTGTTCGTATTACTTTTGCATTCTGAATGCTAATCAAGAACTTCTCCAAGTACTGCATGACCATAGCCTGTGACCAGTAAACTATCAGTAACTGTGTTCAAAGATATGCAGAAGTACAGTGCTAATATATCTGCAATCAAAGTCATGACATCTGAAATTTTCAAAATCAAGGAGAACATTGAACTCAAGATTCGTCAAACTGGTTGAATGGAATGTTTCTCATCATGAGGACCATGTGTACTAACAACATACCTGACTTTTGCTATCGAGATGACCATGAATTGTTGTAATTACTTCTTCAAAACTTAGCAAAAATAAAGTAAGAAGACAGCCTGAATAAGTAATAAAATCTAATTTTTAGCAGGGAAATCCACTAAATTTGAAAATAAAGTAATTAATTATCACAACATTAAAAAGATATATATTCTCTTCAATCTAACTTATTAACATCTTAAATCCAACCAAATATTCTGTAGCCAGTGTGGGATCCCATGATGACAGTCAAAGGGGTCACTCAACTGGTCGCCTCTCCGCCTCATTTAAAGAAACTTGTTAACAATTTTCATCTTACTTTCTTTCTAAAACATTTATCAGTAATTTAATAGTGATAAAGAAATTGCGAATTGAAAATAACGATTCCCACAAAAGTAACTTCTGTGCAACTTACAGTTAAAGAAAACATTTAGTTCAAAATCAAAGTAAAATGAAAAATCAAAGAATTATTATGTAATATATGTTTTCTAAGTAGTACCAAAATGGAACATTACCTTAAGGTACAACAGGGCTGAGCTATATGATATACAAGCTGGATCTCTGTCTTTGAATGCCTACGAAATATAAAGCTCCAAGGTCAAACCAACTGCAACAAAGGAGCAAACCACGGCTACTTAAACAAAAAATACGTTACCCGCACATCCAAGCGGATTGCACGTTGAATGGCTTTATCATTTGCTATAACATCATAAAATATGTCGACAAGTTGTGTTGCCAACAGTGTGGCATTTTGGAGCCGATTGGCCAAAACAAACCCCAATGCCTGCTCCAAATTTTCATGTGATAGAATACTGGCATATAAAAAGCTGCTCAAAATAGGCTCCTTCTCTGCCTGTCATGAATTATAAAGCAACTGATTTTAGCAAAATTGTTAGGAATACCGCACTTGAATGACCAGAATGCGGACATCACTTCACAAAAAAATAGAGCATTCAATCCAAACGTTCCTAGAAGGGACAACATGTTGAGAAGGCTGCTTGAAGATGGCATATTCTTCCTTAGCCAGCTCAATTGACACTCTTCTCAGGACTCCCTGAAGTTCCTTCAAAAGTTCTTTACCATCTTTTCATTAGTGAAATCACCCACATACCTAATACCTCAATGCTCACTTCATCACAGAAGAAGCTTGCGCTGCCCTTATGAAATTCACAAACTAGGTGGTGTGGGTACGCATTCTTCTACAAAAGATTTGCCTTGAGCTCGTTTAAGCTTGAATTATTCGATTAAACACTAAACAGTGCAATTCTTCAGAAACTTTTAAATGAAACAAACCCAAACTTCCTTGCCGAAAAAACTTTTTCCTTACCAAAAAACAAACCCAAACTTGATGTTGAGGATACCATATACGGTCTGTTCATATATTGGCGAGGCTTTCACTCAACATTAACGAAAAATTACCGGGCCAAGCCAATCCAAAACCGACTTCCAACAAATCTCATCAAAAGCGCTAAAACAAACCACGACACACCCGCCACCTTTCTTCAAACAAAACATGAGAAGGACGAAACAAGAAGAAACAGAACAGATTAATCAGCACGAGCAGAGTTTCCCCGGACACAAAGACAGACACAAACCGGAGAGACAAAAGAAAAAAATAAAAATTTCACAATTCCAGAAATTGGGTCACCTCCAGCTTGGCCTCTTCCCTCACGGCGTCCCAAATCGGGTCGCCGGAGCCCGAGACGGAGACGACGGGTTCGGACTCGGGCGGCCTCCAGACCCCCCGCGCGTAGACGGGGAAGACCCTCTCGGGCGGGCACTGCAGGTACCCCTCCAAGCTCTCGCCTTTGATCGACAGCCGCCTCGGGACCATCTCCGAGAGCAGAGACGCGCCGCCCTCGTCGCTCAAGCAAGTCATGGCGAACGGCAAAAAACGAAAAGAACGGAAGGGGGGAAGGAAAAATGCTCGAAGCTCTACGGGCGGGGACGAAGGGAGGTCCCCATGGACGGCGCCGGAACTGCGACGGGCGGCGGAGCGGCGGCGGCGGGCGGCGCTGGGTTCCGGCGAAGTCCTGCCTCACGGTTCTTGCTGCAGCACCACCTTCGCTTCCTTCCCTCGCGATTTGTTTCTATGTTGTGCCGTGAATGGCTCACATGTGGCTGCTCGAGCTTGACAAATGGGGGGGAAACGCTCTCGTCTCGACGCTTAACGGCCCGGGGGAGGGATCTGGACCGTCCGATCTCGTAAGGCCGAAAATTTGACGGCGCGGATCGCTCGGTTCATGATGGGATTCTCAATATGGACCGGTAAGATAATTACACAAACGGTTCCCGGTCCTATAATTAGATCGAAAATTTTCATTGTTTACAAATAGATTTAGGTAATTGGATTGAAAATAAGTCAGAATAGCAAAGAGTATAACTTAAAATATCCTCTCTAGTTAAAGTCTTGATATACTTTCTCTTCATCTACTTTCTAATTTTTAAATTCAATATAAATAGAAGGGAAATATCAAGAGATAATCAAGCACGATCAAAAATTCTTTCTCTAATTTATCCTTTTCTTTTCAAATTTATCATTTTACATAACTTCTCTTTATTTTCTTTTGAAATTTAAATCAAATAAGAGATAAAAAAAATGCAATATGATAGATAATTAAATTATGTCACATCTCAAACTCATACGGCCTGGGGCATCATGTGGTAAAGCAGAGGTAAAATGAAGTCACCAACAAAAACATTCACTAAGGATTTTAACTACATATGACAGAACAGATACGACATTATTGCAATAGAATGCAAAATATGGTGTGTGTGATCGACTGCTCATGACTTGTCTCTTCGACATCACTTGAAGTTGCCCCAAGGAAAGCGAAAAGGGGGGGTACTTGTGGTCCTTATCGAGCGGCGGGGACGACACGCACGACTTTGCAGTCGGTATCGAAGCGAACAAGATCTGCACGAGCCTCCATTATAATCAAAATATGTTAAACTCGATATGCCGAAACGTAAGGACAAGACAGGAACGGTGGACGGATGTGGCTACGGAAATCTCGCCATGACGAGGTCGGAGTGGTGGACAGGGGAGGGAGTAGGGACAAAGGCCTAAGACAAGCGTATATGCTCACTTTTGCTTTTGTGGTCCTCGTGCCATTCTCTTGTGTGATGAATTTTGAATAGGATTTATTGCTATCGTGGTTCAATTTCTTTCTCACGTGTAAGTCGAATCCAAAAAAAATATATCAAGGTGGAATTTATCTCCGATATACTATTAGAGAGTTCAATCCAAAATTATAAATTGATAAGGCGAATGAAAGCTCTATGTATATAAAAAATATATAAATCATATTAAGTGATATTGAATTTTTAATTACCGAAAGGACAATGCATTAAAATTTGAGTCCATTATGAAAGGATGCTTGAGCAATGATGAAAAGCTTCATCAACTATTTGATTCAAGAGATGTTTCAATGGTTGATTTATAATGTATATTGTCTTGGAGTAAGTAGAAGTGTTGATGATATCTTTAAACAATATTTGGGAAAATCACCAAATAAGTATTAAACTTATTGTATGGATGCTAATTTCAATTCTAAATTTTTCAACTTTGTCAATGCATCCCTAAATATTTACACGAGGTTCCAACATAGTCCTTCTAACTAATTGCTATTAGAAATCATTAGCATGGCCTCTAGTCATCCTTAGCCGTTGGTGGCACTCTGTCATGGACATCTCTTGTATTGCCACGACAGCGACTTTGAGCGACAATTGATTGACTGGAAGGGTCATATTGACAAAAATTGTAAAATTATAACTGAATTGATATCCGTACGATAGCTTTAAGACTAGATCAGATAATTATTCTCACACATAATGACTTGCAAATATGGAGAGGTTATGCTATTGGAGAATTTTGCCGAGCATCATGGCTTCGATGACCCTTGCTTGCCATTTAAAAATGGAATTTAATCAAACAAAATATTCCTAAGACAACATCTCTTTTCCATCCTTAAAAAAGGAGAGCCGTCGAATGATGAAATGGAGCGAACATGGAAACAGTATAAGCAATAGAAAAAGCCGATATAACATGCCTTTTTCTTTTTCCCACCATGGACCCGTGGTGCGTGCGGGCATGGTTGAATGTAGCCATGGAAGTGGCTAGGGACATTCTTCGGCTGCTCTCTGTTTTTCTGGTTTTGGTGGCATTCAATCATTCACTTTTTAATCATAGGATCTATGACCCCAAAAAAAAAAAAAAAAGTCATTGGATCGACATCAAGATTCGAAATTGAAATCTTTGATGGCTCCCATCACTCTGACTCGGACGCCGTGTTATGTTCGTGCTCGACGCAGCCTACGCTTTTGTCGTCTCCCCCGATATGGAAAACCTTTTGACCATGGCACTAGATTAAGAAAGCATGCCTGAATGTCTTGAGAATAAGATATCATGATTGAAGACGTCGTCCGTTTTGGAAAAGAAACTAAAATGTGTGATAGAAGAAACGAGGATCACGAATTAAATTAAAAAAAAAAAAATTTGATCGGATCACCCGCCATTCATTCCTAACTTGGTTGCGCCTAGGCACATGCCCACTTACTTACTAGTTTAATATTCGTTTAGTGCAATTTCCACGTATAAGGGCCTCACATATGCTAGTCACTCAATACCCATGTTCATTTGGTGAATATTGAATAAAATACAGGTCTCTATTTTCTCTTTCTGAATATTTCATAAAATACCCAAGTTTTATTTTTCCACACCTTGTTATTTTCATTTTTAAGTTGGGATTCTTGTGATCTCATTATTTAGAGAAAATGACATTAATAGTCACTAAACTTTGGCATAATGCGTGTAATGTCATCCTTACATTTTATTTGTTGAATATGGTAATTGAACACTCCTAAGTGTTTAATATAGTCCATAAATTTTCAAGTTGTTCAATCTAGTCCCTCAATTTTCTATGACAAAGTCAAATCAGTCCTCCAATGCTATTCACATGTTTTCAAAATCTTACTATTGCCCATATTGTATAATATCATTTTAATTTCAATCTAGGTTCCACATTAACAAAAAAAAGTTGTCATCTTTTCATTACTTTTTTCTCACATTTTTTGTCTTTATAAATATTATGACGGTTTCATTAATGTATTTTGGTTTATGGTCATATAATATTAAAAGTAGCGGGAAAAGTGCCAAAAAAGTCCTAAACATTTTGTCATTGTGCCGATTTGGTCCTAAACCTTTTTTTGGTCGATTTGGTCCTAAACCTTTTTAAGTTGTGCCAATTTAGTCCTTTCCGGCCAATTTGGCCGGATTTTTGACCGCCGCCGGCCGACGTGGACAACTTTTTACTAATATTTTAATTTTTTTTTTTTTTTTTTATTCCGCTCTTCTTCCTCCAGCCGGTCGCCGGACCTCGGTGACCGGCCGAGGTGACGGCCGCGAGGTCGACCTCGACCTCGCCGGTGGCCGTGGGGCGACCTCGCGCGGGGCGGATGGCCGGCGAGGGCGAGCCTCGCCCGCCCCGCGCGAGGCCGCCCTCGAGGCCTGGGCGGCGAGGCTTGCCCTTGTCGGATCTGGCGAGGGTCGAGCCTCGCCCATGGCCGGCGAGGGCGAGCCCCGCCCGGCTTGCGGATCCGGCGAGTGAGGGGTTCGGCGGGGGAGAGAGTCGGAGGGGGACCGCCGCCACCGCACTTTTTGCCGCGGCCGTCGGCCTGCAGCCGCGCCTGGTTTCAAGCGCCGAAGCTCCGGTACGCCTCGGTCTTTTTTTGTGCCTTGCGTTGGTTGGACCATGCCGGAGCTCGCGGTCTTCAAGGATTCGGTTCGAGATCTGAGGGCGTTCGATCTGGGCGGGACCTGAGAGAGAGAGAGAGAGAGAGAGAGAGAGATCGAGAAAGAAAGAGAGAGAGAGTCCTCTCCGGCCAAGCCGAGGAAACCCTGGCCACGTGAGACCACCGCTGCAATGCTGCCGCCCGATGCCGTCCATCGCTGCTCGCCGACCCGTCGCCATATCCGGCGAGCTGGCGCGGCTCGCCCTCGCCGCCTAGGCCTCGAGGGCGGCCATTGGCGACTCGACCTTGCCGGCCGTCGCCTCTGGCCGGTCACCGAGGTCCGGCGACCGGCTGGAGGAAGAAGAGCGAATAAAAAAAAAATAATAAAATAAAATAAAAAATTCAAAATATATTAAAATATTAGTAAAAAGTTGTCCACGTCGGCCCGCCCGGCGACCGACGTCAGCAATATCCGGCCAAATTGGCCGGAAAGGACTGAATTGGCACAACTTAAAAAGGTTTAGGACCAAATCGGCACCAAAAAAGGTTTAGGACCAAATCGGCACAATGACAAAAGGTTTAGGACTTTTTTGGCACTTTTCCCTAAAAGTAGCCTCATTTGAAGTTTTATTGAGTTGATAATCCTGCTATTTTGTTTTTTTTTCCTAATTTATAGAAGGGACTAGATTTAATTAAGAAAACATGAAACACCAAAACTTGAAAGTTTTATGTCTTTGAAAGTTAGGATTAAGATTTAGATTAATGTAAGTACAATTATATATAGGTAAATTTAGATGGTTTTTAAATATCCTTATGAAAACACTTATTCTTAAAATGGTAGAAGCATCAACTTGACATAACTCTAAATGAGGTTCTACTTATACAAATATAGAGATCATAAGTTAGATATACTTAAATGGAACTATCGTAATATTTATAAAGACCAAAAAGAGACAAAAGATAGTGTAATTATTTGTTAATTTAGTGAACAGATTGAAGCATAAAGAAGTTTTTAAAATGGCAACTAGTGTAGTTATTAAAATTTGTGAATAGTATCAAAAAATTGATTTGACTTTGATATATAAAGTGAGAGGTTAGATCAAACAAATCTACAATTTATGGACAAGATTGGACATTCATAAATTTGAACGGTTAAAAAAAATCTAAAAATGATATTGCACAATAAATCAAAATTTAGAGATTATTAGGGCGTGCATGGAAACGTTTCTAAGAAACGTTTTTGGCACACTTCTGTACGAAAAGTGTTCCGGGAACAAAAAGAACGAAACGCGTTTAGTTGCGTTTGTTCCTTTTTGTTTTTTTGTTTCAGGCGAAATAAGAACAGAAAAAAAAACATAAAAAAGTTATTTCTTTTGAAAAGAAACACTTCTTGGAAGGCAAAAAGAACAAAAACCAAAAGAAGAAAAGAACAAAATCGGAACAAAGGCGAACTCTTCTCCTTCGTGCGTGCTCGTCGCTCCTCTCGTCGGGCTGAAGCTTCGTTCTTCCTTTTCCGGCGTCTCTCCCATCTCTCCGGCGGCTCCCACTCGGGCGACTCTCCGCGACTCCTCACTCCGGCGACTCCAAGTACGTTTCCGGTCGGCGTTGCTCCCCGTTCGGCCCTCCTCCTCCGGTCGGTGTCGCTTCCGTTCGGCCCTCCTCCTCCGGTCGGCGTCGCTCCCCTTCGGCGCTCCTTCTCCGGTCAGCACTGCTCCCCCTTCGGCGCGACAGATCTGGGACGGCTCGCTCGAGCCTCGAGCGAGCGTTGCTCGCCCAGATCTGCCGCGCTGAAGGGGAGCAACGCTCGCTCGAGAGCGAGCTCGAGCTGCAGCTCGATCTGCAGCTCGTCGAGCTCCCCCTTCGCTCGCTCGAGAGCGAGCTCGAGCTGCAGCTCCCTCGACCCTCGATCGATTTGCAGCTCGAGCTGCAGCTGCTGGAGCTGCAGCTGCTGGAGCTGCAGTTGCTGGAGCAGCAGCTCGAGCTCCAGCGATTCCCGATCGGAAATTTCCGATCCCGATTCCCGATCGGAAATTTCCTCAATTTCTCCGAGAACGAACGAGGCGCGGGGATTTCTCTCTCTCTCTCTCTCTCTCTCTCTCTCTCCTCGTACTCTCGATTTCGCCCGGTCGAGATTCCCGAGGGGTTGGGAGCGGCGCGTGGTCGGGCGACTGCCGCGGGTGGTGGTGGTGGTGGTGTTGGAGGAGTAGAGGATGAGCTTCCAGGATCTCGAGGCCAGCCGCAGGCCAGGAGGGTCGAGGCGCAGGGAGCTGCTCAACAATGGCGGCCGGCAGGACGCCACGCAGCCGTCGTCTCCGGCATCTTCCCGCATCAACACCGCCGTCAACACCTTCCGAGCGCCTCGTCAACACCCTCGGCACGCCCAAGGACACCCCGAGCTCCGCGAGAAGCGTGGAGCCTCCCCGCCCCCTTCTCCCCTTCCCGTCCCGTCCGTTCGAAATTCTTGTGACGATTCCGGCGGCGTCCGGCGGTCGACGCCGCCGTGCCGCCGCGGCGAGAGTGTCCCGAATTGATCGTTAAATTGCTTTGGGTTCTGGAAATGTGGTGTGGCCCCGGGGGGAGGGGTTGGTTTGTCGGTTCGTGAGCGTGATTGCACGTGAGTTTTTGGTTGAATTTGTCGGCCGCTTGGATAGACGAGGAGTAGGATGTTTTTGCGTGCGGAAATGTGTGTGGTTATCGTGCGATTCGTCATTTCAGACAGTCCTAAGCTCTGCTTTGATGATTTCGAAACCGCGTGCAAAGCCAATTCGGCATTCGTTGCCTTGTTGCCCGGCATTTCGGCAATGCTAAAGTAGCCTTCTTGGTTTTTTCTTCAAATCTGCAGGCACAAGACAAGGCTACATATTGGACAGTTGGTCAAGGATACATCGGCCAAGCTTAAACAAGCTAGCGAAACAGATCATCACGCTGGAGTTAGCGTAAGTTCCCTTGATCGCTTCATCGATGGAATGAACGAATTAACGATACTTGATTGGACATCCATTGTCCTAATTATCTATTTTCATTATTGAGCAGTCGGACATCATTGGTCGGGGTGCTGGGTACCTGGGCATATAAGTGTTTGATTTCATTCTAATGTTATGATGGAAAATTGAGTATCTTTCATTGCTTGTAGGCCAGCAAGAAGATTGCAGATGCCAAACTGGCAAACGATTTTCAGGCGGTTCTTAAAGAGTTTCAGAAGGCTCAACGGCTTGCAGCTGAGAGAGAAACAGCATATGCACCGTTGAATGGATCGTCATCCTCCCAATCTCATTTGTGTATATAAATATCAGCTTTTGTCTTGGGCTCCTTTTTATTCCCCCTTTCTTCTTTCCTGTGGCTTTCCGGAGTTGGATGCGTGGGTATTGCTTTCATCGTTGTTCGGGTCTTGAATGTGGGTCTCGGACTCTGCGTGCAGTGGTATGTTGTATAATTTTTCCTGTCTTTTTACAAAATGAGATTAATCAATTCTTTTCTGGTCTTATGGTGAGTGATAACTAAAGGGAATTTATGTACCTGAGTTGTTTCTACGATATTTCTTTTTTCTACCTGTGACTTTCCGATTCTGTGTACATCTATATGGGTATTGTGCGACAGAGATCAAACACTTCCCTTGCTGAATCCGCATGCATTTGATAGAATTGCTGTAAGATGTAGTGAAACGATTAAAATCAACACAAGCTACAGATGAGCACATACATTTTCTGTGCCTACCTAATTAACGATGCTTCAAATAAACGGAAATCCGGCCATACAATATTTGCATGTTTTTCACGTATTAATACAATGAGCTAAGCACGTAGCTTTTGCATGGTGAAAAATGCCCATCTGCATCACATGCGAAGAGGCAAATTTTAATACGTGAGAACCAATGTTTATATGCTTTAAAACTAAAAAAAAAAAAAAAAATACTTGAAAAAATTTGATACAAACTTTAATTACAAAATTTTCTATGAAATATGCCATATGATCATGCTAAAAATGTTTGTCTTCACTAACCATGAACAAAATAAAATTAATGAGCATTTCATAAGAATGAGAATTCAATATCAATTTTAAACTTTATTATTATTTTTTTTTAAAAGAAATTTTTTTTGTCGTTTACCAAACGTGTTTTTGTTCTTTTTCTATTCTAGAACAGAAAACGACTGCGATTACCAAACATGTTTTTGTTCTTTTTTTATTCTAAGAACAGTTTTTTTTTTACACTTACCAAACGCGTTTTTTGTTCAAAAATCGTTAGGAACGAACAAAACACTTTTTTTTTTTGTTTTTGTTAAAAAAAAAAAACAGTGTTTAAATGCACCCTTAGTATCATTATCCCTATTATTTACTTTTTAACTCCACGGGCACTTTTATGTAACTTCATTTGAAACATATCCCATATTACTTGCATATGGGACTCACTTGGTATTCTTTCAGAGAAAATTTTTCTCTGGGTTAGAATTTTTAACAATTTCTTGACATGGGACTTTTCATTGCACTAATGTCGAAGATTTCGGATTCAGCTTCTCTTTAGGGACTAAACTCACTTTTTCAATCGGGTCGAGTGCTGGCCATCCATAAACCCGGGCCAAAAAATTTCCACGAAGAATCAACGGTGGGGAGACGGACCGACGGAATATCCATGCTTTGGTACCCGCCCAATTTTAGATTCCAAGGCACGATCGTACTTTGCTTACTTGACCAAAAGATGTTTCCAAATGAGAATGGGCCAATATCTGAACTCGAGCGATGAAGCCAACATGATAGACAATGGGGAAACCTAAAAATGTCGCTTTCATCAACATTAAAAATGGTCCACTTTTTTTCCGACAATATTCACTGACATGATAAGGAATATCCTCGTTTGACCGAGCCACGTCAAGCACAGCTTAGAACATAATGAACGACAGAAAATTAATTAATTAATGATTTTTTTTTTGACTGAAAATGATAAGTATAAATTTGGGGAAACGACCTCTCTCTCCATTGGAAAGAAGAAAATCATTTTCCTTAAAATTACCATACAATTAAAAATTAATCATTTTTCTAGAAAATGCTTTTTATTTATTATAAGATTTTTAGTAAAACAAACGTACCCTTAATTAAAACAAGAAGCGTCTAGTCTAATTTGAGGCGAAGGATGTGAGGATAGTGAAGGGAGCCACAGTACAAGTAGTTACCAATCTTGCTCCCACTCGATATCAACGACAGCTGAGGATCGTAATAATGCGCGACCG
Source organism: Eucalyptus polyanthemos subsp. polyanthemos (assembly GCA_017140185.1). Lineage (NCBI taxonomy): Eukaryota > Viridiplantae > Streptophyta > Magnoliopsida > Myrtales > Myrtaceae > Eucalyptus > Eucalyptus polyanthemos. The sequence continues at coordinate 35,853,440 of CM029466.1, read as the reverse complement.
GCTTTCCCTCCGAGTCAACCTGAAAAACCCCACTGTCCTTCTCCATTGCTGGCCGCCTATTCAGTCTCTCCAAGATCGCGGTTGCTTTTCTTATGAAGGGATACTTGAACGCCAATTCCCATGACACCGAGGTCCCCTGTGAAACCAATTCATATGTTATGTGAAGGAAGATTCAATGCATCATGCATGTTCATTGAGTAGTGCACGATGCTGCTACATCGCACCGGAGATTGTTCAAGTTGGAACAAAGCCAGAAATGTATAGGAACACTGAATCAGCTAATAAGCAGACATGCCCTCAATTAACTAAAATTGCAATTTACATTCACAATAGAAGAAGAATAGACAAGAAACTCATCAACAATTAGTGACTCACCGAGGAGAGCACGATCTAGTAATGGCCTTCTCCGTCGTATCTGATGTTATCCGGATACCCTGGCAAACCGCCGATGAATGTGTCAATATGCCCTTTTTGCTCGCCATTTATGTAGTACCTCTTACACCTCCTCCTGAGGAATGCAAATCATCCATATTTATCGACCATCAATTCGTGAAGATTTTTTGGCAAAAGGAAGTCTTTGTAAACATCGCGTCGAACTCACATGACGGTTTCGGAGAAGATCACGAAGCTTTGGTTGGGCGAGAGCGCAATGCCATTGGGGAAGTAGAGATCCCGAGCCAGCACCCGGGTCTCTTTGGTCGCGGGGTCGTAGCTCAAGAGCCTCCCGTGCGGCCGACCCTCTAGAATGTCCCAAATGAACTCCCCGAAGGTGTACTTGTACGAGGCGTCGGTGAAGTATATCGTCCCGTCACTGGCCACAGCCACGCCGTCCGTGAGTTTGAACTTCACACCTTATGCCTCGTCCGTCAACAGCTCCATCGTTCCATGTTTGCTCACATTCAGTAGCCCCTGTTGCAAACGACAGTTTCAATAGAATCAATACTAATGCATGTTAGTATTTCTCTCTCTCTCTCTCTCCATTGCAAACGACAATTTCAATAGAATCAATACTAATGCATATATATATATATATGATTTAGGGCACAATTACGTTTAAACACATTCTTAAATTTACTTGCTTCTCCACCTCAAAAGATAGCTAAACAAGGGAGCCTGAATATTTGCTCATAAAGTGTTAAACCTATTATACGGCGGCTAATTCAATTTTAAATCTTTTAATTATGCCAATTTAATTTTAAATCTTTTGATGATTCGCCAATATAGTTATTCCAATCAAATTTTGATTGAAAATCACATATGTGAACGTTGGTCATTTGACGTTGACATAGGAAGACTGGTGCTAACTTGACAAGTTTTGCCAATTTTTTAAAAAATTCGAGAATTTATTTATTGCTTTTTTATTTTTTAAATCTTTTTGACTGTTGAGGGTTGGCGGGGAGGCTGGCCGTATAATTGAAAGTTTTATAACTAAATTGGTCAATGTACAATAAGTTTAACTTTTGAATAATATACCCCATGAGAATCATTATTAATTATGAACATTAAAAAGTAATTGTTCGCATGCTTCTAATTTATTTTTATATCTAATGCAAAAATTAATGGACAGTGAATTAATATTCGATTATGTAATCTGGCTAATGGTGAGGAAGGCTTGATGTGCATCGGACTATAATAGATCTGATGTAGGCCTATACAACCAAGTAATTTATCTTTGTAAATCTTTTTTATGCTAAATTATTTTTTGCTAGAATTCATCAGTTAGTTAATGATTTTCAGTGGTCTTGATCTTTGCCCCCAAATAAATCCTTAAAAAAATTCGTCTTGCAGCCAATCTCGAAACTTCATTTGACTAATTGCCTGGTTCTCCTTTATAAACCCCACTCGTACTTGTTTGGATTTGTATTTTCACTTTTTAAATATACTTTATAAGATAATATCTTGATTTTCCATGCAGATTTTATACGGTTAGTCTAACAAGTGCCTCCGCCAAATTTGATTTACAATCTCTGTGATTCTTTTTAGGCATTTTATAAAAGCAATTTTTATAAGAATAGATCTACGTTCGAAAGGAACATGTGACTCAGATTTACACTACAAAATAAATACATATTTTAATAGCTCCAATCTTCAAATAAAAAATTTCAGGTTATTTTCGTTATCCTCTCCTATAGTAGATCTGAGGTGGGCTACAATAATTGTAGTGTTTTCTATTTTGAAAATCATGAACCCAGCCTAGTATACTAAGAGAAGGGCTTCACGGAAATCAAGGCCGGGGGACCCGAATTTAAGGGTGGTCCGGACCCCCGCGGTTATCACTACCCCATTTTACTGTTGAGGTTGACTTCGAGAACATAAGCAGTTTAAGGACATGCTTAGGTCCAGTGAGATCTTGTTTTTGCCAGAATTAAATATTTTTGAGATATTTTGTGAAAGGAACTTTTTTTTTTTGGTCAAAGTGAAATGAATTAATTAATTAGAAACTGTGCCATATCTACCATTCATATTTTCAATGAAATCGAGTAACTCTTTTATCCGATTAACAAAGAATCTCGCTCGGGATTTTGTCCGATCCCATTAGGAAGGTTCTATAAATATAAAAAAGAAATTAAAAAAGGTAGATAAAAAATATATTAGAATAGATCTACGTTCGAAAGGAACATGTGACTCGATTTACACTACAAAATAAATATCATATTTTAATAGCTCCAATCTTCAAATAAAAAATTTCAGTTTCTTTTCGTTATCCTCTCCTATAGTAGATCTGAGGTGGGCTACAATAATTGTAGTGTTTTCTATTTTGAAAATCCGATTCTTATTTCCAATAATTTTAATAATCTCTTTCTAGTGATACTATTCTAATATATTTTTGATCTACCTTTTTTTTAATTTTTTTTTATATTTACGGAACCTTCCTAATGGGATTTGGGCAAAATCCCGAGCGAGATTCTTTGTTAACCGGATAAAAGAGTTACTCAATTTTATTGAAAATATGAATGGTAAACATGGCACAGTTTCTAATTAATTAATTAATTAATTCATTTCACTTTGACCAAAAAAAAATGTTTTTTTCACAAAATATCTCAAAAATATTTAATTCCGGCAAAAACAAGATCTCACGGAAGTATGTAGTTGTCGCAAACACAAAATCGGGCGGTTGATACTGACCTTGTATGGGTCGCAAACGATAAGTTCGCCGTCGCGCCCAAGGGCGAGGCCGAGTGGCCTCCCGCCGGTGTCGACCCAGTCCTCCACCGCAGCGTCGCCGGCCGATTCGCCCACCTTGACCCGCTTGACCCACCCGTCCGCGCAGCCCATGTAGATGACCCCCGACGCCGGGTTGTGCTCCACGTCCTCGGGCCCCACCACCCGCCCGGCCCCGACCATCTCCGCGCTGCCCAGTACGCGGCCGTTCTGCATCGGGGCGGCGACCGTCCCGGGCAGCTTGTGGATGGGCAGCAGAGCCGGGTCGAAGGGCTCATGTCGGTAGAGCACCGTGACCGCGAGAATCGGAGCCAAGACTGATAGGAGAGTGACTACGAGCGAGGGCTTTAGGGAGGATCTGGTTGGCGGCGGCGGCGGTGGCGGCGAGTCGGTTCTTGACGCGGACATGGGTGCGGCGATGGAAAGGAGTCGGCAGCGGATGTTTTGGCAAGCGTAAAGCTCGGCGACAGAATTGGGAGATGGATCGTCGTCTTCCTTCGGTTCGGTTCGGTTCGGTTCGAAGGCGAGGTGGAGCGGTGGAGTAGCTGTAGAAGTAGGGGCGGCTCTGTCACTTTAAACATTGGAATTTACGATCGCGTCGTTGTCTTATTGCCTGTTTTGATCAGATTTTCCGATCCGAGGCACTTAGCCGCCGTACGTGTCACGATTCCCGGCCCACGAAGCAAGTGGATCCTTCAGCAATGAAATCGTCCCCGTCAGCGTCGAGCGCGGAACGTGTTCGTCGCCCCTTGAAACCTTTCGGAGCGTATGCCAGTAAGGCAATTCACTTTTCATGAACTTCGTTATATCTAATTCGAATCATGAAATATCTAAACATTCAAGCGAACTTGTAAGATATCCCTCTCGTGATGTTTTAGAAAGTCAAATGTATTAGGCCGGCTATCACTATATCGAAAGTCATAATAGCTCTTGGCTCGCTAGATTGAACGAGCTCGAGCCTCGCCCTTGCCAGATCTAGCCTTGGGTGAGGTTGGAATTGGCCTATGGCTAGTTGCCGGCTGCCGCCGTGGCGACGGCTAGCCAAGGAAGAAGAAAAAGAAAAGGGAAGAAAAAGGAAAAGTATTAAAACTCAATTTAAAAAAGGGAAAAAGAAAACATAAAAATAAAGAAGAAGAGGAAAAGAAAATAAAAAATAATTCTAATTAAAAAGAAAAAGAAGAAGGAGGAGGATGAAATGAAGGCTTATAGGAGTGTGAGATAAGAGAGATCAAGTAATATCCACTTTTTAAAAGTGGAAAATATTTTCTCCTAATTTAGAAGAATTTTTTCCTTTCATGAAAAATGTTTTCCCCAAGCAATTCATTTTCCGTGAAAATAATGGCAGAAAATTTGGAAAACGTTTTTTTGAAAGTCATTTTCGGTGAAACGAACGGAGCCTTAGAGTTGTTATCACTCTCTCACTCGATGGCGACTTTCTTATAATGTGCAGAAATTCCTAGGGTTAGAGTTTTACTCGTATAAATGTGTCTCTGTACTGATGGATCCTTTTCAACGTCCATAAAATTGAGAGATTGACCTTAATGCATACTATGCTTTTTAATTTTCGCGAATATGTTTGCGATTGTGTTCGTGTCTGTTCGTTTCCTTTGCATTAGTTAGTATCGAAGCCTAGAGGATTGTGGGAACGCGATGCCTGCTAACGACAGCAGTGACAACAATCATTTCGTTGACAAATGATTAGGGGACGCACTCTTTGTGGGCGATAGTTCATTGTCTCGATGCATCTCAAGAGAATGCGATTGGGAATTGAAAGGCAATTGACCTTTCATGAACTTTATTAAATCTAATTCGAATTATGAGGTATCTAAATATTCAATCGAAATCGTACATTATTTTGCTTGTGATGTTTTAAAAAGTCAGATGTATTAGGGTGGCTGATATCGCATCGAAAGTCATAACATTTTCTCATTTGGGGTTATTATCGCTCTCCCGCCCAATTGCAAATTTTTAATAATGTGAAGAAATTGCTAGGGTTAGAGTTTTACTCATTAAAATATGTCTTTTTACTTTGTTCCTTTTCAGCGTCTAGAAAATTGAGAGATTTTTCTTAGTGCACTCTATACTTTTTAGGTTTCGTGAATATGTTTGCGAGTTTTCTCGTGGCTGTCCGTTTTCTTTGCATTAGTTAGTATCGAAGCCCGGAGAATTGTGGGAATGTGATGCCTGGTAACGACGGCAACGACAACAGCCGTCTCGTTGACAAAAGATCAGGGGGCCCAGTCTTTGCGGGCGATAATTCGTCGGCTCGAAGTATCTCAAGAGAACGAGATTGCGAGCTGAACTTGGTGTCTAAAAGCCGGAGAGAAACCTGGATGGGGACAACCGAGTGGTGCCGTGGAAAATTCAGCCCAAGGCCGCCGGCGGTCCATAATACTCGAGAGGCTGCGAGCTTGGCTCGCCAGAGGCTAGGCAAGGCTTGACCTTGCCAGATCTAGCAAGGTTGAGGGCTAGCTTGGGCCGCCTCGAGCAGGCTGGCGAGGGTCAAGCCTCGCAGCCCAGCCCGAGGCTGCCCTCACGGCCATTGGCGAGGGCTCGAGCCTCACCTTTGGCTAGTGGCCGAGGTTCGGCGATCGGCTAGAGGGAGAACGAGAAGGAAAAAGAAAAAAAGAAAATTTAAAATTCAAAAATGATAAAATATTATTAAAAATTGTTTAAGTTAGCGCCGATCGTGCCACATTAGCCGGCCGATGCCTACTTAGCAAATCCGGCTAAAGTTAGCCGGAAAGGACCGAATTGACACAAAGTAAAAAGATTTTGGACTAAATTGGCATTAGAAAAAGATTTATGACTAAATTGACACAAATACGAAAATGTTTAAGACTTTTTTAAAATTTTTCTGTGTATGTTGGTACATTTATGAGTTTTCTCTTTGGCACTACCAATTATCCAATAAGCATTGTTTGCATGACACCAGAGAGAAGAAAGCAAAACCTCAGCCGAATGAAGCACAGCTTAGTCAAAACATAATCACGGCCCAGTTGCTTAAACCCCATTACACAACAAGAAGCCTCTAGTCTAACTTGAGGCGAAGGATGTAAGGGTAGTAGAGGGAGCCACAGTACAAGTAGTCACCAATCTTGTTCCCGCTTGATATGGATGACAGCTGAGGATTGTAGTAGTGCGCAACCGGTTTACCCTCCAGATCAACTTGAAAAACCCCGCTGTTCTTGTCCATCACCAGTCGTCTGTCAAATCTTTCCAAGATTGCAGCTCCTTTTCTTATGAATGGATACTTCAACAACAGTTTGTTGAACATCGAGTTCCCCTGCAATTTTTTTCTTTTTTGTCATGTGAATGAAGATACAGTGCATAATGCATATTCTGGCTGTGAAATTTGGCCAGCATTGGCTTCCTACAGAAGTAATCCGTCGCGAGTGAATTGCAGAAACCTCAATAGGGTTCATGGGGTTGATACTCGATATAAATTCAGCAGCGTCCAGCATGGTATTTGACTCGTCAACGATTATAAGAGATTCAATGCCTTGATTCTTACTGTGTTGCGTTGATAAAAAGAAGCTCCCCAAATGAAGCATACATGTTAAAGCACTAATAATTGCAAAGAACACATAAAGTCGACTATGATCTTACTCACCGAGTACAGAGCAATCCAGTAATGGCCTTCTCCATTGTATTTGATGTTGTCCGAATAACCCGGCAAACGGTCAATGAATGTGTCGATATGTCCCTTTTGCTCGCCATTGATATAGTACCTCTTACACCATCTCCTAGAAAACCCATAAGAAAAGAAAACAAAGAAGACTCGCTTGATCTTATCTATGAAGTTTGTGAGGATTTTGGCTAAAGAAGTCTTTCTGAACATCACATTGAACTCACATGACAGTTTCGCAGAAGATCACGAAACTTTGGTCGGGCAAGAGCGCGATGCCATTGGGGAAGTAGAGATCCTGAGCCAGCACTCTAGTTGTTATAGATGAAGCTAAATATTTGTTTTTTAGGGGCTTTTTTTCTCTTTTCTATCAGATTTCCTTTTAGGTTAAAAGTGATACATTTATATTAGCGATGGTAAGACCCTAGCCATCAAAACGTTGAAAAAGAAAATAGAGAGGCAAGAAAAAGAGAAAAGAAAAAAAGTGAGTTTTTTTTTTGCTTGATGAGGGTTCTTAATCTCTTTGTGCCCTCATCTTGACAGAAGATTGTTATTGTATTCCAACTTTTTAAGTTTAGTGGATTCGCAGAGTGCCTCTGCGCGGAGATGTAGCCCAGGTTTGGGTGAATTTCGATAACAAATTTTCTAGCGTATTCATCTGATTCTGTTCTTTTATTACTATATTCTGTTTGGTGAATTGTTTGCGAGCGTTATTTTTCTGGAATCGACATGCGATTTCGTAACAGTATTAGAGCCTGGGTTGGCTAATCGAGAACATCGAGGGTTTTTCGATGACGTTCGATTGAAAGCAAATAGGATGGCAGAAGATAAAATCAGAATCGATAAGTTCAATGGAGAGGATTTCGGATGGTGGAAACTACAAATAGAGGATTGTTTTTTTTATTGACTGAAAATGCTTTTTATTTATTATGAGATTTTTAGTAAAACAAACGTACCCTTAATTAAAACAAGAAACGTCTAGTCTAATTTGAGGCGAAGGATGTGAGGATAGTGAAGGGAGCCGCAGTACAAGTAGTTACCAATCTTGCTCCCACTCGATATCAACGACAGCTGAGGATCGTAGTAATGCGCGACCGGCTTTCCCTCCGAGTCGACCTGAAAAACCCCACTGTCCTTCTCCATTGCCGGCCGCCTGTTTAGTCTCTCCAAGATTGCAGCTGCTTTTCTTATGAAGGGATGCTTGAACGCCAAATCCCATGACTCCGAGATCCCCTGTGAAACCAATTCATATGTTATGCAAAGGAAGATTCAATGCATCATGCATGTTCATTGAGTAGTGCATGATGCTGCTACATCGCACCGGAGATTGTTCAAGTTGGAACAAAGCCAGAAATGTATAGGAACACTGAATCAGCTAATAAGCAGACATGCTCTCAATTAACTAAAATTGCAATTTACATTCACAACAGAAGAAGAATAGACAAGAAACTCATCAACAATTAGTGACTCACCGAGGAGAGCGCGATCCAGTAATGGCCTTCTCCGTCGTATCTGATGTTATCCGGATACCCTGGCAAACCGCCGATGAATGTGTCAATATGCCCTTTTCGCTCGCCATTTATGTAGTACCTCTTACACCTCCTCCTGAGGAATGCAAATCATCCATATTTATCGACCATCAAATCGTGAAGATTTTTTGGCAAAAGGAAGTCTTTGTAAACATCGCGTCGAACTCACATGACGGTTTCGCAGAAGATCACGAAGCTTTGGTTGGGCGAGAGCGCGATGCCATTGGGGAAGTAGAGATCCCGAGCCAGCACCTGGGTCTCTTTGGTCGTGGGGTCGTAGCTCAAGAGCCTCCCGTGCGGCCGACCCTCCAGAATGTCCCAAATGAACTCCCCGAAGGTGTACTTGTACGAGGCGTCGGTGAAGTATATCGTCCCGTCACTGGCCACAGCCACGCCATCCGTGAGTTTGAACTTCACGCCTTCCGCCTCGTCCGTCAACAGCTCCACCGTTCCATTTTTGCTCACATTCAGTAGCCCCTGTTGCATACGACAGTTTCAATAGAATCAATACTACTGCATATTAGTATTACTCTCACCGTTCCATGTTTGCTCACATTCAGTAGCCCCAAACGACAGTTTCGATAGAATCATTAGTATTACTCTCTCTCTCTCTCTCTCTCTCTCTATATGATTTAGGGCACAATTATGTTTAAACACATTCTTAAATTTACTCGCTTCTCCACCTCAAAAGATAGCTAAACAAGGGAGCCCGAATATTTGCTCAAAAAGTATTAAATCTATTATACGGCGGCTAATTCAATTTTAAATCTTTTAATTATGCCAATTTAATTTTAAATCTTTTGACAATTCGCCAATATAGTTATTCCAATCAAAATCCTCAAAAGATAGCTAAACAAGGGAGCCCGAATATTTGCTCAGAAAGTATTAAATCTATTATACGGCGGCTAATTCAATTTTAAATTTTTTAATTATGCCAATTTAATTTTAAATCTTTTGACAATTCGCCAATATAGTTATTCCAATCAATTTTGATTGAAAATCACATATGTGAACACTGGTGATTCAACGTTGACATAAGAAGATTGGTGCTAACCTCAACAAGTTTTGCCAATTTTTTTAGAAATTCAAGAATTTATTTATTGACTTTTTTTTTTCTTTTTGACCGTTGAGGGTTGGTGGGGAGGTTGGCCGTATAATTGAAAGGTTTATAAATAGATTTATCAATATACAATAAGTTCATGGCTTTTGAATAATATACCCATGAGAATCATGATCAATTATGAACATTAAAAAGTCTAATTTGTTTTTATATCTAATGCAAAAATTAATGGACAGTGAATTAATATTCGATTATGTAATTTGGCTAATGGGCCTGAGGAAGGCCTGATGTGCATCGGACTATAATAGATCTGATGTAGGCCGATACACCCAAGTAATTTATCTTTGTAAATCTTTTTTTTTTTTTGCTACCTTTTTTTTTGCAAGAATTCATCAGTTGGTTAATGATTTTCAGTGGCCTCGATCTTTGCCCCCAAATAAATCCTTAAAAAATTCGTCTTGCAGCCAATCTCGAAACTTCATTTGACTAATTGTTTTATTCTCCTTAATAAAACCCCACTAGTAATTATTTGGATTTGTATAATCACTTTTAAAATATACTTTCTAATATAATATCTTGATTATCCATACTGATTTTATACAGTTGTCTAACAAGTGCCTTGCCAAATTTGATTTACAGTCTTTGTGATTCTTTTATAAAAGTAATTTTTATAAGAACAAATCGACGTTTGAAAGGAACATGTGACTCAGATTTACACTACAAAATAAAATATCATATTTTAATAGCTCCAATCTTCAAATAAAAAATTTCAGTTTCTTTTCGTTATCCTCTCCTATAGTAGATCTGAGGTGGGCTACAATAATTATAGTGTTTTCTATTTTGAAAATCCGATTCTTATTTTCAATAATTTAATAATCTCTTTCTAGTGATACTTCTAATATATTTTTGATCTACCTTTTTTAATTCGAACCTTCCTAATGGGATTTGCGCAAAATCCGGAGCAAGATTCTCTGTTCACTAGATAAAAGAGTTACTCGATTTCATTAAAAATATGAGTTTATAATTAGTTAATTCCTTTCCTTTCACTTCGACCAAAAAAAAAAAAAAATCTTTTCACAAAATATCTCAAAAATATTTAATTTCGGCAAAAATAAGATCTCACGGAAGTATGTAGTTGTCGCAAACGCAAAATCGGACGGTTGACACTGACCTTGTATGGGTCGCAAACGATAAGTTCGCCGTCGCGCCCGAGGGCGAGGCCGAGCGGCCTCCCGCCGGTGTTGACCCAGTCATCCACCGCGGCATCGCCGGCCGATTCGCCCACCTTGACCCGCTTGACCCACCCGTCCGCGCAGCCCACGTAGATGACCCCCGACGCCGGGTCGTGCTCCACGTCCTCGGGCCCCACCACCCGCCCGGCCCCGACCATCTCCGCGCTGCCCAGTACGCGGCCGTTCTGCATCGGGGCGGCGACCGTCCCGGGCAGCTCGTGGATGGGCAGCGGAGCCGGGTCGAAGGGCTCATGTCGGTAGAGCACCGTGACCGCGAGAATCGGAGCCAAGACTGATAGGAGAGTGACTACGAGCGAGGGTTTTAGGGAGGATCTGGTTGGCGGCGGCGGCGGCGGTGGCGGCGAGTCGGTTCTTGACGCGGACATGGGTGCGGCGATGGAAAGGAGTCGGCAGCGGATGTTTTGGCAAGCCTCGGCGAGAGAATCGGGAGATGGATCGTCGTCTTCCTTCGGTTCGGTTAGAAGGCGAGGTGGAGTGGAGTAGCTGTAAAAGCAGGGGCGGCTCTGTCACTTTAAACCTTTGAATTTATGATCACGTCGTTGTCATACTTATGAAAAAATATTGGATGCCCTAAAAGGACCACATCATTTGTGCTATGATCTATTCATGGACATCTGTCCAACGGTAGGTCCATGTCTGTTTTCTCTTCTCGTCCTTCTTTCTCTCTCCTCTGTCTTCTCACTTTCTCCCAAATAACTCTGACAGAAAGGACAGATGAATGGATAATAAATACGTAGTATTCCCCCTTAAAATTTCTCTCCCCTCACTTAAATTTTCTGGGTTTTGTCTCTCTATCCTCGCGTCTCTCCTCTTTGCTCTCTTTTCCTCCTCCGACGCTCCTTCCGTTCTGGCGATTCCTTCGACGACCGTGCTCCCTCCCGACGGCCTTTCTCTCTCCACTCGATGGCCTCATCTCAGAGCTCCATTCTCTCGGCACACTTCTTCCTAAGTCGTGCTCTCTCCCGACGGCCGATTTCACTCACCTCTCCCACGACCTCCACGCTTTAGGCGGTTCTTCACTCGCGGTTCGATGAGGTCTCAGGTATGCTGTCGTTCTGCATCTCTTCTTCCTTGCTCAGCAACACCGTACTGCCTCTCTATCTTTGAGTGTGTCTCTCTGTGCATTCTTTCATCCATGAGGCAAGCATTTCAACTAGAGTTCAGGGGTTTTGCCACCCCTTCTTCGAAGTTCGTCCGGGTACTCTCATTTTTGCGTGAATTTATAGTCTTTCTTTCCAGATCGGTCCTTTAGCACGTTGCTGACTTTTTCGCACGTTGTAGCTTCGTGGGTGGTTCAAGATTCTGGGCTGGTCATTCTATCGTCTTGCTCGGCGAGCGAAATGGTGTCCAAAAGGGGCGTGTCGAATTCATTGACACCTGACGGCGACGACTTCTGAGGACAAGAAAGGGAATAAATTGAAAGGATTGATGGCTTCAATTCCTAGTTCTACCAACAGTCATGTCAAGGTATTGTCTTTTAATCGAACCTATCGTTCCACCCCTGTTTTGGGGACTTGACCATCGCATTCATTTTTTCTGCAGAAAAATTTTTGGTGCAAGCATTGGTGAAGTCGTGTTGCCTAATAATGACCCGGCCAAAATTGAGGCAATGACGTTTCACGAGTTGAGAGCTACATTGAGGTGGGGATGAATTATTTTAGTTGCAAGCGTGTGTGATAGTCGTTATAGTGTTTCCCACATAACCTTTAAAGTAAGCAAAAATCAAGTTTTTCTATTTGATGCTTGCAAGGGACATTATTGAGCAGGGAAGTGAATATTACTGATGGAAAACCATGAGGTCTTGAGAATTTGCCTTCAACAAAGAGCAAGGTCTTCAAGTGAACTTTGTTAAATCTAATTCGAATCATGAAATATCTAAACATTCAAGTGAACTCGTAAGTTATTCCTCTCGTGATGTTTTAGAAAGTCAATGTATTAGGCCGGTTATCATTGCATCGAAAGTCGTAATATTTTCTTTTCGTTCGTTTAATGGAAAATATCACGTTTCTAAAAAATATTTTCTATGAAATCATTTTCCAATAAAATGACTATATTTTCTAGTGTTTTATTGAATTTGATTTTTTGGGATAATTATCAAAAAAAATAATTTTAAAATAATTTTAATATTTTAATTGACCAAAAAAATTAATTTTAATATATATATATATATTTTTTTTTAAAAATGAATTTTTATTATTTTTACTTTTAAAAATCGAATTTTTATTATTTGTAGTTTTTCTTTCTTTTTTTCCTTTTTCTTTTCCTCCCTCATTCCTTTGCTATCGTGTGCCTTGACGTGGTTGGTTGTCCGGTAGTTGACCAAGATGCAATCGCCAAATCTGACGAGCTTGCCAACCAAAGGACGCGACTCACCTGGATTGGTCGAGTGTCGAGCTTGTTGGCCTTGATGGAGCTCAGGCTCGCCAGAATAGGTGAGCTCGAGCCTCGCCCTTGCTAGATCTGGCCTTGGGTGAGGTTGGAGTAAGCTTGTGGCCGGTTGCCGTTGTGGCTACCAATCGGCCAAGGAAAAAGAAAAAAGAAAAGGAAAGAAAAAGGAAAATAATTAAAAACTCAATTTAAAAAAAAGAAAAAAACAAAACGAAAACATAAAAATAAAGAAGAAGAGGGAAAACAAAGAAAATAAAAAATAATTCAAATTAAAAAAAAAGGAAGAGGAGGAGGAAGTGAAGGCTTATAGGGGTGTGAGATAAGAGAGATTAAGTAAAGAAAATGTTTTCCACTTTTTAAAAATGGGAAACATTTTTCCCTAATTTAGAAAACTTGTTTCTCTTCATGGAAAATGTTTTTCCCAAGCATTCATTTTTCTTGAAACAAATATTGAAAAATTCGGAATATATTTTCTGGGAAGTTATTTTCTGTGAAAAGAATGGATGCTATCACTCTCTCACTCGATTGGCAACTTTCTTATAATGTGCAGAAATTCGCAGGGTTAGAGTTTTACTTGTATAAACGTGTCTTTGTACTGATGGATCCTTTTCAACGTCTAGATAATTGAGAGATTGCCTTTTATGCATTCTATGCTTTTTACTTTTTGCGAATATGTTTGTGACTGTGTTTGTGTCTGTTCGTTTTCTTTGCATTAGTTAGTATCGAAGCGCAGAGGACTTGTGGGAACGCGATGCTTGGTAACGACAGCAATGACAACAATCATTTCATTGACAAATGATTAGGGGACCCATTCTTTGCGGGCAATAGTTCATCGTCTCGATGCATCTCAAGAGAATGCAATTGCGAATTGAAAGGCAATTGACCTTTCATGAACTTTATTAAATCTAATTTGACTTATGAGGTATCTAAATATTCAATCGAAATCGTACATTATTTTGCTTGTGATGTTTCAAAAAGTCAGATGTAGTAGGGTGGCTGATATCGCATCGAAAGTCATAACATTGTCTCATCTAGGGTTGTTATCACTCTCCCGCCCAATTGCAAATCTTTTATAATGCGAAGAAATTGCTAGGGTTAGAGTTTTATTCGTATAAATGTCTTTGTACTTTCATTTGATGGAATTTTGTTCCTTTTCAGCGTCTAGAAAATTGAGAGATTTTTCTTAGTGCACTCTATACTTTTTAGGTTTCGCGAATATGTTTGCGAGTTTGTCGTGGCTGTCCGTTTCCTTTGCATTAGTTAGTATCGAAGCGTGGAGAATGGTGGGAATGCGATGCCTGGTAATGATGGCAATGACAACAGCCGTCTCGTTGACAAAAGATAGGGGGCCCAGTCTTTGCGGGCGATAATTTGTCGTCTCGAAGTATCTTAAGAGAACGAGATTGCGAGCTGAACTTGGTGTGTAAAGGCCGGAGAGAAACCTGGATGGGGACAACCAAGTGGTGCCGTGGAAAATTGAGCCGGCCGCTGGCGGTCCAAAATACTCTAGAGGCTGCAAGCCCGACTCGCCAGAGGCTAGGCGAGGCTTGACCTCATCGGATCTAGTGAGGTTGAGGGCCAGCTTGAGCGGCCTAGAGCAGGTTGGCGAGGGTCAAGCCTTGCAGCCCAGTGCGAGGTTGCCTTTGCAGCCATTAGCGAGGGCTCGAGCCTCTCCTTTGGCCGGTGGCCGAGGTCTAGCAACCTGCTGAAAGAAGAAAGAGAAGGACAAAGAAAATACAAAATACAAAATATAAAATTCAAAAATATTAAAATATTATTAAAAGTTGTTCATGTTAGCGCCGATTGTGTCACGTCAGTTGGTTGATGCCTAGTCAGCAAAATCCGGCTAAAATTAGCTGGAAAGGATTGAATTGGCACAATGTAAAAAAAATTTAGACTAAATTGGTATTAAAAAAATGTTCAAAACTTAATTGGCACAAATGTAAAAAGTTTAAGACTTTGTTACAACTTTTCCGTGTATGTTGGTACATTTATGAGTTTTCTCTCTGGCACTACCAATTATCCAACGAGCATTGTTTGCATGACACCAGAGAGAAGAAAGCAAAACCTCAGCCGAATCAAGCACGACTTAATCAAAACATAATCACAGCCCGGTTGCTTAAATCCCATTACACAACAAGAAGCCTCTAGTCTAACTTGAGGCGAAGGATGTAAGGGTAGTAGAGGGAGCCACAGTACAGGTAGTCACCAATCTTGCTCCCGCTTGATATGGACGACAGCCGAAGGATCGTAGTAATGTGCAACCGGTTTATCCTCCAGATCGACTTGAAAAACCCCGCTGTTCTTGTCCATCACCGGTCGTCTGTCAAATCTCTCCAAGATCGCAGCTCCTTTTCTTATGAGTGGATACTTTAACAACAGTTTGTTGAACATCGAGTTCCCCTGCAAATCTTTTCTTTTTTGTCACGTGAATGAAGATACAGTGCATCATGCATATTCTGGCTGTGGAATTTGGCCAGCATTGGCTTCCTACAGAAGTAATCCGTCGCGAGTGAATTGCAGAAACCTCAACAGGGTTCATAGGGTTGATACTCGATATAAATTCAGCAGCGTCCAGCATGGTATTTGACTCGTCGACGATTAGAAGGGATTCAATGCCTCGATTCTTACTGTGTCGCGTTGATAAAAAGAAGCTCCTCAAATGAAGCATACATGTTAAAGCACTAATAGTTGCAAAGAACACATGAAGTCGACTATGATCTTACTCACCAAGTACAAAGCAATCCAGTAATGGCCTTCTCCATCGTATCTGATGTTGTTCAGATAACCCGGCAAACGGTCAATGAATGTGTTGATATGTCCCTTTCGCTTGCCATTGATATAGTACCTCTTACACTATCTCCTGGAAAATCCATAAGAAAAGAAAACAAAGAAGACTCGCTTGATCTTATCTATGAAGTTTGTGAGGATTTTGGCTGAAGAAGTCTTTCTGAACATCACATCGAACTCACATGACAGTTTTGCAGAAGATCACGAAACTTTGGTCAGGCGAGAGCACAACGCCGTTGGGGAAGTAGAGATCCCGAGCCAGCACTCGAGTCTCTTTGGTCGTCAGTAGGGGTGTAAACGGTTCGGTTCGGTTCGGTTTTTTTGAAAAACCGAACCGAACCGAACCGTTAGAGAAAATTTCCGAACCGAACCGAATAAGTCCCGAACCGAACCGAACCGAACCGAACGGTTCGGTTCCGTTGGTTGGTTCGGTTCGGTTTTTCGGTTTTCAAATTTTGGGTTTCGGTTTTTTTTTTTTTTTTTTTTTTTTTTTTTTTTTTTTTTTTTTTTTTTTTTTTTTTTTTTTTTTTTTTTTTCGGGACGGCTTACCTTGAAACAAAGCATGAAATATGCATTACCCAGTTCATGTTTACCCCAAGTCTTATGTAATGATGGTTAACTTTTATAAGAATCGTGGGAATTCTCTACTAATGACGCAATAACAAATCGTTTGCAATAACTTGTATAGTCAAGTATGAATAAACAAACAAACAAACAAACAAGCAAACAAACAAAAAATAACAACAACTAAGCTTTATCCCACTAAGCGAGGTCAACCATATAAATAAATAAACCATGGAAGAACCATATGCACAAACATGTTTCCAGCTTAACCTTCAGCAATTCATACCCGCCTCTACGAGCTAATGAGTATCTTCTCAAGCAAACCAGATTCACAACTCGAGCGTCAAGCCAATACAAAAATGTCATCACTATGGTTCCACCTAGCTAAAAAATAGCATACCTCCCATAATTTTGAAGGGGCCCAATTTTGCTAAAGCTCGCTCCACTTCTTCACTAACCTGGTCAATATTTCAGAAAGTTAGTTCTTAAGCTACGTTAAAAACTTCAAACATAGCAAATTCCTTTATGACCAATTCGAGGAACATTATATCATTATGCGGGCAAAAGCATGATCCATTCCCTCGCCAAATTAAAAGTGTAAACTAAACTATCATAGTCACTACATGATATTTGGCAAAATCAAAGATGATATTGCTAATGCATAGTCACCCTAAACGCAAACATACTACACTATACATGAGATTTTCACTTCTCAAGGCTCTCAAGCCAATTTAAGGAGACAAAGTGATACATATAGAATCGAATATCACTCACTCCCACAAATCATGATAACCACTTGTTCTCTAGTTTCTTCATCAACCAATTTTACTACTCTTCCGTTAACCAAGAGAAAAGAACATGGAGACACAATAAATGAATAGCATGCGGTTGCCAAATTTATCTTACCACACGCCGAAGTATGGGCTCCAATGATGAGCAAAGTTTCTGCAAACTATCCACCTTGAGAGCTTCAATGACACCGCATCAATATAAAGGAACATTAATATATTTATAAACCTCAAAGGAGCAACCATTTTTACATAAGATGCATAATTATAGATAAATTCTCTCGAAGAAGGCAAGGACACATAACGAGACAGATCCAGGGCCCAAAACTTTTAGCTACATTAGATGCTATCTATGGAAGATGGTAGAATTCAAGTTCGTATAGAAAAGAAATAGGAAAACAGACGAAAAGAGTCAAGAATCTACAATGAGAAGTTGGAACCCTTTTCCAATTGTCGAACTTGATACTTTTGTGAAAAAGAATAATTGTTTAAGCCAAACACGATAAAGAGACAAAGGGAAAAAGAAAAACAGATGAAAAGAATCAGGAATCCACACAAAAAAAGTCAGGACACCCTTTTCAGAAAGGCAAACATAACTATATTAGGAATAGAGAGAGAATTTAAGCCAAACACGGCAAAAAAGAGGAGGTCAAATTAAGAATCTGTAACCCAAAGCCAGAACACTAACACCATACAAAATAGCAAGAATCTGCGTTACTTTGCACCTTCTAAACATGAAATCAACCTTGAAGTCAACCACTGCAAGCATTTTATCACTTTGAAACTTGGTGCAATATTTATGTTGGATCTATTAGTAGTCTGTGTTACATAACACCGACAATGCAAGAAGGGTTCTTCAGCAAAAAATCATTAATTATCCGGTAAACCACACGCAATATACAATTAGCAGCCCTGCAACTTCCCAGTCCGAGTCTCGCTCCATTTACATGTTGCCCAATACGATAACATCAAAACAATTAACCTCAACTGTTTGAAGACAAACCTGAAAGCGAGCGATGGGATTAGCGGCAATGGTGGTGTAGGCGCTGCCCTGTGCCCATGTGAGGAGGGGCATTGACGTAGTAGAGCGGCGTCGTGAGGACAAAAAGGGTCTCCGAAGCGCCGTTGCTCGACCCAAGACAAAGACACACCTCCACGAGTCGGCGCGCGCGCGCCGACGAAGAAGGAGAAGAAGAAGAGAAAAGGGCGTGGCGGAACAACCGGTCATTCAATCGGTCGCCATCCCTGCCGCCGTCGCCGTCGCCGTCGCCGTCGCAGTCGCCATCGCCGTCGCACCTTCAAGATGAGAGGAAACAGGAGAGAATAAGAAATAGGGTTGGCCCTTTTGCCGGTTTGGTTAATGCTTAATGGTTATTGGTTCTATTTTTCGGTTTCTTGGTTCGGTTCAATTCGGTTAACCGATAAAGACCGAACCGAACCGAACCGAAAAAGTTAGGTTATTAATGAAAACCAAACCAAATGAAAACCGAACCGAAAAAAACCGAATTTTTCGGTTCGGTTCGGTTCGGTTTTCGGTTCGGTTCGGTTTCCGGTTCGGGTACTGACACCCCTAGTCGTCAGGTCGTAGCTCAAGAACCTCCCGTGCGGCTGGCCCTCCAGGACGTCCCAAATGGCCTATTTCAAGGTGTACTTGTATGAGGCGTCGGTGAAGTATATCGTCCCGTCACGGGCCACGTCCGCGCCGTCCGTTACGTTGAACTTCAGGCCTTCCGCCTCATCCGTCAATAGCTCCACGGTTCCGTCGCGTTTGCTCACCTTCAGCAGCCCCTGTGGCACATGACAGTTCCAATACTATGCACGTTATTCGAAAGTCCTAATTCTATATATAGTCACCTTTTTGGGAGAAAATGCGTCGCAACGACAATTCACTAATTTCTAGCCAAAAAATATTCATTAGTTTCGATTTCTTACTGATTTCTAAGAATTATTACTTTTCGGTCATGAATGAAATGAGTTCCGGGACAATTCCAAGAAAATATGCTTGACTTGATGCATGCATGGGCTGTTGTCGGAATATAATTAGCTATTCCCGTTGAATTATAGATTTTCGTAATGTGAAAACGCGGCATATATATTTATATGTTCGTGAAAAATAAAATGATAGTCACGATGAGCAACCATGACAGCCAAAGAATCAAGCGGGTAATCAATAAATTACCCTACGTCAAAGCATAGGAGGGCATGGTAATAATAACACGCATCCTTAAATTTGCTCACTTCTTCCACAAAAACTCATTTTGTTAAGACTTAATTTATAACGATCATAATTTAGGAACTTAAACGTGCTTAGAATTTACTTCTATTTCTACAAAATTTACGGATAGTGAATTCGATTATATAATTATGATTATAGGCTTGAGGATTGGATAATTGTCCAAAAAGTCATAAATCTATTGTACGATGACCAATTCAATTATAAGTCTTTCAATTATGCTAATTTAGTTTTAAATTTATTGTATAACTATCAATTCAGTCATAAACATTTCAATTATGATAATATAATTTTCGTCAAAAAGTTCAAGACTAAATCGACAAATTATCAAAAGTTTTAGGATTGAATCAATACAATTTAGGGTCCTTTAGGAAAATGTAAAGGATTTTAAGTTAAATGAATTTTTAAAAATGCAAATTACGTTTGGTAAATTGTAATTTAAAAGTTCATTATGAAGTATCTTTGAACAAAATAGTGTTTGGAAAAATTTACATTTACAGAGAACTTTTGTGATAAAAAAAAAGAAAAAGAAAAAAAATAGTTGGCCGATGAAGGGTAGGCGGCCATTGGCGATTGAAATCTATTGCCAGTGGTCAACATCTTAGGTTGCGAGACCTCATGCAGCTGTTAGAGACCACAAGTCCTTCTCTTTCGTCTGCTGCTCCTTCCACGCCATTGAGTCTCGCCACCGCAAGTCCCTCAGCCCCCTCTGCTCTGAGCACCTCCCCACCGCCCCGCCTGCTACCCCAACGGTGCCCCCTTCAACCTCTCCCTCTACTGTTGCATCATTGACACCTCCCTTGCCATCACCTATGGGAATACCCTCTGCTCCCTCAAACTCTCCAAGTCTTGATTCTTCACTGCCATCAGGTTGCTAGGTCGTGGCGACCTAGATTTGGATTGCAATAGTGACTCGGGTGACCTAGATCTGGGTTGCCGGAGGTCGCATGACCTTGCTATGACCCAAATCCAGGTCGCTGATGGTTGTGCGACCTCTTTGCAAAGGTCTCGTGACCCAAATTTAAGTTGTAGCAATGCCACTTGCCAAGGGTCGCCAAGGTCATGCAACTAGCCAACGACCATCGCCACGACCACATTGGCCTCTTCCCAGCTTGTTGTTGGCCCCTCACAACCCCGCGCATCCTCGTTGGCCAATCTTAATGGAGAAGAAGGTGAATAGTGACGAGGGCAAAACCGATTAATTAAATATTAATGAAGATATTTTTGGAAGAAATTTTTTTGTCTTATCTCCCCCACAGCATGCCAAGAAGGCCGAATGTCTAAAGTAGCCTTATACCTGCCTTGAGCTTTCAATCTTCCAAAAGCCCACTTTCCCCGATTATTTTTGCAAAAGAATTTCCCAAACATCATTTTTTTAGCTGGCTCTTGACTCGGACATGTGTGCTACGGCGATGAAGAGAGGGTCGCGGTGGATGTTCTTGCGAGTATGAAGCTCGGCGAGAGAGTCGGGAAATGGCTCGTCGTCTTTCTTCCCTTCAGTTCAAAGGGGAGGTGAAGTATCTGACAACACAATTGTGGCCACAAATCTTAGAATATAATTATTCTGTCGTCGCATGTTCGTTTGGGTTCTCGCCTCCGTCGACGTGGGCGGCGGTGCTTGGGCGATTTTATCTAATCCGAATTACTTTCAATTATGCATAATCTCCTATTGTTTTTTTTAAATACAATTATTAGATCCTAGAACACATAAAACTTTTTAACATATGGATAATCACAACCCATTTCGGTTTTACAAATATTAGGTCCTAGAACCTTAATCTATATTTCAAAATGGATCTTGGACTTTGTCCTTTAGAGTCTAAACTCCAAGCTCCAAATCAAACCACGTGCTTTGCTTACGACGCTGGACTTCAAATTGGATTAATCGCATTCGCTTCGGTGCCTTGATACTTGCTCCGATGGCTGTCGGCTTCAAGACCTTGTCATACTCGAATGGCCGACGGATTATATTTAATTGACAATATTCACTGACATGATAAGGAACATCCTCATTTGACCGATCCACGTGAAGCACAGCTTAGAAGGGAGACCATAATGAACGACGGAAAATTAATTAATTTATGAATTTTTTTTTGTCGACTGAAAATGATAAGTATAAATTAAGGAAAACGACCTCTCTCTCCGTCTGGAAAGAAGAAAATCAATTTCCTTAAAATTACCATACAAATAAAAATTAATCATTTTTCTAGAAGGTTTTATTTATTTATTTATTTATTATGAGATTTTTAATAAAACAAATGTACCCTTAATTAAAACAAGAAGCCTCTAATCTAATTTGAGGCGAAGGATGTGAGGATAGTGAAGGGAGCCGCAGTACAAGTAGTCACCAATCTTGTTCCCGCTCGTTATCAATGACAGCTGAGGATCGTAGTAACGCGCGACCGACTTTCCCTCCGAGTCGACTTGAAAAACCCCACTGTTCTTTTCCATGGCCGGTCGCCTGTTCAGTCTCTCCAAGATCATGGCTGCTTTACTTATGAAGGGATACTTGAACATTAAATCCCATGACACCGAGGTCCCCTGTGAAACCAATTCATATGTTATGCAATTGAAGATTCAGTGCATCATGCATGTTCATTGAGTAGTGCACGATGCTGCATCGCACTGGAGATTGTTCATGTTGGAACAATGCTAGAAATGTATAGGAATGCTGAATCATCTAATAAGCAGACACGCTCTCAGTTAACTAGAATTGCGATTTACATTCACAATAAAAGAAAAATAGACAAGAAACTCATCGACAATGACAGACTCACCCAGGCGAGCGCAATCCAGTAATGGCCTTCTCCATCATATTTGATGTTATCCGGATACCCCGGCAAACCGCTGATGAATGTGTCGATATGCCCTTTTCGCTCGCCATTTATGTAGTACCTCTTACACCTCCTCCTGAGGAATGCAAATCATCCATATTTATCAACCATCAATTCGTGAAGGTTTTTTTGGCAAAAGGAAGTCTCTGTAAACATTGCGTCGAACTCACATGACGGTTTCGCAGAAGATCACAAAACTTTGGTTGGGCGAGAGTGCAACGCCGTTGGGGAAGTAGAGATCTCGAGCCAGCACCTTAGTCTCTTTGGTCGCCGGGTCGTAGCTCAAGAACCTCCCATGTGGCCGACCCTCCAGAATGTCCCAAATGGACTCCCCGACGGTGTACTTGTACGAGGCGTCGGTGAAGTATATCGTCCCGTCAATGGCCACAGCCACAGCGTCCGTGAGTTTGAACTTCACGCCTTCCGCCTCGTCCGTCAACAGCTCCACCGTTCCATGTTTGCTCACATTCAGTAGCCCCTGTTGCATCCGACAGTTTAAATAGAATCAATACTAATGCATATTAGTATTACTCGAAAACCCTTTATATATATTTACATATATGATTTAGGGTACAATTATGTTCAAACACATTCTTAAATTTACTCGCTTCTCCACCTCAAAAGATAGCTAAACAAGGGAGCCGGAATATATTGCCCAAAAAGTGCTAAACTTAAACCTATTATATAGCGGCTAATTTAATTCTAAATTTTTTAGTTATTCCAATTTAGTTTTAATTTAGTTTTAATTTTTTTTTTCGATTTGCCAATGTAGTCATTCAAACTAATTTTGTTTGAAAATCACAAATGTGAACGCTGGTCATTCGGTGTTGGCATAGGATGACTGGTGCTAATCTAGACAAGTTTTGTGAATTTTTTTTAGAAATTTGAGAATTTATTTATTGACTTTTTTTTTCTTTTTGATTATTGAGGGTTGGCGGGGAAGTCTGGCAATCTCTGCTGCGTATAATTGAAAGGTTTATAACTAAATCAGTTGATATACAATAAGTTTATGACTTTCTAAATAAAATTCCCCATTAGAATCATTATCAATTATGAACATTAAAAAGTAATTGTTCTCGTGCTTCTAATTTATTTTTATATCAAATGCAAAAATTAATGGACAGTGAATGAATATTCGATTACGTAATATTGGCTAATGGGCCTGAGGAAGGGTTGATGTGCATCGGACTATGATAGATCTGACGTGGGTCGATACACCCAAGTAATTTTTCTTTGTAAATCTTTTTTTTTTGCTACCTCATTTTTTTGCTATAATTCATCAGTTAGTGTATGAATTTCAGTGGTCTTGATCTTTGCCCCCAAATATATCCTTAAAAAATTCGTCTTGCAGCCAATCTTGAAACTTCATTTGACTAATTGCCTGATTCTCCTTAATAAAACCCCACTAGTACTTATTTGGATTTGTATTTTCACTTTTTAAATATACTTTATAAGATAATATCATGATTTTCCATGCAAATTTTATACACTTGTCTAACAAGTGCCCCTGCCAAATTTGATTTGCAGTTTCTATGATTCTTTTTACGCATTTTATAAAAGCAATTTTTATAAGAATGATTTACGTTTGAAAGGAACTTGTGGCTTAGAATGATCTACATTCGAAAGGAACTTGTGGCTCAGATTTACACAACAAAATAAATATCATATTTTAATAGCTCCAATCTTCAACTAAAAATTTCAGGTTCTTTTCGTTATCCACTGCTATAGTCTATCTGAGGTGGGCTACAATAGTTGTAGTATTTTCTATTTTGAAAATCCGATTTTTATTTCTAATAATTATAATAATCTCTTTCTAGTGATACTATTCTAATATATTTTTGATCTACCCTTTTTTATTTTTCTTTTATATTTACAGAACCTTCCTAATGGGATTTGGGCAAAATCCCAAGCGAGATTCTCTGTTCACTGGATAAAAGAGTTACTTTTGGACTTGAGTAGGTCCTTAAAAGGCTCATGGATGAAACATGTAGGAGATCTGCCCTGGGGTGGGAGACCTCTTACTATTCTTCTATTTTTTTTTTTTATGTCGAGAAGACAAAGATAGATAAGAAATTAAGTAGACATTACGTTGGGATTTCGGTCTAGACTATTATCAGGTATGCAAGTATAGTAGTCTCTTGTATTTAAAGTGAGTGATGGTATGTTAAATGCTCACAACTGGATTGACACGCCTTACAGCATTGTCCTCAACCACCTAGTTTCCTTAGTTGAGGATAGTGCCGTATCTCGATTTTATTGAAAATATGAATGGTAGATATGGCAGTGAGAAAAAAATAAAATAAAATTCCTTTCACAAAATACCTAAAAAATATTTAATTCCAGCAAAAACAAGATCTCACGGAAGTATGTAGTCGTAGCAAACACAAAATCGGACGGTTGGTACTGACCTTGTATGCGTCGCAAACGATAAGTTCGCCGTTGCGCCCGAGGGCGAGGCCGAGCGGCCTCCCGCCGGTGTTGACCCAGTCCTCCACCGCGGTGTCGCCAGCCAATTCTTCCACCTTGACCCGCTTGACCCACCCGTCCGCGCAGCCCACGTATATGACCCCCGACGCCGGGTCGTGCTCCACGTCCTCGGGCCCCACCACCCGCCCGGCCCCGACCATCTCCGCGCTGCCCAGTACGCGGCCGTTCTGCATAGGGGCGGCGACCGTCCCGGGCAGCTCGTGGATGGGCGGCGAAGCCGGGTCGAAGGGCTCATGTCGGTAGAGCACCGTGACCGCGAGAATCGGAGCCAAGACTGATAGGAGAGTGACTGCGAGCGAGGACTTTAGGGCGGATCTGGTTGGCGGCGGCGGCGAGTCGGTTCTTGACGCGGACATGGGTGCGGCGGTGGAAAGGAGTCGGCAGCGGATGTTTTGGCAAGCGTAAAGCTCGGCGAGAGAATCGGGAGATGGATCGTCGTCTTCCTTCGGTTCGGTTCGAAGGCGAAGTGGAGTAACTGTAAACACCGGGGCGGCTCTGTCACTTTAAACTTTGGACTTTACGATCACGACGTTTTCTTATTGCCTGTTTTCATAAGAATTTCCGACGCGATGTACTGAGCCGCCGTACGTGTCACTATTCCCGGCCACGAACCACGTGAATCCTGGAGCAATGAAATCGTCCTCGTCAGCGTCGAGCGCGGAACGTGTTCCTCGACCCTGGAACGTGTTCCACGACGAGAAAATATTGGGTATCCCTAAGGGGACCACGTCATCGGTGCTCTGAACGAGTCAGGCTTCGACAGCTGTCCGTTGGCAGGAAAATAAAATCGAACCTGACTTGCGGTCGCAGATTTAGGGCTTCTCGAGGGACTGCTTCGAGCAGGGCGGAGCGATTGCTTCTCGGTCGCGAGTCGGGGGACGGAGAAGGGCGAG
The DNA here is from genome assembly GCA_017140185.1 of Eucalyptus polyanthemos subsp. polyanthemos. Classification (NCBI taxonomy): domain Eukaryota; kingdom Viridiplantae; phylum Streptophyta; class Magnoliopsida; order Myrtales; family Myrtaceae; genus Eucalyptus; species Eucalyptus polyanthemos. The sequence continues at coordinate 35,827,831 of CM029466.1, read as the reverse complement.
CGAAATCGGCCGTTGGGAGAGAGCGCGATTTAGGAAGAAGTGCGCCGAGAGAATGTAGCCCTGAGATGAGGTCGTCGAGTGGAGAGAGAAAGGCCGTCGTCGGAGGAATCGCTAGACCGGATGGAGCGTCGGAGGAGGAAGAGAGAGCAAAGAGGAGAGAGAAGACTGTCTGCTCTTCCACGAGGAGAAAGACAAAACTAGAAAATTCGAGTGAGGAGAGAGAAATTTTAAGGGGGAGAGTGTTGCGCATTTATTACCCATCTGTCCGTCCTTTCTTCTGCCAGCCGAGCCGAGAGTTATTTGGGAGAGAGTGAAAAGAGAGAGGAGAGAGAGAGAAAGAAGTAAGACAAGAAGGGGAAGCAGACATGGACCTGCCAGCGGACAGGTGTTGAAGCCTGACTCGTTCAGAGCACTGATGATGTGGTCCCCTTAAGGTACCCAATATTTTCTCGTTCCACGACCCTTGAAACCTTTCGGAGTGTATGCTTGAAAGGCAATTGACTTTTCATGAACTTCGTTAAATCTAATTTGAATCATGAAATATCTAAACATTCAAGTGAACTCGTAAGTTATTCCTCTCGTGATGTTTAAGAAAGTCGAATGTATTAGGCCGGCTATCATTGCATCGAAAGTTGTAATATTTTTTTTCTGTTCGTTTCATGAAAAATATCGCGTTTCTGAAAAATATATTCTAAGAAATCATTTTCCAATAAAATGACTATATTTTCTAGTGTTTTAAGGAATTTTATTTTTTGGGAAAATTATACAAAAATTAAATTTAATATTTTAATTGACCAAAAAAAATTAATTTTAATTTATATACATTTTTAAAATGAATTATTTTTAAAAATCGAATTTTTATTATTTTTAATTTTTCTTTCTTTTCTTTTTCTTTTCCTCCCTCCTTCTTCCTCCGCTACCATGTGCCTTGATGTGGTTGGTTGTCCGGCAGTCGACCAAGACGCAATCGCCAAATCCGACGAGCTTGCCAACCAAAGGATGTAGCTCACCTGGATTGGTCGAGTGTCGAGCTTGCTGGCCTTGATGGAGCTCGGGCTCGCTAGATCAGGCAAGCTTGAGCCTCGCCCTTGCCAGATTTGGCCTCAAGTGAGGCTGGAGTTAGCTTGTGGCTGGTCGCCACTGTGGCTACCAACCGGCCAAGGAAAAAGAAAAAGAAAAAAAGAAAAAGAAAAGAATTAAAAAATCAATTTAAAAAAAAAAAAAAAACAAAAAAAACATAAAAATAAAGAAGAAGAGGGAAAATAAAGAAAATAAAAAATAATTCGAATTAAAAAAAAAAAGGAAGAGGAGGAGGAAGTGAAGGCTTATAGAGGTGTGAGATAAGAGAAATTAAGTAAAGAAAATGTTTTCCACTTTTTAAAAGTGGAAAACATTTTTCCCTAATTTAGAAGACTTGTATTTCTTCATGGAAAATGTTTTTCCTAAGCAATTCATTTTCCTTAAAATGAACGTTGGAAAATTCGGAAAATATTTTTTTGGAAGTTATTTTCTTTGAAACGAATGGATGCTATCACTCTCTCACTCGATGGCAACTTTCTTATAATGTGCAGAAATTCCTAGGGTTAGAGTTTTACTCATATAAATGTTTCTCTGTACCGATGGATCCTTTTCAACGGCTAGAAAATTGAGAGATTTCCCTTAATGCATTCTATGCTTTTTAATTTTCGCGAATATGTTTGTGAGTTTGCTCGTGTCTGTTCGTTTTCTTTGCATTAGTTAGTATCGATGTCTAGAGGATTGTGGGAACGTGATGCCTAGTAACGATAGCAATGACAACAATCATCTCGTTGCCAAATGATTAGGGGAACCAGTCTTTGCGGGCGATAGTTCATCGTCTCGATGCATCTCAAGAGAATGCGATTGTGAATTGAAAGGCAATTGACTTTTCATGAACTTTATTAAATCTAATTCGAATTATGAGGTATCTAAATATTCAATCGAAATCGTACATTATTTTGCTCGTGATGTTTTAAAATGTCAGATGTATTAGGGTGGCTGATATCACATCGAAAGTCATAACATTTTCTTATTTGGGGTTGTTATTGCTCTCTCGCCCAATTGCAAACTTTTTATAATGTGAAGAAATTGCTAGTGTTAGAGTTTTACTCATATAAATATGTCTTTTTACTTTCATTTGATGGAATTTTGTTCCTTTTCAGCGTCTAGAAAATTGGGAGATTTTTCTTAGTGCACTCTGTACTTTTTAGGTTTCACGAATATGTTTGCGAGTTTTCTCGTGGCTGTCCGTTTCCTTTGCATTAGTTAGCATCGAAGCCTAGAGAATTGTGGGAATGCGATGCCTGGTAATGATGGCAATGACAACAGCCGTCTCGTTGACAAAAGATAAAACCTGGATGGGGACAACCAAGTGGTGCCGTGGAAAATTGAGCCCAAGGCCACCGGCAGTCCAAAATACTCGAGAGGCTGTGAGCCCGACTCGCTAGAGGCTAGGCGAGGCTTGATCTCGTCGGATCTAGCGAGGTCGAGGGCCAGCTTGAGCGGCCTAGAGCAGGTTGGCAAGGGTCAAGCCTCGCAGCCTAGCGCGAGGCTGCCCTTGCAGCCATTGGCGAGGACTCGAGCCTCTCCTTTGATCGATGGCCGAGGTCTGGCAAACTACTGGAGAAAAAAGAAAGGAAAAAGAAAATACAAAATATAAAATACAAATTCAAAAATATTAAAATATTATTAAAAGTTGTTTATGTTAGCGCCGATCGTGCCACATTAGTTGATCGACGCCAACTTAGCAAAATCCGGCTAAAATTAATTTGAAAAGACTGAATTGGCACAAAGTAAAAAAAAGAAAAAAATTAGACTAAATTGGCATTTAAAAAAATGTTTAGAACTTAATTGGCACAAACATAAAAAGTTGAAGGCTTTTTTACAACTTTTTCATGTATGTTGGTACATTTATGAGTTTTCTCTCTGGCATTGCCAATTATCCAACGAGCATTGTTTGCATGACACCGGAGAGAAGAAAGCAAAACCTCAGCCGAATCAAGCACGGCTTAATCAAAACATAATCACGGCCCGGTTGCTTAAATCCCATTACACAACAAGAAGCCTCTAGTCTAACTTGAGGCGAAGGATGTAAGGGTAGTAGAGGGAGCCACAGTACAAGTAGTCCCCAATCTTGTTACCGCTCGATATGAATGACAGTTGAGGATCATAGTAATGCGCAACCGGTTTCCCCTCCATATCGACTTGAAAAACCCCGCTGTTCTTGTCCATCACCGGTCGTCTGTTAAATCTCTCCAAGATCGCAGCTCCTTTTCTTATGAATGGATACTTCAACAACAATTTGTTGAACATCGAGTTTCCCTGCAATTTTTTTCCTTTATGTTACGTGAATGAAGATACGGTGCATAATGCATATTCTGGCTGTGGAATTCGGCCAGCAAGTAATCCGTCGCGAGTGAATCGCAGAAACCTCAACAGGGTTCATGGGGTTGATACGCGATTTGAGTTCAGCAGCGTCCAACATGGTATTTTTTTTTTTTGGTCGGATCCAGCATGGTATTTGACTCGTCGACGATTATAAGAGATTCAATGCCTTGATTCTTACTGTGTTGCGTTGATAAAAAGAAGCTCCTCAAATGAAGCATGCATGTTAAAGCACTGATAATTGCAAGGAACACATGAAGTCGACTATGATCTTTATGTTGGAAATTATGGCTTTGAAATGGGTTGAACAATGAAATCGGATTGAGTAAAACAACTCGGACTTTGAGGCGTGGTATCACTTTCTTTAAGGATTTATTTGCCCCACAACGTTGCTAATGGTCACCGGCAAAAAACCTCCAGCATACAACAAAGTCTCGGACGAGAATACTAAATAGCAATTCTAGTATTTCTCTAGGGTCTCTCTAAGAAACAATCGAAAAATTGGTTGCTGTTTTTTCAGAAAGAAGACTCGAAAATGACCACTTTTTTCTTTCCGAAAAATGACAAGTATATATATGAAACAGTCTTGCAACTCTTCGTGAAAATTGCGAACAAACACGTCTTTAGAAAATTGTTCGGATAAACGAATGCAACTCTTCGGAAGAAGTCGAAAAAGCGAACAATTGCAATCCTTCGGGAAAGTTAAAAACCGAATAGGTAATTTTCCAAAAGTTGTCTTGAAAAGACACAAACAAAATTCGGAATTAAATTTTTTTAAATAGAATTTCGAATTTTCATTTATATTTCATTTCCGGAATTCTCAAATTAAAAGGCAACATTTGAACTAAAAATAAAAAATAAAAAACAAATCGCGCAATTATTCGCGCACCCACACGCGGGTATGGTGGGGTCCACTCCCACCTAATCACTCCTTTAATTACAAAAGGAAATCCCACATATTTAAACTGACCCACTTGCTCTCACCTTTTCTATGTGGGACAAAAGAAAAAAGCATCCATTTTGTTTTAATAAACAAAATTCCAACCCTTTACTCACCGAGTACAGAGCAATCCAGTAATGGCCTTCTCCATCATATTTGATGTTGTCCGGATAACCTGGCAAACGGTCGATAAATGTGTCGATATGTCCCTTTCGCTCGCCCTTGATATAGTACCTCTTACACTATCTCCTGAAAAATCCATAAGAAAAGAAAACAAAGAAGACTCGCTTGATCTTATCTATGAAGTTTGTGAGGATTTTGGCTGAAGAAGTCTTTCTGAACATCACATCGAACTCACATGACAGTTTTGCAGAAGATCACGAAACTTTGGTCGGGCGAGAGCGCGACGCCTTTCGGGATGTAGAGATCCCGAGCCAGCACTCAAGTCTCTTTGGTCGTCGGGTCGTAGCTCAAGAACCTCCTGTGCGGCTGGCCCTCCAGGACGTCCCAAATGGCCTCTTTCAAGGTGTACTTGTATGAGGCGTCGGTGAAGTATATCGTCCCGTCACGGGCCACGTCCGCGCCGTCCGTTACGTTGAACTTCAGGCCTTCCGCCTCATCCGTCAATAGCTCCACGGTTCCGCCGCGTTTGCTCACCTTCAGCAGCCCCTGTGGCACATGACAGTTTCGATACTATGCACGTTATTCGAAAGTCCTAATTCTATATATAGTCACCTTTTTGGGAGAAAATGCGTCGCAACGACAATTCACTAATTTCTAGCCAAAAAATATTCATTAGTTTCGATTTCTTACTGATTTCTAAGAATTATTACTTTTCGGTCATGAATGAAATGAGTTCCGGGACAATTCCAAGAAAATATGCTTGACTTGATGCATGCATGGGCTATTGTCGGAATATAATTAGCTATTCCCATTGAATTATAGATTTTCGTAATGTGAAAACACGGCATATATATTTATATGTTCGCGAAAAATAAAATGATAGTCATGATGAGCAACCATGACAGCGAAAGAATCAAGCGGGTAATTAATAAATTACCCTACGTCAAAGCATAGGAAGTCTAATAATTAAGGGCATGGTAATAATAACACGCATCCTTAAATCTGCTCACTTCTTCCACAAAAACTCATTTTGTTAAGACTTAATTTATAACGATCATAATTTAGGAACTTAAACGTGCTTAGAATTTACTTCTATTTCTACAAAATTTACGGATAGTGAATTTGATTATATAATTATGATTATAGGCTTGAGGATTGGATAATTGTCCAAAAAGTCATAAATCTATTGTACGATGACCAATTCAATTATAAGTCTTTCAATTATGCTAATTTAGTTTTAAATTTATTGTATAACTATCAATTCAGTCATAAACATTTCAATTATGATAATATAATTTTCGTCAAAAAGTTCAAGACTAAATCGACAAATTATCAAAAGTTTTAGGATTGAATCGATACAATTTAGGGTCCTTTAGGAAAATGTAAAGGATTTTAAGTTAAATGAGTTTTTAAAAATGCAAATTACGTTTGGTAAATTGTAATTTAAAAGTCCATTATGAAGTATCTTTGAACAAAATAGTGTTTGGAAAAATTTACATTTACGAGAGAACTTTTGTGATAAAAAAAAAAAAAAAGAAAAAAATAGTTGGGCGATGAAGGGTAGGCGGCCATTGGCGATTGAAATCTATTGCCAGTGGTCGACATCTCAGGTTGCAAGACCTCATGCAGCTGTTAGAGACCACAAGTCCTTCTCTTTCGTTTGCTGCTCCTTCCACGCCATTGAGTCTCGCCACCGCAAGTCCCTCGGCCCCCTCTGCTCCAAGCACCTCCCCACCGCCACGCCCGCTACCCCAACAGTGCCCCTTCAACCTCTCCCTCTACTGTTGCATCATTGACACCTCCCTCGCCATCACCTATGGGAATACCCTCTGCTCCCTCAAACTCTCCAAGTCTAGATTCTTCACTGCCATCAGGTTGCTAGGTCGTGGCGACCTAGATTTGGATTGCAACAGTGACTCAAATGACCTAGATCTGGGTTGCCAGAGGTCGCATGACCTTGCTGTGACCAAAATCCAGGTCGCTGATGGTTGCGCGACCTCTTCGCGAAGGTCTCGTGACCCAAATTTAAGTTGTAGCAATGCGACTTGCCAAGGGTCGCCAAGGTCACGCAACTAGCCGACGACCATTGCCACGACCACATCGGCCTCTTTCCAACCTGTCGTCGGCCCCTCACAACCCCGCGCATCCTCGTTGGCCAATCTCAATGGAGAAGAAGGTGAATAGTGACGAGGGCAAAACCGATTAATTAAATATCAATGAGGATATTTTTGGAAGAAATTTTTTTTGTCTTATCTCCCCCACAGCATGCCGAGAAGGCCAAATGTCTAAAGTAGCCTTATCCCTGTCTTGGGTTTTCAGTCTTCCAAAAGCCACTTTTGCAAAAGAATTTCCCAATCATCATTTTTTTAGCTGGCTCTTGACTCGGACATGTGTGCTACGGCGATGAAGAGAGGTTCGCGGTGGATGTTCTTGCGAGTATGAAGCTCGGCGAGAGAGTCGGGAAATGGCTCGTCGTCTTTCTTCCCTTCAGTTCAAAGGGGAGGTGAAGTATCTGACAACACAATTGTGGCCACAAATCTTAAAATATAATTATTCTGTCGTCGCATGTTCGTTTGGGTTCTCGCCTCCGTCGACGTGGGCGGCGGTGCTTGGGCGATTTTATCTAATCCGAATTACTTTCAATTATGCATAATCTCTTATTGTTTTTTTTTTAATACAATTATTAGATCCTAGAACACATAAAACTTTTTAACATATGGATAATCACAACGCATTTCAGTTTTACAAATATTAGGTCCTAGAACCTTAATTTATATTTCAAAATGGATCTTGGACTTTGTCCTTTAGAGTCCAAACTCCAAGCTCCAAATCAAACCACGTGCTTTGCTTACGACGCTGGACTTCAAATTGGATTAATCGCATTCGCTTCGGTGCCTTGATATTTGCTCCGATGGCTGTCGGCTTCAAGACCTTGTCATACTCGAATGGCCGACGGATTATATTTAATTGACAATATTCACTGACATGATAAGGAACATCCTCGTTTGACTGATCCACGTCAAGCCCAGCTTAGAAGGGAGACCATAATTTTTTTTTTTTGAACAAATAAGGGAGACCATAATGAACGACGGAAAATAAATTTAGACGACCTCTTTCTCCATCTGGAAAGAAGAAAATCAATTTCCTTAAGATTACCATACAAATAAAAATTAATCATTTTTCTAGAAGGTATTTATTTATTTATTTATTATGAGATTTTTAGTAAAACAAATGTACCCTTAATTCTAACAAGAAGCCTCTAATCTAATTTGAGGCGAAGGATATGAGGATAGTGAAGGGAGCCGCAGTACAAGTAGTCACCAATCTTGTTCCCGCTCGTTATCAATGACAGCTGAGGATCGTAGTAACGCGCGACCGGCTTTCCCTCCGAGTCGACCTGAAAAACTCCACCGTTCTTCTCCATTGCTGGCCGCCTGTTCAGTCTCTCCAAGATCACAGCTGCTTTGCTTATGAAGGGATACTTGAACGCCAAATCCCATGACACCGAGGTCCCCTATGAAACCAATTCATATGTTATGCGAATGAAGATTCAGTGCATCATGCATGTTCATTGAGCAATGCACGATGCTGCTGCATCGCACCGGAGATTGTTCAAGTTGGAACAACGCCAGAAACGTATAGGAACGATGAATCAGCTAATAAGCAAACACACTCTCAGTTAACTAGAATTGCAATTTACATTCACAATATAAGAACAATAGACAAGAAACTCATTGACAATGACAGACTCACCGAGGCGAGCGCAATCCAGTAATGGCCTTCTCCATCATATCTAATGTTATCCGGAAATCCCGGCAAACCGCCGATGAATGTGTCGATATGCCCTTTTCGCTCGCCATTTATGTAGTACCTCTTACACCTCCTCCTGAGGAATGTAAATCATCCATATTTATCGAGCATCAATTCGTGAAGGTTTTTTTGGCAAAAGGAAGTATTGTAAACATCGCGTAGAACTCACATGACAGTTTCGCAGAAGATCACGAAGCTTTGGTTGGGCGAGAGCGCAACGCCATTGGGGAAGTAGAGATCCCGAGCTAGCACCTTAGTCTCTTTGGTCACCGGGTCGTAGCTCAAGAACCTCCCATGTGGCCGACCCTCCAGAATGTCCCAAATGAACTCCCCCAAGGTGTACTTGTACGAGGCGTCAGTGAAGTATATCGTCCCGTCACTGGCCACAGCAACGGCGTCCGTGAGTTTGAACTTCACGCCTTCCGCCTCGTCCGTCAACAGCTCCACCGTTCCATGTTTGCTCACATTCAGTAGCCCCTGTTGCATACGACAGTTTAAATAGAATCAATACTAATGCATATTAGAATCAATACTAATGCATATTAGTATTACTCGAAAACCCTTTTTCTATATATATATTTACATGTATGATTTAGGGTACAGTTATCTTCAAACACATTCTTAAATTTATTTGCTTCTCCACCTCAAAAGATAGCTAAACAAGGGAGCCAGATTATTTGCCCAAAAAGTGCTAAACCTAAACCTATTCTATGGCGGCTAATTCAATTCTAAATTTTTTAGTTATGCCAATTTAGTTTTAAATCTTTTTTACGATTTGCCAATGTAATTATTCCAACCAATTTTAATCGAAAATCACAAATGTGAACGCTGGTCATTCGGTGTTGGCATAGGATGACTGGTGCTAATCTAGACAAGTTTTGTGAATTTTTTTTAGAAATTTGAGAATTTATTTATTGACTTTTTTTCTTTTTCTTTTTGATTATTGAGGGTTGGCGGGGAGGCCTGGCAACCTCTGCCTTATAATTGAAAGGTTCATAACTAAATCAGTTGATGTACAATAAGTTTATGACTTTTTGAATAATATTCCCCATTAGAATCATTATCAATTATGAACATTAAAAAGTAATTGTTCGCGTGCTTCTAATTTATTTTTATGTCAAATGCAAAAATTAATGGACAGTGAATGGATATTCGATTATGTAATATTGGCTAATGGGCCTGAGGAAGGGTTGATGTGCATCGGACTATAATAGATCTGACGTGGGCCGATACACCCAAGTAATTTTTCTTTGTAAATCTTTTTTTTGCTACCTTATCTTTTTGCTATAATTCATCAGTTAGTTAATGATTTTCAGTGGTCTTGATCTTTGCCCCCAAATATATCCTTAAAAAATTCGTCTTGCAGCCAATCTTGAAACTTCATTTGACTAATTGCCTGATTCTCCTTAATAAAACCCCACTAGTACTTATTTGGATTTGTATTTTCACCTTTTAAATATACTTTATAAGATAATATCTTGATTTTCCATGCAGATTTTATACAGTTGTCTAACAAGTGCCCTTGCCAAATTTGATTTGCAGTTTCTATGATTCTTTTTACGCATTTTATAAAAGCAATTTTTATAAGAATGATCTACGTTTGAAAGGAACTTGTGGCTTAGAATGATCTACGTTCAAAAGAAACTTGTGGCTCAGATTTACACTACAAAATAAATATCATATTTTAATAGCTCCAATCTTCAAATAAAAATTTTAGGTTCTTTTCGTTATCCCCTGCTATAGTCTATCCGAGGTGGGCTACAATAGCTATAGTGTTTTCTATTTTGAAAATCCGATTCTTATTTCCAATAATTTTAATAATTTCTTTCTAGTGATACTATTCTAATATATTTTTGATTTGCCCTTTTTTATTTTTCTTTTATATTTACGGAACCTTCCTAATGGGATATGGGCAAAATACGAAGCAAGATTCTCTGTTCACTAGATAAAAGAGTTACTCTTGGACCTGAGCAGGTCCTTAAAAGGCTCATGGATGGAACATGCGGGAAATCTGCCGTGGGGTGGGAGACCTCACGATGTCCTTCTATTTATTTTCTATTGGGAAGACAAATATAGACAAGGAATTAGGCGGACACCACGTTGAGACTTCGGTCTTGACTATTATCAAGTATGTAGGTATAGTAGCCTCTTGTACCTAGAGTGAGTGAGGGTAGGTTAAACGCTCACAACTGGGTTGATACCGCTTACAGTACTGTCCTCAACCACCTAGTTTCCCTGGTTGAGGATAGTGCCGTATCTCGATTTCATTGAAAATATGAATGGTAGATATGGTAGTGACAAAAAAATAAAATAAATTTCCTTTCACAAAATATCTCAAAAATATTTAATGCCAGCAAAAACAATATCTCACGGAAGTATGTGGTTGTAGCAAACACAAAATCGGACGGTTGGTACTGACCTTGTATGCGTCGCAAACGATAAGTTCGCCGTTGCGCCCGAGGGCGAGGCCGAGCGGCCTCCCGCCGGTGTTGACCCAGTCCTCCACCGCGGTGTCGCCGGCCGATTCGCCCACCTTGACCCGCTTGACCCACCCGTCCGCGCAGCCCACGTAGATGACCCCCGACGCTGGGTCGTGCTCCACGTCCTCAGGCCCCACCACCCACCCGGCCCCGACCATCTCTGCGCTGCCCAGTACGCGGCTGTTCTGCATTGGGGCGGCGACCGTCCCAGGCAGCTCGTGGATGGGCGGCGAAGCCGGGTCGAAGGGCTCATGTCGGTAGAGCACCGTGACCGCGAGAATCGGAGCCAAGACTGATAGGAGAGTGACTGCGAGCGAGGACTTTAGGGCGGATCTGGTTGGCGGCGGCGGCGGCGGCGGCGAGTCGGTTCTTGACGCGGACATGGGTGCGGCGATGGAAAGGAGTCGGCAGCGGATGTTTTGGCAAGCGTAAAGCTCGGCGAGAGAATCGGGAGATGGATCGTCGTCTTCCTTCGGTTCGGTTCGAAGGCGAAGTGGAGTAACTGTAAACGCCGGGGCGGCTCTGTCACTTTACGATCACGTCGTTTTCTTATTGCCTGTTTTCATAAGAATTTCCGACAGGATGTACTGAGCCGCCTACGTGTCACGATTCCGGCCACGAACCACGTGAATCCTTCAGCAATGAAATCGTCCCCGTCAGCGTCGACCCTTGAAACCTTTTGGAGAGTATGCCAGAATGGCAATTGACTTTTCATGAACTTCGTTAAATCTAATTCGAATCATGAAATATCTAAACATTCAAGCCAACTCGTAAGTTATTCCTCTTGTGATGTTTTAGAAAGTCGAATGTATCAGGCCGGCTATCATTGCATCGAAAGTCGTAATTTTTTCTTTCCATAAGTTTCATGGAAAATATCACGTTTTAAAAAAATATTTTATAAGAAATCATTTTCCAATAAAATGACTATATTTTCTAGTGTTTTATTTAATTTGATTTTTTTGGAAAAATTATCAAAAAAAATTAATTCTAATATTTTAATTGACCAAAAAAATTAATTTTATTAGATATATTTTAAATTAATTTTTATTATTTATTATTTTTAAATTTTCTTTCTTTTTCCTTTTTCTTTTCCTCCCTCCTTCTTCCTCCTCCTTCCTCTGCTACCGTGTGCCTCGACGTGGTCGGTTGCTCGGCGGTCGACCAAGACGCAATCGCCAGATCTGACGAGCTTGCCAACCAAAGGACGCGGCTCGCCTGGATTGGCCGAGTGTCGAGATTGCTAGCTTCGATGGAGCTCGGGCTTGCCAGATCAGGCGAGCTCGAGCCTTGCCCTTGCTAGATCTAGCCTCAAGTGAGGCTAGAGTTAGCTTGTGGCTGGTCGCCGCTGTGGCTACCAATTGGCCAAGGAAAAAGAAAAAGAAAAAGAAAAGGAAAGAAAAAGGATAAGAATTAAAAACTCAATTTTAAAAAAGAAAAAAAAAACGAAAGCATAAAAGTAAAGAAGAAGAGGGAAAACAAAGAAAATAAAAAATAATTCGAATTAAAAAAAAAAAAAAAAAGAAGAAGGAAGAGGAGGATGAAGTGAAGGCTTATAGGGGTGTGAGATAAGAGAGATTAAGTAAAGAAAATATTTTCCACTTTTTAAAAGTGGAAAATATTTTCTCCTAATTTAGAAAACTTGTTCCTCTTCATGGAAAATATTTTTCCCAAGCAATTCATTTTCCTTGAAATGAACATCGAAAAATTTGGAAAATATTTTCTGGGAAGTTATTTTCTGTGAAACAAATGGATGCTATCACTCTCTCACTAGGAAAATTTTCCAAAAAGTCATAAACCTTTTAATTTTGCCAATTCAGTCCTAAACATTTTCACTTCTTGTTAATTCAGTCCATTTAGTCAATTTGAGCTGAAAAATGCTGACGTGGACACCAGCGATGCCATGTAGGACTGCCGGCGCTAACGTGGATAATTTTTAATAATATTTTAATATTGATTGATTTATTGATTATTTTGATTATTATTTTTTTTCTTTTATTTTCTTTTTGGCTTTTTCTTTTTCCTTTTCTGGTGGCTGGTGGCCAGCCATAGGTGACGATCGGCCACCAACCACAACCAGCCGGCTGGCCTCGCCTGCCACAAGTGAGGCCTGGCCAGGTGAGGAGGAGCTCGGGTGAGGGGAGCCCTCGCCCAGGCGCGACTCGGCAAGGGTTACCTGGGTGAGGGCCGACCTCCCCAGATCTGGCGAGGGGAGCCCTTGTTGGGGCTCGCCCTCACCCTTGGCTGAGCTCGGGCAGACTTGGAGCTGTTGGTCGAAGATGCAGGCCAGGTCCTCGCCGTAGAGGATAGAGATGAAGACGATGAACAACAGCAGGGTGAAGAGGTAAGGCGAGAGGCGTGTCTTCCTCAATGGAGAAGATGAAGACGATGGCGGCGGTGGTGGCGTCGACACTAGAGGAGAGAGAGGTGATTTCATTGAGTGGGTGGCGTCGGCCGGCCAGGGGCGACGGTGAGCCTCGACGAGGGCTCCCTTCGCTAGATCTGGCGAGGCCGGCCCTCGCCCAAGCCAGGGCAGCCTTGCTTGGCATCACCATTGCTTGGCCGACGCTCGGCGAGGGTTGGCCTCGCCCAGGCGACCCTTGTCGGGCCGCACCTGGGCGAGGGCTCCCCTCGCCGGAGCTCCTCCTTGCTCGGTCGGGCCTCGCTTGTGGTGGGCAAGGCTAGTCGGCTAGCTATGGCCGGTGGCTAGTCGTCGCCTATGGCTGGTGGCCAGTCATCGCCTGTGGCCAGTGGCCGGCCACCAAAAAAGGAAAAAAAAAAGCCAAAAAGAAAAGAAAGAAAAGGGAAAAAATGGAAAAAAAATAAAATAAAAATATTATTAAAATTGTCCACGTCAGTGCCAACTATCCTATGTGGCACCGCTAGTGCCCACGTCAGCATTTTCCGGCCAATATTGGCCGAATGGACTAAATTGGCAAGAAGTGAAAATATTTAGGACTGAATTGATAAAAGTGCAATAGGCTTAGGATTTTTTGGACAATTTTCCCCTCTCTCACTCGATGGCAACTTTCTTATAATGTGCAGAAATTCCTAGGGTTAGAGTTTTACTCGTATAAATGTGTCTTTGTACTGGTGGATCCTTTTCAATGGCTAGAAAATTGAGAGATTTCCCCTAATGCATTCTATGCTTTTTAATTTTCACGAATATGTTTGTGAGTTTGTTCGTGTCTGTTCGTTTCCTTTGCATTAGTTAGTGTCGAAGCCTAGAGGATTGTGGGAACACGATGCCTGGTAACGATAGCAATGACAACAATCATCTCGTTGACAAATGATTAGGGGAGCCGGTCTTTGTGGGCGATAGTTCTCGTCTCTATGCATCTCAAGAGAATGCGATTGCAAATTGAAAGGCAATTGACCTTTCATGAACTTTATTAAATCTAATTCGAATTATGAGGTATCTAAATATTCAATCGAAATTGTACATTATTATGCTCATGATGTTTTAAAAAGTCAGATGTATTAGGGTGGTTGATATCGCATCGAAAGTCATAACATTTTCTTATTTGGGGTTGTTATTGCTCTCTCGCCCAATTGCAAATTTTTTATAATGTGAAGAAATTGCTAGGGTTAGAGTTTTACTCATATAAATATGTCTTTTTACTTTCATTTGATGGAATTTTGTTCCTTTTCAGCGTCTAGAAAATTGAGAGATTTTTCTTAGTGCACTCTATACCTTTTTAGGTTTCGTGCATATGTTTGCGAGTTTTCTCGTGGCTGTCCATTTCCTTTGCATTAGTTAGTATCGAAGCCCGGAGAATTGTGGGAATGCGATGCTTGGTAATGACGGCAATGACAACAGCCGTCTCATTGACAAAAGATCAGGGGCCCAGTCTTTGCGGGCGATAATTTGTCGTCTCAAAGTATCTCAAGAGAACGAGATTGCGAGCTGAACTTGGTGTCTAAAGGCCGGAGAGAAACCTGGATGGGGACAACCAAGTGCTGCTGTGGAAAACTCAGCCCAAGGCCACCGGCGGTCCAAAATACTCGAGAGGGTGCGAGCTCAACTCGCCAGAGACTAGGTGAGGCTTGACCTTGCTGGATCTAGCGAGGTTGAGGGCCAGCTTGAGCGGCCTTGAGCAGGCTGGCGAGGGTTAAGCCTCGCAGCCTAGTGCGAGGTTGCCCTTGCAGCCATTGGCGAGGGCTCGAGCCTTGCCTTTGGCCAGTGGCCGAGGTCCGGCAACTTGCTAGAGGAAGAAGAAGGAAAAATAAAAAAAAAAAAAAGAAAATTCAAAAATATTAAAATATTATTAAAAGTTATTCACGTTAGCGCCGATCGTGCCATATCAGTCGGCTGATGCCTAGTCAGCAAAATTCGGCTAAAGTTAATTGGAAATGACTGAATTGGCACAAAGTACAAAAAAAAAATTGGACTAAATTGGCATTAAAAAAAAGGTTTATAACTTAATTGGCACGAATGTAAAAGGTTTTAAGACTTTTTTACAACTTTTCCGTGTATGTTGGTACATTTATGAGTTTTCTCTCTGGCACTACCAATTATCCAACGAACATTGTTTGCATGACACCAGAGAGAAGAAAGCAAAACCTCAGCCGAATCAAGCACAGCTTAGTCAAAACATAATCACGGCCCGGTTGCTTAAATCCCATTACACAACAAGAAGCCTCTAGTCTAACTTGAGGCGAAGGATGTAAGGGTAGTAGAGGGAGCCACAGTACAAGTAGTCACCAATCTTGTTTGCGCTCGATATGAACGACAGCTGAGGATCGTAGTAATGCGCAACCGGTTTCCCCTCCAAATCGACTTGAAAAACCCCGCTGTTCTTGTCCATCACCGGTCATCTATCGAATCTCTCCAAGATCGCAGCTCCTTTTCTTATGAATGGATACTTCAACAACAGTTTGTTGAACATCGAGTTCCCCTGCAATTTTTTTTTTGTCACGTGAATGAAGATACAGTGCATAATGCATATTCTGGCTGTGGAATTCGGCCAGCATTGGCTTCCTACAGAAGTAATCCGTCGCGAGTGAATCGCAGAAACCTCAACATGGTTCATGGGGTTGATACTCGATACGAGTTCAGCAACGTCCAGCATGGTATTTGACTCGTCGACGATTATAAGAGATTCATTGCCTCGATTCTTATTGTGTTGCGTTGATAAAAAGAAGCTCCTCAAATGAAGCGTGCATGTTAAAGCACTGATAATTGCAAAGAACACATGAAGTTGACTATGATCTTACTCACCGAGTACAGAGCAATCCAGTAATGGCCTTCCCCATCGTATCTGATGTTGTCCGGATAACCTGGCAAACGGTCAATGAATGTGTCGATATGTCCCTTTCGCTCGCCGTTGATATAGTACCTCTTACACCATCTCCTGGAAAACCCATAAGAAAAGAAAACAAAGAAGACTCGCTTGATCTTATCTATGAAGTTTGTGAGGATTTTGGCTAAGGAAGTCTTTCTGAACATCACATCGAACTCACATGACAGTTTCGCAGAAGATCACGAAACTTTGGTCGGGCGAGAGCGCGACGCCATTGGGGAAGTAGAGATCCCGAGCCAGCACTCGAGTCTCTTTGGTCGTCGGGTCGTAGCTCAAGAACCTCCCGTGCGGCTGGCCCTCCAGGATGTCCCAAATGGCCTCTTTCAAGGTGTACTTGTATGAGGCGTCGGTGAAGTATATTGTCCCGTCATGGGCCACGTCCGCGCCATCCGTTAGGTTGAACTTCAGGCCTTCCGCCTCATCCGTCAATAGCTCCACGGTTCCGTCGCGTTTGCTCACCTTCAGCAGCCCCTGTGGGATATGCCAGTTTCAATACTATGCATATTACTCGAGAGTCCTAATTCTATATATAGTCACCTTTTAATTCACTAATTTCTAGCCAAAAAATATTCATTAGTTTCGATTTCTTACTGACTTCTAAGAATTTTTACTCTTTGGTCATGAATGAAATGAGTTCCAGGACAATTCCGACAAAATTTGCTTGACTTGATGCATGCATGGGCTGTTGTCAGAACGTAATTAGCTATTCCCATCGCATTATAGATTTTCGTAATGTGAAAACGCGACATATATATTTTATATGTTCGCGAAAAATAAAATGATAGTCACGATGAGTAATAATGATAGCGAAAGAATCAAGCGGGTAATTAATACATTACCCTACGTCAAAGCAAAGGAAGTCTAATAATTGAGGACATGGTAATAATAACACGCATCCCTAAATCTACTCACTTGTTCCGCAAAAACTCATTTTGTTAAGACTTAATTTATAAGGATAATAATTTAGGAACTTAAACGTGCTTAGAATTTACTTCTATTTCTGCAAAATTTATGGATAGTGAATTCGATTATATAATTCTGATTATAGGCTTGAGGGTTGGATAATTGTCCTAAAAATCATAGACCTATTGTACAATAACCAATTCAATCATAAGTCTTTTAATTATGCTAATTTAGTTTTAAACTTACTGTATGACAACCAATTTAGTTATAAACATTTCAATTGTGCTAATTTAATTTTTGTTAAAAAGTTTAAGATTCAATCGACAAATTATTAAAAGTTTAAGTGCAGTGTCGTGGTGGTAGGTCTTGCGCTAGCATCGTTCCGGGTTTACCTCACCGGTTGTTGGCTGTATGGAGGTTCTCGGGTTACCAAAAAAAAATTATTAAAAGTTTGAGGATTGAATTGATACAATTTAAAGGTTTTGAACCGAATTGGCAAATTGTTAAAAGTGTTAGAACTAAATTTGTCAAATTAAAATATTTATGATTGAATTGGCATAAGTATGATGGGTTTAAGACTTTTTTTTTTTGGTAATTTTTTGCATATGTAATTGATCAATACAAATAGTTCATTGTATTAAAAAGTTGAATTAATATTAGAAATATTCATTAAAATTGATCTGAAAAGTAATATATTAAGTAATGTTGTTTAGAGTCTTTTATTAGATATTACAACTAAACATTAAGTTATGAAATATTTATAATTTTGTCATATATAATTGTCCATTGATTTTACATTTGATATTACTTAAAAGAAAAGGTCAAAGACGATGGACCTGGACACAAGTAAGCTCGAGCTTACTCCATGTAATGACAAGATATCATCTTGCAATGATCGTCCTTTGATAATACCAATATATATTTAAATATATAAAAATTAATTTTCATCTAATAGCTTAATTTTTCACAGCAATTATCAGTAATCTTGCAAAATCATGTCTAATATCAGAGCAAGAGATTCTAGAATTATATCATTCCAGATCAATATTTGTCCCTCCTATGCCATACTTTCAATAGGAATTATGTAACAGTTTAATGATCTCACAAGCATAGATGGTAAGTACCGACCTTATAGGAGTCGCACACAATAAGTTCGCCGTCCCGCCCAAGGGCGAGGCCGAGTGGCCTCCCGCCGGTGTTGACCCAGTCCTCCACCGCAGAGTCCCTGCCTGAGCCGCTCACCTCCACCTGCTTTACCCACCCGTCCGCACACCCCACGTAGATGACCCCCGACTCAGGGTCGTATACCACGTCCTCGGGGCCCACCACTCGCCCGGCCCCGACCATCTCCGTGCCACGCAGCATGCGGCTGTTCTCCCTCGGGGCGGCGACTGTCCCGAACAGCCCATGGGGGGGCAGCGGAGCCGGATCAAAGGGCTCTAGTCGGTACAGGATCGTGATGGCTAGAACCGGAGCCAAGATAGATAGGATAGTGACTGTGAGCGAGGGCTTCAGCGAGGTTTTGGTGGGTGGCGGCGGCGGCGGCGGGGGGCCGGCTCTTGACTCAGACATGTGTGCGACGGGCGATGAAGAGAGCTCGGCGAGAGAATCGGGAAATGGCTCGTCGTCTTTCTTGACTTCAGTTCAGGGGGGAGGTGAAGTATCTGATGACGCAAGTGGCCACAAATCTTGGAATATAGCTACTTTGTCGTTGCATGTTTGCTTGGACTTTCGCCCTAGAATACTAGGCCGCCGTACATGCCTCCGTCGACGTGGGCGGCGATGCTTGGGCGATGACACCGTTCCCGTCGACGTCGGACATGTCTTGATCCTCGAGAATCCTCAGGACGACGCATATGAGGTGGCTAAGTTTTTTATGATGCACTGTTTATCTAATCCGAATCACTTAAAATTATGCACAATCTCTTATTACTTTTTTTTCTTTACAATTATTAGATCCTAGTACGCATAAATTTTTTTAACATATGGATAATCACAACCCATTTTGGTTTTATAAATATTAGATCCGAGAGTTTTTAGCCTATATTTCAAAATGGATCATGGACTTTCTCCTCTTGTATAGAGTCCAAACTCCAAACTCCAAACCAAATCACGTGCTTTGCTTACAAAGTTGGACTCCGAATTGGATTAATCCCATTCGCTTCAATACCTTTATACCTGCTCTGAAGCTGACAGGCTTCAGGACCTTGTCATACCCAAATGGCCGGCGGATTATATTTAATTGAGCGATTGATTGATTAGTGAAGCACAGCTCCTAACCATATCGATAAGTGCTTATCGATTGGGACATTTTTGGGGAAGATAAAAAATCTTTTTATTGGACTATTGTCTTCACTAATATCCTCAAATAATTCAAGATATTTTGGACCTCGGACAAGGGATGTTGAGACAAATTTATTTGACCGAAGCAATTTATATCTTTTGTAATTCCAATGTGTGATTGCTGTCTAACAAAATCGTCGGCCAGTCTTGTAGGTGTCGAGTCGCACACAATGAGCTCGCCACCGTGTCCAAGGGCGACGCCGGCTGGCCATCCACCGGCATTAACCCAGTCCCTCCGCCAACCGGGTCACCTCCGGAGTCACTCACCTCGATTTGCTTTACCCACCCGACTTCCCACCCAACATAAATGGCTTGCGACGCTGGGTCATGTGTGGCATTTTCAGGACCGAACATGCGCCATGCCCCGGCCGTTATCACGCCAATCATCATGGGATGGTTCATTCTCGGAGCAGCGACCGAACCTGTCATTGGAGCCGGGTCAAAGGACTCGTGCTGGTATAGAACCATGGCTGCTAAAATGGGAGCCAAGATTTGGTTGATGGTGAGTCGGGTCTTGACTCGGACATGGATGCGACGAGGAGGTTTCAGTGACTCGGTGTCGGACAAAGTCGATGTTTCGGACTTAAAAAGAGGTGGCAAGAAAGATGTTGTAGCTTATGACTGCAATGTTTCGTCTGACTTTTGTTCTCATTCTCAGGTGTCGCAATTGTCTTCGCAAGAGCCGTGCCTGCTCTATGATCCAATTTTGATACTCTCTTGGTTTTTGACTCATCAGCAAAGCTGTGCACTGGTCTCATCATACTCTACATCAAAGGTTACCATTATTTGCGCTAGATGGAAGCTCTAGCAGAATACAGATAATACACTTGCAATAGATGATTTCTACGTAATGATTTTTCATTCTCAGAATTCTTCGGAATCATATGTGCGACCGCATATCAATCGAGATTTGTACAAATGCTAATCCTGGGTTTTCCTCTATTAGCTGAAAAAACAAATGAGCAAAGAGAAAGGAGAGACTGTGGTTCTAAAATAGATGCATGTGTCGCGATCTCAAGATTCCCGTCACCGAAAGACCAACCATGCTTGATCAACGAAGATCATTCAAAATCGCCTAAGGTTTCCGGAACATTTTTAGATATGGGCAAGACGATAATTGTGCTGAATTCTAGAGCTTTCATGGCTTAAATGCCGGTAGTTGATAGACGTGAAGATAAGATCTTGTCAATTAAACCTAGAGTCAATCATGGCTTAAATGCCGGTAGTTGATAGACGTGAAGATAAGATCTTGTCAATTAAACCTAGAGTCAATCATCAGATGTAATGAGAAGACTTCTTGTATAAATAAAGGAACTCCCCCCTCATTTATATTTATCCAAATATTCAGCAATACAAAACATTTTCTCCCAAAGCTTTTCAAGACTATCTCTCTATGATCACTAGAAAAGGCTTAGCCTAAGCTTACGCGATCTAAGGAAGCCTAAGTTACTGCACAATCTTAATCCTATACGATCAGCCCATGACACATGCGTGGAACGTTTCTATCCACAACAATTCTAACGCAGATTCACACAATGTATAGCATCTCATTAGCACAGACCTTAAAAGCGACAATAGTCAATGATGATAGTAATTCGGGGAGAGAATTGAGATATGAATATTGAGGCCGATGTTACTACTCGTGTTTCAAATGCTGCAAAAGGAATGGCGAACTCATCCGGTACGATGAGTTGAGTACAAGAACTATATACAAATTATACATGAGCTACGCATAGTGTGAACGGCATTGCAACTCCATTGGAACCAAGAAGAAACTAGGGGAACGAAAACGAAGCTCCCCTCCTGATTCTTATCTCAAATGGCAACCTGCACAAGTATGCGACTCGAGAGGTTAAGCTCATAATTGACGGAACATGTAATATGCTAGTATCAACCGTATTTAAGGATAGCTTATGCTCGATAGTAGTTTTGATAATGGAAAAGAAATTGCTCAAAATAGATAAACTGCTTAGGTGGCTATATCTTTAATAGCATTTTCACTGATTAATGCTTTCAGATGTCAAACTTCCTTTGATTCATAAGCTAAAATAGTATCACACGACAGCATATACAAAACATTGATCGTTGAAGAAAAATTACCATAATGGACGATGAAAATAGCATCACTGAGAATGAAAGTTTTACCACTCACCTGCAACTTATAGGCATCTCCATGCAAAAATTTCCACGGACCTTCCTTCGAGCTTAATCTAATAATGCACAGTTTTGTCAGATCTTATAAGCATTGATTGGTGTGTAGTGACACAACTAGAAACAATGTGGTGGATCAAGAGGAACAAATAGTAGGTGAAACGAGAATAAATGTCTGTTTGATGGGAAGTGGCATGACCTCTCGAATAAAACACAAAAGCCAGGGCAAAAGCAGAGTGGAACAAAGACTGGAGATGCTAAAGAACGCTGATGCTAACAAATAATGGAGAAAGAATAAAGCAAAGGGAGCATACAGTCCGCACCTTGCATATCCGGCTAATGTGCGCAAGCCCATGAAAAGAGTTAATCCAGACCAGACTCCCGAAAGACCGACAATGGATGGAGCATAAAGCAAAAACACAGAAGATAATGCACCCACGGCCATCTGCCCATCATGGGTGTAATTATTAGAAGACATGCTAAATAAATATATTGAGAACAACCCAGTCAAGATCACTGTCATGCAATTTCCTAGGTGAGACTCATTTACCATAGACCAAGCTGCGTATGAGAAGTCTGACACGCCATAATGGAGACCGTCAAAAATATAAGCCAGAGCATTGATCGGTTGGCTGGCACTTACAAACTACATAGATTGAGTTAGAATCAATATAACTGAAAAGAAAAGCTAATTTTAAACAAAAATCCCAGAAGAACGAAAATTAGGCAGGAATTGTACCAATAAGCCTGATCCAACAATTTGTAGTACTTGTGCGTCCTTGGTGAAAAAGCTGCCAGAGAATTAAATGACAACCCCAACAACAGAGCTAGGGACACACCGGTAATTAGTCCTGTCTGGAGAAAACGTACTACAAGTCATGCAACAGGAAGGCCTAAAAAGGAAATGGAATCTAGTACAAGGTAGAAACCACAATCCAATAATCTGTCCAAATATGTTACCTTAAGAGCGAAGAATGCAATTTTCTTTACAGTGCTATAGTCACCTTTTGCATATGAACTTGCAATCATAGCCTAACAAAAGGAACTGGGATTTAGCAGATGATTCAGATATCTTAGTGTGCACACCATTCAGGTAAAAATGAAGACATCAATATAAAAGTGGAGATTCATTTCAAAGTAAACAGCAATGGGCTTGAGTAAAATTGAGAAAGAACTACAAATCCAAAAGGATAAATGTATCAAAAGTCCTAAAACATGTAGTGAAAGTATAATCGAGTCCTAAAATTTATAAAACATGTAATCGAGTTTGGATGCTTTCAAAATGTACAATCAATCTAGTCCTAAAACTTATCCGAAAGGTGCAATCAAGTATTTGTGTTAGTTTTCAAGTTTAAGAACTTGTAGTGCACTTATTCCATCCAGTTAATCGATTGGATAACATATGGGGTAGAAGAGTGAGTCTGGTTCATTTTTTCCAACTTAGAAGTGCTTGAAGGATGAGTTGTTTTTTGGGATAAAGGGAATTCACCATCTCAGGATTTGCAACCAGATTTAAGGTCGAGTTAAAGGTCCTCAAATTTTTTTCCAATCCATACTATAAAAGGGAACCACTTATCCAAAGACAAATTGAAATGTACATAGTCTGTCTTAGGGAGGCATATTGAACACCCAAGAGGCAATTTTGAATAAAAGGAAAAAATATGGTATCCACATACACTTAAGTTCTAGTAATTGGCATGCATATTTATCAGGAAACAGACTCATTTATGAATGAGAGCAAAAGTGGAAGATTTGGTTAGCATTCCTATATCAGATAAGCACATTGTTGAAGATTGCTTACCTGGCCTGCTGCCGCTTGCGCATCGACAAGGAGAGAAACAGATAACCAGACTTGCAAGCATATCTGATGTGCAGCCATGGCTAATGCTCCCTGACGAGCGGCCATTGATGTGCTCAAGGTTATGGTCATCACAGCAGCTACAGTTCTCCCTAGAAGAAAGCCACCTGAGAAAAATGGCTTATTGGTTAGAAGCTTAGAGTATCTTTCTTTGATGGCTCTTATAAATGACAATGTGCTTTTGAGATAGAATAAGCACTTATAGATGTGACAAGGTGATTATGAGGCAACACATCAAGGAATTCATTTTGATCCACACATCAGATGTCTGTGCAATGATTCAGGAGGTAATGATGTTTCTCTTGTAAGACCTTAAGACGATAGTTATCCCAAGAAAAATATGGAAGTCAATGTGAAGACCCATATACCAGATTTCAGATAGCCACCAAAATGCAAATTGTGTGCATTAGGCAGTGACAAGACAGTCCTCTTGTTGAGATGCCAAATCATCAAAAAGGCAACAATGTATCTGCAGAAAAAGAATCACAGCATGGTCATTTACGTGATATATGAGTAAGAAATCTAGACAGTAATAGATTGAGTTACATACTGAGACAAAACTGTAGAAATGGCAGCACCAGTCACACCGAGGTGGAAATAGTACATCAACAGTGGAAAGAAGAATACAGCAGAAAAGTTGCCCAAACCTGTCGATAAGAGTTCCACATCAGTTAGTGAGATGGAAATTGATAAAAGCATCACAAATGAGATATTTTTCAATGTAATTTCAGACAGTAAACCAAATCCTTGCCCAGAGATAGAATAGGAGTTTTTGTATCCTTGAAGCCGCGAAATATGCCCTGAACAGCCAAATACACGACGACTGCTGGAGCACCGATAGCTCTTAATTTAAGAAAGTGTTCCGCTGGTATGCGCATAGAAGAACCCTGTTCAGAATGTAAAAGCCTTTGAATGCTGGCACCAGTCAAAGAACAAAGACATCGAACACAGAATAGAAGTCTCAGGTGCCATGTGGAACCAGAGATCTACTCTGCGTGTCAATATGAAAATGAAAGACCAAGAAAGTCCACTCACTGATGATATGCCCATCATGTCAAGAAACAATCCTGAGCCGAAGTACAAAGCCAGTGCCTCAAAGACACCAATTGCTAGAGCTAATAATAAGGCAGTAGATACTGAAGGCAGCTCCCTTCTTTTATATGCTCCATTTTGATACTGACCACCTGTGCATTGAGAAATTCGAACTGAGCGTGCGACTGAATTTCCAGCAATATCAATCTCTCTTTTCTTGTGAGTGGGTACTTACATGGAGCAGAATTGTTGCCTGCACTCCTTGCAATGTCTTCAGCCACAAATGATGTTGCAACACTTAGGAGAGGAATATTAAAGACCTTAGACACGATGTTGAAGATTGACATTGAAACACCCGCAGATGCCAACTCCAGAGGTCCTTTTTGTCAGAACATGAGTGAGATTTTGGCGTTATGCTTATATTCAAAGCTAGTAATATCAGTTTAAAATCTTTGCTAGGAAAATTTATCGATGCAAATTCAATTCACAAGGAAGAGAAAACTGAGATAAGAAAGGATAATATTATGAAACCGATTTAACAAAATGTATAAGCAGGAAGCAGCTCTGATATCTAATCTAGAGCCCAAGTACTGCTAACTCTATAAGTTTTGAAGATGTATCTATTATGTACAGTGTCCCAACTTCCTATGACCAATAATGTCTATCCAGCTGGTAAGACTCCTAGGAGGCACATATCTGAAGAGTAGGGGGGCACTAACATGAAAGTGTGTTTAGCTTAACAGACAAAACTATCCAAGTAAGAGCAAGGATGTACCAAGTCTACCGATGTAAGCTGTTTCCATCAATTGTGCTAAGGGCTCAATCGCTTGTCCAGCAATTGCAGGTAAAGAGAGCATTATCAGCTCAGTCTGGAGATTTTGGGAGTCTGTTGAATGTTGTGTCGACTCACTGCAGGAATCGATAACACAGTGAGTGGAAAACCAGTTGTATGAAAAATTCAGGGGATAAAGATTCATATGGTGGCACCTGTTTCTCCAAAAATGACACCCAAAGCAAAACAGGGTCAGGTGCTCACTAAATACAGTGAAGTCTGACACGCCTTTCTTTTACTCAGAATGAGTTGACATGCTTTGTGTTTCTGAAATCTACCTTATCGCAACCTAAAATCTGGTAAAATCTACCCAATAATTCCAAATTTTGGCTTTTTTAATGAGACCACCATTCATGGTCAGACAGAAGAGATGACTCTGTCCTGTTAAGCTCAAATTGGCCACCAGAGCAAGTGGTACTATCATAACCGAAGAGAGTAGTCGTCAATACATGTCCAAAAATCATGAAATAGAATTAGCACATTGCAGGAAATACTTCAGCACCAAAATGCCGGTGACGAAATTAATAAAAAGAGGGAACGATTGCAGGTAGTGATCAAAAGAAAGAGGTAATAACTTATAGCTACTAAGCCTTACTCATGCAGTGCACTTCCATTGGTTGACGCCGATATATCTTCATTATAAGGATCTGTATGCAATTCAAAATCCAATGCTTGCTGGTCACTGATTGACTGGCAACGCCTAGAAACGCCACCAAAGATGGATACTCTCCTCTTTTTCACCAAGGAATGGCCACCGGTTTGAGTGACTTCCGATCTATTTAAGGGCAACTCGCGGCTCAAATTCACAAATGGCTTTCTTTCCCTTTCCTTACCAGCCACACCCCAGCAAGGCGCTTTGGTGAACTGAGCAACTGCCATAACTAGAGGTGCCAAGGAGTTGCGGGTTCAGCAAGTAAGAACCACCAAAGGCAGACTCTGTCTGTGACGTAGAGAGAGAATTCTAATGCAATATAAACTAAACTGGACTCATATCGCGCACGTTAAAATCGACATATCAGAGTGACATTGCCTGATATAGACAGAAGCTTGCCACTCATTAATGTTTTGGTTTGTCCGATTGAAAATGAAGCTTGAGTAATTAGCCAAAATCAACTGTAGTTATTCAGTTTATGGAGCTCAATAATGCAAGAAAGCTCCAGAATGTAAATGAAAACAGCAGATGGGAACAAGAAAAGAGAGCTCCGCCACTCGATTGAGTAATGTGGATCGACCCCTCTCAACAATTTCCTCAATCCAAGCAAAGCCCCACCGAAAATCTTGCTGTTCTTTCCTCGTTTTCTCCGAAACTGTGAAAAGAATCGACAAACAAGGACCGGTGAAGCAACGTTCTTGCACCAAATCACTTTTGACTCTTTCTTTTATTATTTTCTGTTCCTTTTCTTTCTCACTGCAAACGAATTTTAAAGCTTTGCGATCAACAAAACAGCAGAAAACATCAAAGAACAAGAGAGAGAAATGAGCATACCTCCAGTAATTCTTGAGCTTTCTTTAGCAATGCCTCCTGTGACTCGGAGCTCCCTTTTTTAACTTCTTTCTGTACGATCAAAAAGATAACGTGGCGCTCGGAAGAGAGTTCCCAACCGAAAACTGTAGGCAACATGGGGATGGGACCCCTTCCATCTGGTGACTGGTGAGTGTCCTGGGGAGTGCGATGCAATTACAGTACAGTAGCCGCGTAATGCAAGATGAACTGTAGCGTGTGCGGCATAATGTATCATTTTGCGATTACCCAACTTTGTCAACTCTCGCCAGATCTACTGAATTGCCTCGTGAAGAAACGTGAGGTTCGTAAAAGACAATATATTTGTGCTCTTCTTCCCTCCACAAAGGTTGGGGGGGCCATAATTAAGGAGACAACTAGCAACGATAATGACTTCCCAATCCCTTTCCTTGTCCACCGGCACCCAAAGACAACAACATGAAAAAGCACGAGGTCGAGGGGTAGGCGATGGCATTGCCTTTCCCCTTCACCAATTTCTCATGAGCGTGAGCATATCAGGCCGATCGAATTAGAAATCAGCATTCGCACCAACTGATTTGGTCTGATCTTCAGGGTGTCGATTCGGTTCTTATGTGCATAAAAATGAAACCAGTGATTTTCGATTTCCTAAATCAACCGACTCTTTTTAAATTTTTTTATTTCTTAAAAATTGTAATAACCCTAAAATAGTAACAACTTTATTGTTATTTTTTTTAAAAAATTTTCCTTGACTAAATGACCAATTCTATTTTCCTGTCCTAGGACTCTCCAATCTAGTCCCCAATCTTAAAAATTGAGAATCGATTCTCTTGATCTAATTTTCAATTCCTAGATGAGGTCAGGATCAAGAATCGATCACCACTAGTTTCTTACTTCTTGAATTGAGGGGTTGGGCCAAAGGCCATGATCGCATGGTGCCTTCAATGTGATTATCGTGGGGTCAAGTGATTGCACTTCCTCCCTAATTGCAGGGTTCTCGTCGCGGACCACGTTTATCATACGTAATGGCCTTCTTACCGGCTCAACCATCGGTCAATTGCCAATTCAATGAGAGGTTTAGTTGGGATTCTCCGTCCTTCAAATTGAAGATAGACATGTGGCAATGCAATCAATGGGGCTTGCTGATTGAATTAAAGTTTTGAGTGATGCCTCAACAACCCACGTTTGAAAAGGACACCCTTTTTTATTTATATTTTCGTAATCATGGATTCTTATAACTCAATCAATATCTGCCGTTCGTCGAATATAAGAGCGCTCCTTTTAATATCGCCCGATAGATTAAGACGGATTTACGAAACTAATATGCCAAACGATGTGACTTATCGCGAATGATTCCAATAAGAATGCGTCGTGCTAAAATGCAATCACAATACGTTGCTTCACCTAATGTATTAATTCTATAAATTGTAGCCACTTATCTAAATAATGGGTTCAACCCAAAATAGGCGAATCTAAAGAAAAAGAGGGATTATTCAACTTTTCTCAAAAGAGGAAAAATAGAGAAAAAGTCACAAAAAAAAGCCTCAAATGATACCCACTTTGA
Organism: Eucalyptus polyanthemos subsp. polyanthemos; assembly: GCA_017140185.1. Lineage (NCBI taxonomy): Eukaryota > Viridiplantae > Streptophyta > Magnoliopsida > Myrtales > Myrtaceae > Eucalyptus > Eucalyptus polyanthemos. The sequence continues at coordinate 35,799,613 of CM029466.1, read as the reverse complement.
CACATTTACTTTAAATTTTCTTTTAAGTGAAATAAAAAAATATGAAATTATGATTATCATGACACATTTATCCTAAAATTTTTATTGTGAATATTCATATCAACTTTCCGTCAAGGTTTTGTCCAATGATCTTTAAATCAAGATATTTTTTGTTTTAATAAAGTCACCTAGGCACTATATCAACATCATTTGCCTAATAGTGCTCATTAATGGGATTTTGATAAAGGGTAAATGTAGCATATGATATAAATTTGAGATTTTTCTAAATGTCTCACCGTAAATAGAATTTGATGGTGTTTTTGTTGGTTTTTTCAAAAGAAAATAATTATTGGAACGGAGTCTTGTGGCCAATGTGTAAGGGCTCGGTCCACCACGTGGGAGGGAGCAGTGCCCAGGCCCTGGTACGTGTGCGGCATGCAATTTGGGTTAGCCCACGTGGCGGTGGGCCTGCGGTCCCCTCCATCCAGCACGTGGCATGTCCCGTGATTTCGTCAGCTTTCTCATCCCCCACACAATCGAAACACGATAGCGACGCATGTCCAGCAAAAATAATAACTTCATCAATATAATAAAGTCCAAGTACAAGCTCGAGTGGATGGACATAAAATTATATATCGATATGCTTTCTCTTAAAAAGGTCATATCATTAATAATCGATCTTCCAAATTATTGATTCGGGTAGAATCTTGCTAAGTGACCAAATCAGTATAGCAATGGACGTTGGTCCTCTCGATGTAGGGATGAAAGCGAGTGGAAAATTTTGTCAAATTAAATCGACCATTTTGCATTAAATTTTAAGATCTCGGGCCATTGTATATAATTTGTGAAATTTGTTTAACATCTACCACATATTGTGAAGGGAAAGGATTGAATAGGACAAAACTAATAAGTCACGGGACGAAATTGCACACGAGAACAAAATGCGGGGGTGGAGTATGGGATTTCACCCCAAAGGAGCAGCCACGTGACATTGCGCTTAGAAAATGAAAGGTGATTTGAATTCTGACATGGGCCTAAACATCTAAGTAGCCGAATAGGTTCAGCAGCTGCTCGGTGCAGACCCATGACATTCCTCGAGCTTAATTTAGTGGGCCGAAATAGCATCATCTCTGAATTTTATTTTTGGGCCAACAAGACCCATAAATTCAATTTTCAGTACACATTTGACCACAAAATTAAATAAATCCAATCTAATCTGAAGCCTATCCATGCCACGCATTTTACGTTCCTCACACGGATCTACGGTCTATGGCATGATGTAATCCTGACTTTTCCACTATTAAGATAAGATCATGATCTCTTTTGGGGATCAATAGTCAGCTTATTCCGACAAGTGACACTGACATTAGGTAGCTTTAATTTTGTACATAGAAAAACGAGACTACACATTTGAGATTTGGGTATTAAAAAACTGAATGAATTAGTTTGGTAGGAGCTTTGACAGCCTTTTATGAATTCATTATGTAGAAACTTTTAATAGTCGTCGATAGAAATGATACTCGAGACTCAATTGTGATTAAACTAGGCTAAACCATTTAGATGAAAAGAGTTACACGAATAAGACCGCCAGTCCCATATTGTATCTTCTATGAAATCATACCACAGTGTTAAAATTCTGATGTACTCAATTATTCGATCGACAATTTCCTCCTCCAATCAACGCTATAAAGACACAGAAGTGTCCCTAACGATTGGTACTTCTCTCCAAGGTCTTGGATTGAACTGAACTGGGGCGGCTTTTCTTTGACAGAAATAATTCATGTCGTCGAGTCATTGTGGGGTTAAATTCCGTGAGGCATACGACTTGGTCTTCATCATATTGTTTTAGAACAGTAAATGGATCCATTTGCCTCGAATGTTTACGATTGATGTTCAATCCATAATTAAATTATTGAAATCTCAAGCGCTCTAGTATGCTTTGCTCTTTCACCCATTTCTATTTGGGGTACGGTCAATTCATTGGGAGCATCGACCTCCCAAATTCGAATCTTACCCAAAAGGAAATAGGGGCTTACCAAAGCGAAAGTAATCAAATAACTTGACTGAACTAAAATGTTAGATTTGCTTGCCCTTTCTATTGAATTACATAAACCTGAATTTTGAATCATTTCCAACGTTATTTCGCACATGGAACGGACTGTTGGAGGATATGCCAAAGTTACGGTAAAAATATAGATTCTTCATAGATAAATCTCTTTAAAATCCTTTAAATTCGAGTCGGCTCTAGCATTGATGGTTTGCTCTAATAAGTCATTTGGAAATTGTAAGCAAACGGTTAAATTCTTCAAAAATATCGCTTATATATATCGATAAGGAGTATTGCCACGTGACATTCTCAAAGAAGATGGAACGAATTTCCGCCGTGACAAGCGGTGTAAAAAGAAGGTCGATGGCGCACGGCATGGACAAGCCTCCGCGTCTGTGCACAAAATGTCAACATTGGATGTTTGAGGAAGACCGTCACTAGCTTCAGTCAGTTGAATTGTCAAATCCTAAACTCCCTCTCTCTCTTCTCAGTTCCTATAAATAGCCACCAACACGAACCTCCAGCTCCAACCACGAACGAACTACCTTAACACAAACACACAATTTCGCAGAAAATGAGGTTCGCGTCGTTAGTACCGCTGCTCCTCCTGGCCTCGGTGCTCGGAGCCGCCGCTCAGCAGAGTGGGGACATTGGCAGCTTGATCAGTCGGGACCTGTTCAACGAGATGCTGAAGCATCGCAACGACGGGAATTGCCCCGCCAAAGGTTTCTACACCTACGATGCCTTCATCACGGCCGCGAAGTCATTCGGCGGGTTCGGGACGACAGGCGACACGGACACGAGGAAGCGAGAGATCGCGGCGTTCTTGGCTCAGACATCGCATGAAACCACAGGTTTTTGTCCTCAACTGATCACTTCAGTTCTAGTCATTACTCGGTAGTTTGCCATGCTTTATCGAAGTCTAGTTCATTGGCAAAAACAGATGGTTTTCCATTGAACAATGCATGGTTTCGCAATGATCGACCAAATTATTTTGTAGGCGGATGGGCAAGTGCACCGGACGGTCCATATGCATGGGGATATTGCCAGTTGCGAGAGCAAGGCAATCCTCCAGACTACTGCGTTGCCAACCAGCAATGGCCTTGTGCTCCTGGCAAGAAATATTATGGACGTGGTCCTATCCAAATCTCTTAGTAAGTTACAAAAAATCAACCTTTCATTTCATTGTGTTTAGTAAGTCCCTAATTTCATCGTCGCGACATTTACCTAGACCGAGCCTGCTTATGATTATCACTGGTTTTTGTATTGGCACGAATAAGAAAGATTGGTTTCCTCGGATTTTGACGTGTTTAGTTGATCGTGATTTTCCTGGTTTGGAATTAAGAAAGATTGGTTTTCTTGGATTTTGATGTGTTTGGTTGATTATGATTTTCCCAGCAACTACAACTACGGGCCGGCAGGGAAAGCCATCAACTCCGACCTGCTGAACAACCCGGACACGGTTGCGACCGACCCCGTCATCTCATTCAAGACGGCCCTCTGGTTCTGGACGACACCGCAGTCGCCGAAGCCCTCGTGCCACGCCGTTGCTGCTGGCCAGTGGAAGCCGTCTGCCGCGGATACCGCAGCTGGGCGGGTCCCTGGGTATGGGGTCATCACCAACATCATCAACGGTGGGCTCGAGTGCGGGAAGGGCTCGAACCCGCAGGTGCAGGACCGGATCGGGTTCTACAAGAGGTACTGCGACTTGCTGAAAGTGGGATATGGCAACAATCTGGACTGCTACACCCAAAAGCCATTTGCCTAGTTCTATTACTAAATCAAATAATTGCTCACGTACTGGTGATCAATAAGCTGAGATGTACTGCTGGATTTTTACCCATACAAGAAAGGACTAAATAAAGGATATTGACCATCCTATTATCTCAATGAAGCTTGCAGAAGCTGTGCAACATGTGCAGCTAGATTTACAATCTGTGTGCACCCTGAACTTATCAGGAAACTAGAGATATGAGGCTTTAAAGTTGAATTTCACCTAGTGAGGATGGCAATGGAAAATGCGATGTTGGCGAATTATTTCGGCCATACCGTCTAATAAACAGCAAATGCTATTGCATCGGCAAACATGCTTGCCGGTTAATGAATGTAGTAGCGCTCCCGGATGGTGCTATAGCGGAGCGACAATCCACCTCCATGAGCATTCACGAACATCGCATGAAGTTGTAGGAATGCAAACTTTAGTTCACGTAAAGGCTACTTCTATCACGAGGATTCCCCTCCTCGTTTTTGTGGGTGAGTACTTGAGTTAAATGGAGGCAAATAATCGATAAAGATCTCCAGAACGACTTTTTGGTCAACACTGAGGGAAGTCCATAACGATGTAGGCGGGACCTTGAAGCCAATCGTGCGGCGGACCAAAAGACGAGGGCAAAGTACAAACGCTTTCGTAGGATTTCAAGTAGAGCGCAAACGGCAATTTAGCAGCCACACAGAATCTCCACCTGAAGCAGTCAACAGCGATTCCGTGGCGATCACATTCTTGAGAAGCTCAACAAAATTGATCAGGAAATTCTTTACGCCCATTCTTCGGCAAACACCGAACTGATATCCCTCCTACCTTCTCAACAATGACAGTAAGAGCAAAGATAAAGGCCTGCCTTCCATGCTCTGTTTATCTAGCACTTGCTCCAAAGTTCAGTCTTCTTCAGCTCATATATTGGCACAAGAAACTCCTACTGTGCATCAATTTCATTAATTGATATAAGGCGATCACATATATGGTAAAGGATTCTGGTTTCAACATTCATCCAAGCAGTATACCAAATGAAATTAGGGCAAGCCAAAAAATTGCTCATTCTGACATTTGGTTTGGATGAGAATTATGACAGTCAACCAAAGTCACAATCAATCATGAGTATAAGTTTGGAAGTAAGCGTCAAAATCAGTGCAAGATTGATGAATAATTCTTGATACTTCCACCAGAATAACAAGTCATACAATCTGACAGAGTTCGATCTTGACAAGAAAAACTCAAGAAACAAATAAAACTGCCGTTGCGTCTCTTGATAAATAAAATTAATGCCAATATATCTCCAAGCCAAGCTCTTTATATACCTTAGGGGCAAAAATTTGAGAAAACAGTGATGAGATCTCTAATCTCAGCAGCAGCGGCAGGTAAAAGCATCCAAACAGGCAAATGGCTTTGACTTCTCTTCCAGTTCCTGTGCTGTGGGCAGCCGTTCTAGATCATATATACTGCCTCTGGCACAACAAAAGTGGTACAAATTTTGGCAAGCACCTTTACTGAAAGGATAAACTCTTTCGGAAATACCCCTGCAGATTGCATGAGAATTGCATAAAGAAGCTGGTATATTGATGGCCAAAGAAGAAATGGCTGGAACATTGACATGAAGAAAATCTCCTCTACCTATCTAGCTAAAGCTTGGATAAAATGTAGCATTCAGTATTTTGCACTTGCATGTTTAACCAAGCCCATTCTCATGGATAGTGAGTCAAAAGAAAGGATCATGCTATATTATATGATTCCGCGTGTGTTTTGCATCTTTTCAAACAAAAGTTGGTATTGCTGTAGGCCTATAAAAAATGTCCGATTGTAACATTCTTGGTGAAGGTGCGTCATGCCCATGATACAGATTATCTTCAGAATGACTATGCATTAAAGAACAAAGCATACAGTAGATGTTACCTCACTTGTGTCCGAATAGTTGCTCTAGTGCTTCTGATTCTTTCTTAAAAGGTAAATCTATGTACATTGCAGATGACAGATACAACAGCAATACATATTAGTGCACCAACCTAAGATATGGTGTACGTCTGCGCCTTACAAGTTCATAGGTGGTCTGATTCGTCAGAACAAGGTAGCTGCAGAGAAAATGAAATAAGAGTGGCAATCTCTAATCAATGCTTTAACAAATAAAAGAGCATAAAAATTAAGATCAAAACCTTTTAAAATTACATAACCCAGCAAGTCATATCGAAAGAAATTTAAAGCAATCACTTTGTGACAATTTTACTTAGAGTCCAACTATATTGATTAATTTCTCAAATTAGCCAAGTGTCCCTCCCTCCCTCCAGCAAGTCATATCGAAAGAAATTCCAAATAATCACTTTGTGACAATTTTCCTTTCAGTCCAGCTATATTCACTAATTTCTCAAATTAGCCGAGGGTCCCTCCCTCCCTCCCTTGACAATTTTCCTTACAGTCCGGCTATTTTCTCCCTCGCTTCCTCTCTTAATTCCCCATAGTGTAGATTAGCACTTCAGCCCAGAACAAAGCCAACCAAAGTGTGGTCTACCGGAGCCTGCGTCTACCTAGGCTCACTGAGTAAGCTACAAGATAAAAACTGAAAATCCCTACCTCTCGGATGTCCACTTCTAGGAATTTTTTATCACTATATATTCGTGTTCTTTTGTAGAGTAAAAAGAGTTCAGAAGAGCAGGTGTAAGGCTGGCCTGCTAGTCAAGACAGCAGGAGTAAGGCTGCCCTTTTCGCCTTTCACACTGGAACTCAGATGTAGCACTCGACACCAGAGAGACAGCTCTAAAATTCCAATTCAAACGGAGAGATGGCCAAACAGATCGATAAGTGTCTAATGACACTCCAAAAGTTGGACACACACTCAACGAAGGTTAACTGAATTATGGAATATGGTCGAAGTTAAGACCCAATAAGCACACACGGAAGGCAGCCGCCTTAAAACCCAGTAAGCACACAAGATGGCACGCGATGACCCAAACAACCAAGTAGAGAGGTGACATAAGGAATGTAGCATGTATGACCTCATCTGATTGAATGAATGGAAAAGTAGACATCCCATTCTGGGAAATGTGCATTGGAAAAACTTCTGGCTTGAGATAAATGACATGTCATACCTATGGAAGAGCAACAGGAGGAACAAGAAAATCAATGAAAATGACAGAAAAATCAACAGCAATATCATGACTGCATCCTTCCAACTGACAATAACATCAAAATTAGAAATTAGCTGAGTTCCAAATAGAGAAAGGATGAAATTGCAATCAAAATTGCGTTACAAGAAGCCTTTTGATTTCTTTAAACAAACTAACCATCTCTTCTTTTTGAGAAAAGCATTATTTGATGGGATCAAAATATATCTTCACCTTGCTAAACCTCTGCAACTTCCTTGAATGAATGAAGGATCCGATATTACTCACCAAGCCCTTGATACGTCAGCTGTCAAGCATGTAATGTACAAGATGCCTGTCCAAATGCATAATGCAGTCTCTTCGCAGATATACCACCTGATATAAGAAATTTTAACAGCATAGTAGAAGTGCCATTAATTAATAGGCAATTATATTAAAAAATACTGCTACATGCGATTGTAGGGGAATGGATGGTCAACCTAATAGATTGTATCTCTTGATAACATAAGTATTGAGGGACGGATCAGACAAAAAGTGGCAATATATTAAAAAAGTGACTAGAATAGTCATTTTCATTTCCTAATAAACATTTTGGAAACCATTTATTCCTAAATAAAATATCTTTTGGGACGTTAAAGTTTGCTGGAGACATGTCCTCTAACCCAGTATCTGCTCTTTTCCTAGTTCATACTTGCGTGATTTATTAAGAGACAAATTCGTGGCCACAGGAAAGAACGTCCAGACAGAACTGGAAACAAAAGTTTTGAAAATGCATTTTCTCCATGATAAAACAAACAGAATACTTGAGCAAATAGCTAGAAGAGACTACCATCCAGATAAGCTTAATTTAGTAGGCCGAAATAGCATCATCCAGCCATGCGATATTGCACTTAGAAAAAGATAAGTGATTTGAATTCTGGCGCGGGCCCAAAGATAGGTTCGTTGGTTGCTTGGTGCAGGCCTATTACATTCGTCGAGCGGGCCCAAAGATAGGTTCGTCGGTTGCTTGGTGCAGGCCTATTACATTCGTCGAGCTTAATTTAGTAGGCCGAAATAGCATCATCTATGACCGTTATCTTTGGCCGACAACAAAAATTCAATTTTCAGTACATATTTGACCAAAAAATTTAATAAATCTAACCTAATTTGAACCATACCACAGATTACTTTCTTCATACGGACCTACGGTCAATGACTCTATAGCAGGACGTAATCTTGAATTTTCCACTTTTAAGATAAGGTGATGATCTATTTTAAGAACCAATAGTCAGGTCATTTTAATTAGTGGCATTGACATATGGTAGCCTCGGTATAACATATTTTCGGATTGTTGATTAAGATTGTACATGAAAAGACGAGGCGATACATCTGAGATTTGGACATTGAAAATATGATGATTAGTTTGATAATAGCTTCGACATCCTTTAATGAATTCGTTTTGTAGAAGCATTTGACAGCCGACGACAGAATAATGCTCAAGAGACTCGGCTGTGATTAAACTAGACTAAACAATTCGGGTCGGTTCAAAAGAATTACACGAATAAGACCGCCGATCCATAGGGTATCTTCCATGAAATCATGGCCTAGGGTTAAAATTCAGAAGTGCTCAATTACTCGATCGACAGTTTCCTCCTCCAATCAAGGCTATAAAGACTGAGAAGTGTCCCACACGATTGGTATTTCTGCGAGGTCTTGAATTTAATTGAATTGAACGAAGACGGTTTTTCTTTGACTGAACGAATTCATGTCGTCGAGTCATCGTGAGGTTAAATTCCATTAGGCATACGACTTGATCTGCATCATTTTGTTTTGAAACAGTAAATGGATCCATTCGCCTCGAATGTTTACGATTGATGTCCAATTCGCAAATAAATTATTGAAATCTCAAGCGCTTTGGTATGCTGTATTTGTTCAGCCGTGTCGATTTGGGGTTTGGTCAGTTCACTGGAAGGATTGACCTCCCAATACGAACGTTATCCCCAAAAAAAAAAAAAAAAAAAGGCTTACTAAAGCCAAAGCAATGAAATGACCCGACTTAACTAAAATATTAGATCCACTTGCCCTCTATTGAACTACATAAATCTGAATTTTTATTAATTTCCACCATTATTCGCATGTGAAATGGACCGATGGAGTATATGATAAAGTTACAGTAGAAATATAGATTCTTCACAAATAAATCTATCTAAAATCCTTTAAATTCGAGTCCGCTCTAGCACCATTGGTTTGTTCCAATAAGTCATTTGGAAATTATAGGTAAACCATTTAATTCTTCTAAAATATCGCTTATATACACAAATAAGAAATATCACTACGTGACATTCTCGAAGAAGATTGAATGAGTCTTCGCGTTGCCGTGACAAGCGGTGCAAAAAGAAGGTCGATGGCGCACGCCATGGACAAGCCTCCGCGTCTGTGCACGAAATGTCAACATTGGATGTTTGAGGAAGACCGTCACTAGCTTCAGTCAGTTGAATTGTCAAATCCTAAACTCCCTCTCTCTCTTCTCAGTTCCTATAAATAGCCACCAACACGAACCTCCCAACTCCAACCACAAACGAACTACCTTAGCACAAACACACAATTTCACAGAAAATGAGGTTCGGGTCGTTAATACCGTTGCTCCTCCTGGCCTCAGTGCTCGGAGCCGCCGCTCAGAGTGGGGACATTGGCAGCTTGATCAGTCAGGACCTGTTTAACGAGATGCTGAAGCATCGCAACGACGGGAGTTGCCCCGGCAATGGGTTCTACACCTATGACGCCTTCATCACGGCCGCGAAGTCGTTCGGCGGGTTTGGGACGACTGGCGACACTGACACGAGGAAACGAGAGATCACAGCGTTCTTGGCTCAGACATCACACGAAACTACAGGTTTTTGTCCTCAACTGATCACTTCAGTTTCTAGTCATTACTTGGTAGTTTGCCGTGCGTTATCGAAGCCTAGTTCATCGGCAAAAACAGATGGTTTTCCATTGAACAATGCATGGATTCGCAATGATCGACCAAATTATTTTGTAGGCGGATGGGCAAGTGCACCGGACGGTCCATATGCATGGGGATATTGCTTCTTGCAAGAGCAAGGCAATCCTCCAGACTACTGCGTTGCCAACCAGCAATGGCCTTGTGCTCCTGGCAAGAAATACTACGGACGTGGGCCCATCCAAATCTCTTAGTAAGTTACATAAAATCAACCTTTCATTTCATTATGTATAGAAGTCTCTAAATTCATTGTCACGGCACTAATATGGTCGGTGTAGCTTCCGATTCAAGACAGATTGGTTTTCTCAAATTTTGATGTATTGGTTGTTTGCAATTTTCCCAGCAACTACAACTACGGGCCGGCGGGGCAAGCCATCAACTCTGACCTCCTGAACAACCCGGACGCGGTTGCGACCGACCCTGTCATCTCATTCAAGACAGCCCTCTGGTTCTGGATGACACCGCAGTCACCAAAGCCCTCGTGCCACGATGTCATCACTGGCCAGTGGCAGCCGTCCGCCGCAGACACCGCAGCTGGCCGGGTCCCTGGGTATGGGGTCATCACCAACATCATCAATGGTGGGATCGAGTGCGGGAAGGGCTCGAACCCGCAGGTGGAGGACCGGATTGGGTTCTACAAGAGGTACTGTGACTTGCTGACAGTGGGATATGGCAACAATCTGGACTGCTACACCCAACAGCCATTTGCCTAGTTCTATTACTAAATCAAATCATTGCTCACGTACTGGCGATCAATAAGCTGAGATGTACTGCTAGGTTTTTATCCACACAAGAAAAGACTAAATAAAGGATATTGACCATTCTATTATCTCAATGAAGCTTGCAGAAGCTGTACAACATGTGCAGCTAGATTTACAATCTGTGTGCACCCTGAACTCATCAGGAAACTAGAGACATATAGGGGTTTAAAGTCAAATTTCACACCTCGTAAGGATAGGAATTGGAAAATGCGATGTTGGTGAATTATTTCAGCCGAAACGTCTAATAAACAGCAAACACTAGTGCATCGGCAAGCATGCTTGCCGACTAATGAATGTAGTAGCTCTCTCGGAGGCGCTTTAGGGGAGCGACAATCCACCCCTACGAGCATTCACGAACATCGCATGAAATCCTAGGAACACAAACTTTAGATCATGTGGGAGGGGGGTGTCCCCTAAAGGTAACTTCTGTCACGAGTATTTTCCAGATCGTTTTTCTGGGTGAGTACTAGATTTAAATTGAAAAGAATTAATTGATAAAGATCTGAAGAATGACTTTTTGGTCAACACCGAGGGAAGTCCATGCAAAGCAAGTAGCAAGCTAAACGGGTCTGTCCATAACGATGTAGGCGGGACACTGGAGCAAATCCCGCGACAGACCAAAAGACGAGGGCAAAGAACAAACGTTTTCGTAGGATTTCAAGTAGAGTGCAAACGGCAATTTAGCAGCCACACAGAATCTCCACCTGAACCAGTCAACAGCGATTCCGTGGCGATCACATTCTTGAGAAGCTCAACAAAATTGATCAGGAAATTTTTTACGTCCATTCTTCGGCAAACAACGAATTGATATCCCTCCTGCCTTCTCAACAATGACAATAAGAGCAAAGATAAAGGTCTGCCTTCCATGCTCTGTTTATCTAGCACTTGCTCCAAGGTTCCGTCTTCTTCAGCTCATATATTTGCACAAGAAACTCCTACTGTGCATAAATTTCATTAATTGATATAAGGTGATCCCATATACGGTAAAGGATTCTGGTTTCAACATTCATCCAAGCAGTATACCAAATGAAATTAGGGCAAGCCAAAAAATTGCTCATTCTGACATTTGGTTTGGATGAGAATTATGACAGTCAACCAAAATCACAATCAATTATGAGTATGAGTTTGGAAGTAGGCGTCAAAATCAGTGCAAGATTGATGAATAATTCTTGATACTTCCACCAGAATAACAAGTCAAACAATCTGACAGAGTTGGATCTTGACAAGAAAAACTCAAGAAACAAATAAAACTGCCGTTCCTATGCTGTTGCGTCTCATGATAAATAAAATTAACGCCAATATATCTCCAAGCCAAACTCTTTATATACCTTGGGGGAAAAAAATTGAGAAAACAGTGATGAGATCTCTAATCTCAGCAGCAGCGACAGGAAAAAGCATCCAAACAGGTAAATGGCTTTGACTTCTCTTCCAGTTCCTGTGCTGTGGGCAGCCGTTCTAGATCATATATACTGCCTCTGGCACAACAAAAGTGGTACAAATTTCGGCAAGAACCTTTACTGAAAGGATAAACTCTTTCGGAAATACCCCTGCAGATTGCATGAGAATTGCATAAAGAAGCTGGTATGTTGATGGCCAAAGAAGAAATGGCTAGAACATTGACATGAAGAAAATCTCCTCTACCTATCTAGCTAAGCTTGGATAAAATGTAGCATTCAGTATTTTGCACTTGCATGTTTAACCAAGCCCATTCTCATGGATAGTGAGTCAAAAGAAAGGATCATGCTATATTATATGATTCCGCGTGTGTTTTGCATCTTTTCAAACAAAAATTGGTATTGCTGTAGGCCTATAAAAAATGTCCTATTGAACATTCTTGGTGAAGGTGCGTCATGCCCATGATACAGATTATCTTCAGAATGACTATGCATTAAAGAACAAACCATACAGTAGATGTTGCCTCCCCCCCCCCGGGGTCTCCAAAACAAACCACAGAAAATCCTCGGAAATCCTCACTTGCGTCCGAATAGTTGCTCTAGTGCTTCTGATTCTTTCTTAAAAGGTAAATCTATGTACATTGCAGATGACAGATACAATAGCAATACATATTAGTGCACCAACCTAAGATATGGTGTACGTCTGCGCCTTACAAGCTCATAGGTGGTCTGATTCGTCAGAACAAGGTAGCTGCAGTGAAATTGAAATAAGAGTGGCAATCTCTAATCAATGCTTTAATAAATAAAAGAGCATAAAAATTAAGATCAAAACCTTTTAAAATTACATAACCCAGCAAGTCATATCGAAAAAAAATTTAAAGCAATCACTTTGTGACAATTTTACTTAGAGTCCAACTATATTGATTAATTTCTCAAATTAGCCAAGGTTCCCTCCCTCCCTCCAGCAAATCATATTGAAAGAAATTTAAAATAATCACTTTGTGATAATTTTCCTTTCAGTCCAGCTATATTCACTAATTTCTCAAATTAGCCGAGGGTCCCTCCCTCCCCCACTTGACAATTTTCCTTACAGTCCGGCTATTTTCTCCCTCGCTTCCTCTCTTAATTCCCCATACTGAAGACTAGAACTTCAGGCCAGAACAAAGCCAACCAAACTGTGGTCTACTGGAGCCTGCGTCTACCAAGGCTCACTGAGTAAGCTACAAGATAAAAACTGAAAATCCCTACCTCTCGAATGTCCACTTCTAGGAATTTTTTATCACTATATATTCGTGTTCTTTTGTAGAGTAAAAAGAGTTCAGAAGAGCAGGTGTTCAGTCCCACTGCTGTTGGGAAGATATGGGAGATAACTGGCCTGCTAGTCAAGACAGCTGGAATAAGGCAGCCCTTTTTGCCTTACACACTGGAACTCAGATGTAGCACTCGACACCAGAGAGACAGCTCTAAAATTCCAATTCAAACGGAGAGATGGCCAAACAGATCGATGAGTGTCTAATGACATTCCAAAAGTTGGACACACACTCAACGAAGGTTAACTGAATTATGGAATATGGTCGAAGTTAAGACCCAATAAGCACACACGGAAGGCAGCTGCCTTATAACCCAGTAAGCACACAAGATGGCACACGATGACCCAAACAACCAAGTAGAGCAGTGACATAAGGAATGTAGCATGTATGACCTCATCTGATTGAATGCATGGAAAAGTAGACATCCCATTCTGGGATATGCGCATTGGAAAAACTTCTGGCTTGAGATAAATGACATGTCATGCCTATGGAAGAGCAACAGGAGGAACAAGAAAATCAATGAAAATGACAGAAAAATCAACAGCAATCTCATGACTGGCCACCTGACAATAACATCAAAGTTAGAAATTAGCTGAGTTCCAAATAGAAAAAGGATGAAATTGCAATCAAAATTGTGTTACAAGAAGCCTTTTGATTTCTTTAAACAAACTAACCATCTCTTCTTTTTGAGAAAAGCATTATTTGATGGGATCAAAATATATCCTCACCTAGCTAAAACTACTGCAACTTCGTTGAAAGAATGAAGGATCTGATATTACTCACCAAGCCCTTGATACGTCAGCTGTCAAGTATGTAATGTACAAGATCCCAGTCCAAATGCATAATGCAGTCTCTTTGCAGATATACCACCTGATATAAGAAATTTTAACAGCATAGTAGAAGTGCCATTAATTAATAGGCAATTATATTAAGAAATACTGCCACATGCGATTGTAGGGGAATGGATGGTCAACCTAATAGATTGTATCTCTTGATAGCATAAGTATTGAGGGACAAATCTGTTGGAATTGTCTTAGTGTTGCTGTTTTCTATCGTGTTTTTTCCTTTGTTTTTTTTTTTTTTTTTAAACAGTCAAGTTCATTTACTTATACAGTTAGTGTTTTTGCTATTTTCTAGAAAGTTAATAGCACGTTTGTATGCAGTTATGTGTTGCACATATATGAGTAGTTTTTGCTTTGTATTTACTTGTGGTACTCGACAATTTTTCTTTTGTACAAGACATATGAAGTGCTATGCTCTGTTTTTTTTTTTTTAATCTTTTCTCTCTCTCAAACTATAGAAATTTTTCTGTTTTGATTGTTGTTTTATGAGCTTTAACATTGGTATCAGAGCGTTTGTGGGATCTTAAGGAACTGTGAAGTGAGGGTAAGTGAGTGAAGATTGCTTCCAATCTGCAAAGAAGGAGTTGATGGAGGCAGGATCGAGTGGATTCTCTGCAATGGCTGCTCCAGTCTTTACTAGGGAAAATTATCAGGCTTGGGCTGTCAAGATGATGGCATTCTTGGAGGGTCATGATTTATGGGAGGCTGTGGAGAATGATTATGAGGTTGCTCCACTTCCAGACAATCCGACCTTGAATTAGATAAAGTACCATAAAGAGAGAATCACAAGGAAGGCCAAGGCAAAGTCTTGCCTATATGCTGCTGTCTCACCCCCTATTTTCACATGGATCATGAGATGTGATTTTGCAAAGGCAATATGGGATTTCTTGAAGGATGAATACGAGGGAGATGAGAAGATAAGGAGCATGAAGGTGCTGAATCTCTTGAGGGAGTTTGAGAGACAGTAGATGAAGGATTCAGAGTCAATGAAGGAGTACTCTGATAGGCTGGTTGGGATAGCTGAAAAAATCAGAGTTTTAGGGACTGACTTGAATGATGAAAGGCTTGTTCAGAAGATCCTTATGTCTCTTCCAGAGAAGTTCGAAGCCACCATAGCTTCTCTGGAAAATACAAGAGACTTAGCTGATATAAAGCTTGCAAAATTGTTAAATGCTCTGCAGGCACAGGAGCACAAAAGACTTATGAGAAGAGAAGAGTTTGTAGAGGGGGCGCTGCAAGCTAAAGTGAAGTCAAATGATGGAGGCAAAGGGAAGAAATGGATTCAGTCCAGAGAAAATGCTGTTGACTCCAAGTTTGTAGCAAAAGAAGGAAATTCTAGTGGGTCTAACAAATGGAAGAAGAACAAAAAGCCTTGTCAATACTGTGGTGGAACTAATCATCAGTTTTTAAATGTTGGAGAAAGCTTGATGCTAGATGCAGAAGATGTCACAAGTTGGGTCACATGGAAGCCATCTGTAAAGAAAAAAATTACCAGCAAGCAAGAAAAGCACAGGTAGTAGTGAATGAACTTAGGAAGAGCATTTGTTTGTAGCTTCTTTTTATGAATCTTCTTTTGGGAATGATGCATGGCTGGTGGATAGTAGCTGTACCAATCATATGATTGGCAATTCGAAGCTGTTTATGAGTCTAGACAGGTCAGTCAGGTCCAAAGTCAGAATTGGCAATGGACAGTATATTGAAGTGTAAGGGAAGGGTATAGTGGCTATTGAAGGAAATCAGGAGGTGAAGTTGATCAGTGATGTTCTTTTTGTGCCAAACATTGACCAGAATCTGTTAAGTGTTGGTCAATTAATTGAGAAGGGCTATAAAGTGAAGTTCGAAGGGAAGGAATGTCCTATTAATAATGCGGATAGCAAAGAAGTGCTAAGAATCCCAATGAGGGACAAGAGTTTCATGTTCAAGCCACAAGAGATGCAACAAATGGCTTTAAAGTGCAAAGAAGAAAATGCTGAGCTATGGCATAAAAGACTTGGGCATGTTCATAGGAAGAGCATGTCGTTTATGTAGAGAAATAGCTTGGTAGATGACTTGCCAAGTTTGGAGGAGGAATTTCCACAGTGTAGAACTTGTCTTCTTGGCAAGCAAGCCAGATTTCCTTTCAAAGGAGGAGGCTAGAGAGCATGTGAGAAGCTGCAATTAGTCCATACAGATCTATGTGGACCTATGTCTAAGTCTTCTCTCAATGGTAGCAGGTATTTCATTACCTTCACTGATGATATGATTAGGATGAGTTGGATTTATTTTCTGCGAGCCAAGTCTGAAGTTGCTAACATGTTTGTGAAGTTTAAAGCCTTAGTAGAGAATTAGAGTGGGAAGAAAATTAAAATGCTCAGGTTTGATAATGGTATACTGTTCACAAGTTTAAGTTGAATTGTGAGCAAGCAGGAATTGTGCAGCAATTCACTACTCCTTATTCACCTCAATAGAATGGGGTCAGTGAGAGGAAAAACAGAAGCGTTATGTAGATGGCTAGATGTATGATGCAGGAGAAGAAGTTACCTAAGAAGTTTTGGGTTGAAGCAGCTAATATTGCAGTGTTCCTGTTGAACAGATTGCCCACGGAGGCCTTAAAGAGGTCGACATCTTTTGAAGTCTAATATGGTGTTAAACCTTCTGTGAAAAATTTAAAGGTTTTTGGGTGTTTGTGTTACACTCATGTTCCTGAGATCAAGAGGGACAAGCTGGATAAGAAAGTAGAGCTTGGAATCTTCATTGGGTACGGTCTCCAATCAAAGGCTTACATAATTTTTCACCTTATGACAGGGAATGTGACTATAAGCAGATATGTTGTTTTTCTAGAGGAAAATGAGTGGAATTGGATGGAAGGAAAGAGTGCGGAACACCAGCAGTTCGAAAAACAACCTGCAACAGATATAGAGGTTGATGAAATTATAGATGGATTGGAAGACAGAATGGATGATTTACCAATGAGAGGCACAAGGTCACTTGCTAAATCTATAAAAGAAGCAATGTGGCAATGCTCAAACCATCTAACTTTGTGGAAGTTAAGGAGGATTAGAGATGGATTGCAGTAATGTAGGAGGAGATTGCAATGATCCAGAAAAACCACACATGGGAGCTTGTTGACAGACCATCTGATAAGAATGTGATTGGGGTTAAGTGGGTGTTTAAAACAAAACTTAATTCTGATAGTTCTGTCAATAAACACAAAGCTAGACTGGTGGTGAAAGGCTATGCACAAATATAGGGAGTAGACTATTTTGAAACATTTGCTTCTGTTACACAACTTGATACAATAAGGCTACTGTTAGCTATTGCAGCAGAGAAGGGGTGGCCTATATTTTAGTTAGATGCCAAGTCTACATTCCTGAATGGAGAGCTTGAGGAGGAGATTTTTGTTAAATAACTTGAAGGCTTTAGTATCAAAGGCTAAGAAAAGAGTGTATATAAGTTGAGGAAAGCTCTATATGGACTGAAGCAGGCTCCAAGAGCTTGGTATGGGAAGATAGATCGATATTTGCAGGATTTTGGCTTTGTAAAAAGCTTAAGTGAGTTAACTCTTTATGTCAAGAAGGTAAATCACAGTGTTGTAGTTCTGTCACTTTATGTAGATGATATATTAGTGATAGGGAATGATATGGAATTGATAGAGAATGTGAAGCAAGATCTATTTGCAGGTTTTGAGATGTCAGACTTAGGAAAGATGGCTTATTTTTTGGGTCTAGAAGTCAAACGGGCTTCATATGAGATCTTCATCTGTCAGAAAAAATACATGAAGGAAATTCTAAAGAAGTTTCAGATGGAAGATTGTTGAAGTATAAGCACTCCTATGGTTGCTAAAGAGAAGCTGCAGAAGAATGATGGAACAAATGCAGTAGATGCTTTTATGTATAGAAGTCTGATTGGGTATCTCATGTATCTTACAGCAACCAGACCAGATATTCTATTTGCTGTGAGTGTTTTATCCAGGTTTATGAGTAGTCCTAGTTAGTTACATTTGATTGCAGCAAAAATGGTATTGAGATATCTCAAAGGAACATTGTTCTTTGGTGTGAAGTTTAAGAAATGTCAGAAGTTTAATTTACAAGGATTTTCTAATAGTGACTAGGTTGGTTCAGTGGATGACATGAAAAGTACGTCTAGGTATTGTTTCAATCTTGTTTCTACTTGTTTCTCTTGGTATTCCAAAAAGCAAGAGATTGTAGCTCAGTCTACAGTAGAGGCTGAATTTATAGCAGCTACTATAGCTGCAAATCAAGCTTTGTGGCTGAAAAAGATAATGAAGGATCTGTGATTGAATTCTAGTGATTGCATTGAAGTTAATGTGGATAATCAGACTGCTTTAGCAATATCTCATAATCCAGTTTTCCATAGCAAAACCAAGCATTTCAAAGTCAAATTTTTCTTTCTGCGTGAGGTGCAACAAAGTGGCGAAGTTAAGTTGGTCTACTGCAGATCTGAAGATCAGCTTGCAGATATGTTCACAAAACCACTTTAGGCTGAAAGATTTGAGCTGTTAAGAGAGAAAATAGGAATCTGCAGCAGCAACTGATCCAAGGAGGAGTTTGTTAGAATTGTCTCAATGCTGCTGTTTTCTGTCGTGTTTTTTCCTCTGTTTTCCTCTGTTTTTTTTTTTTAAAACAATCAAGTTCATTTACTTATGTAGTTAGTGTTTTTGCTATTTTCTAGGAAGTTAATAGCACGTTTGTGTGCAGTTATGTGTTGCACGTATGTGAGCAGTTTTTGCTTTGTATTTACTTGTGGTACTCGACATTTTTTTCTTTTGCACAAGATGTATGAAGTGCTATGCTCTGTTTTTTTTTTTTTTTAATTTTTTTTTTATCTTTTCTCTCTCTCAAACAACAGAAATTTTTCTGTTTTGATTGTTGTTATGAACTTTAACAAAATCAGACAAAAAGTAGCAATATATAAAAAAAAGTGACTAGAATAGTCATTTTCATTTCCTAATAAACATTTTGGAAACCATTTATTCCTATATAAAATATCTTTTGGGACGTTAAAGTTTGTTGGAGACACTTCTTCCAACCCAGTATCTGCTCTTTTCCTAGTTCATACTTGCGTGATTTATAAAGAGACAAATTCGGGGCCACAGGAAAGAACATCCAGACATAGAACTGGAAACAAAAGTTTTGAAAATGCATTTTCTCCATGATAAAACACACAGAATACTTGAGCAAATAGCTAGAAGAGACTACCATCCAGATAAGCTTAATTTAGTAGGCCCAAATAGCATCATCCAGCCACGTGATATTGTACTCAGAAAATGAAAAGTGATTTGAATTCTGGCACGGGCCCAAAGATAGGTTCATCGGTTGCTTGGTGCAGGCCTATTACATTCGTCGAGCTTAATTTAGTAGGACGAAATAGCATCATCTATGACCGTTATATTTGGCCGACAACAAAAATTCAATTTTCAGTACATATTTGACCAAAAAAATTAATAAATCTAACCTAATCCGAACCATACCATGGATTACTTTCCTAGTACGGACCTACGGTCTATAGCACGACGTAATCTTGAATTTTCCACTTTTAAGATAAGGTGATGATCTCTTTTAAGAACTAATAATCAGCTCATTTTAATTAGTGGCATCGACATATGGTAGCCTCGGTATAACATTTTCGGATCATTGACTAAGATTGTACATGAAAAGACGAGGCGATACATCTGAGATTTGGGCATTGAAAACAGGATGAATTAGTTTGATAGGAGCTTCAACACCCTTTAATGAATTCGTTTTGTAGAAGCTTTTGACAGCCGACGACAGAATAATGCTCAAGAGACTCGGCTGTGATTAAGCTAGACTAAACAATTCGGGTCGGTTCAAAAGAATTACACGAATAAGACCGCCGATTCATAGGGTATCTTCTATGAAATCATGGCCTAGGGTTAAAATTCAGAAGTGCTCAATTACTCGATCGACAGTTTCCTCCTCCAATCAAGGCTATAAAGACTGAGAAGTGTCCCACACGATTGGTATTTCTGCGAGGTCTTGAATTGAATTGAATTGAACGAAGACGGTTTTTCTTTGACTGAACGAATTCATGACGTCGAGTCATCGTAAGGTTAAATTCCATTAGGCATACGACTTGATCTGCATCATTTTGTTTTGAAACAGTAAATGGATCCATTCGCCTCGAATGTTTACGATTGATGTCCAATCCACAAATAAATTATTGAAATCTCAAGCGCTTTGGTATGCTGTACTTGTTCACCCGTATCGATTTGGGATTTGGGGTATGGTCAGTTCACTGGAAGGATTGACCTCCCAATTCGAACCTTATCCCAACAAAAAATAAAAAGGAAAAAAAGGGCTTATCAAAAGCCAAAGCAATGAAATGACTCGACTTAACTAAAATATTAGACCCACTTGTCCTCTATTGAACTGCATAAATCTGAATTTTTATTCATTTTCACCATTATTTCGCATGTGAGATGGACCGATGAAGTATATGCTAAAGTTACGGTAGAAATATAGATTCTTCACAAATAAATCTATCTAAAATCCTTTAAATTCGAGTCCGCTCTAGCACCGTTGGTTTGTTTTGATAAGTCATTTAGAAATTGTAAGTAAACCGTTTAATTCTTCTAAAATATCGCTTACATACATAAATAAGAAATTTCGCCACGTGACATTCTCGATGAAGATTGAACGTGTTTTCGCCGTCGCCGTGACAAGCGGTGCAAAAAGAAGGTCGATGGCGCACGGCATGGACAAGCCTCCGCGTCTGCGCACAAAATGTCAACATTGGATGTTTTGAGGAAGACCGTCACTAGCTTCAGTCAGTTGAATTGTCAAATCCTAAACTCCCTCTCTCTCTTCTCAATTCCTATAAATAGCCACCAACACGAACCTCCAACTCCAACCACAAACGAACTACCTTAGCACAAACACACAATTTCGCAGAAAATGAGGTTCGGGTCGTTAATACCGCTGCTCCTCCTGGCCTCGGTGCTCGGAGCCGCCGCTCAGCAGAGTGGGGACATTGGCAGCTTGATCAGTCGGGACCTGTTCAACGAGATGCTGAAGCATCGCAACGACGGGAATTGCCCCGCCAAAGGGTTCTACACCTACGATGCCTTCATCACCGCCGCGAAGTCATTCGGCGGGTTTGGGACGACAGGCGACACGGACACGAGGAAGCGAGAGATCGCGGCGTTCTTGGCTCAGACATCGCATGAAACCACAGGTTTTTGTCCTCAACTGATCACTTCAGTTCACGTCATTACTTGGTAGTTTGCCATGCTTTATCGAACAATGGTTTTCCAATGAACAATGCATGGTTTCTCAATGATCGACCAAATTATTTTGTAGGCGGATGGGCAAGTGCACCGGACGGTCCATATGCATGGGGATATTGCCAGTTGCGAGAGCAAGGCAATCCTCCAGACTACTGCGTTGCCAACCAGCAATGGCCTTGTGCTCCTGGCAAGAAATACTTTGGACGGGGTCCTATCCAAATCTCTTAGTAAGTTACAAAAAATCAACCTTTCATTTCATTGTGTTTAGTAAGTCCCTAATTTCATCGTCGCGACATTTACCTAGACCGAGCCTACTTATGATTATCACTAGTTTTTGTATTGGCATGAATATGGTCGGTGTAGGTTTGGATTTAAGAAAGATTGGTTTACTCGGATTTTGACGTGTTTGGTTGATCGTGATTTTCCTGGTTTGGATTTAAGAAAGATTGGTTTTCTTGGATTTTGATGTGTTTGGTTGATTATGATTTTCCCAGCAACTACAACTACGGGCCGGCAGGGAAAGCCATCAACTCCGACCTACTGAACAACCCAGACACGGTTGCGACCGACCCCGTCATCTCATTCAAGACGGCCCTCTGGTTCTGGACGACGCCGCAGTCGCCAAAGCCCTCGTGCCACGCCGTTGCTGCTGGCCAGTGGCAGCCGTCTGCCGCGGATACCGCAGCTGGGCGGGTCCCTGGGTATGGGGTCATCACCAACATCATCAACGGTGGGCTCGAGTGCGGGAAGGGCTCGAACCCGCAGGTGCAGGACCGGATCGGGTTCTACAAGAGGTACTGTGACTTGCTGAAAGTGGGATATGGCAACAATCTGGACTGCTACACCCAAAAGCCATTTGCCTAGTTCTATTACTAAATCAAATCATTGCTCACGTACGGGTGATCAATAAGCTGAGATTTACTGCTGGATTTTTATCCACACAAGAAAGGACTAAATAAAGGATATTGACCATCCTATTATCTCAATGAAGCTTGCAGAAGCTGTGCAACATGTGCAGCTAGATTTACAATCTGTGTGCACCCTGAACTTATCAGGAAACTACAGATATATAAGGCTTTAAAGTCGAATTTCACCCAGTGAGGATGGCAATGGAAAATGCGATGTTGGCGAATTATTTCGGCCATACCGTCTAATAAACAGCAAATGCTATTGCATCGGCAAGCATGCTTGCCGGTTAATGAATGTAGTAGCGCTCCCGGATGGCGCTTTAGCGGAGCGACAATCCACCTCCATGAGCATTCACGAACATCGCATGAAGTTGTAGGAATACAAACTTTAGTTCACGTAAAGGCTACTTCTATCACGAGGATTCCCCTCCTTGTTTTTGTGGGTGAGTACTAGATTTAAATGGAGGCAAATAATTGATAAAGATCTCCAGAACGACCTTTTGGTCGACACTGAGGGAAGTCCATAACGGTGTAGGCGGGACCTTGAAGCCAATCGTGTGGCGGACCAAAAGACGAGGGCAAAGTACAAACGCTTTCGTAGGATTTCAAGTAGAGCGCAAACGGCAATTTAGCAGCCACACAGAATCTCCACCTGAACCAGTCAACAGCGATTCCGTGGCGATCACATTCTTGAGAAGCTCAACAAAATCGATCAGGAAATTCTTTACGCCCATTCTTCGGCAAACAACGAACTGATATCCCTCCTACCTTCTCAACAATGACAGTAAGAGCAAAGATAAAGGTCTGCCTTCCATGCTCTGTTTATCTAGCACTTGCTCCAAAGTTCAGTCTTCTTCAGCTCATATATCGGCACAAGAAACTCCTACTGTGCATAAATTTCATTAATTGATATAAGGCGATCACATATACGGTAAAGGATTCTGGTTTCAACATTCATCCAAGCAGTATACCAAAGGAAATTAGGGCAAGCCAAAAAATTGCTCATTCTGACATTTGGTTTGGATGAGAATTATGACAGTCAACCAAAATCACAATCAATCATGAGTATAAGTTTGGAAGTAAGCATCAAAATCAGTGCAAGATTGATGAATAATTCTTGATACTTCCACCAGAATAACAAGTCATACAATTTGACAGAGTTCGATCTTGACAAGAAAAACTCAAGAAACAAATAAAACTGCCAATCCTATGCCGTTGCGTCTCATGATAAATAAAATTAACGCCAATATATCTCCAAGCCAAACTCTTTATATACCTTAGGGGCAAAAATTTGAGAAAACAGTGATGAGATCTCTAATCTCTGCAGCAGCGACAGGTAAATGGCTTTGACTTCTCTTCCAGTTCCTGTGCTGTGGGCAGCCGTTCTAGATCATATATACTGCCTCTGGCACAACAAAAGTGGTACAAATTTCGGCAAGCACCTTTACTGAAAGGATAAACTCTTTCGAATACCTCTGCAGATTGCATGAGAATTGCATAAAGAAGCTCGTATGTCGATGGCCAAAGAAGAAATGGCTAGAACATTGACATGAAGAAAATCTCCTCTACCTATCTAGCTAAGCTTGGATAAAATGTAGCATTCAGTATTTTGCACTTGCATGTTTAACCAAGCCCATTCTCATGGATAGTGAGTCAAAAGAAAGGATCATGCTATATTATATGATTCCACGTGTGTTTTGCATCTTTTCAAACAAAAGTTGGTATTGAGGCCTATAAAAAATGTCCGATTGAACATTCTTGGTGAAGGTGCGTCATGCCCATGATACAGATTATCTTCAGAATGACTATGCATTAAAGAACAAAGCATACAGTAGATGTTGCCTCCCCCCCGGGCTCTCCAAAACAAACCACAGAAAATCCTCACTGGCGTCTGAATAGTTGCTCTAGTGATTCTGATTCTTTCTTAAAAGGTAAATCTATGTTCATTGCAGATGACAGATACAATAGCAATACATATTAGTGCACCAACCTAAGATATGGTGTACGTCTGTGCCTTACAAGCTCATAGGTGGTCCGATTCGTCAGAACAAGGTAGCTGCAGAGAAATTGAAATAAGAGTGGCAATCTCTAATCAATGCTTTAATAAATAAAAGAGCATAAAAATTAAGATCAAAACCTTTTAAAATTACCTAACCCAGCAAGTCATATCGAAAAAATTTAAAGCAATCACTTTGTGACAATTTTACTTAGAGTCCAACTATATTGATTAATTTCTCAAATTAGCCAAGGTTCCCTTCCTCCCTCCCTTCCCCCAGCAAGTCATATTGAAAGAAATTTAAAATAATCACTTTGTGACAATTTTCCTTTCAGTCTAGCTACATTCACTAATTTCTCAAATTAGCTGAGGGTCCCTCCCTCCTTCCCTTGACAATTTTCCTTACAGTCCGGCTATATTCTCCCTCGCTTCCTCTCTTATTTCCCCATACTGAAGATTAGCACTTCAGCCCAGAACAAAGCCAAACTGTGGTCTACAGGAGCCTGCGTCTACCTAGGCTCACTAAGTAAGCTGCAAGATAAAAACTGAAAATCCCTACCTCTCGGATGTCCACTTCTAGGAATTTTTCATCACTATATATTCGTGTTCTTTTGTAGAGTAAATAGAGTTCAGAAGAGCAGGTGTTCAGTCCCACTGCTGTCGTGAAGATATGGGAGATAATTGGCCTGCTAGTCAAGACAGCATAAATAAGGCAGCCCTTTTTGCCTTTCACACTGGAACTCAGATGTAGCACTCGACACCAGAGAGATAGCTCTAAAATTCCAATTCAAACGGAGAGATGGCCAAACAGATCGATAAGAGTCTAATGGCACTCCAAAATTTGGACACACACTCAACGAAGGTTAACTGAATTATTGAATAATTAATATGGTCGAAGTTAAGACTCAATAAGCACACACAGAAGGCAGCCGCCTTAAAACCCAGTAAGCACACAAGATGGCACGCGATGACCCAAACAACCAAGTAGAGCAGTGACATAAGGAATGTAGCATGTATGACCTCATCTGATTGAATGCATGGAAAAGTAGACATCCCATTCTGGGAAATGCGCATTGGAAAAACTTCTGGCTTGAGATAAATGACATGTCATACCTATGGAAGAGCAACAGGAGGAACAAGAAAATCAATGAAATTGAAATAAAAATCAACAGCAATATCATGACCGCGTCCTTCCACCTGACAACAACATCAAAGTTAGAAATTAGCTGAGTTCCAAATAGAAAAAGGATGAAATTGCAATCAAAATTGCGTTACAAGAAGCCTTTCGATTTCTTTAACCAAACTAACCATCTCTTCTTTTTGAGAAAAGCATTATTTGATGGGATCAAAATATATCTTCACCTAGCTAAAACTACTGCAACTTCCTTGAATGAATGAAGGATCCGATATTACTCACCAAGCCCTTGATACGTCAGCTGTCAAGTATGTAATGTACAAGATCCCAGTCCAAATGCATAATGCAGTCTCTTCACAGATATACCACCTGATATAAGAAATTAATAGCATAGTAGAAGTGCCATTAATTAATAGGCAATTATATTAAGAAATACTGCTACATGCGATTGTAGGGGAATGGATGGTCAACCTGATAGATTGTACCTCTTGATAGCATAAGTATTGAGGGACAAATCAGACAAAAAGTGGCAATATTTAAAAAAAGAAGTGACTAGAATAGTCATTTTCATTTCCTAATAAACATTTTGGAAACCATTTATTCCTAAATAAAATATCTTTTGGGACGTTAAAGTTTGCTGGAGACACGTCTTCTAACCCAGTATCTGCTCTTTTCCTAGTTCATACTTCCGTGATTTATAAAGAGACAAATTCGGGGCCACAGGAAAGAACATCCAGACATAGAACTGGAAACAAAAGTTTTGAAAATGCATTTTCTCCATGATAAAAAACACAGAATACTTAAGCAAATAGCTAGAAGAGACTACCATCCAGATAAGCTTAATTTAGTAGGCCGAAATAGCATCATCCAGCCATGTGAAATTGCACTTAGAAAATGAAAAGTGATTTGAATTCTGGCACGGACCCAAAGATAGGTTCATCGGTTGCTTGGTGCAGGCCTATTACATTCGTCAAGCTTAATTTAGTAGGCTGAAATAGCATCATCTATGACCGTTATATTTGGCCGACAACAAAAATTCAATTTTCAGTACATATTTGACCAAAAAAATTAATAAATCTAACCTAATTTGAACCATACCACGGATTACTTTCCTCATACGGACCTACGGTCTATGAGTCTATAGCACGGCGTAATCTTGAATTTTCCACTTTTAAGATAAGGTGATGATCTATTTTAAAAACCAATAATCAGGTCATTTTAATTAGTGGCATTGACATATGGTAGCCTCGGTATAACATATTTTCGGATTGTTGATTAAGATTGTACATGAAAAGACGAGGCGATACATCTCAGATTTGGACATCGAAAATAGGATGAATTAGTTTGATAATAGCTTCGACACCCTTTAATGAATTCGTTTTGTAGAAGCATTTGACAGCCGACGACAGAATAATGCTCAAGAGACTCGGCTGTGATTAAACTAGACTAAACAATTCGGGTCGGTTCAAAAGAATTACACGAATAAGACCGCCGATCCATAGGGTATCTTCCATGAAATCATGGCCTAGGGTTAAAATTCAGAAGTGCTCAATTACTCGATCGACAGTTTCCTCCTCCAATCAGGGCTATAAAGACTGAGAAGTGTCCCACACGATTGGTATTTCTGCGAGGTCTTGAATTTAATTGAATTGAACGAAGACGGTTTTTCTTTGACTGAACGAATTCATGTCGTCGAGTCATCGTAAGGTTAAATTCCATTAGGCATACGACTTGATCTGCATCATTTTGTTTTGAAACAGTAAATGGATCCATTCGCCTCGAATGTTTACGATTGATGTCCAATCCACAAATAAATTATTGAAATCTCAAGCGCTTTGGTATGCTGTATTTGTTCACCGTGTCGATTTGGGGTTTGGTCAGTTCACTGGAAGGATTGACCTCCCAATACGAACGTTATCCCAAAAAAAAAAAAAAAAAAAGGCTTACAAAGCCAAAGCAATGAAATGACCCGACTTAACTAAAATATTAGATCCACTTGCCCTCTATTGAACTACATAAATCTGAATTTTTATTAATTTTCACCATTATTCACATGTGAAATGGACTGATGGAGTATATGCTAAAGTTACAGTAGAAATATGGATTCTTCACAAATAAATCTATCTAAAATCCTTTAAATTTGAGTCCGCTCTAGCACCATTGGTTTGTTCCGATAAGTCATTTGGAAATTGTAAGTAAACCATTTAATTCTTCTAAAATATCGCTCATATACATAAATAAGAAATATCACTACGTGACATTCTCGAAGAAGATTGAATGAGTCTTCGCGTTGCCGTGACAAGCGGTGCAAAAAGAAGGTCGATGGCGCACGCCATGGACAAGCCTCCGCGTCTGTGCACAAAATGTCAACATTGGATGTTTGAGGAAGACCGTCACTAGCTTCAGTCAGTTGAATTGTCAAATCCTAAACTCCCTCTCTCTTCTCAGTTCCTATAAATAGCCACCAACACGAACCTCCCAACTCCAACCACAAACGAACTACCTTAGCACAAACACACAATTTCACAGAAAATGAGGTTCGGGTCGTTAATACCGTTGCTCCTCCTGGCCTCAGTGCTCGGAGCCGCCGCTCAGAGTGGGGACATTGGCAGCTTGATCAGTCAGGACCTGTTTAACGAGATGCTGAAGCATCGCAACGACGGGAGTTGCCCCGGCAATGGGTTCTACACCTATGACGCCTTCATCACGGCCGCGAAGTCGTTCGGCGGGTTTGGGACGACAGGCGACACTGACACGAGGAAACGAGAGATCACAGCGTTCTTGGCTCAGACATCACACGAAACTACAGGTTTTTGTCCTCAACTGATCACTTCAGTTTCTAGTCATTACTTGGTAGTTTGCCGTGCGTTATCGAAGCCTAGTTCATCGGCAAAAACAGATGGTTTTCCATTGAACAATGCATGGATTCGCAATGATCGACCAAATTATTTTGTAGGCGGATGGGCAAGTGCACCGGACGGTCCATATGCATGGGGATATTGCTTCTTGCAAGAGCAAGGCAATCCTCCAGACTACTGCGTTGCCAACCAGCAATGGCCTTGTGCTCCTGGCAAGAAATACTACGGACGTGGGCCCATCCAAATCTCTTAGTAAGTTACATAAAATCAACCTTTCATTTCATTATGTATAGAAGTCTCTAAATTCATTGTCACGGCACTAATATGGTCGGTGTAGCTTCCGATTCAAGACAGATTGGTTTTCTCAAATTTTGATGTATTGGTTGTTTGCAATTTTCCCAGCAACTACAACTACGGGCCGGCGGGGCAAGCCATCAACTCTGACCTCCTGAACAACCCGGACGCGGTTGCGACCGACCCTGTCATCTCATTCAAGACAGCCCTCTGGTTCTGGATGACACCGCAGTCACCAAAGCCCTCGTGCCACGACGTCATCACCGGCCAGTGGCAGCCGTCCGCCGCAGACACCGCAGCTGGCCGGGTCCCTGGGTATGGGGTCATCACCAACATCATCAATGGTGGGATCGAGTGCGGGAAGGGCTCGAACCCGCAGGTGGAGGACCGGATTGGGTTCTACAAGAGGTACTGTGACTTGCTGACAGTGGGATATGGCAACAATCTGGACTGCTACACCCAACAGCCATTTGCCTAGTTCTATTACTAAATCAAATCATTGCTCACGTACTGGCGATCAATAAGCTGAGATGTACTGCTAGGTTTTTATCCACACAAGAAAAGACTAAATAAAGGATATTGACCATTCTATTATCTCAATGAAGCTTGCCGAAGCTGTACAACATGTGCAGCTAGATTTACAATCTGTGTGCACCCTGAACTCATCAGGAAACTAGAGACATATAGGGGTTTAAAGTCAAATTTCACACCTCGTAAGGATAGGAATTGGAAAATGCGATGTTGGTGAATTATTTCAGCCGAAACGTCTAATAAACAGCAAACACTAGTGCATCGGCAAGCATGCTTGCCGGCTAATGAATGTAGTAGCTCTCTCGGAGGCGCTTTAGGGGAGCGACAATCCACCCCTACGAGCATTCACGAACATCGCATGAAATCCTAGGAACACAAACTTTAGATCATGTGGGAGGGGGGTGTCCCGTAAAGGTAACTTCTGTCACGAGTATTTTCCAGATCGTTTTTCTGGGTGAGTACTAGATTTAAATTGAAAAGAATTAATTGATAAAGATCTGAAGAATGACTTTTTGGTCAACACCGAGGGAAGTCCATGCAAAGCAAGTAGCAAGCTAAACGGGTCTGTCCATAACGATGTAGGCGGGACACTGGAGCAAATCCCGCGACAGACCAAAAGACGAGGGCAAAGTACAAACGTTTTCGTAGGATTTCAAGTAGAGTGCAAACGGCAATTTAGCAGCCACACAGAATCTCCACCTGAAGCAGTCAACAGCGATTCCGTGGCGATCACATTCTTGAGAAGCTCAACAAAATTGATCAGGAAATTTTTTAAACCGGTTCTTTGACAAACAACAAACTGATATCCCTCCTGCCTTCTCAACAATAACAGTAAGAGGAGAGACAAAGGTCTGCCTTCCATGCTCTGTTTATCTAACACAAGCTACGAAGTTCAGTCTTCTTCAGCTCATATATTGGTACAAGAAAACTCCTACTATACATAAATTTCATTAATTGAAATAAGGCGATCACATACATGGTAAAGGATTCTGGTTTCAACATTCATCCATGGAGTATACCAAAGGAAATTAGGGCAAGCCAAAAAATTGCTCATTCTAACATTTGGTTTGGATGAGAATTACAACAGTCAACCAAAATCACAAACAATCATGAATATAAGTTTTGAAGTAAGCTTCAAAATTAGTGCAAGATTGATGAATAATTCTTGATACTTCCACCAGAATAACAAGGCATACAATCTGACAGTTGGATCTTGACAAGAAAAACTCAAGAAATGAATAAAACTGCCGTTCCTATGCCATCGCATCTCATGATAAATAAAATCAACACCAATATACCTCCAAGCCAAACTCTTTATATACCTTAAGGGCAAAAATTTGAGAAAACAGTGACAAGATCTCTAATCTCAGCAGCAGCAGCGACAGGTAAGAGCATCCAAACAGGTAAATGGCTTTGACTTCTCTTCCAGTTCCTGTGCTGTGGGCAGCCGTTCTAGATCATATATACTGCCTCTGGCACAACAAAAGTGGTACAAATTTCGGCAAGCACCTTTACTGAAAGGATAAACTCTTTCGGGAATACCCCTGCAGAATGCATGAGAATTGCATAAAGAAGCTGGTATATTGATGGCCAAAGAAGAAATGGCTAGAACATTGACATGAAGAAAACCTCCTCTACCTATCTAGCTAAGCTTGGGTCAAATGTAGCATTCAGTATTTTGCACTTGCATGTTTAACCAAGCCCATTCTCATGGATAGTTAGTCAAAAGAAAGGATCATGCTATATTATATGATTCCGAGTATGTTTTGCATCTTTTCAAACAGAAGTTGGTATTGCTGTAGGCCCATAAAAAATGTCCGATTGAACACTCTTGGTGAAGATGCATCATGCCTATGATACAAATTATCTTCAGAATGACTATGCGTTAAAGAACAAAGTTGCAGCAGCATACGGTAGATGTTACCCCCCCCCCCCTCCCAAAAAAATAAAAAAACTGCAAAAATCCTCACTTGTGTCCAAATAGTTGCTTTAGTGCTTCTGATTCTTTTTTAAAAGGTAAATCTATGTACATGGCAGATGACAGTTACAACAGCAATACATTTTAGAATACCAACCTAAGATATGGTATACGTCTGCGCCTTACAAGCTCATAGGTGGTCTGATTCGTCAGAACAAGGTAGCTGCAGTGAAAATGAAATAAGAGTGGCAATCTCTAATCAATGCTTTAACAAACAAAAGAGCATAAACATTAAGATCAAAACCTTTCAAAATCACATAACCCAGCAAATCATGTCGAAAGAATTTTAAAGCAATCACTTTGTGACAATTTTCCTTACAGTCCAGCTATATTCACTAATTTCTCAAATTAGCCGAGGGTCCCTCTCTTGCCCCAGCAAGTCATATCAAAAGAAATTTAAAGCAATCACTTTGTGACAATTTTTATTACAGTTCAACTATCTCGACTAATTTCTCAAATTAGCCAAGGGTCCCTTTCTCCCTCCCTTGACAATTTTCCTTACACTCTGCCTATATTCTCCCTCCCTCCCTTATTTCCCCATACTGAAGATTAGCACTTCAGCCCAGAACAAAGCCAACCAAACTGCAGTCTACTGGAGCCTTGATCTACCCAGGCTCACTAAGTAAGCTGCAAGATAAAAACTGAAAATCCCTACCTCTAGGATGTCCACTTCTAGGAAGTTTTCGTCACTGTATATTCATGTTCTTTCGTAGAGTAAGTAGAGTTCAAAAGAGCAGGTGTTCAATCCCACTGCCGTTGGGAAGAGCAATCTCATATGGGAGTTAACTGGCCTGCTAGTCAAGACAGCAGGAAGAAGGCAGCCCTACTTGCCTTTCACATTGGAACTTAGATGTAGCACTTGACACCAGAGAGACAGATCTAAAATTCCAATTCAAACAGAGAAATAGCCAAACAGACTGATAACTGTCAAATGACACTCCAAAAGCTGGACACGCACTCAAAGAAGGTTAACTGAATTATTGAATATGGTCAAAGTTGAGCCCCAATAAGCACACAAGAAGGCACCCGATGACCCAAACAACCAGGTAGAGCAGTGACAATAGGAATGTAGCATGTATGACCTCATATGATTGAATGCATGAAAAAGTAGACAGCCCATTCAGGGAAATGCACATTTGAAAAAAATTCTGACAACATTGAGATATATGACATGTCATACCTATGGAAGAGCAACAGGAGGAACAAGAAAATCAAGGAAATTGACAGAAAAATCAACAGCAAGATCATGACTGCATCCTTCCACCTGACAATAAGATCAAAGTTTGAAACTAGCTGAGTTCCACATAGAAAAGGATGAAATTGCAATCAAAACTTGCGCTATAAGAAGCCTTTGGAATTATTTAAACAAACTAACCATCTCTTCTTTTTGAGCCAAGCATTATTTGAAGGGATCAAAATATATTTTCACCTAGCTAATATCTACTGCAACTTCCTTGAAAGAATGATCTGATATAACTTACCAAGCCCTTGATATGTCAGCTGTCAAGTATGTAATGTACAAGATCACAGTCCAAATGCATAATGCAGTCTCTTCGCAGATATACCACCTGATATAAAAAATTTAACAGTATAGTAGAAGTGCCATTAATTAACGGGCAATTATATCAAGAAATACTGCTACATGCGAATGTAGGGGGATGCATGGTCAACCTAATAGATTGGATCCCTTGATAGCATAAATACGAGGGACAAATCAGACAAAAAGTGGCAATATAAAAAAAGTGACTAGAATAGTCATTTTTCATTCCCTAATAAAGATTTTGGAAACCATTTATTCCTAAATAATATATCTTTTGAGACGTTAAAGCTTGCTGGAGACATGTCCTCCAACCCAGTGTCTGCTCTTTTCTTAGTTTATAATTCCATGATTTGTAAAGAGACTAATTCAGGGCCATGGGAAAAAACATTCAGACATAGAGCTGGAAACAGAAGTTTTGAAAATGCATTTTCTTCATGATAAAACACACAGAATACTTGAGCAAATAGCTAGAAGAGACTACCGGTCATATAAACATAATGGCAAACAATTAATTAACTTAGGATCAAACATTAACATGTGATCTTTACAATGAAAGCGGAGAATCCATGATTTTCCTAATGACCATCCAACTCTATATGGGTACGCTACATTAAAGTACATATCTTATAAATCAGGAACACATACAGTGCACATCACACTTAAGGTAGATGGAATTTCAACTTACCAAAATCGACAATGATTTCCCTGCCCAATGCAGGTTCCTAGCCAGACACAATGGTGATCAAACTGAAGAACACACCTATCACAATCATGACAATGCTTTGCTCGTGGTGGCTGCAAAAACATTAATTGACAACAACAAATTGGAACTAGTATTACTTCATCAACACATAATGTCCACAAAAGGAGACAACAATCATTTCAGCTCCACCACTTAGTTTCCTCCCAGCAAAATTTCTGCATCAGTAGAACAAACCCCCCCCCCCCCTCCTCTCCTCCTCCTCTCTCCACCCCAAAAAAAGAACAAAGAAAAAGAAAAAGGAAAACAAAACTAAAAGGTTTTAGGTAGAGGTCTTGGCTTTCAACCAGAAATCATATAGAACAACAACTTAATTACATCAAGTACATAATGTAAGAAGTGTGCAACCGAAAGTCATAAGCCACGATTAAACCAAGATAATAGTAGCCACACCAACACGCCCTAAATGAAGTATTTGAGATTCTAAAGGAACATATTCAGTGAACCTCTGAGGTAAGTATGGTCGGGATTTTCCCATAAGGTGGTCCTCATCTCAAAGAAGTATATGGAAAGGAAAAGTTGAAAAGAAAGCTTTCTCAAAGTTTGTTAGGCAAAAGCATTGTTATTCTTATTCCACCTAGTATCTTAGGTTTCAACATATACATCCAATTAGAAAATTCAGGGGATCAGCCTTGCAAAAAAGGTGAATTAGCAAAGATTTACCATTCATCTGCATAGATATCCCATCTAACAATTTATGGCATTATTAGGATGACTAGCATGCAGCACGACAGCATACAAGTACAGCTGTTCATATGTGCTATTACTTTAAAGGAGACCTGGTATGCATATGATGCTCATAGATATTGGAAGTTCAATGAACTCAACATCAGTAAAATATCTATATCCTTTCCAGAAGGTGTATGCTGACAAAAACCATCCAGATTACAGAAAAAGCCCCATATTTCATTAACATTCTCAGACATTCTTTAAATCTCATGCATCCGAAAAGATAAGCTTTTGACAAATCACTTACCTGCTCAACACTACAGTAGGAACAAGTAAAAGTTCTGCAAGACAAAGAAACAATGAGTTAAGCTTGTTCTTGCCAAAAAATACCAGCATTGAAGCTTATGTTTTCTCTGCACATACACCCATGAAACGCAACACAATACTGAATACATCATTTGATAACTCTCTCCACTAATGTGGCAGGAATATTTTCCCTTGTTATCTTCTAAAGCAACTTTTGTCCACTATCTCATGACTGGACAAACAGGAAACATCAATTACTTTGCATGCAACTGTTGTAAGTCAAACAACCAATGAAAGGATAGAGTCCACTTATATCTGAAATCAAGTTAGAAAAAGATACAACTTGTTATAACTTGGAGGGAACAGGCATAATATGCCGCAGCTACCAATGCTAATATATAAAGTATAAAAGTGGATAGAACTCAATCCCAGAGACAAAACTTAAAAACTAAGAGACTACCACATGCATACAATGACTGAAATAACCAATAGGCAACAGAAAGGATACCAATTTGAAACACAGAAACCAGTATCTTGTGGATGATTACACTTTTATTGGAAGAATCAAAGAAGCTGCAATTGATGATACACTACCTTATAGACATCCCAGGGAGATACAAGTCCATCACCATCTTTGACCACGATGTGGGATTACTTCCTAACAAATTTCTCCCCGACTGATCACCATCCGATGAAACTACAAAGCCCCCATTTTTGCTAGAAGCAGTTTGTCTTTGCTTAAACATTTGCATGGAAGTACAAAGATTAAAAAAAATTAAACAATGAAGCCACAATGGTGATCATCGAGGAATGGAACAATGGATTAATACTCACTTTGAAGCGATTTGTGAACATGGCATTTGCTTCATTGACAGCTCTCATCACATCAAGGACATATCTAGAAGCATAAAAATATTGAAAGAATCAGGCATGTCTATCAGAAGAAAAGTGGACAGTCACTATTTGTTCGAAATGGCCAATTTAAGTCACTACTGAGTGCATTTATTGATTACCCAGGAGAAGAGCAAGCTGTCACGAAGTACTGAATCAAAGTTGCCACAAAGAGCAGTAGATACAAAGCAATATACCTGGATAACAAGAGAATCAGATAAGCCCAAAGGAAAAGGTCAAAAAAGTACTACACAAGCCATATGAAATCAACTAACCCCACTATCAGAGATGATAAGGTAACTGAAATACATGCTCTACATAGCCCATCCTGGTGAAGAACATATTGACTCTCAAGAAATGAAGATTTTCCTTTTAATTTCATTTTTCACCAAATATTTGGCATTGGTGCTAAACGCTAGTAATAAGCTTCAGTCTCCTCTCTCAGTTATCTCATTGAAGCTAAAGATGCAATCTCACCTGATACCACACTCTAAAGGGTTTATTCGTAAGTTGTATCTGAAGAGGGCAGTATACAGACAATGGCAAAAAAATTAATCACTTGAAAATCCAAAAGAACCCAGCTGATTCGGCGGATAAAACCTCCATGATCTTTAACGGCGACCAAATTAACCCAGCACATTCTACTAGTTCCATCACGACACTGTACGAACAAAAGCTAGTTTCGAGCTAACCCAAGAGCGACATCGACGTACCAGGGCTCCTTCCGTGCTTTCTCTATCAAATCCCTATCAAACAGAAAGACGACGCCCGCGTAGACAAGATGCAGCACCACCAGCGCCACCTTCAACAGCAACGACGACCTCCGAGCTGAAACGATTTCCATCTTGCCAGAGTCAGTTTCAGCAAAGAGGGATACTAATAATGAAACGAGAAGGCGCAGCACCACCGAGCATAAACGCATTCGCATCCCCGCGGTTTCGCGAGAAAATTAGAAACAACAACTTCCGCATACAACCCAAAAAAACCTGTGAAAAAACGAAAGCCCACGTTGCGTTCAAGCTCGCCAAAGCAAATGCACGCATTGCGAGAACCTCGTGTCAACACACGACCAGATTTCCTTCGTCACGAGAGAGAGAGAGAGAGAGAGAGAGAGAGAGCGGATACCTGGATCGGCGAGGCAGGGGAACCAGCGATAGCACCGCTCGCACGCGCGGTCGCACGCGCCTCGGAGGGGGCAGCACAAATCCACCATCGCGATCGGCGGGGGTCCTCGGATTTCATCCAGAAGCCGGGGGGCCCCGCGCGACGCGATCGAGCTCGCCGACCGGATTCCCCACGTAAGCACGCTTCTCGCCGGAACCGCCAGGAGGAGATCGCCGCACAGAGGCGGCGAACGGACGGAGCTCCGACCGAAGGACGCCGGACTCGAGAACGCTAGAGAGAGAAAGAGAGAGGTTCGGACAAGTTGGTCGGGCGGATTGAAGAAGACGGGGCGGGATCTTCGCAGGGATAGGAGAGACTCCTTTTTTTTTGGCTTTTTCTCTCTTTTTGGATATATTTATATACACTCGTTTAGTTGTTTTAACTGAAAACGAATGATTAGATGGCACATATTGAACACGAGGTATCTACTATTTACTGAGATTTACCAGGGAGGTTACACTTTCCGGCCACGATATAACCTAATACTTGATTTTAATAAGTTGCCCAGAAATTTAAAAAAGAAAAGCTTTGAAGTTTTTTCTGTCACTTTCCTTTTGGACAAGTTTTTGAATATCATCGTACTGTTAGTTTTATCATAATAGAACATTGAGCTTCATTGTCTGTCATGTTAATACATTGCAAAAAAGATACGAAAAAGAAAAAGAAGGGATTTCATTTTTTTCTGTTAACGAATATGATCTTATAAGAACTAATGGAGATAGTTTAAAGTGACTCTACATATCTATCTGACTTATTAGAATTCTATTTAATTCTTTTAAAAAATATTAAGAATGTCAAAGTACAGTGTGCGAATTCTTCTTCTTCTTCTTCTTCTTCTGTCAACGAATATGATCTTATAAGAACTAATGGAGATAGTTTAAAGTGACTCTACATATCTATCTAAAGTGACTCTACATATCTATCTAACTTATTAGAATTCTATTTAATTCTTTAAAAAAATATTAAGTGTCAAAGTACAGTGTTCGAATTCTTCTTCTTCTTCATGGTTCTGATTTACCCACGCACAAAAAGTAGACTTTCTTGTGCTAATCTGACTTTTCTTCTGTTGAAAACAGCACGCATTTATTTTACTCGGAATTGAATGGGCCCAAAGATCTTTCGTTCCTTCGCACGGACCAGAAAAATGAGTGTCCGCAAAGCATTCGAGAGGAAAGACAAGGAAGGACGAAACCGCAATGACTGGACAGTGGGAGATGGACAAGATGGACAAGTGACAACAAACCCCGCTATCATACCGACCGGTCCGACAGCATCTAACCCTTTACCGAAGGTTCCCACCTGGTCCGAATCGAAAGTCAACCCGCTCATCTAACCACTCCCAACCAAACCCACCATCCCTCCGGCCAATGTCATCCAAAAAATCAAAACAAAACTGGAAGAAAACAGTTGAATCCAATGGAAAATTTGTATCCAGAGATGATCGCTACCCCAAAAATAAAAATCAAAATCAAAAATCAAAAATCAAAAGTATGCTCTTTACTTTCTTTTCTTTTATAACTTAATTTGTTGCTGTCTAAATCACCAGTAGTCACCGCACGAGCATTTACCATCCTCAAAACGATGGAACCGGTTGTTGTCCCTCACTATAATCGCTCTTCCTGTGCACTTCGACATGACCTTGATCGCCGAGTGGCAATCCCCGCACACTCTCAAGTTTTTCATGACCCTTATCGGCCTCTCCGGTGGGAATGTGATCAGACAGAAGGCAATGGCGAGCCTCTCGCTGTGGTACCGGATCGTCCGATTCTTCTCTTCTCGGTCCACCTCTTGCAACACAAAGCTCGTGTCCGCAACATAACCGGCCCTCTCCATTTCCTCCCCCAACTCGTCCAGTTTCTGATAGATCTCTTTGGCTTTTGCATGAGATTGGTCCCCAGAAGTGAATGTGTGGACTCTGTTGCCTTCCTCAACCCAACTTAAACCCGTTTCCTTCTTCACCCCTTGGTCTCTGAGCATTTTTCTAGCTTTGGCTGCTTCTTCATATCTTCCAGCAGCGGCATAAGCATTGGACAACAACACTTGCAGGCCTGAGCTCACGGAGCCGAGTTCCAAGACCCTATCAGCCGCCAAGGCTGCAAGTTCGGTTTTATTATGAATACGGCAACCGGTCAAGAAAGCACCCCACACAGATTGTGTAGGTGGAATGGGCATCTTGTTGACTAGTGATAGAGCATCGTCCAGTTTTCCAGCTCGGCCAAGCAAATCCACCATTGAACTATAATGTTGATGCTCCGGTTCAATGCCATACTTCTTCATTAGCTCAAAATAGTATTCACCTTCTCTGACAAGCCCCGCGTGACTGCAAGCATAGAGGATGCTCAGAAAAGAAATGAAATTTGGCTTCATCCCACAACTCTCCATCTGTTTAAACAGCTCAAATGCCTTCTGCGTGTGCGAATGCTGAGCGCAGGCAATCATCATCGCATTCCACATGCCTAGGTTCTTCACAGGTATCTCGCTGAAAACTTGATAAGCTTCTTCGATGACCCCACATTTAGAATATAATGAGATTAGAGAACTGCCAACGAAGCTCGACGAATCATAGTTGGTCTTGAAACATAGGCCATGAATCTGCTTCCCCAATTCAAGCAGAGTAGAATTACTGCAAACACGAAGAACACTCGAGAAAGTAAAATCATTAACGTCCAAATCCCCCAGCAGAGCTTGCTTAAACAAAACCAACGCTTCTTCATCCTCTCCCATCTGAGCATACCCATAAATCATCCCGCTCCAAGACACCACATTCCGCTCAGGCATTTCATCAAACATCTGCCGCGCATCCCTCACTTCACCACACTTTGCGTACATGTCGACCAGCGAGCTCCCCACAAACACGTCGACATCAAACCCGGTCTTGACCGCCAAAGAATGGACGGACCTCCCGACGTCACACCGACCCATAATCGCACAAGCCTTGGTGGCACTCGGGAAAATGTGATCGTCAGGCAAAACGCACTCACTAACCATTCGACGAAAGTACTCGACGGCCTGCCACGGAAACTCGTTCTGGGCAAACGCCGAAATGATCGAGCTCCAAGTCGTGGCCGATTTCCTCGGAGCCTCATCGAAAACTTGGCGGGAACGGAAGGGTAGCTGAGACTTGGAATAGAAGTTGATGAGGTGGTGTGACACGAGAGGGATGGTCTGGATGCCCGATTTGACGATATGGGCGTGGAGTTGGAGGCCTTTCGGGAGCGATCTCGAGCGGGTAATGGAGAGGAGGAGGTTGCAGACGTTTCTGTAGTTGAGCTCGAAGCTGGAGTGATGGTTGAAGAGATTGGGTGAGTGCTTCGGTACAGGGGGCGGCGAAGGGCTCGAATGCGGGTATTGCTCGGTGGGATCTTGGAGAGGAGTTTTGGGGAGTGGGCGAAGCATTAAGTTTCGAGCGACGGATGGGCGACGTTCAGAGGATTGAGACGACCAGTCCGTTCGCTGTTACGGTCATGCTACTGATGCTTATAGTCTCGTGGGAAGGAGGAGTTGAATAAGGAGACCGTGAATTGGGAACTGGAACCAAGAGACCATGAGAGGGCTGTTAGTGGAGACTCGAGAGTTGAGGGGCCGGAAAATGTTGTAGAGTTTGATTTTTGAGATTAGATTAACTTGGCGGATATTTATGCCCTAAAACTTTTGTATGCTCCATATTTTCTTTATTTTATCTTTTTATTTTCTTCATATGGGTCTTATTTGCAAAGCTTTGAGGAACGAAAAAGTCCTTTGAAGCTTAATATTAAATGAGTCAAAATGCGTTAAAATCATATCATGTTAAAAGAAAAAAATGACACGTTAGTTCATTGACTTAAACTTGTCAGAGTGTTTAGTTGCAAATAATAAAAAGGTGAGCATTACACCAACCAATCTATCGACTATATGATAGTAATACTAATGCATACAATAAAATTTTATATGTTTTAAAAGTGCCTCTTAGCTAACATTCTAGTTCATTAATTAATTGTCACGTGTCTAAATGAAGCTCACTTTTCACTAATTTTTTTTTTTTTGGTGATCTTCTGGAAATTGTGATTTTTCACAACTTTCAAATGCCATGTTCTCACTTTCTTTTCTTTCTTTCTTGAAATCCTTTGTTGTGTGTAATCTTCCAATTAGGTTATTTGCGAAGCCAATCACATTGTTCGGAAGAGCAAGCGGCATTGAGCTCTCGGAGGGGCTGGTGACCGCAAGGGCACGGTGGAGGTGGGAGAGGTTCAAAGGTCGAGGACATGTGGAGGTGGGAGGAGTCATGTAGGCATTGTGAATGCAGAGGAAATTCGGGTGAGGAGGTAAGGAGCTAGAGGACCTTGGGCTCCATGAGGAGGCAACAAGAGTCGAAGTCGTTGTTGGAGACGGTAGACTTGTGGATGGGCGGGACGGTGGAGGAGGGGCAGTTGCTCAATCGTTTCGCTTCCCCCATTTAGTTTACACGCTAGAGAGGATTGTCACCGTCTAGCAGTTTCCTCACTTCTTCACCAACACTCGAATGGATATGATCCTCTGTCAGCATTGATAATCCTCATCATCATATCATCGCCATAATAAATAACATTATTACAATCATTAGCTCCGAAATTGTCGTGATCTGAAAAGTAGGTCCCACTTGGACACATGACAATTGATTAATGGGCTGAAAGATGCCATATCTTGTGTTTTCAGCATATGGGGCTAATTCCAAAAATTGGTGAGAGCAAGCACCCTAACAAGGCAAGTGGTCTAGCCATCTAGCCACAACACCAATCCAACACTAGTTTAGTTCAATTGTGACAATACTTTTCCAAGCGGCATAAGTTGTCTACAAAGTTAAGCTAGATTGCTTCATGGCTTATCACATCCATGTTCAACAGCACCTTGCGTGGACCATGGATGAATCAAGGCAAGATAAATGAAATCTAGTTTAGAAGCTCAAATAAGCAAGGATAGTTCTTAAGTCTATGTAGTCTCATTTGGAAGAAATAGTTGTTGGAATGATCTTTTAGACTTTCTCCAGTGCTGCCTCCAGAACCCCCAAT
Organism: Eucalyptus polyanthemos subsp. polyanthemos; assembly: GCA_017140185.1. Classification (NCBI taxonomy): domain Eukaryota; kingdom Viridiplantae; phylum Streptophyta; class Magnoliopsida; order Myrtales; family Myrtaceae; genus Eucalyptus; species Eucalyptus polyanthemos. The sequence goes on along the minus strand of CM029466.1, from coordinate 35,758,131 downwards.
CCAAAATCAAATTCTTCCGGTTTCTAGCAATTTGATTGTCATTAGGGCAGAGTTTTTGGTCAAGTTACTCCTAGTATACCAATTTAAAAGGTACCGAAGGTGAAGCATTGTCATTGATAGGGAAGCAAAAGCGTAAGGAAGTCGAGCAATAAAGTAAAAGCAAGGTAGAAGTAAGCGGTTCCAAGTTTCCTACAGATTCTATTTGAAACTTGGAACCTACCTATTAAAATATATTCCTTATTTTTTAGAACCCGGAACATATCATGTATACTCTAAAACCTGAAACCTATGTTTTCATAGGTTTAAGATCGATTTTAGGATTGATCCAGATTCCACTTTTATTATTATTATTTTTTAGCAAACACTTTTATTATTATTTGAACGATTACAATTTATAATCACAATTTATATTTAGACCCACAAAAAAAATATGAACATTAATAAAGCAAAAATCTTAGTCATAAAATAGAAACTCAAACTAGTGTTTTCAAATTATATAGTTATCATCAAATGTCATGGAGTATTGGAAGATTGCACAAAGACATAGATCAAGAAAAAATTAAAACTTGTTTCAGGTTTTAAATTACAGGTTCCAAGTTTTAGATTTCTCCAACTAAGAACGTAAAACTTACCCATTAAAATAAGTTTCTCATTTTTTGGAACTGAAACATACTCGGTATATTTTAGAACTTGGAACTTATAGGTTTCCACTAGTCAAGTTCTCAGGTTCTAGATTTCTTCAACTTAAGAACCTAGAACCTACATGTCAAAACAAGTTTTTCAACTTTTGAAATTTAAAATCTACCTTACATATCTTGAAACCTAAAACCTACAAGTTTCCACCATTCCAATTATCTATCCCGAAACCATACTCACCCCTAAAGAAAGATAAGAATTGATTGCAAATCCAATGACAGGGTTGAGATTGATGAGGTTGTTTGTGAACTTTTGGCCAGTGGACGATGATGAGCAAAAAAAATCAGCCTGGTTGATGGTGGATTGTTTTTGAAATGAAATAGACATCAAGCAAGCATTAATAAGAGCCTATGGAACATAGCCCCCCCCCACCCCCCCCCCTAAAAAAAAAAAAACTCAATGGACCACTACTGCCAATAGTTGATCTTCTCTAAAATGCCATCCATCATTAGAGTTCAAATGTAGTGGAAACAAAAGTCAGCATTAGAGTTGAGTGGTCAAAGTCAAACTAAGTGATAAGTTGACCAACTAAAGTGCCTTTAATGCATATCATTTTGCTTATCATAAATTATATCACAACTATACTTGATTCAAAATTTAGTTAATAACAATGTTAACATGGTATGTTGTATTTCAACATAATAGACTTAACTTATGTATAAAAGTGCAGACTTCTAGAAGCTACAATTACTTCAAAGTGTAGATTGGTGTCCCTCTTCAAGTGTGATAGATATTACACAATATCCAAACCTCATGTATAGAAACTTGCAGCTGTAAAGGCGAATTTAAGCCATCAAATTCATGTAGTTGGCATTCCAGCTCATGTCGTTCAACTAGCTTGCATACATGTTTGCACACTAGTATAAAAAATCGATATCATAAGAACATATTGGAAATTTGGCAAAAAGTTGTCATGAGGACATAAGCATGTTACACTTGTACACAGTTTGCAGCATTAAGTACAGGTAGCTAAGAAGCTCCTGAATGTTTCCGGACAGCATTACTAGATTGATGAACAAAGCACTTATGCCTGAGATATACCAATGAAAGACAGAAAGTGGGCAGGCTTTGAGAGAGAGTATTTCATACCACACTTGATTGCTCTCATCCAGCTCAATCAAAAAGCTCTCTTCCCTAGCCTATAGCAAAATGGAATGCCACATTATTATTTAAGAAGTCATGATGTTTTATGAATAAAACTTGGTCATATGTCCAAAAACACATTTTCGAGTAGGAGAAACTAAGAGATACACCTGGTTTGCCAAGTCAAATGATTGAAATAGACTTTGTAAACACTGCCAAGTAATATGTGACAGAAGGTTCTTATCAAGATTTAAAGGTAATGAAAAAACATGACAAATGGAAGATTTGAAGGTTGTCAATCTCTAGTCTTGTCAGAAGGCCAAGACGGCTCATTAATAATCAAAGGGCACAGCATTATGAAATCACGAAGACCCGATTGATAAGCCCATTGTTGTCATCAGCCTAAGAGCTGTGACGAGATGAGCTTAACATCCGCGCAACTTTGTGTTCGTAGAGGTCTAATAAATGCTAGCATTATTGTATTTGCCCCAACTTTCAGACGATAAGAACTAAAATCTGTGGCCGGAGAGGAGCTGCCATAGACAGAAGCAATGACAACTTCTGTATGAGACAATATTGGAAAAGTTAAATATACTTAAACAGTATGCTTAGAAGGGGGGTGAGGGAGGAGACTATGCATGCACCCGATTCATATATTCAATAGTACAGCAACTGATTAGAAAAGATATGGATAATAATTAGTCTGCTGCCATGGCTTATGATTCCTTATGCTTTATCTTTGACAATTAGATAACGAGCTTTCAGCTTGTAACGATAAGAAGGCAGCAGAGAAGTTAACTGCTTAATTAGGATACATACTAGAGATATAGTCCACTGTCATGTCTCCCTAAGCAAATTGTATATCGAAAACTTCAGAGAAGAAAGCTCGTGGTATTGAATCCCTACTATAACTTGCAAATTAAGGTAACAGCAGCAAAACATACTACACATAAGAACAAAGGACCAAATTGAAAACTCAAGACATGCTTGTAGATGACAGGAACAGTGACCAAGGATAGTCATATGGAATCCTGCAAATCATACAAAATCAACTCAAGGGTTATCTAGGAGATGCAAAATAGCTTGATGAACAACATAGTGTCGGTTGCCCAAATTACTATACTAAACATCAAGGAATAGTTCAACAACCACATTAAATGAGACTTTTTAAATCTGACATTACATACAAGACAAAATTTAGGGACTATTGAGTATCATTCCCCTAGATATAAATTGTATTTTTCACATTCATTCTAGAGTAATCTTAATAACATTTTTTTTTTTCTGGAAATAAAATTTTAATCATATTTATATCTAGATTCTGGAATGAGAACCGCATTCCAAAGACTACAAACGTAAGTGCATTTAAAAGGGACATGACAAGCTGTCCGTCTATCCCCATACTACCAATATCCTAATCGCCCTTCTTCATCGAAGCAATAAACCAACACGGAAGTCAGAATAGGGCGGCCACTTGAGGCTACGATTCGCCAAGTTGAACACCTCAAAGTTGTTGCAATTTTGTTCCGCGCGGTAGATGCAATTCCCCTCGCCATGCCCATCAAGGTCGCGTGCCGAGACCGCGAACGAGCAGCGGCGGTTGCAGAGAAAGAAAGCGGAATCGCCCAAGCTCCTCACCTCCTCCCATCTCGCATGTCGCTGATCCAATCTAAAGACTTGATAATGACTTGTCTTTTTTCGCGAGCCACCGCTACATCGACCATCGCTACTGTATCTGCACACGATGTAAAGATCACCGCCCGATACCACGAAATGCCTCGAAAAGCATGAAAAGCAGTCGAAGCGGCGACCATCAATGTCGTAGATCGGCAGTGAGAAACTTTGAAGTCTGAAAGATGTATGAAGCTGCAAAATCTGCCCGATTTGCCCGACGGAATCAACGACCCAGACTTTGCCATCATACACTACGATGTCATCATACTCGTCGATGTCGCTGCCATCAACCTCTAAATCGCTCCAATTCTCATCCCCGTATTTCCAACAAACTAATTCCCCACCATCAATGACATAAACCGAACATTGATCTGAATCAGAACCTACGCCATCCGGATGCATCACTGCCTTCTGTACACCTTCAGAGGGGTCTCTGGTCGTACCATCGAGCGTGTATTGTCTATAGATTTCAACCATTAGGGATTGGCGTGAATCGAGTACCTTTGGGAATTTGGGGAGCATGTGCGCAATCCCCCGCTGCGAGTAGAGGCTGCGGATCCGCATACACCCGGGCTTCGACGACTCCTCGAGCATCAGCAGCCACCGCGCGCGGCCGGAGCCGGCGGCTCCGTCCGGCGTCTCGATGGCGTAGACCGTGCTCGCCCGGAGGAAGAGTCCGGGCTCGATTAGGAGAGGGAATCGTGTGAGGCCTCGCGGCGGGGGGGGCGCGGGGATCGCGGAGCGGAAGGAAGAGCAGAGGCTACGGAACCGGAGGAGTTCCATGCGGGTGTCGAGACGATCGCCGATCTCGTAGAGAAGAATATCCGTAGGAAGGTCGGGGCTTGAGGGGCTTTCGGTTGAATCCATGGGAGCTTGTGAGCTCAATTGCGTTTTCTGGACGGATGATCGCGGACAGAAGAAGAAGAAGAAGAAATCGGGATGTTTTACCGAAGTGCGTCTCTATCATATGCCATAAATATCTGGGATGCTTTTCTAAATTTAATTTATATCAATATAACTTGTCCAACAATAATTTCAGTTCATATCTTAAAGTAATCAAAACGACAAGTAATCATCCTCCATTATTTTATTTTATATTTTTTTTTCATCCATATTTGTTTTGTTAATATTGGAGGAAAAAAAGACACTATCGTCAACATATTTTAAACACCTTCTATTTTCTAATATAAATATTTTATTCAATTTCGGATGCGGAATCGGACCAAAAGATTCTCATTCTCATTTTAGTTTTACCTTGCATTTTGTATTTTTGCTGTTACCGCTACAGCCACCGCCTCTAATTTCTCTCTCCCTTTGTTTTGCTTCGTCCACTTCTTCACATTTCCTCAACACAAATCAACCATTCGAATTTCACGAGCCCTCTTGTAGATTGGTTGCTCAGCCTTACAAAAAGGATTGGGGATGCTCGCACTACATTTTTCCGATTCCAGCATATACAAGAGGTTTTTTTTTTTTTTTGGAGGCATTTACGTTGTGTAATTTGAAGAATCGGAGTCGCAAGCAACATTATAAAATAATACAAAATGAAATCGAAAATAAAAAAAGGAAATTGGATGGTCTCGGATAGACTCTAGAATTGAATAGGGAGAGCGGGCAACGTTGAGCTCCGGTAAGGGGCCAATGAAAGCGAGGGCGTGGTGGAGGTTGGGGGAGTCGCAAAGGTTGAGGATAGTGTGGAGGTGGGTGGAGTCATCATAGGCATTGTGGATGCGGAGGAATTTTGGGAGAGGGGTAGAGCAAGCAGAGGACCTTGGGCTCCATAAGGAGGCAGCGGGAGTCAAAGCCGTGGGCTTGACCACGACGGAGGGAGCAAAGGAGGGATCGACGGGCTCCCGGTGGTTCAACCATATCGCTTCCCTAATTAATATATACCCTGGAGAGGATTGTTACCATTGGGCAGTTTTCTCCCTTCTTCACCAACACTCCAAGGATTGGATCCTCCATCATCACCGATAATCTTTAGAAACACATTATCATCTTGATAATTACATCAGTCAATCACTTGCTCCGATATCATTGTTCCCACGTTGGCTCAATCGTGATAATAAAAGCATTTGAAAAATGTGAAAAGTGAACCTCACTCGGACACATGAGAATTAACTAATGGATTGTAGTTTGGCATATCTGGTATTATTGAAAAATGCAACCTCCCACTTCGAACCTTCGTTGAAATGCCCAATGTCAGCCAATTGTCCACCATCTTCTAAGCGTCTAGCCACAGCACCATCTAACACCGTTTAGTTCGATCGCAACAATACTTTTTCCAAGCGGCATAAGTTGTCTACATAGTTAAGCTAAGATTGCTTCGCAACTCATCACATCCATGTTCAGTAGCACCTTGCGTGGACCATGGATGAATCAAGGCATGATAAATGAAATCTTGTTAAGAAGATTGGATAAGCAATGATAGGTCTTAAGTCTATGTACTCATATTTGGAAGTTAAAGTTGCTGGGATGATCTCTCAAACTTTCTCCAGCCCTGCCTCTGAGAACTATCAATCCAAAATCAAATTCTTCCAATTTCTAGCAGTTTGATGGTCATCAAGGTAGAGTTTTCAATAAAGCTACTCTTGGTATACCAATTTAAAAGGCATCGAAGGTGAAGCATTGTTGTTGATAGGGAAGCAAAAGGGTAAGGAAGTCGAGCAATAGAGTGAAAGCAAGGTAGGGGTAAGCAATTTCATATTCCGTACAGGTTTCACTTGAAACCTACGCATTGAAATAGGTTTCTTAGAACTCGAAATCTCTCTTGCATACCTTAGAACCTGAAATCTACCCTATCATAAGTTCTAAGATTAGTTCCAGGGTCTATCACGGTTCCACTTATATTCTTATTTGAGTGATCACAATTCACTAACTATAACTTATATTTATACACGCGAAACATATGAATATTAATAAAGTAAAAATCTTAGTCATGAAATAAAAACTCGGATTAGTGCTTCCATATTATACATTTATCATCAAACGGCATGGCATATCAAAGGATTGTACGAAGACATGGACCAAGAAAAACATTAAAACTTATTCCATATTTTAAGTTACAAGTTACGTGTTCCACGTTTCTCCAACTAAGAATCTGAACCTACCCGTCGAAACAAGTTTCTCATTTTTTGAAACCTGAAACCTACCCCCACATATCTTAAAACTTGGAACCTACAGGTTTTTACCAATCCAATTCTCAAGTTCTTGATTTTATTCTGGAACCATGCTCACCCTTGTCACGACCTCTTTTTTTCTTTCCGGGGGAAAAGGAAGAGGGTTTAGGGGTATTTGTCTAAAGAGGTGGGCCAATGGCCCTAGATTAGGCACGGGCTCTCTCAAGCCCATACCTCGCGCGACGTTGGATTCGTTTTTTAGTTCTTAACAACCTATGTAATTCTAGGAGTCGCCACTAGCCTATTGGGGTCGGCTAGAAACCAATCAAGACACGGGAGTGTTGCCTCGATTCATACGCAACCAGAGATTTCTAGGAATGGGGACTTGTTTATGCCAATGTTTTTATTAGCGCCCTTGCAATACCACTAACTTGGAAGGTTGTTTATCTAGATGGCCACACAATCTTGATTATCAATTATAATTTTTATAAAACCACTAAGTGTCCATGCAAATGTTTTTGTAGTTTTTTTTTTTTAATATCTAGACTAATCCTAACATAATTTAGAAGAGAAATTTACACTCAAATTAATGAAAATCGACGCGTAAGTAAACATCCAAGAAATTGAAATGACTTGAAAATAAACGAGGAAAAGGTAAACCCGATATAAATCAGGCAAATAATATTACATAGCTTTGTTATCATGCCCTTTTACAGGACCCCCATGAGCAAAATGAGAATTTAAATACGCATGAAATTACTCTATATGCATGAAATTACTTTAAATAGTTTTAATCTATGAAAAATGGATTATTTACAAAAATGGTTATAAAATACCAAAATAGCATTAAATTAGGAAAATGACCTTTTAAAATTAGGAAAATTTCATATACGTCATTTATATCCTAATTTGATGCTATCTAACATTTTTTGATATTTTTTTGAAATTTTCATATTTTTCTCTTTTTTTTAAAATTATTTTTAAAAACTTAATAATAATTCCTTAAACCGATCTATGCTAACATGGAGTAACACAGCACATGAATATCACAATAATCAAGCTCAAATCGACAGTTTCAAGATCGAAACTTAGTTTGGGCATTTTGTCGAACACTTGGTATGCATTAAACTAGCCCCAATAGCCTCCTCGAGCTATGTTTGCAGCCTTCAATCTCCACTCATAAGCAATCTCACGTGAAACTAAAGTATTAAGATTATACTACCACATGCAAAGAACAAGATTAGATAGAAATCATAGCTAAAAACATACTAGAACCAAGCTAAAATCATCCTCAAATACACGGGTTTGAGTTGATTTTGCAAATCTGGGTTTGAACCCAAGTCAAGCAAACAGGTTACAAGCCCATATTCAAGCCCCGACACTCATCACATACGAGATCTAAGGGAAATACTACTTGATCCGAGTGAAAGTAGGTAACATGAGCTTTCAAATGCAATAAACATCACAGAGAATGACCCACCGAACAACATCAAAACGACCTCTCCAAGAAGCACACATGCAACACTCTTGAAGAGATTTCAAACACTTAAAAAAATTTCAACCTCAGAAATCAGTTTTCTGGACTGGTTTCCCTCTTGATTTTCATAATCAAAACATGCTCAAACTCAAAAATACGTACATCTAGGATGCTTACCTTACTTCCTAGTTTCCTTTTCAAGTGGTTCTTGGCCAAAGAAATCGAGAAATTGTCCTCTGGAAGCATGTGGAAGTTGGTTTCTTCAATTGGAAATGAGATCTGTAGACAAGAAGAATTGACAATGAAGGTTTTTGTTAACCTCTAAAATTAGACTTCAAGACGTCTTTTGTTGGAAAATTTGAGATCAAACCAAACTATATGTATTCTAGTTTGGGGTATAATTCAATATTTTCCTCATTTGTTTCTCAACTTTCTCAAAAACACTGCCTTTTCCCCACTCGTGATCAACTGGGCTCAACACTTAGAAAAATTTTCAGTGTTTCCTGGCCCGTTTGAAGGGTGTTTTTTCGGGGGGCTTTAGGAGGCCTTCCCGATCTCCATTTTGGACATGCAACCTATGGATGGAAAGATCTTTGAGTGCAGTTTCACTCTCTAGTTTAAGTTTTTGGCTAATTTTGGTTACAAGTTTACGAAAAGTTCCCTTTTCTCTCTGGAGGTTGATCTGGAATTTCTAGGTTTGCTTTTTTTGGAGTTGCTTCTGAGGGCTTCTTTTGGGAACGATTCCGAGCTCTCTCCTCCTTCTCTCGTCTCCTCCCTCTCATCCCTTGAAAGACCTTGCTTCAGTGATCTTATCCCCTGATATAAGGGATTTTTGGTCAGCCTTTTGTCCACCTACCCAGCCTGTCAACAGGACTACTTCACCTACTCTACTGACTTAGCCAATTTTTTAACTTCTGCAGCTGTTGAGTGTGCGGACTTTGCTGCGACTTTCCCGTGCTGTCAGCGGCTTATCCCTGGCCAATTTCCATCCACTTGCACTACTATATATGGTCTTCCATCACGTGCAAATATCAAGCTAAATGAACGGCTGAGTGAGATATGGTGGGGCCACCAATATGTCTACTTAGCAGCTCCGAATTAAGACCTAATTGTGGGCTGGGTTTTGGTAACTAGTTTGAGTGCTTTAATCCATCAATTTGGCTACGGTTTTTTATCAATTAGCAAGTAAATATATAGTAGTTTAAGATATCAACCAGATTTTGCAATTGTGCCCACCCAATTTTGCAAGAAAGTCCTTCAAACTTAGCCATTTTCTTATCCGAAAATACCTAATTCAAGGCAAATTTAGTCTTTTTGGCTCGATTTGATTGATTCGAGTTGGCCCAAATTCAAATTCAACTTAATTGGTGACCAAGATGATGATTTACAGGCTCGGGCGCAAATTTTGCAAAATTTGCGAATTGGTCCCTCAACTTTTGGAAATTGCATTTTTGCCCCAACTTGCCATTTGAATTCCAATCTAACCTCCTAGGCTTGGCTAGTCACATTTAGATCATTGACCCCAACTTTTTTTTGTTTTCTTTTTTTTTTAGTCTTTTTTTTTTATATTTTCAATTTTTTTTAAGTAAAAACATCTTCCATTTAAAACACTATATTAAACACCTAGATAATCTATATGCCGGAATGAAATATTTTTGGACAAAAATTTAGGTGTCAACAACCCTAAAGCACGGTGAGAAGAATCAACTGCAAATCCAACAATAGGGTTGAGATTGATGAGGTTGTTTGTGAACTTTCAGCTAGTGGAACATGATGAGTAGAAAAATCAGCCTGTGGGTTGACGGTGGATTGTTTTTTAAATGAAATAGACAGCAAGCAAGCATTAATAAGAGCCTGTGGAACCAACCCAAAAAAAAACAAAAACAAAAACAAAAACATAACAAAACAAAACAAAACCAAACTACTCAATGCAACGCTACTGACAATAGTCAATCATCTCAGAATGCCGTCCAGCATTAGAGTTCATACCTAGTGCAAACAAAAGTCAGCATTAGAGTTGAGTGGTCAAAGTCAAACTAAGTGATAAGCTAACCAACTAAAATGCATTTAATGCATACCATTTTGCTCATCATAACTTATATCCCAACTATACTTGATTCAAAATTTAGTTGATGACAATGTTAACACAATGTGCTGTATTTCAACATAATAGACTTAGCTTATGCATAAAAGTGCAGACCTTTGGAAGCTACAGTTACTTTAGAGTCTAGATTTGTGTCCCTCTTCAAGTGTGATAGATGTTACACGATATTTGAACCTCATGTATAGAAACTTGCAATTGTAAAGGCGAATTTAAGCCATCAAATAGTTGGCATTCCAGCTCATGTCATTCAATCAGCTTACATACTGTGTTTGCACAGAGGACGTACACTAGTATCAAAAATCGATATCATCAGAACATATTGTAGATTCAGCAAAAAGTTGTCATGAGGACATAATCATGTTACACGTGTACACAGCTTGCAGCATTAAGTACAGGTAGCTAAGAAGCTCCTTAATGTTTCCAGACAGCATTACTAGATCGATGAGATGAGCAAAATACTTCTGCCTGAGTTGTACATATGGGTAACCAATAAAAGACAGAAAGTGGGCAGGCTTTGAGAAAGAGAGTATTTCATACCACACTTGATTGTTCTCATCCAACTCAATCGAAAAACTCTCTTCCTCAGCCTACAACAAAATGAAATGCTCACATTATTATTTAAGAAGCTTGATGTTCTACTAATAAAACTTGGTCATATGTCCGAAAATACATTTTTGATAGGAGAAACTGAGAGGTACACCTGGTTTGCCGTTTCAAATAATTGAAACAAACTCTGCAAACACTGACGAGTAATATATGACAAAAGGTTCTTATCAAGATTTAAAGGTAATGAAAAAACATGACAAATGGAAGATTTGAAGGTTGTCAATCTCTAGGCTTGTCAGAAGGCCAAGATGGCTCATCAATAATCAAAGGGCGCAGCATTATGAAATCACGACGACCCAATTGATAAGCCCATTGTTGTCATCAGCCTAAGAGCTGTGACGAGATGAGCTTAATATCCACGCAACTTCGTGTTCGTAGAGGTCTAATAAATGCTAGCATTATTGTATTTGCCACAACTTTTAGACGATAAGAACTCAAATCTGTAGCCAGAGAGGAGCTGCCAACTAGACTGAAGCAATGACAACTTCCGTACGAGACAATATTGGAAAAATTAAATATACTTAAAACAGTTTGCTTAGAAGGGGGTGAGGGAGGAGACTATGCATGCACCCAATGCACATATTAGATAGTAGAGCAACTGATTAGAAAAGATATGGATAATAATTAGTCTGCTGCCATGGCTTATGATTCCTTATGCTTTATCTTTGACAATTAGACAACGATCTTTCAGCTTGTAAGGATAAGAAGGCAGCAGAGAAGTTAACTGCTTAATTAGGATACATACTAGAGATATAGTCCACTGTCATGTCTCCCTAAGCAAAATGTATATCGAAAACTTCAGAGAAGAAAAGCTCATGCTACTGAATCCCCACTACAACTTGCAAACTAAGGTAACAGCAGCAAAACATACTGCACAGAAGAACAAAGAACCAAAATGAAAACTCAAGACATGCTTATAGATGACAAGAACAGTGACCAAGGATAATCATATGGAATTCCACAAATCATGCAAAATCAACTCAAGGGTTATCCATGAGATGCAAAATAGCTTGATGAATAACATAGTATCAGTTGCCCAAATTACTATACTGAACATCAAGGAATAGTTCAACGACCACATTAAATGAATTAGACTTTTTAAATCCGATATTGCATACAAGACAAAATTTAGGGACTGAGTATCATTCTCCTAGATAAAAATTTTATTTTTTGAGTAATCTTAATAACATTTTTTTTTTCTGGAAATAAAAATTTAATCATATTTATATCTAGATTCTGGAATGAGAACCGCATTCCAAAGACTACAAACGTAAGTGCATTTAAAAGGGGCATGACAAGCTATCCATCCCCATACTACCAATATCCTAATCGCCCTTCTTCATCAACGCAATAAACCAATCCGGAAGTCAGAATAGTCCGCCCACTTGAGGCTACGATTCGCCAAGTTGAACACCTCAAAGTTGACGCAATTAATCTCCGCGCGGTAGATGCAATTCCCCTCACCATGCCCGTCGAGCTCGCGTGCCGAGACGGCGAACGAGCAGCGGCGGTTGCAGAGAAAGAAAGCCGAATCGCCCAAGCTCCTCACCTCCTCCCATCTCGCACGTCGCTGGTCCAATCTAAAGACTTCATAATGACTTGTCTTTTCCGGCGAGCCACCGCTACACGGACCATCGCTAATGTATCTGCACACTACGTAAAGATCCCCGCCCGATACCACCAAATGCCTCGAAAAGCAGGAAAAGCAGTCGAAGCGGCGACCACCAATGTCGTAGATCGGCAGTGAGAAACTTCGAAGTCTGAAAGATGTATGAAGCCGCAAAATCTGCCCGTCAGAATCGACGACCCAGACTTTGCCATCATACACCACGATGTCGCTATAACGACGGCGCCGTCGGCCATCAACATAACGACGGCGCCGACGGCCATCAACAAAACGACGGCGCCGTCGGCCATCAACAACTAAATAGCTCCAATTCTCATCCCCGTATTTCCAACAACCTAATTGCCCACCTCTATCAATGAAATAAACCGAACATTGATCTGAATCAGAACCTGCGCCATCCGGATGCATCACTGCTTTCTGTACACCTTGAAAGAGGCCTCCGGTTGGACCCTCGAGCGTGTATTGCCTACAGATTTCAACCATTCGGGATTGGCGAGAATCGAGTACCTTCGGGAACTTGTGGAGCATGTGCGCGATCTTCCGCTGCGAGTAGAGGCTGCGGATCCGCATACGCCCGGGCTTCGACGACTCCTCGAGCATCAGCAGCCACCGCGGGCGGCCGGAGCCGGCGGCTCCGTCCGGCGTCTCGAGGGCGTAGACCGCGCTCGCGCGGAGGAAGAGGTCGGGCTGGATTCGGAGAGGGAATCGCGAGGCCTCGCGGCGGGGGGGCGCGGGGATCGCGGAGCGGAAGGAAGAGCAGACGCTACGGAACCGGAGGACGTCCATGCGGGTGTCGAGACGATTGCCGATCTCGTAGAGAATATCCGTAGGAAGGTCGGGGCATGAGCCCCTTTCGGTCGGATCCATGGGAGCTCAATTGCGTTTTCTGCACGGATGATCGCGGATGTCGGAAGAAGAAAAGAAGAAGAAGAAATCGGGAACTTTTACCGAAGTACGTCTTCATCGTATGCCATAAATATCTGGGATGTTTTTCTAAATTTAATTTATATCAAAAATAACTTGTCCATTCACACCTTAAAGTAATCAAAACGACAATTTATCATCCTTTATTACTTTTTATTTTTTATTTTTTTCATATTTGTTATGTTAATAATGGAGAAGAAAAGACACTATCACCAACATATTTGAAACACCTTCCATTTTCCATCGTAAATATTTGATTTGATTTTGAGTGTAGAATCAGACCAAAAGATTCTTTCGTTTTAGCTTTACCTTGCATTTTGTATTTTTGCTGTTACCTTGCTTCATCCACTTCTTCGTATTTCCTCAAGACAAATCAACCATTTGAATCTCACGAGCCTCTTGAGAATGGTCGCTCGGTCTTACAAGAAGGATCAAGGATGCTCGAGCTACATTTTTCCGATTCCAGCATATACAAGACATTATTTTTTTTAGGCATTTACATTGTGTAATTCAAAGAATCAGAGTGGCAAGCAACATTCTCAATGAATACCCAATGAAATTGAAAATAAAAAAGGAAATAGGCTGGTCCAAATAGACTCTAGAATTGAATAGGAAGAGCAAGCGACATTGAGCTCCCGGAGGGGGCCATTGAACGCGAAGGGCATGGTGGAGGTTAGGGGAGTCGCAAAGGTCGAGGACAATGTGGAGGTGGGAGGAGTTGTCGCAAGCATTGGGAATGCAGAGGAATTTTGGGAGAGGGGAAAGGAGGCAGCGGGAGTAAAAGCCGTGGGCTTGACCACGGCGGAGGAAGCAGAGGAGGGATCGACAGGCTCCCGGCGGTTCAACTATATCGCTTCCCTAATTAATATATACACTGGAGAGGATTGTTACCATTTAGCAGTTTTCTCCCTTCTTCACCAACACTCCAAAGATTGGATCCTCCATCATCATCGATAATCTAAAGAATCACACTATCATCTAGATAATAACATCGGTCAATCACTTGCTCTGTTATCGATGTTCCCATGTTGGCTCAATCATGATAATAAAAGCATTTGAAAAATGTGAAAAGTGAACCCCACTTGGACACATGAGAATTAACTAATGGATTGGAGTATGGCATACTTGACATTATTGAAAAATGCAACCTCCCACTTCGAACCTTCGTCGAAATGCTCAGTGCCGACCAATTGTCCACCATCTTTCAATTCCAAACACATAAAGTAACTAAATGATTCATGGCGGCTGACTCCAAAAGTTTGGCAAGATCAAGCACCCATACGAGGCGAGAGGTCTAAGCATCTAGCCACAGCACCATCCAACACCAATTTAGTTCGATCGCAACGATACTTTTTCTAGGTGGCATAAGCTGTCTACATAGTTAAGCTAGATTGCTTTGTGGCTTATCACATCCATATTCAACAGCACCTTGTGTGGATCGTGATGAATCGAGGCATGATAAATGAAATCTAGTTGAGAAGCTTGGATAAGCAAGGATAGGTCTTAAGTCTGTGTACTCTCATTTGGAAGAAAAAGTTGCTGGAATGATCTCTCAAACATTCTCGAGCACGCCTTTGGGAACCGTCAATCCAAAATCAGATTCTTCCAATTTCTAGCAATTTTATTGTCATCAAGGCAAAGTTTTCAGTCAAGTTACTCCCCACATACCAATTTAAAAGGCACCGAAGGTGAAGCATTGTCGTTGATAGGGAAGCAAAAGGGTAAGGAAGTCGAGCAATAAAGTGAAAGCAAGGTAGGGGTGAGCAATTTTAAATTCCGTACAGGTTCCACCTGAAATTTAGAACTTGCCCGTTGAAATAGGTTCCTAATTTTTTAGAACTTGAAATCTATCATACATACTTTAGAACCTAAAATATACCCCGTCATAAGTTCCAAGATCAATTTTAGGGTCTATCCAAATTCTACTTATATTATTATTTGAGCATGATTATAATTCACTAACTATAACTTATATTTATACACACAAAAATATTAACATTAATAAAATAAAAATCTTAATCATAAAATAGAAACTCAGATTAATACTTTCAAATTATACACTTATCATCAAACAACATGGCATATTGGAGGAATGTTTGAAGATATGGATCAAGAAAAACATTAAACTTATTCAATATTCTAGGTTACAAGTTTCCACATTTCTCTAATTAAGAACCTAAAACTTACCCGTCGAAATAGGTTTTTCATGAAACCTACCCTACATATCTTAGAACTTAGAACCTACAGGTTTTTATCAATCCAATTCTCAAGTTCCTGATTTACTCTGGAACCATGCTCACCCTAATGCTCACCCTAAAGCACAGTAAGAATCAATGAGGGTGTTTGTGAACTTTCGGCTAATGGACCATGATGAGTAGAAAAATCAGCCAGTAGGTTGACGGTGGATTGTTTTTGAAATGAAATAGACAGCAAGCAAGCATTAATAAGAGCCTGTGGAACCACCCCCCAACTAAAAAAACAAAACAAAACTACTCAATGCAGCGCTACTGGGAATAGTCGATTGTCTAGAATGCCGTCCAGCATTAGAGTTCAGATGTAGTGGAAACAAAAGTAAGCATTAGAGTTGAGTGGTCAAAGTCAAACTGAGTTGACCAACTAAAGTGCCTTTAATGCATACCATTTTGCTCATCATAACTTATATCCCAACTATACTTGATTCAAAATTTAGTTGATGACAATATTAACACGGTATGCTGTATTTCAACAAAATAGACTTAGCTTATGCATAAAAGTGCAAACTTCTAGAAGCTACAATTACTTTAAAGTCTAGATTGATGTCCCTCTTCAAGTGTGATAGATGTTACACAATATCCAAACCTCATGTATAGAAACTTGCAATGGTAAAGAAGAATTTAAGCCATCAAATAGTTGGCATTCCAGCTCATGTCATTCAATCAGCTTACATACTGTGTTTGCACAGAAGAAGACGTACACTGGTATCAAAAATCAATATCATCAGAACATATTGCAATTTAGCAAAAAGTTGTCATGAGGATATAATCATGTTACACTTGTACACAGCTTGCAACATTTAGTATAGGTAGCTAAGAAGCTCCTAAATGTTTCCGGACAGCATTACTAGATTGATGAGCAAAGTACTTCTGCCTGAGCTGTACATATGGGTAACCAATGAAAGACAGAAAATGGGCAGGCTTTGAGAAAGAGAGTATTTCATACCACACTTGATTGTTCTCGTCCAACTCAATCGAAAAGCTCTCTTCCCCAGCCTGCAGCAAAATGGAATGCCACATTATTATTTAAGAAGACTTGATGTTCTACGAATAAAACTTGGTCATATGCCCAAAAATACATTTTAGACAGGAGAAACTGAGAGTTACACCTGGTTTGCCATGTCAGATATTTGAAACAGAATTTGCAAACACTGCCTAGTAATATGTGACAGAAGGTTCTTATCAAGATTTAAAGGTAATAAAAGAAAAACATGACAAATGGAAGATTTGAAGGTTGTAGATCTCTAGTCTTGTCAGAAGACCAAGATGGCTCATCAATAATCAAAGGACGCAGCATTATGAAATCACGATGACCCAATTGATAAGCCCATTGTTGTCATCAGCCTAAGAGCTGTGAAGAGATGAACTTAATATCCACGCAACTTTGTATTTGTAGAGGTCTAATAAATGCTAGCATTATTATATTTGCTACAACTTTCAGACGATAAGAACTAAAATCTGTGGCCGGAAAGGAGCTGCCAACTAGACTGAAGAAATGACAGCATCTGTATGAGACAATATTGGAAAAATTAAATATGCTTGAACAGTTCGCTTAGGGGGTGAGGGAGGACACTATGCATGCACCCAATTCGCATATTCAACAGTAGAGCAACTAATTAGATTCCTTATGCTTCATTTTGACAATTAGATAACAAGCTTTCAGCTGGTAAGGATAAGAAGGCAGCAGAGAAGTTAACTGCTTAATTAGGATACATATTAGGAATATAGTCCACTGTCATGTCTCCCAAGCAAATAGTATATTGACAACTTCAGAGAAGAAAAGCTCCTGGTACTGAATCCCACTACAACTTGCAAATTAAGGTAACAGCAGCAAAACAAACTGCACAGAAGAACAAAATACCAAATGAAAACTCAAGACATGCTTGTAGATGATAGGAAGAGTGACCAAGGATAGTCATATGGAATTCCGCAAATCATACAAAATCAACTCAAGGGTTATCCATAAGATGCAAAATAGCTTGACGAATAACATAGTGTAGGTCGCCCAAAAGACATTCGACGCTATTTCAAGCTAAAATTGACATATGCATCTCAGCATATGCAAGAGTTCAAAAAATTCTCATAGGTCATGAAAGAAGAAGGTATAAGAAGTGTAAAAGCCAGAATTCATCATAAGCATCATTACAAAAAATCATTATAACCAGGAAGCCACAAGATAACGTTTATTAACATTTGAGCCACACTTATTCATATAAGTACCCATGTTGCACTTGAGGTCAAAGGAAGTTACCAACCAGCAGGTGACCTTTAAGTGTACCACCACCGAAACAAAAGGAAGCCCCGCCCAAAGCCCCGCCCTTCTTAGACTTCTGGCTTTCATTTACAAAGACCACTTCCAGAGGCATCACGAGCCAAGGCAGAAACTCCTTCACACAAGCACAAAATTTCACCCCATTCTGAACTCGAGTCTTGGGATCAACAAATGCCCAGTTCAACCCGAAATGCCTACAAATGCAATCAAGTCTAAGGACAGGAATGTAAACCTGCACAAGACTTTGCCTACACTGAACATATGAACAGACCTCCAACTCTGAAGAGCATTCTTGCCTTTTTCATAGGTATCATGACCAGATCCAACTAAAACACGGGCATGGTTGAGTAAGAACCCATCATTGTGGAGTTCACGATCCTCCTTGAGGATCGACACAGCCTTTGCCGTCGCCCCTCTGTATTTAGCATCATAGTTGAAGGGACCAGACCTGAATGATCCATACATAACACATTATCATAAATGGGTGAATCACACAAGTAAATTTAGTTTCCACTTCTGCAAAAGAACATAGGCGCAAGATCTTTTAAAAGCACGATAGACAGAAAAAAACCAAAACCAGAGTTAATCTTACTTGTGAATGCATTGCTTCTGTTGTTCTGCAGAAGGTCGAGACCAGAACAAGAAAACCATTCCCAAATACCTACACACGTTTTAGAGTACAGGAACAATTCCTTTCAAACACCCATCAGAATCATGCCGACTCGGTTCAAACTAATAACAAAACGAACAAGCAGCCAAGCCTTGGTGAGTCGGCCAATTCAATTCGAAAAACTAAAAGGGATGCCAGAAAAATCTCAATTTAAGGACATGTGACATGTCTCTCACAAAGCATAAATTTCCACAACTTCGGCTAACAAAATACCGAGGATTGCTAATTACGCCATGGGTTGAATCTCCATACATAAGCCACTAATCTCCATGGCCGAAAGTTCAATAGTATCGTAAATTTACGTCCCGCATGTCCATCGGTTCGTTCATTCAAACAAGCAGTGAAACAACACTCGATTCACCAAATTGGAGGACGTTAAAAAAAGAAAAAAAAATGCATTATCAGCTCAATAAAAGCAAAAGGACAGTACGATAAACCACTACCTTCTAATGGGTGATTGCACTCACGTTTGGAGCAAAGTTCAGAAGATTGGCGTCTGAATCAAAGCGCAATCGCTTTCCGCGAGCAAATTCGATCGCCACCCCTTTCCGGAAAATTCTCTCTCTACCCCGCCGCTCCCTCTACTTTCCGCGGACGGCGAAGACGGCGGGAAGGAGAAGGAGGAGAAGAAGATGGAGGTTAAGCGAGAAAACGAAGAGAAACCGGGAGGGGTCTCTCGATCAGTGCGATGGAACCAGCTGATGAAGCTCTCTCTAGTTTCTCTATCTAGAGGTCGAAGGTGTGGAAACGAAGAGGGAGAGTACTCGCGTCTGTTTCCATAGGCTCGTTCATTTAATATCCATATATCTCAATCTTTTTTATTTTTAGAACTCATCATATGTGCTTTGAAAAATAAGATTTGATTTATTAACGATATATTTAAATAAATATAAATTCATAAATTAGTTGTGTACCTATTTTGGCACCTCCAGAACGAATTGAAACTGGCAAACTGAAGAGGAGCAGAATCTTCTTTTTTCGATCAAGGAAAAGTAAAAGAACAGAGAGTGCGGATGAATTGGCATCACTGAAATCAGCTCAGGTTCAGACCCAATACATGAAAAAGCCCAACTGCCCAACTTTGTCACTGCAATTCAGAGGTTTCGTGTGTTAGTCTTACGGTGAGGGGTTAAGTTAAAAAAAAAAAAAAATCGATTTTTTGGGGCGC
Source organism: Eucalyptus polyanthemos subsp. polyanthemos (assembly GCA_017140185.1). Lineage (NCBI taxonomy): Eukaryota > Viridiplantae > Streptophyta > Magnoliopsida > Myrtales > Myrtaceae > Eucalyptus > Eucalyptus polyanthemos. Next base: position 35,738,459 of record CM029466.1, on the reverse strand, counting down.
TTAGCATTAAAAAAAATTAATAATTGAACAAATTAAAGAAGGAAAAAGTCAGCCAATTTGCCACGCCACAGTTCACCAATTTGGGTGATGGACTGACAGGTGTATATACGATTATTACCAAAACCATCTATAAAGTTTTAAGCCACGGGAATAGCATAATGTCGTCATATAATTCACTCTCAAGTGAATAAACGTCTTTCGTTGGGACTATCATAGTTTCGTCATATCGTGTTAAAAAAAATGACATGCTAATTCGATTACTTAAACATGTCAAATGGTGTATCAACAGTTTAAGTAGGTAACCTATAAGAAACGATCGAATCTTCTTCTTTCTTTCGAACTGAAGCCTAGTTCACTTTCGCATCGTGTCATGTCAAGAGTTGTTGACTTTATGGAGCCATCCTACTAATAATTTCTAGGGAGTGATATGTTTTGACACTGATGGTATGTAATTCAAGGAAAAACGATAATAAAAGTAGAACTTTATCTAAGGTTATATTGTATTGATGTTGGTGCTATTTTAAGTAAGATCAAGCATAATCCAAGGTATATCTTGAAATTGGACTAGACTAACATTAATTCAAAGAATCGATGTCTCGAGCAACACTATCAAGGAATACCAAATGAAATGGAATATTAAAAAGAAATTGGTTGTTTTTTGTATAGGCTTTGAAACCGGACCAAATCGATAAGGTCGGTTCCAAAATCAGTATTGGAGTCTATAGATAAGTTCCAAGTTCAAAAAATTAATCAACAATCCCAACAAAATAGGTTTCCCTAAAATCACTCGCCCCTAACTTTAAGTCTTAACTATTTTCATTAAGATACATCGTAACAATACTAATATATATATTTTAATGACCGTGGAACGACCTTGTGACCTACAGCAACTACACGTAAACCATGGGGGTACTAGCGCAGGGATCCACCTCCCACGACTCCCTACTTTAGTCAGGCATCATGACAAGTTGGGGAATCGAACCTCGGCCTTGCGTGTGGCCAGCATACGATTCCACCAACTTGGCCACCACGGGGTGGGTATATATATATATATATTGATATTCATACTTAATTTAATCTAAATATTGTTCCTAAACTTTTAAATATATATAAAAAAATCAATCTTTGGTGTTTTCTCATTTAATTTTGTTAAATTTGTGTGCTTTAAAACTCTACGATTAATCATCCAAAAATATGATATGAAATAAAACACATAAACTCAACTAAATTTAATGAAGAAAATACGAAACGCCAAAGCTTGAAAAATTTATCGGTGTAAAACATCATGAACAAGATCTAACAAGATTTTATCTGTTTTCAATCTATATCCCAAATCAACAACAAAAAATATGGTGCTACCTTTTTATCATCTTTTTTTCATGTAAGTATATTTCACTTTATGTTTTCCACACCAGGAGAAATGGAGATGATGAGCCAAGGGCAATAATATGATTTTAAAACTTGCGAATAATACTAAGAGTTCGCAATAATTCAAGAACTTATGGTAACCTTTTCATTTTTATTTTTTTGTGGTCGAAATAACCTTTTCATTTGTTTGATTAATAAAATTACTACACTAAACATTAAGAAATAATTTGACAACCACATTAAACGAATTAGACCTTTTAAATCTGACATTGCATACAAGACAAAATTTAGGGACTATGTATAATCATTCCCCTAGATACAAATTGTATTTTTCGCGTTCATTCTAGAGTAATCTTAATAAAAAAAATCTGGAAATGAAAACTTAATCATATTTATATCTAGATTCTGGAACGAGAACCGCATTCCAAAGACTACAAACGTAAGTGCATTCAAAAGGGGCATGACAAGCTGCCCGTCTATCTCCATACTACCAATACCCTAATCGCCCTTCTTCATCAACGCAATAAACCAATGCGGAAGTCAGAATAGTCCGCCCACTTGAGGCTACGATTCGCCAAGTTGAACACCTCAAAGTTGATGCAACGAATCTCCGCGCGGTAGATGCAATTCCCCTCGCCATGCCCGTCGAGCTCGCGCGCCGGGACTGCGAACGAGCAGCAGTTGCAGAGAAAGAAAGCGGAATCGTCCAAGCTCCTCACCTCCTCCCATCTCGCACGTCGCTGATCCAACCTAAAGACTTCATAATGACTCGTCTTTTCCGGCGAGCCACGGCCACATGGACCATCGCTAGTGTATCTGCACACTACGTAAAGATCACCGCCCGATACCACCAAACGCCTCGAAAAGCAGGAAAAGCAGTCGAAGCGGCGACCACCAATGTCGTAGATCGGCAGTGAGAAACTTCGAAGTCTGAAGGATGTCTGAAGCTGCAAAATCTGCCCGACGGAATCAACGACCCAGACTTTGCCATCATACACTACGATGTCATCATACTCGTCGTCGATGTCGCTGCCATCAACCTCTAATAGCTCCAATTCTCATCCCCGTATTTCCAACAACCTAATTCCCCGCCTTCATCAATGAAATAAACCGACCATTGATCTGAATCAGAACCTACGCCATCCGGATGCATCACTGCTTTCTGTGCACCTTGAAAGAGGCGGCCTTTGGTTGTATAGCTATAATGGAGCGTGTATTGTCTACAGATTTCAACCATTCGGGATTGGCGAGAATCGAGTACCTTCGGGAACTTGTGGAGCATGTGCGCAATCCTCCGCTGTGAGTAGAGGCTGAGGATCCGCATACAACCGGGCTCCGCCGACTCCTCGAGCATCAGCAGCCACCGCGGGCGGCCGGAGCCGGCGGCTCCGTCCGGCGTCTCGAGGGCGTAGACCGTGCTCGCGCGGAGGAAGAGGTCGGGCTGGATTCGGAGAGGGAATCGCGAGGCCTCGGGGCGGCCGGGCGCGGGGATTGCGGAGCGGAAGGAAGAGCAGACGCTACGGAACCGGAGGACGTCCATGCGGGTGTCGAGACCATTGCCGATGAGGGCCATTCGGTAGGATCCCATGGGAGCTCTCTTGCGTTTTCTGCACGGATGATCGCGGATGTCGCCAGAAGAAGAAGAAGGAGAAGAAATCGGGATGTTTTGCCGAAGTAAGTCTTTATCACATGCCATACGTATCTGGGATGTTTATCTAAATTCAATTTATATCAAGTTAACTTATCCAACAATAATTTCAGTTCATATCTTTAAGTAATCAAAACAACAATTCATCATCCTCCATTACTTTATTTTATATTTTTTTTTTCATCCATATTTGTTATGTTAATATTGGAGAAAAAAATACATTATCATCAACATGTTTTAAACACCTTCCATATTCCATGATTTGATTTCAGGTGCAGAATCGGACCGGAAGATCGTCATTCTCTCCTTTCAGTTTTTCCTTGCATTTTGTATTTTCGTTGTTACCGCTACGACCATCGCCTCTAATTTCTCTCTCTCGCTCTTTCTTTTGCTTCCTCCACTTCTTTGCATTTCCTCAACACGAATCAACCATTCGAATCTCACGAGCCCCTTGTAGATTGGTTGCTCAGCCTTACAAAAAGGATCAAGGATGCTTGAGCTACATTTTTCTAATTCTAGCATATACAGGAGGTTTTTTTTTTTTTTAAAGGCATTTACATTGTGTAATTCGAAGAATTGGAGACGCAAGCAACATTCTCAATGAATAGGATTCATTGAATACCAAATGAAATTGAAAATAAAAAAGGGAAATTGGCTAGTCCTGAGTAGACTCTAGAATCGAATAGGAAGAGCATGTGACATTGAGCCCCTGGAGAGGGCCACCGAACATGAGTGTGGTGGAGGTTGCGGGAGTCACATAGGTCGAGGACAATGTGGAGGTGGGAGGAGTCATCACAGGCATTGTGAATGCGGAGGAATTTTGGGAGAGGGGTAAGGAGGTAGAGGACCTTGGGCTCCATAAGGAGACAGCAGGAGTCAAACCCGTGGGCTTGACCACGGCGGAGGGAGCAAATAAGGGATCGAGGGGCTCCCAGCGGCTCAACCATATCGCTTCCCTAATTAATATATACACTGGAGAGGATTATTACCATTTAGCAGTTTTCTCCCTTCTTCACCAACACTCCAAGATTTGGATCCTCCATCATCATCGATAATCTTTAGAATCCCATCATCATCTTAATAATAACATCGGTCAATCACTTACTATGATATCATTGTTCCCATGTTGGCTCAATTGTGATAATAAAAGCATTTGAAAAATATGAAAAGTGAACCTCACCTGGACACGTGAGAATTAACTAATGGATTGGAGTATGGCATATCCGACATTATTGGAAAATGCAACCTCCCACTTCGAACCTTCATCGAAATGCCCAGTGCCAGCCAATAGTCCACCATCTTTCAATCCCAGACACATGTAACTAAATGATTCATGGGGGTTGACTCCAAAAGTTTGGCGAGATTGGGCACCCTAACGAGGCAAGAGGTCTAAGCATCTAGCCATAGCACCATCCAACACCAGTTTAGTTTGATCATGACGATACTCTTTCCATGCAGCATAAGTTGTCTACATAGTTAAGCTAGATATCACATCCATGTTCAGCAACACCTCGTGTGGACCATGGATGAATCAAGGCATGATAAATGAAATCTAGTTGAGAAAGCTTGAATAAGCAAGGATAGGTCTTAAGTTTGTGTACTCTTATTTGGAAGAAAAAGTTTTTGGAATGATCTCTCAAACTTTCTCCAACGCTATCTCTGGGAACTGTCAATCCAAATTCAAATTCTTCCATTTTCTAGCAGTTTAATTCTCATCAAGGTAGAGTTTTCAATTATACCAATATAAAAGGCACCGAAGGTGAAGCATTGTTATTGATAGGGAAGCAAAAGGGTAAGGAAGCCGAGCAATAGAGTGAAAACAAGGTAGAGGTGAATAGTTCTGAATTTCGTATAAGTTCCACCTAAAACCTGGAACTTACTTGTTGAAATAAGTTCCTCATTTTTTAGAACTTAGAATTTGTCATGCATATCCTAGAACTTGAAATCTACCCTATCACAGGTTTCAGGATCAGTTCTAAAGTCTACCCAAGTTCCACTTATATTATTATTTGAGTGATTACAGCTCACGACTATAATTTATATTTATAAAAACGAAAGTATGAACATTAATAAAGTAAAAGAACTTAGTCATAAAATAGATGGATTAGTGCTTCTAAATTATACACTTATCATCGAACGACATGTCATATCGGAGGATTGCATGAAGACATAGACCAAGAAAAACATTAAAACTTATTTCGGATTATAAATTACGGGTTCCAGGTTTCTCTAACTAAAAACCTTGAACTTACCCATCGAAATAAGTTTCTCATTTTTTTAAATCTGAAACCTAGCCTACATATTATAGAACTTAGAAACCACACGTTTTCACCAATTCGATTCTCAAGTTCCTAGTTCTACTCTAGAACCATGCTCATCCCAAAGCAAGGTAAGACAAAGCAAGGTAAGAATCGACTACATATCCAAAGATAGGGTTGAGATTGATGAGGTTGTTTGCGAACTTTCGACTAGTGGACCATGATGAGTAGAAAAATAAGCCTACGGGTTGATGGTGGATTGTTTTTGAAATGAAATAGACAACAACCATGCGAGCCTGTGGAACCACCCAAAAAAAAAAATCAAAAAACAAGACTAGACAAAACAAAACTGCTCAATGCAACGCTAGAGGCAATAGTCATCGCCTACAGATGCAACGATAGGGTTGAGATTGATGAGGTTGTTTGCGAACTTTCAGCTAGTGGACCATGATTAGTAAAAAAATAAGCCTGCGGGTTGATGGTGGATTGTTTTTTAAATGAAATAGACAGCAACCAAGCATTAATGAGAGCCTGTGGAACCACCCAAAAAAAAAAAAAATCAAAAAACAAGACAAGACAAAACAAAACTGCTCAATGCAACGCTACACGCAATAGTCGATCGTCTCATAATACCGTCCAACATTAGAGTTTAGATGTAGTGGAAACAAAAGCCAGAATTAAAGTTGAGTGGTCAAAGTCAAATTGTGTGATAAGTTGACCAACTAAAATGCCTTTAATGCATACCATTTTGCTCATCATAAGCTATTTTGCATCTCATGAATAATCCTTGAGTTGATTTTGTAGGATTTGCGAAATTCCATATGACTATCCCAACAAAGTAGACTAAAATCACTTGCCCCTAACTTTAAGCCTAACTGTTTTCATTAAGATACATGGTAACAATACTAATATATCTATTGATATTCATACTTAATTTAATCTAAATATTGTTCCTAACTTTTTAAATATATATAAAATCAATCTTTGGTGTTTTCTCATTTAATTTTGTTAAATCTGTGTACTTTGAAACTCTGTGGTTAATCATCCAAAAATATGATAAATAAAACACATAAACTTAACTAAATTTAAAGAAGAAAATACGAAACACCAAAGCTTGAAAAATTTATCGGTGTAAAACATCATGGACAAGATCTAACCAAATTTTATCAGTTTTCAATCTATATCCCAAATCAACAACAAAAAAAATATGGTGCTACCTTTTTATCATCTTTTTACATATTGTTATAGTTCCATGTAAGTATATTTCTCCTTATGTTTTCTACACCAGGAGATGGGCTAAATTTTGGGCAATAATATGATTTTAAAACTTGCGAATAATACTAATTTATTGGACTTTATTACTAAAAATCGAGAGATTAGAAACTAGATTGCACATTTCGCAATAACTCATGAACTAACGGTGACTTTTTCATTTGTTTGATTAATAAAATTACTACGCTGAACATTAAGAAATAGTTCGATGACCACATTAAACGAATTAGACCTTTTAAATCTGACATTGCATACAAGACAAAATTTAGGGACTATGAGTATCATTCCCCTGGATATAAATTGTATTTTTCGCGTTCATTCTAGAGTAATCTCAATAACATTATTTTTTATGTAAATAAAAATTTGATCATATTTACATCTAGATTCTGGAATGAGAACCGCATTCCAAAGACTGCAAACGTAATAAGTGCATTTACAAGGGGCATGACAGGCTGTCCGTCTATCCCCATACTTACCAATATCCTAATCGCCAAGCAATAAACCAACACGGAAGTCAGAATAGTCCGCCCACTTGAGGCTACGATTCGCCAAGTCGAACACCTCAAAGCTGTTGCAATTTTTTTCCGCGCGGTAGATGCAATTCCCCTCGCCATGCCCGTCGAGCTCGCGTGCCGAGACGGCGAACGAGCAGCGGCGGTTGCAGAGAAAGAAAGCGGAATCGCCCAAGCTCGTCACCTCCTCCCATCTCGCACGTCGCTGATCCAATCTAAAGACTTCATAGTGACTCGTCTTTTCCGGCGAGCCACGGCTGCATGGACCATCGCTAGTGTGTCTGCACACTATGTAAAGATCACCGCCCGATACCACCAAACGCCTCGAAAAGCAGTCGAAGAGGCGACGCCGGCAACCGCCAATGTCGTAGATCGGCAGTGAGAAACTTCGAAGTCCGAAAGATGTCTGAAGCTGCAAAATCTGCCCGACGGAATCGACGACCCAGACTTTGCCATCATACACTCCGACGTCGCTATAACGACAGCGCCGTCGGCCATCAACAACTAAATAGCTCCAATTCTCATCCCCGTGTTTCCAAAAACCTAATCGCCCGCGTTCGTCGATGAAATAAACCGAACACTGATCCGAATCAGGACCTACGCCATCCGGATGCATCACTACTTTCTGTACACCTTGAAAGAGGCGGTCTCTGGTTGTACCGCGATAATCGAGCGCGTATTGCCTACAGATTTCAACCATTCGGGATTGGCGAGAATCGAGTACCTTCGGGAACTTGTGGAGCATGTGCGCGATCCTCCGCTGCGAGTAGAGGCTGAGGATCCGCATGCGCCCGAGCTCCAACTCCTCGAGCATCAGCAGCCACCGCGCGCGCCCGGAGCCGCCGGCGCCGTCCGGGGTCTCGAGGGCGTAGACCGTGCTCGCGCGGAGGAAGAGGTCGGGCTGGATTCGGAGAGGGAATCGCGAGGCCTCGGGGCGGCCGGGCGCGGGGATCGAGGAGCGGAAGGAAGAGCAGACGCTGCGGAACCGGAGGACGTCCATGCGGGTGTCGAGACGATCGCCGATCATGGAGAGAATCTCCGTAGGAAGGTCGGGGCATGGGCGCCTTTCGGTTGGATCCATGGGAGCTCTCTTGGCGTTTTCTGCACGGGCGATCGCGGAGACGAAGAAGAAGAAATCGTACTGTGGAAGACTTGCGAAGGAGGGTTTGTGCTTCGCGGGCCTGCAAATTAGAGTTGGCCCATTTCGAATATCTGGGTCTGGCCCATTATTTGAGAGGAGCAAATCAAGTTGCGGCCTGAGTTATCAAGGCTTATTTCCGAGGGCCGTGTTTTTTGTAACGAAGAAACTACTTCAAGTAACCGAGCCCAAAATAAATGAAGGGGGTACTTTTTTTTTTTTTTTCAATTTTAATAACGAAATTTCATTCGAATATATTTCAAATTTTTCCATTCAATTTTAATCAGGAATATTGAAAAATTTAATCTTTTCTTGTTCGTGCCGAAGTGAGATGTTTTCTAAATTTAATTCATACTAAATTATATTATCCAACAATAATTTCAATTCATATCTTAAAGTAAATATTAATATTGGAGAAGAAAAGACATTACCATCAACACGTTTCAAACACCTTTCGTTTTCCATTTTAAATATTTGAGTTGATTTCGGGTGTAGAATTGGACCGAAAGACCCTCACTCTCTCCTCTTAGTTTTACCTTGTTTTTTGTAGTTTTGTTATTATCGCTACCGCCTCTAGTTTCTCTCTCTCACTCTTTGGTTTGTTTCGTCCTCTTCTTCGCATTTCCTCGGCACAAATCAACCATTCGAACCTCACGAGCCTCTCGTAGATCAGTTGCTCTGCCTTACAAAAATGATCGAGGATGCTCGAGCTACATTTTTCCAATTCTAGCATATACAAGAGGTTTTTTGGAGGAATTTACGTTGTATAATTCGAAGAATTAGAGTTGCGAGCAACATTCTCAAGGAATACCAAATGAAATCAAAAATAAAAAAGAAATTGATTGGTTCTAGGTAGACTCTAGAATCGAACCAAACCAAAATGGTTGGTTTTAGAGAGCAGATTCCAAGTTCAAAAAAATCAAGATTCAGTCCCAATAGGGTAGGTTCCCCTTCTAATTTTTAGTCTAAGTATTTTATAAAAATACTTAAAGACAATATTAATATATCTATAGATAATCTTGCTTATTTTTTAAAATTTAAGCTTCGGTGTTTGGTGTTTTCTCATTTAATTTAGTAAAACCTGTATGTTTTGAAGCTCTAAAATTAATGATCCAAAGATATGATGTTTTTACAAAACCAAAGCACGGACGTAACTAAATTTAATGAAGAAAATACAAACCACCAAAGCTTGAAAATTTTATGAGTGTAAAAAATTATAAACAAGATTTTACCAAATCTAATCTGTTTTCAATCTATTTCCCAAATAAATAAATAAAAGGTGCTATCTTTTTATCATCTCTTCATATGTTATTATTGTTCCATATAATCATATTTTATTTTATGATTTCTATGCTAGGAGAAATGGAGATGATAAGCTAAACTTTAGGCAATAATGTGACGATGAGAATTTGTGAATAATACTGAATGAGTTATTTGACTTTATTATTGAAAGTTGAGGCATTAAGAACCAGATTGCACATTTCGCAATAGTTTGAGAACTTGTGGCAACTTTTTTACTCATTTGATCAAATAAAATGATCATGCCAAACATTAAGAAATAGTTCGATGACAACGTTAAATGAATTAAACTTCCAAATATGATAATATGATCTTGCATGTAAGACAAAAATTTCACTAGATACAAAAGTGCATTTCTCGGAGTCATTTGAGAGTATAATCTTAATAACATCCTTTCTCCTCTCTTTCCCTAAAAATAAAAGTTTTAATCATGGCAAGCTGTCCCAAGTAGTTTCATCCCCATACTTCCAAGTTCCAACCATTAAGAAATACAATTCCAATATCGCCCTAGGAACTACAAAACTTAGAAGCGACCCCCAGGAATTCGCCCGCGGACTTGAGTGGTACGTTCCGCCAAGCCGAACACAACGAAGTTTTCAATCGGGGAATGGGTCCAACACGAGCCCCTATCCTTGTAGTAGATGCAGTCCGCCTTGCACCCGGCGAACTCCGGCGCCGCAACCGCGAATGAGCAGTCGTCGCAGATGAAGAAGGCCGAATTGCCCAAGCTGCTCACCTCCTCCCATCTCCCACATTGTCGATCCAATCTATAGGCTCTGAATTCCGGCGTCCTGAAGCTTCTCTCGCGTCTGTCCACCACAAAAAGATCACCACTCGACACCACCAAGTGCTTCCAGTAGTCGCCGCCGTCGAAGCCGCAAGGGCCGGCCGAGATACTTCGAAGTCTGAAGGATGAATCGAGCAGCGAAACCGACCCCAACTTATCCACAACGCAGACCTCACCTTCATAGACTGCAATGTCTAAATAAAAGCTGCCCTTTGGATCATCTACAAGGCTCCCGTTCTCATCCCCGTACTTCCAATAAGCTAATCGCCCTTCTTCATCAATGAAATAAACCGAGCACTGATCTAGATCAGACCATACACAGCAATCCGGATGCATCGCTGCTTTCATCCCAAATATATTTTGATCAGACCACCATCCCCAATACCGTTGACCGAGGCCTCCAATTCCACGATCGAGGAAGTATCCTCTACAGAGTTCCACGATTCGGTACTGGAGAAAATCGAACGCCATTGGGAACATGCGGAGCGAGGACCCGATGCGCCACCGCGAGAAGAGGCAGTGCATCCGCATGTGCCCAAGCTCCGTTTCCTCGAGCTTCAGGAGCCACCGCGGGCGACCGGGGCCCGTGGCGGCTCCGCCCGGCGTAGACAGTGGTCTTTTTGAGGAAGAGGGTGGACCTCTGCACGCGAGGGATTCGGAAGGGGAGCCACGGGCGAGGCGCGGGGATCGAGGAGCGGAACGAGGAGCAGATGCTGCGGAACCGGAGGACGTCCATGCGGGTGCAGAGCCGATTGCCGATCATGGAGAGGATCTCCGGCGGAAGATCGGACCATGGGCGTTTCCTGGTTCCCTCCTCCATGGGATCTCTCCCGCGTTTTCTGCACAAGCAATGGCAGACGTTGCGGGAAGGAGGAGGAGGGGAAGACATCGTCACTGCTGCCGAGGAAGGCAGGTTTCAGAAGGGAGCGCAGCGTATGTCTGCAGAGATCAAGCCCTAATAAGAGTTGAACCTGGTCAGGGCAAATGGCTACTTCATACAATGGAGTTCAGTTATCTTCTTCGACCCAAAAGAAAAAACAAATTGAAAAAGAATTTTTTGTTTTTCAATTTTGATGACACAATTTCATTCGAATATCTTTAAGAGTTTTCCGTTCGATTTTGATCGTGAATCTCGGAAAATCTAACTATTCCTCTTTCATGCCCAAGCCAGTTATCACATATCATAAATATCTAGGGTGTTTTCCAAATTCAATTTATATCAAATTATCTCATCTGACAATAATTTGAATTCAATTTTTTAAAGTAATCAAAACGACAAATTGTCATCCTCCATTACTTTATTTTAAATATTTTTCCATCCACGTTTGTTCCATGAATATTGGAGAAAAAAATATTACCATCGACATGTTTTAAAGACCGTTTGTTTTCAATTGTAAATAGGCACGTAAAGTAAGCCAATTTGCTACACCAGTCCGCCAATTTGGGTGATGGACTGACTAATGTATGTACGATTCTAACCGAAAACATCTATGGTGCTTTAAGCCATGGGATTGGCATAATGCCGTCATACAAACCACCAAAGCTTGAAAAATTTATGAGTGTACAAAATTATGAACAAGATTTTACCAAATCTTATATGTTTTCAATCTATTTCCCAAATAAAAAAAAAAAGGTGCTATCTTTTTATCATCTCTTTATATGTGATTATATTCCATATAAGCTAAATTTTAGGCAATAACGTGACGATGAGAATTTGTGAATAATTCAGAATGAGTCATTTGACCCCAGACAATCCGGATGCATCAATACTTTCCGAATACCTTCAACATGACCGAGGCCTCTGGTTCGACTATCATATTCGAGCGTGTATTCTCTACAGATTTCGACCATTCGGAATTGGAGAAAATCGAGTACCTTCGGGAACTCGCGGGGCAAGAACGCCATCCGCCCCTCCGAGAAGAGGCTGAGGATCCGCACGCGCCCGAGTTCCAGCTCCTCAAGCTTCAGCAGCCACCGCGCGGGACCGGAGGCGGCTCCCTCCGGCGTCTCAACGGCGTAGACCGTGCTCCAGCAGAGGAAGGCAGCTTCGCCCCACGGGCAAGGGACCTGGAAAGCGATTCGCGAGGTGTTGCGGCGGAGCAGAGGGATCGAGGAGCAGAATGGGAAACAGACGCTGCGGAATCGGAGGATGTCCATGGGGTTGTCGAGCCTCGCGCCGATCATGGCGGTAATATCCGGTGGGAGGTCGGACGATGGAGGCCTTTTGGTCGGACCCCATGCGAGTCGCCGGTTGGTCCTGCTCGCAAGAAGACGAAGAAGATTAAATGAGATGTTAAATGAGTGACGGTGAATTTCATCACAGTGGCGCTCGCCGGCCGTGGCCGGGAGTGGGCCAATCTATCAAAAGGGAGAAGTACAACAAAAGTACCAAAACTTAACGAAATGAATATTTTAATACGAAAATTTCAAAATGCATCTAAGTATCATTTTGTTTGAAAATTGAGACACTTGAGAATAGCCATAAATACGATATGCCAAGTCAGCACTTTGGCAATAATTTATCGTCATTGGCACTTAAGTGTTTTGTTCTTCTTTGATTATAATACTTAAGTATACATTTTGGGACTTTTGGCACTAAAGTATATTATTCTTCTCCAATTTTGATACTTAAGTATATCTTTTAAGATTTTTGGCACTAAAGTGTCTGCCTGTGCTAAGTTGTGGCATTCACAATGTCCGTATCCCATATAGCAATTGTGTTGAAAAATTTAACTAAAGGTATTTAAACTTCACCTCATAGCGACAGGCCATGTGACACGGCTCTCTTGATGGGATTTACAATCTTTGCGCACCAATGCCCATCTCGTCGCTTGAATTGTCCACAAAAAATTTGCTAACGTTGCTTGCATTTGCCAGTTCTAAGTGCGCACACTGCATGATAGCCACGGTACAAGATTTTATTTAATTTCGAACAGATCACTCTATGACCCTAGGCCGTTTCCCTCTTAATGTTTTATGCACCCGTAATTCGGAGCTTCATGTTACACATTTCAGGAGATGTGTCGGATCCGGGGCATTCTGGATTCGTGCCTCTTCGTCTCGGTTGATTACCCGACTCGGAAGCATTGACATTAGAATAGGCCATTTCCTTGCCTCGTTGGATTGGTAATGCAAAGACTACAAGAGTTTTGAACTTGCCAATGTCAATTTACGAGTGATTTGTGAATTGTGTGAATGTCTCGCACAGAAATCGGTGCCCTATGTATAAGCTGATTGGACAGGTTCATGTTTTTGGTTGTAGCCATAAGTGGAGCGAAAGTAATGTGGTCGTTGGTCAATGGTTATCTTTTTATATTTATAAAATATTTAAAATAATCTAAAATTTAATTCAGATAAATTTGTGAAAAATGCTCATTAATTTGAACACAACTAAAATGCAAGTATGTCTTCAAATTTGAATAAAATAAATTACGCAGTTCAAGTTATCTAATGACAGGTAAAAATGAATTACACCCGATAAAATGTCGAAAGAATTCGATGCCTTCCAAGCCATGTCTCTTATCATGATTCAAATCATGCATCTATCGTCAATGTCCTCTTTTTCGCTTTGGGCACGTTCAGCCAGAATCAGTTCTTGCAAAACCTTATGCACGTGGACAACCATTTTTAAATGTTTCATTACTTTGTGAGATGGATCCAAAGAAAAAGATAATCTAAAATATATGCAATAGTGTGATTACGAAAACTTGTGAATTGACTAATTACATTTTCTTTTGAAAAGTTGATGGCTAGATTAAATAAATTGAAAATTTAGAGAGTAGATTACATACTACCCAATAGCTAGGCACTAGTGCCAACTTTTTCCTTTGTTATGATTAAATAATGATGACTAAATCGAATAATTGAACATTCAGGAATAATTCAATAGTCACATTTCAAAGATAATATTGCACATTGATTCCAAGTTTAGAAATTATGAGTGTCATTTTCCTAAATATAAGCAACGTTTTTTTGAAATTCATTATCTAGAGTATCCTTAACAAGGTTCTTTTCTATCAAACTTCTCTGTCAATAACAAATGAGGGTATTTTGCTTGTATTGTCATATATATCCACTACCCACCTATTTTACTTTTGTAAACAAACATTTTAAAGCTCATATGAGAAGGCATCACAGAAATCGTACACTGCTAGTGAAAAGGGAAATCAGATGCTACTATGATATAACCTACCAGCGCATGTAGGTCTCGGGTTCGCGAGGCATAGCCAGCTTCGGTTTACTCTAGTCGGGCATGCCCATTAGGAAGTCGGAATGGTCCAACCCACCAGTCGGAATAGTCCAGCCACTTCATGCTAAGATTCGCCAAGCTGAACACCTTAACGGTTACCATCGAGCACGAACAATAGGAATAGGTGCTGTGCGTGTAGCAGATGCAATTCCCGCCACGCCCGCCAAGCTTGAGTGCCGAGACCGCGAACGAGCTCGAGCAGCGCTTGCAGAGAAAGAAAGCCGAATCGCCTAAGCTTGTCACCACCTCCCATCTCCCACATTGTCGATCCAACCTATGGACCCTAAAACCAGAGGTCGTCGTCTTTGTATTCCAGGTATGCGACGGTGCACCCAGCCTGATGCATTTGTCCACTACATAAAGATCACCACTTGACACCACCAACTGCTTCCAAAAGCCACCGTATATTGGCAGCGAGAGACTTCGAAGTCCGAAAGATGAATCGATCTCCGAAACTGACCCGAACTTATCGACGACGCAAACTCTACCTTCATAGACTGCAATGTCGTCGTAACCACCGCCCTCTGAATCATCTAAATGGCTCCACTTCTCATCCCCGTACCTCCAATAGCCTAATCGCCCTTTGTAATCAATGAAATAAACCGAACACCGGTCCACATCAGACCCTACACAATCCGGATGCATCACTACTTTCTGTACATCCTGAACGAGGCCTCCGGTTCCACCGCCATGTTCGAGCGTGTATTCTCTACTGATTTCGACGATTCGGAATTGGAGAGAATCGAGTACCTTCGGGAACTTGTGGGGCAAGTACTCGATCCGCCGGTGCGAGTAGAGGCTGTGGATCCGCATGCGCCCGAGCTCCGACTCCTCGAGCTTCAGCAGCCACCGCGTGCGACCGGAGGGGGCGGCTTCGTCCGGCGTCTCGACGGCGTAGACCGTTCTCGCGCGGAGGAAGAGGGCGGGGCCAGGCATGCTAGTAAGGGTAGGGATGGGGAGAGGGAATCGCGATGCGTCACTGCGAGGCTGGGGGATCGAGGAGCGGAACGAAGAGCAGACCCCGCCGGAACCGGAGGACGTCCATGCGAGTGTGGAGACGATTGCCGATCATGGAGAGAATCTCCGGCGGGAGATCGAACCAGGGACGTTTCCCGGTTCCCTCCATGCGAGATCCTGCACTAGTGATCACAGACGTCGCAGGAAGGAGAAGAGGAAGAAATCGTCGTTGCCAAAATTAAAGGGGAATTTTTGTTTTTCACTTTTGATGAAGTTCATTAAAATTGAAAACAAATCTTTTCACTTGATTATCTTTTAGATTTTTCTGTTCAATTTTGATCGTGAATCTTGCAAATTTCAATCTTTTTTTGTTCTTGCCAAGGCAAGTCTTCATCATATGGCATAAATATCTGGAGTGTTATCCAAATTCAACTTATATTCAATTATCTCAATCGACAATAATATTAGTTTATTTATTAAAGTAATCAAAAGAGACATATGTTCATCCTCCGTTACCTTAAGTTATATCTTTTTCATCCATGTTTCTTTTGTTAATATTAGAGAAAAAATATGAAAAATTTGTTCAAAAAATTCTAAATCAATTGCACTTTTACCACTTCAATTCTAAATTTTTTAATTGAAAAATTCCAAATAAAGACTTGAAATGAATCTATTTTCTCAAATAAATACCCAAAGTGAACTTTTTGTCAAATAAGAACCCGAAATGGATCAATTATTTCAAATAAGGACCCATAGTGAATTTTGTGTCAAATAAGGACCCAAAGTGATCAAGTTAATCTCTATTGAAACCTTAGGTCGCCGGCAGACATTTTCCAACGATTAAAATAAGGGCAATTTTGTTAGAAATTTGTGATTGAAAAAAAAAAAGAAGGGAAAATTCTAAAATAATTAAGTTTAGGTTATTCATCTAGACGTTTACGTTTTCTTATTTCTTCTCCCCCACTGCTCCTCAACCATATCGCTGCCCGGTCATCGTCATGACTCAATTCTCGTTGCTCCTCGCCTTGCTCGATTGGCAGAGAATTTGGGTCTCCCCAAATAAAGAAAGAAGAATCTGATTTTGTTCTTGTTTTTGAATTCGTGCCTTAACCGGTAGAGAATTTGGGTTTTCGACTTTGAGAATGATGGGTAAATTGCAGAGGATTGGTACAAAGAACGGGGAGACCGTAGAAAACCTAGGATTTTTTTGTTTGTGTTTTAAGATTTGTTAATTTTTCCTAATTTTTTTTTTTTTTGAACAAAATTGCCCAAACTTCAGTCATCGGAAATGTCACATGCTTGATAGCTGGTGAATATTTGGCTGACCAGCAAGCTTAGGTCCTTATTTGGAATTGATTCAATCACTTCAGGTCATTATTTGAGACAATGAGTCCACTTTACGTTTCTATCTAGACACAAAGTTCATTTCGGATCTTTATTTGAGAAAATTTAATCCACTTCAGATCCTTATTTCGAATTTTCCCTTTTTTAATTATGTCCATTAAGTCCTAAATTTTTTTTATGTTTTACTAATTAAGTCTATTAGGTTAGTTTTGACTAAAAATCATTGACGAGGATACTAAGATTTTACACTACGTATAGTGACGTGAATAATTTTTAATATTTTTTCTTTTTCTTTTCTTCTATTTTCTTTCTCTTTTTTTTCTCTCTCTTTTTTTTCCCTAATCTCTTATTTTCTTATTTTATTTTGGCATTTTTCCTCCACTAGCCATTGCCTAGCCTCGTCAATGGTCGACGGAGGTAGCCAACTTGGCCCTCACCAAGAGAGCAAGAGTGGCGCTCACTTGATTTGCCAAGGTCTACCTCGTCAAGCCAGGCTCAAGCGTCCCTCACTTGAGGTTGGTGACCTCCATCAGCCATCGATAAGGCTCGGCAATGATCAATGGAAGGGAAAAAGAATAAGAAGAGAAGAATATACAAGAAGAAGAAAAAAAATCGAAAAAAATATTGAAATTTATTTATGTCAAAATCAGCAAAACATATCAAGTAGGATGGTGCCAGCCAACATTCATGTTAGCTATTTTCGATTAAAAATGTCCAAATAAATTCAATTGATTAAACGTGAAAATATTCAAGATTAAATTAGCAAAAGTGCAATATGTTTTGGACTTTTTGAACAATTTCCCTGAAATAACATCATAATCGATTGTAATTGCCATGAAGAGGTGGATTGCTATAACGGATCGTGCGCCTAACTTTATATTGTGCGCCTTGTCGAGAGTTATTGACTTTAGGTGCATTTGGTTCAACGCATTCCCAATGGGCTTTCAACCTCCAAAGCTTCTTAGAAAAATATTGAACTGTTTGCCAACCATTTTGAAGTAATTTTCAAGTAAGAGTTAGTATTGGGAAAGCCGAAAGCCCAAAGCGGTTTTGAGCTTTCAACATTTTGCGAAATGTTGAAACTTATTTTTTCTTCCAAAACTATCTTTACTTATTCTTCAAATTTTTTATTTTGCGCTTGTTATTTTTTTTAAATGCCAAAATAATGCTAAAAAAAATCATATATATATTTGATTTTTTTTTTATACCTGTGGAACTCCGTCGGCTTACACCGGCAGGTAAACCCTGGAGTAACGCTAAAGCGGAGACCTACCACCCCGACATCACGCTTAAGACGCCAATGTTTCCCGGGTTTGACGCCCTCACCTTTCCCCCAAAGCAAGGATTCTTATCCAGCTGGAATACCAAGGCGGTGGTTATATATATATTTTTAGCATATGTATTTGATTTTTTTAGTATTATTGTCAAAATTTATATTTAAAAAGTTGCATGCATTATTTTTTTCAATTTTAAACAAATAAAAATTTAAAAATTGCGATGAAGGATTTGGTCTTCCTTTTAAAAATATATATGTATTTGATTTTTAGCATTATTTTCAAATTTATATTTAAAAAGTCGCATACATTATTTTTCAATTTTAAACAAATAGAAATTAAAAATTTCAACAAAGGATTTGGTCTGTTTTTTTAAATATATATATTTGATTTTTTTTAGCATTATTGTCAAAATTTATATTTAAAAAGTTGCATACATTATTTTTTCAAATTTAAGCAAATAAAATTAAAAAATTCTGATGAAGGGTTTGGTAATTTTTTTTTTTTAAAAGAATATGTATGTATTTGATTTTTTTAGTATTATCATCAAAATTTATATTTAAAAATTTGCATACATTATTTTTTTCAATTGTAAACAAATAAAATTTTAAAAAGATAGTATTAATCATCCAAAAAACCTGTCAAATGTGTTTTCTACCAAACGACATTTCTCTAAAAAAAATTTACCCAACGACCTTTGCATTTACTTAAAGCTTTTTAAGCTGAACTCTTTTGCATTTTCTCAATGAGCTTTCAAATGGCGAACCAAATGCACGGAATCATCCTACCTAGTAATTTCCAGGAGCCATATGCCGTGACCCCTTGGCTGTGCAATTTCAAGAGGAGGGGCAAAAACGATCCATGGATGAACAACTGCAATTGTAAACACCCAAGCTGTGGAAAGAAATTATGATGCTGCAGTGGGAGAGAAGAAGACGAGATAAACTCATCATCGATACTAAGAATTTAACTCTGGCATGTTTGTTAAGACGAAACCGGCGATCAGATGCACATACTGAGAATGCCTGAATCCCAAACCACCATTATCAAGAAAATGGAGGTCGGCAGGTAAATCAGAAGACCATTAACAAAAGCACCACCGAATTTCTTGTGCTGATATTATTTAAAAATCATTCAAGGACGAAGGAGATTAGAAACATTCAAGCACGCATATGTGCCCTTACAAAACTAGGGAAAGGGAAAAGCTAAAACCCAAGATCCCAGGGCAGAGACATGCTCCAATACAGAGAAATTACGCCTTCATTTATTTCAGATCATATTTTCAGTACTAACCTGGTCTAATTGATGTCCTCTTGGAACCTGGAAGGCGTCAATCTCGGTTGAGTCAAATTGAAGGTGGCCCATGTGCTCATTAGGAAGGGGGGAAAGTCCAGCGGCTTGATGCTACCATCCTCCAAGCTAAACACATTAACTTTGTTTCTCGAGTAAGGGGAATCGGTGTTCTCCATGAAGTAGATGCAATTCGCGTTGCATCCACCGAGCTCGTGCATAGAGATGGCGTACGAACAGTGCTTACCGAGGAAGAAAGCCATGTCGCCCAGGCTTCCTACATCCACCCATTCCCCACATCGTCTATCCAATCTATAGACCCTAAAACCAAATGTCTCCTTAAAACGAGGGTCAAGATAATCATCCGTATATACATCAATCCCTCTATGCACAACATACAGATCACCACCCGACACCAGCAAATATTTGTAATTGCTGCGGCCACCGCCGCCGGTGTAGATTGATGGAGAGAACTTTTGAAGAGTCCTAAATGACGAATCGATCAGCGAAACCATTCCGGATTGATCAATGACACAGACTTTGCCTTCATACACTATGATGTCAGCATAAGAACACCCATTTTGATCATCCAAATAGGTCCAGTTCTCATCCCCATACTTCCAGTAACCTAACCGCCCTTCCTCCCCAATGGAGTAGACCTCAAGTTCATCTAGACCAGTCCATACACAATCTGGGGACACCACTACTTTCCTTATGCCGGGAACGATGCCTGACGTACCGTACTCGATCCTGAATTCCCTACAGATTTCCACGATCCTGAATTCGAGAGAGTCGATTATCTTGGGGAAATTGCGGGGCAAGTAAGTGATTCGCCGCTGCGAGAAGAGGCTGAGGAGCTGCTTGTCGCCGACGCTCGACTCCTGGAACTTCACCAGCCACCGGGACCGAGGAGGGCTCGGGACGGCCGAACCGGAGGCTTTGTCCGGCGTCTCGAGGACGCAGACCGTGCCGTCGCAGAGGAAAACGGAGTGGGAGCAAGGGAGCAAGGGATTCGGAGTGGGAATCGCAAGGCGTCGCGGCGAGGCGGAGGGATCGAGGAGCGGAAGGAGGAGCAGACGCTGCGGAACCGGGGGACGTCCGTGCGAGTGTGGAGACGATTGCCGATCATGGAGAGAATCTCCGGCGGGAGATCGGACCAGGGACGTTTCCCGGTTCCCTCCATGCGAGATCCTGCACTAGAGATCGCAGACGTCGCAGGAAGGAGAAGAGGAAGAAATCGTCGTTGCCAAAATTAAAGGGGAATTTTTGTTTTCACCTTTGATGAAGTTCACTAAAATTGAAACAAATCTTTTCGGTTAATTATCTTTTAGAGTTTTCTGTTGAATTTTGATTGCGTATCTTTTGCCACTAAAGTCTCTCATTCTTTTTCGATTTTAATACTTAAATATATTTTTTGAGATTTTTTATACTAAAATGTTCACCTGTGTCAAGTTGTGACACTCACGATATTCATATCCTATATTGTAATTATATTGAAAAATCTAATTAAAGGTATCTAAACTTCGCGTCCCAGCAATAGGCCATGTGACACGGCCCTCTTGATGGGATTTATACTCTTCGCGCACCAATGCCCATTGTCTGCAAAAGATTTGCTAACGTTGCTTGCAGTTACCAGTTCTAAGTGTGCACACTTCATGATGGCCACAGTACAAGATTTTATTTAATTTCGAACAGATCACTCCATAACCCTAGGCCGTTTCCCTCTTAATGTTTTATGCACCCATAATTCAGAGCTTCATGTTACACATTTTGCGAGATGTGTCGGATCCGGGGCATTCTGGCATTCTAGATCCGTGCCTCTTCATCTCAGTTGATTACCCAACTCGGAAGCATTGACGTCCAGATAGGCCAACCAAATTCTTGCCTGGTTGGATTGGTAATTCAAAGAGTGCAAGAGTTTCGAACTTGCCAATGTCAATTTACGAGTGATTGGTGCCTTATTTATAAGCTGATTGGACAGGTTCTTGTTTTTGGTTGTAGCCATAAGTGAAGAGCAAAAAGAATGTGTGTTTTTTTTTTTGGATAAGAGAAACCAGCTTGCAGCCGACAGCCGCGCCGTAAATCCCCTAGTGACGCTAGGGCAGGATCCACCACCACGGCATCACTATTAATACACCTAGCGTCTTCTACTAGCCTCCTTGCATTGCAAGGGCTTTGAACCTCTCCCCTCCTACGCAAAGGGTCATTGAAGCCTACCCAACGGAGCCACCACGGCCGGTGTTGAAAAGAATGTGGTTGTTGGTAAATGGTTATCTTCTTATGTTTATAAAATATTTAAAATAATCAAAAATCTAATTAAGATAGATTTGTGAAAATGCCCATTAAATTAAACACGAATAAAATGCAAGTATGTCTTCAAATTTGAACAAAAGAAATTACACAGTTCAAGTGATCTAATGACGGGTAAAAACAAATTACACCCGAAAAAATGTTTAAAGAATTCAATGCCTTCCACACCATGTCTCTTATCATGATTCAAATGATGCATTTATCGACAATGTCCTCTTTTTCGCTTAAGGCACATTCAGCCAGAATTAGTTCTTGCAAAACCTAATGCACGTGGACAACCATTTTTAAATGTTTCATTACTTCGTGAGATGGATCGAAAGGAAAAAATAATCTAAAATATATGCAATAGTGTGATTACGAAAACTTGTGAACTGACTGACTACATTTTGTTTTGAAAAGTTGACCGCTAGATTAAACAAATTAAAAATTTAGAGAGTAGATTACATATTACCCAATAGCTAGGCACTAGTGCCAACTTTTTCCCTTGTTACAATTAAATAATGATGACTAAATCGAACAATTCAACGTTCAAGAATAATTCAGCAATCACATTTCAAAGACAAAATTGCACATTGATTTTTAGTTTAGAAATTATCAGTGTCATTTTCCTAAATGTAAGCAACATTTTTTTTAAATTCATTATCTAGAGTAACCTTAACAACATTTTTTTTTAATCAAACTTCTCTGTTAATAACAAATGTGGGTTTTTGCTTGTATTGTCATATATTCACTAACCACCTATTTTACTTTTGTGAAAAAAAAACATCTTCACCTATTAAAGCTCATATAAGAAGGCATCACAGAAATTGTATACTGCTAGTGAAAAGGGAAATCACATGCTACTATTTTTTTTTTTTTTTTGGTCGAAAGGGTGATATATATTAACATAACGGGGAGAAGTTACAAAACAGCACACCCAGCCGCTACAGCATCATAACAAAGTAAGGTAAGCAAAAAGTAGGGCAGCGAGGTGGCCCAATCTTGAGAGAGAAGCCCATTTCTATGTGCCTTTGCGGCCCAATCCGCAACAGAATTTGCTTGCCATTTGCAGTGCGTTACCCTAGCAGATGAGAATCGGGAAAGGAGGCTGACGGCCTCTGCAGCGATTGCCCGAACTTCCCATGGCAATGGCGTAGAGGCATTGACCGAATCTACTAAAATGAGGCTGTCTGACTCGATGATCAGTGAATCTCGTTGTCTTCCGGTGTCTAGCAGATGGTGAAGAGTGATGGTAAGAGCCATGAACTCCGCTTGCAGAGCTGTCGAGGCGTCAAAATCTCTGTGAGTCCGTCGACCAACCTCCCATTTTGGTCCCCGCAAATACCCGCCATAGTCCCTGCTTTTGCCGTGAGGTTGAAAAGCTCCATCTATATTCACCTTAATACAGCCCGATCCGGGGTCTCCACAGCTTCGCCAAGGTTAATTTGCGCTTGTCCCGTTCTGCTCTTGTTCCCTGTTCCCAATGATCTCGCAATGGGATAAACCAAATGCTCGGCGGTGGCGAGGGCCTCATCGACAACTTGCGTCGCGTCCAAATGCTGGCGACGAAATATAAAACCATTTCGCGCCTTCCAAATTTGCCAAAAGACAGAGGCCACCGTTTCTGGTTCAGGTAATGAGTAATTTCTATTGAAACAATCTGCAATCCATTCATTAAGTGTCTCGTACTCCCCGCGGATCTATGCTAATGTTAATTTTTGGGTGCGACCATATAGATTTCGTCCATGGACAAAGTAGGAAAATATGCTCTACTCGTTTCGGTATTTGGTTTTGGCGAGAGTACATACCGATTCTCGCGCATATACGTCGGTGACATAGATTGGCTTTAGTGGGAAGGGCGTTGTGACATAGCAACCACATAAATACTCGAACTTTGGGCTCTATCTTCAGCTTCCATAGTTGTTTCCATAGATTCGCGGGTCCGGTAAGATCCTGTTGGTGTATGTTGATTCTTTGTGACTTCAGGTATTTTTTATTGCATGGTAGCCGCTTTTAACCGTGTAATCACCATCGTAGTTTCTGTCCAAATGAGTTTATCTTTGATATAAGTAGGTCTAACCTGAATCGCGAGGATTTCTTGGACAATAGATTCATCATATAAATTATGAAGCAGTGGAATATTCCAGTCATGTGTCTGCATGTTGATCAATTCGGCAACCTTAGCTGGTTCATTGCAATTCGCAGGTCCTCCCAAAATTCCTCTAGGTAGCCAGCGGTCTTCCCTAATTCTGATGTTTTGCCCATCTCCTACCGACCATCGTAGATGTGGAGTAAGTAAGTCCCTCCCTAAAATAAGACCTTGCCATCCCCAAGATGGTCTATAACCTTTATCAGCATGAAGGAAATCCTTGGAATGAAAGTAAATGCCCTTGAAAAATAGGCTCCAGAGTGCTGTAGGATGCTTGATAAGACGCTGTTTTGTTTACCTAGCATGGCCTTGTTAAAAGCCATGAGATCTCGAAAGCCTAGACCACCCATATATTTACTTGTCTTTAACACCTCCCAACTTTTCCAATGAATTCCAGGTTTTCTACAATCATTCTGCCACCAAAAGCGAGCAATCTTCTTTTCAATTGCTATACAAATAGACGCTGGAAGGCGAAATATGGACATGGCATATTGAGGGATCGCTTGAACAACAGATTTAATTAGGACTTCTTTTCCACCCTTAGATATTAAATTCTCTTTCCATCCTTCCGCTTTGTGTTCACTCTCCCCATTATCCAAGCAAACATTTCTTTACGTGATCTTCCCCAATCAAGGAATCCCTAAGTATTTCCCAGTCTTTGTTAATACTGGAACTCTCAGTTCATTAGCCAAATTTTCCTGTAAGCTAATAGGGCAAGCTTTGCTAAAAAATATTCCAGATTTATTTCTATTTACAGCCTGTCCTGTAGCTAAACAGTATTGATTCAGGATGTTGGCCAGATTTTGGCATTCCATAAGCTTACCATCTAGGAAAAAGATAGCGTCATCTGCAAAGAATAAATGTGAAAGTACAGGACACCACCTGTTGATTTGGATTCCTCTGATGTTGCCGATTGTAATTGCTCTGTTTAGTAAAATGGATAAAACGTTGGCCTGCAAGATGAATAGATATGGGGAAAGAGGGTCTCCCTGTCTAAGTCCTCTGGTTGGACGGAAGTAGGGTAATTGCTCCCCATTGAATCTAATACTAAGAGAGACTGTTTTAATGCATTGCATGATCCATCTTACCCAAGTCGTGTGGAATCCTGACTTCAGTAGATAATCTTCTAGAAAATCCCATTCGACTCTGTCATAAGCCTTTTTCATATCCACTTTGAGCACTGCTTGAAAATTTTCCTTCCTTTTCCTGGTCCGTAGTTGATGAAGTACCTCCTGGACAATGAGGATGTTGTCTTGGATCTGACGACCACTCACAAATGCACTCTGTTCCAGTGATATTAAGTCAGGGAGCCAAGGTTTAAGCCTATTGGCAAGCACTTTTGAAATGATCTTGTATGCATAGTTGCATAAACTTATAGGTCGGTATTGATCAAGGCTTTCTGGGTTTGGTACCTTCGGAATCAGTGCGATGATGGTCTTATTAAGATTAGCTGGCATGAACCCTGTTCTAAAAAAATCCTT
Source organism: Eucalyptus polyanthemos subsp. polyanthemos (assembly GCA_017140185.1). Classification (NCBI taxonomy): domain Eukaryota; kingdom Viridiplantae; phylum Streptophyta; class Magnoliopsida; order Myrtales; family Myrtaceae; genus Eucalyptus; species Eucalyptus polyanthemos. The sequence continues at coordinate 35,713,144 of CM029466.1, read as the reverse complement.
TACTGAGCAGAAAATTTCATCCCTTAAGATATCCCAATGGGTTTGATAAAACAAACCATTCATACCATCAGGCCCGGGAGCTTTGGTTTTCCCCAGCTGGAAAGTTGCCTTATGAATTTCTTCTAGAGTAACCTCCGACGTTAAAGTATCATTCATTTCCGAAGTAACTATTCTTGGGCATTGGTTAATGATTGGTCCATAGTCTCTTTGGCCATCTGATTTGTATAGGTTAGAGAAAAACTGTTGCGTCAATTCTTTTAGCTGTTGTTCATCCCTAACCCACCTGTTATCATCATCCTTTAGCGCTCTAATTTTATTCCGTTGCCTCCTCTGTATCGTTGTAGCATGGAAGAATTTGGTATTTTTGTCCCCCCACTTTAGCCAATTAATTCTTGAGCGCATAGCCCAGAATTGTTCCTCTTGCTGCCAAAGTCTGTGAATTTCAGCCTTGATATTGTTGATTGTACGCTTGTCAAACCGACTGTAATTCTGATTTGTATAGGACAGGAGTTGTTGTTGCAAACCAGCTATCTGATTGTGAGCTCTAGAAAACTTCCGTCTACTCCATTTAGCGAGAGCCTTAGAAACCATTGCTATTCGGTGTGGTAGGTCGATAGGTGTTGGCTGACCCGAATGCCATGAAGTAGCTATGACCTCGCTGCATTCCTTATCCTGGAGCCAAAATGATTCGAAAATAAATGCCTTTTTTCGTTTTACCTGTAACGCCTCTGTGGATAGCAGGATTGGGCTATGATCCGAGCCTATTGCAGGTAAGGCTAAGACCTCTGCTTCAGGGAAGGCTAGGCGCCAATCTATATTACATAGCATTCGGTCTAACCGTTCCTTAACAAGTTCATCACCCTCCCGATTATTTGTCCACGTGTAAGCGCAGCCCTTACTTTCCATGTCCATTAGGGAACAATCCTGTATAACTTGTCTAAAAGATTGCATTCTGTGAGGTTCCGGTAGCCGCTTACCTGTTTTCTCCCAGTGATATAAGACTTCGTTAAAATCTCCCCCACATATCCATGGTAGATCATTGGAAAGAGCAATCTGTCTGAGTTCTGTCCAAAATTGTTGGCGAAGCTGATAGGTCGCAGGTGCATGCACGCAGGTGAGTCGCATGGAGATACCATAGCTAACTTCTGAGCATATCATATCAAAGAACGCTGGAGACGATTTCGTGAGATTTACCTTAATAGAATCTTGCCAGAACAGCGCCATTCCCCCTGCACACCCAATTGGATTGAGAACAAAAGATTGCTGAAATTTAAGATTCTGCTGAAGACGAGTAAGCACTGCCTCCCTATTCTTGGTTTCCATCAAAAAAATTATATTGGGCTTTTCTTTGGCCACAAGGGCCTTAAGGGCTCGAACTGTCAGGGAAGAGCCCAATCCCTGACAGTTCCAACAAATCAGTTTCATGATTCCCTTGGCAGCTGTTGAGGGCCAGCCGCCTCCGCCCATTGTGCTGCTTCTTCTTCCATTAAGATGGGTGTTTCCATTAGTCGTGATTGAACTAAATCTGCTGATGTGGTAGTGCGAGGATCATATGGGTTGTATCGCTTGATTTTTTTTGCATCTCCTGCCCTTGTTGACAATCTTGAGTTTTTCGTTTTCCTTTGTTTGGTTGTGTTCATAAAAGCTTCGAGGTTGTAGTTCTTGTCGATAGTAACAGGAATCAGTTCTGTCTTGGAACTCAATGTAGGAATAGACCCTCCGGGAAAGGTAGATTTAGGATGGTTAATATGAGCTGGAGGGTTATCTGTTGCAGGTTGTTTCAGTTTTACCTTGTCCACCCGTGAGCTTGATTGTTCTGTATTTTGATTGTCCTCCTCTTGTATAGGTTTTCGGATGGTGGGAGTATGCTGCAGCTGTTTCTCTACTTCTGTAAGTTGCATCATATCGTCAGTTGGGTTAGCATCAGCCTTCTCATGGGAAGAAGGTATCGCTGGAAGCAGTGGAGTAGAATGCGGAGTCTCAGGTATAATTTCTTCTTCAGTTTGATGCTGCTCCTCATAGAAAGTTCGCCAATAAGGACTGTGCTCTTTAACCTCTGCCTTTAACCACTGACCGTAAGCCATCTTTTCTTTACCTTCCATTTTAGCCTTTGTGAAAGGAATGTCCTTGCAATACATAGCATAGTGGCCTATTTTTCCGCAGGAATAACAAAAATGTGGTAGTCGTTCATATCTAAAATCTAGCCATATTGGTTTCTTGGCTATTCGGATGAGTTGGCCTGTTTTCAAAGGTTCTTCTAATCGGATTTCAATACGAGCTCTTCCAGTTCTAATGGTAGTTCCTTCTTTCGTATCCAACTTCACCTCAAGCACTTTCCCTATGTTTTTAACAGCTTTACAGATCATATGGTCCGAGCACCACTCTAACGGCAAACCGAAGACTTGTACCCAGAATGCACATGTTGAAAAATCATAACAGTGTAATGGCGTGTTAGGAATCCATGGTTACTATGATATTACCTACTAGCGCATGTAGGTTTCGGGTTCGCAAGGCATCGTCACCTTCGGTTTACTCTAGTCGGGCATGCCCATTAGGAAGTCGGTACAGTCCAGCCCACCGGTCGGAATAGTCCAGCCACTTCATGCTACGATCCGCCAAGCTAAACACCTTAACGGTTACCATCGAGTAATCGGAAAGGTGCTGTCCGCGTAGCAGATGCAATTCCCATCACGCCCGCCAAGCCCGAGCGCCGAGACCGCGAACGAGCTCGAGCAGCGCTTGCAGAGAAAGAAAGCCGAATCGCCTAAGCTTCTCACCACCTCCCATCTCCCACATTGTCGATCCAACCTATGGACCCTAAAACCAGAGGTCATCTTTGTATTCCAGGTATGCGACGGTGCACCCAGCCTGATGCATTGGTCCACTACATAAAGATCACCACTTGACACCACCAACTGCTTCCAAAAGCCACCGGTGCTGCAAACGCTGGATATTGGCGCTGAGAGACTTCGAAGTCCGAATGATGAATCGATCTCCGAAACTAACCCCAACCGATTGATGACGCAAACTCTACCTTCATAGACTGCAATGTCGTCGTAACCACAGCCCTCTGAATCATCTAAATGGCTCCACTTCTCATCCCCGTACCTCCAATAACCTAGTCGCCCTCTTTCATCAGTTAAATAAACCGAACACCGGTCCACATCAGATCCTACACAATCCGGATGCATCACTACTTTCTGTACTCCTTGGACGAGGCCTCCGGTTCCACCGCCATATTCGAGCGTGTATTCTCTACTGATTTCGACGATTCGGAGTTGGAGAGAATTGAAAACCTTCGGGAACTGGCAGGGCAAGCACGCGATCCGCCGGTGCGAGAAGAGGCTGAGGATCCGCATGTGCCCGAGCTCCGACTCCTCGAGCCTCAGCAGCCACCGCGTGCGACTGGAGTGGGCGGCTCCGTCCGGTGTCTCGACGGCGTAGACTGTGCTCGCGCAGAGGAAGAGGGCAGAGCCAGGCGTGCTAGTAGGGATGGTGAAAGGGAATCGCGAGGCGTCGTGGCGTCGTGGCGAGGCCGGGGGATCAGACGCCGCGGAACCGGAGGACGTCCATGCGAGTGTGGAGACGATTGCCGATCATGAAGAGAATCTCCGGCGGGAGATCGGACCAGGGACGTTTGCCGGTTTCCTCCATGTGAGATCCTGCACTAGCGATCGTAGACGTCGCAGGAAGAAGAAGAGGAAGAAATCGTCGTTGCCAAAATTAAAGGGGAATTTTTGTTTATCACTTTTGATGAAGTTCATTAAAATTGAAAACAAATCTTTTCACTTGATTATCTTTCAGATTTTTTTGTTCTATTTTGATCGTGAATCTGCAAATTCCAACTTTTTTTGGTTCATGCCAAGGCAAGTCTTCATCGTATGCCATAAATATCCAGAGTGTTACCCAAATTCAATTAAAAAGACATCTATTCAATTATCTCAATCAATAATAAATTTAAGTTATTTCTTAAAGTAATTAAAAAGACATCTATTCATCCTCCGTTACCTTAATTTATATTTTTTTCATTCTTGTTTGTTTTGTTAATATTAGAGAAAAATTATGGAAAAATTTCAAAAAATTCTAAATCAATTGCACTTTTACCAATTCAATTCTAAATCCTTTTAATTATATCCATTGAGTCATAAATCTTTTTATGTTTTACTAATTAAGTTCATTTGGTCAATTTTGACTATAAATCACTTATGAGAATACTAACATTTTATATGGCGTATACCGATATTAATAATTTTAAATAATGTTTTAATATTTTTTTTCTTTTTTCTTTTTGCCTTTTTCCTCCACTAGCCATTGCCTAGCCTCGTTGATGGTTAGCAGAGGTCGCCAACTCGGCCCTCACCAAGAGAGCAAGAGTGGCCCACACCTAATTTGTCAAGGTCTACCTCGCCAACCCAAGCTCAAGCATCCCTCACCTGAGGTTGGTGACCTCCGTCAACCATCGACAAGGCTCAACAATGATAGCAATGATCGACAGGGGGAAAAAAGAAGAAGAGAAGAATATACAAGAAGAAGAAAGAAAAAAAAAAAGACAAAAAAATTGAAAAAACATAAAAAAATTATCCACATCCACGTCAACAAGTCATACCAAGTAGGACGGCGCCGGCCGATGTTTATGTAAGCGATTTCCAATAAAAGATATCTAAATAAATTCAATTGATTAAACGTGAAAATATTCAGGACTAAATTAGTAGAAGTACAATATGTTTGGACTTTTTGGACAATTTTCTTGAAATAACGTCACCATAAGTAATCGATTGTAATTGCCATGAAGAGGTGGATTGCTATAAGGTATCCTGCGCCTAACTTCATACTGTGCGCCTTGTCGAGAGTTACTGACTAGTAATTTCCAGGGAGCCATATGCCGTGACCCCTTGGCTGTGCAATTTCAAGAGGAGGGGCAAAAACGATCCATGGATGAACAGCTGCAATTGTTAACACCCCAGCTGTGGAAAGAAACTATGATTTTGCAGTGGGAGAGAAGAAGACGAGATAAACTCATCATCGATACTAAGAATTTAACTCTAGCATGTTTGTTAAGACGAAATTGACGATCAGATGCACATACTGAGAATGCCTGAATCCCAAACCCCCATTATCAAGAAAATGGAGGTCGGCAGCTATATCAGAAGACCATTACCAAAAGCACCACCCAATTTCTTGTGCTGATATTATTTCAAAATCATTCAAGGACGAAGGAGATTAAAACATTCAAACACGCATATGTGCCATTACAGAACTAGGGAAAGGGAAAAGCTAAAACCCAAGAGCCCAGGGCAGAGACATGCTCCGATACAGAGAAATTACGCCTTCATTTATTTCAGATCATATTTTCAGTACTAACCTGGTCTAATTGATGTCCTCTTGGAACCTGGAAGGCGTCAATTTCAGTTAGAGTCAAATTGAAGGTGCCTCATGTGCTCACTAGGAAGTGGGGAAAGTCCAGCGGCTCGATGCTACGATCCTTCAAGCTAAACACATTAACTTTGTCTCTCGAGTAAGGGGATGCGGTGTTCTCCATGAAGTAGATGCAATTCGCATTGCGTCCACCGAGCTCGTGCATAGAGATGGCGTACGAACAGTGCTTACCGAGAAAGAAAGCCATGTCGCCCAGGCTTCCTACATCCACCCATTCCCCACATCGTCTATCCAATCTGTAGACTCTAAAACCAAGTGTATATACATCAATCTCTCTATCCACAACATACAGATCACCACCCGACACCACCAAATATTTGCGATTGCTGCGGCCACTGCCGCCGGTGTAGATTGATGGCGAGAACTTTTGAAGAGTCCTAAATGACGAATCGATCAGCCAAACCATCCCGGACTGATCAACCACACAGACTTTGCCTTCATACACTATGATGTCATCATAAGAACACCCATTTTGATCATCCAAATAGGTCCAGTTCTCATCCCCATACTTCCAGTAACCTAACCGCCCTTCCTTTCCGATGGAATAGACCTCAAGTTCATCTAGACCAGTCCATACACAATCTGGGGACACCACTACTTTCCTTATACCGGGAACGATGCCCGACCTACCGTACTGGATCCTGAATTCCCTACAGATTTCCACGATCCTGAATTCGAGAGAGTCGATTACCTTGGGGAAATTGGGGGGCAAGTAAGTGATTCGCCCCTGCGAGAAGAGGCTGAGGAGCTGCACGTCGCCGAGGCTCGACTCCTGGAGCTTCACCAGCCACCGGGACCGAGGAGGGCTCGGGACGGCCGAACCGGAGGCTTTTTCCGGCGTCTCGAGGACGCAGACCGTGCTGTCGCGGAGGAAAACGGAGTGGTCGCTCTGGGAGCAAGGGATTCGGAGAGGGAATCGCGAGGCGTCGCGGCGAGGCGGAGGGATCGAGGAGCGGAACGAGGAGCAGACGCTGCGGAACCGGAGGGCGTCCATGCCAGTGTGGAGCCGCTTGCCGATCATGGAGAGGATCTCCGGCGGGAGATCGGACCATCGACATCTCTCGGCTCGATCCATCGGAGCCGCCGGCGGTCACGCTCGATCGGTGAAGAAAGAAGTTCCTAATACGAATTTCAACTCCATCGCAATTTAAGGGGCCAGCGTTGCGGCGGCCCAATGGGCCCAGGCACGGAAATTTCCAGGCCATCCCACTTGCCGGGCCTGGGCTTGGGCCCGGTTGACCTACGCTGGGTTTTTTTTACATGAAATTAATGAATTATTTTATGAAGAAAATTCAGAAAAATAATAACAAAATTTCAATTCGCAAATCGCCATATTCAATAAAAATTACAAGGAATAAAAATATAATAATACTTTATGATTACTAATCAATGCATAATGTATCCATAATGCAATGCATCAATATGATGATGATACTTAAAATTAATTGGACGTAAATACACTTTGCGGCCAGTCTATCCATGCATCCTTCCTGATGGACTTAGGCTCTTTGTGCCATTGAAAATGTCCCGTCCCGTTGTTTGCATTACCCGCATAACGGCTACTGTCCAAGATTTCTTTAATCATGAACAATTCCTATTTGACGGTGCCTCATCCTCTCGGTTGATTAGCCGACTAAATGCATTGACATTCAATGAACCATTCAAAAGGAGTGCGATAATTTCTGAACTTGCGAATGTCAATTTGGCAGAGATTTATGGATTGTGATTTACGAATGCCAAATATATAATCGGTGCCCTATTTATAAGTTGACTAGCCAGGTTCTTTTTTGTTGCAGCCCTCGGTAGAAGCTGTATAATGTAGTCATCGGTCAAAAGTTACGTTTCTTATTTTTAAAATTTAAAATGATCCAAAAATTAAGTGAGAAAAATTTGGGAAAACACCGATTAAAAAATACAAGTACATCTCAAATTCGTTAAAAAAAATTACAATGATAGGTTTCCTAATAATAATTAAAAACAAATTACACCCAAGAAAATGTCTAAATGTCTTTTATGCAATATCCCTCGTAATGATTCGGATGATACAGTGCCATCGATGTCGTCTTCCTCGCGTTGGGCACATTCAGCTAGAAACAATTCTTGCAAAATCTAATCATGCCCGTAGACAACCATTTCTACATTTTTTGTTAATTTAATAAATAGATTGAAATAAAATACATTCTAAAATCTAGGCAACTGTTTAACCATGAAAACTTGTGGATAAATTTGAAAAACTGATTTGACTTTGTTATGAAAAGTAATTATCCAGATTGAACAAATGGAAAATTTTGGTATTAGATTAGATTACACATTTTGGCTATAAAGAAAGATTTACGGTGACTTTTTTCTCAAGTTTGGTCATATAAAAAGACTACATTGAACATTTAAACATAGCTCAATGACTACACTAATCAAATTTAAATTTTAAGAATGACATTACATATTGAGCGAAAATTTGAGGATTATTAATATCATTTCTCATATATAAATTGCATTGTGAAGCCTAAATAATGAATTTTCTCATCAACTTCTCTTTTATTTATTTATTTATTTTGTCAGCGATAACAAATGTGGGTAACTTCTATTGCCAGTGTCGTAAATATATCCAATGACCACTCATTTTACTTCTGTATACTTCTATCTTGACTGATTGAAGTTAATTCAAAAACACGATAAATGACAAACCAGTCCACTCCATATGAACACTGCACCTCAACCAGGAGCTTCCCAGAGAGTAAATTCTATACCAGTAATCAAGAAAATGGAGGTCAGCAGCTAAACCTGATCCCCAGAAAGACATCACAAAAGGTGTGTATTTTACTATTTACTAGTGAATAAAGGAGATCAGAGACTCTACCGTGATCTAACCCACTTGCAGATGTACAATTCGGGTCTGCAAGGCGTGGTCGACTTCGCTTTTACTCAAGTTGGGAGGCGCCATATGGAGTCAGAGAAGCCCAGGCACTTGATGCTACGGTCCGCCAAGCTGAACACCTTAACGTCTTCCCTCGAGAAAAAGGAATCGGCCTTCTCCGCGTAGTAAATGCAGTTCCCGTCGCGCCCGCCAAGCTCGCGCGCCGGGATGGCGAACGAGCAGAGCTTGCAGAGAAAGAAAGCCGAATTGCCCAAGCTCCTCACCTCCTCCCATCTCCCACATCGGTGATTCAACCTATAGACTCTAAAATCATAGGTCTTCATGAACTCAGGGTCACTCGCATACCCACCCTGTCTAACGAATCTGTCCACTGCATAAAGATCACCACTCGACACCACCAGATGCTTCCAATATCCGCTGCCGCGGCCATGGCGGTCGTGGATTGGCAGCGACAAACTTTGAAGCCTGAAAGAGGAATCGATATGCGAAACCGACCCCGACCCCGACCCATCAATGACGCAGACTTTGCCATCATAGACTACAATGTCATCATAACCAGAGCACTGGGAGTGGGGATCAACTAAAAGGCTCCAATTCTCATCCCCGTACTTGCAGTAACCTAATTGACCACCTTCAACGATGAAATAAACCGAACACTGATCTAAATCAGACCAAACACTATCCGGATGCATCACTACTTTCTGTATGCCTTGGACGAGCCATCCAGTTCTATCGCTATACGTGTACTGTCTGCAGATCTCAACGATTCGGAATTGGAGAGAATCGAGTACATTCGGGAAATCGCCGGGCAAGCACGCGATCCCCCGCTGCGAGAAGAGGCTGAGGAGCCGCATGTGCCCAAGCCCTAGCTCCTCGAGCTTCAGCAGCCACCGCGCGCGGCCGGAGGGGGCGGCGGCGGCGGCGGCGGTTGCTTCCTCCTCCGGCTTCTCGAGGGCGTAGACCGCGCTCGCGCGGAGGAAGGCGGGGGGCCTCTGCGGGCGGAAAATCCGGAAGGGGAGCAGCGAGGCGTCGCGGCGGAGCGGAGGAATCGAGGAGCGGAACGAGGAGCAGACGCTGCGGAACCGGAGGACATCCATGCGGGTGTCGAGCCGCCGGCCGATCATGGAGAGAATCTCCGGCGGGAGGTCGGACCATGGCCGGCTTTCGGCCAGATCCATGCGAGTCGTCGGCGGCGAGTCCCCGACGGCAGGAGAAGAAGATGAAGTGGCGATATTAGTCAACTAATGAAATTCGAAGTCAATTCCATCTTCGACCAAAAAAAAAAGTCAATTCCATCTAAATTTATAACTCCACCGCAGCGGTGGCCACTGGGCCAGGCGGCTGGGCCGTTGCCCGGCCCGGCCGGCCCGGCGAGTCTTCACCTTGCGGCAGCGGCCGTACCCACACGAACCTATTGATAGGATTTACACCCTTTGCGTCACCACAAATCCCCCGTCCCATCGATTGAATTGTCCGCATAAATTTCCTAACGTTGACTTGCAGTGCTAAATGTGCAAATTGCATGACGGCCACAGTACAAGATTTTACTTAATCTCGAACGAATCCTGTTGTGACCGTAGCCTAATGCCCTTGGAATGTTGTATACATCTATAATGTAATTTAAAGCTTCATGACGCACGTGTCATATTTTATACATCCGTAATGTAATTGAGAGTTTCACAACGCACGTGTTGGATCCAGGATATTCCAGCATGTGCCTTTTCCTCTCAGATGTCCAAGGGCAAAGCAACAATGTATGCTCGATCATTTCCGATTCAAGATTGCAAATTGGGCATATAGATGTAGGTACTATCTTCCTCCTGTGTAAGTTTTTCAAAGTTGGCAAAGCATTTTGGCATGCGCTCCATAAAAAGAATTTCATCTTGGGGGTAATTTTGATTTCCAAATATGCTTCCAAAGTTCCGGATTAATCTGATATGATCATGTTGGCCTTGATGCTTGTGAGCTGATTGTTGTTTTTCTGTTGCTAAAATATCCGCTCTTCACTATATAAGTCTTTGATTTGTTGTTTGTCTAAATTAGTTTATCTTCTGTAGTTGGGAGGCCTATAGGGATAATTAGGATTTCCACAACTTGTCGATCATCAAACAAAGACCTTAACAGAGCTTCTTTCCATTGTGCCGCTTCAATGTCTATCAAATTAGCCACTTTGAATGGCTCATTTCTTACTGTAGGGCCACCAATAGGTCAATTCTTTGGGCATTTAGGGTGCATATGACAACATTTCTAGAACAGAAATTGATTTCTGGTCAGAAATTGATTTCTTAATTTTTTATTTCAGAAATTGAGAAGTTAAAAATTTTAGTTTATGATTTCTTCTTCAAATCTATTTCTGGAATAGAAATCTGCTCCGGAAATAGAAAAATTAAATTGCATTACTAAACGAATTTCTGTTCCAAACCCATTCCGGGGAACAGATAAATAGAGAAATAGAATTTTTATCATAAGCACCCTTATCTTCTCTAATATAAACTTTTTTCCCATTCCCACCCGCCCACATAATTTGAGGGGCAATTGCTTCTCTTCTTCCTATAAGACTTTGCCAACCCCACGACGGATGTGACATTTTCCCAACTTGCCAAAAATCACAGTTTGGAAAATAGAGCCCATTCATAATTTGACTCCAAAGAGTCTCCAGATGCTAGGAAATTCGCCAGGCTTGTTTTCCTAGCATAGCTTTGTTAAATGCGAGTAGGTCCTTAAAACCAAGACCTCCTTCATCCTTTCTAAGTTTCAGAACTTCCCATCTTCTCAAATGTAAACTAGCTGTTTTGTTGTTATTTCTCCACTGGAAATTGTTATTTTTTTTTTCAATGGCTTTAATAATTTAAACTAGATTTTACATAAGATGATACATTGAATTGTATGAGATATTACAAACAAACAATCTCTTCAATTTCTTACTTCCTCTATCTAAGCCCACTAAACACAAGCAGAGCCTATTCTCAAGTCAGCTCCATAATTTTTCTTATTTAAACTTGGAATATGAAATTTGTGGAAATTTTCAACTTGACCTCTGAACTCTAATTGTCTTACACTTTAAACTCTAAATTTTAAATATTTTCATTGTATTTTCCTAAATAGTCATTATTTCACACGTAAGGCCCAGTTCTCTAAATCAGGACACTATGCCTCTAACTCTCACTCATACACTCTAACTCTCACTCTCTTGTATGGTAAACCCTATAGCATCAAACTTATAGTCAAAGGGTCACTTTTTTCTCCTCATGTACAACTTATTTAAAGGCTTGTTCAGCACTTAGAATTTGTAGCGTGCCATGTCAACTGTCCAATGTAAAAAGAGAAGGGAAAGAAAAGGAAAGCAAAAAAAAAAAAAAATTAAAAATTAAAAATTTATAGAAATGTCCACAACAGCATCAGCTATGCCATGTGTTGACACCTATTTTTAAACAAAAAGAAAAATAAAATAAAAGAAAAGAAACAAAAACAAAAACAACAAAACAACAAAAAAGAAAAAAAATGCTTAGGGGTCGGGTCGGGCTGGATCCGGCCTTGGCCCGGCCCGCCTCTCTTTCCTCTCGCGGCCCAAGCTGTTTCCCCTTGGGCCCGGCCCACGCTAGCTTTTTCCTCCTTCCTGGCCATCCTCGCACGCGGGGGGACCTGGGGAAAAGAAAAAGCGGCAGCAGAGCAACGGGCAGAGGGGGGCAGCAGAGAAGATAAGGGCAGAGGTGCGAGAAAGCAAAGCGGGAGGGAGGAGCAGAAGGAGCGACGCTTTTCTTGGCGGCCGATCCTGCTCGCCGGAACCTCCATTGTCGCCGGATTCAAGCTCCGGAGAAGGAAGGAACACGGAGAAGGAGACAGGGAGAGAGAGAGAGAGCTCGAGGGGGGCAGGATCCGAGAGAGAGGAGACGTCGCCGACGCTGCCCGACGCCGTCCGAGCCGCCGCCCTTCGAGCGACGCCGGGAGCTTCACCACCGCAGCTGCTGTTCGCGGTCGCCGGAGCTCCTGACGCCGTTGCCGTTGCAGCCCTCAGCCAAGCCGACGCCCTGCCCGTCGCCGCGCCTCTGCCCGACGCCTGCAACTCGCGTCGCCACCCCTCCGCGCCACCACTGCTGCTGTCGCCCAGCTCGAAGCCGCGAGCGCCACTGCTGTGCCGCTGCCATTCCGCCATCCCCGACGACTGCCTCCGTGTCTGGGTCCCCGCCGTACCGAGCTGGTCCCGCCGCAGCACCAGCCCCGAGCCACCGCGGGATCCCAACGCCATCGCCGCACCTCCGCGCCACCACTGCTGCTGTCGAGTTATAGTGAATAGAAACTCAATCATCTTTATAATCATTAAACACACCTTCTTACAGTAAAAAGAAAAATCAACAGCAGAAGGATCGGTCTAGTTCAAACTTATATTAATAAGTAGTTAAAAATTCCGGAACTGAGACGCCTCCGTTTCCTCTCTCTACTTTTTCACCATTTTCTCATTCTTGCGCATGCTGATTTAAGAGACTTCAACCCACAACCCTAATCCATAACTGATTGTTACATTGATCATGGCATGAAAATGAGGAAAACTCCTTGATATTACCCGACACTTTTCTGCGGTCGTCATACCGACTCGCATTCAGGCAAGCAATTCTCTACATTAAGTATTCTCTGCTTGTGCAACTTTTTTGTGTTATCAGTCAATCTGGATCTAGTTGGTGAATTTGAAACATATGCATGAAGAAATGAGCTATCAAGATATAAATTTCTCGTTATCTCACAAGTCACAAACTAGGCAGACTACATGTCACAATCCATTTTCTTGTCAAAATCAAATGTGTCCCGAAACTCACCAGAATACCGACTGCATATATTTCCCCTCTAGGGGGCACGGACTCCAGTGGTGACCGTCGACCATGTTTTGTTCTCTACACCTTCTCCGTGATTTTTCCTTTGCCGTGCGTGCTCATGAGAGATACTTAAAACCATGACCCCCTCTGCATCTGCTTATAATGTTGATCATGGTTTAAAACTGGGGATAACTGCAAGATATTTTCTCCATCCATCTCCACTATATCCATCTAGTTTCGAGTGAGCAATTTTATGCATCAAGCATTCTCTACTTGTATGAGTTTTCTGTCTGATTAGTGTTAACCCCCAATTTTTTCAGTCAATTTGGAATAAATAAGGTTTCGATGTTCAGAGCATACCAAGGCACAAAGAAATTCAGCAAAGCCAACAGAACATGGATTCTCAATGCCTCAAAGCAATTACAACTTACACTTTTCATTCATACTGAAAACCGAATTACAAACCCAATTCGGCTCGAGATCAAATCCGTTCCAGATCGAACTAGTAAACTGTACTCATGTTTTTCGGATCGAGGGACATGGGCTCGGGCTGATCCAAGCCGGGGGCGGCCACAGGATCCTCAAGTAGTCCGGCGAGAACGCCGCCCTCTTGATGCTATGGTCCTCCATGCAAAAGACATGGACTTTAACACCATAAAAATCACTCAACTCAGTGAAGTAAATGCAGTTCCCAACGCACCCACTGAACTCTTGCACAGACACAGAGAAGCAACTGTGGTCACCCAGAAACAGGGCCACATCATCGAGCCTCCTCTCTTCATCCCATGTGCCCCATTCTTGATTCAACCTATACACTCTAAACTTAACCGTCACCGAGCCGACCTCCGGGTCGTTCCAGTACCTTGTCACAGCGCCCCTCTCGAGGTACCGGTCCACCACGTAGAGGTCGCCGCCCACCTCCACCATGTGCTTCCTGTCGCCGCCACCGCACATGTGTGGTGAGAATTGCACGACCCGCAAAGACGGGTCGATCCATGACACGGTCCCAAGCCTATCCACAGCATAGAATTGCCCTTTGTAGACCATGACATCATCAAAATGACAATCTTGGCCTTCGATCACACTCCATTCCTCATCCCCAAATCTCCGATGCCCCAATTTCCCTCCCTCAAGAATCCCAACCACCGCACACTCCCCTGCATCGGTCCACGCGGAATCGGGGAACAAAGCTACCTTCGCGACACGGCGGAAATTGGCCCCGTCATCGACCTCGACAGCGTACTCTTTAACAATCTCGGTGACCCTGAAGTCCAAAGCGTTCAACACGCTAGGAAAAAAACCGGGCTTGTACTTGATCGGCTCCTTCGAGAGCGGACTCAGGAGGCGGAGCGGGCGGCCCGGCTCGCCGGATCCCTCGAGCTTGACCAGCCAGCCAAAGGCCGGGCCGGATTCTTCCGGAGGCTGGAGGCGGTAGATCGTGGATCGAGTGACGAAGGCGGGCTTTTGGCCCGGCCGGAGAGGGAGCTGCAGGGGAAACAGAGGAGGGTTGTTGCCATGGGGGAGCGGAGGGATCAGAGAACGCCAAGAAGAGCAGACGCCGCGGAACCGGCGGACGTCGGTAGGGGTGTCGAGCTTCTTCCCGATCATACACCAGAGCTCCTTGGGGAGATCGGACCATGGCACGGTGTTCTCCATCCTTGCAGGGGAGAATCCGAGGACCAAGAACGGCGGAGTCGCAGATGAGCAGTCCTAACTGGCGGCTTGCGTTTTTTCCCCGCCTTCTGTTGGATTATTCTGCGCGTGTACTTGCGTTGCTGAAACGTTAACAGGGTTTTTCCCTTTTGAGCCGCACACACGTTCCTTGAAGAAGAGCCGCATTGCCTTGCGAAGAACGCCGACGACCTCATCTTTTGCCGTACGAGGAGACTTTAAACCACGTTGATTTCGTGTCATGAGATTATATTTAAATTGAGTTATTTATTTATAAATATGTTGAATTTAGACTTAAATTTAAATGTTAGGAACATCCTAATATAAAATAAATTATAAATTCTAATTTTTCGATTATAATGAATTATTTATTATTAACTCTTCCATGAATATAAGTATCGTTACTTGGATTAAATAATATAAATTTTTAATATCTTTATTATTCATCATTTATTTTTCTAATATTTTTATATTAATTTATTCATAATATCTTTTTATTTTCGCATTAATATTACAACAGTCATCCAACTTGATTCTCAAGTCTCTCCACCAAAGGTTTCCTCGGACTTTTTGGGTCCGAAAGCTTTCAGAGCTTTCTTGTCATTGAAGGAACAAAGCGAGAATGGGTCCCACCTCGGTGTCTGGTCCGGTCGTAATTGCAAGAGAAGCATGAGCATCCTACTTCAAGCCGCGTCAGGTGAATAATTCAATGGTATCACACGGTTTTTCCATCGAGTTCCTTGAAAAGAGTTGCCCTGCGCCCCAAACCATCCGCCTGCCCATCTGTGCGGGTTTTGGAGCAGAAGCGATTGGGGCTCCCGTAATATTCCGGACAAACCCAAACTAGATCAGAAAGACATATTGCAAAGTCAGTGTGAACCCTCCTCCGAAATGATATCGACTTTATGGAAAAGATTCCGACGGAACATCTCACGCAGAAATTAGTGGACAGGTTCTTCTTTTTGGTGGGGCCATCACGAAAGAGCACAAAGAATGTGGTCGTTGGTCAATGGTTATGTTCTTATATTTTTAAAATATTTAAAATAATCTAAAATGGAATTGAGATAAATCTGTGAAAAATGCTCATTAAATTAAACACGAATAAAATGCGAGTACGACTTCAAATTTGAACAAGAGAAATTACAATGTTCAATAAATGACCTAATGATAGGTAAGAAGGAATCCCCCTCGATAAAATGTCTAAAGAATTCGATGCCTTCCAGGCATGCCCCTTATTATGATTTAAATGATGCATCGATGTTTGCATCGAGCACATTTGGCCAGAATCAATTCTTGTGAAACCCCAAATGCATGCAGACAACCATTTTAAAATTTTTCATTATTTTGTGAGATAGAGAAAAGGAAAAAAAAAATCTAAAATCTATGCAACCCTGCGATTATGAAAACTTGTGAATTGACTAATTACATTTTGTTTTGAAAAGTTATGGGCTAAATTAAACAAATTGAAAATTTAGAAAATAGATAGCATATTACCTAGTAGTTAGGCACTTGTACTAGCTTTTTCCCTTGTTATGTTTAAATAAGAATGACTCAATCAAATAATTGAACATTCGAAAACTACATTCCAAAAACAACATTGCACATTGGTTTCAAGTCTAGAGATTATTTGTGTCATTTCTCTAAATATAAGCAGCATTTTCGAATTCATTTTCAAGAGTAAACTTAATAACATGTTTTTTCACCAAACTTCTCAGTGTATGTGGGTACCTTCTTTTGCTTGTATTATCATATATCCACTAACCACCCATTTCACTTCTGTAAATAAACGTTTTGACCAATTAAAGTTCATATAAGAAGGTATACTGCTAGTGAAAAGGACATCAGATGCTACTGACCTAACCTACTAGCGGATGCACGGGGTTCGGTTTAATCGAGTTAGGCATGCCCGTTAGGAAGCCGGAATAGTCTAGCACACCAGTCGGAATACTTCAACCACTTTATGCTGCGATCTGCCAGGCTGAACACCTTAACGATTTCCATCGAGTAATAGGAATAAGTGTCCTCCGTCTAGTAGATGCAATTCCCGTTGCGCCCGCCAAGCTCGAGTGCCGAGACCGCGAACGAGCAGTGCTTGCAAAGAAAGAAGGCCGAATCGCCCAAGCTTCTCGCCTCCTCCCATCTCCCACATTGTCGATCCAACCTATAGACCCTAAAATCACACGTCCGCCTTGTATTCTCAGTGTACGCGATGCTCTCGGTGTGTCTGTCCACTAAATAAAGATCACCACTTGACACCACCAACTGCTTCCAGAAGCCACCCTGCCGCGGTGGTTGCCACTGCATATCGGCGGTGAGAGACTTTGAAGTCCGAAAGATGAATCGATCTCCGAAACTGACCCGAACTTATCGACGACGCAAACTCTACCTTCATAAACTGCAATGTCGTCGTAACCACCGCCCTGTGAATCATCTAAATGGCTCCAGTTCTCATCCCCGTACCTCCAATAACCTAATCGCCCTTTTTCATCAATGAAATAAACCGAACACCGGTCCACATCCGACCCTACACAATCCGGATGCTTCACTACTTTCTGTACACACTGAACGAGGCCTCCGGTTCCACCGCCATATTCGAGCGTGTATTCTCTACAGATCTCGACGATTCGGAATTGGAGAGAATCGAGTACCTCCGGGAACTCGTGGGGCAAGTACGCGATCCGCTGCCGCGAGAAGAGGCTGAGGATCCGCATGCGCCCGGGCTCCGACTCCTCAAGCTTCAGCAGCCACCGCGCGCGACCGGAGGGGGCGGTTCCGTCCGGCGTCTCGACGGCGTAGACCGTGCTCGCGCGGAGGAAGAGGGCGAAGCGCGGCGTGCTAGTTGGGATGCGGAAAGGGAACCGCGAGGCGTCGTGGCCGGGCCGGGGGATCGAGGAGTGGAATGAAGAGCAGACGCCGCGGAACCGGTGGACGTCCATGCGAGTGTGGAGACGATCGCCGATCATGGAGAGAATCTCCGGCGGGAGATCGGACCATGCACGTTTCCCGGTTTCCTCCATGAGATCCTGCACTTGTGATCCCAGGCGTCGCAGGAAGAAGGAAAAGAAATTGTCATCATCAAAATTGAAAAGCAAATATTCTCACTTAGATTATCTTTCATACTTTTCCCTTCAATTTTGATCGAGAATCTTGGAAAATCTAATCTTTTTGCGTTCGTGCCAAATTAAATCTTCGTCATATACCATAAATGCGCTGGCTGTTTTTCAAATTCAATTTATATTAAATTATCTTAACGGAATAATAGTTTCCATTCATTTCTTATAGTAATCGAAAATATGAAAAATTATTTTAAAAGTCTTAAACTTAGTTTTCTTCTATCAATTCGATCCTAAATCATTTCATTTTTATTAATATTTTAATTTTTCTTTTCTTTTCTTCTCTTCTCTTTTCCTTCTTTACTTATTTCTTTTTCTTTTTCTATCCTTTTTTTTTTTCCTTTTTTCTTTTTCCCTTCACCCGCCATCACCTTACCTCATTAATGGTCAACGGAGGTCATTAGACTAGCGAGGGCCACCTTCACTAGGCTAGGCCCAAGCGTCCCTCACTCAGGGTAGGTGACCTTTGCCGGCCATTGACGAGACTTAGGAAAAAAAAAGGAAATAATAATAAATTCGAAAAAAAAAGTTCAAATATTATTAAAAAAATTTAGGTAATCATTTGTCAGTTATATCACGTAGAATGTTAACACCCAAGTTAGCGACTTCAATCAATATTGACCGGATGAACTCAATTGATAAAATATGAAAAGGCGTAGGATCAATTGACAAAAGTGGTAATATATTTAGGATTTTTTGGATAATTTTTCCTACAAAACCGTTACCATAAGTAATCGATTGTAATAACTACATTTGTACCATCTATTGGAAAATTTCTATATCAACATAGTTTTTGTTTTCCTGATATAAATTGGGAAGCAGATTTTAAGAATGATCACTTATCATTTATAAAAATTATTTTTTTAGGAAAAAGTCTTCCAAATCTCTTATTTTTTGCGAAACAAATAGTGCATAAATCTATTTCGAATTCATTTTATTCCTTGCCTGAGATGTAATAATCGATTTATGTAGCAAACAAGTGGGATTACTCTGCATAAAGATCTGGTTAAGATTGTTGTAATAGGCATTGTGATGTCAATCATATTATGATTCACGAGAGATCTTCCCTGCACCATTATACTAGTGAGATGTTGAAATTTTTTAATACTGAGCATAAAAACCGAGTCCAATATAAAGAATCAAATGGTTCAATCCATATCACAATAATACGCTCAAACCATAAGATTACTCGATAATCTTAAATAATAACGTCGATTATAAAGTTTATCCACAATTTCATCAATGGGATGGCTGAAGGTCTTGTTGATTGTGAGTTTTTCGATGGGCGAGTTAAAGTGAAAAGTATAACATGTCGGGCAAGGGGTGCCCTCGCCAGTGTCGAGCAAGGGCCTCCCTCGCTGGCGTCTAGGCGAAGGCACGAGGGAGGCCCTTGCTCGACCCAGCCGAGGGCCGCCCTCGCCAAATGCCGGCTTCCCTCCGTTGGCTCTGCCATGGCCGGCAGAGGAAGAGAGAAGAAACAATTTTTTTTTAAAAAATAAAAATTAAAAAGACCAAAATGCCCATTAGTTTAGGGTAAATGTATCACACAATAGAAGTTGAGGGTTTTTTGTGTCATAAAAAAAAAGTTTGGGGTAAATGTGTTATGGTTGACAAAGTTTAAGGTTTTACACGTCACAAAAAAAAGTTTGGGATAAATTTGTCAATTTAAATTTAGGGTTTCTCGTGATTTTTTCCCTTATCCACACCAAGAATTTATAGTGTGCCAAGTCAACCATCCAACGTAGAAAGAGAAGGAAAAGAAAAAGAAAGAAAGAAAAATTAAAATTAAAAAAAATTAAAATTTATAAAAATGTTAACATCAAGATCAATATCAACTGTGCCATGTATGATTGCTAGCATCCACGTAAGCTAAATTCATCATAATTTGGCTGAATTAATTGAATCAATATCAATATGAAAATGTTTAGGATTAAATTGGTCAAATTTAAAGATTTATGATTAAATTGGTATTTGTTGACATTAGAATTTTTTTATCCACATATCAAGTTGTCAAAAAAAGAAAATTAGACAAAATAATAAAATACATCAACATATGAAAACGAACAAAATGGGGAGTCCAAAAGTTGGTCACAATGAAAAGAGTTTTGGACCACAATGAAAAGAGTTTTGGACCAATTCATACAAACCATCAGCGAAGCGACAACCTAGTCGAGGTCGATTACTGGAGCCCACCAGAATAAGATTTTAATTCGCCAGATTGACCCTTTTGGTCCACTCGCCGCCCAGGCTTCAAGACAGGTTGCACTCATGTGGGCCCGCGGAAGGAAAGACTGAAGAAATATCTGATTTAAATAATGGTTCTCCCTTGCTCTCTCTCTCTCTTTCTCTCACATGCTTGATATGAACTTGAGCTCGTTTGTCTGTGTAATTTGAATTTTACAAAACTTTTGAGATTTTAGAATCTATCTACCTTTGATTTGAAGTCCCATCTAATATTTTAATTGGCCATCGATGGATTTCAATCGGCTTTAACAATAAAGATGATTGAGCTTCTAGTGATTATTACTCCACAAAACTACATGTAAGTCAAACTTATAATCATCATTAAACACACCTTCTTACAGTAAAAAGAAAAAGCAACAGCAGAAGGATTGGTGTAGCTCAAACTTTCTATTAATAAGAAGAAAAATTCCAACACTAAGACACCTCCATTTCATCTCTGCACTACTTCGCCATTTTTCCATTTTCGCACGTGCTAGTTAAGAGATACTTCATCCCACAGCCCCAACCTGTAATTGATTATTACATTGATCATGGTATGAAAATGAGGAAAACTTGTTGATATTGCCCGACACTTTTATGTGAAAGCCATATCGTCTCGCATTCAGATGACCAATTCTCTGCATTAAGCATTTTCTATTTGTGCAACTTTTTCGTGTTATCAATCAATTTGAATCTAGTTGGTGAACTCGGAACATATGCATGATGAAATTGAGGAAGCTATCAGCATAGAAATTTCTCATTATGTCACAAGTCACAAAAGAGGTAGATTACATATCATGATCCATTTTCTTGTCAAAATCGAATGTGTCCCGAAACTCACTTGAATACTAGCTTCATATATTTCCCGTCCAAGAGGCAAGGACTCAGGTGGCGACCATCACCCATGTTTTGTTCTTTGCACCTTCTCCGTGATTTTTCCTTTGCCGTTCGTGCTCATGAGAGATACTTCAAACTGTAACCCCCTCCGCATCTGCTTATAATGTTGTTCACGGTATAAAACTGAGGATAACTACATGATATTTCCCCAATCTGTCTCCACTATATCCGTCTACTTTCGAGTGAGCAATTTTCTGCATCAAGCATTCTCTGCTTGTACTAGTTTTCTATCTGATTAGTGTTAATCTCCAATTTTTTCAGTCAATTTGGAATAAATAAGGTACCAATGTTCAGAGCATACCAAGGCACAAAGAAATTCAGCAAAGCCAACAGAACATGGATTCTCAATGCCTCACAAAGCAATTCCAACTTCCACTTTTCATTCATACTGAAAACCAAATTACAAACCCAATTCGACTAGAGATCGAATCCGTTCCAGATCGAACTAGAAAACTATCCTCATGTTTTTCGGATCGAGGGGGCATGGGCTCGGGCTGATCCAAGCCGGGGGCGGCCACAGGATCCTCAAGTAGTCCGGCGAGAACGCCGCCCTCTTGATGCTATGGTCCTCCATGCAAAAGACATGGACTTTAACACCATAAAAATTACTCAACTCAGTGAAGTAAATGCAGTTCCCAACGCACCCACCGAACTCTTGCACAGACACTGAGAAGCAACTGTGATCACCCAGAAACAGGGCCACATCACCGAGCCTCCTCACTTCATCCCATTTGCCCCATTCTTGATTCAACCTATACACTCTAAACTTAACCGTCTCCGAGCCGACCTCCCGGTTGTTCCGGTACCTTGTCGGAGCGGCCCTCCCGAGGTACCGGTCCACCACGTAGAGGTCGCCGCCTGCCTCCACCATGTGCTTCCTGTCGCCGCCACCGCACATGGGTGGTGAGAATGGCACGACCCGGAAAGACGGGTCGATCCATGACACGGTCCCGAGCCTATCCACGGCATAGAACTGCCCTTTGTAGACCATGACATCATCAAAATGACAATCTTGGCCTTCCATCACACTCCATTCCTCGTCCCCATATCTCCAATGCCCCAATTTCCCTCCCTCAAGAATCCCAACCACCGCACACTCCCCTGCATCGGCCCACGCGGAATCAGGGAACAAAGCTACCTTCGCGACACGGCGGAAATTGGCCCCGTCATCGACCTCGACAGCGTACTCTTTAACAATCTCGGTGACCCTGAAGTCCAAAGCGTTCAACACGCTAGGAAAAAAACCGGGCTTGTACTTGATCGGCTCCTTCGAGAGCGGACTCAGGAGGCGGAGCGGGCGGCCCGGCTCGCCGGATCCCTCGAGCTTGACCAGCCAGCCAAAGGCCGGGCCGGATTCTTCCGGAGGCTGGAGGCGGTAAATCGTGGATCGAGTGACGAAGGCGGGCTTTTGGCCCGGCCGGAGAGGGAGTTGCAGGGGAAACAGAGGAGGGTTGTTGCCATGGGGGAGCGGAGGGATCAGAGAACGCCAAGAAGAGCAGACGCTGCGGAACCGGCGGACGTCGGTAGGGGTGTCGAGCTTCTTCCCGATCATACACCAGAGCTCTTTGGGGAGATCGGACCATGGCACGGTGTCCTCCATCTTTGCAGGGGAGATCCGATCATCCGAGGACCAAGAACGGCGGAGTTGCAGATAAGCAGTCCTAACTGGCGACTTGCTTTTTTTCCTTGCCTTCTGTTGGATTATTCTGCGGTTTGTATATAAGGACAGAGGGACTTTTGTTAGTTGTATCATATGGTAAAAAAGTTGACTTTTGACCGGGTTCTATCACCTTGCTCCTGCGGACGACATGTGTTCGTCCATTACTTTCAGCCAGCATATTAACTCTTTCTTTCCCGGCACGCTAGTTGAAAGCTCGCGCAACCCACGAGCTGAACTTTCGGAGCATCTTCCGTCTGGGCGAGCTCCTTGGGCCCTCCCCACCCATCGCCACCACCACGGACCGGTTGTCGTCGCTCGCCACCAGTGCAGCCCTGCCTTTGTCCCTAGCACCACTATGTGTTCATCTCTCCCTCCCACTGCCTCCCTGCCGCGACCAGCTCCTCCGCTAGGGCCGACGGGAGCCTCCCGACCTCGAAAAAGGAGGAGGAAAATCAATATACATAATTATGTAGCTTGTCCAATTATTCATTCGCACACGGGATTGGAATTTCTCCGTTGAAAAGTCTGTCACTAAAAGACAAAATAAGCGCATACTTTCTTTTTTGGGAAAAAGCCACGAAAAATCCTGAACTTTGCCCAAAGTGACATATTTACCCAAAACTTTTTTTTGTGATGTGAAAAATCCCGAACTTTGCCAACTGTGACACATTTACCCCAAATTTTTTTTTTTGTGACGTGAAAAACCCCAAACTTTCATTATGTGATACATTTACCCAAAATTTAGAGGGCATTTTGGTCTTTTCATAAAATTTTTCTTTTTACTTTTTAAAATTTTTTTAATTCTTTTTTTTTTTCTCTCTTCCCTCCACCGGCTAGCCGGCGAAGGGAAGCCGGTGTCTGGCGAGGGCTGCCCTCGCCGGCGTCGGGCGAGGGTCACCCTCGCCGGCCTCGAGCTAGGGCGGCCCTCACCGACGTCGAGTGAGGGCCTCCCTCGCCTGCGCCGTCCTCGCCCGACGCCGGCGAGGGCTATGTCGGGTGAGGGTGTCCCTGCCCTCGCTAGATCTGGCGAGGGCCATCCTCGCCCGTCGCCGGCGTCAGGCGAGGGTGTCCCTGCCCTCCCCAGATCTGGCGAGGGCCGTCCTCGCCCGTCGCCAGCGAGGGCCGCCCTCGTCTGCCCTCGCCTGCATCGGGCGAGGGTGTCCTTGCCCTTGCCCTACGCCGGCGAGGTCGCCAGACGCCGGCTTCCCTCCGCCATGGCCGGCGGAGGGAAGAAGAAGCAAAAAAGAAATAAAAAAGAAAAAGGAAAAAAAGAATAAAAAGACAAAAATGCCCTTGATAGGGTAAATGTGTCACGGTTTGGAAAGTTTAGGGTTTTTCACCTCACAAAAAAAAGTTTGGGTAAATGTGTCACTTTGGGCAAAATTGAGGATTTTTCATGGCTTTTTCCTTCTTTTTTTACATCTATTTCACCTTTGTGGGCAAAATAGGTAAATGCCTGAGAAAGAAACAAAGAAGGGTTTCTTCTTTTGCTTTTATTTCTATCTCCCGCAGCAGATTTGTAAAAGTGGCGTGAGAAGAGGCACCCTGCCGTATATTGACGTTGCTGAACAGTAATAGGGTTTTCTCCTTTTGAGCCGCACGCGTACGTTCTTGAAGAAGAGCCGCATTGCGAAGAACGCCGACGTCCTCATTTTTTCCGTACGAGGAGACATTAAACCCGCGTTGATCTCATGCTATGTTAAATTTATACTTAATTAGAAATATCTTAATGTAAAAATAATTGTGAACTCTGACTCTTTAATTATAATAAATTATTTACTGTTGCTCTTTTCTATAAATATAAGTATCAATACTCGGATCCAATTATATAATTATTTAATATCTTTATTATTCTCCATTTATTTTTTTAATATTTTATATTGATTTATTCACAATATCTTATTGTTTTTGCATTAATATCACAAAAGTCATCCAACTTGATTCTCAATTCTCTCCGCCGAAGGTTTCCTTGGACTTTTTGGGTCCGAAAGCAACCAGAGATTTCTTGTCATTGAAGTAACAAGCGAGAAGGGGTCCCACCTCGGTGTTACATCGAAGCCCAAGGGATCCTAATCGCAAGAGAAGCATGCACAAGCTACAGCCAAGAGCGTCCTACTTCAAGCCGAGTCAGGTGATTAATCCAATGGTACTACACGGTTTTTCCATCGAGTTCCTTGAAAAGAGTTGCCCTGTGCCCCGAACTCCCCGCCTGCCCGTCTGTGCGGGTTTTGGAGCGGAAGCGATTGGGGCTCGCGTAATAATCCGGACAAACCCAAACTAGATCAGAAAGACAAATTACTAAATTAGTGTGAACCCTCTTCCGAATGTCATTGACGTTATGGAAAGATTCCAATGGAACATTGCTGATAATTCAATGTACCTGGGACTTTCTCGAGGGGATAAAAGATTGCCATTATCATCACTATTAACATTACATCAACTGATAATGAATTACTTAAAATCATTTAACATTAAAAATGAGGATGTTGATAAACAAACACTGTACACTAATCTGTTCCTTCCCAGCTTCTTTTGACTTAACGTCTTATCCTAAGACAAATAGGACTTGGCCAGCTAATGAACAAAAGTCCCATTATGTTCATCCCGTGGGGTTGGTAACAGACAAAGTTATAAGTGCAATTTGACTTTTCTTTTTCTTTTATCACTCCCACCACTCTCCATGTTAATTTAGGTTTAATTCGACTAGGACACTAGTTTTTGATATAGACTAGTTGCAGTGTTTCATCTAGGGGTGAGCAGTGGTCTAGGGTTGACCCTGGACCGACCTGGACGGCCAACCCTGCGGCCCTGTCCGGTTCCCGACGGGACTTGGGTTGGTCACCTGGTCACTGAAATTCCAGGACCAACATCACATGGAGTTGGTCCCGGTCACAGAGTTTTGGGTCGGTCCCAACCCCTGACCAACCCTATATATTATATTATATTATGTATAATTCTTTTATATATTTAAACCTAAGTAAAATGTCTGTTATATTATATTATATTGAAATTTTTTATCAATAACACTAATTTTAATTTCAATGTAAAACTTTTGTTGAGTATTAATTATGTGTCGTTTGTTTTGTTTTCGGGTGTTTAGAAGTTCAAGTGAATTAACAAGATGTGAAGTTATATATTCATGATTTATATTAAGTATTTTGAACTTTTTGTAGTTTAATTGTATTTTACTAATAAATTTTAACCGCACTTTGCTTTTCAATTTATGTCAAATGGTAGAAGTTTTTGAAGAGTATAGTAGTATTGCGATTACTAATCAAGTAGTGTGAAGCTCATTTTTTGGTTGAGTGGACTCTACATGATCAAATGCAGGAAAACGCTTTTGCATATGGTGTTATGAATATTAAAGATAGATGATTACAAGAACTTTCTATCTTGTCCCATATTTCGATAAGTAGTTAACAAATACGAAATTTCTATTATGTCATCTTAAATTTGCTAAATATGTATTGGTATTTATAATTTAGTTGCACAATGCCGCATTGTCAATGGATGTGTAATTTGAATTTGTAGGTTTGCTTTTTTTTAGGGAGTATAAAAATTAAGACGAAAAAAATTATCGATCGGTCCGGTTGACCAGAACCGGACCCGAACCCATTGGGTGGGTCCCGTCGGCCCCAGTTTCAATAAGGGTCGGTCCCGGTCAAAAATTGAGGGCCGACATTAGTCGCAGGGTTAGGGGTGGCGGACGGCCGGAACCCTACTCACCCCTAGTTTCATCCATGAAATTGTGACCCACGTCATGTTCCACCAATTATTGGTTGCACTTGCACCACACCAAACCCAACCCAGATCCCACCAAACCCTCGCACGCTGACTCCTTTTCTTCTTTCGCCTCTTGACCCCCGCAGCCTCGTGCCGTTGGTCCGCCAACCCTCCCCCGCCGTCCCCCTGGAAATATCAGCACTGCACCATTCGACCCGGCTGCCGTCGCTTGTCAGGGCACGCCACATTTCACCTCCGTCGCAATTATCTTCTCCCAGTCTTTTTCCCATGCCACATCTCTCCACCCGACGCCGATCTTGATGGTGCCTCACGAGCGCTGAATCCCGCGGCCATGGTGGCACGACTATTGTCATCCATTCTAGCATTAGTAGACTTGCTTGAAACGTACTCATCTAAAAATTACATAAAATAAGAAAAATATAAAAATTCCAAATTGTCCCTACTTTATGCCGACGTGCGTTTGACCAACACCACTGTAAATAATACGCCTCAAATAAGCCCGACTCACGGCACACAACTCGAGGCATCATGCGAGGCTTGTGGAGGACGAGAAACGTGCCTAGATTCTCTTTTTAGTCGAGTAACCAATGAATAAGGGTCGGGATTTTAATTGTTAAAGAAAATATTTTTATCTGATGGTCACATCACATGATTATATTATAGCCGTGGTGCTAATTAAAATGAAATTCATGAGGACACGTGTAATAGGCACTTCATTATCAATTTCACGCCATTTAACAAATCATGTAGAGATGTGGATAAGGCTTAAACGCAGTAGACGTGGCCTCCCCCAATAGCCTTTAGGAGATAGAAGATAGGATTGGGATCGGCCGAATTTGTTTTATCACTTATCCGCACCTACAATTGTTTGTTCATCACGGCACGACACGATTAAGATCATGAGATACACCGCATGGAGTACATGGACACCGAGGAATCTGCTGCCGGTGCGCCGTGGACCCGAGCGTGGTCGCTCTCCGGGCCGTAGTCCATCATCGGACGGTACTGCAAATCCTCGTCGTGCTCTCGGGCGAACTCTGGTATCTCGACCTCGCCCCTCCTAACGTGGTCCCACAACTGGTCGAGCCGGTTCACGTAGTTCAGCTTCCCGTACAACCTGCCACCGCACGACGGGAACCAACCCAATTGTTCACGTTTCATTCGAAAACACAAAGCAAATCAGGATTCGAAACCGATTCGACTTCGACCGGGCATAATTGGAATGGATTCCGTTTCTTTACTCACCCGCCCGTGAAGAGAAGGCGGCCGAAGGTGGCGAAGAAGAGGCGGGCCTGGAGGCCCGGGTGGACGAAGTGGACGGTCTCGAGATTGTCCTTGATCTGGGCCGGGATCGAGTCGTAGATGGATCGGAGCGCCGAGAATCCGGGGAAGTTGTCGCTCCTCTGGACTTCGCTGTGCACGTACACCACGCTGAACCGCTTCTTGCTCAGCCTCGGATAGATCTTCTCCTCCAGGTACTCGTTCACTACCTCGGCGCTCAGGAACCGAGCTGATGACCAAACACCAATCAACACCAACAGTTAACATCTCTCTCGCTCGCGTTAGTAAGTTCCCAGTAGCTCTAGTTCCTCATTACTTCACTAAGGAGACCTCCGGTTCATCATGCAATTGAATTCCCACGATTTTCTGCCTTTGCGGGATCCAATTCCTATCTAGATAGCGAATAATTGAAGATGCGTGCCGTGAATTATAACCTGAATTCGACCAAGCGCCGGAACTAGACGATGGGGATCTTTTACCTGGGAAGAACTTGCCGACGATGCGGAGGATCTTGCGGCCGCGCTTGTCCCGGCCATTGATCTTGAAGATCTGGAGCTTCTCGATCAGCTGTTCTTGCTCGGCCCGAGACAGGACCGCGCACATCGTTGCTGCTCTGCTGCTTGGGCTTCTTGGGCTATGTGGGAAGTGAGTTTGAGCGCTAGGCGAACGGTGCGAGGAGCGGCTGGCGCATTCATACGCGAGACGACAAGTGCGAGAGATGTGATCATGGAGAGAGAGAGAGAGAGGACATGTCGGAGCAGACAGGAATATGCGAAAGCATCTTCCTTTTTCTGGGTGCGACTGGGGTGGGGCCAGTGCGATTCGGTCGCTGTTGATGTGCTATGCCGTCGTGTTCCGCGGCGTGATCTCGGTGATCGTCCATCATTGGCCGAGTCAGGTGGGGGCGCATCGTCGTCCGTGCACACCACTTCGCAAAGGATGCATCCACGTGAATGAACGATTATATACGTACATCCATACATACATATACGTATTTATAAAATTAATTGAGGGTAATTATGGTTCGGCAATTTTATCAACTTTAATCCCGTAGTTTTAGGACTAATTGAAGTTGAGAAGGAAAGCAGAGACGGAGAAAAGTGTTCGGGCTCTTACCGATGTGTATGCTCTACCACATTAATTCAAAAATCTAACTCAAGATATTTTTCTTAAGAAATTGACATATTTTTAAAAATGGAGACATTATTTTTCATATGAATCCTAAAAATAATAAAATGTGGCATTTTCAAGACACCATTTTTCAAAAAAATAATCATATTTTTTTACATTCGATTGAAGTTTCAAAGTGAACTAAAAAATATTTTCTGTAAGGAAAATCTTTTCCTTCATACACTCATTTTCAATTTTTTTTTTTTTAAAATCAAATTTTTAATTTTTTCTTTTTTTTTTCCTTTTTTTCTTTTCTTTCTATTTTTCTTCTTCTTTCTTGACCTTGGCCATGGCTAGTCGTCGGCTACGGTGACCAGCCATTAGCAAGCTTTAGCCTCATCCTAGGCCGGCAAGACTCGAGCTTGCTACATTATGGTGACATTTGAGGCCCACCTAGCTCAAGGTCTGCGAGCTGGGCGGGGCTCGAGCCTCACCTAAGGTCATTAGAGGTCGATGAGGCTCTGGCGAACTAAAGCGAGGCTAGAGCCTTGCTGGCTTGAGGCAAGGCTCGAGTTGGTCTGTGGTCGAACGCCAACCACTACCATGGCCAATGACAAGTTAAGGAAGAGAAAAAAAAAAAAAGAAAAAAAAAAATTAAAACTCAATTTTAAAATGAAAACATAAAAATAAAAGGAAAATATGTTTGGTGAAAGAAAGTAAAATGGAAGAAGTTATGAAAAATGATTTCCATTTTCTAAAAAGCAAAAGACATTTTCCCAACTTGTGAATGTGCTTTTTCCAATAGGGAAAAATTTTCTTTAACTAATTCATTTTCTATGAAAAGAACACAAGAATATCTAGAAAACGTTTTTCTGGAAATTATTTTTCGAGAAACGAACGGGACATTTATCGATCAAGAAATTATAACTAGCATGAACATTTTCAAGTGGTGTAATATATTTTCTAAGCATTCGATATTCATTACATTACAGTTATCATGGATCCAAATTTGTATTAAATATCTTTACTAATTTATAAGCAGTTGAAAGATTTTACAAGACGTCAAAAGCGAATGTAGTTCCAGTTAAAATAACTCCATTTTAAGAGCTTGTCCAGCCAGTGTAGGTGCATCACGTAGCATGAAGGAGGCGATGACCCTGCCAATGCCATCGCCTGAAAGAGCTTTCTCTCGATGACAGGCCAAATCCTTGATGCCCATATCAACATCCTCAAATTCCTAAGCGTATGCTCTTTGCGGCGCACATCAATACCCCCGACTCCTCTCGCAGCCCCTCCGAAGGCAGACCTTTCTGTCCCCTCCATCACTCCGGGACCTTCTATTCTCTGATCACCATTGAGGAACGCGGAGGCAGCTTTAACTTGCTGATTTGGGGTGAAGATTCAAGGCTCAGAAGGTTGCGAGTGAATCCGCTCCCCGAGCCTGCCTGCCCTTGTGGAAGAGGCGAATTCTTCTTTGTCTAGAGAGGGGTCCACCATGAGTCAAGTGATCTTGATCATGTACTAGGTCAAACTAGGAATTTGAAACCACCTGAACCGCTTGAAATCGGATCGGATTGGCCAAAAACTGATAGTTCTCATGAGGATTTTCTGGAATGGAATCGGTCCCATCCAGACTATATATATAATTCAACTCACTTTCTTTCGCGCCTTTTACCAACTAGGAGTTTCTGTTTAGTTGATCACAGAAGTGCAATTCCCCTGTCCACTTCTTGTCCCTAATTTTTTAGCATTGGACTGAATTGGAAGTAAACAAGTTCCACACATACTATTCAAACCCTTTTGTTAAGTCCAAGTATAAAAGTTACCTCATCAAATTCAAAAACAATGGTGAGGGATAAGATGGAGAAATTTGAGGAGGCTAAAAGAGATTGAATTAAACCCGATAGGTTGCAATATGGAGAAATTCGAGGAAGCTAAAAGAGATTGAATTAAATCCAGTAAGTTGCAATAGGATGATGGGATGATGATAGCATAACAGTCACTTTTCCATTGCAATATACACAAAATCCGATAGTGAACAACGCATAAAGTTTTGGTTGTTGGTTGGGCCGATTCGATTACTCTATATGAATTAGCATTTTTTGATCCCTCTGACCCCGTTCTTGATCTAACGTGGAGACAAGATATGTTTGTTATACCATTTATGACTTGTTTTGGAATAACTAGTTCATGGGGTTGAGGCTGATCTCTTTTGCAACTGAAAACGGATGGTAAAGGTGAGATTTTTTACTAGTAAGAACTGCCAATTGAGCTGACAAGAAAAAAAGGAAGAAGAGGAAGAGAATAAGAAGAGAGGAGGAAGAGAAGATGAAGCAGTGAAGAGGGTTATCAAAGCCAGAAGTATGAGGAGAAGTGAAAGAGCTAAAGAGAGGAAAAAGAATCAAGTGTCACGGCCCGAAAGAAAGTTGATTCAAGAGGGTTCTAAGGGACGGCCACGACACATCCGTGGATCAAGCAACCTTCGGCTTGTATCTTCGAGTCTAGGGTTTTTTTGAGTATTCTAGAATACTTTGGAGTTGGGGAAATGTAATCTCCACCGAAATTGATGATATGGCCTTGTAATTGTATTGTACTCATCTATGTAATAAATCCATAGCACTTGATTCTTTATGGTAGTTGGTCCTAGTTGATTATTTATAACTTCCTAAGGAAATAATTTTATGTAGGATAAGTATTCTAATCTCCACACTTAAATTGATGAGAAGATCTTTTCAAGAATTATCTAGAATTTTCGTTGCCTTGTATTTGTAACTATGTTTGAATTTAGATTTTGGTATCTCATCCCCAAGATCTCTATTGAATTAAAATTTCTCATCTCATGTAAATACAATCCATTGATGTCCCATTAATTCGATTTTTGCACCTATGAAAAACTCATGACTAGATTCTTCCAAAAGTGCGCTTTGATCTTTTTTAAAAAAAAGTGTTGTGATTACGAATTTCCTAAATCAAAACAATCGAACAATCACAATATTTTGTTCGATTAGTATCTTGGATGGTCTATTTTAGATAGTAGAAATTTCTAGATATAATAACGTTAAGCATTTTAAATCATATTATCAATATATTATGTATTTTTTTTTTACTCAAATTTGTCCAAATTTTGCTGATCATAACGTTTCCAAGGGTCTCGATTCAGCTTTCCGAGGCTTGAGGCTGTTAATTATTACTTATCTTAATAAAACTCTTATTACTTATCTTAATAGAGCAAAGCGCTCACAAGATTCAACTTGAGCTCGTTGGCCCCACTGATGGGGTTGTGAGAGGAGGCGGCGGCAGGAACCAGCTGCGACCGGCGAGGCTCTGAATACTGAAGCCTTGCCTCTGCCCACAGAGGTGAAGTTGACACTTTGGTGCTTTTCGCAATGTTGGGTATTCCACTCACAGTGAGTTGGAAATAGGAATGCAATCATGTCATCCAATCACAAAGAGAATGTTATAGGAATGTAAAAAGAAAACTCCATGCCTTTCTTTCTTCAGATTACTAGAATTAACCCGATTCATTAAGTCAAGAATTATGCAAGCTAATTCTTCGGAGGTTAGGGTTAACATAATCTCACTAGGAAACTCATCGGCTTGTTACCTTAATTTTTGCATCAGCTTGTTACCTCAATTTTTGCATCAACAGAAAGCTCGTGACATGATTGTTCCAAAAATGTTGTTTAATTTTAGAATGTGTCGATATTGTTAATTTTTGGGAATTGGAACGAATTGAAAGTGAAAAAGTTTCATTTGCTTCTCATTCCACATTGATTAAATAATATTGTTACCCCAGCAACTACATCCAAGTTTCAGTACTCGACCATCCCACATTTGACTAAATAATATTGTTATCTTAACAACTACTTCAAGTACTCGACCAATGCATGCACAATTAAGTAACCTTGAGGACTTATCAAAAGTAATGGATTCCACAAAAATGACCGGGAATCTCATCCGACCAAAGATCCAGGTTCGAATCGATATAATAAATGATGTGTCAGGGTTTTGTTAGCGAGTGCGGATGCACGGACCGGCCTCGTGATGCTGTGTTGTAGGTGACTCGTCTCAAGTGCCGAGGCTTCGTCTTCGCGGTGCGCCTCAACCACACGATGAGCGACGCGGCAAGCTATTCCAGTTCATGACGATGGTGGGGGCGATAGCGAAAGGCGCTGACTCCCCTCGGTCCTCCCAGTGTGGTAGCGGGAGCTCCTGGACACCTGAGACCCGCCTCGGATCACGTGCCCCCATACTATTAACCACGAAATTCTTGATTAAAACTAGAGCTAGAGTTATTATTGAACTTCTTAAATCTTTGACCCTCCTGTGCATAGTTGAAGTTATTTGATCCGTAGCTCATATCTCTTCCGGGATATCTATAACCATGACCTCTATTACTGAAAAATTGTCATCTTCCATAACTACGTCCTCCACAACTATTAACCCTTGAACCTCCAAAGCCAGAGTTTTGCTGAATAGTTTCTCTGTCAAGTTCTTCCTTTTGTTGAACTTCAGTTTTTCTTTAACCATAATATGCTGGATTAGGGTTGTATTGACTTGATGAGTAATTTTGTAGTCTTGCTTCAAAACTTTCTAGCTGTGATATTACTTCGTCATACTTTGGTTGAGGTTTCAATAGTGGTTTTAAAGTTCTCATATTCATATCCTAATCCCTCTAGAACTCCAAACAGCTTTGTTATCTCATCTATGGGCTTTCCTATTGTATTGAGTTGATCACAGATTGATTTATACTCCTGAGATAAACTGATAGTACTCAATCTCACTTTTGACACGCTTGCAACTTTCCTCTCAATTCGAACTCTCTAGCTACAGATTTTTGCGTGAATCGATTGAGTAAAGTTTGCCATACCTCATATGCAGTATCCAAGCCAATTATCAGACTTAATATATTTTCTGAAATGGCTCCACTGATCCAAGATGATACAATCTAATCTGTTTTAACCCAATCATTGTAGTCAGGATTCATAGCTTCTATAACATTACCTTCGGCTTCAACCTGTAACAACTGTGCAGGTGATGGGATTTTTCCATTGACGAATCCAAATAGTTCCTGGCTGCGCAAGAATCTATGGAATTGTGCTTACTAGAGAAGAAAGTTATCTTCAGCTAGCTTGATAGTAACAGGAATTGTGCTTGCTAGAGAAGAAAGTTATCTTCAGCTAGCTTGATAGTAACAAAATTAGACTGAATGTTATCTTCAGCATTTTAATCTGTGGTGACCGTTCTTATATCCTCTTCTTTCCCCTCTTCCGACTGTTTTTCTTCGCCACAACTGAATGGTCAACAAACTGCAATCAAACATGTCTGAGTTCTTCATTTATATTGAACTGCACCAAATTTTATATTCTCCTCTCACATAATGCAAAATTCTCCTAAACAATCGGTCACTCATCTCCCATGCACAATGGCTACGGTAGTAATCTATCCATTCAAACCAAAACATAAAAAATATCTCATCAAATTCAGCAACAATCGTGAGGGATGACCATGAATATTCCACAAGTTAACGTACATTTTAAAGTAAGATTTCCCAACTTGTTTCCATATTCTTCATCAGAGAAGAAAGAGAAATATAAAGAGGCCGAAAGAGATTAAATTAAATGTAGATAAAAAAGAGAAATCTAAAGAGGCCGAAAGAGATTGAATTAAATCTATTGCAAGTACAGAGATCTTGAGCAATATACACATCGAATTGTACGTAGTGCAAGATGGTCAACCACATTAGGATGTAGAGAAGCTGTATCGAGGTCCGAATCTCTTTGTCAACCTCACCACAACCCCGGACTAGGTGTCTCCATCATCCCTCAAGTTCATCCTCTTATCCAAACTTTTCAATTTTTATTTTTTTCAATTACGGATTCTCTTTTTCATCCCGCATGCCATTGACTCGATTTTTGCAATTAAGAAAAATCCATGACTCGATTCTTCCACAAATGTAGTTCAATTTAAAAAACAAGTGTTGTGATTGCGAATTTCCTAAAATGAAATGATCGGACGATCACGATATTTAGTTCGATTGGTATCCCATTATCGTGCATGGTCTATTTTAAATATTAGAAATCTCTAAATATCATAATACATTTCAAATCCTTTTACTAGGAAAATGTAAAAAGAAATTATATTGAGCATTTTTTTTACTCAAATTTGGCCCAAGTTCAACTAATCATAGCTTTTTCAACCTATTGATTCGATTTTTGTAACTATGGAAAACTGACCCAATTCTTCCCAAGATATGTTTTAATTTAAGAAAAAAAAGTGTTATGATTGCGAATTTTCTAAAATCAAAATGATATAATGCTGATGTTTTGTACTGTTAGAATCCGATTGACATGACTGGGCTATTTTAAATATTCAAAATCTCTAAATATTTTAATGTCAAGCATTTCAAATCATCTTACAAGAAATGTTTTTTTGGAAAAAAAATGATATTATATGTTTTTTAACTCAAATTTGACCAAAGTTTGATAGGTCATAACTTTTCCATCAGATGTCTTATTAACTTAATTTTTGCACTTACAGAAAAATAGTGACCTGATTGTTCCAAAAATGCAGTTCAATTTTTTTTTAAAAAAAAAAAAAAAGAAAATTGTTGAGATTGTGAATTTTCAAGAATTGGATAAAATTGAAAGCGAGAAAGTTCCACATGTACTCTGCGTGAGCGCACAACTAATGTAAGGAATTTGCCATGATGCAAATTGAAAGATGAGTTCTGATTCATAGTTATTTTAGTTTTCAATTTCAAATTTCTACAATCATATGCTATGTCATTGCACAAAATATAATTACTTTATGAATTTGCTAGTTCTCATCAATTATTTACTACCACCGCCTTAGAACTTGTCAAGGCTCATGAATTCATCCGATTAGTGTTGATTTTGAATCGAAAGTTCCAAAATAGGCAAAGAATACTCACTTTGCTAAAGGAATGCACTATTGATTTTGTTAAAATCTGATATTGACCTAATTAAATTATTAGAGAGGTTCAAACATCGTAATGTCAAGCATTTTAAATCATCTTATTCGAAAAAAAAATCATAAAAATTAATAGTATGCATTTTTTTTCTTTTTTCTCTTCCAAAACTATAATATATACAATGTAATTTCTAAACTTTTGGTATATGTTCAATTTAGCCCTTTAGTGATATGAAAATATTCAATGTTATTATTTTATTAATTCAAGTTCATAAATAATATTAAATTTTTGATATAGTTTGGCGATTAATTTGAAAATGTATCAAAAATTCAAGGATTATATTGAATAATTTTAAAATTTAGGGATCACATTATACATTGAGTTGAAGCGTATGGACCCTTTATACTTATTTTCCCTTTTTTTTTTTTCTACGTCGTATTGCATTGCTTCGGGTGGAATGCAATGAAGTTTGAAACAGTGTCCTGAAGTCAACTGGGTGGACCATAGTAGTTCTAAACTTCCACTTTCAGTAGTGGCTGAAGACAGAAGAAATTGCATTGCAAGAAAAAAAGTTCTGTGATGAAATCACATAAACAACAAAATACAGAGAGAAAAAAACACACGGCGTGCAGTTTGTCTGTCTCAAAACTTGCAGAAATTGTCGTTACAATTGAAAAGCCGAGATCTTATTTAATTGGGATGACAAACGCATCACGAGGAAAATATTAAATGAGTTTTATATGCCACGTGAGATATACAAGAAACCACCCAGCAATTGACGTGTATCGATATGGGTCCACACGAAAGATTATTCAAAATTTTTGACAGACCCTCTCTCCTGTTAAAATTGATCTGTTTTGGAGATGGAAAAAAATCACACCCGTACCTCTCCATTCACGCTCAGGTTTGCCCCTCGCTCTCTCTACTCTCTTGTTCGGCGAACCACGCCTATGCCGTCGCCTCCCAAAGCTGCATTGGCTGCTCCGATTCATCCTCTGCGTCCAGTGAACTCAGGAGACTAACCGACATGTTCTACAAACTTGGGCACTGCCGATCCTCATTGCTTCAGGATCTTGAAGTATTCGCTCATTTCAAGAATTGACATTCACTTGTCGCATCATTGTTTATGATGCAAACTCAAGTGATCATCTCAAAATTATAATTGCAGGAGGAATATAACTTACATGAGTGAAACACTAAGAAGTGCACTCAATGCAATGCCATTTCGAACAGGCGATCAGTCTAAGGACATTGTTCTTGTTCTTGCCACAAACTGCCTCGGTGATCTCGATTCATCTGTAGCAGACTGGATTGATGAAGTCCCTGAATTCCCTCTACCAGGGGAGGAGGAAGGGTTTAAGTTTCTAAAGCTATATATAGATGAGTATATTGCTCAAGCTGGGTCGAGAAAATCTGGACGGTTTAGGAATTTGTTCAAGAAACAACAACAGAAGATAGAGGTTAAAGGATTGACTGATGATGAGATTAGGGAAGCTGCAGCTAAAACAGAAGGATTTTGAGGTAGAGAAATGGCCAAGTTAACGGCTAGCAAGCAATGTGTGCTCGACCCTGCCTTGTTCCAATAAGTAGTGGATTATAAGGTTGCGGAACATGAACAGAGAAGGAAGCTAGCTGGTGAAGAGACGAATGGCACATGACATGCTCTGTCAATTTTCAGGTCGGCAGTTGCAGAGCTTCAGTCTAGTCGAGTTGATATGGCTGTTCAGAGCACCATCCTTTGCTCTGACCAATTCAAGCGGCTTTCGGGTCAATGCGAGAACTTTAAGGGATGGGGGCACCTTTCAGTTAGTTTGGAGTTAACATGGCTAACTTATGAGGAACTCTACTTTCTGTAATTCTTTTAGGGGCTGAGATATTACAATTCCTTTTTCACCTTGTAAGTAGGGGAGTTTTATATGGATTTTTGTAATTAGTAGTCAGCTATTGTTGGCACTCATTTATTTGGGCCATTGTTATTGCATCTGTTTTCATCTTTCTTGCCCCTGGATTTCTGGTTGCATTTGAAATGTAAAAGATTCATGATGGAGGTGGTCCTCCTGTCGTATCTGATGATTGCTGATCTAATAAGAAAATAGCAAGACAATTCCGTTCACAAATGAAATTACAAGGTTGATCCCTGTGGGGGTTGACCCTTATTGTCAATACAAATGCACTAGTTCGCACCATCCAAAGACAAATACCAGATATCCATGCAGGGACGTTGTTTTGGCTATCAAAAACAAGAAAGAAAGGGTTACTAGTGATGATTCTCCTGAATGAAGGGCAGGCCACAACACTGGCAGACAGCACGCTCATCCAAGTCAAGGCAGAATTGCTGTCTGTAAGGGAGAACAAACAAATCATGGGTTCAGATGAATCCACTTCACATCGTATGACTAAGGATAAATAGGAAAGGCACCGTCCGTGGCTAACCTCCTTCACAAGCAACTGTCCTACCTTCTACTTTAATGGGAGGGATCTCATTGATCAACTCCACTGGAGATTTCTTGCTAGTATCCTGAGAAAAAGCAAAACTTCAAGATGATCACAGAGCTCCACCACAACAGAAGGACGAATTGAAGCCGCCAATGGGGCTTCGGGAGGCAACGGCATAGGCGAGGTTCGCCGGACAGGAGAGTAGAGCCGAGTCATTTCTCAAAACAGTGGCAGAGAACGTATCGAAGCTGCAGGCGACGGCATAGGCAACCGGCGGAGGCAGAGGCGGAGTGATTCATGAGTAGAGAAGCACCTTCATGGAGGAGAAGGAGCAGAGCCGAGGTCGTGAATGGTGAGGGAAACCTTCATGGAGGAGAAGGAGCAGAGCCGAGGTCGTGAATGGTGAGGGAAACCCAAGACTAAGCGGAGAGGTACCGGACGCCATTTTTTATGTGTCTCCGTGACAGAGCGATTTTCAAGGGAGAGAGAGGAGAGAGATGGCCCTTCATAAATTTTGAATAATCTTGCGTGTGGGATCACTGCATGGTTTCTTGTATATCTCATGTGCAATATTAAAGTCACTTGATATTTTAGGTATCACTGTCTTTTAATCTCGAATCCCAACTGCCCTCGCGTTTTTCTGCGATCGCCGGACCCTCTCAGGCGATGGAGAAACCGGTCTCGTGGTCGAAACTCCCGACGGAGTTGTGGTCGATGATCGGGAAAAAGCTCGACACCCACATGGACGTCTGCCGGTTTCGCAGCGTCTGTTCGTCGTGGCGTTCCTTGATACCTCCCGTCTCAGAGTTCGAACTCAGAGCCGGAGGGGGCTTCATCGGTCAGCGCACGGTCTATCTTCTCGAGCCACCGCCAACGTCCCCGAGAGACTCGCGGTGTCCCCCGTCTCCTCGCGAGGGTTGGTTGATCAAGATCGCAGAAAAGGAGGATCTTGGTGGTGGACGCAGGGTTCAGCTCTTCAATCCGCTCTCGAGCCGACCCATCTCGTTCAAAGGTGGGACCTTTCCTAAGGTTTTGTGGACGATGGACTTTAGGGTCACTGAGATTTGTGTAGAACGTCATTTCATAGAAGAGGACGGAGTAGGATATCCTGGGCGGGTAAGGAAGGTGATCACGCTTCCGGATTCTCCCCGGGCTGTTCGGGAGGAGACTTTGGTCGTCGGGATTTTCGGGGAAGGGAAATTGACGTGGTGGAAACATGGGGAGGAGGTTTGGCATGGGTTGGGGGATCCGAATTGCCGATACGACGATCTCATTGCTTACAAAGGGCAGTGTTATGTTGTTGATAGGTTTGGGATCGTGTCGTGGATCGATCCTTCTTTTAAGATCGTGCAGTTCTCGCCTCCTGTTTGTGGTGACGGCAGTGGCGGGGACAGGAAGCATCTGGTGGAGTCGAGCGGACATCTGTACATGGTGGATCGATATTTCGACGAGGAGAGTAGATTTAGTGGAATTCCGGCATTCGCTGTGAGGGAGGCTGCTGGTTTTAAGGTTCATCGGCTGAATCAAGAATGGGGAAAATGGGATGAGGTAAAGAATCTCGGTGATGTTGCCCTCTTTCTGGGCAAATACAGTTGCTTCTCGGTGTCCGTGAAAGGATTCGGAGGATGCAAGGGGAACTGCATATATTTCACAGAGATTAACGCTTCTCACAGGCGGAAAGTTCGAGTCCTCGATATGGATGATCGCAGCATCAAGAGGGCATCACATTCGCCTGATCACTTGAGGATCCTGTGGCCGCCCCCAGCTTGGATCGCCCCAGATGGGTTTGCCCTGAGTCCTTGCTCACTTGAGGAGCCGGTGTTCTAGTTAATTTAGCGGAGAGTTTGTGAGCTGGATAAGATACAATGAGAAGTGGCCTGTAATTGCTTAGTTGGAAAGACAGAGAAGAGTTTCTCTTTTTCAAACTTGCATCTGCCTACAACCTTAATGATCACTGTTGAGTGTGAATGAGTGTGAATGGGTGTGTTTGTGCGGGCTTGCATGTTTTTTTTTTGCCTTCTGATAGAATGCAATGTTATCTTGATGACTGATAAGAGGCATGAGTGGATGGTTGATCATGTTTAATGGAGATGCTTATGGATAGAACCTGTTGCAGGTTATATGCTTAAATGAAAGTCGTTGCCTCGTGTCGTTTGCACTTCTTTACAGGCGGGTTCTCATGTAACCATGATTCAATACGTGTGTCCCTTATATAATTAGATGGCTTCTCTTTCTTGTCATTTAAGCTAAGTTTTGAAGGGAAAATGTATTCTATAGAATTGGCCTAATTATGGCGTGAATGATAACCATTTTAGCTAGAAATTGATTTATGGAAGAAAAATAGATTTTTCTATTTCTATTTCAAAATGAGTTTCTAAAAATACCCGTAAAAATATAAAATTTTTACTCTAAAGATTCGTTAGTTTTTGGGAAAATAATTTATGATTTGATAACAATATAAAAAATTTTTTCATCAAAAAAAAGAAAAAGTAGGGGAAAATGTTTTCTACTTTAAAAATAAAAACATTTTTCTCACTTGAAATTTATCTCACACTTCACAAATCATCACTTCTTCCTCCCCTTTCTTCTTCTTCTTTTTTTTTTTTAATTCAAATTATTTTTAATTTCCTTTTTCTTTTCTTTGTTTCTCAACTTCTTCTTTCTTGGCTAGTCGTCAAACTAGGTGAACCTTAAGCTTGTCGATCTCAAACTCATGCTTGTTGATTTGGCGATTGTGAGCTCGAAAATGAAAAATATTTTCCAACGAACACCGGAAAATATTTTCCAAAACATTTTCATGTTTTAGCCAAACACTAGAAAATATTGCCATTTTCCCTAAAATGACATCCGGAAAATATTTTTCGGAAATGACCCATTTTCGCCGAACAAACTCTAAAAATATAAATTCATTTGATAACGACTAATGATGCGGTGGTCAATGGTCGACGACGATGGATGGGGGACCGGTTGACAAATAATAAGAATAATTTTAATTTCTCATTTTTATTCTAAAAATAGAAAAATATAAAATTTTACTTCTGATTTTTATCCCAAACATATTTCTGAAACAAAAATCTATTTCAAAAATATAAAATCAGAATAATTTTATCGAACGGATTTTTATTCAGTTTGGAATAGAAAAATTGTTTCCGGAATAAAAATAGGAGTTGTCATGCACCCCTTAATCTCTGCTCCCACCATGCCATGTCCGTTGTTGTCTTTGTCACCTGATCAATTCCGGGCACATATGTTAAAGCAAAATCAGGTCGAGATTTTTAGATTATGGCATAGTGGACCGCGTGAAAATCTTCTTCATCATGTTGCATATGCTTTCGAGCATCGTGGACATTGGATGTTTTAGAGGCCGTGTCTCACCTTCGAATTTCATCTTTAGCATAGCTTTGATTTTTTTCTTTTTGGGTCTTGGTGGTGCCAACACCCCCGCGTGTGAGGATTTACCGGCGTTTTCAAGTTAGCAGCAGGAAAATGCCCTGAAGAGAGGATAGTAGGGAGAGGGTGGTGACTTGGTTTATGAGTTGCTGCCTGTAAGGGAGACCAAGCGAATCATGGATTTCACATAATATGACTAAGAATAAATCGGAAAGGCACCGTCCATGGCTGACCTCCTTCGCAAGCAACTATCCTGCCTTCGACTTTAATGGAAGGGACCTCATTGATCAAACTCCACCGGAGAATTCTTGCTATTATCCAGAGGAAAAGAAAACTTCAAGATGACCGCAGAGTTCCACCACCGCAGGAGGATGAATTGGAGCTGCCAATGGAGCTTGGGAAGGCGCCGGCATAGGCGTGGTTTGCCGGACAATATGATAGAGCTAAGTCGTTTCCCGGGACACAGAGAGAGAGTGCTGTAGAAGACGAATCGAAGCTGCCAATGGGGCTTCGACAGGGGATGGCAGGGCTCGGGGAGGTGACGGCATAGGCAACCGAGAGGGGCGGAGTGATTCACAAGTAGAGAGGCGCCTTCATGGAGGAGAGAGCGGAGCGGAGGTTGCAAAAAGTGAGGAAAACCCAAGAGTGAGTGGAAAGGTATTGGGCGCCAATTCACCAACTTTTTTTCTGTCTCCATAACAGAGCCATTTTAACGGGGAGAGAGGATGTACCATAAATTTTGGGGAAATTTTCAAATAAAAATCTAAAGTGTCCTCGTTTTCTCAAAAGAGAATTTGGAGTAGAGTTTATCTCAAATAAAAACCAAAAGTAGTCATTTAATTTTAAAGAAGAATTGGCTCATTGGCCAATAAATAAATGTATCTTTGATACATATTTTGGTGATCAAGAGTATTATTGTCAAAAAAATATTATTTTTTGTTTTCCTTTTCCCCTATTCATCTTTGATCCCACCCATGTTTGTTCCTGTTCATCATCTTCTTTGTGGATGTTAATTAGGAACAATTGTGTCCATCTACCTTCTCTCTTTTCTTTTTTTCCTTTATTGACAGTCACTGGCAAAGGCAGACGGGGGCTCCGCAACACTCGTTAGCCACCAAGATGGGCCGCAAAGGGCTCCGCAATACTCATCAGCTACCGATAAGGGTCAACGAGAGCCTACAAACACTCGTTAGCAGCGAGCAATGGCTTATGTCGCTTATGACCGACCCTCATCCAGGATCTAGCAAGGGTGGCCTCCCTTGGGGCCAAAAATCCCTATCGACTTGCTTCATTGACTCTCGCTTCTCCTAAATGGAGGTAAATGCATATTGTTTTGGTACATATAATGCTTAATTGAATCTTCCAAAGAACAAAACCTTTCCATCAAACTTATCGATTTTCACTTTCCCTCTTCTGTCGCCTTCTATTTTGCTCTACTTAGCCAAACCTAACTTTGATATCTAGTCTAGCAAAGACAAATGCTCAAACAACCCCCTCTTTTGCCCGCCACTCCACCGACAACCTCATCTTCTACCACAACTACGAATGGGACACCCACGCCACCTTCTTTGTCCCTTTGTCCTACCATCATCGACAACTTCTTCAACTACCCCCTCTACCATCAAGCACCACCCTTTAAGGCCTCAATTTGGATTGCTTCACTACTAATGCCTAAAGAAGAAAAAGCTTTTTTTTCTTTTTTAACAAAGAAGATGCAGTGAAAAAGAATTAAAAGCTTTTGGACGAAAATACCTTTTGACAAGGTCATCGGAATACCCATCGAAAATGCATTTAATCACCAGCCGGCGAGTAAGGCTTTTATTTGAGATTAAACGGTTATTTTAAGTTCTTATTTGGACAGATTTCATTTTAAGTTCTGTCTCGAAAAAAGGAAGGTACTTTATCTTTATTTAAAAAATTTCCTAAATTTTGAATGACCATGTGGGCCGGGATCGATACGATCACTCGGTGGTTTCTCGTGTCGCTGTCGTTCGATTGAAATATCGAATCCCAACTGCCCTCCCCTCTCTGTGCGAGCAACAGACCCTCGGGCGATGGAGAGACGGGTCTCGGGGTCGGAACTCCCAACGGAGTTGTGGTCGATGATCGGGAAAAAGCTCGACACCCGCATGGACGTCTGCCGGTTTCGCAGCGTCTGTTCGTCGTGGCGTTCCTTGATACCTCCCGTCTCAGAGTTCGAACTCAGAGGCGGAGGGGGCTTCATCGGTCAGCGCACGCTCTATCTTCTCGAGCCACCGCCAACGCCCCGAGAGACTCGCGGTGTCCCCCGTCTCCTCGCGAGGGTTGGTTGATCAGGATCGCAGAAAAGGCGGATCTTGGTGGTGGACGCAGGGTTCAGCTCTTCAATCCGCTCTCGAGCCGACGCATCTCGTTCAAAGGTGGGACCTTTCCTAAAATTTTGTGCACGATGGATTATAGGGTCACTGAGATTTGTGTAGAACGTCATTTCATAGAAGAGGACGAAGTAGGATATCCTGGGTCGGTAAGGAAGGTGATCACGCTTCCGGATTCTCCGCGGGCTGCTCGGGAGGAGACTTTGGTCGTCGGGATTTACGGGGAAGGGAAATTGACGTGGTGGAAACATGGGGAGGAGGTTTGGCATAGGTTGGGCGATCCGAATTGCCTATACGACGATCTCATTGCTTACAAAGGGCAGTGTTATGTTGTTGATAGGTTTGGGATCGTGTCGTGGATCGATCCTTCTTTTAAGATCGTGCAGTTCTCGCCTCCTGTTTGTGGTGACGGCAGTGGCGGGGACCGGAAGCATCTGGTGGAGTCGAGCGGACATCTGTACATGGTGGATCGATATTTCAACGAGGAGAGTAGATTTAGTGGAATTCTGGCAGGCGCTGTGGGGGAGGCTGCTGGTTTTAAGGTTCATCGGCTGAATCAAGAATGGGGAAAATGGGATGAGGTAAAGAATCTCGGTGATGTTGCCCTCTTTCTGGGAAAATACAGTTGCTTCTCGGTGTCGGTGAAAGGATTCGGAGGATGCAAGGGGAACTGCATATATTTCACAGAGAT
Source organism: Eucalyptus polyanthemos subsp. polyanthemos (assembly GCA_017140185.1). NCBI lineage: Eukaryota > Viridiplantae > Streptophyta > Magnoliopsida > Myrtales > Myrtaceae > Eucalyptus > Eucalyptus polyanthemos. The sequence goes on along the minus strand of CM029466.1, from coordinate 35,668,521 downwards.
TAACGCTTCTCACAGGCGGAAAGTTCGAGTCCTTGATATGGAGGATCGCAGCATCAAGAGGGCAACACATTCACCTGATCACTTGAGGATCCTGTGGCCGCCCCCAGCTTGGATCGCCCCAGATGCAGATGGGTTCACCCTGAGTTCTTCCTCACTCGAGGAGCCGGTGTTCTAGTTAATTTAGTGGAGAGTTTGTGAGCTGGATGAGATAAAATGAGAACTGGCCTGTAATTGCTTAGTTGGAAAGACAGAAGAGTTTCTCTTTTTCAAACTTGTATCTGCGTACAACCTTAATGATCACTGTTGAGTGTGAATGAGTGAATGGGTCTGTTTGTGCGGGCTTGCATGTTTGTTTTGCCTTCTGATAGAATGCAATGTTATCTTGATGACTGATAAGAGGCATGAGTGTATGGTTGATCATGTTTAATGGAGATGCTTATGGATAGAACCTGTTGCAGGTTATATGCTTAAATGAAAGCCGTTGCCTCGTGCCTTTTGCACTTCTCTACATGCGAGTTCTCATGTAACCATGATCCAATACGTGTGTCCTTTATATAATTAGATGGCTTCTCTTTCTTGTCATTTAAGCTGAGTTTTGAAGGGAAAATGTATTCTATAGAGTTGGCCTATTTAGTCTCTGCTCCCGCCATGCCATGTCCTGTTATTGTCTTTGTCGACTCGATCAATTCTGGGCACGTATGTGAAAGCGAAATCAGGTGGAGATTTTTAGGTTATGGCATAGTGGACCGTGTGAAAATCTTCTTCATCATGTGCATATATGCTTTCGAGCATCGTGGACATTGGATGTTTGAGAGGCCGTGTCTCACCTTTGAATTTTATCTTTTGCATTAGCTTTGATTTTCTTTTTTTTTTTTTTTTTTTGGGGGGGGGGGGGGGTGGTCTTCGTGCTTTCAGTAGCAGGAAAATGCCCTGAAGAGAGGACAGTAGGGAGAGGGTGGTGACCTGGTGTATGAGTTGCTGCCTGTAAGGGAGAACAAACGAATCATGGATTTCACATAATATGACTAGGAATAAATAGGAAAGGCACCGTCCATGGCTAACCTCCTTCCCAAATAACTATCCTGCCTTCGACTTTAATGGGAGGGACCTCATTGATCAAACTCCACTGGAGAATTCTTGCTATTATGCAGAGAAAAAGCAAAACTTCAAGATGACCGCAGAGTTCCACCACCGTAGGAGGGCGAATTGGAGCTGCCAATGGGCATTCGGGAGGCGACGGCATAGGCGTGGTTTGCCGGGCAATATGATAGAGCTAAGTCGTTTCTCGGGATAAAGAGAGTGGTAGAGGACGAATCGAAGCCGCCAATGGGGCTTCGACAAGGGATGGCGGGGCTCGGTGAGGTGACAGCATAGGCAACCGGCGGGGGCGGAGTGATTCACGAGCAGAGAGGCGTCTTCATGGAGGAGCGAGAGCAGAGTGGAGGTTGCAAAAAGTTAGGAAAATCAAGAGTGAGTGGAAAGGTATTGGGCACCAATTCGCCAATTTTTTTCCGTCTCCAGAGCCATTTTAACAGGGAGAGAGAGGGGAGAGAGGGTGTACAATAAATTTTGGGAAAATTTTCAAATTAAGATTAAAGTACTCCCTTTCTTTTCTAAAAAAAAAAATCTGAAATAGAGTTTATCTTAAATAAGGACACGAAATAGTTATTTAGTATCAAAGAATGACTTAGTTCGTTGGCCAATAAATAGATGTATCTCTAATGCATATTTCGATGGCCTGATCAGGGGTATTTTTGTTAAAGAAAATATTCTTTTTTCGTTTTCGTTTTCCCCTATTCATCTTCTTCTTGATCCCACTCACGTTTGTCTCTATTCATCATCTTCTTTGTTGATGCTAATTAGGAACTATCATGTCCATCTGCCTTCTCTCTTTTCTTCCTTTTCCTTTTTCAACAACCACATGCAAAGGCCCACGAGGGCCCTGCAACACTCGTTAGTTGCCAAGGGCATCATGACACTCGGTGGCTACTGGTAAGGGTCAACGAGAGCCTAGAAGCACTCATCGGCAATAGGCAAGGGCTTGCCTAGCCTACGACCAACCCTCGCCGGATTTGGCGAGGGTGGCCTCACTTGGGGTCGAGAAGGGGCGACCTCCCCTGTCTTCACCCCCCACTCCGCCAACAACCTCATCTTCTACCACAACTACAAATGGGATGCCCATGCCACTTTCTTTGTCCCTTCCTCTCACCATCACTCTCAAATCGGCGATTTCTTCGGCTACCCCTTTGTCCATGAGCACGGTTCGGAACAAAGAAATGGAACAAAAGTCATATGGATTCACAAGAATCCTATCGATAAGAACTAAAAAAGAGATATAAAAGTAGTTCGAATGATTCAATAATATTATTTCATTACTTGAATTCAAAGTTGTTAGTTACTTCGTCGGTCCGGATAAATCATAATGATAGAATAATTAAGTCATAATTCATTAGATGAATGTATCATTAACTTTTCTTCTTCTTCTTTTTTTGTGAGGAATTTATCATGAATCCACTAATTTCTGCTGCATCCCTATAAGGCCTCTTGAAGTGAAAAAAAATAAAATAAAAGTTTTTGGACGAAAACTCTTGACTAGGCTATCGAAATACGTATTGAAGATACATTTATTTATCAGCCCGCGAGTAAGGCATTTATCTGAGACTAAATAGTTACTTTAAGTTCTTATTTAAAACAATTTTAAGTTTTCTTTTGAAAAAAGCAAAGTTTCTTGATTTTTCTTTAAAATTTTCCCTAAATTTTGAATAACCATGGGGGGCCCGAATCGACACGATCACTTGGTGGTTTCTTGTATCACCACTCTCTTTCGATTGAAATCTCGAATCCCAACTGCCCTCGCGTCTCTGTGCGAGCAACAGACCCTCGGCCGATGGGGAAACCGGTCTCGTGGCCGGAACTCCCGACGGAGTTGTGGTCGATGATCGGGAAAAAGCTCGACACCCACATGGACGTCTGCCGGTTTCGCAGCGTCTGTTCGTCGTGGCGTTCCTTGATACCTCCCGTCCCAGAGTTCGAACAAGGAACCGGAGGGCCCCTCATCGGTCAGCGCACGGTCTATCTTCTCGAGCCCCCGCCAACGTCCCCGAGAGACTCGCAGTGTCCCCCGTCTCCCCGCGAGGGTTGGTTGATCAAGATCGCAGAAAAGGAGGATCTTGGTGGTGGAGGCAGGGTTCAGCTCTTCAATCCGCTCTCGAGCCGACCCATCCCGCTCGAAGGCGGGACCTTTCCTGAGGTTTTGTGTACGATGGATTATAGGGTCACTGAGATTTTTGTAGAACATTATTTCATTCGCGAGCTCGGAGTAAGATATCCTTGGGAGGTAAGGAAGGTGATCGTGCTTCCGGATTCTCCATGGGCTGTTCTAGAGGAGACTTTGGTCGTCGGGATTTTCGGGGAAGGGAGGTTGATGTGTTGGAAACATGGGGACGATGATTGGACCGCGTTGGAGAGTCCGAATTGCCAGTACGACGATCTCATTGCTTACAAAGGGCAGTGTTATGTTGTTGATAGGTTTGGCATCGTGTCGTGGATCGATCCTTCTTTTAAGATCGTGCAGTTCTCGCCTCCTGTTTGCGGCGACGGCGTTAGCGGGGACCGGAAGCATCTGGTGGAGTTGGGAGGAGATCTCCACGTGGTGGATCGATATTTCGTCAAGGAGAGTAAATTTTTCAGACGGATTCGGGAAGACGCTGAGGGGGCGGCTGGTTTTAAGGTTCATCGGCTGAATCAAGAATGGGGAAAATGGGATGAGATACGGAATCTCGGTGATGTTGCCATCTTCCTGGGCGATTACAGTTGCTTCTCGGTGTCGGTAAAAGGATTCGGAGGATGCAAGGGGAACTGCGTATATTTCACGGAGATTGACGGGACTTGCGAAGGGAATGTTCAAGTTTTCAATATGGAGGATCGCAGCATCAGGTGGGCATCGCGTTCGCCTGATCACTTGAGGATCCTGTGGCCGCCTCCGGCTTGGATCGACCCAAATGGGTTCGCCCTAAGTCCTCGCTCACTTAAGGAAGCTGATGTTGTAGTTAATTCAGCGGAGAGCTTGTGAGTTGGATGAGATACGATGAGAACTGGTCTGTAATTGCTCAGTTGAAAAGACAGTAGAAAGAGTTCATCTTTTTCAAACTTGCATCTGCGCACGAACTTGATAATCACTTACCTGTGTGCTCGCCAGCGCTTGAGATTGTAACGTTGTACATGGATCACTTGTTGTGCGGGCGGCTTTGCGTGTTTCTTTGGCCTTCTGATAAAATGCAATGTTATCTTGATGACTGAGGGAGGCATGAGCGGATGGGTAATCATGTTTGATGGCGATGCTCGTGGACAGAACCTGTCGCAGGTTATATGCTTAAATGAAAGTTGTTGCCTCGTATCTGTTGCACTTCTCTAAAGGAGAGTTCTCATGTAACCATGATCAGACACGTGTCTCTTATAATTAGATGGGTTCTCTTTCTTCTGTCATTCGAGCTGAGTTTTGAAGGGACATATGTAGTCTCTACTGATTTGGCCCAACTAGTCTCTGCTCCCGCCGTGTCATGTCTCGTTGTCATCTTTGTCAACTTGGTCAATTCCGGGCACATATTTGAAAGCAAAATCAGGTGGAAATTATTTTGGTTGTCTCATAGTGGATTGTGTCGGAAATCTTCTTCATCATGTGCGTATGCTTTCAAGCATCATGGACATGGATTTTTAAGAGGCAATGTCTCACCTTTGAATTTCATCTTTTGCATAGCTTTGATTGTATTTTTTGGTCTTGGTGGTGCCGGCACACCCGTGTGTGAAGATTTAGCGGTGCTGTCTAGTTAGGAGAATGGAAATGCATGAAGGGAGGAGTGTGGGGGTGGGTTATGACATGGTCCGTGAGCACAGAAGCCAATCGCAAGTAGGAAGTGGCATAAAGTGTCCCACATCGACTATTTGGAACAAGGAAATGTCTAATCAGCTGTATAACAACAAGGATTTCCTCAGTAATTAAGTATCTTTGCGCTTGGGGCAATGACGCAGCTAGTGAGGTACTAACCGAGGCGCGTCTATTGCTGGTTGAAAACTATTTCCAAACCCCCTCTTTGGCCTGAGTTAAGCTCAGGCCATTGAGAATTTCTGGAAGGGCTCCCTTTGGGTAAAAGCCCTACAATTCTTAGTTTAAATTTTTGTTGCCTATTTTTTTCAGTTCAAAACTAAATCTTGGTCTTGCTTTTGTGTAGTCCGAAGCTTAATCTTGGGTCTATTTTTGTTAATTTAAAGCTAAAGCAAGCTCAATTGTCTTAGAGAAACTGGTATTAGGTAATAAAGAAGTTAGATTTGAGACATTTGCGATAATGAGGGGTGATGTTTACTTGCTGTTTACTGCGATGTCAGGCTGTTCTTACAGATCGGAGTGGCAATTCTGGGACGCTGGTCTCCGGGATTGCTATTTGTCATAATTGTCCAAATATATATTTATTTACGTGGTATGTTGCATCACAATGGACTGAATAATGCATGATACTCCCAGAGACATCGCATCAATATGTATAGAAAAAGATAGGTACGTTAGTAATCTATAGTGACAAATCAAAGAAGGCCCTTGTTTATTTCGGAGGCCATTGCTCCCTTTGTGGACCATTAACAGCTCACTTGTTCGGGCAATATATTCTCGGTAATCCATGGAACATCCATCACTACTCGTGCGTTAATGCCGATGCTCGTGGATGGAACTTATCTCTCACACTTCTCTAAAAGAGGTTTCTCATGCAACCATGATCTAATGTGTCAAATGATAATTAGATCTGAAGTTCTCTTTCTTTTGTCGTTTAGGCTGAGTTTTGCAGGGACAGCGTAGTTTTCTGAGTTTGCCCAACTATTCCGTGCTCTCGCTGTGCCATGTCTCATTATCATCTTTGTCAACCTCATCCTAGTCAATTTTGGGTACGTGAAAGCAAGAATCAAATGGAGATTTTCTAGTTATGGCATAATGGATTGTATTGAAGATCTTTTTCATCGTGTGCATATACTTTCAAGCATCATGGACATTCAATTTTCCAAAGGCCCTGCCTCACCTTGGCTTTCATCCTTTGAATAGCTTTGATTGTTTTTCGGTCTTGGCAGTGCCAACACAACCATATGTGAAGATTTGCCTGTGTTGTCAAATTAAGAGAAGAAAAATGTCTGAAGAGAGGAGTGCAGAAAATTGGTAATGGCTTGGCGCGTAAGGTGTCCCACATTGACCTGTAGGAACAAGAAAAGCCCAGTCAGTAATATAAAAGCAAAGACTTTCTCTAATGTTTAGCATCTTTGCGCTTGGGGCAATGACGCAGCTAGTGAGGTACTAACCGAGGCGCGTCTATTGCTGGTTGAAAACTATTTCCAAACCCCCTCTTTGGCCTGAGTTCAAGCTCAGGCCATTGAGAATTTCTGGAAGGGCTCCCCATGGGGTAAAGCCCTACAATTTCTAGTTAAAAGCTTAACCTTTTGCAATAAGTCAGACAAATTTGTCAATTGTAGTTTGTCGGAGAATGTTCTTACATATCAGAATTGCGATTGTCAGATTTGTTTCGATGGATTGCTATCTTAATAATCGTCCCAATATTATATTTATTGACTAACGAGGTATGTTGCATTAAAACCACATCAATGGACCGAACAATGCATAATCCTCTCATAATGACATCGCGTTAAATATGTACAAAAAAAAGATTACATAAGTAAATCTATAGCAACTGATATTCCATCCAAAAAAAAGTTACAATTTCCCCATAACCCCACCCCCCAAAAAAAAGAAGAAAAAAAAAAGGAAAAAGCTTTCTGGTGCCCAATGATTTGTAGAGCAACGAGTAAAAGAGAAGCCCCATCAGATTTATTTGTAATGTGTGCCAGTGTACTACTCGAACTGCTTGGAAAATGGAAGTCATGCAGATCAGAGGGATGAAGCGTCTAACTAAGTCCACTAAGCCTGTCAGATTCAAATCCAGACAACCGGGCGAGCTCTGACAATTCTTGCTCTCCACTCAAAACCTGCGATGAATGCAATTCGATGAGAACTCATTTTCTTTCCCAGAAGAGACGCATTAACTCCAAATGCTTTGCAGCAAACTAGAGAAAGTAATTCTGTGCCCCTTTCAACATTTTATTAATGATGGATCATGCCATCAAGAAATACAACAGAAGAAGAAGTCAATGCCCAGAGATGCTGGCGAGTAATTGAGTTAAAGCAGACTAAACAGTTTTTGACTAGGAACAAAGCCATTCTCTGTCTAGGACAAGCCAGAAAACCAAAATGAGGGAATCCCCATACCTCGCCATTTATCAGCCATGTAGGAAAGCCTTCTATTCCAACATCAGCACATTGCTTGGCTATTTTGGTTCCTTTCTTGTATCCATCAGGAAAGCATTCCACATAGTCCAATATCTTTGCTGCCTCACGCCCAAACATCTGAATGCAAATTGTTTAATGAGTAGGCTTGCTTCACTGAAAATTTCATTAGCATTACGTCGGCTATGACTAAGTTCACAGCTGGTCAGAACCACATGTTCATTAACAAACAAAGAGAAGCTCCTCTCTTCTACTTCTCTATGCTATCTCACCGACAATTAGACAGAACATGTTTCTGTAAAGTATATCTTCTTCTCTGAATTGCCATGAGCATAGTTCTAACCTAATTTCCAAACTTCAGACATTCTGAGTGAGATCACTTTGAAGAAGATGCACACTTCTCTAATGACCACACTATGGTTCCCTAGGATAAGACAGAGAATAGATACTGCAGAGGACCAATTACCTGCTTCTGTTCCAAACAGTGAGAGCACCAAAAAGCACCGTACATTTTTGCACCTATAGAGTGCAAATGCCTTGCAAGAGAAATGGCAAAAGTACTTGATGGTGTTGTAATCTCAGTTGCAAAAAATGGAATTTCTGTTCCCGCAAGGCTGCTTAAATAAAGAAAAGAAGAGAAAGTAGTATCAGGCACATGCATGCCTTCCAATACAAATTTGGTAAATGCAACTTCTAATTTCAAGAGATATACGACAGTTATTCCAGAAGAAATTCACACGCAAAGCTTTTCTATTACAACTCCTTCCAAGAAACATAATATATCTAAACAATCAAAATGGAGTGAATAATGCTTCATTAATTTAGCCAAAAAAATCATATCTACAAAGCAGATGGACTAGAGACTAATGGACGATGTAGAGTTACCTTGAAGGGATTGACTGAGAAGTACTATACGCAGTACTTAGCGTAACTACCACCAAGCTCGCCATGCACAGCTGTAGTCCTAACGTCTTTTGTATCTCTTCAAACCCAAAATCCTGAGTAGGCAATTGACAGAATCATTTGGTCTTACTCCATGAACCACCAACTTAATCAGAGGTACATGAAAGAAAATGGGAAATTCAGCGAGCACACCTTTATGGTGATGAAGACTAGACTGAATGACAACAAAGCTGACAATAAACAGTAAGAGCACGATGCTCCAGAGAATTCTGTGCTTAAAAGGTACAAGAAGTATGCACTAGCAGTAGCCATGGATGTTGTGATCCCAAGCAAAACCAGACGACCATTAGATTCCTTGAGTCCAAAGGGCAAATCTTTTCCCGTCAGCCTTACACCAAGAGCAGCAACAGTTCCATATGCAATCATTCCAATCAATGGAAGAGGAATGCCTGTCAAGGCATATATGTTGTGATCAAAATCTAATTTGAATACAATTCCATCAGAAGACTTAGATGCATCATGCTGTCACAATTTATTTAATTTGATAACTAAAGCAGAGTGCCAGCAAACCCAGTCGGGTGCATCAATACAGAAGTTAAATCCCGTTCCCACATGCCAAATACCAGCATATCGAATCGAAGAAGTGATAAATGTATGATTGCTTCAACTTCACATTACGAAATGATCACGATGCCTAAACAGCAAAAACATATGCTAAAGAGTGCAGAGATTCATCATGTGATCCTTCTCTCCAATTTCCGCTAAAAACTGACTATCGAACAAAGCAAGGCAATTGGAAAAAAAAAGGTTTTTTTCTCTATAGTTCGCACTCCGGACACTAAAATCACATAAGCTTTTGGATATCAATTGCATGAAAATTAAGGAAAACAAGAAAGCTATTCGATTAATTTAACAGTAGAACGTTACTACACAAATCAGAAAGTGGAGACTGAAGAGAATACCAAAGACCGAAGCATAATCACTGTTGAGCACGTCACCGCAGCTGCCGCCGCCGATGGGGCAAAATGCGTCGGAATCCGTGAGCTTGAGATACGTCAAGTACGCAGTCTCGCAGAACCCTACGCCTCCAATCCCTGCGCACAACCTGTAAGTCAAGCCGCTCGACGACGAAGTAGCACCAGCATCTACATCCGCATCCGCATCAGCAGCAGCAGCAGAAGACAGCGACTGCGCTCCGGCCTCCGATTCCGGCTCCCGGCTCTCTCCGGACGACGAGCACTTCACCTGAACCACACACGGCTCTGAGCTCCAACCTCTCCGCGACGCGATTTTCAAGCAATTCACGAGAACGGGAAAGAATACGTAAGGCGAAGGAAGAGGTCGCCACCCGCGCTTCTCACCTTGAATTGGAGCGGCCGGGGAGCGGAGGAGGGAGGAGGAATCAGGCGAAGAGAGGCCGCGAGGCTGGAGAGGAACGGAGAAGATGGCGGCGCGTTGAGGAGACGCGCCATGGTGTTCTTCCTCCCTCCTTCTGTGGCCTCTGCTATTTCCTCGGTTTTCAGTTTTCCAGACTCTCGGTCAATCCGGTTCACCTCGCGGACGAGACTATCGAGTCGAACCGCGGCCCGTCTTTGACTCGTCGGGGGTCCAATCCGGTCGGTTCAAGTACCGATCTGACTTTGGACCTGCGGTCTAAACTAAGGGTAAGTATTATTCCTGAATCCGGTTAGTTCTACAAGTTTAACCATGCTTTCGCTGCGCCACTCTGATAAAATTATCCCAAAAACATTGCCCTCTCAATTCAGTCCACAGTTCAGTTCATTCCTACCCTCTTTTGCTCTCCTAGAAGCGTGCCAGGAGCCGCTCTTTATTCAGGTCCTCTGACCTCGGCGTCCACTCCCCGCCCTCATCGGACTGGGTCGTTACAGGTACACTAGCTTTCGCCTGGTTCGAACCCAAACTACACATCCATTAGAGGGTCTCATTTCAATAGGGACTAACTTACAGAGATATTATCCGCTTTGGCATATCCCATTCTTAGCCTCACAGTTTTATCCTTAGCGCACGGGTAAGTACTATCTCAGGAGATCATTCATCCTAGTCCATTGCTTACGAAGTTAGTTCATTCTTACGATGACGTCAAAGTCATACATAACTATCATTATCAAGTCAATTTCCAGATCTCATTCCCCTAGGGTTATCTCACACATCTCACATGCTAACATAGATAACACCATATTCTTTAGCGGTGTAGAAACACAAAAAGGCGTCTTAAGAGAGGTAGTTTCTATCTTACTCAACCGTCTATATCTTTCAGATACAAAATAATGTGTAGCACCAGTATCAAACAATGCATATGCATTTTTACTGTTTATAAGGATCATACCTGAAATAACATTTTTGGAAGCTTCCGCTTCCTCTTGAGTGACTGCATACATCATTCCTTGTGTTGGTGGCCTCTGTGAATTCCTTGGTAAGTTTGGTCCACCAATACTTTGTTGTACCTGTCGTACCGAGCCAACACTCAGCTGCGACCTCTCTTGTGGATAATTTCTCTTAAAATACCCCATCTGCCCACAACCATAACATTTCGGTGGATTATTACAGAATCCCGGCCCATGTTGTCCACCACACCTCTAATAGTTATTACCCTGATAGGGTACTCTCCCTTGAACCGGGCCACTCTTGGCCTTTCCAAAATTCCCAAAATTACTCTTCTTCTTAGATTCCTAGGGCTGACTTTGATCAGGATTAGATCTCTTACCCCTTCGAACATCATTAAAGGTCATCTGTCTCTTAAATTCCGATTGCTCTCTCACTAACTCTTGCTCCACCAAATGTGCCCTCTCATATATCTCATTATAATCTCTTATATTTAGAGGCACAAGTTGTTTCCTGATATCAATCCTTAGCCCTTTCAGAATTCTCTTTGCCTTTTCCTCTCGATCCTCAATCAATCTAGAAGCGTACCTTGATAATTCAGAAAATTTCGCTTCATACTGGTCCACTGATAGCTCCCTTTGTTCTAACTAAACAAATTCGGTGATGTTCCTATCCTTGGCATAATTAGAGAAATGCTTCCTATTGAAAGCCCTAACAAACTCATCCCAGTTTATTTTAGTACCTAGTGGAAAGATCGTATCCCTCGAAGCTCTCCACCAAAACTTTGCATTTCCCTCCAGCTGGTACTCTACCAAAACTATCTTCTCAGCATCACTACAGTCCAACAACTTGAAAATTCGCTCCATTCCATCAATCCAATGTTCTGCCTCCTCAGGACTTCCTATTCCACTAAACTTAAGTGGCTTCAGCTTCAGAAATTATTCCACCAGTCCTTGAGGGCAACGTTCCATTCCAGGTTGTTGTTGTGCTTGCCTATCCATCATATTTCAATATTGGCCAATACCTGCAAGATGCCTTTCATTCGGGGTTCAGCCCTTGGAGCAGAGGCTTCAGCTCTCGATGGATGAGCACTTCCAGCTCGCACCATAACTTTCTTGCAATTTCTAAGCACTGCCTCAGGAATAATCTAAGACTCACTGTCCCCATTCAAAGCAACTACTACTACATAAGTAACATATACATGTTACTGGTACCTAAAAGCAACTCATAATAAATTATTAAGGATCTACGAGTGAATACTCATCACCCGTTATTCAAGGTTAACCAATTATTCCATTTAATACCCTATGGTGTGCATTGTCATCATGTTCCTCAATTTCCAAATGAGGCTCCTTATCACTCCAATCTATAACCATTGATTCAATACCACTAAATGTGTGGGGTCTGGATATAAGATTGAGTGTATGGCATGGAACAGAACATAATATTTCACTTTGACCCTATGATTGAAATTTTTCTATCTTGGATATGTTGTCATCACATTGAAAGGTTTCATGATTGTAATCTGATTTGTGGCATATGATTCTTATAGAATTGCAATTGCTTTAATATTGAAGAATTCCATGATATTGATATCCATTTATCCCTTGACTTCCTGCGTTCTCTATCTTGTATGAAATTAGAAGCTGGTTGTTATGCTCGATATAGAATGTTGAATCTTTTGCTGCTGAGTGGCTATACTCACAACGTTTGGGGACTAACATTTCAGACTAGATAAGATACATCTGCTACCACTGCCACTGATAGATGGATCAAGTGGTTGGATATGACCGCGAGGAGGAGGATAGCAAAGGAAGGAACTTTTGGACGTCGACACTGATCGATGGAATTTAAGTATACGACTGTTGGAGGAGATGTTGGTCATCTTTTGAAGTATAGCCGAGTATAGAAGATTATGGCATTTTGATGTATCGATGAATGATGTCCACATGATTTAAGTAAATAAAAGTGTTCGGCTTTTACCTATAAACGTTTAGTTGGTGTGCATCGTTTTCCGAATATAAGTAAGAGAGTTGATGAATGTGCTTTCGCTATATAAATTGCACAAGGACCAATCTAAAAGATATAAACCCCCAAGATCGATAGACCTTCAAGTCAAGCAAGAGAATGGTAATCGAACTGTGGCGACCCTAATGGTTCGCGGGCCGTTGTGGGGTGCCGCACATTTAGTGGAAGGAGATGTAGGACCTCTATCTGTTGGAATGAAGTAGGTGAAAAGAAATTGACAAGACCTAAACTAGTACAAGTTACCACTGAAGCTGTCGAGATTATCAGAAAAAGACTTAAGACAGCTCAGAGTAGACAGAAAGACTACGCAAATAGGCATAGAAGGCCTTTGGAATTTAATGTGGGAGATTATGTATTCCTTAAAGTATCTCCAATGAAAGGAATATCTCGATTTGGAATGAAGGGTAAGTTAAGCTCTAGATTTGTTGGACCTTTTGAGATACTTGAAAGAATATGAGATGTAGCCTACCATTTGGCATTGCCTCCTAAATTGGGGAGTTTACATGATGTGTTTCATGTGTCGATGCTAAGAAAGTACCAGTCGGATCCTGGTCACATACTCGATTATGAAGCCATCAAAGTGGATGAGAAAGTGAGATACATCGAAGAACCTGTGCAAGTACTGGATCAGAAGGAACAAATTCTTAGGACTAAGAAGATTCTTTTGGTTAAGATATTATGGCAACATCATGATATGGAAGAAGCCACATGGGAAAGTGAAGATCAAATGAAGGAAAAGTACCCCTACTTGTTTCAAAAGGACATGAGTAATATTTAATTTCGAGGACGAAATTCTCTAAGGATGGGAGAATTGTGGCATCCTAGAATTTCATAAAAAAATCCCTAAATATGCCATGAGCCATGGATAGGCGATGAAAGTACCATTATTGTATAGTCTTCTAATCCATGATTTGCGATGAGATGTATGACCAAGTCTTTAATGGATGAATTTTGGGAAATGAAGTTTTATCTTTGGCCATATGTATGATAAATTGGAACTTATGGATTTATAATTTCAAGTGTATAGTTATCTTAATTTGCAATTTAGTACTTTAATTTAATAGGGATTTAATTAGTTTTTAAAAGGGTTAATATTAGGTTAATTAAGCTTGGTTCTTAGGCCCAATGGCATATTTAGGGATTTTTTTATGAAATTCTAGGATGCCACAATTCTCCCATCCCTAGAGAATTTTGTCCTCGAAATTAAATATTACTCATGTCCTTTTGAAACAAGTAGGGGTACTTTTCCTTTATTTGATCTTCACTTTCCCATGTGGTTTCTTCCATATCAATTTTTTGCCATAATATCTTAACCAAAGGAATCTTCTTAGTCCTAAGAATTTGTTCCTTCCGAGCCAGTACTTGCACAGGTTCTTCGATGTACCTCACTTTCTCATCCACTTTGATGGCTTAATGATCGAGTATGTGACCAGGATCCCGCTAATACTTTCTTAGCATCGACACATGAAACACGTCATGTAGATTCCCCAATTTAGGAGGCAGCGCCAAACGATAGGCTACATCTCCTATGCTTTCAAGTATCTCAAAAGGTCAAACAAATCTAGGGCTTAACTTACCCTTCATTCCAAATCGAGATATTCCTTTCATTGGAGATACTTTAAGGAATACGTGATTTCCCACATTAAATTCGAGAACTATACTTCATATAGGACAATTCTATAGAAATCTCGAAACAGTAACTTAATTTCTACAATTGCGCAGTTTTAGTAAAAATTCTGAATTAATTACTAAACGAGCTCAGAAAATTACGAAATTTTGACATGTTATCAATAAGGCCTAGAGAAACAAATATCAAGAAGGTCACTAGGTCAGATTCCATAGGAACCGAGGGTAAAACTTCAATTTTCTTCCTACCCAACATTCTGTAAAATTCCAGATTTCATATTTTTGTAGGAAAATCATTTCGAAGGTCATAATTTGTTCGTTTTCTCTGAATTTTGGATATGTTATTCATGAAGATGTTTTCTAAAACTTTAATCAAGGGCTCGAAATCAAATTATTACCAGATAATTACATAAAAATTAAAATGTCGCCGGAGGTCACACTGTTTTTCACAAAAACAGTTCACATGTTCACAAAACTCCTCCTATACATTAGATTTCGACCTCCCATCATTATACTCTTTGTCCATACACCCAATACACCTTACCACAGCACGATTATCACTAAGATTCCTCATGGTCAGAATCTCAAATTCATTTGGTTTCACTTGCAAGTTCAAAAATCCAGCACTCACACTTCATGAAATTCGAAATCCAGCACATGCACCTCAATACAACCAGTTTTCTTGATCTAACACCCTCCTACATAACAAAGACTCCACATGCAGCTCAAGTACTCCATTCTCCTCACCTATTTCACTTCTTTTCTAGGCATGACAGCATGCAACAACATAGATGGAAGAACATTTGCTTGCCTTAAACTCTCACTCAAAAGCTGTCCGAAAATGGAGGTTCGGGGGTCACGGTTTGGCCGGTCGGCGACGGGAACCGGTGGCGTCGACGGCGGCTGCTCGGACACGGCGAGAGGCGGCCCTTCCTTCTCTTTCCCTCGCTGCTCGCACACACGCACGAACTCTCCTTCTCTCTCTGCTCAGTTTCACTTCCAGCTCTCTCAGTTTCTCTCTCTTGTCCGTGCGAAGCCCCCCCTGTTTGTTCTTTTATTAATTAATTATCTCCATTTTGCATGTAGGAAATTGAACAAAGGACAAGTGGTCAAAGAGGAAGGATAAGTGTAGGTACAACAAGGACAAGTGTTGGTGGTGAAAGGCATGCTCTCCCCCTCCCCTTTTGGTTCGTGCGACACCCTTGGGGTGTCCTTGGGCTTGCTTGGGCCCGAAATCTTGGGCCCAAGAGTCCTTAAAATAAAGCCCAATTCCTTTTTAAATATAAATATATAGTATTTTATCTCTATCAAATTTAATTTAATAACAAAATTTCAGATTGCTTTATATACTATGCACACACTCCAAATTCTTGCGGCCCACTCGATATCCTCAAGTTCTAATTCTTTAATTTTTTTTTAGCGCATATAATTCTTATGCAAGATCAAATCCCATCTTTTTGGTTCAAAGGATAAAATTGAAATACTATTCCAAATGAACAAATACAAATCAATGCCTATAAAATAAAAGCAAAGCCATGGTTCGGTGACTGTCACCTATCCGAGGATTGTCTAAGATTTTAGATGCCACAATTCTCCCCTCCTTAGAGAATTTCATCCCCAAAATTAGGCATCACTTATATCTCTTGAAACAAGTAGGGATACTTTTCCTTCATCGATTCATCACTTTCCCATATGGCTTCCTCCACATCATGATGTTGACATAATATCTTTACCAACGGGATTTTCTTGGTCCTAAGAATTTGCTCCTTTCGATCCAACACTTGCACAAGCTCTTCGATGTACCTCACTTTCTCATCTACTTTGATGGCTTCATGATCGAGTATGTGACCAGGATTTGGCTGGTATTTTCTCAACATCGACACATGAAACACATCATGTAAATTTCCCAATTTTAAAGGTAGCGTCAAACAATAAGCTACATCTCATATTCTTTCAAGTATCTCAAAAGGTCCAGTAACGTGTGAATTGGTCCTTAGTTCTGGAAGTTTAGGATTGGTTTGAGTTGAATCAATCTTGAACATATTATGTATTATATTAGGATTGGTTTGAGTTGAATCCATCTTGAACATATGATGTATTATATTTAATAAATTATATAATCCTAGCACCTCCACAACCCGAAAGTAGGAAAAAAAAAACAACAACCCTAATTTGACCAAAAATAAAGCAAAGAAACCATCTCCACTCGCCTCGGCTTCACCCACTTGTCCACTCACCTTGCTCACCGCTCGCCTCACGTGTTCATTTCTATGGTTTGTTGCTTATAATAAATGTGAATATTCTATTATTACCTCATCCTATATTTATGTTTTATATTGTATTGGTGTTCATAGTTTGATTATTCAATGTTGTATTGTTGATGAATATATAATTTGAAATAGTATATTTGTTCTTTTAAAAAATACAAAAATGAAATAAAAAAATATTCCATTAGTCCCAAGTTGACCCTAAAGCTAGACTGGCCTCATAGGGTCAATCTGATCCTTAGTCCCAAACTAAACATGATCGGTCCTCGATCCCAAAAATTGGAGACCAATACTGTGTAGGTTGCTCCTTGAGTCAAGTGTTGGACTAACCCAACCCAAACCATACTCACCCCTAATCCAACCTAACAATTTTTTTTTTTTCGAATGCATTATATTTTGCCATTGTTTATGATTCGTGATGTTCAACATTTAAAATTAGGTATTATTGTTTCCCCTTGCAAACTGCAATGTGATTTAGGCTCGGTTCATTTTGCAAAAAATAAATTCAATTGATCAAAAATATTTTCATTATAGATCATAAATATTTTTTCTTTCGTTATTATAAGTAATATAAGTAATTATTTTTAAAATTATTTATTTTTTGTGAAATAAACATAACCTTAATATAATAAAATATTGGTGCAACTGGACGTTAACCATCCACGAGGTACATACTGCTGGATTGACATTTGACCTTGTCACGATCAACTAGCGATTAACTTACGAGCGTTTTCCCCAATTGGCATGACATTTGTAACCCATTGCTCTTGAACCCGATTTTTGTCCTTTCTATGTCTATTGGATAGGATTTTATTCATAGAAAACCGACATGGCAATTAAAGTTACGTGAAGTTGATTTGTCGCATTCAGATGAAGATTTTAATCACTCATAAGACTCCATTATTTGTTTCTTATTTACATTATGTTAGAGAACGGCATAAGTCACAAATTTAATCTTTTAGGTCTTTTTATTTTTGTTAGATAATGTAGGGTTCGGATGGCATTGAGAATACCCAACTTGCTTTTAAAGCGTTTGGTTCAAAATGCCAATAGAGTATCGACCATCCAGTGAAGGAGTCCATCATAACCGCCAATATGCCTAAGCTCGAGATAAATCTGGAAATCGTCTACAAAGTGTAGATTTGGGAACTGCATAACAAGAGTTTTGGCCAGCAAAACCTTGGGAAAAGCACTGAAGACCCCCCTGAGAAATCTTTTCTTCAATGCCTTGCGCAGGAGCATTGAGCGAAAGCAACGCACCACCGCCAATCAATCACATACGGGTCTTAAAGGGTCTCAGCTATTCAGTGCCACTGCCCAACCTCAAGCACAGCTTTAAGAAGGAAAAACCCACGAAAACGTCCTCACAATATAGCACGAGTCCCACATAGTTCAGGTGTACAAGCATGGGCTCTAGCGCGTGGGACCAAAAGGGAGGTAGAAACATTGGAACAGGCGTACATTTCTCGGCCTTTTGGCTAAGATCAAGCGTAATATGTGTTCTTATCATTTAATATTTAATACCCAGGCCATTGATCTGCATGATATTAAATTAATTTTTCAAGGGAGAGTGGCTCATCACGGCAGCTTATTGCTGCGGCCACTTGCTCGTTGCCTATTGTGTTGCACTACTGCACGGGCCTGACTATCCTCTCCATTTCAGTCTCAAGTTTTACCACGCCAACTCCCTCCCTGATCCATTACTGTACTACTTTCTTACTCGACACTATGGGTGCGCATGACAAAATTACTATTTCTCAATTTCTCAATTTCTCTGTTCCAAAAGTTTGGAACAGAAATCCGTTTGGTAACGCAATTTGATTTCTCTATTTCTAAAACAGATTTCTATTTAAAAAATAGACAAATTAAAGAAATCAGAAGCTGGAATTTTTAACTTCTCAATTTCTGAAATAAAATCGAAACTGAAATCAAACCATATAAAAGAACATTGCACTTTCTTGCTAACTTAATTTACTCATAACCACAACTTCACAAATTATTGCTAATTTTCTTTTTTTCTTATTTTGCTCGTGTTTTTTTTTTTTTTTATTTTAATAATTTCCTCTTTAGGATGAAGACAATCAAATGGGTTCCCAATTTTAAAAAACAACTAAAGTTCTTAAATGCTTACTTAAAAATAGTGGGGCTCTTTCCTCCTAGAAAAAGCACGCATGGCAAGTTAAAGAAAAAGTTTTTACGTAATAGATTAATAAAAAACGTGCCTAGAAATTTAACCTTATTTTTTTACAGATTCAAAATTCTTGCAAAATCAAAATAATTAGATTGTTACACAATCTTGAATTTTAATTCGAAAGCAAAAAATTCAAGAGAATCTCTCTATTTGCTATGCAAAGACCATTAAAGGTTCATTGAGCAACAATAAAGAAATTAGGGATGAGCAACTAGACCGATTCAATTCGAGAATCAAAATAAACTGACTTTTCCTCAATTGATTCCTAACCATAAACGTTACTTTAAGGTAGAATTTTCATATATTCATTTACACCATTAATTTTATTTTGTTGATAATCTTATATAATACTAGTTTTTGATAAAATGACAAAACTGTATAAGCGCCATTGATGGCACCCATATTCATGCTTTCGCAGTACTTATATGAACCTATGCAGGATGAGCTTACAAACAATACATTGATTGAGGAGGGAAACCAAATAAATACGCTTAGAAAAACAATTGCTAATAAAATAACAAGGGAAAATAATATGCCGAAAATTCCATGAAATTGTATTTTCAACTTTTGTAATGTATTAGTATTATTTTGACTATTATTTTGTATTTGAGGATTTTCTATGTTGTTTTAGTATTATTTCAATTATTATTTTGTATTTGAGGATTTCCTATGTTGTTATCTAATCAATTTCTATTTTTAGAAAATAGAAATTTTATTCTCGTTATCAAATGGATTTATGTTTTTGGAGATAAAAATTTTGGTCAATCGTTATCAAACGGGTTTTTTTGCTCAGAAACTTGTCCGAGAAATAGAAATTAAGAAATTGATTTCTGTTTCAGAAATTGTCATGCGCAGCCTATGAAACCGGAACTAAACAATTTTTTTGTTCTTCTATTCTTCAGTCTAAAAACAAGAAAATGATCCAATATTTGATTATAATCTGCAATGTCGACAATTGATGTGCTCTTTTGGCACGTCATATAATAACCTCAGAGGGGGTACATGAAGCATCTTCCCCACCGCCGACGAACCAAAGCAAGCAGAAATCATTTGACCCCTCGAGAAGGAGACTACTTCCCTTCTCATGCAAGAGTAGGCATCCCTACCCTGGACCCTTAAAGATCAGTTGTTCTCATTTCGGATTCCAAATTCACTCCCAGAACCTATTCTGTGCAGGTCCAATGTATGAAATGTGATATGCTTCCGGTACACAAAGGCGAAACTATCTACAGAGACTACATTTGGTAGCTAAACTAAAAGTCATGATAACATAGACTTTGTTTAGATACTCTCTAAGATAGAATAAAACCGAACATAACAGGAATATAAATTATCCCATGTGGAGGTGAGATAAGGTTTCTTTTGTCAATAGTATGAAAGCTATTTTCTGACCCTACCACAAAACTGTTATGTAGTTCTCTGATTCCTGTCAAAACTTCATGAAAGCAACAAGCGAATTCGTAACTTTCTAGTTCATGTTGAAGTTTCAAGTAAGCAGCAAGAGAGCTGAAGCGCTATAATTTTT
Organism: Eucalyptus polyanthemos subsp. polyanthemos; assembly: GCA_017140185.1. NCBI lineage: Eukaryota > Viridiplantae > Streptophyta > Magnoliopsida > Myrtales > Myrtaceae > Eucalyptus > Eucalyptus polyanthemos. The sequence continues at coordinate 35,648,323 of CM029466.1, read as the reverse complement.
GAAATATCAAAGTTGAATGATCATGCTTTCTCTCTCAAAAAATCTAGTATTCCTTGGCTGATCCATCTCATCATGGTTGATCTATCTTGTTTAAGTCGATTCCATAGCTCAGGAATGCTATAAATGAGCTCCTTTGTTGTTTTAAGGTTTAGATCATACAGCAATCTTGAATTTGTCTCCGTTTGTGCATTTCAAGTCTTTTTAGCAGTGAATCTCTAAAGATTCTTACCGATTCCATTAGTGTATTTATAGTAATATGGCGGTTCCTACCTAACAATGAATAGAATACGTAAATACCCAACTCTATTACTATAATTCACCAAACAATAGTATTTATCAAAATCCTTAAATCTTATATCCTATCTTAACAAGACTCAACCAGACTTGAAATCTAGACAACTAAGCATAACCATTGCGTACTGCCTCGGAGGCAATAGGCTACAAAAGGATCATTTCAGGACCTTTATAGTTTCGATTGGTAAAACAAAGAGCCTCCCAGTACTCGGGTAGACAATCCCAAACATAGCTCATATCCAATTAATAAGCTTTAGAAAACACCTCAATCCTATCATCGACACCAAGACATAATAATATGGCCTGTCTTCAACAGCTGAGGTAATTGGCATGCAAACTATACTCTCATACTTCAACAAAAAGAATCTGGAAACAGCATATCATCGCAAAACATCATGCCAAACACTCATAAAGCAAAAGACAACTTCACATTACAGATCATTGATCAACAAGTTCCAAAGTACGACGCATGAGCATAACAAAGAGATATGAAAAGCAACTGTTTCATACACCTCTAGAAGACCACCCAGTAACAAGTCACAGCTATTCCAACTAAGATATTCCTTGGCGATTGGTCACACTTTTTCCTAAGAAGAACAATCACCTAGAACCACGAGGAGAATAGATAGGTGACCTCTCCCTCCTTGACCTTCCACCATAAGGTGAGCGCCTGGGAGGAGAATAATCACGACCGCCTCGATATGGTGAGCGCCTTGGGGATCTACGGTACCCATAGTCATCCCGGCTGCGGTCACCACCGCGAAACCTACCGCGGTCACCACCGCGGTCGCCACCACGGTCGCCACGATAGCCTGTTCACAATGCAAGAGTACAAATTTATCTCAGAACCTTCAAAAGACGCCTATCACCATTGTCAGAAAAATGGGAAGCAAAATCCTAACCGTTGTCCCTAGTGCTCTTCAATCCAAGATATTGCCCAGGAGTTGGAGTCCGAGGTCGCTTCCTCCGTGACTGAAATAAACAATGCATTACCAATGGAAAGTACCCAACTAAAGATAGTAAAGCCATCATTCAAAAGGTTGGCCATCCAAATCACTTCTGCTACCAGCTCCGTTGCCAATTTCAATCACCAAACAAACTTGAAGAAAGTACATCCTTCTAGATAGTCTATCCAAAGGAAAAGAATTTAAAAAAATAATAAAATAATTATAAAAAATCTCAAATTGTGTGAAAGAAGTTAACAGAAATAAAAGGAAACAAAAACCACACACTTAAGATTAGTTTTCCAACAAATGGATGCCGGATATGAGATACCATATAATTCTGACTAGAAAGTTGTTGCTAATGTCCGTTGATTAGTTGAGAGTTGAAAGTGAATGCTGAGGTGGTATGGTTGTTGCAATATAGTTGCTATGTTTAGTTGATCACATGCTTTTGAAAAGCTGTTAAAGCCGGCCATTGATCAAGCTGTTTCACTTAAGTTGACATGGATGAACTCATCATCTTTGGTTGCTGCCAACATAGCTGACGCAAAGTCTTCTGAATGTATCCAGAAAACCTTTAAGTTAAGAAGAAAGCTAGGTAATAAAAAATGTCACTACTTGTCAAGATCTGTAACATCACATTACCTTCTCAACAGTGATGTACCTTCCTTCTAAAACAGACTGATTCAGATACTTGACACAACGGTTAGCATCCTCAACAGTCTCCATGGTAATAAATGCAAAACCACGGAGATGCGTGTGCGAGGCTCCACCACGAGAAAGCACGAAGCAACCTTAAATTCAGAGTCAACTCAATTCAATGCCAGACAGGAAAACAATGTTCACAAACATGTGAAATGTGAGCAGTCCAATTAAAGTACTGACCTTCCCCTCTTTTGAAAAGTGGTCTTCTAGGTCCCTTTCAGTGACCCTAGTGGATAAACCGGTCACGTAAAGTGCGTTTCCAGGATTGTTCTCATCCCTAGAATACAAATTTCACAAAAGTAGATAAGTGAAAGCAGCAGTAAAGGACAAACTAAAGCAAGCAAGATCATCGTTGACTATTATCACACACGCTTGAGATTATTAAAGTATAGGGAATGAAATCCTTACACTGACCTGCCGTGACTTCTGGATCTTGATCTGGATAAGAATACACCAGCATACCACAAAAACAGAAGACCAGATTTCAGTTTCTGGAAGGACCAGTGTGCAGCAACTCACAACACCATAAACTAATGAATTCAAACCCTTCCAATACCTGCCACGGCTTCTGGACCGTGACCTCGGCCGGTGCTTGTACCAGGTTGGGGACCTAGACCTGGATCTCGACCTAGACCTTGATTGCTCTCTCCAAGGTGAGGGGGATCTTGAATACCTAATCAACAAGAAAATATGAAGTCAACATATCAAAGGAAGCAATACATCTTGCCCCATGTTGAGGATCGAACCATCATTTGACCAAAGCACGATGAATGCACATTGCCCAAGTAGCCAAAAAGATTTTTCCACTATAAGGTCTCTACTCCTTGTTATTGACATGTGAGGGAGGCAAGACTAAATAAAGCGAACACAGGCAATGCATTTTCTTGAAGGCATCATAAACTCGTTCGTGATATACCTAATATTAGTATAACCCGCTTTTGATGAGATGGGCTTGCCTTAATACATACGTTTCAAGATATGGCGCATTAACAGGGAGACTGGACACGTGAATTTTATGATTCAAACAATTAAATCCAGCAGCTTAAACACCAACTACTCTGGAAAAGTGCCTTCCCAGTAGACATGAAAAGGCATGTAAAGCTCCAAATGCTAATTTCTTGCCGTGGACATCAAGATGACAACGTTGAAACGCATCGATAGGAAGGAAAAACAGGTTCCCGACCGCTCTCGCCAGAGCATCAGCTCACGAAATAACAAACGAAAAACGAAAAAAGTAATCTACCCATTCGCTCGTTTAAAGCCACAAATAAGCACCGGACGTCTCGATAGAGACCCACAAAACCTAAGACGCACAATTCTTGACCTAGACATGCCAAATCGACACCGCTATTGCGAGCATGCAGCACGCACGACGCCATCAAGACATTAAATTCGTCGGCAGATCAAAGAACGGAGATAAAAAAAGAGGCGGATCGAAGCTTACTTCTTGCGAGGAGAATCTGCCTGCAATTAACAAAAAAAAAAAAAAAAAAAACAAAACAAAACAAAAAGCCCGCTCAGTCACTCGCAGATCCCACATAACAGATCGAGAAAACAAACACACAGACCGAGAGAGAGTTACCATTATCGAGCAAGCGAGGCCGAAGCGCTGTACGAGGTTTCGCAAGAGCGAGACGTTCCTCCCGAAGATGCAGAATCTAGGGTTTGCAGAGAGGAAGGGGAAAGGAACGAGAGAGAACAGGCCAGATCGCGATGGAGCAGTTTTATATGCGCGTGAACTTTTCGGGTCGGGTCAAGGGCTCCGTGTTTTATAGGATCCAGCTCGGTCGGTCCGACCGGTTTCGTCTCCCTGGGGCCGAAAAATAGGAGAGACGTTGACAAATCTGCCCTTGAAATTTATAAAATTAACTATATCTTTTTTTCACTTTATCTTATCTAAAAATAACATTGAAGCGTTTTTATTTGCAAAGTCAAAAGGATCATGTTGATGGTCCAGCAACTTACCTTCTTCTAGAACACTGGCACAATCAAATATAAATCCATAAAATTTTGACCCAAAACAATTTACATACGACTTTTGAGATTTGAGCTAGTGACTTTTGAGATTCTTAAATTGAAAAATCTGCTACTGCACCAACAAATAATGCCAACCTTAAAAGGTTATAATCAAGCGACTACTAAATGTAGATAGCCATAAGAGTTTGTATTTAGCAAAAGATAAATACTGAGTTGATTGAGAGTCAAGAGTGTGCATGTCTTCTTACAAAGCTCTTATCCCCTTCCCTTATAAGGGCATTATTTCAAATCATAACTGTGAGGCTAAAGGATAATATCATGTGACAAGACGTGCAAAACTTGACCTTACTAGGTGGTCATGACTCATAAGTTACAAGGTTGTTTGATAACATTCCTGTTTTTTGATTTTTTTGTTCTTTTGTTTCTTAAAATAGAAAAAGAATAGAAATACATTTGGTAATGTTAACTAATTTTTTTATTCCTTGAAATAATAAAATGGTCGGGGAATAGATTTGGAATAAAAATAAGAAATTAAAAAAAAAATGATTTCTTGCTCCCGGGAAATAATTTCTAAAATAAGTTATTTTTTCTTCTTTTTTTCTTTTATTCTATCTTATTGCCTCTTGCCCCTCGCCACAACCCCTTGCTGTCTGGCTATCATCGCCAACCGCCGCTCACTAGTCAATCGCCAATTGCCACCGCTGACCAACCATAGACCGCTACTCCCGAACCGATCACCTACCATCGCAATTGCTCATCACTCACTTGTCAACCATTGCCAGCTGTCGCCACTGCCATTGCTAGCCAACCCCTTTTGCCATTGCTGCCACTAGCCAACCACCTTTGCCGCTAGCACCACTCTCCATAGCTCACCTGTTGCCTACTGGTTGACCATTGACCGCAGTCGCCAACCTCCAACCACTAGGGGTGAGCGGGTCCAGGTTCCGGTTCGGTTCCGTCTGGAACCTAGAACCTACCCTCGGGTACAGGTTCCAAAAAATTTGGAACCTGGAACCTACCCGTCAGAACCAAGAACCTGGAACCTACCCGGTCACAGGTTCCAGAGTCGGTTCCAGGTTCCAACAGGTTCTTTTTTTTTTAGTTCATTTTCAGAGTTGAATTATAACATATGCGCATATTATCGGAATCTTCAGCACTATCGAGATGCTGGTTGTCACCAATCTTTCTTCTCAAAACATAGAAATCTTTTTTGTAAGTCCGTGAAGAAGTTTTGCTATGCTTAACCTGTTAACAAATTAAAAATTATAGTTCTCCTTCACCGGCAACATCTAAGAGCATAACTACTTGAATAACAGTGGGTCCAATAGTGTAATAGTTGTACATCTCTAATTTAAGCATAACGTGAACAAATTAATTGACATGGTATGCATACTCATCCAAAAAGAAAAACAAAACACCGAATGAATTTCCTCTGTCTAGAGTCAGTGCACTTAATCAGAGTGTCTATGCTTCCAGAACATCTAAAAAAGTGCCTATCTATCAGTGATAGTGCTTACGGCATGAAGAATTCCTTTTGTGGTGACATCAAATGCTCCAAATGGGTGCCATTTGTAGCGTTTATCCAGATCGATAATTCTCTCACTGTGCATCTTGATTGTGATCCATTTCTCCATATGTATAGCTGAGGAATCCCGTACTCACCAACAGTAAGTAAGGTTCACTAGCATCCAAGTAGTCTTTGACATAGCCACCCCAAAAGCCTCTAACAAAATCGAGCCTCCATCCATCATACACAATTTCGCTCCTGAAAATGGCATGGCACCAACAGACTTGCTATAGTAAGACCTTTAATAATATATTATCATCGCAGAAACAGAGTTTTGCATGAGAAGGAAGGCATAAGTGCAACCATATTAAAAGTCAGAAATCATCCGCGGAGGGTTAGAACAAGGAGAGAGGGCACACTTGGAGATACACACTTAGTCAAGAGAAAACAAGGGGAATAAAGCCTCAAAAGTATTAAATAATTCACAATAATGAGGAAGTCAGACACTGCAACTTAGCTCTACCAGCATTCACAACCAAGAATAAAGTAGCATACACTTGCAGGGGCGTCGGGGAGCAGAGGAGGACCTAGCAGCAGGGGCGTCGGGGCTTCTAGCGCCGAGCAGGGACGTCGGTCGTTGGTCTTCGGGGCAACGGCGTCAGGCGTCGCGACTGCTGGCGTCGGGTCGTCGGAGCAGAGGCGGAGACAGCAGCAGCAGCGTCGCGGCAGGAATGGTGGCTTCTGGCGTCTGGTTGCAACGGTGGTGGAGCAGAGGAGGACCCAGCAGCAGGCTAGGTTGCACCGACACGGCGGGATACGACACGACACGACACGACACGACACGTCATTTCTCAAAAATAGAAAATTCCGACACGCTGGGACATGTTATATATTAAATAAATATTTTTATTTTTAATTAATTTAAATCTAATTTATTAATTAAAAAATAACTTATTATAAATTTACATTAATCATTCAACATTTTCAATAAGATTCTAAGTTTTTATTATTTCATTACTCCAAATTTACTTTTATTTCTTTAAAATCAAACTTCCTTTCCCCAAAAAAACCCCGCGGGCCAAACTCCCTCCCCCTTTTTTCCCTCGACATAAACCCACCCCAAAATTTTTTCACTTTTTTTCCCTCCCCACCACCCGAAATTTATCTCTTCCCCTCCCTCCTGTCATTTCCTCCTCCCTCCAACACGCAAGCCCCTTTTTTAATCTTTTATTTTCCTCGCTCAAAACCCTAGCACGGCACCTTCTTCTCCTCCTCCTCCGCCCTCGCCGCACGACGCCCATCTCCGAAAGCATGAAAGACTCGCAAGAAAAGCGGGCCGAAGGAGCGGAAAAAAGTAACCCTAGAAAAATTTCAGTGGAAGGGATCGGAAAAAGGCGGAACACGTGGTCCCCGTGCGCGGAGAAGCTGCACACCACCGCGAACTCCTCCTCCTCCCCCTTGCCGCCGCCGCCGCCCCACTCGACGACGCCGCCTTCCCCCACGAGTGCCTCCCTCGTGAAGTTCCTCCTCACGGCCCTCGCCTCACTCTTTTCTCTTTCTCTGGCCACCTCTCGCCGTTGCGGGCTCACTTTCACTCGCCACCTCTACCCTTTCAGACAAGCGTGTCAAAGCGTGTCGACAAGTGTTGACCGCGTGTTGGATTTGTCAACACGCGGTCAACGCGTGTCCGAGCGTGTCGGACACGTCGACACGTGTCGGACACGACTCGAAAGCTCCAGCAACGTGTCGGTGCAACCTAGGCAGCAGGGGCGTCGGGGCTTCTGGCGCTGAGCAGAGGCGGTGGGTCGCGAGCGAAGACGAGCAAAAATGCGGAGGAAAACCTACCGTCTCGTCGAGCTCGAGAACTCGTAGAGCTTGCCCCTCTGGGAGAAGATGATGAGTGCAACCTCGGCGTCGCAGAGGACGGAGAGCTCGAAGGCCTTCTTCAGCAGCCCGTTCCTGCGCTTCGAGAACGTCACCTGCCTGCTCGTGTCGTTCTCCATCCTCTTCATCCGCGTCTTCCCCCTCACCATTTCCCCCTTCCCTCTCTCTCTCTCGCTCTCTCAAGCCACAAAAAACAAGAAAGAGATCAGAAGAAGAAGAGCGGGAACTAATCGACGGCGACGAGCGCTCGATCGAAGCTCCGAATCGGAGTGGCCACGGATTAGAGGGCGTCGCGCGGATCAGGTCCCGGAAAGCAGGAGATCGGAGACGGCACCGGGAGGAGGCGCTCGTTGAGAAAGAAACGGAGGATTCTACAGAGAGAGAGAGAGAGCAATCCAGGAAACCCTAGGCGGTTCGGAACCGGAAAGAGAAGAGAGGGAGAGAGAAGAAAAGAAAAAAGTTGGGGGGGCAAGAAGTGACGTGAGGAGGGAAAAGGGGAAAAAGAAAGAGAAAAAGAAAGGGAAAGGGGGAAGAATTCGCAGAGGGGGAAATCTGTGGGGGAAGTTAGGTTTTTTTTTTTTTTTTTTTGAATTATATGACCGGAACCGAAACCGGAACCAAAACGCCGGTTCCCGAAAAGGGGAACCGGGAACCGGAACCGTCTCTTTGGAACCGGGAACCGAACCGGACCCTCCGGTTTGGTTCTCCGTTCCGATTGACCATTGAACCGTGCTCACCCCTACCAACCACCATCGCTAGTCGCCAACCAAAACGATGGCCAGCAAGGAAGAATAAGAAAAGAAAACAAGAAAAAAATCTTAAAAAATTAAAAGAAATAGAAATTTTGTGAATCATACCAAATATATTCATTTTTTTGCCATATGAGAATAGAAATTTTATATAGTTACCAAACACGTTCTTTATTTAGAAAATGTTCCGAATAATAGAAATAGGAAAAGATTATTTGTGAAAAAAAAATGGCATGAGTGCACCAAAAGTCCTAAAACTTGTCACGAAAATGCATTTGAATCCTAAAACTTGCAAAAAATGCAAATAGTCCTAAAACTTATCAAAATGCTTCATTTGAGTCTTAAAATCAACGTCGTTAACCTTCTTCCATTAAAAATGCTGACGTGGCATTTTAAATTATTTTTTGCGTGGATTTTTAAATTATTTTTTATTCATTTTAAAAAATTAGATTTATTCATTTTATCTTATTTTCACCAAAAAATTAAAAATTAAAAAGAACAAATTTTATTTTTAAAAATTGTTTTTAAAAAAAAAAATCAGCGACTCCTCTCTCCCGCCCATCACCGGAGGGGCCGGGCGACGGTCACATCGGCCCTAAGCAAGGGCCGACGAGGCCTCGCCCAAGGCGGGTGACGGTCATCGGCCCTGGGCGAGGCCTCGTCGGCCCCGAGCGAGGGCCGCCGAGGCCTCACCCAGGGCCGTCGAGGGTGTCTAGATTTGGGCTTGCTGGCCCTCACGGGGGGTCGGTGGCCGTCGCCCACCCTGGGCGAGTGTCGTCAGCCCTCGCCTAGGGCCGACGAGGCCCGCCCAAGACCGACAACCGTCACCGATCCCTCCAGCAATCGGCGGCGGCATCAAGGGAGAGGAGTATACCATTTTTTAAAACAATTTTTAAAAAATATATATTTTTTCTTTTTAATTTTTTAGTTTTTGGTGAAAATAACATAAAATGAATAAATCTAATTTTTTATTTTTTAAATCTATATTTTTTCAAAATGAATAAAAAATAATTTAAAAAATCCACTTGGAAAATAAAAAAATAATTTAAAATGTCAAATCAGCATTTTTAACGGAAAAGGCTAACGGCGTCAATTTTAGGACTCAAATGAAACATTTTGATAGGTTTTAGGATTTATTTCACTTTTTGCAAGTTTTAGGACTTAAATGTATTTTCGTAACAAATTTTAAGTTTTTGGATGACTTATCCCAAAAAAAATTGTTATATAGAGCAAAAGCGTTAGTAAACGAATCCTAAGTCTCTCCCTTGTGAAAGCTCTTTTTTCTTGGACAAGTTCAATTGGTCAAATCGAACAATTTCCCGTTAAAACCCACAAGTGTCGACATAAACAAAATTTAAATAATAAAAAAATACCGCATATTCGTAATATATTTATTATAAGCTTTTGCTAAAATAGGAGCAATCTATGTAAGAAAGATAATAAAAAAAATTAACGCTCTTTATTTTTCCAAGTCACTAATGTCATTAAACATTTCTAAACTTATGGAATCAAACTTTATAAGTAATCTAAAGTAATTTTATGAATAAGAGTTGATCATGAAAGCCTCCACAAATAGATAGGCTTATTCGGAGTGTGTTGATACAAGGGTTTATACCCTGAAGAATTATAAATTGATACACCTATGACAAATTTACCATGAACTAATTTTTTAACCACGAAAAACCTAAAATTGGTATACCTTTGACAAATTTACCATAAACTGATATACTTGTAACAAATTTACCAAATATTAGTTTTCTTTAAATTTTACCATCAAATTATTGAGTTAAACGACACGTAACAAAGCCTCTTTTGCTTCAAAGGAGCCTCCCCGTGAGGCTGCTCATCCCCCTGCTCGTTCTTAGGCAACGGTTGCTAGATCTGCTGCAAAAAGGGTATGATTTATTCTTTGTTCCGCCAGCAATTATCGATAATAAAGTAGTTGTTCAAATCTTTGAGGAAATCCTTCAAGCTGGGGACCCCAAGTGGAATGGATGCCTAGCGGGGTACTGCATTGGGAAGAGACTCCCCTTTAAGCTTACGGAGTCGGCGCTCAAGCATGCTTGGGGCCACCATTTGGTTGATGTTCTAGCTAATGATCTAGGTTTCTACTTATTCCATTTACCTAATAAAGAATTCCATAGGAAGGTGCTAGATGGGGGACCATTCACCGTTGCAAAAGTTCCCCTCATTCTCCAACAATGACATCCTATAATGGAACTAAAGAAAGACAACCATAAAATAGTCTCCATTTGGGTTAGACTCGAAACGTTCTATACTCTTTATGATCAACTTTGGGTATTAGTGCAATTGTAAGTGCCATCGAGAAACCTCTATATGTTGACAGCCAAACCAAGCAAATGAATATGATCTCTTATGCTCATGTGTGCATTGAGATTAATGCTAGACAATCTCTTCGTGATACTATTGATGTTGCTTTGAATGGGGAAGCTCGAATTGTTGCGATTCAATATGAATGGAAGCCAACTCTTTGTCCTTCTTGTGGTACCTTTGGCCACAGATGGGTGGATGCCTCCATTGCTCTTGGCCCCTTAAATATTCCACCAGCGGCAACTAAAGTTCCTCTTGCCCGGCCTAATGGTGAATGGCATGAAGTTCGCGAGAAGCAAAGTTCACAGCAACCTCAAAATGTTGAATCCTCTTTGCCTAATCCCATAGATGCCTACCCTCATGTTGTGGTGCAATGTCAAATGTCTGTTCAAAAGGGTGGACTCTCTCGTTCCTATTTGCAAGTTCATTCAAGTATTACACCTAACCTACTCTAGCATGCCTTGCTCTAATTCCAGCCTATCCAGTATCGGTGGTGCCCTCCTCCTCGGAGGAATAATCGGTGGAAGGGGCTACTTCTGTTAGTAGTGATGTTGATTCCTCTACCCTGGTGCATTCATCTATCCTAGAGGAAGTCCTCCTACCCCAACAGGTGTTGATACCTCCTGTTACCATCTTGACCATCCTTACTCAACAAGAAGAAGTTCTACAAATTGCAGATCCTGTTAGTTGTCATCCTTTCAGCCCTAAGCCCAAACCCACCTCCAAGAAAAAGCTCATTCCCCTATATATATAGGAGCTTAGAATATTAGGGGCTTTGATCACCCTCTTAAATAGGCGAAAGTAAAAACTTTTGTTAGAACCAATAACCTAAGTTGTGTTGGTATCTTGAAGACAAAGATTTCCCTTTCTTTGTTCCACTTGGTGTCTGCTATTAATTATGATCACTCTCCCAGAGGAAGAATTTGGATGAGTTGAAACCCTTTGATTGTAACGTTTGTTATGTCTTCATCCTCAACGTAGGCTATCAATGGTCATTTAGTATGGCTCACCACTGAAAAGAGTTTCTACCTTACAATGGTTTACGTTGAGCACACATTTGTATTAAGACGCTCTCTATGGGCGGATCTTATTCAATCCAGCCTTGCTTGCACGGACATCCTATGGATTATTGCTGGCAATTTTAATGCTATCCGAGACTCATTTGATAGAGCAGGGAGATCAAACTCTTGGATCCCGACCTTCGACAAATTAGGTGACTGTTTGAACCAAGCAAGCTTGGATGATCTCAAATATATCGGCCACAGATTCACCTGGGCAACCTTCTCGAGGTACAATTGAAAGCAAAGGAAAATTGATGGAGTCCTGGTGAATTCTTGTTGGAATGTTGAATTCTCCTTTTCTAAAGCTTCCTTTATGGCTCATGGAATTTCAAATCACTCTCCTATGGTTGTCAAGATCATGTCTACCCCTAATACCCAAAAACCCTTTAAGTTTTTCAACTTCTGGATGACTCATCTAGCTTTCTTCCCATTGGTTGCTCAAGTTTGGGACATAACCATTGATGGAACGCCAATGTATGTTCTTTGTTGTAAGCTCCAACTCCTCAAATGCAAATTAAAACAACTCAACAAAAAATCTTTCTCAAATTTGTCTTTTTAGGATTGCTTATGCAAAGCTTGCTCTGTTGGCCACCAAGGATGCCTTACAATGAGATCCCTTCAATTAGTTGCTCGCTGACAATGAAAAAGAACACCTCCGAATCTTCTCTGATCTACGCCTCCAAGAAGAATCATTCTTTAAACAGAAATCTAGGTTACAATGGCTAAAGGAAGGTGATCTCAGCACCAAATTCTTTCATCATTCTATAAACATAAGGCACCTTTGGAACATAATTATCTATGTCACTAATGGTGACAATATTATTTTCGACCCTAGTGAAGTGCAACTTCTTTTTGTCATGCATTTTTGGAACTTATTGACGGCTTCTACTCCATCTGTTTGCCACCTATTGAGGAGCTCTGTGCAGTTTTGGATTGAACACTTGATGATGAGTAGGTGTGTCTTCGCTCTCACCCTATTTTTGATTTGGAGAATCGGGATACTATGTTCTCTCTTGTGGTTGGTAAAGCTTATGAACCAAATGACTTTAATGTGGATTTGAAAAAAAAAAAAATCCTTGGAGATTGTTGGACCTTCGGTGATAATGGCAATTAAAGATTTCTCTGTGACTGGTAAACTTTGCGGGAGATTAGTTCCACCATTTTAGCCCCATTCCCAAGATCCTCAATGCTTCTAATGTTAATGAGTTTTGGCCTATAGCTTGTTGCAACACTATCTATAAGGGTATCATCAAAATTTTGACCAATCGATTATCTTGTGTACTTCCCACTATTATAAGTTTGCCTCAAAATGCCTTTGTTAAAGGTAAGCGTATTAGTGACAACATTTTGTTAGCCCGGGAGTTGTTTTGTGACTTTCATCATGAACCATACCAATTGAAATGTGTCATTAAGGTTGATTTTCTGAAAGCATATGATACGGTTGATTGGAATTTCATTAAGTTAATGCAAGCTTTTAGCTTCCCTTATGAGATTATTGACCGTATTATGGTGTGCATACATTCTCCCGAATTCTCCATCTCTTTGAATGGTGAACTATATGGTTTCTTTCATAGTGGTCGGGATATATGATAAGGGGACCCTAGTTCTCCCTACATTTTCACACTCATCATGGAAGTATTGACGGGCATCCTGAATGTTCAAACCCATCCGCCGGACTTCAATTTCTTTTGGAGATGTAACTCCACTACGCTCTCTTACATTTTCTTTGCAAATGATGTGCTCCTTTTTGCAAAGGCCAACATGGCCTCTATTAATCTCTTCAAGGCAAGGATTGACAGATTTTCCAATTAGAGTGGTCTTATTCCAAACGTAAGGAAAAGTGAAATCTTCTTATCTGGAGACCCTTCTACTCTTCGAGACAGTATTTTGGTCACTTTGGGTTTCCAGTTGGGGTCTTTGCCATTTTGTTACTTCGGAGTGCCTTATTATTGCTACCAAATTGGGGAAGATTGATTGTATCTCCCTAGTAAATGCTATCACTGCTAGAGTACAATCTTGGACTCAACGCTTCCTTTTATTTACGGGGCGTTTGCACTTTGAAGCTTATTAGGTCAGTGTTTCATTCAATTCAGGTTTATTGGGCTAGCATCTTTATTCTACCTTACTCAGTTCTCAACCGTATAGAATAGATACTCCGGCAATTCCTATGGAAGGGCCTGGATTTAGGTTTTGGGGATGCTAAAGTTACTTGGGATGATGTTTGCTTGCCAAAAAATGAGGGTGGCCTGGGGATTCGTATGCTACGTGAGAATAATAAAAATGTTATGCTCAAATGTATTTGGCTCCTCTTTACTGATAAGAAGTATTTATGGTGCAAGTGGATTCATTCTACTTCCTTAAAGCAAAAACATTCGAATTGTCTCGCATCCTACTTTTTGTTCTTAGGCATGGAAGAAGCTGCTTGACCTTCATGAAAATTTTCAATAGCTATTTTTGTGGCATACTAGTAATGGCCTCTTGGTATCCTTTTTGTTTGATCATTGGCACCCCAGAGGTTTGCTTAACAAGTTTTTGTCTAATACGGATATATACCAGTCTAGAGTATCACGCTTGGCTTTGGTTGCTATTGGACTCTCTTTTTTTGACCTCTTATCACTAGTTTCTATCACTCTTGCAAATTGGGGAGATCCTCTCCCAATGCTCAACCACAAGAATGACCATCTCCAATGGCTTGGACACACCTCAGGTATTTTCTCGACTGCTTTGGCTTGGGAAGCCATTTGACCAAAAAGAAACTCAATTCCATAGTCCTCTTTTGTTTGGAGCAAAATGCTTACTCCACAATACCAATTTCATCTCTAACTCATCACTAGGAACCGGCTTCCTACTTAGGTTCTTTTACTCTCCTATGGTAGGATAGTGGATGCTTTATGTGCTTTTTGTAATTCGAGGCCAAACTCTATTGATCATATTTTCTTTGGTTGCCAGATTATTGCCGGACTCGCATTGTTTTGGGCTGCGAAATGCAATCTTACTTAGTGAAATAGGTCATGGTTGGATACTTTACACTATGCCTTAGATTGTCTCTTAGGCAATGACTTTTCTCAATATATTGCGAGATTTTCTTTTGGAGCCCTTTGCCACCTAATCTTGAAGACGAGGAACAACATTTTATTCCGAGGCCAAGCTCTTTTTGTGCCTGCTTTGGAAAATCACATCTTCAGAGTTGTAAAGGACAAGGCTCTCACCTTTAGCCAAGTTGCGAATACACCAAGAAATAGGAGAACTCAACGAAGTTGGGGCTAGATCCATCTATTTTCTCTTCGGAGGTTGCTATCATTTGACCTTCAACTGCATTGAAGACACTCCGAAGTTCAGGAAGATTTACAAAAGTCAAAGACTTATTCCCTCCTTTCTAGGGTGTCAGTTTTCTACCTGTATTGCTATGAGAGTTGTCATTGTTCACTATCTGGTTTCCTCCTTTTCCTCTTTATTTTCTTGTTTGTTGGCGCCATTTGGCTACTTCGTTGGTGTTGTTTAGCGTTTTGGTTGCCATTGTTTGGCTTTTCTTTTCCCTTTTCTTGACACCCTTCCACTCGTTATGACATGTTTGTCATCATAAGTGTAAGTTTTTTGGTACCGAGACCCCCTTGCTGTATAGCTTTTTGGTTAAAAGTCAAAACATATCTTACCTTACAAAAAAAAAAAAAACAATGAATTAGTATACTAGTTTGGGATTTTATTATATGCTTATTACAATTGTATCATTTTTTTTGGTTTTTTGTGTTATTAATTCAATTTAATAGATAATATATTTATCACAAATATAGCAATTTAGGGTTTGTGGGAGTCAAACAAATTAGTTTAAAGTAAATTTGTCACAAGTATATTATAATCATTTGGAGTAAATTTATCATATATGTATCGGTTTAGAGTTTTTCGTAAATAAAAAATTAGTTTATAGTATATTTATCATAAGTATATCAGTTTGGAATTTTTCAGAATATTAACTCCCGATACAAATATAAATACATTTGATTGACTCGTTGACCCAAGGCTACTTCAATCTTCACTGGTCTATCATGAACCTCCTCTTTTCCTCTCTTATGTGCATTTTTTTTTCTTATTTTTGTGTGGTTATTTTAAAACATTTTTTACAAGTAAACCAGGCACAACCACAAGCTACATCCAGCCGCCACCACATAACCACCATCCACGGCCAAACCTTGTTCACCATCTCTTCCGAGCACCTTTATGAGCCATCAAGATTTTTCTTTTTTTAAACAAAAACCAGGCAAAACAAATGTGCACGGGATGTGAATCGCAAAATCCGAACACGGCTAGCGTGAGTTATACCTAAAAATTCTCATTTGCATCGGTGATTAGAAAACCTTATTTCATTTGCATCGATGATTAACAAAGAAAACCTTATTTCAAATCATTGTCCAAAAATTTTTGATCGAAATCATTGAGCTACTTCTCTAAATCGAAATAATTTCTCCATAAAATTTTCTACTAAGATGAATATGTTTAGAAAAAATATTGCCAATAAGATGGCAATAGATCATAATATGCCGGAGATTCCATGAGATCGTGTTTTCAACTTTTGTAATGTATTTCTATTATTTTGTATTTGGGGATTCCAATATTTGCTTTTGTAATGTGATACTGTATTTGATGATTCCTATCTCAATTCTTGTAATGTGATATTCTACTTGAGGATTTCCCTTATTTGTAATGGTCATTTATGACAAGCTCTATTATACTTCGTAAAATTCGCCGATTTTGTAAAATTTGCCGCAAATTGCCCAATACACTTCTTTGTGTTTTTTTTAAAACGATTGCTCGATATCGTAAACCGTGGTGGTGATCGAGATAACACACTAACATGAAGGGGATTAGAATATGGTTGCCCACCTTCATTCTACTAGAGTTTTGGGAACCTTCTATCATGCTCAAAAGTAATGCATATTGATTTATTTTTTCTATTGTATGGAGACTATTGATAAGTATATTATTTGACCATAATTGCCTATCTAGGTGGATGCTAAAGAATTTTGTGTGAAAATTTAGAAAATTTGATATAACAACTCTTACTTTGTATTTTTTTTTTCAAGAAAGGGGGACTTTACTAAAAAAAAAAAAAAAAAAACTCTTACTTTGTATTTAGGTCAATGGGTTCATAAGCATATGAAATTTGTAAGAATGGACATCTCATTTGCTCCAAAAAAAAAAATTGTTTTAAGAAATAGAAATTTTATACTTTTATCAAACGGATTTCTATTTTCTAAAACAAAAATTTTGATCGTTATCAAATAATTTTTTTTTGCTCGAAAACTTCGTCTAGAAATAGATTTTTTTATTTCTTTCTAGAAGAGTTTATAAGCAAAAATAACCGTTTGATAACGATACACAAAATTTCTACTCTAAAAATAGAAATTCATTTGATAACGACACAAAATTTATTCATTTCGGACGGCGGCGAAAATCGCCGACCCTTTAATATAAAAAATAAAAATAAAAATAATTTAGTAACAAAAAAATAATTAATAAAATAAAATAAAATAAATCATAAAAATATAAAAATATCCTTTAAAAATAAATTTATTTTATTTTTCTATTTTATTTTATTTTACGAATAAATTTATTTTAAAATGAATAAAAATAAAAAAAAAAAAAATATTTGGCAAAACACTCAAGGCAAATAAAAATAAATTTATTAAATTTTTTTTAATAAATTTATCATAAATAAATTATTTTTAAAATAAAAATTTATTTTTAATAAAATAAAATAAAATGATAAATAAAAATAATTTATTTATTTTAATAAATCTATTTTTATTTTTAAATGAATAAAATGAATATATTTATTTTTATTTATTTTTATTTTTAATAAAATGAGGAGAAGCGGAGGAGGAGGAGAAGGCAGAGACGTAGAGAAGATGAGGGAGGACTTATCGAAATTAGAGTTTAGTGAGAGAAATTATTTTTGATTTCTCTTCCGTAGAAATGAGTAGAAAATTTTAGCTTCTGATTTCTCTTCTAAACTTATTTCTGGAATAGAAATCTATTCTAGAAATAAATAAATAAACTGAATAGGTTTATAAAACAAATTTCTCTTTCAGAAACAGGTCTAGAACAGAAAAACTATTTCTGGAATAGAAATTTTGGGTTGTCACGCACCCCTTAGTTGCTCGAATATGGTGATATAACAGGGTTCATTTTTTTTTTTTTTTTTTTTTTTTCTATCGATGGATAATGCAAGCTAATAATCATGGATCTGGATAATGTATTTCATCGAAGAAAATGAATGTCCGCGTCCTACTTGGAATAGGGCAAAGCAGGGGGTTTAAAGGGACGAGCGTTTAGCCACGAGGGTCCTTACCCGGCTAGGAGATGGCGGCCAGAGGGTGAGCTCGGGACGAATCGAGCTATGGCCGACCGCATTGCAACATCTCTGAGCCAAGATCGTCGGGAGAAAGGGGCTAAACCGAGAACGCCGGACTTACCGAGGATGTGACACCGAGGAAGAAGAGGGAAGCGTCGGCGGCGATCGTCGGCCGAGGTTCGGGCGTGGCCGCACTGTCGGAGGCTTCCTCACTCTCTCGGACTCTCAGCTCTCTGCCCGACCTCTCGGTCTCTCTCTCGGAATCGCTCCCCCCTCCCTCTCTCTCTCTCTCCTCATCTCCCTCACCCTCTCCATTCCCCCTTTCTCTCTCTCGGCCTCACGCCCTTTTAAGCTTGGCCGGCAGGCGCACATGGCTCTTGCCACCGCCAGATGCCCTGCCGGTTGGCCCCGACCACAAGTCCCTCCGCACGAACCTGCTCCTGGTACCTTCGTCCGTGCTCTTGCCTTCGCTACTCGTTGTCTTGCAGTCCTCCTGGGAGCGTGAAGAGGAAGAGGGAAAGAGGGCAAAGGCCCGAGCTGAAAGGGGAAGAAGGAAGGCCAGGCAGGAACAATAAAAAAAACGAAAAGGAAGAGGCTGGGTTGGGCCTATGTGGAAAAAAACGAAAAGATGGGGTAGAGTAGGCCCGATCCTACTTCATTTTTTTCTTTTTTCTTTTTTATTAATTTTTTTTCTTTTTTCCCTCTTTTTTTCTAATAAATTCTAGTACTATTAATAAAAATTTCCAAACACTTATATGCTATGTAATTTAATGAAAATTATTTTATTAGAGGTTAAAAATTAATTTTTAATTTTCTATGGAATTAAACCCTGAAAAAATAGACAAAATTTAGATGTTAACACTATAAAGCTTGATTGTTTAAAAAGTTATGAAACAACTTCAAACTCTTACGAATTGATTAGATATAAGCCTATAATTTCAATTTGAAAATATGATTTGTGAGATTTGAACTAGTGATTTTAATCCTTGAGTTGAAAGATCTGTCAACACTAACAAATTATGCAAACCTTGAAAGGTTACGCTCATGCAACTTCTAAATGTAATTAGCTAGAAAAGCTAGTACCGAGGAAATGATGAATACTACATTGATTCAGAATCAAGATTGTGTATGGCTTGTAAAGCGGGTCTCGTCCCCTTTCCTTATGAGGGCATGCTTCATATCGTAATCGTATGCCCAATAGACAATATCACGTGACAAGAGATGCACAAATTGTGACTATAATAGCTGGTCGTGAGTTGACTAATTCATTCAGCTCTTCACGTGCTTTATCATCGTATTTCTTCTTTGTCCTTTTCCCCCCTCTTATGTACTTCTTTTCTTATTTTTGTGTGGCTATGTAAAAAAAAAATATTTACAAGGAAGAGCAATCATCACATCATAAATTTAATATGTAAAGACACCTTCCACATTTTATTTATATTTTTCAATCATCATAATTTTCGAAATAATAATAAGAATACATAAATTAACCTTGATGCAAATTTGATAGTCTATTTCATAATAAATGTATCTTTATCAAAATCATATCTATCGATCTCGTGTTAATACTAATACAATGCACTTCATGTGATCAATATACTCTTAAACTTATTAATTGCGACAATTATGATTTCGTTTTTCGTGAAAGCGCTTTTCTTTATATTTTTGTTGTCGTGATGTAGAAGTTATCAATATAAATAAGTGGTGTTTGAGTTTATTTTTAAAAAAGATATGTAAAATATTAGAAATTTTCTTTTTGTAACAAAAATACTGGACAATGTTTTCAAATAAATGACGCGTTATTGCAAAGCATAAAATTTCGAACAGAAAAGATAGAATACGTACGCTATTATTCATTCTCGTACTTGGAGGAGGAACGGGTGTAACAATAGTGAATCCTCAGTTTCGATTCAACCAAGGTCCCCGCAGCGTCTTCCAAATCCTGACCACGAGTTCGTGCGAGTGGACATTCATCGTTCGTGATTTCTTCGGTCGCCTGTCGGACGCGAGATTGGCGGGTGCTTTCGGCCTCGGCGTTCGCAAACGGAGCCACGGCACCAGGGAGAGCTGCGTACATTGTCAAAGCCTTCTCATTCATCGCAAAGAATGCGCAGAATGTCGAAAGAGAGTGGCCTGTGATGTTCCATCGGGACCCATGCATCTGCTGGGCCCACGAGTGATGCTAAAGCATCCGTTCGGTTCCAGTGCGACGCGTGAAACAATCAGATTCTACTTCAATGGGAGGGCATCTAAAGGCATCCAGAACAGAGACTCGTATGACTACACGCGCCTGTTGGAACGTTGCAGGAGCAGCTCGTGCCTCAAAAAGATACACGCCCAGATCGTGATCGGGGGATTTGAGCAGAACCCATTTCTCGCGGCGAAGCTGGTCGGGGCTTATGGCGACTTCGGTGCGCTGGACATGGGCGACGCGCGTAAGGTGTTCGATAGATTGTCGGACAGAGATGTTTTCTTGTGGAATGTGATGATCCGGGGTTATGCGAACTTGGGTCCTTTCGAGGAAGCATTGAACGTGTACCGCCACATGCGGTTAAGTTGTGTCTCTGCTAACAGATACACGTTTCCATTCGTGCTGAAGGCTTGCGGTGCCATGAAATGCGTGAAGAGAGGTAAAGTTATTCATGCCCACGTCGTGAAGTTGGCGTTTGACTTGGATTTATATGTTGGGAATGCTCTTTTGGCATTTTATGCCAAGTGCGGGGCCATTGAAATGTCTAGAGTAGTGTTTGGTGAAATCCCTCGGAAGGACATTGTCAGCTGGAATTCCATGATTTCTGGTTATACTTCAAATGGATATGCTGGTGAAGCAATAAAGCTTTTTCGTGCAATGGTGCAAGAGCACAATTTTCTGCCTGACAATGCAACTCTTGTTGGAATTCTACCTGCATGTGCTCAAGCAGCAGCAATACACATAGGATATTGGATTCATGCTTACATTATGAAGTCGGGTATGGAAGTAAATGCTTTTCTCGCTAGTGGGCTCATTTCGATCTATGGAAATTGCGGGCATGTCAAAATTGCAAGAGATGTTTTCAGTCGAGTTTGCGACAAGAATATTGTTGTATGGAATGCAATGATAAGGTGCTATGGTATGCATGGTCACACAGATGAGGCGCTCAACATGTTCTCGAAAGTTGTAGAGCTTGGCCTGTGCCCTGATGGATTGATGTTCTTGTGTGTATTATCTACTTGTAGTCATGCAGGACTCGTCTCAAAAGGCTGGGAAATTTTTCACAGTATGGAAGCATATGGAATTCAAAAGACTGAGGAGCACTATGCTTGCATGGTTGATCTTTTGGGCAGGGCCAGGTTACTTGATGAAGCGGCCAGACTCATAGAAACTATGCCCATTCCTGCAGGGAAACATGTCTATGGTGCTCTGCTTGGTGCTTCTCGGGTGCATAATAATATAGAACTTGCGGAAAAAGCGGCAGAGAAATTGTTTGTGCTGGACCCTGATAACGCTGGCCGGTATATACTACTAGCAAAAATGTACGAAGATGCTGGGCGTTGGCAGGATGTTGCCAGAGCAAGGAAGCTGGTGAAAGAGAAGGAGATTAGGAAGCCAATTGGTTGTAGTTCGGTTGAGATCAAGAGCTTCCACCACACTTTTGGTGTTCAGGACAAGTCCCACCCATGTGCGCAGGAGATCTTTGAAACTCTCAAGAGTTTGGAGGGAATGGAAGATGAAGAATTAGTTATGACTTAAATGTGATTAGATGGGAAAATGAGGCTTACCGATGTTCTAAGATCAAGAGACAATCACTTCAAACCACTTTTTGTGCTTCATCGTTCAATGAGCAAGACAGAGCAGAGTACTATATGTCTTTGTTTCGATCATACATGGCTAAAAGGATTGGTTTGTCCCTTTCACCATCACCGCTATGCATATGCGGATACAGTGGAGACATTTAACAAATGACCTGGTTGCTCGATTTGAGGTTTATTTCAACATCTTCTTCTTTGGCTTTTATTTTTGTCATCTTTAGTTGGCAAATATTGAATGCTGTCTGATGGTTTTACACATGGGTCAAGATCAAGATATTGCACGTCTGTGCCCTTGAGGATTACACAACTTCAACTTCCTATGGTAATTCCTTACTAAACTAAGCAAAATAGTAAAGGATGAGCAAAAGTGTCTGCTGGTTTTACATATTGGTCAGGATCAAGCTGTTGCACATTAATGGACTTTGCTGTTGAGGATTACAGAACTTCAACTTCCTTTTGGAAAATCATGCCAAAAACTAAGCAAAATAGTGAAGGATGGGCAAAAGAATCTCATTTCAAACCTTTGCATTTCCTCTGTGCACCTGTATCGCAATCCAAACTCTGGAATTTTGGGTATGACCAACAAAAAATAGACGTGAGCACCATCATGTCCGACTCCCCGTTGACCTCATCAGCATATAACCTTGGATTTTGCTCATCTATTTCTTGTGTTGGTTACTCTGGTTCCTGTTATTGTTTATTTGTGAGGTCTTTTGACTTTTGATCCAGTCTTTCTTCTTGGTCTTCATCCTTTGGTCAACGAATTCTGCCCAATTATTTTGCTTTACTTCACCCACCTTGTTTTGGACACTCTGCGATTAATCTCATCAACCTTACCTCCATTATTTAATATTAGTAAATTTGATCCGTTATTTGCCCATCCGAAGTTGAGGACTTTAAAAAGTTTTGTCAAAAGCATGTGATTGGAAGGATAGTTATAAACAGTTAATGAGTCACCTCAGCACATTATGTTTTGAAAGGTTCTTGCATTCTTTACCAGTTCTGATGCATTAAAAAGATTATCAAAACATTGTCAGTTTTCTAAGATCTGGTCTGTACCTCATGTTTTTATTTTTATTGTTTTATAGGTAAAGAAGTGTAAAGCAGAAATTTGCAAAGCAAACACTGAAGATAGTGCTTTCCTCCTGGGTACTTCGGAGAAATGTTTTTCCGCAGCAGTTATTTTTGTTCATCACTCCTTTCTTAGTTGGAAGCCCTGCCAAAATTATGTCCTTGAGACAGTTTCAAGTTCTCATATATTCCTTTCAACTTCATCATTGAACGTATTGCAATCATCGCACCAAATCTCTTATTTATTTATCTATCGTTTAAATGGTCATGGGACTTCCAATTTCTATCTTGCATATTACGACCTCAGATGATGAAATCAGAGTAAAATATTATATTCATAGTTAACTCATTCAAAGCTTCTCTTATATTGCCGGGTCAATGTTTGTTAGAGTGTCAACTCACATGTTATGACTTCCTCTGGATATTTTACTTCTGATTTCAATTATATACTTTTTGAGCTTGGATTTTCACTTGACTATAGAAGCTTGATTACTTATTCACCGGCGAACCAAGCTGTAATCAAATTCTAGTTAGTTCTGAGAACAATTAAAGAGGATAGCTTTTGTAATGTCTGCAACAGTTGGATCATGTGCACGGACTAATTTTGTACACTTTAGTTCGCAGTGGGATTGAGTTTTATGCGTCAAGTTGCTGGTTGCAGCTGATATTGAGTTTTATGCAATTTCACTCTGTGAAAAGCATGGCCAAAATGCTTTCTATTCCATTTCACTCTGTGAAATGCTTGGCTGAAATAAACTTTTTATGCTGCTAATATCTGGGTGCATTGTTTTGGTGGTAGCTTCAAAGCTACTATTTTCAGCAAAAAAGAAAAATGGTAAGTTATATACTTAAGAACATTTCATGCTACTCTGAGTTTAAAGAAAGTGTTTGGATAGCTCTAATAAGTATAACTAAACAAAAAGCATGGTATGTGCGCCTCTTGAGATGATCATACCAAACACTTAATTGTGCCTTCTTGCAAATTCTTGTACAAATATAATGTTAACAAGTATACATATTGTGATATGGTCCAGATTCACCAAATCATCTAACAGATTTTCAGCTGAAGCGGTGGTGGAGGAGCCGTGGTTCTTCTCTTCCACAAGTTTATCTCTTTCTTGGGCTCTAGTACCATTTCATTTCTGCCAAGCACAATGGGTGCAGAATGGGGTATGATCTTCTTCACCCCTTCTATTTCTTCATCATCCGAACAATCTGGAACCACTGCTGCACCGTGATCCCTCCAGTCGAAGTTGGTCAGTACACCGCGTCCACTTGCAAATTTCTTCACATCAGCCAGGGAGGGCACTTTCTCCAGACCCAAAGGCTTACTCTTGTCAGCAATATCCGATTTTTGCCCGCGTTTTGCCGTCTTGAAGAGCTGAAATTTTGAAGATGAATGACTATTTTTCTTTACCTCTTTGGGACGTTTCTCTTCCAATCTGGTTTCTCCCATTGGAGGCAAGTCCTGCCTGTTGAGCCTTAGCTTCGTCTTTTTCTTCTTGTTCTTCACTTGTCCTATGCACGAGACCATTGGCGAGCCAGGTTCTCGGGCATCAAAACTTCCATTCTTCATTCTTCTTCTAGCATCCTTGGGGATTATCGACGCAGCTGGAACCAAGAACGCTTTCCCTGGATTGGCCTTTCTGGGACTGATCGGCGGACTCTGGAATGTAACTGCAGTTGCCGATTTTGGCAGGAACATGAGCAACATGCCTTTCAGTTTCGATGGCTTCCCCTTCTCCATCAGGTTTGCACTATTGGTCAGGCAATTTTATGGTTCTTGAATCCGTAATTCTTGTCCTAGACAGACTCTGTATATATATATGAAGAATGCGGTAACAAGAGAGCTAAGGCTTTAGGAAGTAGGAGAACGAGTCAGTTGACCCTTTCATTAAGTAGGCATGACAGAGGAAAAAGAGAAAATTGGAGTGGTTGACAGAATAATAATTCCACAGCTAAATGACCTTTCTTTGGCCGGCCGGGATTGAGTAATGGGTCTTCACCAATCATTGTGGTTAGGTATGTAAGGATTGACCTGGCCTTCTTTATGATGATTGTGTCTGAAATTAGATAAGAAATTAGCAGACCATGCTCGTTCAGGTCCCGGTAACGACTTAGGAATCAAGCGAGAAAGCATGCTTCATTGGAGACCAATCACTCAGTTTCCCATGCTTAGATTGGAGGTAGATTCGGAACAGAACAAATCCTGCCGGACCACGCTTGACTCATTCGAATCTGGAGCAAATGATGGCCGTTTGAATCTATAGCGAATGATGATCCGGGATGATTACTTCTTTTACATGTCGCCAAAGCCATTCGTTATGGGCTCTCGAAGAGTAATTTCGTGTGCATTAATTTGCGTCCAGCCTAATACGTCATTTCAACCCCCTCGTCGTATAGCCCGGATTGCCACAGTATCTTGGAGATTCCGATGCTGCGCCTAGGATGGATGTTTTTTTTTAATCGTTTCGGGGTCTAAGAGCAATCACCAATGTGAAAACCAGGAGAGATTCCGTTTTTCTTGTTCTTTGACATCATTCGTATTCAAATCTACAGGCCTTGAATCTTACGTCGGACGTCTAGACAAGCCAGCCGTCTGTTTTTCTCATATTCTGTATATGCAAAGCTTCGGCTTGGGGAGTCCGCCAGATTGCGAGCCGTCCCTCAAGTGAAAGGCCCTTTCGCTTCCGCTCTGTCAATGTCGTTTCGTCCTTTCCTTTCCCACCAAAGGCATAGCCCCAGAGTTGGACCGTGTTTGGTGGGCCGGGTCGGGTCAGGTCAGGTCAGTCCATGTAAGGATTCGATACCCAAAATACAAAAAATGCAAACGAATTCGCGTTTGACTTTACCCACATGGGTTTTTGCTCATGACTTGCCTGATTAGTGGTGCCAGTGAAATATTTCGCAGAGTCAAGGTATACCTATATTTCCTAGCGTAACAAATTGACCAATTTATATACCGTCGGAATGACATACACATGATGTTGAGAACTCATTAATTGTATTTTCTCTAATCGGAGATTTGGCGTTGATTTGAGTTCTAAATTGTTAGATTTGTTAAATCAGGACAACCAAATATTTTAATAGTTGGAGCCTTCGACAAGCTTTCACTTCAAAACAAATTACAACGATTATCTCAAGAAATCGGTTCAAATCAAAAGTCAATGGAGGTATTTCTTATGAGAAAACCACATCACATCCCACTGCCAATTTGAATTTTCTTTTGGCCAATGCGACGTCGTTCCAATCTTCTAGACGCTTCCGACGTCGTCGTGTGGTGGACGGCCGCTTCCGAGAAGAGTCTTCGGTTGTTATAAACCAGTCCGGCGGCCAAACGACTTCACGCGCCGAAGACGAAAGGCAATTCGATCTCCGTCCGCCCCCGGCGAAGTCAACATTTCTTCGCATGCTCAACCCTTCATTGCTGCCGCGGCCACCGCCGCCGTCTTCAATGGCGGCGATCTACACGTGCAAGGAGTGCGGGGCCAATCTCAACCTCAGCGCCCACCACCTCTACCCGCCGGACTTCTACTTCGAGGCCGGGAACAAGGACTCCGTCTCCTTCTCCGCCGTCGACACCTCCAAGTTCCGGTTCGAGAAGGAGGACAAGATCCGGCCCTTCTTCGAGACCCTCGACTACTGGGGCATCCAGCGGAAGCGGACCAAGATCATCTGCAACTCCTGCGGCCGCCTCGTCGGCCACGTCTACGACGACGGGCCCCCGATGATGAGCGGCACGGGGCAGTTCCACATGGGGTCGAGCCAGGTGATCCCCAGGGCGCCGAGGTATCGGTTTAAGAACAAGGCTTTGCACGTGACTTCCGAGACTTGATGAGAGAGTTTCCGCGTGTTCTTGTCGTTGGGGGAATTGGTATTGCGTTTGATAGTGTGGATTGGCTGATTGTGTTGTATACGGATTATGATAGTCTCAGAGAAGTGGAATGTGTAAAACAGAGTACCACCTGCGATGGTGTTGTTCTATACTTGTTCAATAAAATTATGAATTAAGTTATTGGTTCAGTGCAGCTTCGCTATCTGATTTCTGCTTTGGCTTTTCCCGTGATCGTTCTAGTTTCTTAACTTGCAGTCAGGAAGCATGGTGGGTGAAATGTATGCTTTTTAATTTGGTGGAGTTTCGCTATCTGATTTCAGCTTTTGCTTTACCTGGGATCGGTTTAGATTATTATTATGCTGCTGGGAGGCATGGTGGGTGAATAGTATGCATTAAAATATGTATAATCTCATATGTTCTATTTGTGATAGAAATCCATTCTAAAGTGAGCTACCCTGGGGGCACTGTTGTACCATTAACCATTCTTGAGGTGAATTGTCAATAATTTGGAGGCTGGGCTAATGTTTGTCTCTCATTTCTCTATACAAGATTGTATATTGTTTCCTTTCTGTGGGAGGTCTCTGGAGCAAGAGGCCTTTAAGTGAATACAATGTTATTTGAAATACAAGATCACATAGAACTGAAGAAAAAACAAGCCCTGTATTCTGTTGCCCTTGGCAATTCAGAAAACTCATAATACTAATGGGAAGTGCTTGATTATCTTTTATCCTTTATATACACGCATATAGATAGATTTCTAGGTGGGATCTGATAATTTTGCATCTTGTGCTTGACTTGTTCTAGAATGTTCTGTTGATTTGTGGAGAAGGGACTGTTGCGAAGTAATGGAAGATTGGGAACTAAACCCTTTATAGTCAGGGGGATACAGCTGAAAATTCTTGCCGCATCTGATTTGATTTAAGTTAGTGGGAGTGTTTGATGTGATTCTGAGTACCTGTGTTGGGCTTAGGTGCTTGACGACATGTTAAATTGGAATCTTCAAATCATGTTTCTTTTTTCCTTTTTCCTTTTTCCTTATTCCATTCACCTGTTTTTCTCTGTTGATATCATGATATGTAAAATGTAATGACATAAGAGGATCCTTGTTGCTGAGCCTACTTATTGGGGAAGGCATAGCTGCTGTTGTTGACACATTCCCCAATCCAATATAATATATTGAAAGATCATCATGTTTTTCCTGCATTGCTATTCATGTTTAAACTCAATATTGTTCGATCATTGTTGTTCTTTTTTTGGTCAAATTCGATCATTGTTGTTGATCTTCAATTTACTGTCAAATACTACACACTGCTCATACATCATTTTGCTTCACTGTACCTATTCCTTGCTTTGGCAAAGATCTATTAAGGTCAATGAAGTTACTCCATTGAAGCTTGTCTTGGCCAAAATAAAAAAATGTTATGGACCAGTTAATATGGTTTATCTCAGAGTACTGAAGCAGACTTGATGAATTTAATTCAAGTAAGTTCAATGTTCAGATCTGCTTTTCATCTTAGCTTCTTGTGTGCTTAAGCAATTGAAACCATGGTTTGATTCACCAGAAAGTAACTGATATAATGGGATAATTTTTTACTTGTTACTAATTGATCTGAGCAAATGTCAGTTCTGTGAAATAGTAATTTACCGTTACAATCTTCAATTCCTGTCAAATTTCTCACGCTTGCTGCAGCATATCAATCTGAATGGCTTCTGCATAGCAGTAAACAGTCTGTGCGTCTTGGTCCATTTCATCTCCTCACTATCTCATATTGGCCCCTTATAGACTGCAATTGAGTTGTCGATTCCCAGATCTCTCTCTCTCTCTCTCTCCACCAACCAAAATTGAACTTGGCATTTTAGTGAATCAGCTTTGGATGGTGAAGCAGAGGACCTCGCAATTCCCAGGTTGTAAGTCGGCGGCTTCATTGTCCACGACTCTGATCCTCATGCTGCTCATCATGTTCTCCTTTGTTGTGTGGATCCTTCTCGCCCTTGGGATTCTTTTGATGCCCGGCAGCTCCTCTGGCTACAGGCCGAAAGCAAATGATCTGGCCTTAATCGTAGGGAATACTGTTGGTAGGTTGAATTTTGTTTATACTTCGCTGTGATTTGGTTTCTATTGCGTTGTGATGTGATGTGTGGCAGAATGTGATTGAGTGGAGTCAAATTGTTTCTGTGACATTGCAGGAGTAAGGGGGATGAAGGTCGAAGGGAGCAGTTGGTGGAGGTCATATCATGGAAGCCTAGAGCTTTTGCATATCACAACTTTTTGGTGAGTCTTTGTTTATCTTGTTGCTGTTGGAAATGTTTCTTTTATTCTTCTTGAGGAGTCTAGATTGCAATTTTGGGTCGTTGGAACATGCATCAACATGAGAATTTCAATGGCTTAAAGAAGGCTAGATGTATATGCCAATGCTGTTGTATAAGAAGCTCTTAATAACTCTGGTAGAATTAATTTTTTAGCTGAAAGTTTCTTTTTGCAGCATGTCATTTAGGTGAAATTAGCTTTGGCATAATTGTTGTATGGTTTCTTGAATCTCTCAATTGCTTTGAGCAATCCTGGACTTGAGCAATCCTGAATGCATCATGAAGGAATGCTATGAGATTCTTAACAGTTTATCTTTCACTAGTTCAGTGGAATACTAAAAAGGACACTGCCTTCTAAATAAAAAAGACAGTAAGGACAAATATTGAGACAGAACTTAGAGTTACTGTTCATGAGTCATGCGACCCATGATTTAGTTCTTCCCCATCTTATGCTCCAGGTTTTGGTGCACTTAATGATGACAGTACACCTTATTCTACAATTTCCATCGCAAACTGCCTTTATTTGCTCAATTTGACAGTAAATTGTCATTTTTATTGAGGTCGATGGCTGGCAAGTCTATTTGCACATCATGACTCTACACCCTTAGCCAGTTTGCAGTCTAAGGAAGAATGTGAATGTACCTGATCGAACTTGCAATGCCTCATATGCGGAAGTCAACTTTGATAGATAGTGAAACTGGCAAGTGTAAATACAGCAGGTATGGACCCGAAATTTCCCAACTTCAGTGGTGCACCATAGTCGCCATTAGCCCAGACCAGCTTCACCGCAAGAAACGAGTTCCGCTCAAATCCCCCAATTATGATCTGGGCATGTATCTTTTTGGAGGCTCAAGCTGCTCCTGCAACGTTCAACGTTCCAACAGGTACGTGTAATTGTACGAGTCTCTGTTATGGATGCCTTTGTATGCCCTTCTATTGAAGTAGAATTTGATTGCAGTGGAGACGAAAGGGTGCTTCAGCTTTACTCGTGAGCCCACCAGATGCATGGGTCTCCATGGAACATCACATGCCACTCTGTCAACATTCTGTGCATTCTTTTTGATGAATGAGGAGAGCCTTTGACAATGTATGCAACTCTCCGCAGTGCCGTGACTCGGTCTGCGAACACCAAGGCCGAAAGCACCTGCCAATCTCGCGTCCGAAAGGCGACCGGAAAAATCAGGAACGATGAATGTCCATTTGCATGAGCGAGTGGTCAGGATTTGGAAGACTGCGCGAGAGCCTTGGTCGAACCGAAACTGAGGATTCACTGTTGTTGCACCTGTTCCTCCGCCCAGTAGGAGAATAATAGCGTACATAATTTATCTTAATTAAATGCTTCTTATTTCATAAATAACCTTTTAACAAGGAGAAAATAAAATACTTAATTTTTTATCTTTTCTATTCGAAATATTATGAAAGGGTCGTTTATTTGAAAACATTATTTGGTAATTTTTCATTACTAACACAGAAATTTCTAATATGTTAGATATCTAGAAAAAGAAACTCCGACACTGCTTATTTAAATTGACACCTTTTACATCAAGACAGTAAAAAGAAAAAAAAAAAAAATCGCTCTGGTGGAAAAAAATTATTATTTTTGCAATTAATGAGTTTAAGAGTACATTGATCACATGAAGGGCATCAACACGAGATCAATGGATATGATTTTGACAAAATGCATTCAATATGAAATGGACTCTGTCGGTCATGCAGCAAGGGTAATTTACGTATTCTTATATTAATCTGAAATTTGAAAATTATGACGCGTATAAAATTCAAATTAAATACAAGAGTTATATTTACATGATTATAACTTCTATTTACTTGCAGTGGAGATTTTCTCGATTGATTCTTATTCGAAAAACTATTTCTGACTTTTCCATGATTTTAGAAACGTCTAATCACGTTGAGGACTCGTCGAAATAGAAGAGTTTATGATACTTTTATCTTTCTTAAATAGATCGCTCCAATTTTGGTGAAAACTCACAATAAACCCGTCCCCCATGCTGTTTAGTATTATTTATTTATTTATTTAAGTTTCGTTCCTGTCCGCTTGTGTGAGCCGACGAGAAATTATTCGATTTGAACCATCGGTCTCAAGTTTTGTCTCAGATAAAGAGCTTTCATAAAGGAGGGGATGCGACCTTAGCTTGTGAGTCGGCCAAGCATTGGCCACATGGTTATGATTTGAAAGCATGTCGTTATAAGGGAAGAGGACTCTCGGTCAATGCAGTATTCGCAATCCTCTTAGGACTATTTTTCTGGCTATTTACATTTGGAAGTTGCACGATTATAACCATTTTGGAAGTTAAGTCAATTCTTATCATTGGATTTACTTGACAATGATTGATATCCTTAATTGTTGGATAGAGTTAATATCCACCATCGGATCAATGCAATAAGGATCAATACCCTCTATTAGATCAAAAGCATCTCTACTGTCGGATTGATTAGGTAATAATTGGCATTCTTTACCGTTAGATTGTATAGAAGATCAACTATTATAAATAGATGGACTTTTGTATAAATAAGGTGTCTTTCTTCTCATTTGCATCATCCACTCCATTTCAGCAAGACAAGTATTCTCTAGAGCTTCTCTCTACAGGAATTTGCTTGTGTTTAAGCAATTCGTGATAGTTGGGAGGTGTTTCATTAAACTTTAAATTGCCGAGAGATAATTGAAAATATAAAGTTAATTTTACGAATTAAGAGTCGGGTCAAGCTGAAAATTAATTTAACCTAAGTTTCCCTATTATTTGGGGCAGAGCTCTTGACCCAAACCGAATAAATCACTCACATATAAAAAAGTTTAGAGACGTTCTCAATCGCAAATCACATCTAAAATTTCTTCTTCTTCTTTTCAAAATTCCTGTGAACACGTCTACAACACAGTCTCTCACTCATACTCACAATGGCCGCCTCCTCTCTGGCTCGGCTTAAATTTAACAAGCATTTATGGCTGAACATTTCGGGCAGTTTGATAGAAGGAATGAACAACGATTGACTTGACAGGAATTCGTTCAAGATAGAGGGCGTTTGATACAAAAACTTGGGCGTGACATGCATATGGAGGATATAACTTCTGATGATACGTTTTATCTGGAATTATCAAGAATTAGTCTTTCTAAAGAAATCGGGAAAGGCCATAATGGGATGATAGTATTTAAAGGCTATTGTAGCGCTGAATTTGTTTCGGTGACCTTCATATACTAACCTACTGGGAATTTGGGTTTGTTGTTCAAGATCTATGTTTCATTGTGTCTGTTGTTGATGCATCATTGGCGGTTAAGCACAAAAAGAAACAGTTATTTGTTATAAAAAAAAAGGACGCGAGACAATCGTGGATTGCTATTGGTGATCTCTCGTGGACTATGGTAAAAATTGAAGAAGTAATTCTTATGTTTTGAGGTGCCATAGAGAGGTTAAAATTTCCTTAATTTCCAATAGCTTCTATGCATTGTTATAATTATGGTTATAACTATGGTTAATGGATTAACGAAAGCCAATAAATTAATATACGTCTTTTCAGTTCACGTATCTCTTTTGGATTCATGATTTCCTAAACTTTTCTGTTCACGTATCTATTGAATTCATGAATTTCCTAGATTCATGTATCTTTTAGTTCATGTATTTATTGAGTTCATGAATATCTTGAATTCACGTATCTTTGGATTCATGAATCTCTTGGATTCACGTATCTCTTTATTCATGAATCTCGTAGATACATGCATCTATTTAATTCATGTATCTCTGTAGTACATGAACTAAAAAGCTCTATAAATAGATATGAGCATAAACCTCCATAAGGTTTTTGTTTTTGGTTTTCCCGATTCGATTCCAAAAAGAGCTTCGATGTCCTTTTCTACTCTTCTGATTTTTCTGGGTGTGCTGGTTCAATTGAACGGTTCGACTGAGCCTTTGCATAGTGCTAATCCAAACAGGTTCGAGGTGTTGTACCTTGGGAGGCATAATTCGTGAATCTGCGGAGCACCTTTGGCAGGAACTAATCACCTTAAGGGGATTCGGTTTTTAGTACCTCACCTCCAATTTATGTTATTTTTCCAGTGATATATTATTTTATTCTTCTTCAAGATTTGTAAGTTTACATAAAAAGAATGATATTATATAACCGTTATCGTCTTCTTTACATTGATGTTCTGATTACAACAAACAGTTTGTGTTTTCTCTGGATCTAATTTCCAACATACATGTCCCCCTTTGTATCATGACACGGGGATAATCTCTCGTGATTCTTGATATACTCAAAAGAATGTTTAGAAAATGATTAAGAATTTTTCATTTAGAACTTACTTAGCAAGTTGGTGAAACAAGCAAAGAAAAAGAGATATTTAACTCCTTAACAAACATAATCCCTTATTTCACTTCTTATGGAGAAATTAATTACTTAACTTGTGCAACACATGTGCAATGCATCAATAGATTAATCTCGTAGCTCCTCTCATGTGACACATGTGCAATGCACGTGCCATGTAGAGAGGTTAAAGTTCCTCAATTTCCAATGGCTTCTATGTATGTCCACTTTGTATTATGATATAGGATATTTTCTTGTGATTCTTGATACACTCAAAAGATGCTTAGGAAAGGATCAAGAATTTTTCATTTAGAACTTATTTAGCAAGTTGGTGAAACAAGCAAAGAAATAAGAAATATTTAACTTGTGCAACACGTGTGTAATGCATTAAGCAGCTCCTCTCATGCGACACATGTGCAATGCACATGCCATGGAGAGGTTAAAGTTCCTTAATTTTCAATAGCTTCTATGTATGTCCACTTTATATTATGATACAAGGGCTATTCTCTTGTGATTCTTAATATACTCAAAATAATGCTTAGGAAATGATCAAGAATTTTTCATTTAGAACTTATTTAGCAAGTTGGCAAAACAAGCCAAGAAATAAGAAATATTTAACTCTCTAACAAACATAATCCCTTGCTTCATTTCTTATGGACAAATTAGATATTGTTAGAATTTAAATGTGCGGGAAAGCATGGTTTTGGTATTGATGATAGTTTTTTATTAGTGATTAGTGATTATTAGTCATGTTGTGTGCAAGTGTATAATATAATTTGTAGTGGATGGAAAATGGATAAACTAGGATAATTGAAGGACAAAGAACATGAGATATGAGAAATAGTTTCATTAGTTGGATAAAATAATTTTACAATTGTTGAAGGAAGTGTTGGTGGAGGAGCTTCAAGATATGGAGTATTATCTCATGCTCCTCTCACCCTATTACATTGGGTTATGGCCTTTTTATAAGCATTTCCACCAGTATATTCTAGACTAGTTTAGCAACTCTAGGAAATTCTAAAAAATGGATCACCATTTCCAGCACTCCCCCTTAATCCATTTTCGGGATAATCCGGACATTGTATCATAAAATCGCAGACATATCTTGAAATCTCTCTTCTAATTTGTCCCATGCCTTTTACGCCCTCTTTGTTCCATGATCCCCATATTCTCTTGTCAAAACACTTGCATCTGCCTTTGTGTATTTCTTCAATGATGTCCCATATGTCTCGGGGTATCAAAATGCTCTTAGTTGTAGTTGTTAGCTTGAGCTCGAGCTCTGGCTCTTGTAGATTCTGGCTCTAGCTCTGGCTCTGGCTCCGGCTTTGGTTCTGGCTTTGGCTCAAGCTCGGGCTCTGGCTCCCTTGGCTCTTGCTCAGGCTTGGCCTTTTTAGTTGAGTATGATGAGGACAAACACCCATAACCATCCGATATGTCTAGCTCTGATACCATGTTAGAATTTAAATGTGCGGGGAAACATGGTTTTGGTAATAATGATAGTTTTTTATTAGTGATATTGTGTGCAAGTGTATGATATAATTTGTAGTGGATGGACAAGAGATAAACTAGGATAATTGAATATGGTGAGGACAAACGCCCATAACCATCCGATATGTCTAGTTTCATTAGTTTAAATGATAAACATAGTTTTGGTATTAATGATAGTTTTTTATTAGTGATATTGTGTGCAAGTGTATGATATAATTTGTAGTGGATGGACAAGAGATAAACTAGGATAATTGACGGACAAAGAAAATGAGATATGGGAAATATTTTCATTAGTTGGATAAAATAATTTTACAATAGTTGAACAAAGTGTTGGTGGAGGAGCTTCAAGATATGGAATATTATCTCATGCTCCTCCAACCCTATTACATCGTTGGGTTATGGCCTTTTTATAGGCATTTCCTTGGATTTTTCTGGACTTCTCTTACATGCTGGAAATTTTCAGCCACAATTTTTTAACCATCCAAAACTTCATCTAGAGAATTCTAGATTGTAATTTAGCAACTCTAGAAAATTTTAAAAATGGATCACCATTTTCAACAAATATTAATCTCGCAGCTCCTCTTGTGTGACACATGTGCAATGCCTATGCCACACACGTGCAATGCAAGAGTAATCTATGTGTCATGGTCCATTTCATCTCCTCACTATCTCACCCCTTATAGACTATAACAAAGTCTGAGGTGGGCATTCGGTACTTTTCTCAAACTCGACTCACATGAATGTGAGATGTTTGGGAATAGAGAAGTGCTACTTGACTGCTACAACAAATTGAATGATAATCAAGAGCTAATCGGGGAAAAATGATAGGTGTATGGAAACCCAATTTCCACATTGTGGTCTTTTTTAAGTTGTGATGGCTGATGTATAGCAACCGGCTTAATCGGTTTTTGATATTCATATGCAACTGCAAGTGTCTTTGCTCCCTAAGCTGTGATTGTCATCAATGCCTTTTGATTACTATATTGACTTATGGCGTGTTAACAACAGTTTTAACAATTAGCATCAAGTAGACGTCCTATTAATAATGACTTCTCGGAGAAAAAGATTTAATTATTGGCTTTGAGAACTCTGCTGGTTCACGGACCTCCGAAGGTGACGGTGCAAGGTCTAGGGGCTCGTTAAAGGCTCTACAAAAACAGAACGGTGTACCATGCGTGGTTGGCGCTTGGTCAGGCACCTCAACACTTAGGTACACTTTGCTATTCTCAAAGAATTAGGCTTATTTATCCTCCTTTTTCAGATGAGCAAACGAGTAGGAAATTATGTTTCGTCTTTTTGGAGAAAATATTGGATATGTTAAACACTCCGCCTAGACAAAATGTAAAATCATACAAAAGTCGACATGTCGTCCACCTCTCTACACACATGCTTTGACGCTCTCTCTACTTTGCTCTCCTCCGCAAACCGTCTCCCTCCTCTCTATCCTCTCTCTCCCCGTTCTCCGTTCGCCGACGCCCTTGCCTCCCTCTTGTGACCTCTAGTCCACTCTCTCTCTCCTCCTCAAAGTCGCGCCTCTCTTCTAGTGAACCACGACATCGACGCCAACGCCGAACGCCGATGCCTTCGCCTCCCCTGACGCTTCTGCCTCCACCTTCGCCCCTGATGCCAACATCAATGTCGACGCCCCTTCGCCTCCCTCTCGCAACCTCCGCTCCACTCTTTCTCTCTTTCCTCTGCGGAGCACCCTTGCTAGCCAACCCCTACTTTTGCCTCCATCGCCCTCGACACCAACACCTCCACCTCCACCTCCACCTCCACCTCTGCTTTCGCCCTTGATGCTTTTGCCTTCACCTTCACCCCTAATGCCGACGCCGACGCCCTCTCTCTATTTCCTCTGCGGAGCCAACGTGGGGCCCGATTTACACGTGGATGACACGAGTCAACTTTGGTATGGTTTTATATTTCGCCTATGTGAAGTATTTAACCTACCCAATATTTTTTCGTAATTTTGGGCTTTTGGTTGATATGTAGCACGAAAAATAATGGACATTTTTTCGGGAAACTGTCCCTGCTGGATGAGACATGTCATAGCATAAAAGCTCACCGGAGATAATTACCAGGGTGGGGAACTCATTCAAAAGAACCCCAGCAGGTAGATGGAGGTGCTCATTTAATGCTATGATCATGTGAACTTTCTTTGGCTTGAGATTTGAACGAACGGTCAATAGTCTCTCTTCAACTTTCCCAGCGGATGCGTCTATCTCTGTTACGACTACGACACGCAATTTTCAATCGTTATCGTTGACTTTTCCTTGCCTTTTATCTTTTTTGTTCTTTTTATTATACATAGTTAGGCAGGCCTAGAAGTGGACTGAGGATGATGTGATCGCAATTAAATACCGATTCTTCTCGGTAGGAGCTTATTAAGAAAAAGTCGTCTCCCTGTGAATGGATCGTCTATGGATCCCACCGTAGTTCGTCCCTCGTGGCCGATGCGATTTGGACGTGCGTGATCTTGATATACATGATTGAAAAAACGAAACCAAGAGCCACTCTATAGAAATTTAGAAAATCATGAATTCCACGGCAAAATGTCTCAAAGATTCCGAGCACGATAATGTTATGCAAATCGGTCATGACTTTAAGCGGGAAAGATGATAAAATAAGGAATGATGATATTCGTGAACTTTGGCTTAATATGGAATGTGATTCAATAATTTTTAATGTGTTCAATGTGATTCATAAAATTTAGCCCATTATATAATTTTACACTTTTGTTTTACTTAATGTGATTCATTGACTTTTCTTACATGCTCAATTTAGTTCCTACACTATATGATAGTGTTTAATATTATCCTTCAATTAATTTAAGTTCATATACAAATTGAATATTTCAATATAGCTTAGGGATTAAATTAAACATATACAAAAAGTCTAGAGAATCACATTAAATAAATTAAAATTTTAAGGGTCACATTACATATTGAGCGAAAGTTCAAAGATCAAATTAAATAAATATAAAGTTCATTAACAACATTACACATTGGGTCAAAGTTGAAAAATCATTTATGTCATTTACTTATAAAACGATTTTAATAACTCACAAGATTCCCAAATAGATCGTATCCATCCAAGTGCTCCAGGCAACTAGATCTCACAATAAATTAATCAATCACACACCGATGAATTTTCCAAATTATAAAATTTAAGTATAGCACGACCGCTCTTCCATGAACAGTCGTTAGGGACTTGGAAACATTAGATAAGAAAAACGTTGTACGTCCGCAAAACTTCAACGGCCTGCCGGCGCCACCTCTCGCCACATCTCTGCAATAAAAATTTCAGATACGAGACGCGCAATCGAGTCTTCGATTCCCCAGATCTCGATATCTCTCTCTCTCTTTCTCTTTCTCTTTCTCTCTCTACGGAAATCGAACTTGGCATTCTCGCGAATCGGCTTTCCGGATGGCGAAGCAGAGGACCTCGCGATTCCCGGGGCGCAAGGCGGCGGGCTCGCCGTCCTCGACCCTGATCCTCACGCTGCTCCTCATGTTCTCCTTCGTCGTGCTGATCCTCCTCGCCCTCGGGATCCTCTCGATGCCCGGGGCTCCTCCGCCGGCGGCGACCGGCGGAAGGCCAACGATCTGGCCTCGATCGTGAGGAACACTGTCGACAGGTGCGGGAATTCTTGCTCGCATTTCGCTGCGATTGCGTTTCGATTGCTTTGCGTTTGTTGATGTGGCGTGGTGTGAGGCGGAATGTTGATTTGAGTGGAGGCGAATTGTGTGTTGTGTGGCGTTTGCAGGAGCAAGGAGGATGAAGGTCGAGCGGAGCAGTGGGTGGAGGTCATATCGTGGGAGCCTAGAGCTTTTGTATATCACAACTTTCTGGTGAGTCTTTGCTTATCTTGTCGCTGTTGGGAATGTATCGTTTCTTCGTATTGAGGGGTCTAGATGCAACAGGAAAGTTTCAATGCCAAGGCTAGATCTATACGCCGATGCTGTTGTGTAAGAAGCTATTAGTAACTCTGGTGGAATTAATTAATTTAGCTGAAAGTTTATTTTGTTAGTATGTCGTTTAGGTGAAATGTGCATTGGCATAATCGTTGTATGAATTCTTGAGTCTCTTGATCGCTGTAAGCAATTGTGGATGCATTGTGACGGAATGCCATGAGATTCTTGAACATCTCTCTTTCTCTAGTTCAGTGGATCCCTTCCCAGAAGAAAAGACAATAATGACAAATATTTTAGACAGAGAGTTCCTGTTGATGAGTCATTCAACCCATGATTCAGTTCTTTCCCCATTTTATGCACCAGGTTTTGGTGCACTTAATGATCAATTAAAATACTTTATTCTACATTTTCTGCCCAAACTGCCTTTATTTGCTTAAATTGGTAGAAAATTGTCATTTTTATGGAGGTCTATGGCTGGCAAGTCCATTTTGCACATCACGACTCTACACCCTTTGCCTGTTTGCAGTCTAAGGAAGAATGTGAATACCTCATTGAACTTGCAGCGCCTCACATGGCGAAGTCAACAGTGGTAGATAGTGAAACTGGGAAGAGTACAGATAGCAGGTATGGACCCGAAATTTTCCATCTTCAATGGCGTGTGGACAAAATTTGAATCTCCAAGTACCACAAGTTTGAATTATTAGCTATACTTAATCATAAGAAGCTCCTACTTCCTCATGTAGGGTACGCACGAGCTATGGAACATTTCTGGCGAGAGGACGTGATAAAATAATTAGAGACATTGAGAAAAGAATTGCAGATTACACCTTCATACCTGTAGGTAAGAGGCTCAGCGGCATTAAGGTTTTGCTCTGGTGGATACCCATTTTCAACATTTTTCTCAGCTGCCATTACCAAGTTTCAGAGTAGTGTTTTTTACCTGTTCTGTTGTCACTTCTTCCTTGCTCCTTTTTCTAGCTTCACAAAGATATGCTTTTGTGGAACCGTGGGAGTAATTGAGTATAGTAAGCTCCTATATATAGGTACAGGCCAAAAATAAAGCTCCTGTATTTTGGCAATTTCCCCAAGTATTACAGATGTGGAGAGGAATATGTGTATCTAATTGAAGGATCATACTCGCTCCTGAGGATAATCAACATTGGGTGTTTCTCACAAGAACAAAAAATGAAGAAGAATTAGGGTAACGCTTCAATGAGTGTGTATACAGAACTCTTGTAGAACATGTGAGTGTTGCATGAGAATTTAGATTTAATTTAGAGTAAGTTCTCAGCCTTGTTAGAGCATTGTTCTAGAGTTTTAGAGGATTTTGCACTTTGTGAAATATTGTGAGGTAGCTGTTGTTTCTGTACATAGAGCTGTATGTGGAGAAATTTTGAGAATAAACAGTTTGAACCTACTAACCTATTTGTTTTACAGTTACCAAGGAAATTTGTTGATATTTGTCTTAAAGTAGATGTTACTATAACATTCCTTTTTGTCACTCTATACCTCCTTAAATATCTTCTGGACTATATCTAGATTTATGCCTTAATCATTTGACAATTCCAAAATCCAGAGAATGGAGAAGGACTTCAAGTTCTGCACTATGAAGTTGGGCAGAAGTATGAGCCACATTTCGATTACTTCCTTGATGAATATAATACCAGGAATGGTGGTCAGCGCATGGCTACACTTCTCATGTACCTGTAAGTAGATTGTTTGCATCTACTGTATTGTTGATCCCGAGATCTTCCTGGCTGTCTAGGTCAATATTTCATCATCCTTTACTTTTCTGTTTGCTCTATGGTACAGTTCAGATGTTGAGGAAGGAGGTGAGACAGTATTTCCTGCTGCCAAAGGGAATTTCAGTTCTGTTCCTTGGTGGAATGAGCTATCTGATTGTGGGAAGAAGGGTTTGTCTGTTAAACCAAAGATGGGGGATGCCTTGCTCTTCTGGAGCATGAGACCTGATGCCACATTGGATGAATCTAGTTTGCACGGTCAGTTGTAATACTTGCTGATCAGGTTATAAGAATGATTTCATCACCAATGACGATAATGCTGACACTAGAAGAAGGCTCTTTTCCAGTACTTTCGCATGCTTCTAATTAAAATCTAAAAGCCGGAATGCACAAGGATTTTCCCAAAGTTATATTTTTCAAACCCGGCACTGTCAAATGCTGACTGAGAGAAGCTCGTCCGTTTGCTTTCAGGTGGTTGCCCTGTGATTAAGGGTAATAAGTGGTCATCTACCAAATGGATGCGTGTCCATGAGTACAAGGTCTAAATTATCGTACGGAAGGTGAGTTTTCTGCTTATCATCTATGCACCTTTTAATTAAATTAACATTGTCACATAAGCATATCGTCTGGCAGAAAAAAATTGGTGAAAGCAAAAGCATCCGAGTCCTTTTCCAATGTGTCCTGACAAATGGCAGTCAAAAGATGTCGCCTTTGTTTTACTGCATTCCCCGAAGTCGAGTCTTTCACATTTCAGGATTTGCCGGTTCCTGGAAGATTCTTGTCTTATCTGATTGAACAATTGTTCAATCTTGACTTTTCGAACCATCAGGCTTAATATTAGCCAGGCATGTGAAAAGAAGTTTCTGATACGGAATGTTCTTTAGTCAATTTCCTTTTTCTTTCACTATGAAGAAGACTGAAAACTGATCATTTCGGGAAGCTGATGATTAAATTCCGTCCATTGCTTCCTTTGTTTTCTTAGCATTTTAAAGCTACCCTGATGACGGCAACTTTTTTGTTATCATATTTTTATACATCCTTTCACCTACAGGAGGGACTACTTTCGGTCCTTAAGAGCACAGCTGATCACTTTGACCGCTCCAGTACATTGTCCTACACTTGCATGTTCTAATGAAGTTCGTGATGTGATGCTGTTATCATACTGGAAAGAAGTCTAAGATGAATCATCATTCTTTTGTCTCAGATCACTTATGGTCCTGTGCGAGCAGACAATCCTTCCATGTTGTAGATCTTGGTTCATTACTTTTGTGCTGACTGCGACTACTTTTCTTGTTGTAACTTGAGATAGAGCTGTAGAACAGACACAGGGAAGATAAGTTCTTTTCCTTTTTTTTTCTTTTGGTTAAATTAAAATTTTCCTCTTAGAAGGAACTGTAGTGCTCGAGATGCTGACGAGAATGACCGAGATTACAAATGCGAGGTGTGATATTCTTTCTTCTTTTGTATCCATGAGCACCTGTTTCGATTTTACTCAGTTTGACCGCATCAACCTTCTTTTTACTTGGGACTCTGCAAGTTTCTTGGCACTGCTCGAATGCATACTGCTCCGATACAAGTTCAGACACATACAATGAGACATTCGCACGGAACAAAAGTACGTTGTACATGGAATACTTAAATTGTCCTAACTATAGTCAGGTCTGATCCC
Source organism: Eucalyptus polyanthemos subsp. polyanthemos (assembly GCA_017140185.1). Lineage (NCBI taxonomy): Eukaryota > Viridiplantae > Streptophyta > Magnoliopsida > Myrtales > Myrtaceae > Eucalyptus > Eucalyptus polyanthemos. The sequence goes on along the minus strand of CM029466.1, from coordinate 35,606,392 downwards.
ATAAACATGTACCAATTTGCATATGCCTCTCCCTGTGCTCTTAATACTTGCTGTTCTGTCGAATCACATGAATTTGGTCGCTTCCACTTACTTCCCATGGAACCGTGAATAGCCTTAACAAGCACAAGAAACTTTTTCATGACTGTCTCTCTTTTGGCTAAACATCACTCCCAGGTTTAGTTCAAGATCAATGGATGTTCATTCCATAACTTACACACATCGTGCTCGATTCCCAGGTCTAATATAATACACATGTTGAATTTCCAGTTTTCGTAACATAGGGGCTATCACTTTCTGTGCTTATCCTCGACTAAGGTCCGGATGACATATTGCAGAATACCACCATGATCAAAATAAGCCAGCTCCACCTGCACAAGGCATGGGTGGGTTCAACATTCAAGAATATAGGTTAAGTACAAATGAATGGCTGATGTATTATAATCTGGGAAATCCAGTTACCTCGGTGTCAAAGCGCAATGTGCATGCAAATGACTTCCCGTTGTCTGTCACTACTTTCACATCTTGACGGGGTTTCAATTCACTCACTTTGTTTGGAAGGTCGATCGTGTATCTTTCGTGGCCATTTAGCCCAAGAGTCTCGGCGTCCTCTCCAGGTTTGAAACAGAGCGGGATAATTCCCATTCCAACTAGATTGCTGCGGTGAATTTGCTCGAAGCTCTTTGCTATTACCGCTTGCACCCCCTAAATTTTTTATTGTTGCAAGGATGTCAGTGGTAACAGCAAAAGCATATAACCAGGAAGAAGAAAAGAGTCCTCTGAAAGTATGCGTACCACTAACATCGGACCCTTGGCAGCTCCGTCCCGGGAACTCCCTACACCGTACTCAGAACCAGCCAAGACAATAGTGTCCTGGCCCTCATTCTTGTATCTCTGAGAAAGAAAGTAACAAAAACACTAGTGAAGCTGTCCAAAAAGAGCAGTTGACAGCTGAGAACGTAGCTATACTCATTAACAAAGTTGAATGGGCTTGAGTCAACTGATTTCACTGCCTAGTCCCTGGTAATCGAGCATTTATCAGTTCAAGCTGAAGAAGTTAATAGAGATGCACGCGAGCGAAAAGTTACCATGGCAGCATCGAACACGTGCATCTTTTCCCCACTGGGGATGTGGATCGTCCTAGGCCCGACTTCTCCTTCCAGGAGCTTGTTGACAATTCGGACATTGGCGAAAGTGCCCCTCGCCATCACCTCGTAATTGCCACGGCGACTCCCGTAAGAGTTGAAGTCTCTCCTATCGACCCCGTGTTCCACCAGGTACTTAGCAGCAGGACTGTCCTTGTGGATGCTACCGGATGGCGATATGTGGTCAGTCGTGATGCTGTCACCAAAATAGAGCAAGCAATATGCATCCTTCACGCTGCGAGGGCCAGGAGGCGTCATTGTCATGTTTTCAAAGAAAGGTGGCTTAAGAATGTAAGTCGAGGCCGGGTCCCACGCATAAAGAGTTCCAGAAGGCACATGTAATCCATTCCACAGAGGATTTCCTTCGGTTATTGCGTCATACGTGGCCCTGAACATATCTGGAAGCACATTCAACTGCACAGCCTGCAGTATAGAAGGGCCAGTATAAGTTAGCCCTTACATTGCCAATTTCGGAGGAAAGACTTAAGCCACACTTTATGGTTTTTCAATCAGGCCAGTTACTCACTTTTGCTATTTCATCGTTTGTCGGCCAAATGTCCTTCAAAAATAAACTTCTTCCGTCTTTTCCGTGCCCAAGGGGTTCTGTTTCAAGATCAATGTCAACCTGCCAAACAAAAATTATCTTCAGGATACAATGGCCAGTTAGCCACTGGATTGTCAAGTGCGGCAGACCATGTGCCAAAAGTGACACTGCTTTTGTTTTTATCACGGTGGGTGAATTAAAGCATTGGATGAGTCGGCGTGGCCAGCAGCAACCACACTTAGCCAGTCATTAAGATGGGGCTCAAAATCTCATTAAAACATTCTTCACCTTACCATGGTGAAAAAAAGAGGAATTGAACCAACAAAATACATACAGTGCCAGCAAGAGCATAGGCCACCACAAGTGGGGGAGAAGCTAGATAATTAGCCCACGTAAGGGGATGCACGCGGCCCTCAAAATTCCTGTTGCCAGAGAGTACAGCTGCTGCAACAATATCTGGTCATAGGAGACCAACAACTGGCTATCTTCAGAAGGATTTTCTAGGACATACACGGTGAAGAAATAGTGGAAACCAAGAGAAGGAATGAGCAGAGAGATCACCATTATCAGTAATTGCAGAAGCGACAGCCTCATGGAGATCTCCCGAATTCCCAATGCATGTGGTGCATCCGTAGCCAACTGTGTAAAAGCCCAACTGTTCCAAGTACTTCTGCAAGCCACTGTGGCAAGGAGCCTTTAGTCAAGTGTGTCTATAACCAAGAATCTTGGGAAACGATTTGCAGATTGAAGTATATGCACCTCTTTGTCAGATATTTGGTCACGACTCCTGAACCAGGAGCAAGACTTGTCTTAATCCATGGTTTAACCTGCCAGAAGATTCTAATTAGAAAACCAACTGATTTGTCTCAATTCTCTGAGCAAATGATTTATCATGGTAACCTTCTATGTGTAAAATCACTCGAGGACCTCTACATAAACAGGCAATTTCCTCTGCCAAAATTTTAAAGAAAGAAGGAAAAGCTAGATGAGAACAACATCTAACCTCTAATCCCAATTCACAGGCCTTCTTAGCAAGCAAAGCAGCCCCAAGCATTACACTAGGATTCGAGGTATTAGTACAACTGGTAATAGCTGCTATGACAACATCACCATGCCTAAGCTTTTCTCGAGTTCCATTGAATGTGAACTCTGCAACCTTGCTCTGGGATTCCACTGGTATTGCAAATCCCTGAAGATATACTCTGAAGTTGGCCAACTTAGCTTTAGATGAAAAGAAGTATGAAAGACCAAAGCATATTTCCAACGTTTGAAATATCAATATTCTACACCACATAATTCTTCTCAAAGAGGACTTTGCTGCTGCCTGATGGTGAAGGTCGTGGAAAACCTGAGAGGCCTTGGTACCACTGAAAATGCTAACTATGTGGTATAGCAGGTGATAACGCAAAAAGAAGGTATAAGAGCATGAAAAAGAGCACCTTAAATCCTACTTTATTGTTCAAGCATGCACGCCAGTCCGCCTTCATTTCTTTCAAGAGAACTCGATCGTGTGGCCTGAAACAACCTAATTCTCACAAGAAGAGACAGATATGAAAGAGGCACTCATTCATTTCATGAACGTTCATCGGATTGTACCTCTTTGGCCCTGATACAGAGGGTTCGACATCTTTAAGATCAAGCTCTAGATAAGAGGAGAAGACTTTCTCTGCCGGAGGCTTTGTTTATACAGAACTCCAGTCAGAAATAGCCAATATCAACTAGTGTGGCACAATGAAATCGGATAAAAAGCTTTCTCGTTACCTCATCATAGTCCACAAACATGTTATTAGCCCGCAGATAAGACTCTATCATGGAAACCTACACAGTAAGCTCAGATGTCCCGATTAGAAAATACGGCTAAAGCTTCTTGTACAGTAGTTTGGAAATAACATACAGTTTCGTCGCTTCTTCCAGTCAACTTGAGGTACTGTAAAGTGACATGATCCACTGGAAAGAATCCCATGGTTGCGCCATACTCAGGAGACATGTTAGCTATTGTGGTACGATCTGCCAATGATAGTTTACTCATGCCTTCTCCTATACAGTGGAGTGACACTAATATTATTATAAAGGAAGAACGTAAACATACCCAGAAAGGAAAAATTGCACATTAGTGGACTAGATAGCTAAATTGTATACCATAGAACTCCACAAATTTGCCAACAACACCGTGCTTCCGCAGCCTTTGCGTTACTGTCAACACCAAGTCAGTGGCCGTCACACCTTCTCGCAGTTCTCCCAATAATCTAAATCCAACCACCCCCGGAAGAAGCATACTCATTGGCTGCATATTCAGCAGGCAGAGGTGGTTCAAGCAAAACTAGGTGTAGCAATTACTAGTTAACTACTGTGAAGGTAGACATTTCAGCAAAAATCATCAACTTAGTGAGACTAATGGCATCTTCTACTAAGGACTTCAAAAACCAATTCTACGTGAGCAGCACAGGACTCTTCACCTGTCCAAGCATTGCAGCTTCAGCTTCTATTCCTCCAACTCCCCAGCCAGCAACTCCCAACCCATCTATCATGGTCGTATGGGAATCAGTGCCGATGATGCTATCAGGGTATAGAATGCCATTGGTGTTAAACACAACTCTGCCAAGGTGTTCCAAATTCACCTACACATTAGATATAACAAAATCAATTTTTGTCTAGACAAAAGTACATGCTAGAAAAGGAGGAGATTAGATTGAGTCTCCAATGACTAGTGTGCTCAACATAGTACACAGTACTTGTTGGTATAGAATACGATAAACTCTTTCTTTCTGACTCCTGGAAAATGCATGCACTATCTTGTATCACCTGATGGACAATCCCACCTCCAGGCGGAAGAACAAGCATGTTATGGAATGCAATGGCTCCCCACTTGAGAAAACCGAATCTTTCTTTGTTACGTTCGAACTCGAGTTCCATATTCGCTCGCACCGCATTTTCCGACCTCACCACATCAGCTTGAACTGAGTGGTCAATTACAAGATCTGCTGGAACCTGCATAACAGAAACTGTGCATCAGCTGTCTAAGTATCTACATGAAGACTAATAGAGTTTATCCTCTAAATGTCCAATTATTAAAATCACCCTATTCATTATCCCCTTTTGGCTTTTGGGTTCCAAGGTGAGACAAAACACTGGTCTAGCGCATGCACTCATTGCTTACCATTGGATTGATTTTTTCTGGGTCTCCTCCGAGGTTCTTGACAGCATCGCGGATGCAAGCCAGATCAACAAGAGCAGGCACTCCTGTAAAATCCTAAGGAAAAAGATAACGGCTATCATAAAATGCAGTAACTAAAAAGTCTCAGATGAAAGGTACCTTAATTAATTTGTCAACAATGTTCACCTGAAGCAATACTCTAGCTGGCATGAAGGGAATTTCAACCTGCTGTGAAGAAGTATTCTCCCAGTCAATGATTTTCTCAACATCCTCACGCTTGACCTGAAACTCATCGCAGTTTCTGATTGCCGATTCAAGGAGGACCTTAATAGATACTGGGAGCCTATCTGCATCGTCAAAACTCACTCTCCGTCAAAACATAACTTAGCATACATCTGTCTTCGTTCTCAAGGGTACTATTTCAGAATATCGAAATTGTACAAAGCCCAAAAAGGAGACGACAACAGGTGTCAGAACTTCCCTTGGTTCTGATCTATTACTATTTAAGAGTGCTAATCAACAGAGCTAAGCAGATGATTATGTTCTCCATGTAATACAATAAGCATTGACATTGACAAACACAAATAAGAGTTTTTGCAATGAATAGGAAAGTGATTAACCAAAATCTGCACCAGTTGGCTCGCTTGGCCTGCCTTTCACCTAACTCGATTCCTCATAATTTCTTCTAATAATTAGATTATTTACATAAAGAATGAAAAGACAAGACTCGGGACGTGAAGAATAATAACGATGCCCAACAAAAACGACAGAAAATTGTTGCTCCTGTTTGCTTATGACAGAAAAGTTGAAAGACAGCATTTTGATCTTCATACAAACATCGATACCATACAAATCATCAGCAACTAAAACATGCATTAAACAGAAGAAAAAAGAGGGACTCGACCTATTCGAGGGTCGTCGAGAGCTGGCAAAGAGTAGTACTTGCCAAACTCACCACCGTCTGGCTTCTCAAGCGTCCTCAAAATGCTTTTCTCGAATGGATTCTCACTCCCTACATCAATAAGTACAAACGGGCCAAAAGCAAATAAAAGAAAGAGCTCGTTAATCACACGACGGAACGCGCTTAATTCGTCTCGAGAACTCGACAGAGAACAGTTGAAACGCTTGTTGGATCATATATCTCGAAGATTACCCATGATCGAATTCGACACACACACCAACTGGGTCTGCGAGAGAGAGAGAGAGAGAGGGGAGAGAGAGTTGAAGCTGGGTGTGTTTCAACTTTGTTTTTCAGATGAAGCGGTGAGTTCTTGTCGTGATGTCCATTGCAGGCGCACTGAAAGAAAGCCGGGAGTGACTTATTGAGCTTTTATGGGAGGGTCTTCCTGAGCGAGACACGAAGCTGATCATGACGAAATCACAGTCGACAACGTCCTCTGCTCTGCTCTTTGGCATCTCCTTCTTATGTCAAACATCTGTAGCTCAAACTGCTCCTGCATGCAGATCACATTATACTCCATGGGAAGCATCTCCTAAAGACAGACGCCATTTAGCCCACTGAAAAATACGACCTTGTTCTCTTGTTCTTTTTCCTTGTTTTGCTGTTTTGCGGAGCAAAAACACTACGTAAATGGCCATAAAACATATCCATTAATTAAGATTTTTAGAGCCCGTTTACAGAAGTCAACATCACATCTTTGGTTTGCTTTTATCAAAATCAAGAATATAATTAATTATTCAAAACGTTAAAAAGTTTCATCTAAATTTAGATGTTGACATTTATATAGTAAAAATTACAGGTATTTTGGGTAAAAAAAGTAAGAAAATATTGAACAGGCAAAAAAGAAGAAGTAAAAGTCATTTTAAACACACATGTGACTAATTAGTTGGCAAGCACTGATTATTAAAGATAAATAATAATATAATGAAGACACTTATCTAGGAAGCATTCTAGCGCGTGTTAGTACAAGTACAAATGTTTTGAGTTACGGCATATAAAAAGTTGAAAAATCCCTTAGACTAATATTTATGGACATTATCTAAACTTTAGTTCAAATCTCAATTGTGCCCCGGACTTTTCTTTGTCTTTATGAAAAATCACTAAGTCTCACTCTAGTCTCAAATCTACCCACATCAAGAGGCTTCTATTGTTCCATACAAGGGAAAAGTTTCATGAAAAGTCTTAAATCTATAACATTGGTACTAATTCAATTATAAACATTTTGATTTAACCAATTTAGTTAGTAATCTTTTCATATTGATGTAAATTTACTCCATTCGATTAATCTTGGCCAATCGATGCAAACGTGGACGTTAGCTACTACGAATGTTGACATAATTTTTTCAAATTTTAAATAATTTTTACTTTTTTCTCATTTTCATTTTCTTTTTCCTCTTCTTCCTTTTGGCCTTCCTCTCCCACAACCCATCGACAGTGAGGGCCTTGCAGCCCTCGCCCAACATTATGGGTGAGGTAGCTTCACCCAGACTAGTAGTGGGCGAGGGCCACGAAACCCTTGCTAGCTACTAGAGGCTCGTTGGTCACTATGGGAGAAGAAGTTCAAGAGGAAGAAGAGAAAAAAGAAAAGGAAAAGGAAAAAAATATTTAAAAATTGCCACATTAGTGTTCATTGATTGATTGACGTCCAAGTCAGCACTAGATCAAGATTGACCGGATTGACCGAATGAGTACTAATGTGAAAAGGTTTAAAACTAAATTAGTCCAATTGAAAAGTTTAGAACTGAATTGGTACCAATGCTATATGTTTAAAACTTTTTTGGTACTTTTCCCCTACATATGAAGGTGAGAGTGTTGGCCAAGACCTTAGTCTTGAAAACAAACCTCCAACTAGTTTTAATATTGATCATTTCGAAGAAACTAGTCGCTATTTTTTGACGTGGGGGTAAATTTAAGATTACAATGAAAGTTTGGGATTTTTTTTAAAACAAAAAAAGTTTAGGGCAAAATTGAGATTGGCTCTTAGATTGTGATTTTTTAAATAAATTAGCCATTTGAGAATTCTTAAACCTTATACATCCATGAAAAATATTTAGACATAAATTATTGTCAATGATAAAAATATTTCTCATTGACTAAGTTTTTCTAACGAAACAAATAGAATCTCAATTTTTTAATCATTTTCTTTTCCTTTAAGCAACGCCAAAAGTCATAAATATATTTATATCTGAATGAAGAGAAACCTCTTAGGCGGTGAATTACTAGGGGCATCATAGGAAGCCGAGAGAGGGACCAATTTGCCAAATCCTATTTCCTACGAGGCTTTGCTCGGTGGCCCCAATTTCTTGTTGTATAAGGGCCAATCGTGTATCATCTCTTCATTCTTAAATGTCTTCGAGTTTGCTGTTCTGGAATAACATCAATTAAATTGAGTTAGCTCCGCATGCAGAGGCTCCGCAATCTTTATATTTTATTTTATTTTTTGATTGTACCAAGCTAGTCACATCGGCAATTATTGAATATATGGACCATAAGTGTCACGATTCTCATATTATATTGCACAATGCACACTTGATTATGTACAAATTGACCTTTAAGATCCGAGTTTCAAAAGCCATATGCTCCAATCTAGGCATTTGTTCAACAAATTTGACACAATAATTAGAGGAATGTGTTGGGGCATATTCTTACATCTATGGTTTAAGAAAAATTGCACTCAATAATCATAACAGACCCGTATTAGAGAGAATTCATCTTGTATCTAAAATTACACGTTTCCTAATGGATTGAGTCAATGTAGTTGGTTTGTCATCGTGATCTATATGAATAGGATGGCAGCCATGTGTCCCTATGTAGACGGTATGTTCTTTTAGCCCTATATGGTGCTCTATTATCGCTTATGGCGATTAGAAGGGATGTTTTATGGGAGACATCATGTTTCAAATCAACGTGGATGGTTCACACAATTTTTGTCCTTCTTTAATCAATAATAGACTTTTAAGAAGACGGATGATCAAGAGGGCCCCTCAATCAACCGAGGGCCTCACTTTTCCCGGGCTGGTTGAGGAGCCCATGCTGGGAAAGGAGGGGTGAGGTTTTACCACCTATAAGGGCCGTCTCCGGTAGTCTTCATTTTGTGGAGTGCCCAAGAAAATTGCATTTCTTATTTCAACATACTGATATCCACACACCTTATATCCTTTAATTGTCTGTAAATATTTTTCTTCCTCACGAGGCAGGGAATATAAATGATTTTCACACTAAAAAAAAGCTAGACGTCGACAACGGTTCGTTTCAAATTATTTCCATGTCAATTTTTTCTGGAGGGTCATGAATGTGTATGGTGTTCTATAATCGCTGATGGCCTTTAGAAGGAAAGTTTTATGTGGGATGTCATGTGTCAAATCCGTGAATAGTTCACACCAATTTTTTCCTTCTCTAATCAATAATATACTTTTGAGAAGACGAATGATCAAAGAGGGTAAAGCTCGCAAACGCAAGATCCGTGCATGCGCATGCTCACCGAGTTCTGTACGCTCCAATGGCAAACATTTAATTAAAGTTTGCAATCATGGCAAGCACCAAGATCATTTGTACATTTGTTTTTTTTTTTTTTTTTTTTTGAGCAAACAAGATCATTTGTACTTCGGCAGCGAGACTTCATTTCAAGCAAGACATCTCTCTCTCTCTCTCTCTCTCTCTCTCTCTCTCTCTCTCAACTTATAAATTCATTTTTTTTTCTAATTCATAAATGTTTTGTTCACACGAGAACTTAAGGTAGGTATGTTTAAGGTTGAAGCTTCTAATTAAAAACTTGACACATCATCATGCCGGGTTAGCATTTGATACTTGAATTATATTTCTTCTAAAACAATATTAGTACTAACGTATCATATCTTTTATTTAACAAAAAGAAAATAGAGATGGCTCGTAAAGCAAACTCATTAGTTAATTATTGCACTAATTAACAGGTTGTACAAATTGTAATGCATCATATAACGTTGGATCTTTGATAGGTTGCTACTACAGTAAATGCCAACATGGCAATTTTTAACTAATTTTTAATTTTCAAATTTTTAATTAATTTTTGTTCTTTTTTTGTTCCATTTTCTTTTTCTTTTTCCTCTTCTTCCTCTTGACCTTCTTCTCTCGTAGCCCACTGACGGTGAGGGCTTTGCAGGCCTAGCCAAAGGTGGTGGGGGCTTTGCAGCCCTAGCCCAAGGTGGCCGGTGAGGGCCGAAGAGCCTTTGCTAGCCACTGGAGGCTCGCTAATCACTGTGGGAGAAGAAGGCCAAGAGGAAGAAGAGGAAAAGGAAAAAAAATTAAAAAATTGTCATGTTAGTATCCATTAGCCAGCTAGCGTCTAAGTCAACACCGAGCCAAAATTGGCTAGATGAACTGAATTAGTACCAATGTGAAAAAATTTAGGATTAAATTGGTCCAATTGAAAAGTTTATGATTAAATTGGTATCAATGCCATATGTTTAAAAAAAATTTGGTACTTTTCCCTTCCATACGAAGGTGAGAGTGTTGGCCAAGACATTAGTCTTGAAAATAAACCTCCAACTAGTTTTAATATTGATAATTTCGAAGAAACTAGTCGCCATTTTTTGATGTGGGGGTAAATTTGATATTACAATGAAAGTTTCTAATTTTTTTTTAAACAAAAAAGTTCAGGACATAATTGAGATTGACTTTGAGATTGTGATTTTTTAAAGAATGTAGCCATCTAAGAATTCTTCAACCTTGCAGGCTCCATTTTATTTCATAAGAAATGGATTATTTGGATAATATTTCCCTAAAAATGATAGTTCGTATTGCTTACAATAATAAATGAATGCAAAATATTTTTATCATTTATGAAAATATTTATGTATAAATTACTATTAATAATAACAACATTTTTTATTGACTAAGTATTTCTAGCAAAAGAAACGGAGTTTTAATTTTTTTAATCCTTTTCTTTTCCTTTAAGCAACGTTAAAGTCATAAAATATATTTATATGTGAATGAAGAGAAACCTCTGAGGGGGTGAATTATTAGGGGCATCATAGTATGACGAGAGAGGGACCAATTGGCCAAATCCTATTTCCTACGAGGATTTGCTCAGTGGCCCCAATTTCTTAGTGTACAAGGCCCACTCATGTACCATCTCTTCATCCTTAAATGTCTCCGAGTTTGCTGCTCTAGAATGACATCAATTAAATTGAGTTAGGTCCCCATGCAGAGGCTCCGTAATCTATATATATTTTTTATTTTATTTTTTGATTGTACAAAGCTAGTCACACCAGCAATTACTGAATAGATGGACCATGAGTGCCACAACTCTCATATTATATTGCACAATACACACTTGATGAAAGTACATACTAACCTTTAAGTTCGAGTTTCGAAAGCCATATGCTCCAATTTAGGCGTTTGTTCAATAAATTTGACACAATAATTAGAGGAAGGTGTTGGGGCATATTCTTACCTCTGTGGTTTAGGAAAAATCAAGCTCGATAATCATAACAGACCCGTATTAGAGAGACTTTATCTTGTATCTAAAATGACACGTTCCTAAAGAATTGAGTCTGCACAGTTGCTTTGTCATCGTGATCTATAGGAATAGGATGGCGGGCCTTGAGTCCCTATCGAGACGGTATGTTCTTTCACCCCTTTGTAGTATTCTATTATTGCTTATGGCGATTAGGAGGGATGTTTTATGTGGGACATCATGTGTCAAATCAACGTGAATAGTTCACACCAAAATTTTCCTTCTTTAATGAATAATAATCTTTCGAGAAGAAGAATGCTTGCAAACGCAAGATCGGTGTACGCGCATGCTCACCAAGTTCTGTACGCTCCAATGGCAAACATTTAATTAAAGTTTGCAGTCACGCCAAGCACAAGCACCAAAATCCTCTGTACTTCGGCAGCAAGACTTTTATTTCCAGCAAGATCTCTCTCTCTCTCTCAACTTATAAAATATATTTTTCTAATTCATTAATGTTTTGCTCACTCGAGAATTTAAGGTAGGTATGTTTAAGGTTGAAGCTTCTAATTAAAAACTCGACACATCATCATGCTGGGTTAGCATTTGATACTTGAATTATATTTCTTCTAAAACAATGTTAGCACTAAAGTATCGTATCTTTTATTTAACAAAAAGAAAATAGAGATGGCTTGTAAAGCAAACTCGTTAGTTAATTATTGTATTAATTAACAGGTCATACAAATTGTAACGTGTCCTATAACATTGGATCTTCTTTTACATTTCTTAATTTGCTTTGCGTCTTATCCTATATTGCAAGCCCTAGAAGTCTTTTTTTTCTTCTTCTTTTTAAATCAATATACAAATTTTGGTTGATCACGCATTATAGCTCCGATAGTATGGCTATGCGATTGATTATTGTTAAATTTTTGGGCAAGAGTCGAAAGATTATCAAAGGTGCAGTTCTTTTACGAAAGTTGGCCCAAGTCAATACTAGAAGGGACGCCGCAACCAATGGTCTAAACTTTAGCAGAAAAATTGCAAAACTCAAAAGGGTGGAAGGGGGCAATTTGCAAGAAATGCCAAAATTCCGAGAGGCAAAATGCAGTCCAATATTATCATCGGATGGATTTGCTCTGTGTACAAGGAGCTAATTACCGATTTCAACATGTCGGGTAGTAACGATTCGCGGCGAGGACTAAAAAATTCGGGTGAACAAAATGGGGAAATCACAAGGCCTAAATGGAGATGAGATATCTTCAACGGGAGGGACGGAGTAAAAACTTTGTGTGTGGACCGCATTGGAATTGAACATGATAAGATAGACAGGCGGGCCTCGAAGCTGGTACGACTAGCGATTAGCATGTAGCAGCACCCCTTTTCCATGCGGCCAATCGCTTCGGTCGGAAGAAACGGGAAAAGGGCCAAAACGAAAACCCGTCTACAAAAGCTTCCCCACTTTTTCCCTTTGGAAAACGGGTGAGGTGATAACGCAGGAGTCAAGATCCGTCGGCTGTCCCGTCCGAGTCTGCGTGCGCGTCCGACTTTTCAAAGGAAGCTTCTCCTCCTCCTCCTCCTTCTTCTTCCCCTTCTCCCCCTTTTTTCTCTCCCGTGTTTCTTTGATTCATCGTCACGAGGAGAGAAAGAGAGAGGAGAAGAAAAACCAGTTCTTGGAAGAAAACGGGTAAAGAGAGAGAGAGAGAGAGAGAGAGGGGGGGAGTGGACAAAGAAACCAAAACCAGAAAAAGGGGACATGTCTTTTTAATGCGGGTAGGTCGGACGTGGTCTCTTTTCGTTGTCTCTTTTGGGGGCCTATGCGTGCGGAGCTCGTCTTCCCCGTATATAAAAAGCTCTCTTTTCATGTGAAGAAGCTTTGACCCTTTCGTAATCACGAGCGCCCGACCCATTAATGTTCGACGAGGACAAATGGCGTTTTACGAGCACCCATCATCGCCTCGGCCTCGGTTCCATCTGCCATCGAGTTCCGTAGCCGCGGATCTCGTCGAGAGGGTCAGAGAGATGTGCAGCGTGGCGGTTTCTGCGGTTCTGGGCAACGTCTTCTCCGCGATCTTCACGTTTTTCTTCGCAGTTGGTGAGTTCGTTTCTCTTGGTTTTGTTCTGGGTCGTCTTCTTTTCTGGTTACTTGTTTCCACCGAAGCATTTCTTGATTTTTGCTAGTTGTTCTTGTATTGTTGGCCAATGACTGTATCTTCCCCCCCTGGCGGTTTGCTTATCTGGTGATTTCGTCTATTCTCTGTAATTTTGAGATGCGGTGGATTTTATGCAAGTTCTTTTTGTGTCCATTTCCGATGCAAATCGACGATGTCTGGGTTAAAAGGGGGCATTTGTGATTTATATACATAGTAATTTTGCTGAGGCTGAGCTGGTTCATGTTGTCAGTGGAAAAGAAAAGAGTTTGTCACGAAGAGAAATGCTTGGAGGTGTTTCAATGAAGCTTGATGCCTCCGAGCATGAGTGGCTCAATGAATTCGAAACATGACGTGATGCCGACACCGTGTGTTTTGACCTTTTTTTTTTTTTTGGCCCACTATAATGGATTAAAACCCTGTCACTGCAGTGGGTACCTTACTTGGAGCGATGACTGGAGCTTTGATAGGCCAAGAGACAGAGAGCGGATTCATTCGTGGTGCCGCAGTTGGAGCCATTTCTGGGGCTGTCTTCTCTATTGAAGTCTTTGAGTATTCCCTTGTTCTCTGGCAATCAGATGAATCCGGTGTGGTGTGTCTGCTCTATCTGGTGCGTCACTTAGCTTCATACTCGGATTGAAGATACAATCGAGCTATACCATTTAATTTCATCCTCAAACAGATTTCACTGACCATGATTCATCCTTGCCCCTCCTCCCAATTGCAGATTGATGTCATTGCAAGCCTTTTAAGCGGCAGACTTGTTCGTGAACGCATTGGCCCTGCGATGCTGAGTGCCGTGCAAAGTCAGGTACCTCAGATGAGATTTACAATTAGTGGTAATTAATTAAATTGCTAGCCTGAGGATAACAAAATCCATACTCATTATGGCGCCGAATTTGATTCAGATGAGTGCTGTGGAACCAAGATTTGAGGAGGTTCAGAACATTTTTGACACTGGTGGCAACGGGGCACGAGGTTTGCCTGGAGATTCAGTCGAAAAGATACCCAAAATTACGATTACTAATGAAAATAATGTCGATTCTTCTGGGGAGAAGGTCTCTTGTTCAGTGTGCCTTCAGGTAAATCTCATTAGTCTTATATGCAGGGCCTTCTGCTTTTGGCCATGAAATAGATAGAGTTAGAAGGGCCGCATCACAAGGAACTCATCAAACTTGACTCTGCTTGTCATGTGTAATTCCAGGACTTTCAGCTTGGAGAGATGGTTCGGTGCTTGCCTCATTGTCGTCACATGTTTCATCTACCTTGCATCGATAAATGGCTCATCAGACACGGCTCTTGCCCGTTGTGCCGAAGGGATCTTTAATTTTGTAAATTCTATAACAACAAAAGGGTAGCTATCTTCATCCTCTGCACTGATTGTCTTCAGTGCTTGTTTTGGATTGACCCTTTAACATGGCAGTGAATAGGTCCGAGTTTTGTAGAGTTGCTCTGGTAGTGTCAGCATGCTATATACCCTGACCATTAGATGGTTTTGGATGACTCTTATGTACAGAATTTTGGTCTCCTACTCTAATTCTTATGGTATGTGAAGATCTCCCTTTCCCGATGGTTGAGAAAATCATGTATTGAAAGATGCACCTGGATAGTGAGATGGCGGTGCATGAAATTTGAGTACCTGCTTTATTATGTAGTTTTGTGTGTTGAGATTCAATACTCGTGCACTTTGAAATGTTCGATCTAGAGGTTCGTTGGAATTTCGTGTAACAAGAGCCATGGTGCATAAGCTGTTTGTTCATTTATTTCTGGAACATCAGTATCGAACGCACCAGCTTATTGGCTCTCTCTGACAGAAGTGCTGTTCTGAGATGGATTTGTGCGACTTTTCCAGAAGAAGCAAATCAGGTATGTACACAAAATTGTGCAGGGCTTAATTGGCAGGAGGTGAAAATTAGAAGGGGGGAGCAAAAGATCATTTGGCCACCAAAGAACCCCGTGGTGCCATGTTAATTTGACCGCCAGAGTACCTCAGGGGACACATTGCGGCCATCAAAGTACAGCATGTGAATATGAATTGAAGATTGCTTCCACAATAGCCTCTCAATGCTGTTTCTCACCTACACGGCAATGGAAGAAACTTAGGTCGGCTCAGTACTACCATTTTAGACATGACAAATGACACTGAAACCATGTAATTCCACGCTTTGTGTTAAAGCTCGGTTACTGCGGCATCATTTCTTTCTTTTGTCCCCAAATTGTTTTTTTTTTCCTTTTGTCCCCAAATTGTTTGAGGAATGCTATATCCGACTCATCTGATAAACTCTTAGCAGAAGAAATTTTCTTCACAGTATTTGTAGCCTTACAGAGCAATCAGCTACTTGTTCCCTTTTCCTATGTCTTTTACTCCCTCTTATTGATAATTTCTCATTGCATTTACATAAAACGGTAGTGTCGGCGCCCAAGTTATGACTTTGTTCTTCCTTTTCTTTACCGTACACAAGAAAAGTAAATTTCCCACGTTGCAATGTTCGTTACACTACCTAACTTGTTCTGGGAACTTGCCCCAAGGCTTGTAATAGGGACAATGTTTCAGAAAATCAATGGCCCGGGAAAGTCTGAATTTACTGCACTGAACACTTAATGACCCTTGAGCCACTCACTTTTCTGTAATCAGCCCTGTCCACCACTATTAGTATCTCCTCCTGCCCCACTTATTGAACATTCGTGTCCAGCTTTTGCAGGCACTCCCCTCTTATGAAGGAGCAACGAAGGAAGACACTGGCAATACCTAACTCAGAAAATAAAAACCCTCCTGACTAATCTTTGCTCAATTCTTGCCGTGCAATAACATGACTGACGATCTGTCGTCTAGCGTCGGTCATATCTCCACATCATCTTGTATACATTCAATGGAGGGTTACGTATACAACTGCCGATGCTGATCTAGTACCTTTCCTCAAACTCAGTCTCCACCGCAACCGAGTCCGGAGGCCTTGCTAGCAGATTCATTGAAGCAGACACATCACTACTCGATACATTGTTTCATTCCTCTTGTAGAACAGCAAAAAGTAGCAGCAAGACAGGACGTTGGTCATACATAATTCAATCTTTGGTTGTCCTTGATAGGTCCTCGACCAGCCTAAGCGTGTCTTGTATGGATATGCTGGGAGAGGCGCTCCTAATTGTGTATACAAGTAAATTGACACAGTGTATTAGGGCTTCTGGAAAGAATTGGTTTAGTGTTTTAGCTGGTGCAAGAGGATTTTGTTTTCTGGTACTTAAATAGAACTGTTTCTTGAAAGAGGATAGAGAGCATTTCACCGTACAATCTTGCTAAGTATGTTCTTTTCTGGGTTTTTTTGGCGGCTATCTGCAGTCTGCATTACACGACAATGCAAATTTGTATGCCAGGAGTGAAATTTTTGGTGGCGCTTGACACTAGCAGTGACCTTTTCTGGGTTCCATGTGATCGCTACAGATGTGCGTCTATTTTAGGCACAGCTCATGCATCAGTATGCGGTCTCATTCTTGTGTCCTCTTTATCTTTGGATATTTTCCTGAGTGTGCGCTCCATCCAACAGAAAACACAAAAGATGTTTCTTTCAACAGCAAATTTAATTGGATTCTGAAGCCGGCAAATGACCAAATGAACTTGTTTTCTCTTAATCAGGGAAATCTAGGATCATTATGGCACTAGATGTCCCCTCGTGTTATGGAGAACTACAATGTTCCAAGCTCAAAGTGCATTAGTGTGCTGGAGTAGCTGTCAGTTCCTTGTATCATAACCTAAATATGAATTACAATTTTTTGATGCAGGGCTATAATCTCTGCACTCAAAACCCTTTGATATCATCGACAAGCAAAACAGTGACTTGCAACAACAGTCTTTGCACATGGCATGGCAATTGTGTCAGAGCATTTAGCAGTTGCCCATATTCCATGTCCTATATGTCAGCTAAAACTTCAAGTTCTGGAGTTTCGGTAGAGGATATCCTACATTTAGTCACAGGAGATGAAAGCCATGAATACATTGAGCTTGAGATGTATGTAACATTCAGGTAAGTTCTTGAGAATCACATCTTTATCTTCACTGCCTCTGAATTCATTTGATCAACATCGATATAACAGATTATGCTATTAGGAGTTTGCAATCATATTTTGCTTGCTTATTTGCGTAAGGTATATCTCGATATTGGTTTCAATTAGCAATGTAAATGCAGTTGTGGACAGGTGCAGAGTGGTTCTTTCCTTGATATTGCTGCTCCCAGTGGCTTACTTGACCTCGGTATGGGGAAGATATCAGTTTCTGGCATTTTGTCGAGGGACAGCTATATAGCAGACTCGTTCTCTTTGTGTTTCGGTCACGATGGACTTGGAAGGACCAATTTTGGGGATAAAGGTAGTCCTGACCAGGATGAGACCTAATTTAATCCAAACCCATCAAAGTAAGTGGTGACTTCTCAGCATGATAAAGAGTTGTTTTTCCATAAGAAGAAACTTATCCTGCAACTCATGTCCCTGAACTCCTTTTGCAGACCGAGCTATAATGTCACAGTGACTCAAATTCAGATACGCAACTCGACATGAACATCGCTGCTCTTTTCGATTCTGGGACCTCCTTCATGTGCTTGACTGATCCGGCTTATAGCAGGCTATCGGAAAAAGTAAGCTACATTCTTTGACGCAGAATCACATCGCTCGTGAAATGACTAGCTCATGTAAGTGTTTGTTTGATGTTGTCGTTTCTGTTGCAGTTTCACTCACGAGTACACAATAAGCAACGCCTTCATGACTCGAGAATCCCTTTCGAGTTTTGTTATCATATGAGGTGATGTTTTCGGACTTCCGGAGACAATGTCAGTGTAATTTCATTACAGTTACGTACTGAAAGCTAGTTTATTTGGTGATGGACAGTCCCGGCGGCAACACCAACTTCGTACCAGGCATGAGTTTAACCACAAAAGGAGGCGACCGATTTGCTGTCCATGATCTACAATCGTCATCTCTATGTGGGTAGTGAGCTCGATCATGCGAATGATTTCACAGATATGTTCTATGAAGAGCGACTAACACGACGGTTCAATTCTTTCCTGCCGTTTCTCGGGAGAAAACTCACGTACTGCCTCACCATTGTCAAGGATGCAGAAGTGAACATAATCGGCCGTAAGACTCGTGATCCCCATCCAATCTTACACTATCCTATGACAGGTCTAATGAATACTTATGAACAACCGAACCCAAGCGCAATCTTTTGTGTGGGACTTGGGAGTACCTAAATCCCAGATTCCTGCTTACATAGTCTACACACTTCGTTCGTTTCTCATGGGAACGGTCGTGTTTTCTACTGCAACTCTCTCTTTTTCCAGAGAATTTCATGACTGGCTGCCGAGTCATGCTCGACCGCGAAAGGCTCGTTCTGGGGCGGAAGAAATTCGATTGTCCGTGCTCTTGGATTCCCCGATTCATTAAAACATTCCAGCACTGTCGATCTAACAAGCCGAAGCTATCCGCAACCGCGTCACTGATTCCTGACCTCTAGTGCAGGCTATGACACGGAGGATACTAACGAACTCCCCGAGAAGGCACGGAAGAACCAGATGACCCCTCCTGATCCCGCCAGTGCAGTTAGCCACGGGACAACCCCGGACGAGGAGGGAGCGCGAAATTTCAAATATTCCCAATCGGATATATTGTGAACGTTTGAAATTGAGCAAATAAGATGCAAAGATCAATTTCCCAAAGTTTGAATCTGCGTCGGAGAATTTGGTCGATAAAATAGGAAAATCCAACTTTGATTGTACTTGGATTTTGTTTAAAATATACAGAGATATGTTTTGGATAAAATTGGTTTGCCTTGTCGTCAAGTACTTGGGAGGATTTTTTCTTTGTCGTTCTTGTCTGTGAATTACATCCAAGAAAGATTTAGTGTTCAAACCGATTTAAATAAGATTTGCGTGTAATTATTTCATGAATTAAGATATTATTTCTTGATAATTTCTACCTTTATGTAATAGTTGTAGGAATAAGACTAATATTAGACCCATATTTATTATTAATTCTTTGCCTTATGATTTTAATTAATTATTGAATCCTTAATTTATTTTAAAAAGTTTGTATTAATTTATCTATATTTCAATATAAATTAGGAGGATTACATTATTTTTCCGCAATTAATATAAAATTTAAAGAGAAGGCACGGAAGAACTAGATGACCCCTCCCGATCCCGCCAGTGCAGTTAGCCACGGGACAACCCCGGACGAGGAGGGAGCGACAAAGGCCGATCATCAGAATTCACACGCATCATCATCATCATCATCATCATCATCATCATCATCATCATCATCATCATCATCATCATCACCACCACCACCACCACCACCACCATAGTCTCAATGTAGCCATGTAACGGAGCTCTTTTGCATGGGCTACGTCCTCACGTTGATCAAATTACCACAGCCCTTGTCCAAACAAAGATTCTTCTCGACGCTCCCCTCTTCCCCGACGAAGCTTCCACCCTCCCTCGCCGCCGACCGCTGACGATAACGCGCTTTTCACATTGGTCAACTAATCACGGCGCGCATGGAAGTCGTCGAACGCGGAAGCCGAGTGCGAAGAAAAGCGCCCAAGTGGACTCGCCCCTCCGTCATCTTCGGTTAAACGTATCCGTCCTCCATCTCCGCCGATAGATTAGGCAGCGATCCTGACTGATTAATGAATTCGGCAATTCTCTGAAATTGCAGTGGCCAGAAGTGTAAATAAATATCCAAAGATTCGGGGCCCTTTTTGCAAAAGCGAGATTTTTGGGCATGAAAAGTGTTAAAAAAAGGCTTCATTCCAAAGAAATCAAAGATTCCGGCCAAAGATTCGTGGCCTTTTTTGCAAAAATGAAATTTCTGAACATGAAAAGTGTGGAGAAAAGGGCCTAATTCCCAAAAAAGACAAAGAACCCGGCTCTAGGTCCGATCTCCCAATCTTATCCTGAACTTTTCTGTTTATCTAGAAAAAAAAAACCTGATTTTTATTTAATTTTCAAATCCAATCCTATTAACTCTCTGCCAAAAAACTCACTGCCGATTTCTCGTGGATTATGAACATCTACACGAAGGTGGGCCCTTTTTTTTTTTCCGGGCGATTGCCGATTGATTTGTTTGGCCCAAAATCGGCTAGTTTGTCAGCCTCCTCTTTTTATCTCTTTTTTGACTTTGCCAAATTGAGATCATCGAAGACAAAAAGAAAGGCAGAGGTCTTCGTCAATTGATGGGGGACTGATTGGCAAAAGCTCGGAAGAAGAAGCCAAATTGCCCACGATTCCCACCGCGGAAGGCTCAAAATTCTGCATTTTTAGACTTTTTTTATATTTTGACTTCGACATTAAATCCGTCCTTTTCTTTTTAAATTCTTTACCACTGCTCTCCACTCAATGACATACCGATTTAATAACGCATTTATAAATGGTTAGAGTTCAAAAATGAAGATAATTAACAATTTCGCCCGATGACGCTTCCGATGGCTTTCGTTGTGCGATTATATGCGATGGAGGTGCATCCGCGAGAACAAACCCACACACGATGTACTGGAGAAAATTTTCTATTTTTGTGTGACGACTCCATGAAAATGTGCAAGTTCCGTGGGGGAGGTCACAACCTTCGTAGCACGAAATGAACGGCTGGGATCTCGCCACTTGTCAGCGCCTCGTTTTTGTTTTCTTGCGGCTGCCGTTAATGTTCTGGAACGTCAACGGTCTTCCCCCCCCCCCCCCCAACAACTTCCCAACGTCCTCCCTAGCCTGGCATTGACGATAGTGTCTCATTTTGCATTTCCATCCTCGCTTTTTTCGTTCTTGCGTTTTTACCCACCCTTCTCAAATTTCTTCAATTTAAGCCCGAAAAGGGACATTCGGACTCTCGGACTCCTTTTAAGTTATCGCTATCACAAATTACTTCTCATTTATTTAAAATACGTGAAAAGCTCACTTGATTCGAACTTCAGTCACACGAGGTATTGGAAAATCCAGCCTACCATTGACGATAATGTCCCATTTTGCATTTCCGTTCTCACTTTTCAGTTCTTGCATTTTTGCCCACCCTTCTCAAATTTCCTCAATTTAAGCGCAAAAAAGGACATTTGGACTCCGTTTAAATTATTGCCATCACACATTACTTCTCACTTTTAAAAATTGCTTGGAAAGCTCACTTTATTCAAATTTCAGTCACATGAGGTCTTAAAAAATCTGGCCTATCATTGACGATAATGTCCCATTTTGCATTTCCATCCTCACTTTTCCCTCTTGCATTTTTGCCCACCCTTCTCAAATTTCTTCAATTTAAGTACAAAAAAGGGATCTTCGGACTCCTTTTAAGTTATTGCCATCACACATTACTTCTCATTTTTTTTAAAGTATTGAAAAGCTTGCTTGATTCGAACTTTAGTCAAGCAAGGTCTGGGAAAATCAAGCTCTACCTAAGTTATGGGTGATCCGTTCCTAATTTAACTTCTAAAATTGGGAACATTTAGGGAGCAAGGATTAGATTGGTTGGTCCTACGATCAAGAATCAAACTAGTCCAATGGAATCGGTCACTATTTTCTTTCATATTCCCATTTGGAGATTTTATTGTTCTAAGCCTTGGACAAATTCAAAACTCGAGACAAATCTATGCTTCTATCAAGATATCTTATTATCCAATGACAAGCTCATATTTCTTCGAAAATAATAAACTAAACCCACTAATTTTTTTGAAAAAAAAAACATATATATATAGAATCGGTCATCAGAAATTGAACAACTCGACACCAATTTTACTTATAGGAATTGAGAATCAAACGGAATCGACCAATTCGATTTGATCAGAGCCAGTTCGGTTTGATCAGAGCGATTCCCCATGTGGACGGTCCTTTGCTTCACTCCTACCGTTGCTGACCTTCGCAATCGCCCCCACTCACGCGGTGCGGATGTAGGGAACGGGGAGCGTCAATTGTGGGGGGGTGAGAAATGGGAAGTCCCGCGAAGATGGAGGGCCAAAGTGCAAAAAGCCGGGATTTCTTTTTAAATTCGAGCCGTTGAAATCACTCGTGTGGAAATGGGGAACTGTCGTGGTGGGGTCCCGTCTCCTTCAACCTTCCCTCGCACCAAACAATCGAGTTCCCATCTCTCTCTCTTTTCTACACCTGAGAAGGACCTTTGACTGAAATGGCAACATTGGCAGGTTATATACCCATCTCTCTCTCTCTCTCTCTCTCTCTCTCTCTCTCCCTCTCCCCCTCTCCCTCCCTCCCTCCCTCCCTTAGCCCCTACCCTCCCGATCCATGCCGCCGCCGCCGCCGCCGCGCGCCCCGTGGCGCCGCCTTCATGGCCGCGCTCGCCGCGCTGGCGGTGGTCCTGGCCTCGCTGCCGCCGGGCTGCCGCGGGTTCGGGACGTTCGGGTTCGACGTCCACCACCGGTTCTCGGATCCCGTGAAGGGAGTGCTCGGGGTGGATCGGTTGCCCGAGAAGGGGAGCCTGGAGTACTACCAGGTCATGGCCCTCCGCGACCGCGCCGTCCACGGCCGCCGGCTCGCCTCGGCGGCGTCGTCTTCCGGTAATCAGACGGTGCTGACTTACTCCAGCGGCAACGAGACGGTTCTGTTGCCTTCGCTTGGATAGTACGTGTTGCGTTCTCTCTCTCTCTCTCTCTCTCTCTCTTCGCTCGCCTTCTCTTGGATAGTACGATTGCTCTTCTGGAGATATTTGCGGTTCGAATTACTCGGAATTCGCTAGTCAAGTGAAGATACATGAAGGAGGCATCGGATTTTTCCGGCTCCACTTTCGCCAGCTTCGCTGTGTGTGATTTACGGAAGTTGTGCACAGCTCGATCATTCAATCGCCGCGTATAAGGCTGATCAACTCAATCTGTTTTCTTGTGTGCATAATCTGGGATTGCTTTCCTTTTCCAGCTGTGGCTCGTTTCTTGTTCATTTATTATTCTGCCGTACCCTGTGCCAGCTGAATTTGTCCTTATTCTTTTTCTTTTTTTTTTAATTATTTCGGCTTTGAAGCGGAATTTCCCCTGAATTATTCTTATTTGGATACTTCACAGTGTCTTCTGTTTATTGACAACCAAACAAGGCACAATCTTTGAAGTTTTGCTCGAGTGGATCGACGAAATTTGATAAAGTGCTACTTTTTGTTTCTTGGCCTTTCAGTTTGCACTATGCCAATGTTTCGGTCGGGACCCCGAGTTTATCCTATTTGGTGGCTCTAGACACCGGCAGTGATTTGTTCTGGTTACCCTGTGACTGCAAGAGTTGCATACGAGGCATACAGACATCATCTGGAAAGGTATCCTTCTGGATAGGAATGCTCTGTCTCTGTCGCTTATTACAAAAGTCCAAGCTTAATGTGCTATCTGGGGCGTGTGCATTAGTGTAGTTCCAGTAACTCCGGATGCAATGCATGGACTAGTGTCGTGGAGAAGTTGATGTGGTGGATAATTGTTGACATCTTGAGCTGTTGGTTGACAAGTTTAAATGTGAGAGAGTAATATGGATAGAAGTTTATATGCAACTTACCATGATTATCATGATACTTGTATATGATAGAGTTTGACGTGGGTGTGTGCATGAAGAAATTAGGCATGATCATGCCATTTAATCATCTGACATCCCGTTTGAGCATCAAGGCAGGGTCTTAGAGGTTGAAAAACCATATTGTTTTTTAATTTTGGTCAGAAATAGGAAACCATATTGTCGATGGTGCCCTTATGTGTGTGATTACGACAAAATGGGCGAGACAAGAAACTAAACCATTTTGACGGAGGAAAAAACTGAAAATTGTACAATATTTCAACATTTATATCTACATCCATTATGTTCAAGTGTATCCGTGAGATCTTGTTATTTTCCCTTTGTTATGACATGAAAAATTTAGCCACTTCTGGAAAGACTTTCTCACAAATGGAAGGAAGAGACAGGAAAAAGAATTAAAGTTAGCCTGTCTATGTTGTGTCCTTTGTCTAAGAGAGATCACTAGAATTAACAGGTTGCTCTCCTTACTCTTCTTGTCAACCAGAAAATAGATTTCAACATTTACAGCCCTAATGCATCATCAACAAGTGCAGAAGTACCCTGCAACAGTACAACATGCAGACAAAAGCCGCAATGCTCTTCAGCTCTTAGCAGTTGTGACTATCAGATTATTTATCTTTCTAATGGTACCTCATCTACTGGGATTTTGGTGGAAGACGTATTGCATTTGACAACAGACAACGATCAATCAAAGGCTGTTGATGCTAAAATCACATTTGGGTAGGTAGACTGTCTTCCAGCACTGTTTGAGCAAATTAGGGGAACCAACTCAGGAATTTTTTGTTGGTATGATTACAGAATAAAAGAAATGCTCAACTTGCCCTTGTTGGTGAGCTAGGTTTTATAGGACGGACTGTGAACATTGACATTTTTTAACTGTCCGGATCAGTGAAGTTGTTGCTTTTGCTTTGGATCTATTTAAGCCAAAAATTGTGGAGAAGTTTAAAGAATTTAACTGTTGGTTTAGCATTACTTTTTCATGCTTTCACTAGGTTCCCAGTAGTCAGAAGTTCAGTGGCTGATGTCTGAGCTAGGTATGCTTGTTTTTGCAGTTGTGGTCAGATTCAAACTGGTTCTTTCTTAGATGGTGCTGCGCCAAATGGTCTCTTTGGGCTTGGCATGAATAACATATCTGTTCCTAGCATTTTGGCTGAAGATGGGTTTACTTCAAATTCTTTTTCAATGTGCTTTGGAGCTGATGGTATTGGAAGAATTAGTTTTGGAGACAAAGGCAGCTCAGACCAAGGAGAGACACCATTTAACCTTGCGGAATCACGGTAAGCTTCTCTGTGGGACGAAAAGTTATCTTGTTGGATTGCCTAGATTTATGTTGCCAACTCATGGCATGGGGTTGCAGCATTTCTCTTCTATCCTTTCTTGGCCAGTTCTAATGATTCCTCTTGCTGAAACTTTTACCAGCCCAACTTACAACATTACCCTTACTCAAATAAATGTGGGAGGAACTGCTCAAGATGTCGAATTTAGTGCAATTTTTGACTCTGGTACCTCCTTCACATATTTGAACGACCCGGCTTACACGTTCATTGGGGAGACTGTAAGTTCTTCACTGCTCTGTTTCAGACTACCATATGGACATACCTACCTCTCTTCAGCATGTTTACAGAGTACTTGTTTTGTGCAGTTCAATTCCAAGGCCCAAGAAAAGCGACATTCTTCGGACTCCGATATCCCATTTGAATACTGTTATGATCTGAGGTTAGCGCATCTATGGACAGACTCGTATACAATGAATTTCTTTCCTTGTAATGCTGAACTTGAATCTATGTGCAGCCCAAACCAGAGTAGCTTCGAAACCGCAACATTGAATTTGACCATGAAGGGTGGAGATCAGTTCTATGTCACCAGTCCCATAGAAATAATATCTCAGGTCCTTTCAAAAGTTAAATTGTCACATTTCCTCTCTATTTGTGTATGTTCCTTCCTGTAAAATACATGCTCACTAGTTTTTTCTTCTTTTTTTTTTCAGGGCTCCTCCTACGTATATTGTCTTGCCTTAGTCAAAAGTGGAGATGTAAATATAATCGGACGTGAGTATCTACTCATCAGAAATATTTGTCTTGCTTATTTCCAAGAAAAGTTGTCCCCCTCTTCTAGTTCTCTATGTTACTCAGAGTGCATACTTGTGGTCATTC
Source organism: Eucalyptus polyanthemos subsp. polyanthemos (assembly GCA_017140185.1). Classification (NCBI taxonomy): domain Eukaryota; kingdom Viridiplantae; phylum Streptophyta; class Magnoliopsida; order Myrtales; family Myrtaceae; genus Eucalyptus; species Eucalyptus polyanthemos. The sequence goes on along the minus strand of CM029466.1, from coordinate 35,580,337 downwards.
TGCTTTGCGCAGTCAGTTTTCACCCTTCACCCTCCTGCGGATTTGCCCTTTTTTTATGCTAACAGGTCAAAGAATTCATTGCAGATTTGTCTTTCATATCATGGTAACTATTGCGAGGATAAGCTGGATACTAATTACAGATAAAACCTGTTCTGTATTAAGTTCTTCCCTGTAGCAAATAAAATCAATGCTACATTAAGCTCTTTCCTGTGGAATAACCAACATGTTTGCTGCGTGCACAGAAGAACAGCTGCAACCCCACCCTGTTTTTCTAGGAACGTTTAGTCCAACTCTAAAATCTAGATGAAAACAAGGTTTGGCATGGCAATCACGGTGTGGCTGCTTCTTCCTGGTGTTGATCCTTTTTCCTTGGAACTGATATGATTGGAACTTGTGAAACATTAATTTTTAGGACTCAGATTTATTGCTCCCACTACTTGTCTATGCTGTCATTAAGAATTCATCTTCTGTTTTTCACTCTCTTTTTTTTTTTTTTTTTTGAGGACTCAGATTTATTGCTCCCACTACTTATCTATGCTGTCATTAAGTATTCATCTTTCCTTTTTTCCCTCTTTTTTTTTTTTTTTTTTGTCAGAGAACTTCATGATGGGTTATCGCATAGTTTTCGATCGAGAGAGAATGGTGCTTGGCTGGAAGTCATCCAACTGTGAGTAGAATACAAGCTGTGCTGGATTTGCTTGCTGTCAGTCGTCAGAGTGCTTACATTGTATTTTCATTTCGCAGGCTATGATGCAAGAGATTCCAGCACGTTACCGATCAGCCCAACAATCCCTCCCGCCATGGCCGTCAATCCACAGGATACTTTAGGCGGTGGGAATAATTCTGTAGCAGGCACTCCATCCTCTATGTCGAACCGTTCTCGACATCTGATTCCTTTTATCTATACACTCGTGATGATTCTTTTCCCAATTATAGCCATTGTTTGATCAATTTTCCCCATCCCGGGTCCTTCTCATCCTATGTATCATGTATATCGATAGTAGACATTTGTTTAGGTAATACGTCATTATTGAGAGAGATACATGCGCTCCCTATGGGGTTCATTGGCATACTTATGAGGGACATCCCACTGCAAGTATTTCTTGCTTGCTCATTATACGACATCACATATGTTTGAAGCCTTTTTCCTCGTGTTGGCAATTAGGCCTGTCAAAATGGATCTTAAACCCATCAAAATAGATTTAAATGGGTCGTGGGTCACTTCAATTTTGTAGAGCATTCTTCATATGGGTTTAAAATTTGAAAGGGTAAAATAAATTGGTGTGAATGGGTTGAGTTTATGACCCATTTTCAACCGAACGCTTACACACACACTCTCCCTCTTCAGTCTCACAATATTTTTTTTTTTTAAATTCGAATTACAATTATAAGTATAAATTTTTTTTCTTATTTCCTTTTCTTTCTTTCTTTCTTTTTTCTTGTTCCATCGACTGGCCAAGCAAGGTCAAGCTCGTTGGTGGCTGGTGGTTGGCAACTAGCTGAAGAAGAAGAAAAAAATAATAATAAAATATAAAATAATTTTAAAAGCAATTTTAAAAAATAAAAAAATGATTTTAAAAATAATAATAATAATAAATTTATTTATTTACAAACATAAAAAATATTGTTATTTTATTGGAAAATATTTCTAAGAAACAAATAGAACCCCAATTATTTTTAAAAAATTATAAAAATTTCCACTAAATTTGAATTGCATGAAAATATTTTAGCAATAGTGGTTTAAAAAAAAAAATCATAACAAACAAGATATGCTAAAATTTGGTTAAATAGATTGAATCGGGTATAAGTTGAGTATGGGTCGGATCAAATATGATCAATAAATTTGCATTATGGTGAATGGACCGTAAATGAATTAAATAGATCAATTTGGATCAAATCAAAATAAGATCTGACTCAACTCATCCATTTAATAGGTCTACTAACAACCTACATCATGACTTTAATTTTTCTCCAAGTATCCCAATGCATTAGACGACAAGATGAAAACATTCACGAGTCGTGTCAATCTATTGGAATGATGTCTTACAATGGGGAGAAGACCTCGTACCAAGAGCCAAATGCCGACACTCTGCCAGGGAGCCCTGAATTCTCCAGAGAATGCCCAACAGACCAATTTATAACGGTAACCCCACTAGATCAAAAGGGATCCGACCGTCATAACTAACAAAGTTGAAACTTGGGAATTAAGCTTTTATCAAAGCTATCGCACCCTTGATATGCCCATCCTAACCACCTCAGAACAGAAAACCATTTTCTATTCAGTAGATCCCATGGTGAAAGACACAATTTCGAATGGCCCAGCCACCAGAAGAAGAAGAAGAAGAAGAAGAAAAAGATGAAGTATCCCAAGAGCTTATTAGATTGCATATGACTCCTAGTTTAAGTATATGATGGTCACAGCTTCATTAATCATCGATCAGAAGAGATTTGCCCGTCCAGTCCAGAATATACATGCAGACCATCCTTCAATGTCCCTTCTACGGAGTGGCTCAATGTTTGCGGAAAGTTAATCGGGCTCTTTGACCGAGATCTTATTAACCCGAGCCCACCAAGTACCAAAAACCATCATAAACTTCATGTTAAAGAAAGGTAAGTTAATGGCATATCGTTGTCACCACTCTTATCTGAACTTTATGTGAGGAAAATGTGCTCGGCAGACGTATAATTGGGAGTGCTGCCCAAACGTGTGGAACCTCTTGTAGTCCCAAGGTTGCTTCAAGATCACTACTTCATTATCAATTGCTCAACGCACCCACTTTAGGTGGCCACCGTCGTATCGCTATCTGTAGTTTCAACTAAATCTTCCTTTTTCGGACTATTTATATCCATTCGATGTGCAAATTACCTTCAAAGCCTGACAGAACTTGGTGAAGTTAGGAAGTATCCTAGCCATGGCCATCGGTGTTGCACTCTTCAGCTCGCTTCTTGTACTTTCATTTGTCTTTCCAATCTCTTCACTAAGTTCCAATTACTACGACAAGACCTGTCCCAATGCTGAGTTGATCGTTGCAAATGCTGTCAAGAATGCGGCAATGAAGGACAAAACCGTTCCGGCTGCTCTCCTGCGGATGCATTTTCATGACTGTTTCATAAGGGTAAGCAAACGTGTCTGATAGTTCTCCATCTGTTTCAGAGTTCTTACACAAAGCTTCCTTAGTTATCAGAACTCAACAGATAGTTCTCTATCTGTTTCAGGGTTGCGATGCGTCGGTGCTTTTAAACTCCAAAGGAAGCAACAAAGCGGAGAAGGATGGGCCTCCTAATGTCTCTCTGCACGCATTTTTTGTAATCGACAATGCCAAAAAGGAGTTGGAAGCTTCTTGCCCCGGCGTGGTTTCATGTGCGGACATCTTGGCACTAGCTGCTAGAGATTCCGTCGTACTGGTAAAATCTCTCCTCATCCACTTTGTTACGTGTATATCCCGATTCTTCACGACCAACCAATCACCCCAGCATAGCTTGTCACTGAGATTGTCCTGAAAATCCACCCTAAACAGTCTGAAACATAAACGCTGATGTCTTGGAAAACATCTTAGGGCTAAGTGTAGGGTTACCGTCTAATCCTGAGCTTCCTGCGCAATGTCCTGGACAGTCTTCACGCAGGTCTCTATCCTGGAAAATAGTAGAGAAACCAGACAGGACGGTGTTAAGCTACCGACTCTTGGGAATGTCTGCTTGCACCGCAAGAATTTGGATAGATACATATTCACTCAATATGTGCATAAATAGGTTTAAACAGGACCAAACGGAAGTCGGCCTACTGGAAGCTAAATCAATGCCCACTGAACAAATCCCTTCTTCCCCTAGTAGCAATTTTAGCCATAATTTCTCGACTAGAAGGTTCCCTTGTGCACAGCATATTGCGTATCTCACTGTGATTTTCTTTCATTTCTGATGCGAAAAAAAGTCCGGAGGTCCGACTTGGGATGTGCCCAAGGGAAGGAAGGATGGAAGAACATCAAAAGCCAGCGAGACGACACAACTCCCAGCACCACTTTTCAACATTTCTCAGCTCCAGCAGAGCTTCTCCCAGAGAGGCCTCTCTATGGAAGATCTCGTCGCTCTTTCGGGTATAACAAATAATCAAACGGACCAATATATGACGGTGTTTTGTCGAGAAATTCACTCTGCCAGATTCATTCATTTCTTTTGGTTTTTCACCTGTGCTGATCCTGATCTCAACTTCTATCCCTCCCCTTGTAGGAGGCCACACAGTAGGATTTTCCCACTGCTCCTCCTTCGCAGGCAGGATCCGCAACTTCAACACCACGCACGACATTGACCCATCGATGCACCCATCCCTGGCAGCGAGCCTAAGAGGCGTGTGCCTGAGCAAGAACAGGCCAAAAAACGCAGGGACCACCATGGACCCTTCCTCGACCACCTTCGACAACACGTACTACAGGCTGATCCTCCAGGGGAAGGGCCTGTTCTCTTCGGACCAGGCCCTCCTGGCAGTGCCCAAGACGAAGGGTCTGGTCGAGAAGTTCGCAGGCTCGCACAAGGAATTCACGGATGCATTCGTCAAGTCCATGATCAAGATGAGCAGCATCACAGGCGGAGGGGAAGTTAGGAAGGACTGCAGGGTAGTCAATTAAGGGTTTCGGATCATCTGCTGCATGATCTGGATAATCATATTTTTCTGTTCAGATTAAGGTGAAAAGCCAGCTTAAGCATATGTATAAGATTTGTTGGAAATATACGCCTGAAGACTAAAGGGCCTAAAGTTCAAACGGAAGTGGAGAGTATGTCTTATAGAAGATGAACTGGATTTTACGAAAACTTAGCTATATGGGTTATGCTAATTGAGATCGTTACTTGGGATTGGTATGAAATATAAAAATTCTTAATTAGTTTGATATGGATTGGCTAGTGTGAATCGAGGAAAGCTCAGCCTGTGATGAGAGGGCATGCGGCCTAAGACTTAATAAATGATGCTCAAGTCTACCTTCTTACCTTGATGCACAAATATCCCAACATAAGGAATCTTTACTAAACATGAGGAGTGGTCTCATTGAATCATTTATACAGAAGGCAATAAAGAAAAAGTACTTGAGATTCTCGTCCACATCAATAATTGATTCTGACTTCAAAGATTGGACTTATGTTTCAATTAAAGAGGGTCATGGATAGAACAAGTTCAAAATCACAATCAATTTATTTTTCAAATCCAACTGCAACTGCATAAGCCCTTCCCACATGCCATAAATGACCTATGAATAGAAAGAATCCTAGAACATAATGAAAGGTAGCTAACTAACTTATGGGAGAGACATAATTGACTATATTGATCTTGATAGTGATACCATCCATGGAATTAAAGAATCTAGAGGAGTATGAGTGATATATTATGCAGATTCTAGATCAAGTGCATAAATTTCTTTTTCTCCATTGTTATGTCCTAGGTTTTAGCTATGAAGATTTTTGGGTGCTGTTTTCGAAAGTCACAAGTGACACGTCTGATTTGCGGTTCATGGCAAGTTTCCCGTCTTTGTTATGGCCAAACAGAGCTGCTGAGAGAGAGTACAAGCTACAGGATGATGGGAATGGACTAGCAAGCAAGAGAAAATATTGGCTGCAGCTCTCACTCTAGCGTGGCTTCCTCCGAGTCCATTCACCGGGTGACACGTGTCTGCCCGGTAGCCATGCTAGAGTCAAAGCTCATCGCGGTTATTTTCGAAAATGAGTGGAGAAACACTCAAAATACAGTCCTTTCATCCACATCAAGTCCTGCATTGAATCTAACATGATATTTTCTTCTCTTTTTTTGAGGCTGTTTGAACAACGTTTTAAAAAATTGTTCAAAAATTTGTTCCCGAAACAATTTTTAAACGCATTTAGTAATCGCACAAAATTTATATTCCTAGAAATAAAAAAAGAACATAAACATGTTTGGTAAACTTACATAATTTTTTTGTTTCTTTTAATTTTTTTAATCTTTTAATTTTCTTTTTTCTTTTTTTCTTTTTTTTTCTTTCTTCCTTTTGGCCGGTCGCCGGCCCTTAGTCATGGCTAGTGACCGGCCGATGAGGGCCAATGGCCTCGCCCAGTCACAGCGAGGCTTGACCTTGCCAAGCCACCACCGTTGGACAACGTCGACCTAGCGGTGGCCCGGTGAGGCTTGGCCTCTCCGGGGCCGACGACGCCTAGCAAAGGTCGCCAACCATGGCCGAGGCCGACGATCGACCAAAGAAAAAAAAGAAGAAAAAAAGAAAAAAAAATGTTTTTTGGAATTGTTTCCTGGAACAAGAAATAAGATTTTTCAACTTCTTGTTTCTGTTCCAAATTTATTCCTAAAAAACAAAAAAAAAAAATAGATTTTTTATTCTCGGGAAAAAAGTATAAACAAAATAGCGTTTCTATTCTTTTTTTTATTTCTCGAAAATAAAAATTCGTTTATGGGAACAAAAACGTATTCAAACAAATAGCCAATTACTTTTCTAGAATGGTCCATTCCAAAAATTTAAACCCAATTATGTCACTGCTTACCTCAGTAATGCCTGAATAAGACAGCATCCCCGTTTCGCGTGCAATGTCCAGCGCAGATCATGTCAACAAATGCTCCCCTTATCATCGTCAACGATGATCTATGGTTAAACACTTTCGTCCACGATCAAAATCCTCGCCATTAGTTTATTTTCGTACGCGATACCTACGGTCCAGTTTCGGAAAAAGTTCTCCGAATTGCTGATGCCCCCACAAACCATCGCACCCTAGAAACACTAAATTAAAGCATGCTTATAGCAAACGCTGGATTTTCAAGTGCAAGCCATATCAAAGGAGAAAATCCAGCATCTCCTTTTTCTTAATAATTTTTTGGCCAGAAAAAAAATCCAATATTTTTAAAAATAAGAAAGTTTAGTTCTTAAATTGGGTACCCTAAAAAAATCTTATTAACCTTATCTTTCTAGAAAAATAATCTTGTCGAGGATTGTCAAATCTTCCCGCTGAGTTATTTAACTCTTATAGTGGTGGGCTTCTTCCAACCTCAGATTTCTCCCTCAATGTCAGGAAGGTGCAAACAGCTCATCGATGCGTGACTCTAGATTCACTTTTTACCGTCGATCACATTAACGTTGATATAATCGAAATTAGCTTTTATAATTATCACGAAAGCTCGTTTGCAAAAATACGGTGAAAATTTCCCATTCAATTTTGAAATTATTGTAACAATACCAATTTAGTAATATGTCAATTATGTTCTAAACTTTTTAATTTTGTTTAATTTGGTCCTAAATTTTTATACCAAATTCCAACATAGTCCTTAAAACAAATTTTCACACTATTATGTCGGTGATTTTTTGTGAGAACTTTTCAGAATGAATACATTGGAACTTTCCGCAAAGTTTTAGAATTAAATTGGCAAAATTGAGTAATTGACGATCAAAAATGTATCCGCATAATAGGTTGAGGATTAATTAGACTATTTTTTCAAGGTCACATATATAATTAACTTGAGATTAGTGGGGTTACATTGAATTATTTCGATTACTATAGAGGCATTTTTTTTCTTTTTCCTTTATCTTATTTTTTTTAGGCGGGTTCGATTCGAACCATGCCGCACGACTACTAATGCTCACTATTAGTGAGTCAAGTCATCCTTAAGTCCCACGATAGGATTTCACTTTACTAAAAAGTAGTTCTATCAATTTATTTCTTAACTCAATTTTGAGACAATCCAAATCCAATCCGATTCAACCTATCCGTTTGACGGGCCAATATGAAAAGTATAGATGTACTAATTTGAATATACGGGACATCATAAGAATTCGCATTCCTAGCTTCGCATTTTCGAGGGAATTGCACTGTAACTTCAATAATTGACATTTAGAGTTTCCATCTCTTCTTAGAATTTATGTTATTATTTTTTTCAGCACCTTTGTGTTTCGTGATGGGCGAAAAAACAAAACAAAAGAACGTGTAGGAACGAAACACCTAGGAATTTCAGCGACAATTTCGCTGCCCAATCGAATCGCAGCTTTTGGCTCTTGGCCCGTCGACTGGATCGTATCCCCGGGGTCTCGGTCAACAGCAATTTTCGCCAAAGTCCCTTTCACACACGTGGTCTAAGTCTACACGCAATTGAACCCAATTCATATCCTCAACATCACACCCCCACCACCACCACCACCACCACCAGTGTCTTAATTGCTAATCATGTGATTAGAGGTTGCATAATCCCCATTATAATCAAAGTCAAAAAAGCTCCTCTAATCTCCACAACACGAGATTAGGCCATCCGAGAATGTGCAACCTTTATCTTAAATCATTGATCACAATGATGGTCGGCGCAAACACGAACTTCAGAAAGCCATTTTTTCATAATGGTCTTGACCCTTCAAACGAACCCAAGGCTGCCCATAAGTTTGGCATAAGATGATGATGGCGATGAGATCATGGTATGTGATATTGCCTAGTTACTATGCACCTCACTAGGGTCAAATAAATTTAGATAGATGTTCTACCACCCTTACAGATATGTAAGTATGAATTTGGAAAAAAAAATAGAAAATAAGTAGTACCCAAAAAGATAAGGTTTAATTTAGGGAAAGAATGTTCTAGAACTAGTTCTACTCTAAAAATAAAATTTAAATATGATTTTTTAACAAGTGAAAAATTTTGAGATGATATAGTTATTATATTGATATTTTTAAATTATATAAAAATATCAATTTTATTACGATATATAGTTATGATCATTTTGACAATCGGTATGAATTTTTTTAAATAGTCACCCTAAAAGTTTGAGATTCACGATCTCTTTTATATATGTGTGTAGCACATATTACAAGAATAATTTTCTAAAATTGAATCCTTCAATTTACATAAGACAACGTTTGGTTCGCCAAGTTTTTCAAGCGGCAAAAATAAAACTTCCTGAAAATAATAGTGATAAATTTATGATGTGTTTACTTCGTGAAAAAGTAATAATAATAATTTTTTTTATCTTCTATATTGCTTAAACAATGAATTAATAGGGTATGCTAATATTAATAGCAACAACCTATACCTAAACGGTTTGGTTGATATAAAAAAAAAAACATTTCAGTAAATTCATTAAAAAAATAATTTAACATCCGATACTTATACCGGCTTAAATATCTGAATCAAAGTATACGCTTCTTAAAATTACACGGTAGTGATCTTCCGTCCAGCATTTAAATAGACATCGCCCGTTTGAGGAAGGATATCCATCGGATATTGAAACTATATAATTTTTCAAAGAAAAAATCCATTCAAATTTCACCTCACATAGATTTGTTTCTAGATTTGTTCAATCTATCAAAATTCTATATCTTCATCGTTGATATATGCAAACTATATAACATGAAATATATATATATGTGTGTGTGTCTGGATTTTGAAAAGTTTAAAAAAGAATGTTTGCGTCAAAATCCTGAACCAGGCTGACTCGGAATCGGACTCGGACAGAGAGTCGCCATCCTCGTCCTACGAACGTTGTCGCAGTTCATATAAAACCCGACCCGGCCCCGCTGTACTCTCCTCTACCTCCTCGTCGCCTTCTCTCCGTCGTCGTCGTCGTCGTCGCCCTTCTCTCTCCCTCCCTCTCTCTCTCTCTCTCTCTCTCTCTCTTCCCGCAAGAGTGATCGCTCCTGCTCCAGCCGCCGATGGCCGCGATCGCGCCACCGTCCCCCTCGCCGTCCCCCGCGGCGGAGCCGGAGAGATCGGGCGGCAATGCCGGGGGCGCCCCGGCGCGGAGCGAGCCGGCTGGCGGGGAGGCCGCAGGCAGCCTGCTCGGGCCGGGCGCGCGGCCCGTCCTCCCGGAGCCCGCTAGGGCTTCCGCTTCTTCCCCGCCGAAGTCATCGCCGGAGCCCCACGCCGAGGAGTTAGCTGGTGCGTTGTCGGGACTGTCCGTGTCGAAGGTGATTCCTTTTTCTTTTCTTCTTCTTTTTGGGCTTTCCGATTGTCTTTTTCGCTGCTCTGTTTGGTTACCGTAGGACAAGTTTTCGTATTAATCTGGACGTGATGGCGATCTTCTTTTTGCTACTGGATTACTACTGGAGAGTGTAGGAGCATGATGCGATGTATTGGATTTCTGCCGTGTGTTCGTTTAGATATATATGCTTCTGGAATTCTAGATCTTGTACGTCTTAAAATAGAGCATGGGTGAATGCACATAATTGATTTGAATGCATAGAAGCAGATTAATGGGGAGTCGCGGTGGATGGGAAAAGGTACAGTTTTTCCCCCTACCCTTTTCTTGAACTGCTTAAACATAAGTATAACCAAAGTCACAAACCTTTTCTGAATTGTCTGGTAAATTTGCTGGGAGCGGGGGGTGAGAGAGAGATGGAGGTAGAGTGTTGTTTCGTCTTGATTATAGGAATGTATAATTATGGAAACAAATTTCTATGTGTATGGCGGTGATGGAATCCATTCTTTACGAAACAGACAGACATAATTACAGTTTATGTGGTCCGGGATTATTATCTTTTTTCTGTCTCTGGTTTTGTTGATCAGCTGTATCGGTTTATTCAGGTGGGTGTTAGCTTTTGCCATGCTGTATTGTCCAGTTTATTTGAGTTAATATTCTGCTTTTTATGTTATAGGGGACTGAAACCAAGAAAGTCGAGACTCCAAACCACATAATGCCCACACGCCAAAGATCGATGAGGCGCAATGGCCCGTCGCCCAGTGGTGTCGCAACAGGCCCTTTTGACTTTCAGCAAACTGGCCCAGCTTCTAGGAATGGGCATCAGCATCAGCAGCCGCGGAGCTCCTCTTTCAGAAACCGTAGCGGTGGGCAACATATGCGTGCTGCTAGTTTTCACCAGCCAATGTTTAGGCATGACCAACCACGAGGGAATCGAGAGTGGCATCCTCGTCAAGTTGGAGGATTTGATCCCAGGTTCATGAGGCCGGTGCTGCAACTCCCACTCCCTTTCCCTTTTCCTCCTCCTTATCAACCATTAATCCAACCACAGGCATTTCCATTTGGTAACCCCTTAGCTTATCCTGGTAAGCCAAATTAACTGTTTTTGTCCTCTCTTCTAAATCGCTACATGTTTGGTTATTGATATCTTGATAATTTGTCAGAGATGGCACCTCATTTTTTCCCGACCCCACATCCTGATATACAAGCCAGCGGCCCCTTTTCAGCGCCGCCTCCTCCTGTCTATTCTCCATTGCATTTTGAGATATTGAAGCAGATAGAGTATTATTTCAGGTACTTATATTTCTCTCTTTCATCATTCTTGATTGAGCTGTACTTTTCCTTTGAGTTGTTTTAACTCTATTTGTCATTCAATTCGGTTCTTGTAGCAAGGACAATTTAATAAAAGATCTCCACTTTCGGAAGGAATGGGATGAACAGGGCTGGGTCCACATTTCAATAATAGCAGCGTTTAAGAAGGTGAGTTTATTTTGGGATGATTTAATTGATTGCATGGTTCTATACTGCTTTTTTACCTGGTTGTGGTCTTATATTGCTTTTAGATCCAATTCTTTATTTTGGTATATAATGCATTGAGAAGCAACATGTTAATCATGTTGCTCTGTTATGGGTTTTCTGCAATTTTTTGGGTTTACAGACTTCCGGTTTTTCGGATTTATGTGTAGGCAGATCATATGAAAACAGAAGTATCTACAAATTTAACAAGAAAAAGAGTGATACCTTTGCGTCTGCACATGTGCTTGAGCATGCATTCTGATATTGTCTGTATCTTTAACCCTTTAGTTAAGTATAATGTCTTTTGGTGAAGAAATTAGTTCTGTCGTACTTTCTAAATACGCATTTGAGGGAACAACTGAGATTGAGAAAAGGAGACCTTCCAATCTTGTCAATCAACTTTTGTCTAGTCAGATTCAGTTACCAGTAGAGCCATCCCATAGAGTTTAAAAATTATTCCCTGACACCAAAGTTGGATTTTTACTCTATGCTCCACCCACATATTCAGTTTTAAAACTCTTTTCTCGCGTTCGGATTCCATTTTACACTCCCACTCTTCACTTAATCTAGGCCACAGGATGTGATAATGTTGTGAAGTCAAGTGCGAAACTGTATCATATTCATGAATGCATGAATATTGCCGGGCTCTTCCACATGACATTCTGTTCCCAATACGTTGAGTCAATAAACAGTATGTTCTGTGCCCTTTTGTACAGGTTTCAAGTATGACAAGAGATATTAATCTTATTTTAGATGCCATTCGAAGTTCAACCATGTTGGAAATACAGGTATAATTCAGTAACTCTATGCATGAGCTGAGTTTAAATTATGTACATTATATATAATCTGTTTCGTTTTTAGATAATTGTGAATTCTTTTTTTATTCGATATTGCTCTTTAGGGCGAAATGGTTAGGAAGCGAGATGACTGGAAGCCATGGATTGTTCCGAAGGACTTCAAAGTCTCCAGTGATACAAGCTCTCCAGTCCAGTAGATATACTGGACATTCACAAAATCATCTCTTGATGATTTGGGCTACTGACCATTGCTGTGCTTGTAACATGCCATATTGTTTCTTGATACTTTTGTGGATAAATCCTCATTGTGTAAAGACTAGCCAGATGGAAGCCAGTTGGGTCGTCCTTGTTAGATCCAAATCACTGTATTTCGGCTGAAAAAGGGAGTGCGCTGTGATGTGAGAGACCTGAGACTGGAAGCTTTTTATTGGTTGGTCTGGCTTGGTATGGGTTCGGGGGAATCTGTTGTGACTGGTAATCAACCTTTTGGAGACAACCTTGCCCGAAGGGTATGGAACAACATCCATTCTTGATAAGCACACAAACAAAGGAAAACTAGAAAAGGAATAACAAGGCTATGTGGATCGATAGCCAATGGAAAGAATAGCTGGTCAAGCTGATAACATGAGGACATGCATCGGGATAATGATTGTGGAAGTTAATGTGTCATATTGGGATTGAGTTTCACATTACTCGATCTTTGGGTGATCTTCGTCTGGTTTGGAGTTGAAGATACAATGCCAAAAGATGCAAGATGGCGAACCCTGGTCGATACATCCTTTTTCATGAGAAAAGGAGGAATGGAACACTTCTAGTTGCTGCTACAACTGGCAACAAAACTTCAATGTCCTTGGATCTGCGGTGCCCTGGGAACTCAAATAACTTTTCATCGTTCCAAGCTTATGATGTACTCATCTTTGCTCCTGTGTGATACTTGCCTGCTGAAAAGTTGTATTTTAATTGCCATGGGAAGTCATGCCTTCCTTTAATGAAATGTTACATGTAATTGAACTTGATTTTGTCATTTTCATGTTTATATACATCATTTATACCGGATGTCGATTAGCTAAAGTTCTAGCTGATGCGAGTTGGAGGATTTTGTTTCCTCGTTTGAAATGTTTCCCTGGAAGATTATCAACACACTTGGTGACTGTTGGTATTGCTGCTCTGAGAATGGTGCAACATACAGTGATGAATTCTCTGTCAGAACTAAATGTTTTTTTATTGAGAGACAAGGTGCCCTTTGCCAATGAGACCTTCAGTCCATAAACCTGAGCAGGATTAAGAGATTCGTTCATGTCATTGCTTAGCGACGAGGTTCAAATTTGCAGCTTAAAAAACTCATTGTTCAGTTTGATTCAGCTAGGAATTACCCTGAATGAAGTGTTCTTGCTTAGTCCAAAATTGTTCTACCAAAATCAAGTGAAGATCATTTTAAATCGGACAAAAAGAAGAATCAAAGCCATCGATCTGTTTGGAATTCAAATTTAGGAAAAATTCATACCTTCCGTGAAAGGAAAAAAAAAATGATCAAACCTTTGTGAATTTTGAAAAGCTTGATTTTTATACATATTCACGATGAGAATGAAAGTATCGTTGCACAACTATATATTTTTCATTTTAACTGTAAATTTTGACTCTAATTTTGGTTTTTTCATCCAATACAAGCTAAAAATCTATTTAAAATGACTTAGACCTCGTTTCTAAAACTTCAAACTGGGAATTTTTATTTCTTATGTTATGTTTGGTTGGAAGGAACGAGCTTCCCATTTACTTTTTTTAACCAAAAATTTATGATAAAAAAAATACATAGACAATATTAATTGTTATTAATTATTAATTAGTAATTATTATGAAACGGGCCTAATATCCTAAAAAACCTCCAATTTTAACTTCAATAAGAAATGTACCTAAACTTTTTTCTGTCTCATGAAAAACTCTAAACTTTAAGTCCAATCTCAATGCTACTCTAAAGTTTTTTTGTCTTGTAAAAAAATTCTGTTCAAAAAAATTCCCGAGTGATCTTACGTGACATTTTCATGTCATTACTCTACTTTTCCTCCAAAATTTCAGATCCAAGAAGCGGTCCTTGGAGATGGATTTTATATTGGCACAAATAACATCTTCTTAGATATGAAATTTAAGTAAAAACTAGGGATGAACAAGAGAAATCAACACCACCGCTTGTGGTGACCCAGTTGGATAAGGCTCCCATGATCTTTTACGAGGAGGAAAGGAGTTCGAATCCTGCTAGCTGCACGGGATCTTAAGTGCGACGTCGGGGTGGTAAGTCCTCCACTAATGTCGCCCTAGGTTTACCCCCGTTACCATAGGCCTGTCGGGTTATCTGTGTTGGTATGGTGCATGGGTTCCTTAGGTCATCAAAATAAAATAAAAATAAAAAGAGAAATCAACCAAATTAGAAATTGCCCGAACTAGACCAAACCAATCAGTATCTAGGTAGTCCAGTTCGCACTTCCGAAAAGCAGAACTAGTGTCCAAACAGTCTAATTCTCAGTTCTAAGAAGTGAACCGGCCGATTATTTGTACTTTTTTTTTTATTTTTTTAAATAAGTGAGATGCTTTACTAATGCAATAGAACCAAAATCTGCCACAAAAAGAATAGCATCAGTCAACCATCAAACATACCATTCCAGCTCCCCCGTTAGAAAGGAAAAGATAATCTCAACCTTCCCCCCTGCCAATAGGTGTTCGGAGTTTCCACCTTCGCACCTGGAAACATCAAGAATCTCGAGTTCTCTTTTCTTCGTGAAAGGGAATGCTTCGGGTATGTAATCTTCTATCAAACCAATCAACTCATCATGACTCGGTATCTCTTCTTCTGAGGTCAAGGGAATGAGGCATGGAATGCGATGGACGCGATAGTGTTTATTGAGCCATCTGTGCAGGCTCACATCGGAGGAGACAGCGAGCCCACTGCTCATTGAAAGTATTCATCGTGATCCAAGGAAACGAATAGGATCCCAAGTGAATGCTCACCAGCAGCATTTACAGTCTCATACAGCTGTTCCAGCTGAGGAATGAAGGCTCTGTAGGGCCTGCACCAATTTGCAGAGAAGAGGATGCAGATTGACTGGTTTTAAAGGGTTGAGAGGGAACCTCATGTGTTGGCTCATATGTGATGGCCCAAAAAAGAAGAGAAAAATATTGCAATCAGCAAGGATGATCCATGACCAAAGTGAAAGGACCAGTTCCACAAGATTGCCCGGGAACTGGTTTGATCCAATCCCGGGTTCTGGAAACTAGGAATCGGCCTCTTCGGTCGAGTTCTCAATTCTTGGATGGGGCCAAACCAGATCAACATCGGATCACTTCTAGTAAAAACTAGAACAATTAAGGTTAGATTTTATCAATAGGTCTTCCTTCCATCTTGTTTGGAATCTTCGATTTTGTACTTGATCTTTAATCTCTCATGATCAAAAAGCTCTACCTTTGGACAATCAAATAACTCGTGTTTTGGAATTTTCCATCACTTCCTTGTCAATGAAAAATGATGAATGAAGGCAAAATTTGTGACTCAAGTAATAATTTATTGTTTTTTACTACACAAAAAAAAAAAAGGAAAAATTAGGATGAAAACGTAAAATGGGATGACCTAAAGTGAATGGCTTCTCTTGGGACTGAAAAAAAGGTTTAAAGTAGAACTGAGCATAAAGTTTGAGGTTTTCATGGGACACAAAATTATAGCATAAAATTAAGATCAAATTGAAAAGGGTTAATGTCCCGAAAACCCCAAATCGATACATCTGTTACAAATTTACCTCAAATTAATTTTATAACTACAAAAAACCTTAAACTAGTATATTTTTGACAAATTTATCCCAAACTAATACACATGTGATAAATTTACCTTTTATTAGTTTCCGTTAAATTTTAAGTTAAATGACACGTGACAATTAATTGATATATCAATTTAGGATTTTATTCTCTCGTTTGTCACAAACTTACAATTTTTGTATTTTTTTTTTGTATTAATCCAATTTAACATGTGGTATATTTGTTACAAACGTACTAATTTGAAATTTTTGGCCGTCGAATAAATTAATCTAGAGTAAATTTATTATAAATATATCAGTTTATGAGTTTTTTTATGGTTAATCAAGGTAAATTTGTTATAAGTATATCAGTTTATGATTTTTCATGGTCAAAAAAATAATTTAGAGTAAATTTATCACAAGTGTATCTAAGGTTTTTCAATGTATTAACCCAACCGAAAATTGAGTTTTGTTTAGGGTATCAGGCCGTTACTTTACCGGGAGCCTTCATCGGACGGTTCACAATACACAACACTTGCCGTCGCACGGTAAATCCGGCCATCGAGGAGCACCAGATCCCCATCTCCGGAGTCTTCGCCGACTTCTCCATGTTGACCGACTATACTATCCTTCTATACCCACGTGGCGCGATCTCATTAGTAGTATAAAAAAGGCACGCAAAGGTGGGAAGTTCAGTTAAAATGACTGAACTGCCCCTACTCCGTTGCTCTCCCGCCACCTAAAAGCCTGCCAAAAACTGACCTCTCCGTTGCTAGTCTTTATGTAGAGAATAACAATTTACTATTAACAATAAAATTTTTTGAAAAAGTAAGTTGCACAATAATTTCTAATTATTTTGCGAAGGCAGTAGCAATATAGCAACCCGGAACGACGCGCCCAAACACGGAGTTGGGTTGGAAGCCCAAGGTTGGGTTCAAGGAGTTGGTGAGGATGATGGTCGACGAGGACATTGAACTGGCTAAGACAGAGAAGGTTCTTGCTGATGCTTGTCTCTTGCTGCTCTATTTTTCAAACCCTGTGCTCTAACGCAAGTAAATATAGGGGTGTGCAACGGGAACCGCCCGAACCGGGAACCAACCAGACTGGACCGAACCGGTCAGTTTTGGGCGGTTCCCATGGTCGGCGGTCCGGTCCCCGGTTCCTAATCTTGGAACTGGTGGCCGTTTGGTCCGGTTCTCGGTTTCAAGGTGGGAACCGGACCGAACCGGATCGATTGACCGAACCAAATTTTTTTATATATAATTTATATACATAGAATTAATAAAACATATAAACATGATAACTTATTGCAACCAAAGTTGCAATTTGAGGTAGCAACCTCTTATGTGGCCAAGAGACCATTAAAACCCCTTTTGTTACTCTTTTATTTATAGAAAAAATCTCCTTGTTAGTTTCGATGTGAGATTAAGACTTGAAGAGATCCCGTGAATCACACAAATGAAGTTTGAATATTTTGCATGTGAAACACGTGTGGTTAGTTTTGTTGAATTGCCCGGGAATCGAATTGGATTGATCGGTCAAGAGTGCGGTCACTCTTTAGTTCTTTAGTGCAAAAAAGTAGAGTCGATTTTTTTGGACCAGACCGGACCGGACCGGAACCGATGGTTGGTCCGGTTCCCGATCCTAGGACCAAATGGTCCGGTCCACGGTTCGCAATTTTGGGAACCGGTGCTCCCAGTCCGGTTCCCGGTTTCAAGGTGGAACCGGACCGAACTGGGAACCGATCACCCCTAAGTAAATATGTTGTTTTTTAATGTTTAAAGGGTTGGGGATGTTCTTGGGATGGGTATTCGCTCTTTACCAGTTCAATGTCTATCTTGTTGGGGAGACCAAAGAGCTCAAATGTCTGCTGGATTTGTTGCAACTTACCCTGTTCATTCGCTTTCGATGAGTGCATTTAGACCTTTTCATCTTCCTCGGTTCGCCTCATCTGAAGTTGCCACCTTCTTGTTCAAGTTTGGATGAGCTTCGGATGAGTCCAAGACTGCGTGTTTACTTTCTTTAGATCTGCTTAAATTCTAGTGAGCTGAGAAAAGCGTTTGTCCGAAAAGTTCCTTTAGGAAGGCCACAAAAAGACATTAAATCTGAGTCCCCAACCTATCTGTCATGGGTGATAATCTGTAAGTACAAGCTTTATTTCCCTCGTTCCTATAAGTACACATTATGTTTTTCTTTGGTTGGAACAATAGGCTATAACTGCACCTTACATGGTGAATTTGAGGAATTTCTTAGTTACTTGTCTTGGCCTTTTCAACTGGTTAGCTTTTCTGGCGAAGAAGTCAAGTCATGGTGAATATTTTAAAAATGGATGTGCTATGGTACTTGAAATGTTTTTGGCCTGGCCTTGATCTATATTTGGTGTAGGGACAGCATAATAAGATGAATGTGTTCTTGTGCTAAATCAATGTGATGCAAACGAGAATGCAAATCCAAAGAAACGCAAGATTAATGATGTTCTGTTGCACCTGTCTTGATGGAGGACCAGAAAACACCAGTTTTAAGTATGAGAGGAGGCCAAAGTACAAAACACAAATAGTTTCGCCAAGTTAAACCAAACGTCTCCACTCTCGTCGAACCATAAAAAACCACCTCCACACAATTCTTGTTTCCAAGCTTTTACCAATGTCGTCCTTTGTCTTCGCAAAGGCTGATTAGCACCTTTACTTCAACAAGGAAGTTGGCTGACCGTTATGTCAGGGTAACTTGTATCTTCTCGATGAAAAGAATGCCGTTAACTACATAAATGAACAAACATGATACAGAGTATTATCCAATCGAGCCTTCCTCGACACCCCAGTGCTCATACCAAGAGAAAAGACATGGTTTGGATGGTTTGAAATTGATTGTTGTGTTCTATAGTTTCGTCTTACGGGGTGATATATAGCATCGGGAGATAATGGAACTTGAAACTGGGCTTAGCTGTGCCTGTGGAAGAGATCCTCATATCAACAGAGAAAAAAGACTTGGTTTGTTTTGTGCTTTTCTATTAATGGAAGAAAATTTCTGGAGAATCCCATCTCACTCTGAAGTTATTAAGCAGTGTCGAGCATTCTACCGAATATTAACAGTGTCCTTCTCTTTTAATTATCCTAAAGAGACAGGATGTCTGAAACGGTTGCGCTTCCTTGTTCTGTTTAGGAGGGGCAAGAAATTTCTTAGATCCCCATTCCTACTTCGGATGAAGGGGGATGGATACATAAGTTGAGAGTCACTTTAAAACGACAGCTCATCGGTACTTTATCAAGAGCTTGACCCATGGGATGTGGACCGGGTGATATGTGCATGAGTTTATACTAAATTTTAATTGTAAGAAATCGGAGTTAAAAATGTGCTCAGTACTTTTTATAAAAGTCGAGACAATTTCTCCCCCTGCTTTTCTTTCTTTAGTTGCCTTTATGAACATTTTCTTCTGGAAAAATATCCTGCAGCGTCCAGTAAAGTAAGTTAGGTTCACATCCCTGGCTTTGCACCGTCAAATGTCTACCTCTACCAAAAAAAAAAAAAAAACCCAAAAATAAGAAAAAGAAAACAGAACTGAAGGAACGAAAAAGACTTTGTGAGAGGTTCTTCCAGAGGAATTGCCATATAATCTACAAGTCGATTTGGGCGAGGCCAGATGCACAAATCTTTGAAGGGAGGAGCGATTCATGCGATTTATGCACTCAAGATCAGCGAGATCATCGAAATGGTTGATACAGACATTGCAGTCACATCGGGTCGATACCCAAATGGAAGCCAGTTTGGGTCATCATCTTTGTTAGATCCAAGTCATCGTAAGTGCGTTGTAATGTGAGAGACCCCAGGTTGTTTCGATTGGTCTGAGTTTGGAAAAATATGTTGTACAGGTAATTTACCTTTTAGAGATAACCTTGCCCGAAGGGTATGGAACATTGATTCTTGTTAAGCACACAAACAAAAGGAAAATTAGAAAAGGAATAATAAGTTTATGAATTGTGGATATAGCTGGTCGAGCTGATAGCATGAGCGATGAGGACGCGCATCAGGATAATGATGGTGGAAGTTAATGTGTTATCGAGTTTTCATCCTTGGTTATTTGTGCTCGATCTTTGGGTTGCTCCAATTTTGAAGCTGAAAATACAATGCCAAAAGATGCAAGATGGCGAGCCTGGTTAATACATGGGATGGAACAGTTCTAGCCGATGCTACAACTAGCGATATGCAGTAACCTGTCAACTTGAATAACTTTCATGGTTCCAACTTTAGCTTATCATTCACTCATCTTTACTCCTGCTTGATACTTGCCTGCGTAGAGGTTGTCTTTTAATTGTCATGGGAAGTCATTCCTTTCCTTTAATGAAATGTTACATGTAATTGAATGGCTTTTGTCAATTTCACGAACGAGGCACTCATCTGTCCAAATTGATGTTTGCCTGCTCCGAATTGATACTTACCTGCTCAGAAGTTGTATCATATTAGAGTCATGCAAAGTCATACTTTTCTTAAATGAATGATTGCTTCCGTCGATTTATGAATGATGGATACTTTTTTCAATTTCTTGAATGATGGGTTGATGAATCTAGCGATTCTTTAGGCTAATAACTCGGCTCATAAGGATCTTTAGAGAATCTCTTAATTGTATTTCACTTGTGAAAAAGATGAATTGTGTTTCACTTGTGAAAAAGATACAAATGAAGGGGATAGATCCATATATATAAGTTCATGGTTAATTGTAGCCATAGATCATTCATTGATCTAACGGTGGAAATTGCATCCCCCATCTATCAAACTACCAGCATTTATTACATAAATGTATAATTATCATATTATCCATCCCTAGAATATTCTAGAATACCCGAGAAAACCTAAGTATGACATTTGGAAAACTCCTACATTTATTAATATGTAGGAATTTGATTGCAATTGATATCACGTGTTAGGAATTTTATATGGTTGATTAATAGGATTGTTTTTGCCTTCAGCCCCCATTAACCCTTCACCCTTAGTGATCTTATTGCTCTACTTTTTCCACCAAGTTTCAAATCCAAGAAACAGTCCTTTGGAGATGGATTTCTATATCAGCCCAATTAACGTCTTCTTGGATACGATATTCTGATAAAAAAACTAGAATGATGAGAATGGCAATGTATTAATTGTTCTTAGAATAATCAAAGTGACATTCCATTAATATGCTCTTAATTTTAAGAGAGTTTTCCTTTCATATCATTTAGGATCTTCGATTGTGCGCTCAATCTTCAATCTTTCATGTTTGGGAGGGCTCCATCCCTCACGGTCTAAAAGTTCACCCTCAAACATTGGAATAACTTGTGCTTGAGAGTATTCCATCTCTCAATTGTCAACGAAAAATTTGTGATTCAAGTGAAAATTTGTTGCTTTTTATGAGACATAAAAATTGGGATTGGATGATAGAATTAAAACATGATCTAAAGTTGCAAATTTTTCATGGGACAAAAAAAAATTGTTTAGAGAATAATTGGAATTGATAAAATTTGGGGTTTTTTATAGGTTCAAAAAATTTCATAGTAAATTCGAGAGTGTTCCATTTCTTGCTATCAAAAAGCTTTTCCTTTGGACACTCAAATAACTCATGTCTGAGAGTTTTTCATCTCTTGGTTGTTAACGAAAAATTTTGAACAAAGGGCTAAGAAAGGCAAATATGTCACTGAAGTAACAATTTATTATTTATTATGAGAAAAAATTAAGTAAATTTAGGATTAGAAGGTAAAATGGGACATGACCTAAAGAGGAGGGTTTTTCATGAGACGGAAAAAAGTTTAAAAAATGATTTGAACTAAACCCAAAGTTTGGGATTTTTATGGGACAAAAGAAATTATATGTTAATATTGAGGGATTAATACCCTAAAAAAACCTCAAACTAGTATACATGTGATAAATTTACCCCAAATTATTTTTTTAACCATGAAAAACTCTAAACCGGTACACCTATGACAAATTTACCCTAACTGAACATAAGAAAATCCTAAACTTGTATATTTATGACAAATTTACCCCAAAAAAATTTATTTGACTGCCAAAAATCCCAAACCGGTACATGTATAACAAATATACCCCATGTTAAATTGAATTTATACCACAAAAAAATCATAAAAATTTTAAATTGTAACAAACAGAGAGTGAAATCCCAAATTTGTAACTATCACGTGTCGTTTAACTTAATAATTTGATAGTAAAATTTAATGGAAACTAACAAAGGTAAATTTGTCACAAGTATATCAATTTAAGGTAAATTTGTCAAAGGTATACCAATTTAGAGCATTTTGTGGTTAAAAAATTAGTTTTGAGTAAAGTTATCATAGATTTTTCGTAACCCTAAAATTAGGAACCACCCGCCGTGGTGGCACCAATGATAGATCCCAATGCATTCCTCCGTGGAGGCCTGGGTTCGAACCCCTGCAATGCATTAACCCTCATTTGTGCGCTTTGCCTGGTGGGACCGCACCTAAAATTTGGATTTTGGGACCGCACCTAAAATTTGGATTTTTCTAGGATATCAGGCCGTTGTTTTATCAGAAGCATTCATCCGACGGTTCACAATGCACCGCCCTTGCCGTCGCACGGTAAATCCGGCCCTCAAGGAGCACCAGATCCCCATCTCCGGAGTCTTCGCCGACTTCTCCATATTGACCGACTCTCCTATCCTTCCGACCCACGTGGCGCGATCTCATTAGTCAGCAAGAAAAAAGGAGCGCAAGGTAGGATGTTCAGTTAAAATGACTGAACTGCCCCTACTCCGTTAATCTCCTCTCCCGCCTCTTATAGATCTCCGAAAAACTTACCAATCTTACCCCATTAAAAAAAAAACCGAGTGCGAAGCCCGCCGCCGCAGCAGCAGCAATGGCGACCCGGAACGACGCGCCCAAAACCCGGATCCGGAGCCATCGTCGAAGCCCCGCCGCCGCAGCACCACCGCAAGGTGGCCCTGATCACCGGCATGACCGGCCAGGATGGGTCGTACCTCGCGGAGTTCTTGCTCGGCAAAGGTTAACGAGGTCGGGCGACTGACCGACCCCATCTACGTCGACCCTACAACGCCCGGATGAAGCTTCACTACGCCAATCTCACCGACGCCCCTCTCTCGGCCGCTGCATCGACACGATCTCCCGCCCAGCCCGACGTGGCGGTCTCCTTCGCCGGCCGACGTCGTCGCCGATGTCGCCCTCCGGCTCCTCGAGGCCGAGCGCGCGCTCACGTCCCTGTTACCGGCCGCGGCCACATCCATTACTGCCAGGCTGGGTCTTCGGAGATGTTCGGGACACGGTCTAGGGCATCTGGGTCCTGGGCGATGAGCGGACAGAACCCGCTGCCGCTGTCTGAGACATCCCCGTTCCTCTACGCCGTGTTCAAGTGCACCGCCTACCGGTACACGATCAACTACCGCGAGGCCCACGGGCTGTTCGCGTGCAACGCGATCCTGTTCTACCACGAGTCCCCGAGGCAGGGCAAGGTGGGGCCGCGGCGCGAGCTGGTCGTGGAGGACTTGGAGTATCTGGAGGACCACCGCGAGTGCGGGTTCGCTGGGGACTACGCGTAGGCGATGTGGTTGATGCTGCAGCACGAAAGACCGGATGGCTACGTGGTCGCGACGGAGGAGTCGCACACGGTGGAGGATTTCTTGGACGAGGCGCTTGAGTATGCAGGGCTGGATTGGGAGCACCATGTGGGATTGGATGAGAGGTACCTCGGGCCGGAGGAGGTCGACTAGGAAGGCCAAGAAGGTGCTGGGTTGAAAGCCCAAGGTTGGGTTTAAGGAGTTGGTGAGGATGATGGTCGACGAGGACATTGAATTGGCTAAGAGAGAGATGGCTCTTGCTGATGCCGGTGGGTACACGGATGCTCAGCAACAGTCCTGAGTAATCGATACTTCTCATCTCTTGCTGCTCTGTTTCTTAACCCTGTACATGGACGCAAGTAAATATTTCGTTTTCTAGGGTTTGAAGTGTTTGGGATGTTCTTGGGATGGCTATAAGCTCTTTACCAATTAAATGTCTATCTGGTTGGATTTGTTGCGACTTACCCTATTCATTCGCTTTCGATTAGTTGTTCGTTTACATTTTTTCCATCTTCCTTGGTCTGCCTTATCTGAAGTTTGCTTCCTTCCTGTTCAAGTAAACCCTCCACGTTTCGTTACATGCCATTTTAGATATAATTGTGGATTCTTCTTTTATTCGATGTTGTTCTTTAGGGCGAAATGGTTGGAAAGCGAGATGACTGGGAGAGATGGCTTGTTCAGTGGGACTGCAAGGTCTCCAGTGACACTAGCCCTCCAGTCCAGTAGAGTACTTGGGCATTCACAAAATCATATCTCTCGATGATCTGGGCTTTACTGACCATCGCTGTGCTTGTGAGATGCCATATTGTTTCTTGATACTTTTATGGATGGATGCTTAATTAGGAAAGGACACAAACAAAGGAATGGTAGAATAGGGACTGACAAGACTTATGAATTGCGGATCAGTGGCCAATGGAAGGAATAGCTGGTCAAGCGAGTGATGAGGACATGCATACTGGGATGATGATTGTTGAAGTTAATGTGTCATCTTGGGACCTACTTTTCGCCCCTTGGATAGTTACTTTTGCTTGATCTTTGGGGCAAATTTCCTCTTGTTTTGAAGTTGAAGATACAATGCCAAAAGATGCAAGAAAGCAAATGCGGTCCATACATGCTTTTTCACGAGAACGAGGGATGGAACATTTCTAGTTGATGTTGCAAGAGGGCACACAACCGCTCTGTCTTTGATCAAGCATTATGTCGCTTGAATGAACTGCTCTGTTTTTTATCAAGCGTCTCTATCACTCAAATTATTCACTGTGTTCTTTAGTTTATGGGTTACTCATCTTTGCCCCATCTTGATAAAAGTTTGTCTCGTGATCGAGTCATGGGAATTCATGCCTTTTTTTAGTGAAATCTACGTTGTTGAACTTGATTTTTTCATTCTCATGTTTATTATATGTTCATTTATTCTTGAGGTTGACTAGCTAAAGTTTTAGCAGATGTGAATTGGAATATTTTATTCCTCATTTGAAATGTTTCTAAGACTATCAACTCATCTTGGGGCTTATTTGGTAATGTGTCAAACAATGTATAATTTTGTTCTTTTATTCTACGGAATTAAAAAAAAAATAGAAATTCGTTTAATAACATTTTTATTGCTTGGAACAAATTTGTTCCCTACAATAGATTTAGAACATAATCAAGAAGGAAAAAAAATTGCTTCTTTATTCAGAATCAACCCCAAACCATTTTTTTTCTATTTTCTTATCTCCTTTTTCTTTTTTCTTTTTCTTTTTCCTCTTCCTCTTCTTCTTCGCCCAAACAAGGTTCATCAAATTTGCTAGAACCTCACCAAATCTAGTGAGGCAAGTCTCGCCAGTCACCGTAAGGTTGACCCTCACTAGTGGTTGGCAACCAACTAGATGAAGAAGAAGAAAAGAAAAAAGAAAAAAAGAAAAAAGTAATAAATTCATTTAAAAATTAAAAGAAAGTCCATATTACAAAAAAAAAAAATTGTACTCAACGTATTTCTATTCTCAAAATAAAAAATTTGGATAGTTATTAAAGTTTTCAAATGCTCATAAACCCGTCCAGGAACAAAATCAAAAAATATTATTTTTTAGCATAAATTATTTCCATGAACAAAATTATTATCAAACATATCCTTGGTGTGTGCTAGGATCACTGCTCCGACAATGGTGCAACATACAGTGATGAAATATGTCGTCAAAACAAAATGTTTTGATTAAGAGACAAGGTGGCATTTCCCTATGAAACATTTAGTCCAAAAACCTGAGCAAAATCGAGGGCTTCGTTCATGATCATGTAAGTGCTTAGCAAATAAGGCCCAAATGAGCAGCTTAAAAAGCTCATCGTTGGGTTTGATTCAGCTCCAAAATTAGTCGACCAAAATCCATTAAAGATCATCTTATATTAGATAATGAGAAGGATCAAAGCCGTGAATCTGTTTATACCTGTGCGGAATAAGAATGAAAGCACTGTTTGCACAACTATATATTTTTCATTTCAAATATAACTTTTGAATATAAGTTTGGTTTTTCATAAAATGCAAGCTAAACATTTATTTCAAGTGACTTGACCTTATTTCTAGAACTACAAATACGTTATGTGTGGTTGAAAAGAATGGGCTTTTCATTTAGGAATGCACATTCCTTTCTTTCAAACATTTTTTGAACCAGAAAATTATTAAATAAAATAACATAGACAATAATCATTAATTAATTAGTATAATGTAAATTTTAAAATTACTAGTTATTTATTTTGGAATCATATTGCAATATATAAAATTTCAATACTTTTGCATCCCTGCAATTTAGCAAAAGTATTAGAATCATTATATAATAAATATAAGTTATTATTGAATGCTTAGATTTTTTCATTAATGAATAGTGCAATTACTATTAAATATTTAATTGCTTAATATGAATCTTTTATAAATTATAAATTATATTTAAGAAATTCTATTTACATTATTCAATTATTTATAAATTTAAATTATAGTTAATAAATATAACTAGTGAATGACACGATTACAATAAAGTAATTCATAATAATTATTTACGTTTGAGAAGCATCGATTTTATACTATTCTTCTATGGATGATGATTAAAGATCAATCCTTAATATCAATTATTATACTAATACCGTGAGTGCAATATAATTCAATTTATTAAAAATTCTCATTGAATTCTATTTCCACAAACTTTTTGCTTACAATTAAACACAAAAGTTCCCATTGCATTGCATTCCCACAATTTAGCAAAGGTATTAGAATCATCATGGCATTACGTTTCCATCCTATTTGATGATTCCATTCCATACCACTGCACCACATACAACATTAATTCTAAGACTTGATAATTCGAGATCATTGCGTTTATTTAGTTTGAAAGCGAATGATTTGAAAAACAATTCCCTAAGCATAACTTTTTGAATCACTTAAAAGAATAAGTTAATAGAAAATATTTTAATTATCTTTAATGTTACATGTCTAAATATTTTTGTTGAAGATGAAAATATATTTTTTATTTGTTCTTGAAAGTTATACAAGAAATCGGTTTTATAAATATATTATTTCTAGTTAGGGTTTGTTCCGTGGGCTGTACCTTCACCAGCATCGCTAGCGCCAACAAGCTCGCTCAATTCTGACTCAAACCGAACTGAACTTCATGTCGCGAACGAACGCGGAACTCCCGAGAGACAACGTTCGGAGTGGGAGGTTGCCAAGGCCCGTCGCTCTCATCTACACCCCGCTGAAAAGGGCACATGGAACAGAACCGTAACGAGACTTCTTTCTGCACAGCAAGGGCAGGACCGAGGTGTAACGATCTGGTTGGTCTCGGAGGGGGCGTTCCTCTCTTTCCTGTCCGGTCGGTGGGGGCTGAGATGATACTGTTGAAATGGAATGGGCCACACCCCCTCCCCTCTTCAGAAAGTATCTGATCTTTTGCGGGGAGGAGCGGGGGGAGGGTGTTGGAATGTGTGCTGCATAGAGCATCCGAAGGGGGCATGATGAGGAGGGCCACTGTTGCTGCTACCGCCCGACCTACCTTCTGCGGGCACACGTGTCGCCCCCTTCTCCTGACACGCACGCTCCGTATCCATTCATTCATCCACGGCTTCGAGGAATCAGAATCAGGGATCCAACCCCGTTTCCCCCCCTCCACACATCTGTATTTTCTCTGACCTTTGTTTCCCTTCTGCTCGTAACTCTTCGAAAACTTAGAAGTGAAAAGGATCGACAGGTCTTTGTCCCGGCCCAAGTCAAATGAAGGTGGCAGCGTGTTTCCAACGTGGAAATCTCGCTCGTCTCTGACTACCCTCATAAGCGATTATGGTTCTTGCTGACTGTTCGATAGACAGAGTATAGGCCCGTGGTTTCATTCGAGATCACGAATTATTTTATGCGCATGTGTACGATAAGAGAAATTTTAACGATGAAAGCCGGCCCACCACAACGCTCAGGTATTTTGTCGTGTCTTTGAAACCTTCAAACTTATAATGATACAATAAAAACTGCCATCTATCTATCACTGAAATCTTTAAACTCTACCATCACGATATCTATATCTCAATTTTTTTTTTGTGCTACATATACCTAAATTTTGATATCAATGTGATGAAAGCTCAAGGTATTGATGTGGCTATGAGCATAACTTAGGGGTTATATTGACACGGAAAAAGTTTTGCGATATTGTTATCATGATAGACACAGTTTAGAATTTTTTATGACTTACGATAGAGCTTGAAGTATTGAGTTTATAGTGAAATATTATCCAATGATTTCATGGCATTGACTCAAATTTAATTTTCCACGGGTTATCATTGTTTAAGTGATCATCTTCGGTACCATTATGAAGTGCTAGATAAATAGCATTTATATTTTATTCGATTTGCTAGCAATGAAAAAGAACATTCATAGTCACATCGGTGGGAGAAGACTAGCATCTGTGTAGTATAAATTTCTCTGTTCAAATTGTTAAGCTAGAAAATATATTTCGCGTCGTACTTTTCTAATTTTACTTTTTAAGTAATAAATAATTATGAGCTTAATTTGAAGTTAGTATTAATGTTGGAACAACCAGCGACACCCGGGCCACGTACATTCCAACAAGACCAGCCAATGGCGCCCACAAAATTCGAGGTTTTGGGCAACGCATAACATTGTGCTTTTGTTCCACGAAAAATTAATAATTTAAAAATATTTTCATAAAAATGACCTCTTATATTACTTATAAAATTAATAAACAAAAAAAATTCAATACTAACAAAAATATTTAGATATAAACATTATTAATAAAAAAAATTATTGACTAATAATTCTAAACAATACAAACGAGCGAACATTGTAACGCAAATACTTTCCAAGTCTTTACTTTTCCACCAAAATTATCGGAGCTTAATAAAATAAATTTCGTATCCAAGGGCTCTCTGTCTCCACTAATCTATTACACCCTCAATTTCAAGCTCAAAAATCAACAAATTTGATTTTGCCTACGCCTGGTGAAATTTCAATGGGTGCAACAAATAAAAAACCCAGTTATCTTAATTATTTAGTAATACTAAAGCTTTACTCCTTTATCAGGAACGGAGAAGAAGAGAAAATTAGGGTTTCTGTCGTGAAATTCAACGAGGAAAGAGCGGCGAAGCTTTCTTTGTTTTCCAGGAACAAGGGCCATTTATTCTTCGGAATTCCGAAAAATAACATTGCGAATGAATCAAGGCCACGAGATCTCTGAGCAGCTTCACTGTTTAGGAGGACGCTGCAGAATCTGATATAAGCATCAATCGCGTCATCTCATCGACGACGTCTGAGTACTTATACTTTCCTCGACCGAACCCGCCTTCGTTCCCCGTACAACAAGTAGCGAGACAGACGTCGTTCCGGGATCCTCTCCTCTTACTTCGTTTTCCTTCCGTTTCATGTCATAGTTACTTTAAACAGTGCAGTTCTCGACTGTTTCTTCCGTGTTTGCCGGTTCTCTTGTCCATTTCTTTTTCTTGATATGGGTTATATTCTTCTGCTTGCATTTCATAACATGAACCGAATTCGACCTATTAATCTTCCCAGTTTCTACCCACCGATTAGCAAATTTTCTTCTTGCTCCTACAGCGATTCGGACTAATACAAACTTATGCATGTCTCCTCCCATTTACATGGTCTCTGTAATCAGTTAAATAATTGAAGCTCTGGGAACATAGGACGGTTCACAGAAAAGGGCACATAAATGCCACCATCCACTTTTTGACAGCATGGTGTTAGCCGGTTTAGAGGTGGAAGCAGCGATGAGCACATAAAAGCAGGAGCAGCTGCTAAATCTCGTCCCATCAAAGAGTGTTAAAACTTGTTTTGGGCCGATTTTTGTACATTTCGCATTTCACGAACCATATGAAATTGTCTGCAGTTGGGTGGATAGTAGATGGGACTATGCTTTCTTTAAATGGTTATAAACTTAAGAAACAACATAGGCCAAGCATTGGAAAAAAAGAAAAAAAAACTCTCGTAATAGGTTTTCCAATCATGGAATGGACCTAACATTAATTTGGGAAATATTTTCCGTCGAGAAAACAAAAGAGGGCAAGTCAAAGAAAGAGAGAGAAGTGAGTGAGTGAAGCGAGAACAGAGGGTTAAATAAATGATTGCAGAAGGCGAGAGAGAGAGAGAGAGAGAGAGAGAGAGGGGCATGGTTTCTCCAAGAAAAGAAAGATGGGGACTCTGAGTAAGAACCGGAGGGAGCAGCAATTTATCCCATGAACAATAGACAGGTGTTCGTGTCGTGGGACGACTTGTGTCATTCAATTCAAATTAAGAATAAGGGGAAGGTAAGAAATAAAAGGGAAAATGGAATCTTTGTTGGATTTTTGCAGAACACATCAGACGTTTGACGTATTCTTTTGTGGCGGCATTGCTCAGACTCTCAGAGCTCGCTTCCCCCCACCCCAACAGATGTCACATTTCTCAACAAGTGTTGCCATTATATTTTCTTCTCTGTCCTTCTCGGATCAGTCACATCGTACTCTCTCTCTCTCTCTCTCTCTCTCTCTCTCTCTCTCAACGCATGTGGTGTGACATCCCAAATCTGAAATTAGTCCAGAGAAACCTCGATGAATGATCTGGGAGTTACTTTCAAATAATCATCTAGCTTGTGTGGACCGGTACAAATATTTCGTTTAGGAATTTGATCCTGTCTAATGTTAACTGCGATAAGAGTTCCGACATTAACATTGAGATAAATAAAAAAAAAAAAGGCAAAGCATCTCATCATTAATTCAAGCCTTTCCGGATCAAACCCTGATTGGTCGAAGAGAAAACATATCATCTTCCTCCTTAATATCCTGGCAACAATTCCAGCTTGCCTAGATGTCCCGTCCAGTCCCTTTCTCGATTTCACATTTCATGAACTATCTAGGACAAAAATTGGTTCTCAACACCACCCAAGACCGTACCACCCCCCCGGGGGGGCCCGGGCAAAAGCCATGCAAGTCCCTAGTCGTCTGATCCAATATAATTGAAGTGAGATGGAGAATCCAAACCCTAGGCCAAAGATGATGTCCTCTCATCATTAAGATAGAAGAGGGAAGAGGCAAGGCGTGCACTTCGTAGGCTGCGTTGTTCTGTCCTCCTTTTCCCCTATTCTAAGGCAAAGATAGAATAACAAAAAGGATGGCAAAGGAAACGACAAAGAACCCCTAGCGGTTCTTTCCTGAACAACACCAGTAGGCCCTCTTCTGTCCTTTGATGACAAATTTTGGGCTTCTTGGTGGGGGCATCAGGTGATAAATTTCTAAGTGCGTTCGCAATCGGCCATGAATACATATATTATAGGTGGACCTACATTAGTACGGTGATAACATGCCAAATTGACATTTTAATGCTCTATTTTATTGTGATTAGTGTATAGTCAATCTTTGACTTTTGTGTATTTATTTATAGTTTCTGGACAGTTCCGTTTACTATTTTTGGAATGAAATCATCACTGGAAGGAAAAGAGAAAATGAGGGCACGATTGATGATTAAAGCGATCCTGCTAAACGCGACATCACCTGATTTGATGTATTGGGCAAAAACATTGTTCCCACCCCAACTAAATCCAAATTGGTCGAAGATACATGATCTCCTATCATGCTAAAAATGACAAATGGTCGTGCTGCGCAGAGTTGAATGACTATCATAGTCAATATTAACTTACAACGTGACCGAGCCAGGGTGTAGGATTCATGTTTTGTCGGACAAGGTCTCGATATGGATGGGTGTGAGAAACATAGTGGGCGATTTTTCAAAATCGGATGATAATCATGCAGATAAGTGCAAAATTTAGCCGAAGCTAAGGTATGCAATCTATAGTTTGGAGACATTGGTTTATATTGTGAGATTTTGCGAAACTATTATCGATTATTTTAAATGTTTAAACTGTTAAATAAATACATAATTTAGTCCAAGACGTAAAATTATGCAACTGAAAAAGAAAATAGGGGTCTATAAATATTTGAATTTAGGATCTCTTGCTTTGATACAATATGGACCACTGCCGACTATCTAAGAGTTTAAGTTGTTGAATAATGCATGGTTTAATATTTAAATATTTTAACACTTGTTTTGTCATTTGTGAAAACTCAAACATGTTATGATTTTTCTCGATAAATAAGAGGTTAAAGTTAAGACTTGAGAGCAAGCATTGGAGCACGCTCTTGGAGAAATTCTAGCATGAATCTTTGTCCCTAAATAAGCTAGAAAACACGGCACATACAATATTGTAAAAAAGAAGACTGTGCACTAAAATTTTAAGTTGACATTAGCCTTAGAAGTTTTGATAATATCCACGCCCTCTTAGTAATTTCTGATTTTTCGCACCTTCATGCACAACGGACTTCGATGATTGTAGTTTTTCTTTTTTTTGCTCGGTTGATGATCGTAGTGAAAGTAATTAAATATTAAACCAAGTATTCATTTAACATGTTAAGCTTTTGGAATAATATACAATGGTCTCACTAAATCTTGCATGCTATCAAAGCAAGATGTCCCAAGTTTAAATATCCGCAGACCCTTATTTGTTTCCTTTATTAAATATTTTCACGCTTTAGGCTTAAACCAAAGTCCAATTCATGTGTGAGAAGGAGTATTGGAGTAATTAAATATTAATCACACATTCATCTAATAACATAACATTTTAAAATAATTGGCAATAATCCCACCAAATCTCATAATTGTTTTATCCACTTGTATCGGGTTCATACGCTAAAAGCCTATTTTATTAAATTAGCCTTCAAGCGAAGGATAAAGCATTAAATCTTTCGAAGAAGATGGTTAACAACTTGAAATAAGGCAGGAATGGGTAGCCATTCCATGGGAATTGGAAATAGAGCTCAAACAGGGATGATATAGGGCAAAGTATCGAAAAAAAAAAAAAGTTTTTTTTTAATGTAATTTTAAACATTTTAATTATGCTAATTTAGTATTATATATTTTTACAATTTGCCAATTCAAACCTTCTAACCAATTTTTGTAGAAAATTATTGATGTAAATACTAGTCCAGACAGTGTTGATGTGGACAATTTAAAAAATTAAATTTATTCTTTTTGTTCTTTTCCTTTTCCTTTCATTATAGCTAGTGAGGCTGCAATGACCTCGCTTAGGGGATTTGCAGCCCTGTTGATTTTGAGCAAGGGCTACGATCCTTGCTAGAAAAAAAAGAAAGAAAATATAAATAATAAAAATATAACATTAAAAAAGGCCATATAAGATAGCCGATGTTCAAGTCAATAATTTTTTAGTCAAAATTGGCTAAATTGACTCATTTAGCAAAATTTGAAAATGTTTAATATTAAATTGACACAATTAAAATTTTAATGACATAATTAGTACAATCGCAATATTGTTTTTTTTTTTTTTTTTACTTTTCCTAAATAAAATAACTATTCTCAAATTTGGTTTGCGTGATGAAAATAGTCTTTCAACTCGTTCCGAGTTACATGGGAAATAAGTGAAATACCAATAAATGCCTATTATAAACTTTGATGGGATAAAATCGAGGTCAATATCACCAAAATATCCAAACTAATACGGCCATATTATGTCATTAACAAATTTATTTTTATGTCACAAAAAATCATAAAACTAGTATATACATGATAAATCTACCCTCTATTAAATTATGTTTAATATCCCATTAAATAGCTGATTCGGAGACACGTGTGGCAAATAACTTGGATGATCGGTATGTAATGTGAAAACAACATAAGTGGCTTGCTTAAATGATGTCATTTTGGAGAAGTCAGATCTAAATAAAATGGACCGTGATTGGGAATTTTCTAATACCTTCCAACTTTGTCTTAAGAGGTCCCTTACATTTAAAAAATCTCCTAAAATCCATAATTTTGCCTAAATTTTGTCTTAATTTTTTTTTATATTTGTTATGGGTTTAGAATATTGATTTAGGGTAAACATGACAACATGATTCCAACAGTTTGCCATTTTTGTGATGCAAATATTAGTTTTGGGTACGTGTGGCATTGGTATACCGGTTTGAGATATCATATGGTATCAACCCTAACCTAACTTCACCTATTATTATATTAATACTATAATAAACGAAAAAATCATTACAATTTACGAGCATGGCTAGTGACTTTTTTGTCAAATAATAGCAATAGTAATTTATTTCCAAATATAACCATATCTCAAGAATATACCACGTAATCATTATCATAACTATAACCTTTTTTTTTTTTTTGGTCTGAATCATAACTATAACCTTAAATTGCAAAAAAATAATATTATTCAAGAATACTCTAGATGATTAGTTACCATTTTTTTCTCGACAATAATAATGATGCAACAATCATAAGTTAACTAAAATTCATATAATCAAATGGTATATATTTAGATCGCCAATGAATTAGACTCATAACTAGTAAAAGAGCAGGTTCACTTATAAGATAATTAGTGAATTTCAATATTATTTAGTAGAAGCCCACTTTTGATCCCCGAAGCCCACTTTTGATCCTTGAAGTTATGGCCTCTTTTTTCCCCTAGCAAGACCTTAAACTCTTAATTTGTCTAACTAAATAACTGAACTTACGTAATTTTTTCGCACCAAGCTCGTCCGACTTCAAATATAGTCAATTAAAGCGACGTGTTTGTCAGAGTTGGCAAGAGCACAGTGTTAAAAAAAAAAGCGAGTTGCCCTTACCAATCATGTCTAAGGCATCGCGAAGATAAAAAAGAATTAATTGGACCTCGCTTCTAAATAGTGAGATCTCCTGTAGGAAAGTTACGTTTGAGCTAAGCTCTATTGAATTCTTGTCCTCGCTCCAATGAAAACGTCAATTTTTTATTAAAGAGGCGATAGTGCATGCGACTGTCGATGACAAAATAGTGCGCTCTTTGGTAACGCAAGGCCGCAGCATCATATTCTAGAAGACCTTACGCAGCCCATGATATCACAATGCGGGGAAAGACTTGGTCCAAGCGCTACCCATTTGCGGTCATCTCAGGCCTCAAAATCTATCGTCCGAGCGTTCGTTTGGGGGCAATATCTACTACTTTTGCCACTAGTTCGTGCGCCTATTTTAGCTTCATTCACTTATTTCCGGAGCTCCTTTACTACTTTGGGCTATATTCCGCAATGCCTTAGGGTCTTGTGGGCATTCGCCTTGCTTTCTTTCCAAAGCGTGGAACCGACTTTCATGATGAATTTCGAGAAACGACGTGGAGAGAGGGGAGGCTTTTTCCCTCTTGTATTTTCCGCAGGGAGATTGGACGTCTGAGTGGGCATGTTTCGAAGAGCTTTCATTTCCTTGTCCATGGTTTCCTGCCGCGCGTGTCCTGAATGGAGCCCGACCGAAGGAGGGAGTACGCAAATTCAAGCACGGAACTGTGACTTTTTTGTTGCCACATTCTCTACTCACTTCCTCCCCTCCCCTCGCCTCCCCTATAAACCCGACCCCCACCACTTGGTCTCTATCCTCTTGACGTCACTCTACTTCCTTCCTCTCCAATTTTTTGTATTTTGTCCCTTTCTTCCGTGGAAACATGAGCGAGACTGTGTGTTTGATTTCCGACAGTCTCCATTTCCATCATCCTTGACTCGCTCTCTCTCGCGCAATGTTGTCAGCATCAGGTGGTCTTAGCGAAGGCAACACCGACTGCTGCAACCCCAAAATCACAGCTCTCATCAGCAGAGTCTCCTCCTCCTCCTCTTCCTCCTCGACTTCTTCCTCGACTTCATCTTCATCTTACTCCCAACTCTTCTTCTTCTTCTTCTTCTTCTTCTTCTTCTCCACCTCCATCTCCATCATCTCACCACCATCACAGCCACCACCAAACCCTAACGCCATCAAGAATCATGGAGGAGGTCTGGAAGGACATCACCCTCTCCTCCCTCCAACCCCACCACCACCACCACCACCACCACCACAGCCCCTCGTCTGCCGGCCCCTCCTTGCGGGGAAACGGCCTGCAGGACTTCCTCGGGCGGCCGTCTCACAAGGACCCGCCGACTCCTGCCAACATCACTTCCCCCTCCTCCTCGCTCCCTCCTCACCACCCTCTCACCTTCTTGAGCCTCAACAACTCCGGCCCCGAGTTTCACTTCCTCGATGACTCGAGCCCGCTCGGGCTGAGCACCACTCGGTTTCAGAGCCACAGTAGAGCGGGAATGGCCTGCTTCGGCACTAGCCCTTTTGAGGCTCTGGCGGGCTCTGCTGATCCTGGGAATCCCGGCGATGTCGCCGCTTTTGGGAATATCAAGAAGAGGGTGTCTGAGAGTGAGGGCGGCTCGGGCGACCGGAGGCACAAGAGGATGATCAAGAACAGAGAGTCCGCTGCGAGGTCTAGAGCTAGGAAGCAGGAAAAGTTTTTGTTTTTATGCGTGTTTAAATAAAATTGATTATGAACTAAAAGTGGATGGCCCCATGTGTAACTGTCGATGATGTTGCGCCTGTTACCCTTTTTCTGGATGTTTTGTTGAATTAAATTTTCTTGCATCCAATGTTCTTGGTCCTGTTTTTCTTCTTCCTGATTTGTTTTCCCTTTTTCCCTTTTTTGGTCGAACAGGCTTATACGAACGAATTGGAGCTTCAGGTTGCCCACTTGTTGGAAGAGAATGCTAGACTGAAGAGGCAGCAGGAACAGGTAAATTTTTTTCCTTTTTTTCTTTGTTTCCTCGCTCTTACATTGTCTCAAGAAGTAGAACAATTAGATTCTCATATTTAGCAGACATAAGTACCATCTTCCCTAAAAAGGGCCATCTGTGTTCTTTTCTTACCCTTTTGAGCTCTACTCAGTTTAAAGACTTCTAGTCAGCTTTTCTCTTTCTTTTCATGTTGTTATTGATGAAGCCATGCGGAGAAGCTGGTAGTTTGCTTTCTCTTAAAACCTTCAACCCAAATTAAAGATGCATTATTTGGTCATCTCATCTCTAGTCCACCTCAGTTGTCAGCTTGTGTCACTTGCAAGCAGATAATATCCACACTGGGCTTTACTTGCAAATTGTTTTTTTTTTTTTAAAAAAAACTTTTGGCAAATCGATACAATTATGCTGATGGCTTCTGAATATTCTGTTATTTTGTGTGGGTTTTGGGCAGTTGTGGCTGGCTGCAGCATCTCAAATTCCCAAAAAGCACTCGCTCCATCGAACGTCGACAGCTCCATTTTGACGGGGGCGATCCCTGGCGTTTGCCCCTTTAACAATGCGCTTTTCTTTCTTCTCCCCTTTTGGTTCCTTTCTGGAGTTAACCTAAGAACAGTTCCTTTCAAGTAGTTACAAGAGAACAGTGGTGAGAGAGCGTATTTGTGGAGGGTCAGGAATCTTCTTTTTAAAGCTTTGCGCAGGTGTTGTGTTGCTATTGTTGGGGGCTTGGTGACTCTACCCTACAATGCCCAGAGTTTGAATGCTGTTTTTTCTCTGTTGGTGAGGACTGGCGCATTAACACTGGCCAAAGGCCTTTATCTTCATTTTTTCCTCCTCCTTTTTTCTGTACGTCCTGGGATGCTGGAACTCTGCCGCTTGCTGCTGCTTTAGAGAGAGAGAGAGAGAGATAGAAGAGAGGGATATGGAGGGAACTGTGGGGGGAACTGTGGTGGGTCTTTCTTCATGTGTTTGCTCCTTTGTAGTTTCTTGACTGGCTTTTTGGACCCTAGCATCAATTAAACGTGGACATCCTTCTCACTTGTGTTTCTCATGATGACACGATGTTTTACCAATTTGAAAGGCAGGGGAAAAGAGGGCCTTTGCTTCGTCCGTTGCTGAGCTTTCCATATGGCTTCCAAGTCCTAGTCGGAGTCGAGTCGCGTGGATCATTTAACTTGTTTTTTTAAGGATCGGTCGGCTTGTTCTTTCTTGAGTGGGCTTCTTTCGATGGGTGAAATTACTCTATTTTCTCTCTTGCTTGGCTTAATTATTGATGTGAACTCTTTTGGATGCATATTTGAGCTTTAGAATGAGGTCAAAAAACCTTGGAAAGATGAGAGCTCTTAATTGAACGCACCCAAAGTGGTGCGCGGTGTCCTGGTGAGTCACTAGCAGCGATGACAAGACCCCCCCGGGGGGGGGCTGCTTTGTTTTCGAGCACTGGGGGCCGTCACTTTCGTTTTTCTCCTTATCTCTACACCCCGCATCACTCTTCCTGAAAGCCCCTTTTGGCCTTTTCTCTCCCACTTATTGTCCAGAGTCAATGATGCCTCTTTTGTCGGTCTCTATGTCTTTGTCATGACCTTGTTTCCCGAAATATCTCTTTTCCGTATATAAATTCGATTCGCGGGAGCATCAGCTCGATTGGATTTCATGCGATTGAATGATATGGTTTGTGCGCGAACTTGATGGGCCGAAAGGAAATAAAAGGAGAGGAAAAGTCATCCGAGGAAACATTAGAAACCCAGGATGAAGGGGGAAGAGGACAAAGTTCGGTGGGTCTCCACGTTTTTGGACAATTCCAATGAAGCAATCCAAAAGTTGTGTCTGTGGATGATGTGTTTGTGTGGTTTAGAGCTTGTTCTTTATCGGATCCCCCCCCTCCTCTACACGCGATGTGAAATGGCTGTGAAGCCGGTGTCTGCTTATTCATGTTGCGTTTTAAGAGAGAGGGAGAGAGAGAAAGATGCTTCTGATGTCTGCATCTTTCACAAGCTGCATGCAAAAGAAGAGGAAACCGCAGCTGTACAAACCCTAAAAAGCAAAGCAATAGTACTAGAAGACCAGGGCAAAAGAAAGGTAAACACTGCACGATACATAATTCTTTTCCTCTTCCTTTGTTCGCTCTCTGTCGATCGTTTCTTCATTCTACGCTTATCGTCCCCCTCGGCTAGTCTGCAGAATAGATCTTGAATGGAAACATCCATGAATACCTCAAAGTCAGTTTGAATTCAAGGTTTTAGGTTGATTCAATTTCATTTTTCGCATGAAGACATTGACAAACGAGTGGTGATACAAAATGACCCGGTAAGATCCAGCGTCGGCCTTGTAACTTCCTGGAACATTTAAGGGCGTCAGTCTCTTTCGAGATGAAAGCATCAGTCATGGAGATGTTCTTGCAATTAGGTGATTCGAATTGCTTTCTTGCTTGACGGTTTATTCAACAGGGAGAAACAATTACCTTCTACTCCACTCAAGTAGGATAAAAAATGTTGGCAAGTTGATTTTGAGAATCGGGTTTTTTCGCAGAAGTACGCTTGGATGAAAATAATGTAAGATGAGGACGAGGAGTTACGAATCATGTACCAAATTCAATTTGGATGAACATGTGACCCGGGGGAGGGAGAGAGAATCGGTAACGTAGAGAAAGAGGGCATTATCAACATTCCTTAAAGCGTACATCGACAACGACATTCAGACTAACAACAATCGATAGATCAAGGAGCGAAGGAGGGCGACCGAATACCGGGAAAAGTCTTCGCATCAAATTAGTCGTAAATAAATATATTATTGTTGTATAAGCAGTCAACCAGTTCCGTTGTCGTCCAGCGGTTAGGATATCTGGCTTTCACCCAGGAGACCCGGGTTCGATTCCCGGCAACGGAACATTTTTAATTTTCATTTTTTCCTAATCTTCTTTATGAATTTGGCATTTCTTTTTTGAAGCAATTCGATCATGAATTCCAAATTTTTTTTTTCATTATAGTCCTGCTTGAGCCATTCGCCAATACATTTTATTGCGATGCAATGAAGAAAAAGCTTTGTCAAAGCAGAACACAAGGAGCGGAACATAATGTGAAAACATATGCAAAGTTTGAATCCGAGAAGAAGACACATGTTTTT
Organism: Eucalyptus polyanthemos subsp. polyanthemos; assembly: GCA_017140185.1. Classification (NCBI taxonomy): domain Eukaryota; kingdom Viridiplantae; phylum Streptophyta; class Magnoliopsida; order Myrtales; family Myrtaceae; genus Eucalyptus; species Eucalyptus polyanthemos. Next base: position 35,540,545 of record CM029466.1, on the reverse strand, counting down.
TAGAACCCGGCTGCATGGAAAGAGGAAAACCAGATCACCATCTCTTCGGTTAGCTCCTCCTCTCCACGACACCCTTCATCTCCTCCTGCTCCGTCCATCGAGAACCGGCAGATCGGGCAGGTCCTCCGGCAGGCGTCGAACCACCTGTCGACGCAGGCCTTGTGGAACTCGTGCATGCAGGGGAGCACCCGCACGTCCCCGCCTGCGTCCTCCTTCAATCCCGACAGGCACACACAGCAAACCTCGCCTCCAAACGTCTCCCTGCTCGAGCTTGACCCGACAGGAGATGCCGATGCGCCCGCCGTGATGTCGAGAGTGACCGCCACCCCATAGGGCGGCAGCACCAGTTCCTTGATCCTTGCGGGCCGCCCCGGGGTACCATAGTAGTGGCATATGAGGGAGAATAGTCTGCGGAGTACCATTTGGTCTTAGTGTGGGATTTGCATGGCGGAGGAACTTCTAATGATGGTGTGGTGGTGGCTCTGAGGAGAGGTCAAGTGCAGAGGAATGGCCTTTTGATGATCCGCGTGGTTTCGAGGGGTGGTTTAGACATTTGAGGAGAGTCTGATCTGGAGTACCCATCACAAGGCTGTTGCACCTAAATCGAAGAGGTTTACGCTTGACCAATTTTAATTTAACTCTTCTTAATAGATGTTGGCTTCTACCTACCGCTAGGAGATCAATGCTTCTCCCTCTTTAGGGACTGTCAAGCAGCTTGTGTCAAGTTGTTTTCACATGCACAACATGATCTGACCAGCATTGACCGTCAAAGTCAGATCAAATTTCCATCTGATTCGAGTTCCCCATAGCCCATTTCGATATAACGGTCACTTGGAATTCCATTGCTAGGGGGATCATATCGACAGAAGGATCAAAATCGATCCTCTTCAAGTTGAGATCTTATGGGAACTTGGTTATGTGAAACCAGGTAATCATCGACGGTTATAGGTCTGGTCGTTCATTTACATCTTGCTAAGTTGAGATCTTATGAGAACTTGGTTATGTGAAACCAGGTAATCATCGACGGTTATAGGTCTGGTCGTTCATTTACATCTTGCTAAGTTGAGATCTTATGGGAACTTGGTTATGTGAATCCAGGTAATCATCGACGGTTATAGGTCTGGTCGTTCATTTACGTCTTGCTTTTCAATGTGCCGTGATCGCCGGAGTAGCTTCCGGGCATGTATCATGTCTGATGAGCTCGAAAGCAGGTGCATTGTGCACATGATGCGAGAGAGTGTGTTAGCTCCCAGAAGTTGAAACAAACACTCATCATGCCAATCCTGTGACGTGCTTGCTACAGATCCAGAGTTACCAACTTGGAAACTATGTTTAAAGTAGCTAACAACGTCACGGCACGTCGGCACTCAAATGCGACGGCAAGAGCAAAACAGTACAAAGCTATTTCCAGGAATTAAATTCACTTCAGACGTATGTAATCTACGGTCAAGCAAAAAATGAGGAAGAGTTGAGGCTTTCTGAGAAACAGGATTTAACAAACGCAAGCATGGCTGCATAAACTCCGGGCAGCAGCAGCGCAGCTCAAGCCGGCAGAACAAACCCATCAACTGCAACCCTGTTCCGATAAGGATGAATCGAAGGTTGCCTAAGAATTTGAGAACTGCAATTCGAAGTAAAGAAACCCCAGGCCACCCTTCATAACGAATCGAGCCATGGCAGTTCTCACAAAGCAGCTATCTCCACGGGCAATTGAACAGTGATAATCAGCGCACCGCTATCTTCTCATGAGCTAAGATGGCGAAGCCTAAAGGAGCGAACATGAAGCAACGGACACCGATCATGAAAGGAAGTATCATCTCATTGAATATTAATGATACAAAGTATTGTAGATGTCTAGCAAGAGACTGTTTCATTTTTCTCATCGAATTACACCAAAAACACAACGGTCGCTCTAACTTTCCAAGAATGCTTCTCGACAGATGCCTGAATTAGACGTAGAAATTGCAATGACAGAACAACCGTCAATTTCAATTCAAAACGGCACAAAGCCGTACATACATGAACAGACTCCTCGCTTCACTGATGTCAAAAAACGATCAAGAACTCGCACAAATTGGCAAAAACAGATCCTGGAACCACCTACTCAGGAAGCCCTGTTCACGGAAGCCGGGTCCGCAGCATCATCGGACTTCGTCCTATCATCATCAGCATCGCTTCCCAGAATCTTGCCATCCTTCGGCATGAGGCAGGGGACGCCATTCTTTATCTGCAGGTAATTCGATACGCGAATTACGGAATAGAAGTGAAAAAAAGAGAACTTTTTCCCCAATCGCAGCATCACCAAGTCAAGATGCGTCCTTCAGAATTCTGAATTTTCGACGCTACTTCATCACGAATAAGAAAATCATTTCGAGAAACGGAGAGAACTCACGGGGAAAGAGACGCCGATGGCGTCGCTGACGAGAGAATTCGTCTCTTCGCAGAACCTACAAAGAAATCAATCGCGTCAAACGATTGTCCGGCCGTAAGAGCAGAGGAAGGAGAGAGAGGGAGGGGCGACCTGAGGGGTTGTTTGGAGAGAGGGCAAACGAGGATTTCGGAGAGAGACTTGGCGACTCCGGTCGACGCAGCGGCGGCGGCGCTCTTGAGGAGAGCGAAGCTCGCCTTCACCATCTTTTCGCTTTCGTCTCCCCCAAAAATCACAGACGATTTCCTGATTAGGGTTTTTCTCGTTTCGGCGGGGGCTGATCGACGGTGGAAGACGGCGAGCGAACCGCCGCGCGACGTTGCTCCCAAAACGACTGCCGCTCTGCGGTTTTCGCGTTTCCTATTTCCCCTAGTTCTTCTTTTCTTTTTCTTTTTTCGGTTCTGGCCATTTTTAGCAAAAAGAAAAGGCAAAAATAAAATAACATTGGTCAAATTTATATTGAGAAACAACTTGGCTAAAAAATTGTTTGGTAAAAAAAAAATTGTTTTTTGAAATCCGGCTACCAAACTACCAGATCTAATCGAATTTGGCCTTCCAGACGATCGCCAGGTTGTGTGACCCAAGCGACGTTCTTTGGGTCGCATAACCTTAGCGTCGCCTGAGAGATCTGGTGGTGATGATTCTTTGGGTCGATGACCCTTAGGTGGCAGTCACCGGCGCATGTGACTCTTTAGCCGGCGGTCATCGGCCTCTAGTCGGCTTTTTCATGCGGTGATATGCAATGGTTTTGGAGAAGATGAAAAGTACCGAGAATTTGCATTTCAAAATGCTACTTTCCAAAGTATCTCTAAAGCTACATTGGGTTAAAGGCCCTTAGAGCCACTTAAAGATGCAATTGTATCTTGTCGAAATCGTCCAAAAAAATGAACCAAACACGTTTGTATTTAGCCAAAGGATTTTAGAGTCCCAAAGTGCATTTCAAATGCCCAACCAAAGAGGGCCAAAGAGGCGGTGCAATTTATTAAAACTTTGTTTAGCAAGCTCTTTAGGAGTAATGTCTAAAGCCTAGGTTTTTTTGAGAGAGGGCAAACAAGAATTTAGAGACAAACTTGGCAAATCCAACCAATGCAGCGTCTTTGAGAAGAGTAAAGCTTGCTCTCACCATCTTTCAAATTTGGTTTCTCCGAGATCAAACAATTTCCTGCTTAACATTTTTCGTTTTAGCTGGACTAATTGATAGCGAAAGACCATGAACTTTCCCTCCCTTTTTTTTCGGATCATGTTTTAGCAAAAAGAAAATAATCAATGCAATTAATTAAAATCTTTGTTCACCAAGCTCTTCAAGAGTTAAATCTCCAAAGCTCAATCATGCATAATCTTTTAAAAAAAAAAAAAAATGCAATTAATTAAAATCTTTGTTCATCAAGCTCTTCAAGACCTTCTAATTTTGTACTCTCTAAAACTTTTATTTATGTTGATTCGTCACGCCTATCTTTATCATCATGCTAATTAGTTTTGCATATAAAAGAAAATCGCTTATGGAGTCACCACGCACGATTGAATTTCAAGAATAGCTCGCCCCTGTAGCTTTTGATCAATAAATTATTTAGAGCTTCGAAGATAATCAAGGCGGCCTCCTTCCCAGCCACTACACTAAACACACATGTAATCATAATAATTGGCCCGAATGCCTCTATTCTATTTTTAAAAAAGAAAAATACTATATTTAAATGAATGGAAAATTGCGTCCATTCTTTAATCCACAAAACAAAAAGAGTTTGATCAAATCTAAATGCTAAATATTAACCGGAAAATGTAATCCTGTTCTTTCGCTTTGACAAACTTATTGGAAGATATAACTGTGACCCTTGAACTTAAATGTTAATCAATTTTAAGTAAATCGGACCCTTCAAATTCCCAATTAAAAATAAAATAAAATAAACTGTAGCGATTCATATTTGTACGATCGAACACGGGGAGTCGTCTGGTTGGGCCTTGTATGTTAACGGGCCTGGACCAAAGATGACATGGACCGGCCCGGCCCGGCCCGGCCGATGTAGTCCATCAGCCGGCGACGCCGTCGACACACCCTCTCCCTTTTCCTCCTCCAGAACGCACGTCGCCGTCGCCATCCCCCGTCGCCAACCCCCGAGATTTCGAGCCGCAGCTATGTTCCCTCTGCAACGCAAACTCCACAACTGTTGATGGCGACGGCGGGCACGCTCTCCTCTCACCGCCCGTCAGGACCCGCCTCCAAATGAATGGCAAGAGCCGCTTTGCGAGGACTCCTCCGTCTCCGACGCGCCGCCGCCGCCGCCTCCACCGCGAGATCGAGCCTTGGCTTCTTTTCCTCGCATTCATGTCGGCCGTCTCCGGTTGAGAGCGGGGACGGTTCCCTGTTCGACTTCGAGCCTCGAGCTTCTCGAAAACTGCCGGAGCGCTCGAGGGCTGCTGCAGGTTCACGCGCGGCTGATCACTTCGGGCCTCATCCGCAAGGCGGCTCTGTCCAGCAGAGTCCTGAGGACACATCTGGAGCTGGGTCACGTTCAATACGCGATCTTGACATTTGGGTACATTCGTTCTCCGGGTACTTTCTGCGTCAATACCGCGGTTGAGGCTTACTCGGTTAGCTCGGTGCCGAGCGATGGTGTTCGGTTGTATTTTAAGATGCTCGGGCGCGGGGACTTTGTCCCGAACAGCTACACTTATGTGCCGCTCCTCGGCTGTTGTGCTAAGATGGGTTGTGCTGGAACCGGAAAGAAGTGTCACGGGCAAGCCGTCAAGAATGGGGTTGAGGGGGTTTTGCCAGTGCAGAACTCGCTGATTCACATGTACGGTTCTTGTGGGGTTGTTGAGATTGCCCGGATGTTGTTCGATGAAATGCAGCAGAGGGATTCGGTGTCTTGGAACGCCACTATGTATATGTATGTCAGAGTAGGTGATTTGGTGTCCGCACGCAACATATTTGTCGAAATGCCTGAGAAAAATGTGGCTGCATACAACATCTTGATTGCCGGGTATGTGAAGGGTGGGAATCCTGGGGCCGGGTTAAAATTGTTTCGAAATATGATGTCCAAGGGAGTGAGAGCCAGCAGTAGGACTATGGTTGGCGCAATTATGGCTTGTGGAAGGTCAGCCAGACTGAAAGAAGGGAAATCAGTTCATGGCTTTCTCATCAAGAACTTCTTGGAATCGAATATCTTGGTAGACACAGCTTTGATAGATATGTATAGTAGGTGTGAACAGGTGGATGTGGCGTGCAAATTGTTTGACAGAATTGAGGTAAAGAATCTGGTATGTTGGAATGCCATGATCTTAGGGCATTGCATCCATGGGAATCCAACCGACGGGATAAAACTATTTGAAGACACATTAGGTAGACTTAGGTCAGGCAATTCTGGCAAAAAGAAAAGGAAAAAACGGAAAAGAAAGGGATTGGTGATGGTGGAAAGGCAAGAAATTTTTCCAGATGAAGTTACTTTTGTTGGTATTTTGTGTGCTTGTGCACGAGCCAGACTCCTGGAAGAGGGCAGAAACTACTTCAGCAAAATGACCAGTAGTTTCGGAATCAAACCCAATTTCGCACATTACTGGTGCATGGCCAATCTGCTTTCTGAAGCTGGGCTCGTTCAGGAAGCAGAGGAGATACTGAGGTGCATGCCTCAAGATGACAACGACATGTCATCACAAGCCTCTTTATGGGCTAACTTGTTGTCTTCATGTCGGTTTAAAGGCACTGTGGCAGTGGGGGAAAGGATAGCACATTCACTTATTGAGAAGGATCCTCAAAATTTCTCGTATTACCAGCTATTGCTAAACGTATATGCTGTGGCTGGTCAGTGGGAAGATGTTGTCAGGTTGAAAGATGTGATGAAGAAAAAGAAGATTGGAAGGATCCGCAGTGCGGTCTCATAGACTTGAATGACATTGTTCATCGACTCAGAGTGAGTGATATTTGGCAAGAAGAGATGCAGATTGCTCAAGGGTCAAATTGAGGAAACAACTTGATGAGTGACCTGACTCCGAATTTGAGCGGCCACAATACAAATCTGCAATGTACATCAAAGCGGCATTATTCATACCATAGGAGGCCATCTTTGGAGCTGATGGAATTTTGCATTTATAGAGGAACCATGTGGAAGATAAGATCTCGCCTTCGCAGCTCCTTGATACGGGTCTGAATGCATAAGAAGCTTGCCTGTTGAGGTTTTTCATCTCAGTGAAGTTCGAGCGTGAGGCATTTTATCCGGACAACGAACTGCAGAAACTCAAAAGTGTTCCCTGTACTCGATTGAAAATTTACTCCAACTGTTACCATTAGTTTAGTTCGCCCTCATTTTTTACTCATATATTTAAAAGTGATACAATGAAATAAAATGATTCTCATATTTTTATCTTTGATGCTACGGTTTCTGAAATTGATTTTGGGGGGAAATTTCAAATAAGGATGTGAAGCAGAACCGTTTTTTAAAAGATGGTTTGATGTGAATATTGTCTCAAGTAAGGACAGAAAGTGATCGACTATGTCTCAAATAAGGGCCAGCTGGCTATGATAACATGCTTATATTCGTCCAGGTAATTCTTTCCTTTTTCTTTTTGTTTTTCTTTCTCCTTTTCTCTTGCACACTGGCTGACAATGACCAGCTCCTGGCCGACTTTCTCCACTGACTCCCGCTGCATGTTTGTCGGGGTCAGCATCAACAAGAACGTGGGGAAACTGCTATGTGACTATGACGAAGCCAACACGGTGGAGCGGAGGGAGCTGGGTCAAGAGGAGCTGAGGAGCACCGGGCTTAAGATGCCGACGAATGACGAGGTAGGTCATATGGAGGCAGATGGAGAAGCCGAAGCGAGCTTGCAGGTTCAGTACGCATACCTCGACAGCCGTGGTAGTCAACACAAGGCTCAGTCATTGAAGAACCTGCGGAGGTTACTAAAGCAATCTCGCTCCACTGTGTAAATGTTATCTGTTTCAAAACGTTTCTATCTAAAAGAGAGAGCAGATATGCTTAGAGGAAACTACTCAATGCTAGATCAATCTTACAGCCTCACTCTGCAAGCATGACAAGGGTGTTGTCTGCTGTCTTCCTTCATAGTTACGTTTGTTATTTGATTGCTCCCCTCCGCACACAGTGTGGGATGGAATCATTTTCTTTGTCTTGCTAGTGTCCATCGTGCCAATGGAGATTGGATTTCAGAGTTGGACTGGGCGAAAATTATTGTCTATTAACTACTTTACATGAAGAGAGAGGATTGCAACCATCCATGATAATGCCGCTCCTCAACTCGATAAGATATTGGATAGCATTCTCTTTGCCGTCAGGGTGAAGACGTCCATGTTGACTCAACGCAAAAGCTCGAGTCTGGGAATTGTAGTTCTCTAACGCGATGTTGAATCATTCTTTTAGTGGCTGATCTTTTACAACCAGGACTTTGGCTCCCAACAACCGGTTGCAAGAGAAAGAAGTAAAAGAGAGAAAAAGGGGAAAAAAAATTAACTCGAAAAAAATGCCCATGGTTTTAAGAAAACAGCTCTTGCATTAGGCCTGTATTTGAAATTCTCCCTTAATTGAGAGGGTGAGCAGATGAATTCCAGCACTTCCATGGCACGATGAACACTATCATAGTCATAAACAGTGGGTGGACAGCATGTGTAAACTGAACAAATATACTCACTCATTCACAGTGAAAAGGAGAAAAGCATGTTTAACATAAAGCACAACTTCATGTTCCAGTCAGCAGAGGGAAGATAGTTCATGACTGCAGATTCAGATTTGTTCGAGAGATGCACTTTTATTCAAAAGCCCACTGATCCTCGCGGCGAACCTCTTCCTCTTCCTCAGGGGTGAAGTCATTCTTGATGCTGAAACTCTTACGGATGTCCTCTGGAGTTTTCCCCTTGATCATGTCTGCCACAGTCAGGCATGTCAGATCCAGCAAGCCCTTGATATCTAGAAAGTTTGCAGCCTGGTTTAACAAAAAGCCACACTTTAGACCAAACCAATGAAATGGCTAATCTAGACAACATTTAACCACGGAACTGCCAGGCTTTAATAACTCAACGTTAGAATCAAGAATGAAATCTACCAGAATTAGGAACTAACCCCACATCACATCCCAGTAAAAAATATATTCTGGAACATTTTCTGAGTTACTCCAGAACTTTCAAAACAGTAATCAATTACTTTTCTAAGATCACCACCGGAGGCCAAAGAATTTTGGACAACGTAAGAAAAGGACCACCCTGTGCCAAGCTTAACACACCATTGTCAATTGGCAAAAGAAAGGAGGAGTACAGCCACTAATTCTCTTATTCACCACTAAGACACAAGAAAGATGCTACTCTAAAGCATTTCTATTTAGTCAGACATTGGGCAAGTAGGAAAAGTGATTGACCGACAAGCCTTTTGTTCAATAGACCAGGAGAGACCAAACAAAGATACTCTTGTAACTGAACACGATTGCTTTGTGCCTGAGAATATTTGAGGTAACATCTTGAATAGACATGGGCAAATTGATTGAGAAGTTGGCCAGTTCCTCGTTAATATAACAAGAAGCTCTTCCCAGAACCTGCCCATCTGTAAATATAAGAAAATTTGCAGCCCCCTAATCATCTTCATGGAGAAAGCACACAAGCTGCACCATCATTTTGTCTTCGAGACACATTATCAAATATCACACAATAAAGCCACAGTTGACGAAGGCTAAATTACACTAATCTACTTACACCTTAAACTGCCTCAAAATTACTATGGCAATAATATATTACACCGAAACTACTGCTACCTAATCTAGTGAGACCTCCTATTAACCTTTCCATTATCACCTTGATACAAAAAACAAGGCAACTTGGCATTCAAACCACCTAGATTAATTCAAATACATAGTGATGTATAAAACAACATCCATAACTCAGATGCACACAATATCACACTAACATAAACCCAAAACGCACTTCTAATCGCTAATCAAAACGTTAGAAAAACTGAAAAGGGAAATACAAAAATTGCTTGATGGGACCATGGCACTGACCAACACTGCATTACCAACGTAGACCACTTCTAAGTAAATGCATTCAATCAAACCTAGCATCGGCAAACACAGGCATCATTCTGTGGAGACCAACAGCCATCGAATGCATCAACTAAAAGTGGACAGCTTAAGTGCTAACCAGACAACCCGAAAGGTTAAGATAAGAGAGCAGTATGTTAGTGCGGGTATGCTTCGGCGAAGCTGTACACTCCCATGCTTCTCAAAATCTGCAACGGCACGTTCTATAAAATTCCAAAGAAAAAAACAAAAGACGTGCATGATCATCACACAACAGGATGGTCCGTGCGTACTCAACGCATCACGGAAGCGTAGCTGCTAATACCCGTCCAGGTGTTAGGAAAGCGCAGGACGCGACCGCGTAATTCACCAAGAATTTCATCAGGGCCTTAACATCATCCCCTCCAAGCCAAACCTAATGCTGACCAGCTAACTCCACTTTGACTCTAGGTCGAAATCCGAAACTACTTGGCACGGATGCCAAAAAATCTAGAGAGCCGTTCCGAGGAGCTGAAGAATCAACTGACCAGGATGAGATCGAAGAGGGTGGCCTGGTCGACTTTGACGAACTCGGCGTCCCAGGCCTTGAGGTCGTCCTCGGTGGTGCGGTCGTCGGGCTTGGCGGACTCGACGTCCTTCTTGCAGTACTCGATGACCTTCGCCAGGATCCGGCTGGTGACGTTGGAAAGCGGGATCCCGCCGTCGGCGCAGTCGTCCTCGATCATGTACTTTATAATCTGCGACTCGACGGCCACCGCCTCGTCGACCTCGAACGACTCCCCGTCGGAGCTCCGGAGGGTGATCTTCTTCGCTGACGACATCGTCGATTCTCCGATTCCCCGCTGTCCCGGTGGCGGATTCGTGCGCCGGCGATGGGTGGGGCTGGTCTCGGATCGGGATCGGGATCGGCAAACCCTAGCAAAGATTTCGTCGTTCGGATAGAGAGAGAGATGAGAGAGAGATTGGGGGAAAGTTTTATTATTTTCTGGAAACGGCAACGATAAAAAAAAAAAAGGTTTTTATTTATTTTATTTATTTGTGCTATTTCGGAAATAAAATTTATGGAAATAGTTGCTCTATATATTATTACCTTACCAAAAAAAATTATGGAAATATACATTGCTATTTTTCATTAATGGGGAGAAAATCAATCATGTTCATATTATCCATGAACTAAATATAAATATAGCGACTATGTGCATTGACTTTTATTTTTTTAATAATTTAGCAAAAAGAAACCAACACACGCGAAGATAGACGATTTGAAAAAATTTTAAAAATATATTTTCTATATCATTTATTTTTTGAAAAATAAATAGAACGTAAACTATGTTTTGCGAAAAATAAATGATTTAAAAAATATTTTCCTTAAAATGATTGTTTGTGCCACTTATAAAAATGAATGAACAAAAAATACTTTTATTATCTACAAAAATATTTAGATAAAAATTATTGTTGACAACATAAATACATCTTATTGTCTAATTATTTTAAGTAATACATGTAATTATTTTGAGAAAATTAATTTTAAAATTATTTATTTTTCATTAAAAAAAATAGAGCCTAATCTATCAAATTTTTTTATTATTAATTAGATTGAGACGAATCTGAAAATTAAATGCACGTGCAAATCATAGTCTTTTCTTTTTTTCAAGTATGTGTCACGATTCGTGAATCCTCCCGTACTTGTAACACTTGTGAGTAGTACTAGTGCTTGGGTTATCGAGTGAAAAATAAGGAAGCAGATGAGACAATTAGTGCTAGGAGTTCTAGGATATGAGAAAATGATTATAATATTTATGAGCTTTGAAGGCAAGGTTAGCCTCTCATGCACAACCTAGTCGGGAGCTAATGCTGCTCTCTTTTTCTTTTTTCTTTTTGTTGGTGCTGGAGGAACCGTTTTTGTCGACAGCTGCCACGTAAACTCCCAAGTGACACTAGCCTAGGACCCACCACCAGGGCGCCACACATAAACCTAATGATGCTCTCTTGATAAGGCCAAGACAGACCGAAATCAATTGTTAAGCCTAAAGAGGGCTGTTGTCTCACTCAATGGATTAGACGCCCGAGCGAAACTGGATGTGATACAATCTCGTACAAAGAGTCAGTTCCTCGCCAAGTGGGTAGAGTTAAAGAAGAACCAAATGGGGATAACGTTCTTGGATTGATCGGTGAATCTAAAGAAAAGGTCTACTGCCACGTTTTTCAACAAGGAAAAAACCTCCATTTGGTTCGCTAGGGTCGAAATGCTTAGTAGGCAAAAATGGTATTGCCAAAAGATGCGATTGGCCAAAAATGCCACATTTCCCATGAACTTTAGGAAAAAAAAAATTAAGTATCAACATGTATATCACTATTTGATGACGTGAATTATCATATCCCCTAAGATATATATCTTATTTGAATAGTATAACTCTTCTTCTTTTTTTGGTTTCTCACCGTTTAAACTTAATGGATTAGTTTCTTACCTTTTTCCCAAAAAAAAAACTTAATGGATTAGTCACATTAGTGAACTCCATTAACTCAAATAAACAAAAAAACATTTTAAAGTAATCTAGGATGGTATTGATCATTTATAAATAATTCATAAACCACTTTGAAAAAATGACTATTCATCTATTGTGTTTTCATGAAAATAGGGACATTAAAAGTCTAGAAACGACATTGCGTGTCGGACCAAAGCTCCAGGACCATTTCTATCATTTTCCCCCACAAATTTTGTCTCGTACGAAGGTGTTACAAGCAATAAAAATATGAAATATAAGCTTTTTCATTTTTCAATCAGGCTCATGCGTAGTTTAGTTTACCAACGGTGTCTTATTGTTAAGGCCAACTTTTAGGGCAAGATCAGTTGGTCTGAACTCAAATGTTCCAGCAACCCGGTTAAAACAAATGACACCGGTTGTACACAACATAAACATCAATATTTAGGTGGCCATATGGAACAAAAGAGTACATTTCGTGTTGTTACAGCGGCCAATTACCATTGGCAACTCATTATTCCCACGATGGTCCATGCTACTACAATGGCTCGGTAGAATGCGCGAGCGTTATGCTCGAACCAAGCTTTGAGCAAGAAAGGCGAGTGTGAATCATGGTTTTAAGAAAATAGCTCTTGCATTAGGCCTGTATTTGAAATTCTCCCTTAATTGAGGCTTCTTATGGGGTCAAAATCATTGCGTTAGTCACATATAGGAGGGTGACCAGATGAATTCTAGCACTTCCATGGCACGATGAACACTATCATAGTCATAAACAGTGGGTGGACAGCATGTGTAAACTGAACAAATATCACTGCATTCCTCCAGTAAAGGACACGTTTAATTTCTCACGCATTCACATTCAGAAGTAGCATGATTAACATAGTCCACAAGTGCAGATTCCAGTAAACAGAGGGAGACAGGCGGACTGCCCATTCAGATTTGTTCGAGAGATGCACTTTTATTCAAAAGCCCACTGATTCTCGCGGCGAACCTCTTCCTCTTCCTCAGGGGTGAAGTCATTCTTGATGCTGAAACTCTTACGGATGTCCTCTGGAGTTTTCCCCTTGATCATGTCTGCCACAGTCAGGCATGTCAGATCCAGCAAGCCCTTGATATTTAGATAGTTTGCAGCCTGGTTTAACAAAAAGCCACACTTCAGATCAAACCAATGAAATGGCTAATCTAGACAACATTTAACCATGGAACTGCCAGGCTTTAATAACTCAACATTAGAATCAAGAATGAAATCTACCAGAATTAGGAACTAACCCCACATCACATCCCAGTGAAAAATACATTCTGGAACATTTTCTGAGTTACTCCAGAACTTTCAAAACAGTAATCAATTACTTTTCTAAGATCACCACCGGAGGCCAAAGAATTTTGGACAACGTAAGAAAAGGACCATCCTGTGCCAAGCTTAACACAACACTGTCAATTGGCAAAAGAAAGGAGGAGTACAGCCACTAATTCTCTTATTCACCACTAAGACACAAGAAAGATGCTACTCTAAAGCATTTCTATTTAGTCAGACATTGGGCAAGTAGGAAAAGTGATTGACCGACAAGCCTTTGTTCAACAGACCAGGAGAGACCAAACGAAGATACTCTTGTAACTGAACACGATTGCTTTGTGCCTGAGAATATTTGAGGTAACATCTTGAATAGACAATGGGCAAATTGATTGAGAAGTTGGCCAGTTCCTCGTTAATATAACAAGAAGCTCTTCCCAGAACCTGCCCATCTGTAAATATAAGAAAATTTGCAGCCCCCCTAATCATCTTCATAGAGAAAGCACACAAGCTGCACCATCATTTTGTCTTCGAGACACCTTATCAAAATCACACAATAAAGCCACAGTTAACGAAGGCTAAATTACACTAATCTACTTACACCTTATACTGCCTCAAAATTAATATGGCAATAATATATTACACCGAAACTATTGCTACCTAATCTAGTGAGACCTCCTATTAACCTTTCCATTATCACCTCGATACAAAAAACTAGGCAACTTGGCATTCAAACCACCTAGTTTAATTCAAATACATAGTGACGTATAAAACAACATCCATAACTCAGATGCACACAATACCACACTAACATAAACCCAAAGACGCACTTCTAATCGCTAATCAAAACATTAGAAAAACTGAAAAGGGAAATAAAAAAATTGCTTGATGGGACCATGGCACTGACCAACACTGCATTACCAACATAGACCACTTCTAAGTAAAGAAACATGCATTCAATCAAACCTAACATCAGCAAACACAGGCATCATTCTGTGGAGACCAACAGCCATCGAATGCATCAGCTAAAAGTGGACAGCTTAAGTGCTAACCAGACAACCTGAAAGGTTAAGATAAGAGAGCAGTATCTTAGTGCGGGTATGCTTCGGCAAAGCTGTACACTCCCATGCTTCTCAAAATCTGCAACGGCACGTTCTATCAAATTCCAAAGAAAAAAACAAAAGACGTGCATGATCATCACATAACAGGATGGTCCGTGTGTACTCAACGCATCACGGAAGCGTAGCTGCTAATACCCGTCCAGGTGTTAGGAAAGCGCAGGACGCGACCGCGTAAGTCACCCAGAATTTCATCAAGGCCTTAACATCATCCCCTCCAAGCCAAACCTATGCTGACCAGCTAACTCCACTTTGACTCTAGGTCGAAATCCGAAACTACTTAGCAGGGATGCAAAAAACTAGAAAGCCGTTCCGAGGAGCTGAAGAATCGACTGACCAGGATGAGATCGAAGAGGGTGGCCTGGTCGACTTTGACGAACTCGGCGTCCCAGGCCTTGAGGTCGTCCTCGGAGGTGCGGTCGTCGGGCTTGGCGGACTCGACGTGCTTCTTGCAGTACTCGATGACCTTCGCCAGGATCCGGCTGGTGACGTTGGGGAGCGGGATCCCGCTGTCGGCGCAGTCGTCCTCGATCATGTGCTTGATGGTCTGCGACTCGACGGCCACCGCCTCGTCCACCTCGAACGACTCCCCGTCGGAGCTCCGGAGGGTGATCTTCTTCGCCGACGACATCGTCGATTCTCCGATTCCACGCTGTCCCGGTGGCGGAGGGTGGGGCTGGTCTCGGATCGGGATCGGGATCGGGAAACCCTAGCAGCCGCCTTCGTCGTTTGGATAGAGAGGTAGAGAGAGAAAGAGAGAGAAGGAGGAGGGGAAAAAAGGGAGAAAATATTGGTTGGGTTTTACACTCCACGTCAGCGAGATGTAAGACCATTCAGATTTCGACACGTGGCTCCACGTGTAAATGGCGTCAGAGGTCCAAAATTCGCTCGGCTCGCTCTCTCCCTCTCCTTATATCGAGTGCTCGAGAGAACGCACGGAGAAAAGACAGAACAGTAAAAGCGCACTCCCGCTCAACAAAAACCTCTCCTTTTTTCAATTTCCAAGGGCTCTCTCTCCTCACGATCTTTCCTTCGCACTCCCGCTCAAGAAAAACCTCTCTCCTCTTTTCAATTTTCAAGGGCTCTCTCTCCCCTCACGTTCTTTCCTTTGTCTTCCTCTCTCATCGGCGACGACCCAAGCGAAAAGCTTGCTCAGAATCAGTAGCAACGGGCTCTGGCCATCAAGGAATGCGATGATGACCCTAAGTGGAAGCACGGGGTGCAATTCGACCTGGTGGAGATCTCTCTCCGCGGATTCCGTCCTTCGTCTTCCTTCCTCATCGGCAACGACCCAAGCGAGAAGCTCGCTCAGAGTAAGCAAAATCAGCAGCAACAGACCTTGTCCATCAAGCAACACGATGGCGACCCCGAACGGAAGCACGAGGTGCGATTTGACCTGGTGGAGATCTCCCTCTGAAGATCGCGACCCCTTCTTCTTGCCCGTCAGTCTGTCTTGACTGAGATCTCCCTCCGGGGACTGCGACCCCGTCTTCTTGCTCGCTGATCTGTTTATGTTTCGCAAGGGGTTAATAGATCATGGTCTTCTTTTGCCATTTTAGTTGCAGTTGACCATCTCTCTTTGCGCGTATCTGGGTAGGCCACACTCTCCACCATCTTTGCCCATCTCGCCTCCCCTCCCGCCTTCCTCCATACTTCCATAACTTCCTCCCCCTTTCCTGCTCGACCCTTTTCCTCTCTCTCTCTCTCGAAGCGAGCTTGGGACGCATAACAATGGAAACTGCTGACGAGGCCGCGGAAAAAGCAAAAGCCGATTCCGTCTCACATGAACTGAACCCCATCTTGCGGAGGATGATGTGAGAGATATTGGATGCCATGCCGATCGAGGAGGTCGCTGGTGACAGTATTCATGAAGGGTTTGCTTGTTGCTCGTGGGGGTATGCAGACACACCCCCGAGATATGGGAAATCGTCGGCCTAGACTTCCTTTTGTTTCATGAAGCACCATTTGGCTCTCTGCATTGTTCTTTTCCTGTCTGTAACCGAGGTCTAAAATTGATCATGGGGATCTCGATGAAAAAATAAAATGATGGATTGTTAAGTCCCTTGGATCTGGAAGGGAAAGCATGTAGCTAAGTCCCTCAGTTTGAAGAAATGTGCTATTTTCTGAAATATTCATCAATAATAATGTTGCAATTTGATGTTGTTTGTTACCATTTTCCAGATTTCTAGCTTTATGGTACGCAAAATGTAGAATGCTCTTCCATGTCGATATATTTTTTAAAAACTTTTGTCACTTGTCGAACCCATTTATAATTTAACGACATTGTTCGCCTAACTTACCAACGTGTTCATTTGCTTGCTTCAAATGTACCAACTTCTCTTATAATTTACCAGCATTGTTTGTCCAACTTACTAACCTTTTAGAATTTGGCATATACAGTTGCCTTTATAATCTGCTTTGTTTTTGTTTCATCTATCATGGCGTTATTTGCCATTTTGTCGTCTCCAATAATGAGCTTGCGGGGCTTGTTCAGTTATTCTCATGGCATTATCAACCTAAAAGGATGAAGGCGACACCATCATCTGTTCAAATCATGCTAGTCAGCATTTTTTTATTGCTCGGAATTAGCACATCAATTTAAGAAAAGCAGGTTCATTCTACCCAGATACAATAATCTAATTGAAATTTTCTGGCAAAGTGGAAGAATATTGTAAATCATTATAGCAAAACACAATCCAAGAATCTTTGGTATCATAACAAGCAGCAATTTCTAGTATCAAGGCAAGTATTCTATGCAACAGAGCAAGAACCGTTCACCCGCAAAACCTTGATCTTAAAATTAAGCAAAAGCAAGGAAGCAATGTGAAAATTATGATCTCTAACGTTGGCCAAAGCTTGATTCACTAATGATCACAAATATGTCATTGGATTTAAGCATTTCATTTACATACACAGCAGGTATATTTGAAATTCAGTGATGACAACTGATTCTGCAGAGGGCTTCGCACGTTTTTTGGACAAGAAAAAAAGAAAGAAAAACAAAGAGAAAGATGGGGTTCAGTTCATGTGAGACAGAATCGGCTTTTGCTTTTTCCGCAGCCTCGTCAGCAGTTTCCATTGTTATGCGTCTGAAGCTCGCTTCGAGAGAGAGAGGAAAAGGGTCAAGCAGGAAAGGGGGAGGAAGTTATGAAAGTATGGAGGAAGGCGGGAGGGGAGGGGAGATGGGCAAAGATGGTGGAGAGTGTGGCCTGTCCAGATACGCGCAGAGAGAGATGGTCAACTGCAACTAAAATGGCAAAAGAAGACCACGATCTATTAACCCCTTGCGGAACATAAACAGATCTGCGAGCAGGAAGACGGGGTCGCAGTCCCCGGAGGGAGATCTCAGTCAAGACAGACCGACGGGCAAGAAGAAGGGGTCGCGATCTTCGGAGGGAGATCTCCACCAGGTCAAATCGCACCTCGTGCTTCCGTTCGGGGTCGCCATCGTGTTGCTTGATGGACAAGGTCTCGTTCCGCGATTCCGCACTCGAGCGAGCTTCTCGCTTGGGTCTTTGCCGATGAGGAAGGAAGACGAAGGACGGAATCCGCGGAGGGAGATCTCCGCTGTCGAATTGCACCCTGTGTGACATCCCGATTTTCCAATTCTATTTTCAATAAATTGAGACGGGCATTTCGTTGGCACGCATATAGTTCTTTTCCTTGAGTCGGCCACTCATGTGAAGACTAGTCCATCGGGTGAAGTCGTTAAGAAATTCTAATGCATCAGACTCGAGAATTTGGCCAGGAAGCGACCTTTCGACCGAGCTAATCTGCAAGGGTCATTACGGCACAAATAAAAATCGATTAGAGACCGGGGATAGGTCGACTCGACAAAGGCATGTGATCAAATGTGGGTGATTCCACCGGATTACACAATTCTTGTCGATCGGCACTAGACCGACTTTTCTATCGATTGGGTACCCTGTGTTCGTATTTGAAACCTTGAGATTACCCGACAACCGAAAGTCGCCAATGTTTCAAAGATGTACATTGTGGCTTGAGATGATCAACCACAGTCAAATGCATGAAAATTTCTAAAGGCTACCCGGTAGGTTGGGCCTCGCTAGTATCGTGCCAAAGTGAAATTAACCGTGGGATTGAGATCGAATTCGAAAATTGGAAGTGCGGGTGTGTCACAAATCATTTTAGGATCATTGACTTATCTTTGGAAGATTTTTCATGCAATCGAGTTTTTGGCAATTAAATCAAAGAATGGCTAATTTGGTAGAAAATTAGTGGGCTTGTCTTTGGTCGCGCTTTTGGGACTTAAGTTGATTATATAGACAAGTGAAGATGTGAATTGAAGTGTGATAACATTGAATTAATTTTATGACTTCATTTGATTCAATTGAAAGAGAATTGATGAGAATTGAAGAAATTGTTGCGACAAAGTTTTGACCGGCGGAAAATGAAAGTGCACCCATTGGAATAATGTTGTGGGAGTTTTGAGTGAGTGGAGTATGACATCATGGATGATGTCATGGTGGGCCTTTTTGTGGGATTAAAGAAAAGGAGAAAGAAAAGAAAAGAGCCCCCACTCCTTCTCTCTCCTCCCTCTCTTCTTCCTCTCTCTCTCGTTGCCTTTCTCCTCCATCTCCCTTGTGCGAAAATGAGAAGAAAATTGCAGAGGAGAAGCTGGGGTAGCCATGGCCGTCCGCTCGCCCGCTGGTCGCCGGCCGTTCGCACCCGCCGTCGCCGTTCCGCCTTAGCCGCACGCCCTCCGTCTTCCCCCTTCCTCTCCCGTCGGTTTCCCCCTCCATCTCTGCTGTGCGAAGACCAGAAAATGCAGGAAGGAACTGAGCAGCCATGGCCGTTGCCGCCCGTCACCGGAGCCGTCGCTGGCCGTCCGCCGCCCCGCGCCTGCGCGCGCGCGCCTCGCCGTTCCGCTCCGCCCAGCTCGCGCCAGCAGCCACCGTTGTCGTCCTCACTTGTCTTCGCCTCCGGGAGGTTGTTCGGCCAGCCAAGGCCACGAATCGGCCGCCGTGAGCCATCGTGCGGCCCCGCCTTAGCCCACCGGAGCTTCGCCTTGCCTCCGCCGCCCTTGGCCGCCCGAACCGGCGCCGGATCTACTCCCTCTCGGCCCCGATCAGACACCCAGAAAATGGGTATGGCAGCCCCTTCGTGGGCCGTTTTGGCCGCCTTCCCGAGCCCGGATGCTCGGCCCGCTTTGAGGAAAGTTGTTCTCCTCGGCGTCCCCGTCGTTTTGGTCCGCTCGGTTCGTTAATCCGGTGAGTTTAACTCACTAAACCTCGCTTAGAGGGTTAATTATGCTTTAGGTGTGCTTAGTTTATGTTAATTGTGATTATGTGGTTAGTTTAATTTATTTAAGTGTGGATTACATTAATGTGCTTGATTAACTTAAAGTGGGTTTAATTTAAGGCTAAAGGAATGTTTATATTAAGATAAGCTTTGATGTGACTTAAAGGAAATTGTTTTTGATTTATTTAAGTATTCCGAAATTATTAAATAATTTAATAATATATATTTATTCGAAATTATTAAAATATTATTATTTAAATTAATTTCGGAATAAATTTAATTATTTAATAAATTTCGAAAATTTTCTCGGGGCCTTATTTCTTTCGAGAATTTCGTCTGATCACGGCTGTGTATTCGGATTTTGAAATTGATGGCTGGATATTATAAATTGAATGTGGATTGCGAAAAATATGGATATTATTATTTTAATTAATTTTCGGAATAAATTTAATTATTTATTAAATTCCGAAAATTTTGTCGGACCTTGTTCTCGAATTTCGTCTTAGATCATTTCTTTGTGTATGTAGAATTTGAAATTGATGGTTGGTTGTGGCAAATTGAGTGTGATTGCGATTTATGAGGATTCTTTAGAAAACCCTAAGTGTGGGAATTGATGGGGGATTGGCGTGATTAACCACCTATTAGAGGTGTGCCTAGTGAGGCCGTGATTAACCACCGATTGGAGGTCGTGCCTAGTAGAGGCCGTGATGGACCACCTATGAGAGGTCGTGCCTAATAGGGCCGTGATAAACCACCTAAGAGAGGTCGTGCCTAATGGGGCCGTGATTGACCACCTATTAGAGGTCGTGCCCAAAGAGGCCGTGATGGACCACCTATGAGAGGTCGTGCCCAGTGAGGGCCGTGATGGACCACCTATGAGAGGTCGTCTTGGAGTGGTAAGTGATGGACCACCTAATTAAAGGTCGTGCGAGTGGGGCCGTGATTGCCATACGGTTATTAAGCCTTCCTATAGGGTCGAGATTGGAAGTAGTAATTGATTCACTAGAATTGACATGTAATCGGCCAAGTCGATTGATCGGCCGAGACGATCCAAGTGGTTGAATTGTCCGATGATGTGATTGTGCCATGGTTGTTTAGTGATCATAATTGTACGTGGGTGATTTGAATTGTGCTAACTGCGGAAGGAACCGAGGCGAGGTAAGTTCTCTGTGATGTGGCTAGGCCACCACAGGGCGTATTTTCTTTCTAATAGGGGTTTAGGGGTTGAACTTGCACAGACGTTGTCTCGGTGGTTATTGAATAACCATTTCGGGTCCGATGGACGGAGCGACTTGGATAGCTTTGGTTGACCTTGAGGAGTTGCGAGGTGAAGTTAGGACGATTGGAGAACGTGTCCGACTCGTAGGTCGTAGGACAATTCCTTTTTAAGAGCCGGTCTTTTGTAGACTTTTGGCCGTAGACCTCATTTTGTAATTACATTTGAATTATGAAAGTGTTATGTTGTGGTTTTGCTTCCGCTTTCCTATCCCGTATTTTATTGTCGGGGGTTTTATAATATGCTTCCGCATGTGCATTAAAGATATGAATGGGTCGGCGATGTATCCTGGGATGTCGCATTTGATCGACCGCAGTGGGATGTGCGCGCGCTCGGGGTTCGGGGCGTGACACCCTGTGCTTCCGCTTAGGTCACCATCGCTTTCCTTGATGACCGGAGCCCGTTGCTGCTGATTCTGAGCAAGCTTTTCGCCTGGGTTGTCACCTATGAGGGAGGAAGACGAAGGAAAGAACGTGAGGGGAGAGAGAGCCCTTGAAAATTGAAAAGAGGAGAGAGGTTTTTCTTGAGCGGGAGTGCGAAGGAAAGATCGTGAGGAGAGAGAGAGCCCTTGGAAATTGAAAAAAGGAGAGAGGTTTTGTTGAGCGGGAGTGCGCTTTTACTGTTCTGTCTTTGCTCCGTGCGTTCTCTCAAGCAGAGGAGAGAGTGCGCCGAGCCGAGCGAATTTTGGACCTCTGACGCTTTTTACACGTGGAGCCACGTGTCGAAATCTAAATGGTCTTACATCTCGCTGACGTGGAGTGTAAAATCCAACCAATATTTTCTCGAAAAGATGAAAAGATGGGATCGGGCATGCTCAACGCTCCACGTCACTGTGCGCCCGCCCAATAAGGATGCGCCACGTGGCTCCACATGGAGCCGGTCCCACTTTTGTTTTTAGCCGAATATTTGCCTTCTCCTTTTCTCTCTTCATTAATGGCCGCGTCCTTTTCTCCCATTTGCACGCAAGCGTGCGTCCCTTCCCCTCCCGTTCTCTTTCAAAAAATTTTGTCTCTGCATTTTTCTCCACGAAAGCTGCAACGCCATCTCTCTCAACCAAACGCTCGCCGGTTGCCTCCAAGCTTGGCCGCCTCTACCGTCGCCGTCAAGAACCCCGCCAATCATGACTGTGTCTCGAACTCTGGCCATCTCCGCCTCGGCCTCTTCGGCGAGCGTGGACACCCAAGCCCACCTGTTGCCTACGAATTCGGCCGCCTACGCCATCGCCGCCAGGAGACACTCACTCCGAAGAGCCTCGCCAGTCGTGGTTGGATCCCGAGCTCTGATCGTTTTCGCCTCGGCCTCTTCGATGATCGCGTACACCAAAAGCCAACTAGTCACCTCCGAGCTCGGTCACCTTTGCCAATCGCCTCCAAGCTTGGCCGCCTTTACCGTTGCTAGCGAGAGCCACTCGCTCCGAAGAACCCTTTCGGTCGTGGCTGGGTCCCGAACTCTAACCATCTTCGCCTCAGCCTCTAAGGTGAGTGCGGACACGCAAAAGCTCGTTGGTCGCCTCCGAGCTTGGTTGCCTCGGCCGTCGTCGCCAGGAGCCACTCGCTCCAAAGAGCCTCGCCGGTCGTGGTTGGGTCCCAAGCTTTAACCATTTCTGCCTCGGCCTCTTCAACAATTGTGTATGCTCAAAATCCAGCTGGTCGCCTTTAAGCTTGGCCACCTCTGCCATTGCCGTCAAGAGCCACTCGCTCCTAAGAACCCCGCCGGTCATGATTGGGTCTAACCATCTCCACCTTGGCCTCTTCGACGAGCATGGACACCCAAAAGCCTGCTGCTTGCCTCCAAGCTCGATAACATGGAAAATGGCAGCCTGCCGTCGTCCGCTCGGCCCAAACCTCCCCGACTGTAAGTTGTTGAATCCTTCGAAAAAAATGACGGGTTTTTCCTTTTGGTACTAGAAAAAGGTTGGGTTCTTCTTGAGTGAAGCTCAGACACAACTTTCCTCGGTAACTTTTGTGACTTCTGCATATAAAACTTGTTGGGGTATAAAATTAATCTGTGCATATATAGGAAAAGCATAAGCGAAAGCACACGTAGGACTACTTTCGAAAATCATCCTTTTACTATGCTTTCGTGTGCATCAACATATGAAGTACCACAAAATACTTCATTGGATCTGATGGACTTTTTTGTAACAGGAGTCACTCTCCAAAAGCACTAAAGATTTTAGTGAGATGGTTGGGGATGGTTTCTATAGAACTCTTTTGGGAATTAGGAATTCCATGCAATCCTAGTGCTTGCCTCCACTGTCACCACCAAGAGGTACTTGCTCCGAAGAGCCCCACTAGTCATAGTTGCATCCCAAGCTCTAACCTTCTCCGCCTGCGCCTCCTCACTGATCGCTGACACCTAAAAGCTCACTGGGCGTGTCCGAGCTCGGCCACCTCCACCATTGCCACTTTCTCCCAAGAGCCCTGTAGGTCTTGGCTAGGTCCCAAGCTATAATCGTCTTCACCTTGCCTTCTTCAGCAAGTGCAAACACCCGAAAGCCCACCAATCGCCTCCAAGCTTCACCATGATTGTAGTTCGCGTATCATCCATAGGGACGTGAAATCGTCAAACATTCTACTCGATAAGGAATTTGAGGTGCATCTCACTGATTTTGGGATTGCAAAGAGCCTGTGCACAACGAAGGCCCATACTTCTACAGGGACCATTGGCTATATAAGCTGCGCATGACAAAATTTCTGAAAAAGAAATTGGTCATAAATCAATTTCTTAATTTCTATTTCCCGGACAAGTTTCTGAGCAAAGAAACCCGTTTTATAACAATTCAAAATTTTTATTTCTGAAACAGAAATCCGTTTGATAACAGAACAAAATTTCTATTTTTAGGAATATAAATTGATTATATAACAACATCGAAAATCCTCAAATACAAAATAATAGTTGAAATAGTATTAATATATTACAAAAGTTGAAAATACAATTTCATGGAATTTCCGACATATTATTATCCCTTGCCATTTTATTAATAATTATTTTCCTAAACGTATTTATTTGGTTTCCCTCATCGGTCAATGTATCATTTGCAAGCTCATCCTGTGTAGGTTTAGACAAGTATTGCGGAAGCATGAATATGAGTGCCATCAATTGCGCCTATACAACCTTGTCATTTTATTAAAAACTAGTATTATACAAGATTATCAACAGAATAAAATTAATGGTGTAAATAAATTATGAGAATTCTACCTTAAAGTAACGTTTATGGTTAGAAACTAATCAAGAGAATGTCGGTTTATTTTGATTCTTGAATTAAATCAGTCCGAGTTGCTCATTCTTAATTTATTTATTGTTGCTCAATGAACCTTTAATGGCCCTTGCATAGCAAAAAAGAGATTCTCTTGAATCTCTTGCCTTCGAATTAAAATTCAAGATTGTGTAACAATCTAACTATTTTGATTTTGCAAGAATTTTGAATCCGTAAAAAATAAAGTTAAATTTTTAGGTACGTTTTTTATTCATCTATTACGTAACAACTTTTTATTCAACGGCCATGCGCTTGCCTTTTCTAGGAGAAAATAGCCTCATTGTTTTTAAGTAAGCATTTAAGAACTTTGATCGTTTTTAAAATTGTGGACCCATTCGATTGCCTTTCATCTTAAAGAGAAAGTTATAAAAAAAAATGAAAAAAAAATGCAAAAAAAAGAAAACGTGAGAAAAATTAAAAAAAAAAAAATTAGCAATAATTTGTGAAGTTGTGGTTATGAGTGAATTAAGTTAGCAAGAAAGCGCAAGATTCTTTTATATGGTTTGATTTCAGTTTCTGATTTCTATTTTAGAAATTGAGAAGTTAAAAATTTCAGCTTCTAATTTTTTCATTTTCTTTATTTTTGGAATAGAAATCTCTTTCAAAAATAGAGAAATCAAATTGCGTTACCAAACATATTTTAGTTCCAAACCTGTTATGGGGAACAGAGAAATAAAGAAATCGAGAAACATAAATTTTGTCATGCGCGCCTATAATGTTGTTGTTTATGATAATTTTAGCTGTAAAACTTGATATATTGTGAGATTTGGCAAACCTAAAGATGTTGGTTGGGTTGTTTCATGAGTTTTAGTTGTTTGTAAAATGTATGTGCATTTTGTTTGTAGGATGAATAAAGTGAACATTTATGTTGGCATATCATTAAATTTGTTTTGCCATTGCATATTTTCCCATACCGCTATTTCCTGAAATTTCGACCAAATTCTTGCTTGAGATTATAAATGTTTGATTGAGGATTTTTAAATTCAAATTATAAACGTATTGAGGATCCTTAACATTGTATATTCTGGGTTTTGCAAAAACTAGTCTATGGGGCAAATGAAGCGCACACTAAAGAACAATATTGACGTTTTCGTAGGTTATTTAAGATTTACCATTTTTTAGTTTTGTTGAGTTCAAGCGTCACTTTAGGGACGGGAAAAGTGCCAAAAAAGTCATAAACCTTTTGTCTTTATGCCAATTTAATCCTAAACCTTTTTTTAGTGCCGATTTAGTCCTAAACATTTGTATGTTGTGCCAATTCAGTCCTTTTCGGCCAATTTTGGCCGGATTTTGCTGACTGGACGCCAACCGGCCGACATAGCTCGATTGACGCCGATGTAGACACATTTTAATAATATTTTAATATTTTAGAATTTTTTTTATTTTTTATTTTTTTTCTTCTCCTCTTCTTCCTCCAACCGATCGTCGGACCTCGGCGATCGACCAGAGGCAACGGCGGGCGAGGGCGAGGCCGCCCTCGCCGGCCACCTTGCGAGCGAGGGTCGAGCCTTGCCGGCCATGGGCGAGACTTGCCTTTGCCGGATCTGGCGAGGTCTAGCCTTGCCGGCTGGCGAGGTGGGAGGCCCAAGAGCGAGATCCGAATTGTGAGAGAGAAAAAAAGCCCTAAGGGAGGGCAGATACGAAAAGAGAGGGAGACCCTAGCCACGTGAGGCCTCCGCCGCCCGACGCCTCCTGTCGCTACCGCGGCCTCACCTGTTGCCTCCCTGTCGACTAGCCGTGAACCCTACTGTGCTGAGCTCGTTGCTACCGTTACCCCGATGCAAATTTGCCACCGTTCTTACGCCCAAAGCCCGACGCAAGCTGTCGTTGTTCCTCCCCGACGTCGGGTGCGCCGTCCTACCTGCCGCCCAGCGCGAGGCTCGACCCTCGCCCGCAAGGTGGCCGAAGGAAGAAGAGGAGAAGAAAAAAAAAAATAAAAAATTCTAAAATATTAAAATATTATTAAAATGTGTCCATGTCAGCGCCGATCAGGCCATGTTAGCCGATCGGCATCCAGTCAGCAAAATCCGGCCAAATTGGCCAGAAATGACTGAATTGGCACAACATACAAAGATTTAGGACTAAATCGGCACAAAGACAAAAGGTTTAGGATTTTTTTGGCACTTTTTCCTTTTTAGGGACCATTATCGAAGAAGTTTCGACAATTTGAATGAGAGAATTCGAAGGTGAGGATTTAGATATTGATGCTAACTTGACGAAGGTTCATCTTGTAAGATTTCTTGACCATCTCCGAGAGTGACCTTTCTCTTTTTTAAATTCTCTCGAATCAAATAAATTCCTCTTTTTTGACATCCAACACGGAAGTTGTGGAGGATGACTCAGCCAAAGGTTTGTGGGGTTCGAAATGAGCTTTTGCGAACAACAAACACCCAGCTTGTTCCATATGATTTATAATGGTTTTGGCCTCGTCCTAATGGACGATCCTCACACCAAAAACAATCACAAAGGCTAGAGTCGGTGAAGAGCCAGTTTGGCTACAAATTACAGGCTCCTCCTATCGTAGAGGAACAATTGCCTATTCACATGCATCCAGAGTAGAAAATATTGTATAGACCATTTCTATACATGAGCTACAAATAAACCATGTTTAAACATCTTGTTTTAAAACAGCACATGGATAGAGAAAATGGCTGGCTGATGATTTTACAAAACTCTCTAGCCTTTGAACATGGAGGGGGGAAGAGAACTTAATGGACAATGCAACATCAGAGGAGTCACCTTCATTACTCATAATGACCTTGTGTCCATGTACAACAAGATAATAGTGAGCACGCAACCATCTAACATCAAATTTGTGCCCATCAAATTTGAGCATGCAATTATCTAACAATCTCTAAAGCTACATGCATGTACACACTGTGAGGGTCTAGTCTACAAATATACACCTATGGCGAAGAGATTCCTGCACCATTTCCAAGCAACCATTGATCCGGAGTTCAATTGGCGAACTTCAGATCGCCTAATTACCAACCGTCATCTATGGCGGCCTCTCTACAAGTTTCGATTCAATGATGATTGGAAAAAGCGCGAAACTTCTCTAAAAAGTTGTTCCGCTTCAAAGGGCTCTGAAACATAACCGTCCATTCCATACTTTGTGGCTCTGAGGATGACTGTCCCGGTAGGATCTCCTTGCTCGGACTTTGTTCCATCTGTCGAATTCTTTTTGTAGCTTCAAATCTGAACAAAGGAATTATAGAATGATTTTAAACCATCTCGCAGTCCATCATTAACAATTCTAGAATCATACAGGCATTCTGCATTTTGCAGCAAGGAGCAAGCTTTCTGCTTCCATCGGAAGCAATTCTCCAACATTGTTTCAAGTGTTCTTTTTTCTTCCAGGGATACCTTGAGTAGCTTGGATTCTGAAACTAACTCCTGCGGGATGGAGGTCATGTTCTTAGTTCGACAGAAACAATGCACACATAAAACATGTATGGATGTGAGACTAGAGATTTAGGTGTTAGCAAGAACCTTCAATTTATCGACTTCAAGCAACAAACATTGACAAAACCCAATTCAACTTCAACCACTTGGGTGGAAAAAAGAGAACAAAATTAACAATTGTTAATCGGAGAACCATGCAGAAACCAGATTAAGAGAAATGGCTTTTTAATCTAGACAAACCAGCAAGGGTAACAATAAACTGTAGAACAAGAAGCAAATAGGTCTTCTAGATGAGTAGAGACCAAACCTATGACATTTTTCTCACCACGTAAAAGAGACAATTTAGGTAACTGTAGGGATACGGCTTAATGTATCTTGACCCACAAATCAATCCTGATAGAAAATTACCTCCATCGAAGAAATTTTCTGTGCCAGTTTCTCACTTTCTTTGACAAGGAATCCTAAGCGACAGCTTCTATCATAAAGGTTTTCCAACTCCAATAACTGGAACAAAAGTACATAAATAATGACAATATAAATTATGCAAAGAGAAGTGGACAAAATTAACTCTTATCTTAATCAAAAGGTCAAATAAATTCACGTTATATACCTTTGAAGATGACGAAAGAGTAGATTCAATCTCTCCAGCCAACTTCTTTGCCTCTTCAGCATACTCCTATACAGATTTTAAGCAAATTACTGTAAGTCACTCGACTAGACAGATATTGCTAACATATAATGCACTTAGGATCCTACAAAAAAACCAAAACAAATTCATCAACTAGCATCATATTGACAAAGTCATCAGAAAGCAAGAGTTAAACATGAAAGGCCGAGTACCTCCGCACCGCCTCACCTAGTTTCCGCGTCTTGTTGGCAAGAACGCCGAGGTAGCGCGTGACTCGATCGAGCTTCGCGTTGGAATACTCCTGCAGTTCGCTCGCCTCTTATCTCAGCTCCAAGTAATCCTACCTGCTGCATCCGGAAATCACTCTTCTCAGAGCTCGGCAACAGAAAAGGAATCAACCGAAGCAAGAAGCAAAAATTCGAAACAGGCAAATCCCCCAACTCAATCGGGAGCCAAAACAGAGCGCGAGACGATCGGAGCGTTTCAGAAAAACCCGGACATTGTCCGCGAGCCGCTGGACCTTGGAGGCCAGCGGGAGCTGCGAGGGTGGCGAGGAGGCGGCGGCGGAGATCGAGTACCGCCAGATGAAGGGGGCACTCGGCCGGTGCTGGTCGTCGGCGTCGAAGGAGGCGGAGGTCGACGACTACTTCCGCGGCTCAAAGCCGCTCACCTCCCACTTCCACCGGTTGCTCCTCGGCGCCGACTGAAATTTTTTCAAAATGGCGCCTCTTTGTGCAGCCTGAGGGAGTGTCTCGAGGACAGTGGAGAAGTCGTGCCGGAGGCCGTGGAGAAGTCGTGCCGGATGCGATCGAGCGATTTTTGGGAGAGAGACTTTGTGCGGGAGAAGACAAAGGAGAAAGGGCACTTCAAATGCGAAGGGCGGAGAAGGACGCGGCCATTAATGAAGAGAGAGAAGGAGAAGGCAAATATTCGGCTAAAAACAAAAGCGGGACCCGGCTCCAGGTGGAGCCACGTGGCGCATCCTTATTGGGCGGGCGCACGGTGACGGGGAGCGCGGGCACACCCAATATTTTCTCGGAGACACAGGATTGGGGGAAAGTTTTATTTTCTGGAAACGGCAACGATTAAAAAAAAGGTTTTTATTTATTTGTGTTATTTCGGAAATAAAATTTAGGGAAAATGTCACAAATGTCCCTATACTTTTACTTAATATGCAATCTCGTCCTTGAGCTTTCGATTTGCTTAATTTAGTCTCTAAACTATCGATAAATGGCCGATCTAGTTTTTCCATTACTGTTTTTCCTTCTTCTTTTTTCTTCTTTTCTCTTCCCTCCGCCGGCCATGGTGGAGCCAACGAAGGAAGCCGGCGTCTGGCAAGGGCGACCCTTGTTGGACGCCAGCTCCGCCATGCCCGACAGAGAGAAGAGAGAAGAAGAAGAAAAAAAAGACCAAAATGCCAAATTCTATTAACTTTAACTAACCGAATGACGAAATTAGTCAATTTTCAAATAGCCATGGACTAAATCATACATTTATCGATAGTTTATGGACTAAATTGAATAAATCGAAAACTCAGGGATGAGATTACACATTAAGTAGAAGTCCATGGACCATTTGTAACATTTTCCCTAAAATTTATGGAAACAACATGTACATTGCTATTTTTCATTAATGGGGAGAAAATCAATCATGTTCATGTTATGCATGAACTAAATATATATATGTGCATTGACTTTTATTTTGTAATAATTTAGCAAAAAAGAAACCAACACGCATATATATATATTATATTTCAATGATACTTAAGGTGTATTTATTCCGCATAAGATAAATGATTTGAAAAAATTTAAAGAATATATTCTCCAAATCATTTATTTTCCGAGAAATAAATAGAGCGTAAACTATTTTTAAAAAAAATATATTTTTCTTAAAATGATCGTTTGTGCTACTTATAAAAATGAATAAACAAAAAATATTTTTATCATCTACAAACATATTTAGATATAAATTATTGTTGACAACATAAATACATCTTATTGTCTAATTATTTTAAGTAATACATGTAATTATTTTGAGAAAATTACTTTCAAAATTATTTATTTTTCATAAAATAAATAAAGCCTAATCTATCAAAAAAATTTCTCATTAATTAGATTGAGACGAATCCAAAAATTAAATGCACGTGCAAATCATGGTCTTTTTTTTTTTTTCATTTTATATGTACAAGCATGTGTCACGGTCCTTGAATCCTCTCGTACAAAATCTTGTTTGAGGTTATTGAGTGAAGAGTGAGGAAGTAGACGGAATAGACACAACGGTCTGTAAGAGTTAACAGTTGGTATTAGGAGTTCTAGGATAGGATAGAAGGATTATAATACTTATAAGCTCTCCATGTGAGATTAGCCTCTTGTACACAAATTGGTTGGGAGCTAATACCACTCTCCTAATGAGACAAGGATAGGCCGAAATCAATTGTTGAGCTTAAAGAAGGCTATTGTCTCACTTGATAGACTAGACGCCCGAGCGAAGCTGGGTGTAATATGATCTCGTACAAAGAATTTATTCACCGTATTGTTCGCTAGAACAGATATAGAAGGAAGGTTGGCCTGGCGAATTCCGCTTGCCAAGTGCTGCACGGGGCCAAGGAAACTATTAACCCGTGACATATGGTATCAGAACAGGAATCCCTCCAGTAAATGGGTGAGTCGGAGAATCGAACTCCTCATTCCAGTGTGGGTTGAATTGAGAAGTACTAGTGGTCTATCCAGTCTTACGAGACGGAAGAGTAAATCACCGAGGCAAAAGACACTCGGACAAAGCGTGGCTCTTGACTAAGCTTCTATGATGACAAAGGGAGCACTAGGAAGAGTCGGTTCCTCGCCAAGCGAGTAGAGTTAGAGAAAAATCGAATGGGGATAATGCTCCTAGATTGATTGGTGAATCCAAAGAAAAGGTCTACTATCATATTTTTCAACAAGGAAAGAACCTCCATTTGGTTCGCTGGGGTCGAAATGCTTAATAGGCAAAAATGGTGCTATGCAGTTGGCGAAAAATGCCATACTTGCCAAAGAAAGCGCGGGTGATTGAAAATGACCCAAACGGCTGAGATCAAAAGAGGCTACCAATGGAGCAAAATCTGTTTTGTTAGGCAAGCGTGATCATTCGATGTAAAATCACGAAAGTGGCGCATTAATGGTTAAGGGACGCAAGGAAGCGACAAAATAGATTGCAATGAGAGAGTTGCAAAATTGAGTGGGAAAGAATGTTATGGTCCATAAATCTTCCTACGTGACACTTGCGAGTGATACTTGGGGTTATCAAGTGAAGAATGAGGATGCATATAAGATGAACACAACTGGTTTGTGAGAGCAGCATCAAGATGGTTGGTGCTAGGAGTGCTAGAATAGAAGGAATATATCACTTAGGAACTCTAAAAGCAGAGTTAGCCTCCTATGCACAAATTGGTCGATAGCTCATATCATCCTCCTGATGAGGCCATGGTAGGCCGAAACTAGTTGTTGAGCCTAAAGAGATTTGCTATCTCGCTCGATGGACTAAACGTCCGAGCGAAGCTAGGCGCGGTACAATCTCAAACAAAGAAGCTATTCGCCGTATTGTTTGCTGAAACAATTGTAGAAGAAAGGTTAGCCTAACAAATTCCGCTCGCCAAGCGCCGCACGAATTGTTCCGCAGCCAAGGAAACTGTCGACATCATGCATGAAAGTTGTGAATCCACAAATTAAGAAAATGACACTAATAATCTGTTAATTTTAGCTCAATTAGCAATATCATTCCTAAATTTTTAATTTATTTAATATAGTCCATAAACTTTTGATATATATCCAATATAATCCTTTTGTTTGCTTGAATATCAAATTAGAGATTTTTTGACAAAATGAATTATTATATGTTGAGTTGTATTCTTAAAAATGACAAGACAATATATCCATCTTTTTTCCCATGAATTCAGG
This sequence comes from Eucalyptus polyanthemos subsp. polyanthemos, assembly GCA_017140185.1. Taxonomy (NCBI): domain Eukaryota; kingdom Viridiplantae; phylum Streptophyta; class Magnoliopsida; order Myrtales; family Myrtaceae; genus Eucalyptus; species Eucalyptus polyanthemos. Next base: position 35,508,452 of record CM029466.1, on the reverse strand, counting down.
AAAAAAATTAAAAACATGTAGATCACTATTTGATGACGTGAATTATCATATCCCCCAAGAGATATATATCTCATTTGAATAGTATAACTCTTTTTTTTTTGGTTGCTCACTGTTAAAACTTAATGGATTAGTCACATTAGTGAACTCCGTTGACTCAATATAAACAAAAAAACATTTTAAAGTAATCTAGGGACGATATTAATCATTTATTAATAATTCATAAACCACTTAGAAAAAATGGCTATTCTTCTATTGTGTTTTCATGAAAATAGGGACAATAAAAGTCTAGAAACGAACCACCGCTTGCGGTGGCCCAATTAGATAAAACTCCCATGATCCTTTGCGAGAAAGAGAGTTTAAATCCCGCTAGCCGCATAGGATTTTAAGTGCAACGTCGGATGGTGGGTCCTCCGCTAGCATCGCCCAGGGTTTACCCCCCATTACCCCGAACCTGTCGAACTGTCCGTGTTGGTACGGTGCGCGGGTTCCCTAGGTCATCAAAAAAAAAAAAAAAAAATCTAGAAACGACATTACACGTCGGATCAAAGTTCAATTTCCATTTCTATCATTTTCCCCCACAAATTTTGTCTCATACGAAGGTGTCACAAGCACAAAAAATATGAAATATAAGCTTTTTCATTTTTTAATTAGGCTCATGTGTAGTTTAGTTTACCAACGGTGTCTTATTGTTAAGGCTAACTTTTAGGGCAAGATCAGTTGGTCTGAACTCAAATGTTCCAGCGACCCTGTTGAAACAAATGACACCGGTTGTACACAACATAAACATCAATATTTAGGTAGCCATATGGAACAAAAGAGTACATTTCCGTGTTGTTACAGCGGCCAAATACCATTGGCAACTCATTATTCCCGCGATGGTCCATGCTACTACAATGGCTCGGTAAAATGCGCGAGCGTGATGCTCGAACCAAGCTTTGAGCGAGAAAGGCGAGAGTGTGAATCATAGCATATGAATATCGAATGAGTGATGCAAATCCTTACCTTGAGACAAACAAGAGAATGGATAATTGTCTGGCCGTACTTAAAACCATGCGGGGCGGAAAAAAATAGCAGTATAAACCACCAGAAAGCAGGAAAGTCTTCTACACAGAAAACGCGGGAATTAACGAGGAGAGATAATTGCCCGAAGAACATAAGAGTAACCGATCAATATCAATATATGAACAGGTTTCTGGATCTATCCATACTTGAAAGAATAGAACACACAAGATAACAGAGGTCAAAACCCACTATTCTTGAACAAGATATCCTCTCCATGTGGTTCATGATAAACAGATCCTGGAATGATGAAGAGATACTTCTAGTCGGGCTATCTTAGGCACAGCAGACTCATCCGACTTGAGGCAGCCTAAGAAATAAGAAGAAACAAAGGAAGCAAACATTACCTCTCTACGTGTATGTCAAGACTAAATTGTACTTAAAACTTCTGATTAATGTACAGGTGTTTCCTCCTTCCAAATTTAAGACTGCATGTACTGCAAGGGTGGAGCGCTGGTTTCGGTCTTCATTGGACCTACGAGGTGATTTTGTTCAAGTGAATCACACGTCCAAGAAAAAATAAACTGCTGTTCAAAAGCATCAACAGGTAAACCATAAGATGTCCGGGGATCCAGCATCATGAAGTGCTGTCTATGAATAAAAGCATCTGATAGGTTGACTTTCATGCTAGAGTTTTATGTGAAAGGTTTACCTTTTACTCCCGTATCTCCACTTCCCGCCATTCTTGAACAAGGGCACAACAACAGCACAAGAAGTGGGAGAGGAAATCATCAAACCATCCCCCCTGCAACACGGATTAAAAATGAAAAAGGTCATAAGAATAAAAACAAATAGAGCAGATTGCTCTTTGCATGAAGTTCATCGGTGTTTCCAAAAATTTACAGGTAAATTGAAGGTTCGGTCCCCATTCGTGACTAAGTGCAGAAGTGCATGTGGCGATTCATGGGATTTCAGTGTAAAAAGATTGTACAAGAGAATAAAAAGATTGTAAATGTTTGTGGTCTGAAATGCTGGGCAGTCAAGTATGACAGGTAAACAAATCAAGAGTAGTGGAGACAAGAATGCTTTGACAGATGTGTATCCACCCTAACAAAGACAAATCTGGAGATGTGCACGTTCTGCCAAAGTTGGTGAAGACCAAGTGAGGACATAGTGAGAGAGACCCATTTGAGATGGTTTGGACATGTAGAACAGTGACCTTAGATTTAGAATCACCTCTTCAGAAGGTCATTTTTCTGTGACCAGGATGCAGATTAAAGATGCTAAAGAAGACCTAAGAGGAAGCAAGAGGATATCATAACCAGAATGCCAATATTTGACCTTAGATTTAGAATCACCTCTTCAGAAGGTCATTTTTCTGTGACCAGGATGCAGATTAAAGGTGCTAAAGAAGACCTAAGAGGAAGCAAAAGAATATCATAACCAAAATGCCAATATTTATATTGAGGATTTGAAAACGAAATAGAGCATAATAAAGTAACACAATCCATGTAACTGACCCCACACAGCGTAACAAGTTGGTGGTAGGGGTAGTCAGTTCTGTGACGAACCTAGGTATATTTGTAATGTTAAATACAAATTGCATGAAAGAAAAAACTCTGTATTTGAGCACGTTCTCCCGAGTTTCATATTTACTAGAATCATTTAGAACTTCACCTGGTATCAAGACGCTCAATTTTCGGAACAATTAGTATTTCTGATGAGATGGCTAATACTTGGCTATATTCTGGCAGCCATATCTAGCTAATTCCTAACAATTTTTACAAATTTAACTCCCATAATTGGAATGGTAAAATTAATGGTTGTTCTGGAATGCTTATTGTTCCCTCCTCTCCATTTCAACGAGATGAGTATAGGATCAGCTGAAATCATCTGCTCAGATGTGTTTTGAGTTTGGACTTAGTAGATCAAGCTCCAATGGTTTGATTCCAAAAGTAGAAGATGATGAGATTCTTTATTTTTCTAATCAAAAACAGGATATGACTTCAAAGTGCCATTCCTTTTCAAGGAAGGAATATTGGCAGGGACAAAAAAGGACAAGTGCTTATGAATTTGACACATCGTTAAACAAAAATCTGTGTAGCTGGCCAATCCTATTACCTGGATGTTCAATAACATGCGAAGCCGCCTCCTGACACAGCAAGTATAGCAACAGCATGACAATACCAACGAGTAAGCCATCAACTCATTACATGCTTCTGCTGAGGCTGATGACCATGTAATGAAAATTTCTTGTAAGTATTTTAGCACATCAAACTGAGATAGACTTCTGAAGACAAAGCACTCATTTATTCAAGTAGTAAAAGTTGAAATTTAGATCATAAGAAGGCATAAATTCAAATGCAGATTTGTCCCATAATGACAACACAATCACATTTCCAGCAAGAAATTAAGTGACAAGAACATTGAAAGGTCAGGACCACTGGATTAACCAAGCAACCACTGGCTAGTACATAATAATAAATTAAAGATCAGAAAAAAGAAGGTGAAGTTTCTTACATATGTGCCTGTTAGATGCCACAGTAGCAACCCTTGAAAAAGTGCCACAAGGGAATAAGAGTGTTTTGACACCTGCAAACCAAATGAGCAGCTTAGAAGTTCATTTATATCAATAGAATTGCAGTTGGAATAACAGAACTTTGTTCAATAAGACCAATGCATTGTACTGTGCAGTGGAACATCGTCCGCTCATGCCTTAGGCCAGATTTGCAACGGTCCATACAAAGACATTCTTGGTGATGACCAATAATGAAACAAGCATACCAAATTCACACATTTTGTGCGCACATAAAGCTGCTCAACCGTGCCAAATTTTGAATCATGCTAGCCACAATTACTAGAGCTATTGGTTATTGATTCTCTCATCACTGGCAGTTAAACGAATATGTTAAGCTCTGGTCAGTGCCAAGCCGACTAAAGTACAAAGACTCGCTGCACCTTACATGTTACACTCTTTAATCTTGTCTTTTCAGCCTTTCCAATCTCAGAGTTAAAAGATCTACCCAGGGCCATCTTCATAGCCTTCCCACTTATCTTATGCTACTGTGCACAATATCTCCTCAGTCCTCTCTAAAAATCTCCTCATATCAAACTCATTTGTCAAAGGAACATCTTTTTAATGGGCATGTCTGACTTTTGTGCATAAAGGAATCTTATGCCTAATAACCACCTTTTTATTAGAGAATCACACTTCAACTATTCCTCCCTATTGAGCACTAACATTAAAGGGAACAGCAACAAGACAGAAATATGGATTTTTTTTCCTTCATGGCAATGGACCAGCGAGACTGACTACACCATGAGTAATAGCCTTCCATGAGATTAATCATGTGATCAATCCACCACCAAAAATGTACAGATAGATGTCATGATCAACTGAATCATTTCTTGAAAATTGCTATGCATCATTTTCTTTTCTTATAGCTCCAAAGAAGGGTTTCATAAGAAAGCATACACAGAAGTGGTTCTGAACAACAGCCAAGCAAGTCAGCATGCCATTCTTCATGTTGATGCAAACCTCTAACTGAAAATGCTTCATGGCCTGACAAGATGGTGGGCACTTTTCTGTACAGAAGAATAGGGAATCAGGTTTTAGAGCATGGCCCAAACTATGAAGGATGGATGATGCTCGGCAGAGAATCCTAATAAAATTTATATAAAGAAACAGCACATTAACCATATGTCATGATTGAAAAAGATAATCTGCTGATGCATCTACCTCCAGGGAAAGAGATGGGGGAAGCATGCAGTTTCTGTGACTTCTACACATACACATATTACGGTTCTTATGCATCCTCCACTTTTATGAGTTATAGTCAATCAAAGCACTGTCTTAGTCTCACAAAGTATAACACACGGCAATTTTTCCTTGGGAAAATCAAAATAAGAAAAGCCACCTGAAATACTATGTGACTTTTCTAGAACAATCAAAATTACAAAAATAATCCTATACTTTCCCCTTATTTAATTTAGTTTACTCTATCTTATAGATGTTCTAAGAGTAAAAAGCGTTCATCCTTGGAGCATATACATCATCAGCCAAAACCAAGCTGACATGGTTTGAAAAACAAGACAAGGAAAGATCCTTCATTGTTCTGTGAATAAATCTACTTTCTGCTGCTAGTTTCACTCACAGTAAGCTGTGCCTAGAATAATAATTGTTATATTTGAACTGGGGCCTCATCAACTCTAGCAATAATATGAAGTATATTTTTGCAACATAATCATATTTAACAAATTTCTTTAACTTCAGCTGAATTTGAGCAGAAACTACCCTGTAGGTGTAGAGCAATCACTTTTCTTAGAACGGCTTTCATCTGAAGGATGATTATTTTCATTATTAGCGTCTGAAGCACTGTTTATAACCCCTTTGGATCCCTTTTTTGGGGAATCATTCTCTAACACCATATTCATTGTAACAGTTTCTGTGACATCGATCAAATGTTGAATTACTTCGCACTGGCTCATATCCAAAGTAGCTTGAGAACGGTGTAGTTCCAGCTGAAGCTTCTCATTTTCCTTTCGCAGTGCCTCACCAAATCCAAGATTGGGGTAGGAACAGGAAAGAGATTTTTTTAACAGCATGGCATCATGCTTTGACTGTTCTCGTTGTAGGATTATATCCTGCACCTTCCTGTCATCTTCATCTAGAGAATACTCATGTTGATCCTTCTCAATAGTTTCCATTCTCTCCTGCATGTTGCGAAAATATTATTCTTTCAACTTAGAACACTTATTTATGACCACGTATATGCAATCAACCAACTTTTCAAGCTGATAAAATTTTTATAAATTGGAGATCAGACGGTTCGTTGCTGGTGCTGCTTATATTCATCAAAGGGTCTCAGTATTTCCACCAAGTTTTGAATGATAAGTTCAATATCAATGTGATGTCGAGAAATTTGAAATGTATAGCATTTACACTGCACGGCCGACACACAAAGTGAGAGAAATCCGTACCCGAACTCTAGCGTTGTCGACAAGGGTGATGAGAGGGATGATTTTCAGGTATTGATCAATCTCATTCTGGGCTCGCCTGAAGTGATAAACGATGTTCCACCCCATAGCCAACAAATAGAAGTAACTCCGCTCCTGGCAGCTGTTGACCAGAAGGTAGGCCCTTCTGAGAGAGTCCTCGAGCAGCTCCAGAGGCTCCCTCGTCTCGGGGTACTTCTTTAGCTCCGATATCTTCAGCTGCTGCAACAAATTACCGATCAGCTTCAAATGCTGAGCGAACTGCCGACAGTTCCTCTTGTGCAGCCGCGCCCTATTCGCCGCCTGCACTATCATTCCAATCAATCGAGTCGCGTCGAGTCCCGTGAGTTGGGCTATACCAGCGGCCTGATCCCATGCCAACACCATCTTCGCCCCCTCGAAAAAGCACGCAGCTCAGCGTACAATACCAGCTCTCAATCTACGCCTCCAGCCAAAGACTAGTAAGCGGGCGACAAGTCATACTGCATTCGCAGAACATTCTTTCAACAATCCAGTGCCATAACTTATCAAAGACCGCAATGCTGCCCATGATGCTCCCACCCCACCATAGCGAGCAAGGAATTTTCCAGAGGGTTAAGTTCCAATCGACTGCCAAAGAAGAAAAGCAGTTGGAAAAGCGAAATGAGATTGTGGAGCTTTGGAAGATCATCGAGCAAGCTCAGTGACCGGACAAAGGGAAAAGGAGAATAAATAAAGCAATGACGGACGATTAGCTTGTCTCTCGGACATCAGTAGTAGGCGATTATATCGAACGAAAAAGAATAAAAAATTTACCCAAAAGGAAAAAAGAAGACAGAACACGCCTCCTCCGGTGAAACCGCCGCCAAATGCGGACTGATCTCCACGGCCGCCGCACCTCGCCGCGGCTCGCGCTCGTCACTCGTCTTCCTGTGGAAGAAACTCGGCGCAACGGGGTTCGGCCCCCCAGATCTCGGCCGCTCCGGCAGACTAACGCGCGAGGGAGGCGTAGCTACGCGGCGCTCGCGGTGGGAACGACCGTACAGAAGCGACACGGAGGAAGAAGAAGAAGAGGATGGAGAAGCATCGGTTTCAGAGCCCGGCAGACGTTCCTTCTTCTTCTTCTTCTTCTTCTTCTTCTTCCTCGGCTGCTGCTCTTCGCGAAGTGGAGGGAAAGGTGAACGAATGTCGATTTCTGGGTGGCTCGCTACTGCGTCGGTGGAGTCCTGTTCGGTCTCTGCGTTTCGGTCTTCTCCGTCGTCTTCTTCGACCTACGCAGTGCGCACGGGGCACTTCGCCACGGTACGGCGGACCCCACGCAGTCACCGACCGCCGGTCTCCCCGCTCTGTGCTGAATTACCTTGTCGGCCACGCCCGCAATGGTACCATCAAAATATGCAAGAATAATGTGAGAAATAATAACAACTAATTACCGTTCGAGGTAATATAATTTGACTCCATTTATCTTAGATACCAATCACCTGTCAATATAAAAGAAGTGAAATTCTTGTTTGTCTTTTAACGGAGAAGACGATTAATTCCAATATTTTTTAGATTTTTTATCAAGTGAAAAGGTGTTAATTCAGTTATTTGCATATAAATGTATTTTTCTCACTCTATTTGAAGTTGTAGTGTATATCGTTGATCCATATTGTGCAATTGAGAAATATGCTTCTAAGGGGGTGTGTGTATATCTTTCTAACAAAAAAATTTTTTTTTTTGCGTCCTACTCTATTCCTACTTTCACTCAGTGCCATTGATGAAACTTACACTTCCCCACCCCATCCCCCCCTTTTTTGGTTCCATTCCATATCGGGTGCTGCCACCTAACTAATATAAAAACGAATGAAATGTTTTTTGAGCATGTTTAAGTTCCATTGCTTTCTAAAAAATAAATAATTTAAAAATATTTATGAAGATATAATTATTTGTATGGCTAGAAATAAGTAGTCATTTTCTTATATGCTTTCCTAAACGTCTTCAAGTATTTTTTAAAGAATAATTTTAAATCATTCATTTTTTCACGAAAGGAACAAAGCTTTAAAAGTAAATGGTCATCAATTTTTAAAACTATTACACAAGTCAAGTCAAATGCGACAAGAATTGCAAAAATCACTCGTTTCATGTAATTGATTGCTGACTTCGTCTTAAATTTCAAGTCCTAGAAGAATGCAAATGGTACTTGGGCCAGAATTTACGTCCACCTTAGCACGGAGAGGATGGCGGGACCGATCCACCCCAGTTTGGGGGGGTATTACCGTCAATACACCTGCAGCTTCGAACGGGAAAGAGTCACGTGTCCTGGAGGGTGCTCGGAGGACTCCTGGGGCCCAAGGCCCAAGACATCCGGTCTCCGCACTGGTCACGAGGGTGGTCCCCACCGTTTGTACGAGCGAGAGACACGGACTCGTGCAGCAACCAGGCATCGAAACGTGTCGAGTTTCTTTATTTTTTTACCTTTTCCCCGCGGGGACGACTTTTTCTCCCACGTGGTTTCGGAATGTCTTTCGCTCTTTCTATTTACTGTAATATTTTTTTTTGATAATCTAGGAAACTCCATAAATCAACAATTAGCGAGCAAATTCTGAAAGATTATTGCAAGACCCACCACCACAGTATTTCAGATACTATTTACTGTAAATTTTATAACGAGAATTGACTAAAATTTTCACGATTAATCACATATCGACATTTAAATTCGCATAAATAACACAATTTGTCCTTTGTTTTAATGACGCTAAGTTTTGATAGGAAAGTAGATAAAGGAAAACGCCCTTTGTCTTTTGTTTTATCGTTTACAGACCTAGATAATTTTTCTTTAAATAGGATGTGAGTTTTTTTTTTTAAATGACATTAGAAATGCCGTAACTTTCATATATGTTTGCCTTAGTACCATAACTTTTCATTGAATCACTTTAGAGTCATTTAAGAGGAAACATGTGATTTTTAAGTGCCTCTTTTAATAAAATTTGACAAAACATGTTACGTGACTTTAGATGTGGAGATGAAGGAGCTTGCAAAATCGAAAGCGCCCTCGACACTTCTCTATCGTTTCTTGCTTTTCAGTCACTGAGCTGAAATTTCTTGCTTTCATTTTTTTCTTTCTACTTTGTTGCGAGGGCAAGATTCTGAGCAGGGATCAAGATCGATTCATTGAAAGAGAGCCCAAGAAATTCAAGGGAAAACAACAACCCCTCTGAATCAAATACGAGGAGTGTGAAAAGAAACAATCGCTACTCCTCTAACCACAACCCGAATCCCAAAGTCCACCCCCGCCGTTAGAATCAGAATGGCAATCAAATTAGGGCATATATTTTTTAAACAAAAGTGACACTGAAGTGATAACATGAAAAATTTTGACACTAAACGTCAAATGTGTCTAATTAAAGTTATATCATTTTCAAGAGCTTTTTATAAGTATAAATTGGATGTTTAAAAAAATATTATATTTCTAGGTTTTTATGTTTTTTTGCTTACTCTAAGTGAACTTGGAAATTATCCCTAACGCCGACCATGGACTATCCTTGATAAGCCATGGAGCGCCAATAATTGGTCATATTTGGCCTATTTGTATGGGCTACGACATTCGATTTCACTAGAATCTAACTCAATGGATTATTATTTGAATATTGTCATGAAATTGAGAATTATTTGGCTATGTAATTTTTCTTATTATTATCTCTCTTATTATACCCAAAGTACATTAGTATTTGATGAATTATGAATTACTTAAATCTTAAATCTTCTCTGAAATGATATGAAAATAAACGTTCGATTTTCTTTTTAGGAAAAAAGAGATGAAGCCTAAGAGAGAGAGTAATTAACAACGATGTATGGTGACGATGGTCATTGCTATCAAGCAATCCCTATCCTATAAGTTGCTAAAAGTCTTTCTTTTCTCTCATCCCTCATTTCTCGTACTTCTACTTGGAAAATAAAGTGGGATTAACAAGCCCGGTGATTTCGTACAATTTCATTTGATCGTTTTATATCCGGGCAACCAAACACAGGTTTGAATATTCTATAGTAACGTTTATGAACCATGCTTCGCAATCGAGCCCCCATGGGCCATAAGTTTCGGGCCAAAATTTTGTATAGTGACATTTTCAATCGAGGGTAGCTCAAATGCTGAATTTTTTTGGACCCATGGGCCACAAAGCCCACCATAGGGAGCCAAGCTCATAGGCCCAAGGAGAATGTTACCGCCCACGGGCCTTTTTGTCGGCCTTTGGATATTTTTTATTTATTTATTTTTGGTTAGAAGTAATAATATATTGAGCTTTGAGCCAAATATTTACATAAGATGCGGCACCACAAACTTGCACTCATGAAGACAATAAGTCTAAACGAGTGGAAGGGAGCCGGATGCAAAAGAACTCCGCAAGAGCGGCCAAAGTGAATAGCAGTCTAAACAACAGGCAAACAAGAAAAGAGGAGGCCATGCATGGCCAAAAGGAACCCAACCTCGACAAAACAACCATAACAAATGACAGACAACAAAGAAAGGAAAATAGTCACAAAACACCAAGGAGGGGTCACTACCATAGACAGATAGCAGCCAAACCAATCAAGGTGAACACAGTCCCAGCCGAGGGAAGAAGGTGGAAGGCCTTCATATAGCAAGCACCCGAGAAGACAACAGCCGTGACTCAACCACGAGCTGTCTCTGAGCCACTTCAAAGAACACTAAGGATCCGCCGGATGGGGAGAGAAGATGCAAGGATCTATCTCCTAGTTATGCTGAAGTCTTTTGTTTCTTGGATTATCCTTAACGTTTCTAAAAGTTAGGGTCTTGTCCTTCACCACTTTGATGAGATGATTTTTAACCGCCACAATTGCGACTGTGTGATCTCTAAAGAGTATGTTGTTCTTGTACCTCCAAATAAGGTGGCAAAGAGCACCAAATGAAAAGCGGCCAATTGAGAGATAAAAGTCCTTACCGGAGAGGAACTTCATCGCCAATTGAAGGTTTTCAAACCATGTCTTGTTATGCCAAGGAAGATTGCATTTAGCCACCCAAGAGAAAGCCATGTTGGTAGTGATGAGACACCCGAAGTAGAGATGATCAATGGAATCCGGCGTTAGCCTACAAAAAGCATAAACCTCTCTCCCAATTTTGCCATGCGACATGAGTAAGGCTTGGGTGGGAATATGGATATTTATAATAAGCCAGATGTTGAATTGATATCTTGGGGTGATAACCTTATTGCCCAATTAACCTTATCCTTCCTTCTTTTGATAATATGCCAAGCCGATATGACTAAGAAGAGACCATAAGTGCCGTCACTCCAAGTAAAGCGATCTAGTGCTCTAGAGAGGAGAGGGAGGGGATACTCCCAAGATTCAACTATTGTCCTGAAATACTGTCCCACCGGTGATAAAATTGACCTTTGGATGTTGCTTGCCAGTTGCCGCTAGGTGTACTTCATCTTTTATTTATCAAGAACATAATCTTTCCCATACTTAGGAAAGTCGGAAATAAGATGTAGATATCGATTATGTAAATACAAAATTAGGACGATTCGATGGCATGGGGGTTAAAGGACAAATAAAATGTTGTGGCCCCGATTACTTTGTACAGGCGATATTCGTGAAATTATTGAAATTGCTACTATGTTTAAAAATAAATAAAAAATAAAAAATAAATAGAGTATGTGCTCTAGCATTAAAAAGGATTTAACACGAGCAGCCACGTAGATGGGTTTTTAAGTATCAACCAAAATACCCTATCTTGTAGACATCGAAACTATAGCTGCACTCGGTCTCTCTTGTTCTTTTATATGTTGCATGATAGTGATTAGGAGTGTACATGATCCAAGATGATGATTCTCACCTTGGAATGAGGAACTATCCACTAGAGACCGATTTTGAAAAATTAGAATTGAGAACTATCAATTGATTTCATAGATCCATCTGGGATCGAATTGCCAGTCCAATCTAGTTCCTGGGTGAGTCTATAGAACCAATCTCCAATCCCTCCAAAATCACATCTATCAATTAATAGCACGGTGAACCTAGTTTTTATGTAGAACATTAAAACTTGTCGGCCTTAAATTTGGGTTTAGCATCTCCAATCAATCCCCTCCATCATTTTTGTTTGTTAATTTTGTTTTGACTAGGAAAGCAAGTAGATGTATTATTAGAATGAACAAAAAGTAAGGGACTCAACCGATTGCGCACCTTTGTTCAAAAAAAAAAAAAAACCTATTACACACCTGACAGACAAGATGAGTCAATGATATCCAATACTACAAATATATATGTACATATATATTGATAGAAAAGCTAACAAAATAATTAAGTAATTAATTTGAAATTTCATTTAAAATGTATATATTGATTTTGATGGGCAATTCCATGCTCGAAACTAGGAATCGAATTAATACTTGCCAATTTTAGCAAATTTGAACTAGGAACTAGACTAATCCCTATAGGAATCGCCGATTCCGATCCGATTCCAAATGATTCAAGCGGTTCCCAATTCTTTTGCACACCTTTAATAGTGATGAGATGATATAAGAGAACAAGTACCATTATTGTGATGGGTATATTCATCACATAAAATTACCTTTTTTCTACCCACCAACGAGTAAAAGGTGCAAGTGGGTCTCTCTAGGGGAGGATCCAATCTTCCCTAGGTTTGACTCATAATGGCTTCAGCTTCATTTTTTTCTTAGTGGCACTTTTGACCATATGACCATCGATGGGAATAACTAAAAGAAGAGGTCAAAGAAACGTGGAACAATAGATTTGTTGGGTAAAGCTTTATGCTTTTCCCGTGATTAAAGGCATATAACTACCAAATAAGTACCACTAAAAAGCAACATCTGTAATTCTTGGTTAGTTGGTCAAACAAGAAACAGTACATTTCGGGATCACTTCTACTATTGATTCTTAATATTTAAGGGTTTGATCAAAGCATCAAAGCATTTTATGCATGAACGCAATATGATAATGATTTATAAATAGGTGCCCTACAAAGAGCGGGGAAAGCCAGCAACTATCCTAGAGGACAACGTTATATTTCTATTTGAATCATCAATGCATTAGAAATGTGAATTGATCCAAAAATCAAGTTATTCAAAGGGCTCTTATATTACGGGCTAATTAATTCTCCGAATCGAGTTTTTATACTTGACGGAGGAGCAATAACTCGCTTATCCCTTGTTAGGGATGATCCACTTTAGGATAAGGAATAGCCTAGTTTATTTTTGTAACTACCAAAGAAAGAGGATTCATGTCTTCTCCATATAAATTTCATAGACCTATTACCATTTTCAACCTCACTCCAAATAATAGAGAATTGGTGTGATACTTGTTGTTACTCAAAAGCCATGTCAAACTATTTTTTATGCTTGCTCATATGTCAATTGAAAGAAATCACATTCAAATTGAATTGAAATTCCATGTTAAAAAATGAGGCAAAATGAAATTCCATGTTCAAACACGAAAAACCAAGGCTTAAGCCGAGCTTCCTGCCAAAGAGATTGATGGCAATAATTTGACTCGACTTTAGGCTTTTTTACCGACGAGACTAGATTAATGCATTGGTCATCAATTAAAAAATACTAGTGTAAAAAAAAAAAAAATGTTCCATTATTCCCTTCATATATGACCTGAGGTCCTCGTGTCCATTAATCCCGACATATTTTCGTTCCTTTTATATAATTAGCAAAATTTTTAAAAAAAAAAAAAAATGAAAAAATATATATACATAGATGGTCAAAAAACTAATATACATCGGATGCTCTCTCCATTGCACCCGGCTATTCTCACGTGAAAACACCGCGCCATTCACGCTCATTAAATCGGCCAATTTAAGGAGGGTCTAATCCGTCCTTTCACGCGTGGAACCATCATCGCGTGAAGTTCCCGATGTCCATCTCCCCCGCTCGACCCGCGCTTCTAATTGCCGAAACTGCCCCCGATAATTTTCTTCCCAGTTTACCCTCGTTCCGGTCGATGTGGAGCGCTACGCACGCTCTTCGCCGGCGTTATTAATAGCTCGCGACGAGGCCGAATCCGTCATTTTAACGCCCCCCACCCCACCATCCCCCCCGCCCCGCACGAGAATTCCCTGATTATTTTTCATCTTTTCCCGCCTCGGCTTATTTTGATTTTCGGGCCCCCCCACATTGTCATTTTCCGTTTTCAAATTAATTCAAAAATGTAAACTTTCTCCAACCGTTCACTTTAAAAAACGCAAAAAAAGAAAGATATTATATATAAATTAAATTTCCACCATCTCTAATTACATGTATAATCTGGTAATTATATTTTTCCGAAAAACTCCCGGTTGCTTCGTATCAAATAAAAAAAAAATTCAAATCAAGAGCGACGACCGGATATTAAATGAATATATATAAAAGAAGATCCAGCTCATAATCTAAATCACGCAATCGCCGCCGTCTGATGTGGCCCCCGTCCCCACCATCGGTTTCGAAGCACCTGCTCGGGCCCACCGTGGCGAACCTTCGACCAATGGGGCTGCCCCACGTGTCCGCCCAGCTTTATTTTTCCCCGAAAAACACGTCAATCTTTTGGGAGAGAGAGTTTTTTTTTCCTCCCCTCTTTAAAAAAATAAAATAAAATAAAATCGCAGCAACTGTTGCTCGTAAAAATTTGGCGGGCAAATTCGCCCAATTCAAATACAGGCCAAACCCTAGTTTTGCTTCCCATCTTCCCTCTCTCTCTCTCTCTCTCCTCTCTCTCTGCAGATTCTTTCTCTCGATCGAACTCCTCCAGGCTTTCTCCGTGCAGATTTCCTCTTGATCGAGCTCTTCCAGCGTCGGTTTCTAGGGTTCCGTGTTGCGGAGCTCTCCGGGATGAGGTAAGTCTTTTCTAATGCGATCGGCGGACTGAATGTATGTGCGGCTTTCGGATAGCTTAATCGCGGTTTCCGATGAGATACGGCTGCCGTCGGTTCCCACGATAGATGACTTCGTTTTGTCTCGCAAAACTCCGCAATCGTGTCGATTTTTGGCGATTTCGCGGAACTCGCGATTTGCCGTAGTTTCGGAAATATCGAGGAATGCGGATTGGGGATAGCTAGTTCTCGATTCGCGGGTAGCTTTGGGGATAGCTCGTGTTATTGTCGTGCCCGTTGCGGTGATTTGGTCGCTTGAACTTATTGTCGCGGCAGATGTGAAGTTCTGATGTGTAAGGGGAAGTAAAAAGTTTTGCCTTTTGCTTCAGAGAATGGTGAAAAATGCCGAATTGAAGCGGGTATTGGATTTTTCTCGAGGGGAGAAGCGGAAGAACTGAAGCGAGGAATAAGACCGGGCAGTGGAAATGGGGAAAGTGTCGCCGAAAGAGAGGGAGACGAAGGGTGCGCGGCAAAAGAGGAGATCGCGGAGCTCGAGCAAGAAGTATCTTAAACCCGGGGCTCTAGCTCAGCTCCGATACAGCAGAGGCTCAGGAGC
Source organism: Eucalyptus polyanthemos subsp. polyanthemos (assembly GCA_017140185.1). Classification (NCBI taxonomy): domain Eukaryota; kingdom Viridiplantae; phylum Streptophyta; class Magnoliopsida; order Myrtales; family Myrtaceae; genus Eucalyptus; species Eucalyptus polyanthemos. Next base: position 35,493,057 of record CM029466.1, on the reverse strand, counting down.
CAAGTCCTGTACTGATATCGGGAAGAAGAGGGATGCGGTTGTGGATGCTAAGAAGGCTGAAGATGACTTAATCCTCAAAGATGAAGTGGTTGAAAAAAGCCCCCTTCTGCTGTCCCCTGTAAATTTGGTTAAACAAAATAACTTACTGTGGACACCCAAGACACCTCGAGACAATGATTGTAAAACTGAATCCAGGCTTGAGGCTCTTCCCATCGATTTACTGGTACTGTTCGCCATCTTCTTCTCATCTGGCCGAGATTCACTCTCTTTATTTGTTGTTATGTCTGCATTTTCAGCATATTCCCTTGTCTGATTGAGCTGTGGTGTTAGTTTTTGGGCTTAAGAAAAACTTTCTTTGCTCGTGTTGCCTGTTTTTATGGGTCTGGCATTGTGTAGTTTTGAAGATGGTGTCATAAAGATTTTAATTAGCATTCTAAGGTCGGGGAGTGCATGGATGGTTTCTTTTTCCCTTTTTCTTTTGTGGGTTTGCTTGGGGCTGGGGGGTTTGTATTGCAATCTGGGGCATTTTCAAAAACCTTCGTCCCTTGTTAGCTAAAGTTTGCAAATGAGCCTCCAGTAAATCATATACCTAGCTTCAACTGTAAAAAGCTCCTGTAATTAGATGTGGACATTAGACACGATGCTTTTACTTTATCAACACGGTTTTGGTTGTTTTGTGAGTACTAACTTCGGAAGAAGTGAAGGCAATAAGAGTTCCGGCTGGAAGTTCATATTTTTGTCTCTTCTGTTTATTTTGGGATAAAGTACAGTTTTGCTTTGCCCTCTTATTTTTGATTGGATGATTCTTCCTATTGTTGTTTCTCTTTTGTTTCCCTAAGCTAAATGCTTATTCTCTCAAGAATCTAATTCTTTTTCTTCCAATTTTAAGGTCAAAATAATGTGTCACTTACATCATGACCAGCTAAGAGCAGTTTTCCATGTCTCGCAAAGGGTTAGGAAGGCGGTAAGTGTCTTGGACTCTGTCAATCTCTCCCTTTATGTTTTTGTGTCTTCTTCTTACCGTCTACGTGGATTAAATTGAAACTATAGCTCAACATGATGGTCCCATTTTGATCGTTGCTATAGGTCTTGATTGCAAGGCAGTTTCACTTCAACTACACTACGCCAGATCGCTCACGACAAGAAATGTTAAGAACCATGACTCCTCGCCCAACAGACCACTGGCCATTTAAGAGGTACGACTGATGGTTTTCATCCTGTTATGCCTAATTTTTGTCTTGGTTAAGCCATAAACATCATTTATGCATACTCAATTTGATTGCTCCGACCAGGGGTGATGGCAAGGGAGTTTTCATGCCGAGTCCTCATACTCCAAAAGCACCAAGGCATGGTCCACGGCCACCTTCTCGTATTAAGTTAGCTGAGATGCGGCAGATCGCAGCTGTTCTTTTCCAGGAATCAACGTTCCCTTCCAGATGTATGGTACCATCAGTTTTAACAAAGCCTCTATGCAAGTCCTTGGCATCAAATCGGGCTTTATTCTATGAGGAGGAATTATGTCAGGCTGTCGCTCAAAATAAACTTCGTTGATTCTTTCCCGTGGCTTTGGGTCACTTGGTGTTATCATATGTATATAGTTTGCTTTGCCCCCTCTAGGTGTTCTTAGATAGGATGCTGGATGCAATTTTGTAGTTTTGTTGGATGCATTAGGTGTTATGGCGATGTGTACTCCACCGGTAATTGATATTAAGCTGACAATTGTCTGGAAGTGGTGGTTTGAAATAGATATTGTATATTTCTTGCGTGGTTGAAAAGAATGGCGAGCTCTTGAAGTATATACTTACACAGGCTGCGGGGATTAGTTTTTTCTTTTAGCAGTATATGTTGAAGTTGGATTTGCATTTACTTGCACTATACATATGTACGCATGACTTTTCAGGTTCTGTTCCCTGTAATGGATTGCGTTACCTTTAAGAAATAGTATCCAATTATTTGATGTGCCGGGATGGATATTCTTGTCACTAATTGTATATAAAATTATATATGTATGTATGTGTGTTTGTTTGTGTATAATTTTCTATGTCTAATTTCCTGAACTTATCCAATAATGTCTTCAATTTGCTGTGGTTAGAAAGCTCTATAATGACTAATCTGTCTCTATTAATCTCCTCAGAACTTTTTAATAAGAAATCTTGCAATGTTACCATTTATGTGGTTGCTACAATAGTTAAACTGTCGATGTGTCTCGTTATGAATTTGACCAGATAAATTATTGAGGCACGTACAGAAGTGGTCACTGGCAATCAATCCTTCCTGTCTTAAACAGATGGACTCTGTCTGTCATCTCGGGCTCTAGAGTATTTTGTCTCTGTTAGTCTCAGAACTTTTTAATAAGAAATCTCACGTTGTCACCATTTATATGGTTGCTATAATAATTAAATTGTCGATGTGTCTCATGTTATGAATTTGATCAGATAAATTACTGAGGTATGTAAAGTGGCAATCAATCCTTCCTGTCTTAAACAGGTGGACTCTGTCTCTGTCATCTCGAACATTAGAGTATTTTGGCTCATTTACTGCTTATTCCGCGGGTGCAACGTTTGAATTGGCTTGAGAAAGAAGTCTTGTTTTCTTTTGAAGGGGGTACCGGGATTCTGATCTGATTCTTGATCACATCATTTTCCCTCTGCTCGAACAATTAATGCGAAAAATGAATTGTAACAATGAGTCAATGACCACTCAACGCTGGACAATGAATTATTGTTATTTTAGCTGCAGGACCACCATGTGAGGAGTAATTGATGGGATACCTTAAGATAGTATCTCAGACATTCTCTAAAGTTTCAAGGTACCCAACTGACCCGCAGCATGAAGGTAAGGAGACATTCGCTTAAGTACCATCATATTTCCGATAATGAAAGTATTTTGAATGAAGAGTTCAATGTTTCACACTTTTGTTGAGCCGAACAAAATAAATAAGATGGCTAGAAGACAAGACAGGTGCGATATTCTACTGCCTCTGTTACAATCCATAACAAGAGGCCGGGGACCTTATGGAAACTTCAATCTGCAACAAGAAGCAGGGGGGCCTTATGGAAACTTCGAGGTGTACTGTCTAATCCAATTCACCCGTAAACATCTAATAAATCCGAGCGGTCTCATAAAAGCTGGTCGGCATAATTGTCGATCACGTGATCCGTTAGGATCTTATAGGTATTTTCCGTCGGATGGTAACTGTCCCAGAAGACGTACTTCGAGTCATCTTGGCATGTCTCGAGATCGTCCAGACGGTTGCACAGTATGCTCACTTCTATGTTCCCCGTGCCGCAGCACCCTCGATTCGCCACTTCAAATCCTGCACACATGCATCGACATGACCCAAACATGAGGCTGACCGACGGCATGACGATAGAGATTCGAATGCAAAAGCCAAAATCTTGTGTAGAGAGAGAGTATAATGCAGCGAGTTACCGTAGTGCGAAGGGTTTTGGATGATGGAAAGCAATTTATGGTAGATGTCCAGATAGACTAGTTTAGAGCCAGGGAGCTTCTGTTTGAGGGATTCGATTTCTGAGATGAGCTTGGAGTTGAAGAGGGTTGCTGCTTGATTGGCAGGCGCATTACAGGCTCTTTCTAATCCTCCATCAAGCGTTCTCTGTGCGGGCACACATCCGATCGGTGGTACGCTCAGGATGCTAATCTTTCTTGCTCCTAATCCATAGAGCTCCTGCTAAATCGTACACCAGTACTTCAGAATCAGTTCTGTCTTGCAATTTAATCCCTATGTTATCATGTCTTTTGGTCTTTCTTTGTCATCGTCGTCGTCATTGTTCGTAAAGAATGTTTCTCTTTCAAGACTTTACCTGAATGAAACTTGAAGCCGAGTTGAGCATGAGATCGGTGTAGGCTGGTATGTCGTATTCCCCTCGCCTGAATGGAGTCGAGTAGTAAGTGTTTGCAATGTCGTCGCTCCCGCACACCACCATGTAGAGGCTATTCTTGACGATGTACGACGCCTTCTCTTCTCCGGCACCTGATTTTATCTTGTTCACGTACTCCTTGAACAAGTTTAGTTGATCCGATAGCGACAAGGCCGACTGCCGAAATAATCATATAATGGAAGAAATTTCAGATGATTCCATTTAATTGCAAAAAGATTGAGTTAGACTAAACAAAGCTCGAGCGACTCGTGAGGAGGCCCAGTGTTTATACAGCGCGCGCACTAGCACACACCGACGCTCCTCGGGGTCATAACGATTATTCTTTCACATGTATTGACACCTACCGACGCACAAGCCTAAGACAATCCCTAAATTCCTAATTACCAAGAAAACAAAGAAAGGAGGGTCGAATTCTAAGAGCAGATCGGGAGGAGCGAGAGCTTACGGCGATTTGTGGAGTGAGAGGATCGTAACCGGTGGCGCCGGAAGCGAAGCTGACGCCGGTGAGGAGGTCTTCTAATTTGAGACTCGGGTCCAAATAAGCAGGCAAGTACTGTTTAAGTCCAAATGCTTCGACTGGAGAAAATTTTGTTCCAAGATTCGTGAAATCGGGTTAATAACGTTTGCTATGGTAAAATGTAAAAAAAGTGTTTGTACCTCGCAATTTCTTTTGCAAGGCGTTCTTTTGAATTTGGATAAATTAACAAAGAAAAATCACATTATTGTGCGGTGTTTTGTATTTTAATCACACGACCAAACCTCGTAAACTTGCATTGATATCGTACTCTTACCGTAGACAATCCTCCAAAGAGACCGGCAACAAATTTGCACAAATTAGAAACATCATCTTGATGGGAAAGGAGAGGGACGAGTACCGCTAAAAGAAAAAGACATCTTCTTTTCTTTTCTTTTTTTTTTCCTCCTTTTTCTTCTTTTCATTTTTTTGTTAACCTTAGAGAAATCTCAGATCAAGAGAAGGCATCGCGAACCTTGCCTCACCTAGACCAAGGGAGGGTCGCCGGTTCTCTTATGTGATTGGGTCAGTCGGCAAACTTGCCAGCCCATAGTTGGGAAAAATAAAGAAGGAAAGAAAAGAAGAAAAGAAAATGAAAAAAGAAAAGTAATAAAAAAATCTAAAAAACAAATTATCTATGTCTACATTGGCCGTGTTATATGGGATGACTAGCATCTATGTCTGCAATTTCCAGTCGAAATTGACAGGATAGACTTAATTGGCACAAACGGAAAAGATTTAAGTCTAAATTGATCTAATTGAAAAGTTTATGTTAAATTGGCCCAAATGCAATAAGTTTAGGACTTGATGTCTATTATAACGTACTTTTTTTCACTAGGGGTCTGTCTGTTTTGCAAAAAGTAATTTATGGAAAACATTTTCCTCAATTTTCAGTGTTTGGTTTGTTAGGAAAATGAGTTAACGAAAAATAATTTTTTAATCAATGAAAAATATTTTCCTATCAAAACTTAAATTAAATAAAATGGTTTCCCTCTAAAAGAACCAAAAAATGTTTTCCCTAAATATTTTAATTATAAAAATTATCCTTTTAAAATAAATTTTGATTTTGAATTATTTTTTATTTTATAATTTTTTTTTTTTTGAATATTTTAAAATTATTATTATTATTATTATTTTATTATTTTCCTTCTTCCTTCGCTAGTCGACCATGACGCGATTTGGCAAGCTTAAGGCTTGGCTGATCTAGGTGAGCTCGAGCTAGTCGAGTCGACAAGTTAAGGCTTGCCAAATCCAAGTAAGCTTAAAGCTTGCCTATGGCCATCGTTGGTCGGTTGTAGCGGAGAAAGTCGGAAAAAGAAAAAAAAAAAAAAAAAAAGAAAAAGTAGAGAGAAAATAAAAGAAATTAAAAATTCAAACTTTTAAAGAAGTAAAGTAAAAGTAATTAAAAATTCAATTTTTATATAAAAATAAAAACATTAATAAAAAAATTTCGATTTTTTGGCCTAAAATAAAGTCATGAGATCAAAATCTTTATCCAATGAAATCTAAACATCATAAAATATTTTCGATCATATATTACAAAATAAAAGAAAACTAATCATATTCCCGAAAAGTGTTGGAAATGTTTTTAATCATATATTACCAAATAAAAGAAAATTAAAAGGTATATTTTTTTAATCATGGAGGTTTTCATGAAACAAACGTACTCTTAAAAAAGTTATTAGGTTCACTCATAGGATTACGCGCATGTTGAAATAAAATAGCGCATGTTGCTTACCTCACCCTGATTAATCTATGATTACGCTTGAAAGATCAACGCAAAAGAGTTCAAAGGTGGGGGAAAAGGCACAAGTCATGCCATCTATTACTACAGGTGAAAACACACTCGTCACCTCAAGATGACAATAAAATAAAATGAACTCAAGTGATCGATTTTCCCGCTTTTGAAACTAGTTCAAAGCAGATGGATTTTTATGCACATTACCGAACAGGTCCGGCGGGATCTTCCCGTTGGAGAACCTCCCGGACGGTTTCCCCCCCATGAAATCCCGCCCGTACGGCGGGAAGTTGCACTTGACTATCGTCTGTATGTTGTTGTTGTTCCCGGGGTCGATGATGGAGTCGCCGAACACGATGAACGCCGGCATGCGGGAACGGGGCTTGTGCCGCACCGAGGAGGCGAGCCTCCCGCGAGCGACGAGGGCAAGGGAGACCAAGATAACCGCATGTAAAGGAGAAGATAAGCCAAAGGGTTTCCTAAAGCTTGACATCTTCTCGACGGGCACGTTCTCGCCTAGCACAATCTCTCTAACTCAGCAAGAATATAAAGGAGAAGGAGAAGGAAGAGAGGAAGAAGAAGAGCACAACAACGAGAAAGAGAGAGAGAGCACTTGCTTTGGTTTTTCCTCAGGTAAACATGGAGAAGACGAAGCTATTTATCGACTGTCCAGGGCTTTCAGAGTAGCTAGGCGACAGCGGTTATTGGTATTAGGTTTTAATATCAGATCTGAGCGAGAATTTGAGGCTTTGAAACGATGCTAATCATCGTCCCTCGTTGCTTTAGTCCGGGCATGCATGCACAAAAGAGTCCCTGCGAGCTAGAGAAAGAGAGGAGAAGGAAATACTCTCGTCACTTCGATTTCGATTTCATTAATGCCTGCTAAACTTGTCCCTACCTCTCCCTTCCCAAGAATAAAAGCTGATGGAGACAGAGAAAACCTTTTCTTTGCCGAGGAGGGAGGGAGGGAAAGAACGAAGCAAGCTCTTTCGATTCGATCAGGAGAAACACAATAGATTAACTGGATAAGTATAGTAAAAATTCTAAAATTTATCACGGGAGTATAACCGAGTTGTAAAAGTCTCAAAAGTGCAATTAACGAAAGGACTTTGATTGGGTCAATTCGATAGATTTTATGATTCGATTGTACTTTTCCAATAAATTTTAGAACCTTTAATGCACTTATCTTTCATGGAACCATTTATACTTTTTCGATGTAATTTCAATCTTAAATTTTCAAAAGATAAGCAAACAAAGGGCAAAAAGGAATATCTCGGAATGGATAATTGATCCATTCCGAAAGGAGTCGTTTATGAGCGTAGGGAAAATCTTGACCACAGTCAAACTTAATATTATATGAGAGTTTGGAACAACGAATTAAGCCGATACCCATCGAGATGTTAGCGAAGGTGATGGACGGCGCTTTTGACACCATTGTAGAATCGCCTGTCGTTATCATCACGGATGAAAGAAAAAAAAGCCAATCAAATTACAAAAAAAAAAAAGAAAAAAGAAAATAAAAGCAAAGCGACCGCCTATTTAATTCCCCTTCCCAACTACATGGGCCAAAACAGTTCGTACCCTCATTTAATTACGGTGGGGACGAGGCATCCGCCAGAAGAACTGGACATTATTGGCAATGGTAGCGATGACTCGATCCGCCTTTGCTGTCAAGAATCACCAAATAAATGCACACAAGATCACCTTCAGGCCAGCACACCCGCCCGGGGCTGTTCCGATCGCGCGTTCCGTTCATTAGGTTTCCGTCCCGTGTTCCACCGATATGCTCGTGTCGCGAGGGCGGTTCTTGATTCGAGGAGGGGGGCCGGACTAGGACGGCATTTTGGTGCCATGGTGGAATCCGATGCTGCCATTGCCGCCGCTGCCCCTGCTGCTGCTGCTGTCGCTATACTACTTTATACCGTGTGCCCCGCACCTTCCTAAATAGGAAGATACGCAAACAGTTCCGTAGCTGCCATCTCCCCAACAAATTACCAATTCCAACTGCAAATCCTGTGACTGCATCGTTGCACTCTCTTGAGTACCAACCGCATGTTGTTCTTGTATTGTTTATAACGAAAGACTTCATAGAAGAGGTCGCTTTCCCATTCTTGCCCACTGAGGGACTAATCCGATTTAGTAGAAAACATAACTTCGTTTAAGAAAATGAATTAACGGAAAATATTTTCCTATTGACTTAAATTTAAGAAAATGATTTTCTCATTGAAAGGAATAGAAAACTTTTCTAAAACTTTACATTTGAGCACAAAACTCCAAATTTTGATTCAAGATCAATTTGACCATGGTGATGATGCAAGAAACAGCTGCATGGATGTCGGCAGGGACCCGGAATATACCTGATTTTTGTCTAAACGAAGGACAGCTACAACAGTGAAATCAAATACATTCAAAAAGGCAAAACGAGGAAGCATTTGTGCGACATGGTCGTGTAATGATAGACGTGCAATGAATGCGGCGGTACAAGGAGGAAAGAAATGCCTCGGTCTCCGCGGGGCAGGAGCTACTTAATACACGATCCCACCCAAAGAAGCCCAATGTCAAGCTTTAATAATAAAAGGGATAATCACGGAACGATATCTGAATTTTAACTCAATTTATAATAAAATCCCTCAATTTTCAATTTTTTCAATATAAGCACTTGGACTTCACTCCAATGCAGATTTTTAATTTGGTACAGTTTATAAATTGTCCCCAAATTTAAATTAATAAAAGGATATTATTGAACATTTTCATATAATTTAAAAACTAAATTGAATACGTACGAAAAATCTAGAGATCGTATTGAACAAATTAAAAGTTCGGGAACTACATTGCATAATTGGGTAAAGTTTAGAGGTCATATTGAACAAATTAAAAGCGAGGGACCACATTATATTTATAGCTAAAATTGATGTATAATTTCTGTGAAACACTAACAATCTCCAAGAGCTTTTGTGTCGTGTCGGACACTTCGACATATGTTTAATACTTTTGAACACTCTTGGACACTCGGTTAACACGTATCGGAAAATCCGACACATGGTCAACTTTTTCGACACTCTCCGACACTCGAGCCGGAATTCTGACATACGGGTTTTTCTGATACGTGATTTTAATATCAAGGTCAATTTTAAAGGTTCAATAAATGAGAGGTCAAAATATATATGTAAAAAAATAAAACACAGTAATGAAAATAATAAATGGAGAAAGAATAAAAATCTAGTTTTCTCTTCTCTCCTTACTTCCACTTCCCGTAATATACAATTCACCCCTTAAGTTTTTTTTTCTCATCTTCCGACATATCTAACATTCAAGTCTAGAATATGAATCACTTATTTTTTCTCTAAGTTTTATGAATTATTGAAATAGATTTGAATTTATCAAATTGAAACAATGAATGATATTAATAAATTGCGGATTAATGTTCTTAGTGCATATTTATTTTAGGAGTTTTTAATTATATTTATTTATGAATTTGATTCAAATTAATTTGATTGAAATAATCATAAAAATAATAATTTATTATGTATATATAAAAATATATATTTAATATATAATGTATCCCAACATATCGAAATTTTCTATTTTTTGATAAATAACATGTCGGAGTGTCGTGTCGTGTCATGTCGCGTGTTACATGTTAATGTCGGTGCTATTTAAATAATTTTTGTCCTTATCTGGCAATTGAATTTGGACAAAACCATTTATTTGCTAACCACACTGATGATAACAAAAGAACCGATAGCCATCGTTCACGTGTCAAGATATTTGTTAAAGTATGCACGTCGCTTGAGATCGCCTCGCTGGGAATGGCACCACGCGCTGAAATACTCTTTGGTTAGATGTTTGGTCCTCGTCTGAATCGCTTTACGTGGCAATTTGGACGGAAAGTATTAAACCTAACAAAAACTGATATTTAATGGATTGTTGGCCCATTGGCATTTTGTCAATTAGTCACCTAGAATTGCTGTCGTACCATTTGGTATATAATCGTTGGGGTATCTATCAACTTTTCGCGGCTCCATGTCCGCTATTATAGGTTGAGATTTTAGTTAGAGAGATCTTTATAGCTTTTTTTTTTTAAATTAAATTTACATCTTACAAATTAAGCAGTTCGCTCTCTTAAAAGCTCACGAAAAGACATATCACGCTTAGTACATATATATTTATGATTAGTTATGTTCCACGTTCATCCGTCCAGGATTCTTTAGTATTCTTTTTAAATCCTCAACTAATCATCCCATATACAGTTTTTTCTCTCCTTTTTTATGAGTTAGGAATAAGCAATTTTAGTCTTTTGAACTGCCTATGTCCATGTAACTAGATAGTCTCTGTCATGGGTGTCATGGGTAGTGGGTACTATGCCGATTTACAGCTGCTTATAGAAGGGGTGGAATTCAGGTAACAACAGGAATATGCAGGAACGAAGGAACATGACAGAACAACGAAAGAAGCGCCATATAAAAAATGAGCAAAGAGAACTATTGGGGGCAGCGTCACCGGGGCGGCGGGAAACACAATTGCTCAACGTTAATCGCAAGCGTACCGACCGAAAAGGAGGGCGTCGATAGTTCTTGAGAAAAAGTTCCTTGAGGGGTTTGCAATGGTTGGATTGCGAAAGTAGAACTCAATGGTCATTTGGGAACTCTCTTGCAAATAGTTCCGTAGCTGCCATCTCCCCAACAAATTGCCAATTCCAACTGCAAATCCTGTGGCTACATCGTTGCTCTCTCTTAAGTCCCATCCGCATGCTGTTCTTGTATTGTTTATGACGAAAGACTTCGTAGAAGAGGTCTCTTTCCTATTCCTGCCTATTGAGGGACTGATCCGGTCCAGTAGAAAATGTAGCTTCATTTAAGAAAATAAATTAATGGAGAATATTTTCCTATCGGCTTAAATTTAAGAAAATGATTTCCTCATTGAAAGGAACATAAAACTTTTCTAAAATATAACTAAGAATCGATGCTTGGATCTAAAACTTTACATTTGAGCACAAAACTCCCAACGTTGGTTTAGAAGTCCCGATGTTCAAGATCAATTTGACCAAGATGATGATGCAAGAAACAGCTGCGTGGATGTTGGCAGGGACCCGGAATATACCTGATTTTTGTCTAAAAGAGGGACAGCTACGACAGTGAAATCAAATACATTCAAGAAGGCAAAACGAGGGAAGTATTTGTGCGACATGGTCGTGTAATGAGTCCATGACAGACGTGCAATGAATGCGGCAGTGCAAGGAGGAAATAAATACCTCAATCTCCGTGGGGGCAGGAGCTAATTAACACACGATCCCACCCAAAGAAGCCCAATAGGATTTCTGAATTTCAATGAGATGCCTCGACTTTCAAATTTTTTTAATATAATCACTTGGACTTCACTCCAATGCAAATTTATGAAAATATTCAATATTGTTCCCAAATTTAAATTAATAGAAGAATACTATGAAACTAAATTGAACATGCACAAAAAGTTTAGAGATCACATTAAATAAATTAAAAATTCAGAAACTATATTACCTATTAGGGTGAAGTTTGGAAATCACATTAAATAAATTAAAAGTTTTTTTGGTCATAAGTAATGACTTCATTGAAATTACTTAGCCAAGTTTGGAGAGAATACATTAAAAGCATCAGCACATAGTAGATCAAATAGAGCAGGTGGGGGGTTTTCTAACCAATTTAATGGAAGGGAATTGGTTCTACGCGCTCTTGCTAGCCAGTCCGCGGGTCGATTTGAGTCCCTGTTGCAATGGGCCAAAGAAAAGGCCCGATACTCTTTCATTTTTAGCTTGGCCCGGTCCACGACGGTCTTCGCTTCCCAACTGAAGTCTTTTGAATAGTTGCAACTTTGCACGAGTGGGAGACAGTCATATTGTACTTGGAGAGTAAGGTGAGTTCGGTCTAAGAAGAAGATTAGGGTTTCAAGGAGGGCGATTGCTTCCGCTTGTTTTGCCGAGGACGTAGCCACTGATTTCGCGAAGCCATCAATGACCTGGCCCCTGGAGTCGTGACAGATGCATGCAATTGCTCCTCTGTTCTCGCTCACTCCCTTGTTTGCCCTAATTTCTGGTTTGGCGTCACTGCTTGGAAGGAAGCAAGCATCGATGTTGATTTTTAGCTAATCTCGTGTTGAGGGTTGCCATCTTTGAGTTTGGGTCGCTCTGCGTTGATCCCCTTTCGATTTTTGGTTCCAAGTAATGTAATTCTCGTACAAAGTAGCGGCCTTGAATAGTGTTTGCTGTGGGTGCAGGGGACGATGGCCGAATATAAACTAGTTTCGGTCTTTCTAGATGCTCCAGAGGGTAACAACGGTTAGATCGAACTTTTTTGCATTCGTTGGATTTGTTTTTACCGTGTACAGCCAATTGTCAAATCGGGTTAACCCTATTCTTGACACTCTGATTTGCAGGGGGGCAGCTTTCCGTATCCGGGGCGTCTAGGAGCATAGCAACAAGGTGTGTTCAACGGTTTTAGCTTCCTGTTTGCAGAGAGGGCAGAGCGGATCAAGTACTATTTTCCGCTTGTGTAGGTTTTCCATGGTAGGTATAGCATTCTGACAAGCGTTCCATATAAAGTATTTGACTTTGGGTAGAGTTTCAGATTGCCATATAGATTTACATAGTTCTGGTTTTGGCTGATATGATGAAGTTGTTGTTGCTGCTACTGCTTGATATGATGAATTTGCTACTGTTGCTTGCTTGCTGGGTGTGCTGTCTCTGTTAGTGTAGTAGTCGCTTTTTACTGTGTATGCCCTTGTTTTGTTATTTGCCCAAACTAGTTTGTCTTTTTCAGTAGGCAGTCCGATAGGTGTAGCTAATATTTCTTGGACTCTTTGGTAATCAAACAAGGACTTTATCAGTAGTTTGTTCCAGTTTCCAATCTCTTGATCAATAAGACTAGCCACCTGACTTGGTTCCCCACTTGTTGCAAAGCCACCAATCTGTTCGCTTTTTAGCCATTTGTCCTCTCTAATCGATATTTCTTTGCCATTCCCAACTGAGAACATGATATGTGGAGATATAGAGTCTCTTCCCATCAATATACTCTGCCATCCCCACGAAGATCTTGATCCTTTGCCAGCCTTCCAAAATACACTTTGTGGGTAGTACAACCCTTTCATTACTCGGCTTAATAGGGACTGAGGATGCTGTGATATTCGCCATGCTTGCTTTCCCAACATCGCCTTATTAAAGGCAATTAGATCTTTAAAGCCAAGACCCCCATTATCCTTCCTAATTTTCAAATTTTCCCATTTTTTCTAGTGTATCCCAGCACTTCTGTTACTATTCCTCCACCAGAAATTTGCCACTTTCGTCTCAATAGCTTTGCAAATCAAAATAGGGATTTTGAAGATGGACATGGCATATTGAGGAATGGCTTGTATCACTGATTTAATTAAAATTTCCTTCCCCGCTTTCGATAATAAATTATCCTTCCAGCTTTCCAATTTCATGTGAACTTTTGCAAGAATCCAGGCAAACATATCCTTCTTTGAAGCCCCCCAATTTGATGGCATTCCTAGGTACTTCCCGGTTTTCTCAATTTCTGGCACTCTTCGTTCGGAAGCCATATTCCTCCTCAAGCTGTTTGGCCAGTTTTTGCTGAAATATATACCTGATTTATTGAGATTAACAGCTTGACTAGATGCGAAGCAGTATTGATGTATGATGGTCGCTAGGTTTTGGCATTCCAATATTGTTCCATGGAGAAAGAAAATGGAATCATCCACAAATAACAAGTGTGATAGAGTAGGGCGGCTGCTGTTTAGCTTGATTCCTCTTAATATGCCGTCATCTATTGCTTGCTTCATCATGTTAGATAGCACATTAGCCACTAGAATAAACAGATAGGGTGAAAGTGGATCACATTGTCTAATTCTGCAAGTAGGCTTGAAACAAGGCAAAGATTCCCCATTGAAATTTATGCTGAATGTGACCGTTGAAACACACCGTATCACCCATTGAACCCACTAATCACAGAATCCCATCTTAATTAAGCTTGCCCTAAGGAAATCCCATTCAATTATGTCGTAAGTCTTCTGCATGTCAAGCTTTAAAACAACTTGAAATTTTCGTTTCCTCTCTTGGGTTTGCAACTTGTAAAGGACTTCCCGCACAATCAAGATGTTGTCTTGGATTTGCCTACCCCCCACAAAAACACTTTGTTCTTCAGCGATTAGGCTTGGTAGCAATGGTTTTAGTCTATTAGTCATCACTTTGGAGATGATTTTATAGATAAAGTTGCATAGGCTGATTGGTCGATATTGCTTGAGCTTTTCGGGGTTTGGGATTTTAGGAATAAGGGTTATTTGTGTTTTGTTCATGTCAGGATTTAGGTATCCCGTAGTAAAAAAGTGCTGAGTTTCCTTGAGGATATCCTAACAAATATCTGTCCATAGTTGTCGAAAGAAGAGTCCATGAAGCCTATTTAGTCTTGGAGCTTTGGTGGCTCCTAATTGTTGCATAGCAGTAGTTATTTCCTCCATAGTAACATCTGCGACTAACCCTTGGTTTATATTTTCATCCACCAAGGTTGGAACGTGTTGTAGTATAGGCTGGAAATTTCCGGAGCCTACTGACTTGTATAGATTTTGGAAGTATTTCTCAGTCATTTCCTTCAGATGCTGCTCCTCTCTTACCCAAACATCCTCTTCATTTTTCAACAAGGATATTCTATTTTTGGTCCTTCTTTGTATTACTGTGGCATGGAAGAATTTGGAGTTTTTTGTCACCCCATTTTAGCCATCTAATTCTAGACCGCATACCCCAATACATCTCCTCTTGTCTCCACAGTTGTTCTATTTCTTGTGTGATCTTCTTCGCTGCTGCACTCTCCTGAAAGGCTTCCGTTCTATTTATCAAGGCTTGTAGTTCATTGTTCAGCCATTCAATTCTCATTTTAGCATTGGAGAATCGATTCTTGCTCCACTTCATCAACTTACTTGCTGTAATCTGTAGTTTTTCCACCACATTTGATCTTTAGGAATCGGTTTAGCCCAAGTTTCTTTCACTAATTGTGCACATTCCTCTTCCTCTGCCCAGAATGCTTCATATTTGAATCTCTTTCCCCGCTTTTTTCTTTGTGGGTTGAGTGATACTATAATAGGGCTATGATCGGACCCTATAGCTGGTAATGCTATACTTTCAGCAGTAGGATATGTTGTTCGCCAAGTAGAAGTGCAAAGAACTCTATCAAGACGCTTCTTTACTAATTGATCCCCTTCTCTGTTGTTTGTCCAAGTGAACGCACAGCCTTTAATCTCCAAGTCCATTAAAGAACACCGTTGGATGAAATCTCTGAAAGTTGTGAGTTGGTAAGTTTCTACTTTCTTTTTTCCCACCTATTCCCAATTGTATAGGATTTCATTAAAGTCCCCTAAACAAAGCCAAGGCAGGTGATAGTGTAGACTTTCTCTATGCATAACTTCCCATAACAGAACTCTCTTTAAAGTCATTTAGAGCATGAACATATATATGATGCTATATGTTAATCTTTAGGGCTTAGTTACCATTCTTCCTTTCAATTTGGACCCAAAAACGTGAAATTTGTACACAAATCAAGACTAAAAAACAATTTAGGGAACAATTCGTTAAAAGTAAAGCATATGGACCAAAATTGAATAGGAAAATGGTATAGGATCCATTTTTGTAATTTTCCCCTCAACTATTGATTTGTTTGTGTAACTTCAAGAAGATCTCAAATAAAATCACCATAGTCCAAAAATGATTTTCAAGCAGGCCCCATCGCATCTATGTCATGTCCTCCTCTAGGATTTCGGTTGATATAATGAGAATTTCAAAATGTTCGATAGTATAACTGGAGCTTTCAATTACACTAAATTATTTATTCAATAATTTAAACCAAAAATCCGAAGAATGTCAAAATCAAGCGTGTAAAACCGCTTGCTTAAGCTACTGACAAAGAGCACATTGATGGAGAATGTCGAGGTAAGGTGGAGTAAATAGTGCACCGAAAAAATTTGTCGAATACTAGATGATGTTAGATATCTTTATCAAAATGCAGTGACCATGAAGTAGATGTAAATTTCGATTTTCCTCGAACACAATAACAATAAATCACGTGAAAGAAGAAAGAATTGGCGACGGACTTGATCTAAATTGCAAGAGAGATATGTAGTGCAAAACGGAAACAAAGTAGGAAACAATCTGCCATGGAATTTCAGCCACTAAGAACATGAAATGAGACACATTTTTGACATTCTTTTCTGGCATTCTCGAAAGAAAAGCTAGAGTTGTCGTCTTCTACTCTGTGGGGGCATCAAGCATGCATAAATGGTGCCTCCTCACAAAAATTGGCCACAAAAAATCTCCCACCACCAATTTTAAATACTTCTTAAAACAAAAACCATCTGGAGGCAGATATTTCATAGGAAATATATTTGTATTTGCCCAAAGTAAAACAAATTATAGCTAACTGAAGCTTAGGAAGTATATTGATGAGTCTAATTTGATTATATATGCATATATATATATATATATATATATATGTATGTATGTATGTATGTATGTATGTATGTATATGGGATAATTTAAATTAATAGGGAAAAAGGACACCATAATTGTCTTAACTTTTGGAATGACACACTCACAATTTTTTTTTTCCAATCACTGAAATATCAGTTGGCTAAAAATCGTTCATTTGAGTATTATTGGTGTCTGGGGATGTCAAGATAGAGGAGGTGTGGTGCGTTGGAGGGGGACACATCGACGGACCTTGAGCGGCCATGGCCGCATCTTGACAAAACTCAAGCAGCCATGGCCAAGAGCTCGAGAGAAACTCGAGCTTTTTCTTTCTTTGAATGCATACTGTTCAATTAGAGCTTACTGCCACAGCCACTCCAGTTCATTGAGCTTGCAGTAATGGATAGTTGAGCTCCGTCGATGTGTCCCCTTCTGCGATTCTTTCAACGAAAGATTTGCGTCCATCACAGCAGTTTGCTCTCTTATGAACTCACAAAAAGACATACCACACTAATTGCATATATGCTCTGTACATATATATGATTGGTTATGTTCCACATTTACCATATAGTACGCTCAATCCACCCGGGATTCTTTTATATTCTTTTTAAATCCTCAACTAATCATCCCATACGCAGTTTTGTCTCTCCTTTTTTATGAGTTAGGAGTAAGCAACTTTAGTCTTTTGAACTGCCTATGTCCATGTAACTAGATAGCCTTTGTCATGGGCATTGGGTACCATGCCGACTTGCAGCTGCATATAGAAGGGGCGGAATCTGGGTAACAACGGGAATACGCAGGAATGAAGGAATAAGAAGGAACAACGAAAGAAGCGCTTCAAAGAGAGAAGTTGACAGGAGAAAGGCCAAGGGCCATGTAAGAAACGAGCAAAGAGAAACACAGCTGCTCGATGTTAATTTGCAGGCGTACCGACTGAAAACGAGGGCATCGACGGTTCTTGAGAAACCGTTCCTTGAGGCGTTTGCCACTACTGGATCACAAAAGTAGAACTCAACGGTTAATGGAGAACTTTTACATAAATCATGCCAAATCGTATGTTGTTACCGCTAATTACGACTCCGATATGAAGTTCCCACCTAAGAGACTGGCCATAGTGCCCGCTTCACACAGACTCAATCAAATAAGTTGAGGAGGTGATGGTGAATCTTTTATTTTTGTCATAGGAAGCGCCCACATCACAGGACGGTGATGAGCCGTACTCAAATTGTTCAGTGAAGGGAGAAGTGAGTAAGATGATCGAACCAGTCCAAATAAAGTTCACCTTGGTGTCCATAAAAGGTTACTACTAAGCATGAGCAAAGTGCTAGTCACGTTTACAAACTCAATTCAAGCGTAGGAAAAAATGGTCATCCCAAAACCTTCCCATCCTTGCAGCACATATGACTTCTGTCTCTCTTTTTCTGTTTTGATGTTGACTTTTATTCCTTAGTGGGCCGCCATTATGTGCGTGCTTGTGTTAGAGAGGGGGAGAGAGGGAGAGAGAGAGAGGAGGATCTATCAGAAAAGCTCATCCAATTCTGCAGGAGTGACTAGCAAAAGACAAGAACATGAGAGGAGCACAGACATATGCAAGCCTTGCCAAGGAATTGCAAAGCGAGAAATATAACTGCCCGTTAAGACAGGTTTTCTGTTTTTGTTTCCTAAGTGGAGTCTCACAATAGATAAAGCAAAATCAGAACTGTAGCTAAGAAAAGAGTGGATGACACAATGATGATGATTGTAATTAGAGATCATGACACCAATATAAGGGTACCCATAGCGCCAGATGCTCACTGAGGACCGGGTCTTGTTAGTTGCGATGAGGAATGATCCAACAAAAGCAGCTGCTTACCGGTAGAACTAACAAAGGACAAAAGGAGATACAGGCAGGTTGGAAAAGCTTGTTACATCTCTTTACACCTAGTCTCAATCACAATATTGAGCAGGCTTTTTGTGCTTTGCTCTTCTTTTTCTTCTGTTTTGGACAATGAATTATTGTTATTTTAGCTGCAGGACCACCATGTTAGGAGTAATTGACGGAATACCTTAAGATAGTATCTCAGACACTCTCTAAAGTTTCAAGGTGCCCAACTTACCCGCAGCATGAAGGTAAGGAGACATTCACTTAAGTACCATCATATTTCCGATAATGAAAGTACTTTGAATGAAGAGTTCAATGTTTCACACTTTTGTTGAGCCGAACAAAATAAATAAGATGGCTGGAAGATAGCTGCGATATTCTATTGCCTCTGTTACAATCTATAACAAGAAGCTGGGGACCTTATGGAAACTTCAATCTGCAACAAGAAGCAGGGGTGCCTTATGGAAACTTCGAGGTGTACTATCTAATCCACTGCACCTGTAAACAACTAATAAATCCGAGCGGTCTCATAAAAGCTGGTCGGCATAATTGTCGATCACATGATCCGATAGGATCTTATAGGTATTTTCCGTCGGATGGTAACTGTCCCAGAAGACGTACTTCGAGTCATCTTGGCATGTCTCGAGATCGTCTAGACGGTTGCACAGTATGCTCACTTCTATGTTCCCCGTGCCGCAGCACCCTCTATCTGCCACTTCGAATCCTGCACACATGCATCGACATGACCAAAACATGAGGCTGACCGACGGCATGACGATAGAGATTCGAATGTAAAAGCCAAAATCTTGTGTAGAGAGAGAGTATAACGCAGCGAGTTACCGTAGTGCGAAGGGTTTTGGATGACGGAAAGCAATTTATGGTAGATGTCCATATAGACTAGTTTAGAGCCAGGGAGCTTCTGTTTGAGGGATTCGAGTTCTGAGGAGAGCTTGGAGTTGAAGAAGGTTGCTGCTTGATTGGCAGGCGCATGACAGGCTCTTTCTGATCCTCCATCAAGCGTTCTCTGTGCAGGCACACATCCGATCGGTGGTAGGCTCTGGATGCCAATCTTTCTTGCCCCTAATCCATAGAGCTCCTGCTAAATCGGACACCAGTACTTCAGAATCAGTTCTGTCTTGCAATTTAATCCCTATATTATCATGTCTTTTGGTCTTTCCTCGTCCTCGTCGTCGTCATTGTTCGTAAAGAATGTTTCTCTTTCAAGACTTTACCTGAATGAAACTTGAAGCCGAGTTGAGCATAAGATCGGTGTAGGCCGGTATGTCGTATTCCCCTCGCCTGAATGGAGTCGAGTAGTAAGTGTTTGCGATGTCGTCGCTCCCGCACACCACCATGTAGACGCTATTCTTGACGATGTCCGCCGCCTTCTCTTCTCCAGCACCCGATTTTATCTTGTTCACGTACTCCTTGAACAAGTTTAGTTGATCCGATAGCGACAAGGCCGACTGCCGGAATAATCGTATGATGGAAGAAATTTCAGGTGATTCCATTTGATTGCAAAAAGATCGAGCTGGACTAAACAAAGCTCGAGCGACTCGTGAGGAGGCCCAGTGTTTATACAGCGTGCGCACTAGCACACACCGACGCTCCTCGGGGTCATAACGATTATTCTTTCACATGTATTGACACCTACCGACGCACAAGCCTAAGACAATCCCTAAATTCCTAATTACCAAGAAAACAAAGAAAGGAGGGTCGAATTCTAAGAGCAGATCGGGAGGAGCGAGAGCTTACGGCGATTTGTGGAGTGAGAGGATCGTAACCGGTGGCGCCGGAAGCGAAGCTGACGCCGGTGAGGAGGTCTTCTAATTTGAGACTCGGGTCCAAATAAGCAGGCACGTACTGTTTAACTCCAAATGCTTCGACTGGAGAAAATTTTGTCCCAAGATTCGTAAAATCGGTTAATAACGTTTGCTATGGTAAGATGTAAAAAAAGTGTTGGTACCTCGCAATTTCTTTTGAAAGGCGTTCTTTTGAATTTGGATAAATTAACAAAGAAAAATCACACGACGAAACCTCGTAAACTTGCATTGGCATCGTACTTGTACCATAGACAATCCTCCAAAGAGACCGGCAACAAATTTGCACAAACATCAATCGGCATAGGAATTAGAAACATCATCTTGATGGAAAGGAGAGGGACTAGTACCGCTAAAAAAAAACATCTTCTTTTCTTTTCTTCTTCTTTTCATTTTTTGTCAACCTTAGAGAAATCTCATACCAAAAGAAGGCATCGTGACCCTTGCCTTGCCTAGACCAGGTGAGGGTCGCCGGTTCTCTTATGTGATCGGCAATGGTCGGTCGGCAAACTTGCCAGCCCATAGTTGGGAAAAATAAAGAAGGAAAGAAAAGAAGAAAATAAAAGAAAAAAGGAAAAAAAGAAAAGTAAAAAAGAACTCTAAACAAAAAAAAAAATTATCCATGTTTATGTTGGTCGTGTTACATGAGATGACTGGCATCTATGTTAGCAATTTCCAGTCGAAATTGACTGGATAGACTTAATTGGCACAAACGGAAAAGATTTAGGTCTAAATTGATCTAATTGCAAAGTTTATGTTAAATTGACACAAATACAATAGATTTAGAATTTGATGTCTATTATAACGCACTGTTTTTCACTAGGGTCCGGTTGTTTTGCAAAAAGCAATTCATGGAAAACATTTTCCTCAATTTTTAGTGTTTGGTTTGTTAGGAAAATGAGTTAACGAAAAATAAATTTTTTAATCAATGAAAAATGTTTTTCTATCAAAAATTAAATTTAAGAAAATGGTTTCCCCTCTAAAAGAACCAAAAAAATGTTTTCCTAAATATTTTCCTAGTTTTAGGATCCTTGGTTTATGAAAATTTAATTATAAAAGTTATTCTTCTTAAAATAAAAATTTTTGGGTAAAATAAATTGATTTATTTTTATTTTATAATTTTTTTGAATATTTTAAAATTATTATTATTATTATTATTTTTTTCCTTCTTCCTCCACTAGCAGACCATGACGTGATTTGGCGAGCTCAAGGCTTGGCTGATCTAGGTGAGCTTGAGCTAGTCGAGTCGACAAGTTAAGGCTCGCCAGATCCAAGTAAGCTTAAAGCTTGCCTATGGCCATCGTTGGTCGGTTGTATTGGAGAAAGTCGGAAAAAGAAAAAAAAAAAAGTAAAGAGAAAAAGAAAAAGAAATTAAAAATTCAAACTTTTAAAGAAAATAAAGTAAAAGTAATTAAAAGTTCGATTTTTATATACAAATAAAAAAATTAATAAAAAATTTCGATTTTTTTTGGCTTAAAATAAAGTCATGAGATCGAAATCTTTATCCAATGAGATCCAAACATCATAAAATATTTTCGATTATACATTACTAAATAAAGGAAAACTAATCATATTCCTGAAAAGTGTCGGAAATGTTTTTATTCATATATCACCAAATAAAGGAAAACTAAAAAGTACAATTTTTTTCTTTTTTTATCATGGAGTTTTTTATGAAACAAACGCACTCTTTAAAAAGTTATTAGGTTCATTCCTAGGATTACGTGTCGATGTTTTTATGAAATAAAATAGCGCATGTTGGAGGCTCAAGCTTACCTCGCCCTGACTAATCTATGGTTACACTTGAAAGATCAACGCAAAAGAGTTCAAAGGTGGGGGAAAAGGCACAAGTCATGCATCTATCAGTATCACTACAGGTGAAAACACACTGGTCACCTCAAGATGACAATAACATGAACTCAAGCGATCGATTTTCCCGCTTTTGATACTAGTTCAAAGCAGATGGATTTTTATGCACATTACCAAACAGGTCCGGCGGGATCTTCCCGTTGGAGAACCTCCCGGACGGTTTCCCCCCCATGAAATCCCGCCCGTACGGCGGGAAGTTGCACTTGACTATCGTCTGTATGTTGTTGTTGTTCCCGGGGTCGATGATGGAGTCACCGAACGCGATGTACGCCAGCAGGGGCGGCCGGGGCCCGGGCCGTACCGAGGAGGCGAGCCTCCCGCGAGCGACGAGGGCAAGGGAGACCAAGATAACCGCATATAAAGGAGAAGATAAGCCAAAGGGTTTCCTAAAGCTTGACATCTTCTCGACAGGCACGTTCTCGCCTAGCACAACCTCTCTAACTCAACAAGAATATAAAGGAGAAGGAGAAGGAGAAGGAGAAGGAGAAGAGCACAACAACGAGAGAGAGAGAGAGAGCACTTGCTTCGGTTTTCCTCAGGTAAGCATGGAGAAGACGAAGCTATTTATCGACTGTCCAGGGCTTTCAGAGTAGCTAGGCGACAGCGGTAATTGGTATTAGGTTTTAATATCAGATCTGAGCAAGAATTTTGAGGCTTTGAAATGATGCTAATCGTCCCTCGTTGCTTAGTCCGGGCATGCATGCACATTAGAGTCCCTGCGAGCTAGGGAAAGAGAGGAGAAGGAAATGCCGTCGTCACTTCGATTTCGATTTCATTAATGCCTGCTAAACTTGTCCCTACCTCTCCCTTCCCAAGAAGAAAAGCAGATGGAGACGGAGAACCTTTTTCTTTGCCGGGGAGGGTGGGGGAGGGTGGGAGGCAAAGAACGAAACAAGCTCCTTCGATTCTATCAGGGAAAACACAATAGATTAACGGAATAAGTATAGTAAAAGTTTTAAAATTTATCATGAGAGTATAATCGAATTTTAAAAGTCTTAAAATTGCAATCAATGGAAAGACTTTAGTTGGATCAATTCGACATATTTTATGATTCGATTGCACTTTTCCAATAAATTTTAAAATCTCCAATGCACTTATCTCTTATTGAACCATTTATATTTTTCAGATGTAATTACGCATACATCAATCTTAGATTTCCAAAAGAGAAGCAAACAAAGGGCAAAAATGAATATCTTGGAATGGATAATTGATCCATCCCGAAAGGAGTCATTTATGAACATAGGGAAAATCTTGACCACAATCAAATATTATATGAGAGTTTGGAACGGCAAATCAATCAATAAGCCGATACCCAACAGATGTTAGCAAATGTGATGGATGGGGCTTTTGACACCATTCTATAACCACCTGTCGTTTTCATCATCGATGAATTTTTTGGCCCTCCTCCTAGTCTTAATGTGGGATAACATATGATTAACAAGCAAATAAAAGCAAAGCGATCGCCTATTTAATTCCTCTTCCAAACTACATGGACCAAAACAATTCATACCCTCTTTTAATTCCGGTGGGGACGAGGCATCCGCCATAAGAACCGGACATTATTGGCCATGGTAGCGATAACTCGATCCGCCTTTGCTGTGAAGAATCACCAAATAAATGCACTCAAGATCATCTTCAGGCCTGCACACCTGCCCGGGGCCGTTTTGATCGCGCGTTCCGTTCATTAGGTTTCCGTCCCGTGTTCCACCAATATGCTTGTGTCGTGAGGGCAGTTCTCGATTCTAGGAGGGGCGATCTAGGACAGCGTTTTGGTGCCATAATGGGATTCGATGTTGCCGCTGTCACCGCCGCCGCCCCTACTGCTGTTGTCGCTATACTACTTTATATTGCGTGCCTTGCACCTTCCTAAATAGAAAGGTACGCCAATAGTTCCCTAGCTGCCATCTCCCCAACAAATTACCAATTCCAACTGCAAATCCTATGGCTGCATCGTTGCTCTCTCTTAAGTCCCAATCGCATGTTGTTCTTGTATTGTTTATAAAGAAAGACTTCATACAAGAGGTCGCTCTCCCATTCTTGTCCATTCAAGGACTGATCCGGTCCAATAGAAAATGTAGCTTTGTTTAAGAAAATGAATCAATGAAAAATATTTTTTTATTGATTAAATTTAAAAAATGATTTCTTCATTAAAAGAATCGGAAATTTTTTCTAAAATATGATTAGAAATCAATGCTTAAACCTGAAATTTTACATTTGAGCATAAAAACTCCAACATTGGTTCTCAAGTCCGAACGTTCAAAATCAATTTTACCTTGGTGCGTGGATGGGGCGGGGACCGGGAATAAACCTGATTTTTTGTCTAAAAGATGGGACAGGTACAGCAGTCAAATCAAATATATTCAAGGTGGCAAAACGAGGGAAGCCTTTGTACGACATGGTCGTCTAACGATAGACAGGTAATAAATGCCGCGGTGCAAAGAGGAAAGAAACGCCTCAATCTTTGGCAGAAGCTACCCCCAGAAAAGAAGCCCAATGTGAAGCTTTAATAACGAAAGGGACAATGACACGAAGGACTTCTAAATTTCAACCCAATTTATGATGAGATTCCTCGACTTTTAATTTTTTTAATATAGTCATTTAGACTTCACTTCAATGAGTATTTTTAATTTGATACACTTTATGAAAATGTTTAATATTATCCTTGAATTTAAATTAATAGAAGGATATTATTGAATATTTTCATATAGTTTAGAAATTAAATTAATATGCACTAAAAATTTAGAGATCATATTGAATAAATTAAAAATTCTAGAATTACATTACCTATTGAGATGAAGTTTAGAGGTTACATTAAATAAATTAAAAATTAAGAAGTTGCATTATATATTCAGCTAAAGTTCACGGACAATTTTTGTCCTTGTCTTGCAATTGAATTTGGACAAAACCATTTATTGCTAACCACATTGACGTTGACCAACAACCGATAGCCATCGTTCACGTCTCAAGATATATGTTAAAATGTATTGTCGGCTCCTGTCAATTAATCGCCTTGAATTGAACATGCCACTGTTGGACTAATTATATGTATCTATCAACTTTTTGAGATTTTTACTTAGAGAGATCGTTATAGCTTTTTATTTTTATTTTAATTTACATCTTACAAATCAAGCAATTCTCTCTTTTAAGAGCTCATAAAGACATACCATACATATATACATGATTGGTTAGGTTGCACGGACAATCTCTAGGACTCTTCGTGTTGTGTTCGACACTCCGACATGTGTTCGACACACTCCGACATGTTCCAACATGCGGTCAACTACCTCCGACACGCGAGTCGGAAATTCCGACATGTGATCCCGACAAGCATGGGGTTATTTTTACAAATTTTCAATACTTTTGGGGTCTAAATATAAATATATGAAAACAAATAAAAATAAAAATAAAAAGCTAAAACGAATAATGGAACGTGGATTATTTGTTTTTTCCTTCAAGTTTTATCGATTATTACAATGAAATATAGTTTTTTTTTTTCTAGTCAGTCAATGAAATGTAGTTGAATTTATCAAAATAAAACAATGAATAATATTAACAAATGTATGATTAATGTTTTTAGTATAGATTAATCATAGGCTCTTTTTATTATTATTTAGTTATTTATCCATTTATATATTAAAATATTTATTGAATATATAACGTGTCGGCGTATCGTGTCGTGTCATGTCGCGTGTCTCATATCCATGTCGGTGAAACTTAGATGATTGGTTATGTTCCATGTTCACCATATAGTATGCTTGATCCGCCCAGGATTCTTTTGTATTCTTTTTAAATCCTGAACTAATCATCCCATACGCAGTTTTCTCTCTCCTTTTTTTATGAGTTAGGAGTAAGCAATTTTAGTCTTTTGAACTGCCTATGTCCATGCAACTAGATAGCCTTTGTCATGGGCAGTGGGTACTATGCCGACTTGCAGCTGCACATAGAAGGGGCGGAATCCAGGTAACAACAAGAATATGCAGGAACAAAGGAACAAGAAGGAACAACGAAAGAAGCACTTTGGAAGAGAGAAGTCGACAGGAGAAGGGCCAAGGGCCATGTAAGAAATGAGCAAAGAGAACTATTGGGGGCAACGTCATCGGGGCGGTGGGAAACACGGTTGCTCACTAAGTTATATGGACACGCGACATGACACAACACGACACAACATGACATGTCGACACATTATTTTTCAAAAATAAAAAATTCCGACATGCTAGGACACGTTGTATATTAAATGAATATTTTTTAATGAATTTAATTCAAATTTATAAATAAATAAATAATTAAAAAAGAACCTTCAATGAATTTACACTAATCATTCAACATGCAATACTTTTATTGTTGAAATTACTTTTTAATTTCATTTAATCATTTTTTCGATTAAATAAAGGGGTCCACCCCCGACCCCCGACCCACCGGCACCCAAACTCCCTTTTTTCCCTCGTCTCTTTCCCCACCCCAAATTTTTTCACTTTTTTTTCCCTGCCCCATCACCTAACAGATTATCAACCCGTCACTTCCCCCTTCCTCCAACACCCCAAGTCCCTTTTTTTATTATTTTATTTTCCTTCTCAAAACCCTAGCAGCGCCTTCTCCTCCTCCTCCTCGCGGCACGACGCCTATCTCCAAAAGCATCAAAGACTTGATCAAGAAAAGCACCAGCATTCGCCGAAGGAGCAGAAAAGAGAGTAACCTAGAAAAAATTTCAACAAAAAGGGATTGGAAAAGAAGACAGCTCACGTTGAATACGGTGAAAGTGACTTCCTAGGAATGGAACGCGCGGTCCTTGTGCGCCAAGAGGCTGCACATTGCCGCAAACTTCTCCTCCTCCTCCCCCTTGCCGCCGCTGCTGCCGCCGCCGCCCTACTCGATGACGCCGCTCTCCCCCATGCGCACCTCCCTCGTGAAGTTCTTCCTCACGGCCCTCACCTCAGTCTCTCCTCTAGCCGTCTCTTGTCGTTGCGAGCTCACCTTGGCTCGCGACCTCATCTCTGCTTCGGACACGCGTGTCGAAACGTGTCGACAAAAGTCGACCATGATTAAATGGCCTTTCTTTATTTATTTATTTATTTATTATTTCTCGTTAAGGGTTGAACAATGAAATAGAGTATTCCCCAGGCATATTTTTTTTTTTGTTTTACGTCCCGTAACTCTTCCTCAGCGAGGCTTGGTCAAAATAGTAGAGCAAGTCAAAATATTAAATAAATGGAATTGTGATATGGATGGAATATAATGAAATAGAGCCACTTTGAGGTTCCTATGAAATGAGGCATGTAACGAAGCCACTACGAATAAGTTCCAAGAGTTACGAAGGAAACTTCGAACTTATATTGGTTATGAGTTGAGAATGGGAATTGAACTCTATGAGATCGAATCTCTAGCGCTAGCGCACTACAACTAGCACTTTGAAGCAAGCTGAAGGATGCGCGCTAGTAGCGCACAACGGCTTTCAAGCTTGACTAATAGGGCCTTCTAGAGAGAAGTGAGTAAGGGGCTCGCTTTGCTTTTGTTGTGAAGCTCGCGGCCTTCCCACCTCTGCTTAGCATTCCACTTGTGATCCTGGATGTAGTAGAAGATTTTTATAAATGCGCCCGAATCACTGTTCGTGACCTAGGATTCTATTTTATCATCAATCCAATCATCGTTCACATTTTTTCTTTTTCTTATCAATGAATAGATTTCTTTACTTGTATGACGATTCATAAGTGATTGTTAATCGAGTTGAAGTTACCAAATTCTGAGGAGTCGGTATCAGTTTATACCTAATTGCTTCACATATAGTTCCTTTAACCACATTTTCTAAACGAACCAGAGCCAATCCAAATTGATCTTGTAAGAGATCCACTATAGAACAAATAGGCATAAGATTTCGGCTTTGAAAATAGGATTTCCCCGCTTAATGAATAACTATTTGTTACCAATGAGGAATTTTTTCTCATTTCTCATCGGAAACCATAAATTTCATATACAATAGAAGAATTGAATAGATCTTTTTTTTTTAGTTTTCGATATATAGATAGTGAACGACCTTCTTCCTTCCATTTTATACTATTCACTAGTACTGATCATTGATACTGGAAAATTTCTTTCCCTTTTTTTTTTCTACCAATGGTGATCTGAACGAAGGATCGTGATGTTTTCTATGGTATCGCAGGTCTCTTTATTAGTTCATATTTGTGGTGCACAGTCTCGTGATTCTTCGATTTCTTCCGGAAGCAAATGATTCTTCATCTCCTTCTCACGTTCTGTGAATAGCTGGGAATATCTAGAAAGGCATTTAGAGAATCAGTTTGATTCTAGCTCTATTCAAGTTGACTCTGTAGTAAAAAGATCCGCCAAGCCTTATTTGGCCACTTCGGGAGCAATTGTTCATGGTCATTATGGAGAAATCCTTTACAAAAATCTATCTTTTTCCTATCTCTATCTCGATGAGACGAAACCAAAGATCTTATTTTCTGTTGAATAATTGTTTGAGTAAGTCTTGAACGAGCCCCCCGAAAGCTTGATGCAAATAAACGAATTTTTTTTCTAAATGATCTCGGCCGTTTGCTTTTTGTCCATATAATGCATACAGCATTGGTTGCTGGTTGGGCCGGTTCGATGGCTCTATATGAATTAGCAGTTTTTGATCCCTCTGATCCCGTTCTTGATCCAATGTGGAGACAAGGTATGTTCGTTATACCCTTCATGACTCGTACAACTAGTCCATGAACAACTAATCATCATTGTAAAAATTGGATAGGTTCGATCTATGGTCATTGGGTCCTCTTAAAAAGATCTACTAAATTCATTGAGCTGTTCCAAAGGGTCAAAACGGCCAGTTATTAATGGAATTCCTTGTCGGCTCTCTGTAAAATATTCGAGAGAAGATGTGTATGAACGATATATGTAGCAACAAGAAGAAGGAAAATGATTGAATAGAGGAACTCCCGAACATTTGGAGATCTCAGATGGGTCGATATCAATGGTGACTCATTATTTTGATGAATCATTTTTCGGACATAAGAAGATTATGTAAACACTAACTCGAAATCTCACTTATCAGATTCCATTGTGGAAAACATAATTTTTTCTGAAGAATTTGCCATGATATATCTGATCCATGCATAATATCATGAAAAATGGATACAAATTTTTGACTGCTACTTAGTATCGGCAATAGGTCTGAAAAAGTATCTAAATAAGAAATGTTAATTAGCACTTGATTTATTGATACCATCCAACCGAATCCAATTCGATTTTGTTTACTTATTCATATTCAATTTCAATGAGTGAATTCTCAAGTTCAACCAACGTATTTTCAAAATATCAAGATCAAGTGGATGAATAAAAATCTTGAGCTTGAGAAAGTCCTTAATTTGATTTTTCGGCATTTATATAGAGATATAGATCAAGATTCAAGAGGCAGAAGCGTTCCACTCAAAGAGAGGAGTTGATAGGGCATCGTACAAGTAAGTGAATGGAAATGCTATATTTGAAGCTGCCACCGGTATGAGAATGATGCATAATTATTTTCGTATCGGAGGAGTAGCAGCTAATCTACCTTATGGATGAATAGATAAATGTTTGGATTTCTGTAATTATTTTTTAATAGCGGTTTCTGAATATCAAAAACTTATTATGCGAAATCCTATTTTTTTAGAACAAGTTGAGGGAGTAGGCATTATTGGTCTAGAAGAAGCAATAAATTGGGGCTCTCCCTGAAAAGGACGTGATCCAGCCGCACCTTCCAGCTACCTTGTTACGACTTCACTCCAGTCACTAGCCCTGCCTTCGGCATCCCCCTCCTTGCGGTTAAGGTAACGACTTCGGGTATAGCTAGTCGATAAATCTGACACGCGGTCAACGCATATCCGAGCGTGTCAATGTCGCGCCGACATGTGTTGGACATGACACGGAAGCATGTTAATATGTCCGTGCAATATAGGTTGCTCAACATTAATCGCAAGCGTACCAACAGACATAGGTTGCTCAACATTAATCGCAGGCGTACCGACCGAAAAAGGAGGGCATCGACGGTTCTTGAGAAACCGTTCCTTGAGGCGTTTGCAACTATTGTATCATGAAAGTAGAACTCAACGGTCAATCGAGAACTTTTGCATAAATCATAACAAATCGTATGTTATTACCGCTAATCACGACTCCGATATGAAGTTCCCACCGAAGAGACCGGCCATTGTGCCCGCTTCACACAGACTCGATCAAATAAGTTCAGGAGGTGATGGTGAATCTTTTATTTTTGTCATAGGAAGCGCCCACATTACAGGTTTATTTAGATGCCAAGAGATCTTACCCTGGAAAAAGAAAATTTTAATCTCGAGACGGTGATGAGCCGTACTCAAATTGTTCAGTGAAGAGAGAAGTGAGTAAGATGATCGAACCAGTACAAATAAAGTGCACCTTGGTGTCCATAAAAGGTTACTACTAAGCATGAGTAAAGTGGTAGTCACGTTTACAAACAGTGAAATCAAATACATTCAAGAAGGCAAAACGAGGAAGCATTTGTGCGACATGGTCGTGTAATGATAGACGTGCAATGAATGCGGCGGTACAAGGAGGAAAGAAATGCCTCAGTCTCCGCGGGGGCTGGAGCTACTTAATACACGATCCCACCCAAAGAAGCCCAATGTCAAGCTTTAATAATAAAAAGGGATAATGACTGAATGATATCTGAATTTTAACTCAATTTATAACGAAATTCCTCGATTTTCAATTTTTTCAATATAAGCACTTGGACTTCACTCCAATGCAGATTTTTAATTTCGTACACTTTATAAATTGTCCCCGAATTTAAATTAATAGAAGGATATATTGAATATGTATGAAAAGTCCAAAGATCGTATTGAACAGATTAAAAGTTCGGAAACTACATTACATAATGGGGTAAAGTTTAGAGGTCACATTAAACAAATTAAAAGTGAGGGACTGCATTATATTTATAGCTAAAGTTGATGTGCAATTTTCTATGAAGAACTACACTCTCCAAGAGTCTTCGTGTCGTGTCGGATACTTCGACATATGTCTGACACATTCGGACACTCTTAAACACTCGGTTAACACGTATCGGAAAATTCGACATTTGGTTAACTTTTTCGACATTTTCTCGACACTCAAATCAGAATTCTGATATACGAGTTTGCGATACGTGATTCCAATATCAAGGTCAATTTTAAAAGTTCAATAAATATGAGGTCAAAATATATATGTCAAAAAATAAAACACAATAATAAAAATAATAAATGGAGAAAGAAAAAAAAAACCTAGTGTTTTTTCTCTCTTGACTCCCACTTCCCGTAATATACAATTCACCCCTTAAGTTTTTTTCTTTTTTTATCATCTTTCAACATATCTAACATTCAAGTCTAGAATATGGATCACTTATTTTTTCTCCAAATTTTATGAATTATTGAAATAGATTTGAATTTGTCAAATTGAAATAATGAATGATATTAATAAATTGCGGATTAATGTTCTTAGTGCATATTTATCCTAGGAGTTTTTAATTATATTTAATTATGAATTTGATTCAAATTAATTTGATTGAAATAATCATAAAAATAATAATTTATTATGTATATATAAAAATATATATTTAATATACAACGTGTCCAAATATGTCGGAATTTTTTATTTTTTGAGAAACGACGTGTCGAAGTGTTGTATTGTGTCACGCGTCACGCGTAAGTGTCGGTGTTACTTAAATAATTTTTGTCCGTATTTGGCAATTGAATTTGGACAAAACCATTTATCTGCTAACCACACTAATGGGAAAGGCACCGCGCGCTAAAATACTCTTTGGTTAGATGTTTGGTCCTCGTCTGAATCACTTTCGGTGGCAATTCGGACGGAAAGTATTAAACCTAACAAAAAATTATATTTAAGGCATTGTTGGCCCATTGGAATTCTGCCAATTAATCAACTAGAATTGAGTATGCCCCTGTCGTACTATTTGGTATATAATCGTGGGGGTATCTATCAACTTTTTCGCTGCTCCATGTCTGCTATCATATGTTGAGATTTTTAGTTAGAGAGATCTTTATGGATTTTTTTTTTTTTTAAATTAAATTTACATCTTACAAATCAAGCAGTTCACTCTCTTAAGAGTTCACGAAAAGACATATCACACTTATTACATATATGCGTGCGTGTGTATTTATGATTGGTTACGTTCCATGTTCACCATAAAGTACGTTTGATCCGTCCAGGATTCTTTAGTATTCTTTTTAAATCCTCAACTAATCATCCCATATGCAGTTCTCTCTCTCTCTCTCTCTCTCTCTTTTTATGAGTTAGGAGTAAGCAATTTTAGTCTTTTCAATTGCCTATGTCCATGTAATTAGATAGTTTTTGTCATGGGCAGTGGGTACTATGCCGATTTGCAGCTGCCTATAGAAGTTGCGAAATCCAGGTAACAATGGGAATACGCAGGAACGAAGGAACAGGACAGAACAACGAAAGAAGTGCCATGTAAGAAACGAGTAAAGAGAACTATTGGGGGCAACGTCACCGAGGCAGCGGGAAACACAGTTGCTCGACGTTAATCGCAGGCATACCGACTGAAAAGGAGGGCATCGACAGTTCTTGAGAAATAGTTCCTTGAGGGGTTTGCAACAGTTGGATCACGAAAGTAGAACTCAACGGTCATTCGGGAATACGCAGGAACTAAGGAACAAGAAGGAACAATGAAAGAAGCACTTCGAAAGAGAGAAGTCGACAAGAGAAAGTGTTGGGGTTTCATGAATAATGTATAAAAAAAATTAACGAAATGAACGCAGCGGAAACAAAGATATATTTCACACATGATTCTCCTAAGGCATTGTTCATGCGTTTTAATAAAAAAATCTGAATAATAATAAGGAGTTAAACGAAATACCTCTCGAAGTGCGCTTTGAAACGAGTCGGTTCGGATATTCTACAGTCCGAGTCCCACAAGTGTCGAACCTCTAGTTCAGACACACCAACAACAAACGTTGAATAGAAGAGAGAACTTTCGGATATTCACCACTTCGATCGTACTAGCAATCAAGTGGAAACAATTCGTCATATTCTTGATGTATAGTAGTCACAGCCTGAACAAGATAACGCTCTTCTTTCTTGTGCCTCAAAGACACAAGAACACGCACACACTTTGCTTTCTATTTTCAGCAAAGCATCTTCTCTCTTAAAAAAAAACGCACGCCTACTTTTTTCTCTATATAAGCAGCCCATCGTTGCGATGAGGAATGATCCAACAAAAGCAGCTGCTTCCCGATAGAACTAACAAAGGACAAAAGGAGATACAGGCAGGTTGGAAAAGCTTGTTGCATCTCTTTACACCTAGTCTCAATCACAATATTGAGCAGGCTTTTTGTGCTTTGCTCTTCGTTTTCTTCTGTTTTGGACAATGAATTATTGTTATTTTAGCTGCAGGACCATCATGTTAGGAGTAGTTGACGGAATACCTTAAGATAGTATCTCAGACACTCTCTAAAGTTTCAAGGTGCCCAACTTACCCGCAGCATGAAGGTAAGGAGACATTCACTTAAGTACCATCATATTTCCGATAATGAAAGTACTTTGAATGAAGAGTTCAATGTTTCACACTTTTGTTGAGCCGAACAAAATAAATAAGATGGCTGGAAGATAGCTGCGATATTCTACTGCCTCTGTTACAATCTATAACAAGAAGCTGGGGACCTTATGGAAACTTCAATCTGCAACAAAAAGTAGGGGGGCCTTATGGAAGCTTCGAGGTGTACTATCTAATCCACTGCACCTGTAAACAACTAATAAATCCGAGCGGTCTCATAAAAGCTGGTCGGCATAATTGTCGATCACATGATCCGATAGGATCTTATAGGTATTTTCCGTCGGATGGTAACTGTCCTAGAAGACGTACTTCGAGTCATCTTGGCATGTCTCGAGATCGTCTAGACGGTTGCACAGTATGCTCACTTCTATGTTCCCCGTGCCGCAGCACCCTCTATCTGCCACTTCGAATCCTGCACACATGCATCGACATGACCAAAACATGAGGCTGATCGACGGCATGACGATAGAGATTCGAATGCAAAAGCCAAAATCTTGTGTAGAAAGAGAGTATAACTGTTAGAAGGATTAAACATATATCAAAAGAGCAGTTAAACACAGGAGCTAGTAATAGTAGAAGAACCAAACTTAACGAAATAACTGAGACAGAGGAGGCTGGAACAGAGGAAGCTAGAGCAGAGGAAAGTCGTGAGCTGAAGAAACTGGAGCAGAAGAAGGTTATGAGCTGGCGATCCAGGTGAATGATGAGCTGGCGATCCATGGCATCTGAATCTGGAAAAACAGAAGATGATCAAGCAAGATTAAAGGATCTGCACAGCTAGAAGAACTCTCGCATATTTCTATATTGGTTATTCTGTTGTAACAAATCTGTAACAGAAGTACTTGAACTACCTGCACTAGTATAAAAGGATAAGAGAATGAGAGTAGAGATAAGCGAACTTACTTTCAGTCTTGTAAAACTCTGTTTCTCTTGTAATCGTCTGTAGCTTTTCTCTTCACCTTTGTATTTTCGAGAATGGTGAAGTCTTGTAAAGCATGATCTTGAGCTTCAGAAGAATGAATACATTTGAGCTGAGGTATTTCTCATTGATTGTTCAAGAGTTAAAATCTCTTTCATATACAGATCTTGTTCTATGTTCGATTTCTTCTCAATAACGCAGCGAGTTACCGTAGTGCGAAGGGTTTTGGATGATGGAAAGTGATTTATGGTAGATGTCTATATAGACTAGTTTAGAGCCAGGGAGCTTCTATTTGAGGGATTCGAGTTCTGAGGAGAGCTTGGAGTTGAAGAAGGTTGCTGCTTGATTGGCAGGCGCATGACAAGCTCTTTCTAATCCTCCATCAAGCGTTCTCTGTGCAGGCACACATCCGATCGGTGGTATGCTCTGGATGCCAATCTTTCTTGCCCCTAATCCATAGAGCTCCTGCTAAATCGGACACCCGCATTTCCGAGAATCGTTTCGTCTTGCAATTTAATCCCTATATTATCATGTCTTTTGGTCTTTCTTCGTCCTCGTCGTCGTCATTGTTTGTAAAGAATGTTTCTCTTTCAAGACTTTACCTGAATGAAACTTGAAGCCGAGTTGAGCATAAGATCGGTGTAGGCCGGTATGTCGTATTCCCCTCGCCTGAATGGAGTCGAGTAGTAAGTGTTTGCGATGTCGTCGCTCCCGCACACCACCATGTAGACGCTATTCTTGACGATGTCCGCCGCCTTCTCTTCTCTGGCACCAGATTTTTGTAACATCCCGGGTCCCACTGTGTGATATTGTCCGCTTTGGACACTGAGTCCTCACGGTTTTTAAAACGCGTCACACAATTAAAGGAACCAAAACCTTATAAAGGCTTCCAGGAACCCCTCCCTAAGCGATGTGGGACAAGAGGGAGAGGAATCCCTTCCCCTTCCCTTGCGCGCGTCCGAGGACCGGAGGCGCAGACGCACCGCCATCCCTCCTCCCCGTGCACCGCCGCTCGGGTCGTCACACTCTCCCCCCCTTGGGAGCACAGGGTCCTCGCTGTGGCCCCACACGCTGTCGGGAGTCGGCTCTGATACCATTTATAACATCCCGGGTCCCACTTGTGTGATATTGTCCGCTTTGGACACTGAGTCCTCACGGTTTTAAAACACGTCACACAATCAAAGGGACCCAAGCCTTATAAAGGCTTCCAGGAACCCCTCCCTAAGCGATGTGGGACAAGAGGGAGAGGAATCCCTTCCCCTTCCCTTGCGCGCGTCCGAGGACCGGAGGCGCGGACGCACCGCCATCCCTCCTCCCCGCGCACCGCCGCTCGGGTCGTCACACTCTCCCCCCTTGGGAGCACAGGGTCCTCGCTGTGGCCCCACACGCTGTCAGGAGTCGGCTCTGATACCATTGTAACATCTTGGGTCCCACTGTGTGATATTGTCCGCTTTGGACACTGAGTCCTCATGGTTTTTAAAACGCGTCACACAATTAAAGGAACCCAAGCCTTATAAAAGCTTCCAGGAACCCCTCCTTAAGCGATGTTGGACAAGAGGGAGAGGAATCCCTTCCCCTTCCCTTGCGCGCGTCCGAGGACCGGAGGCGCGGACGCACCGCCATCCCTCCTCCCCGCGCACCGCCACTCGGGTCGTCACACTCTCCCCCCTTGGGAGCACAGGGTCCTAGCTGTGGCCCCACACGCTATCGGGAGTCGGCTCTGATACCAAAAATGTCACACCCCAAAACTATAAAGAATGGGGATGACACGGCCGTCCTTCTTATACAAAGGACGCAGCCTCAAACACAACCAACAAATTGATATTAACTTATATATATATATATCGATAAACCAACAAATTGGTTGCAACATCGAGTTTCTATAATCCACCAAAAGGAGAAAAGAGATATACATTTAAAACTCAGAAGATCCAACCACTATTAAGGATCATTGCATAACCATACCAAAAACAAAATAGCACTCTCCAAAAGTTTCTCACCAACTACGCACTCGCTCTATTCGCCGCTAGCTGAGGAACCTGAAAAGATTAAAGGAGGAATAGGATGAGCAACCACAGCTCAGTGAGTAGTACATATCTTCTAAACAGATCGAACAACCCCTATGCATGTATACAAACCAATACCAAATTTTATAACGCCAATTCAATATATAAAATACATATCGAATCATATAAAAGTTATTTATCATCATCAAAGCTTTATACTAATATGGAAAGCTCATTTAAATCACCATCAACAGTCAAGTATCAATGGTCTAATCTATTGAATAATCTCCATCAAAAACACATATCAATGGTTTATCCATTGATCAATCTTTTGCTCAATAACTAACCATGGTCACGACACAACGCCTTGTGACAAGGCGACCAAGATTCCCCCCTTGGTAAGGTCTCCACCTACAAAGCCGGTGGCTAGGCCCAGAAGGATATCCTAAACCTGGTATGCATACCCCAAAAACCCATCACTGGATTCACAGTCATATTGAGCATAAATAACCATTCTCCAATACCAGAAATCCAATCCAAAATCAATATCTCAAACCGAACAAGTAACATTTTGCAACATAGCCCATCATCCATTTTCATATTTGTTTTTCAAATCATCATAAATCTTTCCACAAATCAGTCGCAAAGCAATTTCATATATGTTTATCCACAAATCTTGTATAACATGCTTTTCAAATATTTACAATCAACCAAAGAGTAGCAATTGCTCGATCTGGCTTTTATGCAATAAAAATGCTCTTCTCAATTCAGTATATATATACATATATATACTTTAAGACATGATTTTATAAAACCAAAGAAGATATAGTACCACTCACCTCGTCGTCGACGACCAAATGACGAACGATACCCGTATCGTCGAATTCAAGGTCCTATCAAATAACTGAGAAAATGTTAAAATCTAATAAAACTTTGTCTCTACTTCGAAACAACTAAATTACGCCTTAACTTTAACAAAATGATTTCTACGTGCTAACAAATCGCATAACCAAAGCGATTGTTCAAGCCATTCGCAACACGAAATTTAAGTGCAAAACTTGATTGCGCCTTAACTTTTTCTTCCAAACTCCGATCCGAACGTACTTATATTCAATAGAGAGCCCTTGAAACATATCACAAGAATCCCAACTTGGCCATCCCAAAATCAAGCCGAAAAATGACAAAATATAGGCCCAAGGCTGCTGGACGCGTACTATTCATTGTGCGCGGGAAACTTTCAAATTTCGTTTCGGACAAACCATAAGCTCAAATCACAATCCGTAAAATCCCACAGCTCCACAACACCCTAAATTACCATTCTTGCAAAAATACACGGCTCAACGACTCCAAAATTAGACTTCGCCTCTCAGTTTTCCAAAAATTTCGAATTTAAGTCCTAAATCCAAAAATTATTTCAATCGGACAAACGAGGGCTTGATCTCTTACCGGGTGTTGTGTTATGGAGTCGAGTCGGCTTGGCGAGGCATCCGAGACGTGCACGTGCCAAGATTCCTTTCCTTTCTTCCCCCTTTCTCTTCTTCTTCTTCTTCTTCTTCTTCTTCTTCTTTTCTTTCTTTTCTTTTTGGTAGAGGACCCCTCAGCTTCTATTTAGCCGAGCCCTCTCCCCTCTCCTTTTTGTTTTACTAACTTTTCGGTTTCTTTTTCAATTTCTTCTTTTGGGGCCCACTAACATAATATTACATTATTGCATAAGATTACATTCTACTATCCTTAAAAAAAATTTCGTCCTCGAAATTTACATGTACTTTAATCATGAAACAAGTGAGGGTATTTGTGTCTTGCCTCCTCCTCGAGTTCCCAAGTAGCCTCCCTCTCGGTATGGACTTAAATTTTTATCTTGTTCACGTACTCCTTGAACAAGTTTAGTTGATCCGATAGCGATAAGGCCGACTGCCGGAATAATTGTATGATGGAAGAAATTTCAGGTGATTCCATTTGATTGTAAAAAGATCGAGCTGGACTAAACAAAGCTCGAGCGACTCGTGAGGAGGCCCAGTGTTTATACAGAGCGTGCACTAGCACACACCGACACTCCTCGGGGTCATAACGATTATTTTTTCACATGTATTGACACCTACCGACGCACAAGCCTAAGACAATCCCTAAATTCCTAATTACCAAGAAAACAAAGAAAGGAGGGTTGAATTCTAAGAGCAGATCGGGAGGAGCGAGAGCTTACGGCGATTTGTGGAGTGAGAGGATCGTAACCGGCAGCGCCGGAAGCGAAGCTGACGCCGGTGAGGAGGTCTTCTAATTTGAGACTCGGGTCCAAATAAGCAGGCAAGTACTGTTTAAGTCCAATTGCTTCGATTGGAGAAAATTTTGTTCCAAGATTCGTAAAATCGGGTTAATAACGTTTGCTATGGTAAAATGTAAAAAAAGTGTTTGTACCTCGCAATTTCTTTTGCAAGGCGTTCTTTTGAATTTGGATAAATTAACAAAGAAAAATCACATTATTGTGCGGTGTTTTGTATTTTAATCACACGACAAAACCTCTTAAACTTGCGTTGATATCGTACTTGTACCATAGACAATCCTCCAAAGAGACCGGCAACAAATTTGCACAAATTAGAAACATCATCTTGATGGGGAAGGAGAGGGACGAGTACCGCTAAAGAAAACATCTTCTTTTCTTTTTTTCTTCTTATTTTGTTTTCCTCCTTTTTCTTCTTTTCATTTTTCGTTAACCTTAGAGAAATCTCATACCAAGAGAAGGCATCACGACCCTTGCCTCGCCTAGACCAGGCGAGGGTCGCCAGTTCTCTTATGTGATAAGTTTGCCAGCCCATAGTTGGGAAAAATAAAGAAGGAAAGAAAAGAAAAAAAAAAGGAAAAAAATAATAAAAAACTCTAAAAAAATTATCTATGTCTACATTGGCCGTGTTACATGGGATGACTGGCATATATGTTAGCAATTTCTAGTCGAAATTGACAAGATAGACTTAATTGGCACAAATAGAAAAGATTTAGGTCTAAATTGATCTAATTGAAAAGTTTATGTTAAATTGGCACGAATGCAATAAGTTTAGGATTTGATATTTATTATAACGCACCGTTTTTCACTAGGGTCCGTTTGTTTTGCAGAAAGCAATTCATGGAAAACATTTTCCTCAATTTTCAGTGTTTGGTTTGTTAGGAAAATGAGTTAACGAAAAATAATTTTTTAATCAATGAAAAATGTTTTCCCATCAAAACTTAAATCTAAGAAAATGGTTTCCCTCTAAAAGAACCAAAAAAATGTTTTCCTAAATATTTTCCTAGTTTTAGGATCCCTGGTTTATGAAAATTTAATTATAAAAAATTATTCTTCTTAAAATCAATTTTGATTTTGAATTATTTTGATTTTATATTTTTTTAATATTAAAAAAATTCCCTTCTTCCTCCGCTAGACGACCATGACTCAATTTGGCAAGCTCAAGGCTTGGTTGATCTAGGTGAGCTTGAGTTGGTCGAGTCGACAAGTTAAGGCTCGCAGATCCAAGTAAGCTTAAAGCTTGCCTATGGCCATCGTCAGTCGGTTGTAGTGGAGAAAGTCATAAAAAGGAAAAAAGAAAAAGTAATTAAAATTTTGATTTTTATATAAAAATAAAAACATTAATAAAAAATTTCGATTTTTTTGGCCTAAAATAAAGTCACGAGATCGAAATATTTATCTAATGAGATCCAAACATCATAAAATGTTTTTGATCATATATTACCGAATAAAGGAAAATTAATCATATTCCCAAAAAGTGTTGGAAATATTTTTAATCGTATATCACCAAATAAGGAAAACTAAGAGGTACATTTTTTTTTAATCATGGAGGTTTTTATGAAACAAACACACTCTTAAAAAAGTTATTAGGTTCATTCGTAGAATTACGTGTCGATGTTTTTATGAAATAAAATGGTGCCTGTTGGAGGCTCAAGCTTACCTCATTTTGATTTTGATTTTTTTGGTAAAAGGTAAGAATATATTAGTAAGAACTAACTATACAAAAGACCGGCTCCAAAAACATTCACCTAGAAAAGAACCTTTAATGAGTTTTTTGTTTTTTGTTTTTTGGGGTCTAATCAACGCAAAAGAGTTCAAAGGTGGGGGAAGAGGCACAAGTCATGCATCTATCAGTATCACTACAGGTGAAAACACACTCGTCACCTCAAGATGACAATAACATGAACTCAAGTGATCGATTTTCCCGCTTTTATACTAGTTCAAAGCAGATGGATTTTTATGCACATTACCGAACAGGTCCGGCGGGATCTTCCCGTTGGAGAACCTCCCGGACGGTTTCCTCCCCATGAAATCCCGCCCGTACGGCGGGAAGTTGCACTTGACTATCGTCTGTATGTTGTTGTTGTTCCCGGGGTCGACGATGGAGTCGCCGAACACGATGTACGCCGGCATGCGGGGCCGAGGCCGGGGCCTGTGCCTCACTGAGGAGGCGAGCCTCCCGCGAGCGACGAGGGCAAGGGAGACCAGGATAACCGCATATAAAGGAGAAGATAAGCCAAAGGGTTTCCTAAAGCTTGACATCTTCTCGACGGGCACGTTCTCGCCTAGCACAACCTCTTTAACTCAACAAGAATATAAAGGAGAAGGAGAAGGAGAAGAAGAGCACAACAACGAGAGAGAGAGAGAGAGAGAGAGAGCACTTGCTTTGGTTTTTCCTCAGGTAAGCATGGAGAAGACGAAGCTATTTATCGACTGTCCAGGGCTTTCAGAGTAGCTAGGCGACAGCGGTAATTGGTATTAGGTTTTAATATCAGATCTGAGCAAGAAATTGAGGCTTTGAAACGATGCTAATCATCGTCCCTCGTTGCTTAGTCCGGGCATGCATGCACATTAGAGTCCCTGCGAGCTAGGGAAAGAGAGGAGAAGGAAATGCTGTCGTCACTTCGATTTCGATTTCATTAATGCCTGCTAAACTTGTCCCTACTTCTCCCTTCCCAAGAAGAAAAGCAGATGGAGACAGAGAACCTTTTTCTTTGCCGGGGAGGGTGGGTGGGAGGCAAAGAACGAAACAAGCTCCTTAGATTCTATCAGGAAAAACACAATAGATTAACGGAATAAGTAGTAAAAGTTTTAAAATTTATAATGAGAGTATAATGGAGTTTTAAAAGTCTCAAAAGTGCAATCAATGGAAAGAGTTTAGTTGGATCAATTCGACATATTTTATGATTCAATTGCACTTTTTCAATAAGTTTTAAAATCTCCAATGCACTTATCGCTTATTGAACCATTTATATTTTTCAGATGTAATTACACATACATCAATCTTAGATTTCCAAAAGAGAAGTAAACAAAGGGTAAAAATGAATATCTTGGAATGGATAATTGATCCATCCCGAATGGAGTCATTTATGAACATAGGAAAAATCTTGACCACAGTCAAATTTAATATTATATGAGAGTTTGGAACGACAAATCAATCAATAAGCCGATATCTGTCGAGATGTTAGCAAATGTGATGGACGGGGCTTTTGACACCATTCTATAACTGCCTGTCGTTTTCATCATTGATGAATTTTTTGGCCCTCCTCCTAGTCTTAATGTGGGATGACATATGATTAACAAGCAAATAAAAGCAAAGCGATCGCCTATTTAATTCCTCTTCCAAACTACATGGACCAAAACAATTCGTACCCCCTTTTAATTCCGGTGGGAACGAGGCATCCGCCAGAAGAACCGGACATTATTGGCCATGGTAGCAATAACTCGATCCCCCTTTGCTGTCAAGAATCACCAAATAAATGCACACAAGATCACCTTCAGGCCTGCACACCCGCCCGGGGCCGTTCCGATCGTGCGTTCCATTCTTTAGGTTTCCGTCCCGTGTTCTGCCGATATGCTCGTATCGCGAGGGCGGTTCTTGATTTGAGGAGGGGGCGATCTAGGACAGCGTTTTGGTGCCATAGTGGGATCCGATGCTGCCACCGCTGCCGCCCTTATTGTTGCTAACGCTATACTACTTCATACTGCATGCCCCGCACCTTCCTAAATAGAAAGATACGCCAGTAGTTCCGTAGCTGCCATCTCCCCAACAAATTACCAATTCCAATTGCAAATCCTGTGGCTGCATCATTGCTCTCTCTTAAGTCCCGACTACATGTTGTTCTTGTATTGTTTATAAGGAAAGACTTCATAGAAGAGGTCGCGTTATTTCTTGCCCATTGAGGAACTGATCCAGTCCAATAGAAAACGTAGCTTCATTTAAGAAAATAAATTAACGGA
Organism: Eucalyptus polyanthemos subsp. polyanthemos; assembly: GCA_017140185.1. NCBI lineage: Eukaryota > Viridiplantae > Streptophyta > Magnoliopsida > Myrtales > Myrtaceae > Eucalyptus > Eucalyptus polyanthemos. The sequence continues at coordinate 35,450,147 of CM029466.1, read as the reverse complement.
AAATATTTTCCTATCGGCTTAAATTTAAGAAAATAATTTCCTCATTTGAAAGGAACAAAAAACTTTTCTAAAATATAACTAGGAATCGATGCTTGGATCTGAAACTTTACATTTGAGCATAGAATTCCCAACGTTGGTTCTCAAGTCCCGATGTTCAAGATCAATTTGACCATGGTGATGATGCAAGAAACAACTGCGTGGATGTTGGCAGGGACCCGGAATATACCTGATTTTTGTCTAAAAGAGGGATAGCTACGACATCGAAATCAAATACATTCAAGAAGGCAAAACGAGGAAGCATTTGTGCGACACGGTCGTGTAATGATAGACGTGCAATGAATGCGGCGGTACAAGGAGGAAAGAAATGCCTCGGGCTCCGCGGGGGCAGGAGCTACTTAATACACGATCCCACCCAAAGAAGCCCAATGTCAAGCTTTAATAATAAAAGGGTTAATGATGGTATGATATCTGAATTTTAACTCAATTTTAATAAAATCCCTCAATTTTCAATTTTTTAATATAAGCAATTGGACTTCACTCCAATGCAGATTTTTAATTTGGTACGCTTTATAAATTGTCCCCAAATTTAAATTAATAGAAGGATATTATTGAACATTTTCATATAGTTTAGAAACTAAATTGAATATGTACAAAAAATCCAGAGATCGTATTGAACAGATTAAAAGTTTGGGAACTACATTACATAATGGGGTAAAGTTTAGAGATCACATTGAATAAATTAAAAGTGAGGAACCGCATTATATTTATAGCTAAGTTTGATGTGCAATTTTCTATGAAGAACTGACACTCTCCAAGAGCCTTCGTATCGTGTCGTGTTGGACCCGTCAACACGTGTCCGACACTCTCGGACACTCCCTCAACACATGTCGAAAAATCCGACACCCGGTCAACTTTTTCAACACTCTTCAACACTCGACTCGGAATTTTGATATATGAATTTTTGATACGCGATTCCAATATCAAGGTTAATTTTAAAAGTTCAATAAATGAGAGGTCAAAATATATATGTCAAAAAATAAAACACAATACTAATAATAATACCACCCGCCGCGGTGGCTCATCTGGGTAGGCACTAGACTTCCATCGAGGATGTTTAGTGTTCGAAGCTCTTGCAACGCAAGTTGTAGGAAGGCTAGCTTTGAGCCCTTTAGCGACTTACCCGGTGGCACGTGTGTGGTGGCTAGCACGTGTCGCCCCCAATGGTTTATCTCCAGCTGTCGGCTGTGCGGGGTTCCCTGGGTCACCAAAAAAATAAAATATTATAATAATAATAATAATAATAATAATAATAATAATAATAATAATAATAAAAATAAATGGATAAAGAATAAAAACCTAGTATTCTCTTTTCTCCCGACTCCCACTTCCCATTATATACAATTCACCCTTTAAGTTTTTTTTTCATCTTTCAACATATCTAACATTCAAGTCTAGAATATGGATTGCTTGTTTTTTCTCCAAATTTTATGAATTATTGAAATAGATTTGAATTTGTCAAACTGAAATAATTGCGGATTAATATTCTTAGTGCATATTTATTCTAGGAGTTTTTAATTATATTTATTTATGAATTTGATTCAAATTAATTTGATTGAAATAATCATAAAAATAATAATTTATTATGCATATAAAAAAATATATATTTAATATACAACGTGTTCCAACATATTAGAATTCTCTATTTTTTGAGAAACGAGTGTCGAAGTGTCGAGTCGTGTCGTGTTATGTGTCAATGTCGATGCTACTTAAATAATTTTTGTCCGCAATTGGATTTGGACAAAACCATTTATTTGCTAACCACATTGATGATAACAAAAGAACCGATAGCCACCGTTCACGTGTCAAGATATTTATTAAAGTATGCACATCGCCTGAGATCGTCTCGCTGGGAATGGCACCGCGCGTTGAAATACTCTTTGGTTAGATGTTTGGTCCTCGTCTGAATCGTTTTTCGTGGCAATTCGGACGGAAAGTATTAAACCTAACAAAAAATGATATTTAATGCATTGTTGGCCCATTGGCATTCTGTCAATTAATCACCTAGAATTGAGTATGCCCCTGTCGTACTATTTGGTATATAATCGTGGGGGTATCTATCAACTTTTCGCGGCTCCATGTCCGCTATTAAATGTTGAGATTTTAGTTAGAGTGAAAAAATTAAATTTACATCTTACAAATCAAGCAGTTCACCCTCTTAAAAAGCTCACGAAAAGACATATCACACTTATTACATATATGCTTAGTACATATATATTTATGATTGGTTATCTTCCACGTTCACCATATAGTACGCTCGATCCATCCGGTATTCTTTAGTATTCTTTTTAAATCCCCAACTAATCATCCCATATGCAGTTTTTTCTCTCCTTTCTTATGAGTTAGGAGTAAGCAATTTTAGTCTTTTGAATTGCCTATGTCCATGTAACTAGACAGTCTTTGTCATGGGTAGTGGGTACTATGCCGATTTGCAGCTACGTATAGAAGGGGCGGAATCCAAGTAACAACGGGAATACGCAAGAACGAAGGAACGTGATAGAACAACGAAAGAAGCGCCATGTAAGAAACGAGCAAAGAGAACTATTGGGGGCAACGTCACCGGGGCAGCGGGAAACACAGTTGCTCAATAGTAAATGTAGGCATATCGACCAAAAAGGAGGGTGTCGACAGTTCTTGAGAAACATTTCCTTGAGGGGTTTGCAACAGTTGGATCGCGAAAGTAGAACTCAACGGTCATTCGGGAACTCTCTTGCAAATAGTTCTGTAGCTGCCATCTCCCCAACAAATTACTAATTTCAACTACAAATCTTGTGGTTGCATTGTTGCTCTCTCTTAAGTCTCGACTACATGCTGTTCTTGTATTGTTTATAAGGAAAGACTTCATAGAAGAGGTCGCTTTCCTATTCCTACCCATTGAGGGATTGATCCGGTCCAGTAGAAAATGTAGCTTTATTTAAAAAAATTAATTAACGGAAAATATTTTCCTATTAGCCTAAATTTAAGAAAATGATTTCCTCATTTGAAAGGAACAAAAAACTTTTCTAAAATATAACTAGGAATTGATGCTTGGATCTGAAACTTTACATTTGAGCACGGAACTCCCAACGTTGGTTCTCAAGTCCCAATGTTCAAGATCAATTTGACCATGGTGATGATGCAAGAAACAGCTGCGTGGATGTCGGCAGGGACCCAGAATATACCTAATTTTTGTCTAAAAGAGGGACAGCTACGACAGCGAAATCAAATACATTCAAGAAGGCAAAACCAGGAAGCATTTGTGTGACATGGTCGTGTAATGATAGACGTGCAATGAATGCGGCGGTACAAGGAGGAAAGAAATGCCTCGGTCTCCGCGGGGGCAGGAGCTACTTAATACACGATCCCACCCAAAGAAGCCCAATGTCAAGCTTTACTAATAAAAGGGACAATGACGGAACAATATCTGAATTTTAACTCAATTTATAATAAAATCCCTCAATTTTCAATTTTTTCAATATAAGCACTTGGACCTCACTCCAATGCAGATTTTTAATTTGGTACAATTTAGAAATTGTCCCCAAATTTAAATTAATAGAATGATATTGTTGAAACCTAAATTTTGACAATTTAATTTATTTATTTATTACAAAGGAAATTATGGGTTAATTTTATTAATTGCATAGAATATAGATTTATATTTGCATTTATTTTGTTATTGACATTTTATTTATTGGACCATGCAAAGCGGGTTCAAATTAGTTGGACTAAGCTTTCACGGGCGAGCGGTTTGGTTGGCCCAAGCCCATATTTTTTAATTATCTCGTGAAAAATAAAAATTTTGAAATTTTTCCGGGATATGAATATTTTGGATAGGGCACATGTGTGAAAAAATATTGCGATTTATCTTTTGTGAGATTTGAATTTCAAAAAAATATTTATCATAATCTCGAATTTTTATCAATAGTGATCAGTTAGTGAAGAAGTACCGCGGATGTAGATTTGAAGGGGAAATCGAAAACTTATCTCCTACCCCCTATAAAAGCAACAGTGTACGAAGGGGGCCTGGGGAAGGTTTTCTTTGAATCGAGAAAGGAGAAAAAAGTTGAAAAAGTGAAAGAGAGAAACCGGTGAAGAAAAGCTGCCGGAGAAAAGTCAAAAAAAGGTTAAAAGAGAGAGGAAAAGTTGCTGACAGCAGCAGAGGGAGAGAGAAAAAAAAAAAAAAAGAAAAAGAGAGAAAAGGGGCTGCATCGTCTTCTTCGTGGGACTCCTTCGCCGGAGGCCTTTGCTGCCCTTTCACCTCGCTGTTGCGCCGGTCGCCATCGCCGTTCCGCCAGTAGCCGTTGTCCCTCTCACTGCACCAGTGCCGCCGCCTCGCCGCTCCACCTCCGAACCTCTGCCCGAGCACCAGATCCCGAGTCCCCGCGACGCCGTTTCTGCTCTGCCCTCAGCCCGAAGCTCCACCGCTGCAACCAGACGTCGTTGCTCCTGCCTGATTCGCGATCGGCCGCGACTTGCTGCGTCTGCCGGCCTCGAGACCTCCGCCCACGACGCCCGAGTTCAGCGCCAAGGCCCGTCCGTCACGCTCACCGAGTCTCTGCCGCGTCTCCGCCACTGCCCAATCTGCTGATTGACCCGCGACGCCCTTGGACGCCGAGCTTCTCCCCGCCAGTCGACGCCGCAACCCGACGACCCGCGATCAACACCCACGGTGACCCCCTGCAACGCTGCTGCCCCTCGCCGGACCTTCGCCGGAGCCCCGACCGCGACGCCCTTGCCGGACCGACGGTGACCAGCCACACGGGCACAAGCCTGCTTGGGAAGGAAAAAAAGGAAAAAAATCATTTAGGTAGTTCCTTTTTTTATTTACTTTATTTTATTTTATTTTATTTTTTAATGTTATTCTCACTTTTTTTTTCTTTAGTAGGATTATTCCTAAATATATGATTGACTTTCCAACATAAAAGTGCCTCAAGTAAGGGATTGATAGTCGATTTTAGCCCAAATCCGACTCACAATCCTTTATAAAAAATTAACAATCCAGGTTTGATCCAGATTTGATTAGCGATTTAATTTTAAAATTGATCAACCTAATCTCACGCGCGAGATATGATTCGCCAATTTTTGGATATCAATATTATCTTGCTTGATTTGATGTCGTGTGTTTGGATCAATTTTATTTTCATAAGAGAAAAAATCAAAAAAATTCAAATTAGGGTTAAGTATGTTTTAGAATATTCTTAGTCTTAAAGTTAAAATCGCAATTTGATTTCGAATTTTTAAATAAAAAAATCAAAAAGAAAAATCCGAATAAGAATTAGGTTTTTGTTATCTTGCATGTTAGGATTGCAATCTTATTATGAATTTTTAAATAAAAAAATCCAAAAAAGAAAGTGCATTCATTTAGGTTGTTAGTTTTTTATTTGAATTGCATGTTTAATTATGTGTTAGTTTTAATTTCGAATTTCTTAAAGAAAAACACAAAAAAAGATCATTGTGCATATTAGATTAGAATTGCACGTTTCATTTTAAATTTAGATAATCTTTTTTAGATAAATTACATTTTAGATTTAGATAATGTCTTAGTTTAAATTAGGATTTAATATGACTTAATCCCTAGTTTAAATTAGATAGAATCTTAATCTAGCTAGATCATTTCAAATTTCATAAAATTTGTCTTAGGATAAATTAGTTGCAATTTCTAGGATAGATTGCATTTTTAAAATAAAAAATGTCATTTGCATGTCATATAGAATCATTTTAGTGATTATTGTTAGGTTCATTTCTAATTAGAAATTGTCCGTCATTAGATTAAGCCATTTAATAAATGTCGCGTGACATATAGCTCGCATATTAAATTGCAATGTTGCATGTCATTTTAGTTAAAATAATTTTGTACGTCATTGCATTGCATTGTACGTCATTAGAATTAAGTCATTTTAGTTAATTTAAATTGCATATTTAACAATTGCATGTTCATTAAGAGATCATAAAATTTTTATTAATATGTTTAGAACATGTTGCCATGCCATATCATTTCATATTAGATTAAAAGCATTGCATTGCATATGGACTATAGTCTTGTTTAATAAGTGAAAATAGAAAGAAAGAAATTGCGTGTTAATTAGAAACCATATCTAGGATTGTTGATGTGGATTTTAATTTAACGCTGCAAATGCTTTCATTACTTTGAGGTAAGTTCTGTATTATTTAATTGCTTTATTGGGTGTTAAATTAGTGGTTTGCGCACATGCATAAATACACCTCACATGTTAGGGAAATAGTTTAAAATCAATTCAAATTGCTTGCCAAACATTTTTTGTTTTAAATTAAAAGAAAGGTACCAAAAGGGCATTATGCATAGGGCGAACAACTCCCGTTCAAGCCCTTTAGGGACAGCCTCTTAGCAGAAAACCACTTAGCCTTTTAATCCAGAGCCTAGAGACATTTAGAGGATGCCAGGACGGAAACGTTTCTAATCTACCCAAGTTGCATTTCTCGAAGGATCCTACCAGGCTGGAGAAGAAGAGGGATTTAGAAAGCCATAGAGGTTTTTCACAAAGCACACTTTTACTTCAGGGGACTCTGCCCAAAACGATATAACAACCATGCCTTATATAGGCATATAAAGAGAAATAATGACACACATGGACCAACTCACGGGTCCAGATACAAACAGAGGCACCGGAACTTTCCGGGAGGGAATTATTCGCACACTATGAACAGTAACTGTACTGTGAACAGTACATTCCCTAGCCTAGTGCTACAGTAAAAGTGAACAGTACTTTGCTACAGTGAAATTGTACGGACTCAACGGTCTCGTCCGTCTCGTGCATTGTAGCTACATACCGAGTCGTCATCTGTATTGTCTTCTAGGAGATGTGCTTCATACTTCTGCTGGAGAGCCTCAAGGTCCTGTGGAGAAAGAATTTGATTCAGCCTTTGGGATGAGGATGCTTCATGAGCCCAATGTGATGCTTCTTCTGCTGCCCAGTCTGTGTTTTCGTTGGTAGTGTTGTCAGGAAAACTTGGCTGGGGCCAGTTTGAGGGCTATGCATAGTAGGATAGGTACATATGCTGGAATGAAGACGAAGGTCCCTGTTCGTAGGGGTTCTGGGACAAAGGACCTCCAAAGCGTGCATAGGGGTCTTGAGTGGACTGGACAATGTCATCTTCATTTGTCATTTCATGCTCTTGGGATGATGCAGCTTGTCTGTACTGTCTGAGTGCTTCCTTAGCTCCTGGTGCTAGATCATAATGATCCCACGTAGTGGGTACATTATTCCAGATGTCTTCGGGAATGGTCTTGTTTTCCTGGCATAGGATTCTCTGGAGTTCTCGATATTCATATTCACACAATCTAACAGATCTTGGATAAGATTTGTGAATCCGGGCTTCTCGGTTGTTCGAATGAGGTTTATAGGCTGTGGTTCCTATTTCGAGTGGTGCATCGAGAATACCGCCATTATTTCTAAAGAAATTCCATTAAAGAACAGGATGGTGTGAACTTCAGGATTTGGTGTCATGGTTCTTAGTTCTCTTTCTAAGTCTTGTTTCCAGCAGGTGGGATGATAGAACCAGTTCAGAAAATCTAAAAGATTCCTATCACATTCCTTTTCGATGTTTCTCCCGAGCATGAATATCCTGGTGAGATTGGCAATGAATCTTCTGGTGGGGATTTCAATGGTTATCAAGTATTTATTGGTTAAGTACCATAACAGCGTTTTGAGCTGATCAGGGAAATCATATTCCTTCCATATTAGGGGATGAATGAAAGGATAATTTGAATCTAACCCGAAAGGATAAAGAATCGAACCTCCATTGAATCTGAAAAGGTTTGTGTGGCATTGCCACATGAGGTTCTCCATGTTCTCAGTAAGATTGTCATTCTGGATTTGCTGAATAATCTCCTGGGGATATGCCTGGCTTGGCGAGTCTTTAATTTTCTCAATTTTGTATTTGACGCCATAATGGAGCATATGAAAGGCAGGCCTCTTGATGTACATGTTGATCTCAGTTGGTGCTTTAGGTCTTGACAAGAAATCAGCAAGGACATTCTTTTTCCCGGAATATGTTTGGTTTCAAAAGAGTATTTTGAAAACCATTCAGCCCATCGAAGCAATTGGGGGTTTGGAATCGCCTTCGTTTAAACTTGGTCATCGAGGGAAAGATGCCATGTCTAGTTCAACTAGGAAGTGATGGCCGATGAGATGAAATTCAAACTTCTTGATTCCATTTTTTGCCGCTGATTTCTTTAAAAGTGGAGTGGTAATGCATTTCAGCTTGAGAAAACTTTCCACTTTTGTAAGCACAAGGGTGTTTCTTTCCATCAATTTCTTCAAATAGACGGCTGCCCAAGATTCATCACGGCGTCCGTCGAAGAATTCTTTTGCTGTTGATGGTATTTGCGGTGGTGGGAGATTCTGCATAATTTCCTTGAGCTCGAACTTGCTTCAGTTTGGATCTTTCCCCAAGGTGGGGAGTTCTTTTTCAACATGGACTGTAACGGAATCAGAAGCTTTGTAATGTTTGGGACAAAAACTCTGAGATAATTGATTATCCCAAGAAATTGCTGAACTTGTTTTTTCGTGAAGTCATTTTCAGGAAACTTCAATAATTCTTGTGCTATGTGTGGCCCTGGATAGTATGTACCTTTGTTGAGGTGCATACCAAGAAATTTAATTTCTGTCTGGGCAATATTCATTTTCCTTTGAGAAAGCATAATGCCATGTCTTTTCACGATTTCTGCAAATTTCTCAAGGAGTTGGCAATGGCTTTGTTCATCAGGGCTGTAGAGCAGAATATCGTCGATATACACTGCTGCAGTTGACAGAATGTGTTGGAAAATACGGCACATGGCCTTTTGGAAAAGGGATGGGGCAACCTTTAAGCCAAAAGGAAGAACTTTCCATTGGAAGTGTTGGTTTGGGATACAGAATCCCGTTTTTGTTCTGTCTTCAGGATGGATTCCCAATTGCCAAAATCCGGCTTTGAGGTCGAATTTGGAATAGATATGGGCCTTGGTTAGACCACTAAAAAGAGAGTCTCTGGATGGTAAGGGGAACTTGTCATCTTGGAGAAAAAGATTAAGAGGTTGGTAATTGATTACCAATCTCATTTTCCCTCCGTTTTGCTCAAAGACGCTTATTGACATAAAAGGCTTCACAAGCCCATTGAGAATCGAAACTTCAATAAGTCCCCTGTTGCAATAACTCGAGCATTCTCTTTGAGCTAAAGCCAAGTGTTACGCTTCATTCCCGCATGACTCGCCTTTGTTGGGTTGATGTCTTCATTTTTCTTGAAGGGGAGGCGAACAAAGAATTCTGGATTTTCCCATAAAGGATGAGAACATTTTTGAGCAAATTCTGAGTGAGATTCCGAGCATGATTCTAACAGCTTTTGCATGATTGGATCTAACAGACTCATCTGGATGGAAAAGAGTCTCTGAATATCAACAAACTCAGATAAATGATTTTTATACCTAAGACCCTTTCCAGGAATGATGCGGAGTTGAGGGATTTGAGTCATAATGTCCCACCCAATTAGCAAATCTTTATTGGGGAGGTTTGATCCAAAAAATTTTGCCTTTATGGAGCACTCAGGAAAAAACTGGACAGTAACTGAAGTGGTTCTGACGTTTGTGGAAAAAGTATCTCCAGAAGCGGAGTTGAAGTATCGGATATGAGGAGTCCAATATTCTTCGGCGAACTTTAGTGTCGAAATGGAGGAACTTGCTCCAGTATCAATGAGGGCAATAACATTGATAGGTTTGGCGAACTTTGAAGTGAAGATTTTTACAGGGAAGTGGGGACAGTGAGTTTGACTTGAGAATATGTCAAGATTTGGTTCTGAAGGTGTGGGAGATATGTGAAAAATATCTTCAGATTCTGATACATCAGACTCGGTTTCACTGGAAGTTTGGTAGAAGGGAATAACACAAAGAGTCTGTTCTGTTGGCTCTTCATCAGCAGAAAATAAGGATTCAATATCATCATTTTCAAGAGAAATACCTGTTCACTTTCGATCGAGATGATTCGGCCTTTTTTCGCTTTGAGGACAATTTTTTGCAAAGTGTCCTTTCTTGTTGCAAATATAGCAACGGCTCGACTTCTTATGGCCTGTGTGATCTTTTCTTTTGCGTAGGTATCTCCATTTCTTCTTTTTTCGGAAATACTTGGAGCCATGCTTGGATTTTTTAATCGAGTACTTCTTGTAGTGCTTATTCTTCCGAGAATAATGGCCGCAAGTACCATCACAATCCTGTTTGGAACATTTGATCTTTAACTTTTGATGGGAACAGGCTGATTCAAGACGCTTGTCATTTGTGATGTATGTTCGGACCATTCGGCGCTTTAAGCATAACTCTTCCAGGCATAGATGGATTTCTTGCTGGATTTCTCCCAATGGAACGTCTTGTATCCTTCTTTGCTTTCCAAAGAAAGATCTTTCCACCATCTCGGGTGAGCTGTTGGAATGGAAGTGAGGAAGACATGCTTTAGGTTTGGATCTGCGCCAATCTGGTAAAAGAGCTGAAGCATTAATCGGTAATGCTTATCAAGATGCTTTTTCTGAAGGGAGCAGCATCTTCTTTCAAAGAATTCCCTCCTTTTGAGTTCTTTGAGATCTCCGGGTGTTCCCACAAAAACATGGTATAGAAAATTAAGAGCATGATAGAAACTTGGTGATAACAGGAACGTAAGCTGGTCCTGTTCTGTGAGTGATTGCCACCAAAATTTAAGGCTTCCTGTGAACCTTGTAACAAAATTGTAAAGGACATCATTCATATCATGGTTGGTGATGGACTGTGTACTCAACCAAGTATGAAATTCTTCAAGTCTGTGTGGCCATTTTGAATAGGGAATATCATCAATGGAGAAGAATTGTTTGGATGCCATGGATACATGTCTGGTTGAATTGTTTCTGGTGGGATTACTTGTCTCGTCCGACTTTCCGGATCAGAATAGTTTGATTGCATATCGTAATCCGAAAAAGTATCAGCCATGAATATTTGTGAATTTGGTGGAATGAAGGGGGAGAATCAACTGGTTGATCTGAAAAGGATGAAGAGGAATAAGTAGATACTTGAATCTGATGAAGATGAGGAAGTTTGTTCGAAAAATGGCTTCTGCTGACGAGATCAGGCTCGATTGTTGGGTAATGGGGTCAATTTCTTGCTTACCCGGATCCTTCAAAAGGATTCTAATGGATTTGATAACATCATCTGGTCCCCTTTCTCTTATAACAATTGAGCTTGATTAATAGGTGGAGTCTTTTCTTTTCCTTTTCCTTCTTCAAGGCTTTGAGACGACTTCGCAAATCTGTTTCTCTTCTAGAAGGATCTTCTGGGATATTGGCAAAGACAGACACTTGAGGTGTTGGGGATACATACCCGGTTTGAACAGGAGGTGCCAATGGATCGAAAGGTCTAAATCTTCCTTCTTCAAGAAGTTGAATTTGCTTCTTGAGTTTGTCTATTTCTGGTTTTGGACTTTCAAGATAGTGGTACCCAAGCTGTTGTCCTGATTCCAAGGCTTGAAGCCTTTTCTGGAACTCAGAAAGTATCTTCTTGGTACTTTCATCATATTTTCGGAGATCTTGTTGCACATTTCCGATTTTGGAATCAATAACCTTAAAGGCATTGTTTTGTGCCAACAAAGTCTCTGATTGCCAGTTTAGAACGGCTTCAGCAGCAGGAGTTTTCTTCTGCCTTCCATGTTCGTCCACATCAGTGGGGGTAGATATTTTGGGAACCAGAGATTTACTTTACCCCCTCGAAGTCCCAGCAGAAACACCACCCACTTCTTCCATTGCCATGTTCCAAGATACTGACTTTCCTCCTCTTGTCAAGGAAAGTTCTAAACTCTCGTTCCCAGCTGCAGAAGAGTTTATTGATCCACAATGTAGATATTTTGGTAACCAAGTTCTCGTACCCTAAGTCTCTCGGTTCGTAGGGGTAAAGTAAATCTCTCGTTACTTTACTAGAGTTTCTAATCAACTCACCAAAAATAGATTAGTAGCGACTCCTAGTTAAAATTCAATTGCATGTTAAAAATTCAAACCTAAGTCGCGAATTGGTATATGCTTGGGAGAACCCAAGTTAAGTCTAGGCTTAACAATCCATTAGCCAAACCTTAAGTAGTTCATACCCCGAAAAATTGATCGCGACAGATATTATTGAACATTTTCATATAGTTTAGAAATTAAATTGAATATGTAAAAAAAGTCTAAAGATCATATTGAATAGATTAAAAGTTCGGGAACTACATTACATAATGGAATAAAGTTTAGAGGTCACATTGAACAAATTAAAAGTTAGGAACCGCATTATATTTATAGCTAAATTTGATGTGTAATTTTCTATGAAGAACTGACACTCTCCAAGAGCCTTCGTGTCGTGTCGTGTTGGACTCGTTGACACATGTCCAACACTCTTGGACACTCCCTCAACACGTGTCAAAAATCCGACATCTAGTCAACTTTCTTGACACCCTCCGACACTTGAGTCGGAATTCTGATATACAAGTTTTCGATACATGATTCTAATATCAAGGTCAATTTTAGAAGTTCAATAAATATGAGGTCAAAATATATATGTTAAAAAATAAAACACAATAATAAAAATAATAAATAGAGAAAGAATAAAAACCTAGTATTTTTTTTTTTTTCTCTTGACTCCCACTTCCCATAATATACAATTCACCCCTTAAGTTTTTTTTCTCATCTTTCAACATATCTAACATTCAAGTCTAGAATATGGATCACTTATTCTTTCTCCAAATTTTATGAATTATTGAAATAGATTTGAATTTATCAAATTGAAATAATGAATGATATTAATAAATTGCAAATTAATGTTCTTAGTGCATATTTATTCTAGGAATTTTTAATTATATTTATTTATGAATTTGATTCAAATTAATTTGATTGAAATAATTATAAAAATAATAATTTATTATGTATATATAAAAATATATATTTAATATATAACGTGTCCCAACATGTTGTAATTCTTTATTTTTTGAGAAACGACGTGTCGGAGTGTCGTATTATCTAGCAATTGAATTTGGACAAAACCATTTATTTGCTAACCACACTGATGGGAATGGCACCGCGCCTTGAAATACTTTTTGGTTAGATGTTTGGTCCTCGACTCCTCGTCTGAATCGCTTTACGTGGCAATTCGGACGGAAAGTACTAAACCTAACAAAGACTGATATTTAATGCATTGTTGGCCCATTGGCATTCTGTCAATTAATCACCTAGAATTGAGTATGCCCCTGTCGTACTATTTGGTATTTAATCGTGGGGGTATATATCAAATTTTCGCAGCTCCATGTCCGCTATTATATGTTGAGATTTTAGTTAGAGAGATCTTTATAGCTTTTTTATTTTTTTAAATTAATTTTACATCTTACAAATCAAGCAGTTCGCTCTTTTAAAAGCTCACGAAAAGACATATCACACTTAGTACATATATATTTATGATTGGTTATGTTCCACATTCACCATATAGTGCGCTCGATCCGTCCATGATTCTTTAGTATTCTTTTTAAATTCTCAACTAATCATCCCATAAGCAGTTTTTTCTCACCTTTTTTTATGAGTTTAAGAGTAAGCAATTTTAGTCTTTTGAATTGCCTATGTCCATGTGACTAGACAGTCTTTGTCATGGGCAGTGGGTACTATGCCGATTTGTAGCTGCATATAGAAGGGGCGGAATCCAGGTAACAACGGGAATATGCAAGAACGAAGGAACATGACAGAACAATGAAAGAAGCGCCATGTAAGAAGCGAGCAAAGAGAACTATTGGGGGGCAACGTCACCGGGGCGGTGGGAAACACAGTTGCTCGACGTTAATCGCAGGCGTACCGATTGAAAAGGAGGGCGTTGACAATTCTTGAGAAACAGTTCCTTGAGGTGTTTGCAATAGTTGGATCACAAAAGTAGAACTCAATGGTTGTTTGAGAACTCTTGCAAATAGTTCCGTAGCTGCCATCTCCCCAACAAATTCCAATTCCAACTGCAAATCCTATGGCTACATCGTTGCTCTCTCTTAAGTCCCAACCGCTGTTCTTGTATTGTTTATAACGAAAGACTTCATAGAAGAGGTTGCTTTCCTATTCCTGCCCATTGAGGGACTGATCCGATCCAGTAGAAAACGTAGCTTTCTTTAAGAAAATAAATAAACGGAAAATATTTTCCTATCGTCCTAAATTTTAAAAAATGATTTCCTCATTGAAAGGAACATAAAACTTTTCTAAAATATAACTAGGAATCGATGCTTGTAGCTCAAACTTTACATTTAATCACAAAACTCTCAACGTTGATTCTCAAGTCCCCATGCTCAAGATCAATTTGACCATGGTGATGATGCAAGAAACAGTTGCGTGGATGTCGGCAGGGACCCGGAATATACCTGATTTTTGTCTAAAAGAGAGGGACAGCTACGACAGTAAAATCAAATACATTCAAGAAGGCAAAACGAGGAAAGTATTTGTGCAACATGGTCTTGTAATGAGTCCATGACAGGCGTGCAATGAATGCGGTGGTGCAAGGAGGAAAGAAATACCTCAATCTCCGTGGGGGCAGCAGCTAATTAACACACGATCCCACCCAAAGAAGCCCAATAGGATTTCTGAATTTCAATGAGATGCCTCGACTTTCAAATTTTTTTTAATATAATCACTTGGACTTCACTCCAATGCAAATTTATGAAAATATTCAATATTGTTCCCAAATTTAAATTAATAGAAGAATACTATAAAACTAAATTGAACATGCACAAAAAGTTAAGAGATTATATTAAATAAATTAAAAGTTCAGAAAGCTATATTACCTATTAGGGTGAAGTTTGGAAATCATATTAAATAAATTAAAAATTGAGGGAATGCGTTATATATTTAGCTAAAGTTGATAGACAATTTTTGTCCTTATCTTGCAATTGAATTTGAACAAAACCATTTATCTACTAACCACATTGATGAAAACATTTTCATATAGTTCCTAGAAACTAAATTGAACATGCACAAAAAGTTCAAAGATCACATTGAATAAATTAAAAGTTTATGAACCACATTGCCTATTGGGGTGAAGTTTGGAGGTCATATTGAATAAATTAAAAGTTGAGGGACTGCATTATATATTCAGCTAAAGATCATGGACAATTTTTGTCCGTATCTCGCAATTGAATTTGGACAAAAACCATTTACACTGATTATAACCGATGACCGATAGCCATCGTTCATGTCTCAAGATATATGTTGAAGTATGCACATCGCCTGAGATTGTTTCACTGGGAATGGCACCGCGCGCTGAAATATTCTTTGGTTAGATGTTTGGTCCTTGTCTGAATTGCTTTCCGTGGCAATTCGGACAGAAAGTAAGCCTAACCAAAAATGATACTTAATGTATTGTTGGCCCTTTGGCATTCTATCAATTAATCACCTAGAATTGAACATGCCACTGTCGGACTAATTTGGTATATAATCGTGGGGGTATCTATCAACTTTTTCGTGGCTCCATGTCCTCTATCAACTTCTTCTTCTTCTTTTATACATATAACAAATCAAGCAGTTTGCTCTCTTAAGAGCTCACAAAAAGACATACCACACTGATTGCATATATGCTATGTACATATATATGATTGGTTATGTTCCACGTTCACTGTATAGTACGCTCAATCCGCTCAGGATTCTTTTATATTCTTTTTAAATCCTCAACTAATCATCCCATACGCAGTTTTTTCTCTCCTTTTTTATGAGTTAGAAGTAAGCAATTTTAGTCTTTTGAATTGCCTATGTCTATGTAACTAGATAGCCTTTGTCATGGGCATTGGGTACTATGCCGACTTGCAGCTGCATATAGAAGGGGCGGAATCCGGGTAACAACGAGAATACGCAGGAACAAAGAAATAAGAAGGAACAACGAAAGAAGCGCTTCGAAAGAGAGAAGTCGACAGGAGAAAGGCCAAGGGCCATGTAAGAAACGAGCAAAGAGAACTATTGGGGGCAACGTCGTCAGGGTGGCGGGAAACACAATTGCTCCATGTTAATTGCAGGCGTACCGACCAAAAACGAGGGCATCGACGGTTCTTGAGAAACCATTCCTTGAGGCGTTTGCCACTATTGGATCACAAAAGTAGAACTCAACGGTTAATGGAGAACTTTTACATAAATCATGCCAAATCGTATGTTGTTACCGCTAATTACGACTCCAATATGAAGTTCCCACCTAAGAGACTGGCCATTGTGCCCGCTTCACACAGACTCAATCAAATAAGTTGAGGAGGTGATGGTGAATCTTTTATTTTTGTCATAGGAAGCGCCCACATCACAGGTTTATTTAGATGCCAAGAGATCTTTACCCTGGAAAAAGAAAATTTTAATCACGAGACGGTGATGAGCCGTACTCAAATTGTTCAGTGAAGGGAGAAGTGAGTAAGATGATCGAACCAGTCCAAATAAAGTTCACCTTGGTGTCCATAAAAGGTTACTACTAAGCATGAGCAAAGTGCTAGTCACGTTTACAAACTCAATTCAAGCGTAGGAAAAAATGGTCATCCCCAAACCTTCCCATCTTGCAGCACATATGACTTCTGTCTCTTTTTCTGTTTTGATGTTGACTTTTATTCCTTAGTGGGCCGCCATTATGTGCTTGCTTGTGTTAGAGAGGGGGAGATTGAGGGAGAGAGAGAGAGAGAGGGAGGAGGATCTATCAGAAAAGCTCATCCAATTCTGCAGGAGTGACTAGCAAAAGACAAGAACATGAGAGGAGCACAGACATATGCAAGCCTTGCCAAGGAATTGCAAAGCGAGAAATATAACCGCCCGTTAAGACAGGTTTTCTGTTTTTGTTTCCTAAGTGGAGTCTCACAATAGATAAAGCAAAATCAGAACTGTAGCTAAGAAAAGAGTGGATGACACAATGATGATGATTGTAATTAGAGATCATGACACCAATATAAGGGTACCCATAGCGCCAGATGCTCACTGAGGACCGGGTCTTGTTAGTTGCGATGAGGAATGATCCAACAAAAGCAGCTGCTTACCGGTAGAACTAACAAAGGACAAAAGGAGATACAGGCAGGTTGGCAAAGCTTGTTACATCTCTTTACACCTAGTCTCAATCACAATATTGAGCAGGCTTTTTGTGCTTTGCTCTTCTTTTTCTTCTGTTTTGGTGGTTGAAGCACAACCCTTATGGCCGCATCAAAGACGGCCTTCACATTCTGCGCTCAAGATAGGACTTCATCCATTAAGAAGACTGGCATCTTCAAAAGCAAAATTACTCATGATGAAATATCTCGTTGAAGAATATCATCTATACCTGTTGTGTTTTCGAACTGCATTCAATGTATGCAGGAGCTCCAATCAGCTTCCTCAATTCCTCTCCCTAGGAGAAGTAATAATAAGGTTCAGATATAAATAGAATAATCATAGGAAACAATCAAACTATTCATTTGGCTTAAAATGAACAATGAGCAATGATCAGTACCTGCTGGGTCGTAATAGGCACTGCACCAGGATGGTCTAGAAAGAACTGCTTATCATCCCGCAAATCTGGACCAATTAACATTAGTATTCAATACGTTTAGATCCTGGAAGGATGCAGTGTCTGCATCTTCAATGCAAGTTTACAGGATGGAAGAGGGTATATAAAATGGGAAGCCAAAGAGTGATTATATTCAAGTCAACTCCATGTTAAGATCACTACAGTTGTAGAGAAGTTTCTGCATAGAGCAAACAAATTCAAACTTTCAGATAATATTGTTAAAGGAGAAATCAATCATGGGGAGTTAATTGATAATTCTGAACACTCCGTGAAAATGTTAACTGTAAACAGTGCTATGCAGTTCAACTATTAATAGTTGGCCATCGTATTTTCTTCCAACTTGCAAAATGGAGTATATAAAATATACACATGTAGGTCAGCACAAAGAAACACACAAATGTCGTCGAGAAAAGGCAGAAAAGAAGCTAAATGCCGATTAAATAGAGAAATTACCCAGCTTTGTTCCCACGAGAATTATTGGCACACCAGGTGCATAATGCTTTAATTCTGGAATCCACTGGAAAAAAAAGTGATAACATATCAGCATAAAAAATCATGTAGACAAAAAACCAAAAGCCCATTATATACTGCTGGGCTCTCTGACCTTCTTTGAAACGTTTTCATAGCTGGCCTTGCTTATGAGAGAGAAAGCAAGTATGAAAACATCTGCTCCACGGTAACTTAGAGGTCTTAATCTGTTATAATCTTCTTGTCCTGTTCAACGGAATGAAAAAGACAAAAACAAATAAATGCCAAATCAATTGGCAAAATCATCAACAACAAAAGAAGTAGAAATTACCAGCAGTATCCCACAATCCCAGATTAACAGTACTTCCATTAACCACCACATTTGCACTAAAATTGTCAAACACCGTGGGCACATAGTCCTGCTTCCATCATTTAGTAGTAAAATCATGAGAAAATGTTCAGATATTGAATAAAAATCAATCACACAAAAATTTCTTAAAGCAGACTTAACAGGAGAAACCACAAAATTTGATAGATCATTTGCTCTATTAAGCTCATAAGAAATGCAAGTAAAAAGCAGAAACACATTTACCCGAAATCGACAACCGGAACCATATAATCGATAGAATGAGAAAATGGCAGCATATATCACTAAGATCCATAAACACTAATACACTTAAAATAATCGAGTCCCAAAAACCCTCAGCAATCACACAAAGTACTATAATTGCAATCTAGCAGACAACACAATAGCGGGCATATAATAGAAGCGACAGGAGCGTATCCTACGAACTGATGCTAGCAGGGTATGATGTGCACAGTTGGGACAATATCTCCAACCTTCCAGTAGCATAGCATAAGAAGAGAACCAATAACATATAAAAGCATTTCCCCATTATTCAGCAAACCAGAGAAGAGAGTACATCAAATGTTATTTGCTACATTTCCAAATTGAGCAACCAGCACAAAGAAGAAAAGAGCCATGGTACGTAACACGAGGACTTCTATAATCCGTATCCGCATTCAAGGCAATGTACTACCGATACAATATACGAACCTCAAAGATCTGCTCTCAATAAGGCGAGGAAAGAGAAAGAAAACAAACATAGAAACATAGCAAAACCAGACCTTTTTCCTTGACAATTATGTTCGGTTCCCCGAAAGGTAAAGAACCTAACACGAACCTCAACAAAAATTCGCAACGATCCAAAGCAGATCATCCGGCAAAATGCTACACAATCCAATCATTCTCCAGCGACCGAGAAGCGAATTCGCAAAGAAAACGGAAGCGCCGAAGACACGCGGCAAAAAGAAGGCGTCGTCGACGAGCACTCACCGTGGGGAAAGTGTTGCTGGTGTAAGAAATCAACAGGCAGGTTTTGCCGACGGCACCGTCGCCGACGGTGACGCACTTGATGAACCTCGACGCGCTCATTTCCCCCCTTCCTCCTCCCTCCTCCCTCCTCCTCTTCCTCCTCCAACTTCACACCTTCAGATCTCGCCTCGAGCCGACCACCCGATCGCAATGCCGCCGCCGCCGCCGCCGCCGCCTCCAAGCCACGCCAATTCAACCGCGCATCTGGCACATTGCGAGCGCGCATCGGAAGAACGCAAAGGCACCAGACATCAGAATAAGAAGAAGAAGAAGAGCGAAGCTCCAACCCTAAGGGGGAAACCAGCGATCGGGCGAGAGAATCAACGCGAGGAGCGATGGGGGAAATGCGGATCGAGACGACGATGGCGGACTGCAGATCGGGCAAGAGAGAGAAAGTAGAGAGAGAAAGTACCATTTCCGAGGCCGGAAATCAGTGCCGTTGAAGCGTTCGTGGGAGCGAGACGCACCAGCCTTTCCGCCCAACGAAACCATCCCTCCCCTCTTCTTTATCGCCCCCCCCTCCCAAAAGCCAAAATCCAAAATTTCGATTTTTCTTTTTGTCCGTTTTCGCTATTTGATTTATGTTCGTAATTTTTTATTTTTTTTGAATTTTTTACCCACCCTTTGTTATTTATTTTATTTTATTTTATTTGGGGGAGTGGGGGGCGGCTGGGGGCCAGATTTCGATTTTTGAATTTGAGCTGTCGCTTTTTCTGGCGACCAGTCTTTTAATTTGGGGGCTTTGCTTCGGGATTAAAACGGATTGGAATCGGAAGTTGGAGTCCAGCGTCCAGCGTCCAGCTCAGCTTCCCGCCCGAGAATAGAAGGGGATGAATGAATGTTAGACCCGCCAGTCGCGATCGGAGCGAGTCATCACGACGCCCGCGGCGTGGCGCTCCCTTTCATTCATTCCTTCCCTCTCTCCCTCTCCTTTTGATTTCTTATTTTTGCGATATTTCGAATCTTGGCCTACCGCAAGATACGTCGGGATATTCATAATTAAAACGTATGCATACTTAAAAATATATTTTTTTTTCTAACAAAAATTATTTTCCCCAAATCCTTCCTCCTCGTTTCTCTCTCCCCTCTCCCCCTCTTTTCCCACGCCACCACCCCAAAAGCCTCCCCCTCGATTTATGCAGACCTGCCCCCACTCTCTCTCTCCCCCTGCCCTTCCCCCTACGCCCACTTGCTCCCTGCGCCCCCCCATCAATCGCTCCCTGCCCCCTCGATCTCTTCCCCCTCTCTCCTCTCTCTCTCTCTCTCTCTCTCTCCCCCTCCCTTCCCCCTTACGCCACCACCTACTCCCTGCGCCCCCATCAATCACCCCCATCCCCTCAGTTTCTTCCCCTTCTCTCCTCTCTCCCCTCCCCCTCCCTTTCCCCCCCCCCCCCCCCCCCCCCCCGCGAGAGGCTGCGCTCCCCATCAATCCTCCTCCATCCCCGTTCTTCCCATGCTCTCTCTCCCCCCCCCTCCCCCACGCCACCACCTTCTCCCCGCCCCCTCAGTTTCTTCCTCACGATCTTCTCAACTCTTTCGGTCGTCTCATCGCCGTCGCCTCCGGCCTTCCTCCTTCGCAGCAGCTGCAGCCTCGCCCCCGGCCCTCCATCGCAGCGTCGCTTCAGTTTATACTCTTCCTCTTACCGTTGCGGCCTCACCTCCGCTTCCTCGGCCTCTTACTCGACCTCATCTCTCTACCCACCATCGTCTTCTTCAACAATCTCTCTCGGACACGCGTGTCGAGAAAAGTTGACCGCGTGTCGAATTTCTCGACACGCGTTGACCGCGTGACCGAACATGTCCGAGCGTGTCCGAGCGTGTTCGACACATCGACACGTGTCGGACACGACTCGGAAGGCTCGGCAACGTGTCCGTGCTTCATAGATCTTGGCCACCGCAAGATGCGTCAGGAAATTCATAAATGCTTCGCCTGTCGACCGACCGCACAACGATGCTGTGGTCCGGGAGAAATGGAACGTTGGAGAGGCCTACGAGGCAGGCGGGTTTTTAAATTTTGATCTCCAAACCGACCCGCCACGTCGCATGTCGTGTGGCGATGACATGAAAAATAAAACGAGGGTAAGGGCCTTTCGAATCGGGTCTGGTTTTCAATTTATGGAAATGGTTTCCTTTTAAAAGGATCCGAAAATAAACTAATCAGATTGATTGCTCTTTTCTTTTTTTCTTTCAATTTTTGAGGTGGGAGTGAGTTTAAAGGAAACTCGGATCCGATATTTGCACAACAATTTCAGGCCCATAACATTTCAGTTCAACTCGATGGATTCAATTAGACTCCGAGACTAAGGGTGCGTTTTGGAGGCTTTTGGGAAAAGTTTTTAGAAAAATGTAAAGACATTAACTTAAAAATGTTTTTAAAAATGCAAACTATGTTTGGTAAATTGTACCTTAAAAGCTCATTATGAAGTATTTTTGAGTAAAATAGCGTTTGGAAAAATTAACATTTACAAAGGATTTTGGTGATTAATAAAAAAATTATTAAAAAAATAAAAGAGCCTCTATGTATATCAAGATCAAGCTCATATTTACAAAACATTCCAATGGATCAGAACCTCTATGGATTTGTTTCACGCCGGTCGCTGTGAGGTCACATGACCTTTGGGGACCAAGATTTGGGTCACGCCTGAGGTTGTATGACTTAGAGCTAGGTCGCGGTGATGCGACTCACGAGTGGTAGTTGAGAATCGCGAGCAGTCGCTGTGACTCGTCGGGGTTGCATGACTAGTCGATGATGGTCGCCGTGACCTCACCAATCTCAGTCGTGACCTCGCCAGCCTCTCAAGCTCGTCTCACGCTGCTGGAGAAGGAAGATGAACGGTATCATGAACAATGGCATGGGCATTCTGAGAATGCTGAAAGCCCAAAGCAGCCTAGAACCTGCCTTGACTTTTCAACCTGACAAATGCCAGCTTTGCCTTAATGCCCTTTGGAAAGTAGTTCCCAAATACCTTCATTTTGGCTCAAAGGCCTTTAGCCTCCCAAAGCTCCTTGGAAAGCAGTTCCCAAACGTACCTTAAATAACAATAGGCTCAAGCAACAGGAATAGAGCAGAGGGATAGACTCCTTGCTAATAGTTTAGATCAAAGGCTGAAATCTAATGTTGATGGCGTGTGAAAAGATAACAAAGGAGCCATAGATATTATTGCACAATTGGCTAGCAGCTTAGCAATCCAAGCTTGGACAAGTAGAGGACGTTGGGACTTGTCAATGGAAGTGGAAACAACAGCTCTCCTTCTTGCCTACAATCATGCTCAATCCTTTAGCATCCAAAAAGCAATTTTTAAAAGCGATTGCAAGATCTAATTGATACCATCCAACAAAAAGATTTTTGGTCTGTTTGGTTTAATTTTGGGGAAATGGCTTTAGATTTCCCCAAGTATTTTTGAACGAATGGGCATTTAGTGAATGCAAGAGTGTTTGGATATTCATTTTTGTGCATATTTTGTAAAGCAACTTTGAAGTGAAAAGAAAAAGAAAGATTTATCCTTGGGAGCTGCTCATGCACTCACACATTGGAATTTTAATCAGGGACCGCATCCTGCTCTCTTTTCCACAATCTCCCATCTAGAGATACAAATATTGTTTTAGCGGAGTCTTCCTTTATTTATCGTTTTGATGTAAGTGCTGCATTCAATTTGTAATATTCTATTTGCAATGAAAAGTTTATCTCTAGCAAAAAAAAAAAAAAGAAGAACAGAGGGACAGACATAAACATCTTTATTTTGGTTAACGATCCCGTCTGTCTAAAGTAAAAACCCTTCCCAATCAATAAGATTTCACCAATACAATCTAGGTCGACGAATTGAACGTGTGTGAACAATTGCAACACTGGCTTCACCACACTACAACAAAAACTACACATACATCTGCTGACGAAAAAATTGCACATATCGCAGGGATGAAAGATCCCTCCGCATCTCTGTTCTCAAGACTTGACAAATGCACGGAGCGTTTCATCAAGGACCTTCCTATCGTAGTCGCCCGTGAAGACACAGTTGCCCAGAGGCCCTTTTAGAAGGATGAGCCTTAGCAGCCCGTCTGCTACCTTCTTGTCGACCTGCATTTCCAAACGAATGTTAACGCCCGTAGGATAACGGATTCTCAAACTCAAACAGGATCATGTGGATAGAACTCTCTTACCGCCATAACAGACTTGAACATCTCCACGGTCATGGTTTCAGGAGGGCAAGTTGGCAATTTAGCCTGCTTTAGAATCTTGTCAACTCGGGTCACAATCGATTCATCAATCCAACCAAGCCGGTAGGACATATCAACAGCCATAACCTGAAGTCCAGAGACTTCGTTTAGCATTATAGGTCACACAGGCCAAGATATTGCTGTAAAAACAACAATGGGAAAAATATAGAGAACTTACAATGCCTGCCGCAACAGCTTCTCCATGCAGCCATTGACCATAGCCTAAACCGGTCTCAATAGCCTGAAATACCAGAAGTACATATTAAATTGCAAACCAAAAAGGATTGACATAAAAGAATTACACAGACCTGTTAATGAATAAGAGGAGCCATATGACACTATCCTCCAAAACTAGTCTTTTGTTAGGTACATACGACTGCATGGAACCATTTAACTTCACTATTTAGTACATCTTCCGTTAGGATTAGCTACAACTCTGCACTAGAATGAGGCTTTGATCTAATATACATATAAGAAGGCAAAGGTAGCAGGCTTTTGGGAAAATTAAACTATATTCTTGGCTAATTACAATTTGGGTATGAGACCTAGATCAGCAGATGATTGAATATGCATTGGGCTGCAAACTGCATCACAAGAAAATGCCGCAAGGAAAACTCATTATTTGAAATTGCAGCATTAATGCAATCTGGGCCACTTAACAGATGCACCAGCAGCACATTCCTTCTGTGAGGCTCCTTAGCACTAACTTGTGTCATTCTATAACAGTCTTACATAATAATGCTTACCTCCATGTCTTGTTAGAGAAATAAGTTTACAACATGCCTTGGAGTTGGAAAAAATCCAAAATTTCATACTCAAAACAGAAGCCCAAATGGATATCCCAGGGTCAAGAAAATGTATTGACAAGCTGTAAAACCAAACACCAATTGCTTACATGGCCAAATGTGTGTCCCAAGTTCAATGTTGCCCTCAATCCACTTTCTTTTTCATCTAAGGACACAACCTCAGCCTTATTTTCACAGGAACGCTTTATAGCATATGCTAGTGCTGATGGATCCCTGTGATGAAGCAACTCATCAACATTTTGGACAAGAACAGCCAAGGACTCCAGCAAACGGTATTAATATTACCTGGCTATTAAGGCATCCATATTCTTTTCCTGCCACTCGAAAAATTCAGCATCCCTTATAAGCCCATACTTAACAACCTCAGCAAAGCCTGATGCTAATTCCCTATCTGGCAAGGTGTTCAGAGTGTCGGTGTCTATAAGCACACACTGTGGTTGGTAGAAGGCACCGATCAAATTCTTCCCAAGGTGGTGATTTATGCCAGTCTTCCCACCAACAGAAGAATCCACCTGGGCCAGAAAAAAACAAAGGACGATCCATCAGCATGGCAGCACAAGAGAAAAGATATAAACAGCCAAGTTGACGATAAAGAATTCACTAGTTCTCAGTGACGAGAGACCTGAGCCATAACGGTCGTGGGAATCTGAATGAAGTTAACACCACGGAGGAATGAAGCAGCGGCATACCCACACATGTCACCAATCACACCACCGCCAAGGGCGACAAACGTGCACCGGCGGTCCAGACGCGATTCGATTGCTTTATCAAAGACTTTCATCAGGGTGTCCTAATCAAAACAACCGCAAACATCACTCAGAAGCCGTTCCACCAGGCGACAAAGCGATGGAAACCCCCCAAACAGAAACCTTGAAGAGACTTACCATGTCCTTATACTTCTCACCATCCGGTAAGATCACATGATCGACGGAAACGTTTGGGTTCCCCTTGGTTAGAGCATCGACGACTTTATCCAAGTAAATCGGGGCCACGGTGTCATTGGTCACCACAAGAACCCTCTTTCCATGAACATGCCTATTACAGAGCAAAGCACAAAAATCAATTTTTAATCAAAGGAATCTGAAAGCAGCTCTACAGCTAAGCAGCCGTTTGAAGTTCAGGGACACTCGTAAATTCAATCAGATCAGGCTCCATCCGATAGAACCCACGATCGAAAACATCGCAATCAAATTCCCTCCGAAGACTCTTTCTAATCGAATTCAAATGACGCGAGATTCAAAGCACGCATGCGTTCCGACAGGATAGGAGAAGACCTCTGCAAGAGCTCGGGCTGTTCCAGGAGCCCGGACCCGATGTAAATCGGGTAGCTCCGGTTGCCCAGGTCGACGTCGACGATGGTGGGAGCCTTGGGGCCGGCCTCGCTCTTGGACTTGTCCATGACCGGCGTCGCGCTGCTCGCGCGGACCCTCAATCCCGCCGCGCCGGCCGCGGTCACGCGCAGGGAGCAGGCGCCGCCGCTCCGCCGCAGCCGGGCGCCGCCGGCGGAGGAGCAGAACGAGAGGGTCTCGGGGCGGAGGAAAGCGTCGGAAGGGGAGGTGCCGGCGGCGACGAGCTTCGGGGAGGCGGAGAGGCAGAAGGCGTGGGCGGTGGAGGCCATGGGGGAGGGGGGATCGGGTCGGGTCGGGCCGGGGGAGAAGGAGAGAGAGGGAGAGATGTGGAATGGTGGGCATTGCGTGGTGGTGCGGGGAAGAAGAAGCGGACGGGGGCTGGTGGCGCTGGTGGCGGATGTGGGGTTAGGTGGGGGGAGGAGTCTCTCTCGTTTTGGAAATTTTGGTGAGAACTAATCATTGCATTTTTTTTTTCTTTTATTTCGTTTTATTTATTTACCTGCCAATTTTATAGTTTGCGAGAAATGAGAATTGGGAAAATATTTACGGGGCTATTTACTCATTTTCATATCCATTGAATTTGATTAGGTTGATTTGTTTTACTAATTAGATTCACTTCATTTAGCAATTTCAACAAATTTAGTAGCAATTAGGGGTGAGCAATTGGGCCGATTTGAATTGACCCTTACCTCGGCCACTATAAGCCGATCCTCACAAGCACCATTTGAAGTTCTCGAGTGAAAGATTTGAACAGGCCTTGACTGGTTCGATGGCCAATTCAAGGCTAGTTCTAAGATATAATCAGTTTTAAACCAATTCAAGCTAAGTCCAACAAGGCTTTTTAATCGAAAATTTATGCAGAAAAAATTACATATAATAGAGCAATTGAAAAAAAAACTGAAATAGAGAAAAAAAACAAACCGATTGTTGGATCAATCCCGGAATCTCAAATTGGCTGGTTGTAGGTTCGACTAGTTCAATTATTGATTTTAAAATTTGATACTTGATTCTGATAGGGTAAGTTTAAGATCCATATTCTTAATGCTCATTGGAAGTGAATTTTGGATTCGGTGGTCAAAGGCACAATAGTTCATCTTCCAATCTTAATTCGAGCAGGAGCCTGTTGGCGTTCAAGCAGCGAGAATCAATCCCCTTCTCTTCCCGGGATCCTCTCCCGTGCTTTGAAGGTTCGACGATAACCATAAATCTTCGAAGCTGCTTGTCCGAGGGGAAGACTCGTTCACCGTAAAGTCAACCCATTTTGTGGCTGCGCAGGCAAAGGCAGGGGGAGCACGGCCTGTCTGATGTACTGATGATACCGACATCTCAACTGTCGACTTTGTGGACCCTTTGCCCCCCTTCTCTCCTTCTTGGAAAATATGTGATTAATCGAAAAGTGAGTAATTCTTTTCATCATTTTTTTCCCTTACAAATCGCGTGTATGCACCGACCATCCCTGTTTCGTGCAAAATTATGAACTTGGCTTAGATTTAACCGCTTGGAACATTCCTAAATGTATGTGTTTGTGTTTGGACTTCTTTTATTTTGGTTTTTAGAAGGGAAAAAAAAGAGACTTGCAAAACATACGATGACAATTGAAGTGCAAACTGCAAATCCGTTGACAGCACACATGTGGCCTTGTCTAAGTTAGGTGGTGACCCTTCTTTTTTTCTTTTCCACACAAATTTCTCTCTCTCTCTCTCTCTATGAATTAGCAATCTAGGCAAATCTCAGGTGACTTTCTAGTCAAAGACACCACAAGACAAGAATGCTCCACTTCCTTGGTGGCCCTAGCCGCCATGTATGTGAACCTCTCGATCAAGGAGTCCAAGATCTGACCTCCAAAGTGGTCTATGATCATGGACTCGTTCACTATTGTGAGAATTTTATAACCGAAGAGGTAAATGGTATTGAAAATATTTGAACTCAAGATATTCTAACTCTGAACTCTTATAAAATGTGAGAATTCTGTGAGATCACAGCCAGCTATTCTAAAAATTTAAGTTGTTAGATGAATGAGTAGTTTATTATTTAATTATTTTAATAATTGCCCTCATGGCCTTTGCTGTTATCTTAGTTGTCTTCCTCCTGTCATATTTGTGCCCTCCATCCGCACCATCCCATGGAACTGCAATGATCTCTAGCCAGTCGAGCTCGAAGGACCCTTCTCTCTCTACCTCCGCCCACACGTCCTCTGCATAGGGATCGTAGTATGGCGTGTCGTAGCTGTGCAGCTTCTCTTCCTCTACCAATCCCTGCGGGGTTCGAACGTTTTTTTTTTTCTTTCAGCAAATTGATTGAGGTGTGTATTTAGACCGTGCGAAAGGGTTGAACGTTCGGTGGCCTGCTAACGCCATTCTGCTTGCGGTATTCAATGACGCCAGTCCGATGACTCATCATCTGATCTGAGAGCTGCAAGGTGGCCAGGCTCCGCTAGCTTTCGTGATTCTGTAGCATCCTTTAGTCAAATGGTGACATTTTTAGCTACTTAAAGATCACTAGAGCAAGCTAAAGTTAAGAAATCGCTCTTGATTCAATTCAAGTAGCCAAGTGACAGGTTTTGCAAAAATGTGCAACTTAATACTCAACTCCAGGATTGATCAACTTGGAATTGATTCCTAACTTGGACTGTAAAAATTTCGGAGACCGAGCCTTGCACATGCAATGACTAGAGCACACGAATGCGGAGAAATACTTTGGAGCAACACGGACCTGTGAGACCAAATCCGGAAATGCTAGTCCTAAGTAGTCCCAAAGCAGACAACTTTCATCGGGAGACGGATCCGGCGTCCTCCGGCCCCTGATAGCCAGAACCATGCATCCTCCGGGACTATTTCTTTTGATCGCGACTTGAGAAATGAAGAGAAGTTCATCCTAAATTGGTTCAAATAATTTTCCACGACTCGACTCCCCGTGGGCTTGTCCTTGGAATATAAACTTTCCCTTTATTTACCAGCTCTTTGTTAGATCGGTCACTCAGCTCGACAGGTACCTGCAGAAGGGAATTTCAGGCGAGAATTCTTATCATCGAACTATTCACTCCTTTTTTTCTTGTCAAAACTTAGAACCATCAAAAGCCATTGAATTCTGCTGGAATGCTCATACAAAAATTTGAAAGCTTAAAGACTTTTTATGGTTATAGGTTGAAAGTACAATGATCTTATAGTTGTGAGAAGTAAAGCTCGATTTTCTATTAAAAAAGGGTGAGTGCTGACCTGGGAGAGCCAATGGAGGCTCAAGATTGCACGAAGTGCAGGCTCTTCGCAGGGAAAAGCCTCCTGTAGGAGGAACCTGGAACTCCAGCGATGTAACATGGCCCGAAATCCTGGCCGTTCTCTTCACTCATCCTCTTCTGGAACTCTGGAAGGGACATGAAGACCGTGTTGAAGTCGTTGGAAGGGAGGTCGTTCGGGAGCACGAGGAACTGTGATGGCGAGTGGCCGAGTTGGCGGCATGTGTTGTGGATGATGCTCAAACTTGCAAAGATTGCCAACAGAGTGTTTGGCCCGGAAGTGCAGCCGAGATCGGTGATTGTGATGGTAGCAGAAACTTTCGTGGTACAGAAATCCTGTGGCGCTGTGCACAACACTGGCATCATCCTGGAAAGACGTGCGGCCTGGAAAAGAATTAGAAACTTCAGTTTAAATGGGGGCAACATAGTATTGAGGGAGAGGTAATATGTCAAGGCAGTGTTCAAGGAATTTGGCTGATGATTTACGCATCTTGTGTGGAATTAAATCTTATTACTTTGCTCTTGAAGTTTGTTTATGCCCTCGGTTTGTTTATCAAAAACCAAATTTATCCGGAGGTTGTAGAATTCTGCTTCATATTATCCTGTAGCAAACTTTGCGTCAGCACCATTCATTATCGGGAGAATCTGATGAGCTTTTACGGCCACTTTGCTAGCTGCATTAAGGGGTCTTACGAGTCTGTGGTTTGATTTACATCACTGGAGACGGATACTAATTGAAAGAACTACTCGAGGGATTGATGGTAAAGGTTTCATAGATGCTGTGTAAGAAAACCATGGCATCAAACAAATTAGAGAGACTTTATTGCTTGTCTTCAGCTTCAATAGCATTTGCTGATATTGAAGAAGAGAAGAAACTAAGGATACAGATTACTCCTGTGATCACATCTGTGTGAGCTGACTCGTGGCTTAGACTTAGAAGATTATCTGCTTAGTAGCTACTTCAATCTGACATGACTGACAGTATAATCGGAAGTACCGAGCACCTTCCTACAAGAAACAGCGCTGTAGACGATAATTAAGTCGACTGTAATTGTACCTGAGAATGTTAATTGACAAAACTAAAATATTTGAGAGAAGTCGTGATAATTAGTAATTGGGGACCCGTCCTTTGGAGTTCTCAGTGTAGCTCTCTTCTCTGCAGCCGCCATTCATACTCAGATTCTGCTCAGTTTGGATGCTCTGTCCCATCATCGCTTTCTGCAGATCAACACCGCCTGTCTTTCCTTGGGGCTAGACAAATTCCAGTCGGACTTATCCATGATTAGTATTTGCAAAGTGTGGACACTAACATGAACGTGCTTGTTGTCGACAAGAAACAAAATGAATAGCTCCACTTATCTGCTTGTCTTCCATGGAGAAGCTTATTCTTGTGGGGCACATCCTTTCTGTTAATAATTAATCCTTTTGTGAAGATCTCTATTTTCCTAGTTAGGCTCACTTCGATGCTTCAAAAGCAGTTCTTTAGTAGCAAAATAAATTATAAGCTTGCCAGTTCTCCATGCTATTCAGGTCTTTTGGGCAAATGTCTTTATTCTTCCTACGGCAGTGCTAGACCAGATTGAGCATATTCTTAGACAATTCCTTTGGTGAGGCCCCAAGTTGGGCAGAGGGGGTGCTAAGGTCTCCTGGGATGATGTATGCCTTCTTAAGGTGGAGGGCGGTCTTGGCATTCGCAGATTGCATGAGTGCAATAAGGCAGCCATGCTCAAACATATCTGGATCTTGTTTTCAGATAAGGAGTTACTGTGGTGCAAGTGGATCCACCCCACCTTCTTAAAAAGAAAGATTGTATGCAATGCTACAAAGCCAACTTATTGTTCTTGGGCATGGAAGAAGATTCTTCAAATTGGGACAGAATTTCGGCTTAGCTTCTTTTGGATGATAGGTGATGGCCTATCACTGTTACTCTGGTTCGACAACTGGCACCCTAGGGGCCCCTTGAACTTATATTTCTCAGATTCAAACATCTACAGCTTTGGTCTCTCTAGACAAGCCTCGGTGGCTAACCTTTTCTCTGAAGATGGCTAGGTTGTCAGGACGGTGTTGGAGTCTTGGGGTTCAGCGCTTCCTTTCTTGTTTGGAGACCAAGATCGTTTTTGTTGGAGAGAGAGCTCGTCCGGCATGCTCTCGGTCGGCTTGGCTTGGGAGGCTTTAAGGCGGAAGAAGGCATGTGTCAGTTGGCATTCTTTCATCTAGAACAATCATATCTTGCCATGGTACCAATTTCACCTTTGGCTCATCACCAAGTGTAGGCTTCCTACCCAGTCTTTCCTTATGTCTTATGGTAGGATTGATGTTGCTTCATGCCCTTTTTGTAATGTTATGCCTGACTCTATAGGTCATCTCTTTTTTGGATGTCGCATTACGGCTAGTATTACTTTCTTTTGGGCAACTAGGTGTAATCTTCCTTGGCGGAATATACCTTGGCTTGATAATTTGTGTTGGGCCATAACTATGCTTTTGGGCAAAGAGTTTTATAAGTGTGTTGCTCGCTATTCTTTTGGTGCGATGTGCCATATTATTTGGAAGAACAGGAACATCATTCTCTTCAGGGGGGAGTAGGTTTCTATTCCGGCCATGAAGAAGCATCTCCTTCAAGTTGTTAAAGACAAGGCGATCACCTTCAAGGACGTGGAGGACTCCATCAAAAATAGAAGGTTGCAACGCTCTTGGGATGTTGACCCCATTATCTTCTCTAGGGATCAGACTTAAGAGTTTTTGGCCGGTTTGGTTGCCTTTGGCTGCCGATTGTTGGCTGCCGATTGTGCTTGCCACCTGGGCCTTTCCTTGCTGTTCTTGCTGTAGCCGTTTGGCTTTTCTTGCGGCTTCCTTTCACTCATTTAGAGCCTGTTCTTCATGAGTGCAAGTTTTTGAAGCCATCTCCTTTGTATAGTTTGGCCTCCCTAATATATTGCTTATTTTTACCCCAAAAAAAAAAATCATAATCACAGCAAGGATGTTACTGTAATTTACAGTTCCCAGAAACAAACCATTTCATGCTCCACCGCCATAAACTGGTGATTGCAGTTTGAATATTCAAATAATCTAAAATCATTTCTGTAAAGGACAGACAACTTTCAATACCTAACTCGAGTTTCTAATCTCTTCTTCATTCTGATCTAAGTTCACCTTAGTGGGTTGTCTGAAAATTAATAATACCTAATAAGAGGCTCTCCATGGACAACCAAATTGGCACAAAACTGTATCCCATATGCACATCAGCATGGACATTCTCTGCAATGAATTGATCTGCATGGCTACGCAACCAGGGATGAAGCCTCTTCGAATCATGCTTGGGTTCATTGTTCTTGGCTGCGGTGACTCGAACGCCTGCATGGAAACGTCAGAAAACCCCATGATTGCCTGGAACACATGCGGAAAACCCATCCATAGGTCATTCAGCGCCGTTGCTCTATTTATGCTCACCGATCTTTCATGTTTCGAACTCTCCTCCTCTGCTTTGGCTCTGAAAACTGCCACTTTGGCACGCTTTTCTCCGACTGGGTCCTTACTTCTTCCAGAACCAGGAATCTCGGGTGCAAAAAAATGGACCCAACTTGCTATCCAACGACCTGAGCTCAACCGTCTTCTTCTCGAGCTCTTTAAGTGCACATTCTGAATTTCTGCTTCTGCTTCTCCTCTTGTTGAACCACAATGGAATGGATGGCAGTCAATGGGCTCTGGATTCCTTCTGACGCTACTTTGTTGGGGATCCGGTCAACAGCTTGTAGCCTCTCCTCACAGAGTGAATTTATCTTCGACTCTTCCTTGGCTCGAGATAGCATGTTCTTGTTGAGCTGGAACAGGCTGAGGCGGAGCCAGCCTGTAAGTGACTGAATGTGATCTCGATGAGCCTTGATAAGGCTGCAGAAGGAGAGGTGCCACTGCTGGACCTCAAGCACGAGCTGCAGCATGGTGTAGTTGTAATTATTGAACCTTTGCTAAATGTTCTCGTCACCCCATTGGTAATGACAATACCTTTCATCCATTATATCCAATAGTTATTTATTCTCCGTGAAAAAAACCAACAATTTGAGTGATCATCTTATTTTTCTAAGAAACTAATCAAAGTGCATCTGTGGTGTTGTGCCTTCGGCTTAAGTCAATCAACAAAAGGCAAACTTTTCACATATGACTATATGACATCCATATAAATTATCATCATCAGAATGCAAAGTCACCCAGCTACGTGCATTGCAGAAAAGATAGATTTGAAAGCAGGAGAAAAGATCACAGTCATCCTGATCGACCAACGGAAGATGAGAAAAACCTGTTAACATGGTCATTACTTTGAAATGAGGGATGCTGACCAGAGATCGTTTGAGATTCTGTGGGACGGGGGTGAACCTAAGAAGACATCCGAAGACAGCATAAAGAAGGCCTTGAATCTATCAATTACAGCTGCTGTTACTAGAGTTAAGGGCAACTCCCATTTTTGGGCCAGAAGAGAAAATTCTCCCAGTCCCGTACAAGCAATTGCTTTTGAATGCTTTTCTTATGCTTCTTTGTTCCTCTTGTCCCTTCTTTCCGCTTTTAGTCCCAGGTTCTTCCCATTCCGAGAGGGTAAGTGCAATGTTTTGAACCTGACATCATGGTGCTATTCCTAGAACGGGACACATGTTTGCTGCACTGTTTAGAATAGTTTGGGAAACAAATTACAACAGCAGCGATAGTCAAAGCCTTTTCACTTTTCTTTTGCCCATTTTTTTTTTTTAAAAGAAAACTTTGTAAAGAAAAAAGACTTACAAACATCTATGACTTTTTCTTTTGGCCAACACAAACCCACCACTCTCTTTTTTCTGGCCGAGAAACACATTATTGAAGTGCAAACACCAAATTGTTGGCCACATGCGGAGGAACTTAACAAAGTTAGGAGGCCGCCCTTTTTCTTCGTTTTCACACAGAGGGGCTCTCCTTCC
This sequence comes from Eucalyptus polyanthemos subsp. polyanthemos, assembly GCA_017140185.1. Classification (NCBI taxonomy): domain Eukaryota; kingdom Viridiplantae; phylum Streptophyta; class Magnoliopsida; order Myrtales; family Myrtaceae; genus Eucalyptus; species Eucalyptus polyanthemos. The sequence continues at coordinate 35,416,217 of CM029466.1, read as the reverse complement.
CTCTCTCTGTCTGAATTAGCAATCTAGGCAGATCTCACGACTTCCTAATTAAAGACACCACAAGACTGGGATGCTCCACTTCCTTGGTATCCCTAGCCATGATGTCTATGAACCTCTCAAACAAGGAGTCCAAGGTTTGATCCCCAAAGTGGCTTGTGATCATGGACTCGTTCACTGCCCTCATGGCCTTTGCCATCATCTCGGCTGTCTTCCTCCGGTCATACCTCTGCCCTCCATTCACCCCATCCCATGGAGCTGCAATGATCTCTAACCTGTCATGAGTGAAGGACCCTTCTCTCTCTATCTCTGCCCTCACATCCTCCACATAGGGCTCATAGTATGGTGTGTTGTAGCTGTCCAGCTTCTCTTCCTCTATTAATCCCTGCGTTTTTTGACCAATTTTCTCTTTTAGTAACATTTTCCTGGTAAATTGATTAAGGGATATCATGAGAAGACTAGCTTTTTCATGAAAGTGACATGTTTTTCATGCTAAAGGTTAAACATTTTCTAGCCTGCTGACTCCATTTTACTTGAATTATTAGATGATGCCAATTCGATGACTAATCATCTGATCAAAGAGCTACAATCTATCCTAGCTCTAGAAGACTGCTAGCTTTTGTGATTTCGAAGCATCCAATAGTCAAATTGTGACAAAAAGCAATTCCAGCAACTTAGAGCTCAATAGAGAAAGTTAAGTGAAATTGCATGGTTCAAAGTTTCATTATTCAATTCAAGTAGCCAAGTGACAGGTCTTGCAAAATATGCAAGTTATGCTTCAAGACTGATGTGAGGACATGCTAAAACTACCTCCTCCTACAGAGATCCAGATGCAACTTGGGCCAGGAAAAATTGATTATTAACTTGGACTGTAAAAATTCCAGAGACTGAGCCTTGCATATGCAAAGATTAAAACACACAGATGCGGAGAAATATTTTTGGAGCAACATATACCTGTGAGACCAAATCCTGAAATGCTAGTCCTAAGTAGTCCCAAAGCAGACAACTTTCATCAGGAGACGGGTCTGGCATCCTCCGGCCCCTGAAAGTCAGAACCATGTGTCCGCCAGGGGCTATTTCTTCCGATCGCAACCTGAGAAATGAGGAGAAGTCCCTCCTGAATTGGTTCAAATAAGCTTCCACAACTCTGGGTGGACTTGTCCTAGAAATATAGATTTTCCCTTTATTTACCATTGCTTTGTCAGAGCAGTCACTCAGCTCCAGAGGTACCTGTAAAAGGAAATTTTGGGTCAGAATTCTTCTCATTCATTTATTCACTCCTTTTCACTTTGTCGAACTCAAAATCATTAAAAGTCATTAAATTCTGATGGAATGCTCATACAAATATTGAAAGGTCGAAGACTTTTTATGGTTATAGGCCGAAAGTACAATGATCTTATAGTTGAGGGAAGTAAAGTTCGGTTTTCTATTTAAAAAAGGGCGAGTGCTGACCTGGGAGAGCCAATGGAGGCTTGTGGAAGATTGCACGAAGTGCAGGCTCTTTGCAGGGAAAAGCCTACCGTAGAAGGAACCTGGAACTCCAGCGATGTAACATGGCCCAAAGTCCTGGCCGTTCTCTTCCATCATCCTCTTCTGGAACTGTGGAAGGGACTTGAAGACCGTGTTGAAGTCATTGGAAGGAGGTCGTTCAGGAACACGCTGAACTGTGGTGGCGAGCATCCAATTTGGCGGCATGTGTCGTGGATGATGCTCATGCTTTGGGAGATTGCAAACAGAGTGTTTGGCCCGGAAGAGCAGCCAAGATCGGCGATCGTGACGGTAGCAGGAAGTTTCTTGGTACAGAAATCAAGTAGAGCCGCGTGCAACACTGGGATTGTCCTCGAAAGATATGCATTCTAGAGAAGAAACAAAAACTTCAATTTACTAGGGGGAAACAGTGTTAAAGGAGAGGTACAATCTCAATGTGAGTGCTCAATGAAGATGATGATTTACACAAGTAAGAGTCTTCTCGCTAGCACAATAGTGGATTTTCTCTTGGCCATTTAATAAAATATTGACCTTGTGGAATTAAAGCTCAGTGCTTTGGAGTAAAAGTTTGTTTGTGGCCTCGGCTTGTTTATCAAAAACCAAATTCATCAGGATGTTGCATAATCTCTGCTTCACATTATCCTATAGCGAACTTCTATGAGCACTTTGCAAACTTCATTAAGGCCTCTTTTGAGTTTGAGGTTTGATTCTCATCACTGGAGACTGTTATTAACCGAAAAAACTACTGAGGGATTGGCATAGAAGGATCACAGATGTGCAAGAAAACTATTGCATCATGTTAGAGAGATTGTTGCTTTGTCTTCAATTTTAATAACATTTGCTTATATTGAAGAAGAGGAGAATATGGAGATAATTTACTTTTGTAATCACATCTCTGTGAGCCAACTCATGGCTTTGACTTAGATGAATATCTGTTTAATAGGTACTTCAACCTGAATGTTAAGTTTAACGCTGTTCTAGAGGAGCATTTAAGTTTAACTGTAATTGTATTCAAGAATGTTAATTAACGAAATCACAATTTTAAAGAGAGAACACGATAATCAGGAATATGTACCTGTGCATGGGAGTTCTTGGCATAGCTCTCTTCTCCACAGCCGCCATTCATACTTAGAATCTGCCCAGTTTCCATGCCCTGTCCCTCCATCGCTCTCTGAAGATCAAAACCCGCCTGTGTTTTCGTGGGACTAGACAATTTGTGTTCGCACTTATCTATAATTAATATCTACACGTGTTTGACACTCACATGAGCTTGCCTCTACTACTATTGACGAGAAACAAGATGAATCGCTTATCTGCTTGTCTTTCCTGGAGAAGTAGCAGCATTCTTAGTTCTTGTTCTTGTGGGACGCATCCTTTTTGGTAAAAATTGATACTTTTGTGATGATCTCTATTTCCCCAGTTTGGCTGTTATTTATGGTGCCTTTGAAGCAGTTCCTCAATAGCAAAACAAATTATTCGTGCCTATCGACAAATACTCCAGGTTTCATCAAGAGAAAGATTCCCCTTGTCATGAATTGTCCTATATGTGATATACGACACTTGGTTACTAGCTCAGATCTGTAATTAAAAATGTCATTTTAGATCTTTGCACTTGTGAGATTTTGGTCTTCACATGCTGTTGGGTCTCATTACCGATTTGTTGACTCGGATCTCAATGATCCTGCAGCCCATCGACGGCGATTTAACCAGATAATTTTTTTTTCCTTTTTACGATTAAGAAATTGTAATTCTGGGCTTTGTTGGCTAAATTACAATTCCAGCTAGGCTGTTACCGGAATTTACATTCACAGAAGCAAACCCTTTCATGCGCAGCTGTCACAAAGTCGTCATTGCGGTTTGAATACTGAAATCATCCAAAATCATTCCTGTAAAGGACAAACAACTCACAACACCCAACTCGAGTTTCTAAACTCCTCTCATCCTAACCTAACTTCACCATAGTGGGTTGTCTGAAAAAGTAGTAATACCTAATAAGATTATCTTCATGGACAACCAAGTTGAGACAAAACTCTCTTCTATGTACATCGGTATGGACATTCTCTGCAGTGAATCGATCCGCATGGCTACATAATCAAGGGAGAAGCCTCTTCAAATCATGCTCCGGTTCATTGTTCTTGGCTACATTGTACAAGGACTCGAACGCTTGCATGCACACGCTAGAAAACCCCACGATTGCTTGGAACAAATGCGGAAAACCCATCTGTAGGTTATTCAGTGTCATTGCTCTGGTTATGCTCACCGATTTGTCGTGTTTCGACTTCTCCTCCTCTGCTTTGGCTCTCAAAAATGCCACCTTAGCATGCTTTTCTCCAACAGGGTCCTTATTTCTTCCAGAACCAAGAGTCTCGGCTGCACAAAATGGACCGTACTTGCTCTCCAATGACCTGAGCTCAATTGTCTTCTTCTCGAGTTCTTTGAATGCACATTCTGCCCTTTTCTTCTGCTTCTGCTCCTCCTGTTGTTGAACCACAATAGAATGGATTGCAGTCAATAGGCTGTTGATTGCTTCTGATGCTACTTTGTCAGGGATCCGGTCGACGGCTTGTTGCCACTCCTCACAGAGTGAATAAATCCTTGACTCTTCTGAGGTTCGAGATAGTGTGTTCTTGTTGAACTGGAAGAGGCTGAGGCGGAGCCAGCCTGTAAGTGACTGAATGTAATCTCGTTGAGCCTTGACAAGGCTGCAGAAGGAGAGGTGCCACTGCTGGACCTCCAGCTCAAGCTGCAGAGTTGACTGTCGGTGAATCTCGGATGTGGGTTCAGCAGATGGAATGATGTTCAGGTATTTAAGCTGCTGGACTATGTGGGTCTGGACCTGGTGGCACTCATACATGCTTCTCCACATGCACATCAATCTGCAATAGCAAACACAAAGGGGAAAAGAGCACCATGAGGGAGGTAAAAATGCAATTACGCAATTCTTTAAGACAGAGTGGAGAGCACATAAATTTTGGAGAGAGGGATAAATATATAAGTACATTTATCAAAGAGAGCCCCCTACATCGAGTCATTTTGTGCATCGTACTTGTTATATTCAGAATGTGACTACCCATATGTTGAAAAACATGTCAAATTCATAAATAGTTGCAACTTCCCATTTTGAGCTATACAAAAGGCCTCATGACATGTTTAAATTTCTACAGGAAAAGTAGCCAACACATTAACTTTACTGAACAAGAGCATCATAATGTGATTGTGATTGTTGAACCTTCATTGAATGTTTCTTCCCTCCCCATTGCTAAAAACGATATACTTACTACATCATATCCGATTGTCATTTACTCTGTAAAAAAACCACAATGAGTGATTATCTGATTTTTCAAGAAACTAAAAGAAGTGCATCCACAGTGTTGTGCCTTTGGCATAAGTCACTCAAGCAAAGGGGGATTTTTTCATGAATTACATTATGACAACCAGGTGGGTTATATGGGTTGGAAAGCAGAGTAACTGAGGTATGGGCACTCAGGAAAAGATAGTTTTGAAATCAGGAGAAAAGATAAAAGCCATCCCAATGGACCAACAGAAGATGAGAAAAATGTTAACATGGTCATAACTTTGAAAAAAGACATGATGACCAGAGATCGTTTGAGATTCCATGGGACAGGGGTGAGCGTAAGAAGACATTTAAAGACAGCATAAAGAAGTCCTTGAATCCATCATCCACCATTACTATGTTTAGCAAGGGCCATGCAGTTGGTTCCACTTAGTGAAAAGGCTTTGACTATTGTTGCTGTTGTATTTTCTTTCCTAATTAATTCTAAACCATGAAGCAAACATGTGTCTCATTCTATGAATAACACCATAATGTAAGGTTCACAACATTGTACTAACCCTCTCGGGAATGAGAACAACTTGAGAATAAAAGTGAAAAGAAGGGACAAGAGGGATAAAGAAGCATAAGAAAAGCATTCAAAAGCAATTGCTTGTACAGTAGTACTATGTAATTTTCTCTTCTGGCCCAAATGTAGAAGCTGCCTTTCACTCTGGCAACAGATGCATTTTACTTTATTTTGTGCTAGATGTGACTTTTCTTTAGTGGTTAGACAAGGGCATCCTAGTTACTACCACAACCATTTTCATAAAAAATTTTCAAACAGACATCATTTTTATATGAATTGAACCATATTGATAGGTAATACTTGGAAAAGTGATTTGTTCCACATGATCTAGCATGTGTCCAACTAACAAAGACCACGCAAACTCCAAACTTTTCTGCATCACCGAGCCAGATTCTGAAACATTCCAAAGATTAGGAAAAAGAGAAAAAGAAAAACAATAAAAGAGAGAATGTTTAGGTCTTTGTGCCATGCATGGTAATGTAACTAACCCTTTAACTAGCTCAAGCAGCTGCGGATAGAGCTCTGTGTCTCTTAATTTGACGATTTCAGCAGAAGTTGTCTCGATGGCTTGGGAAGCGACCATCATCTGCGATTCCAACTTCTCAATCTCCTTTTTGGTTTTCTCAGTCTTCATATAGTCAGCCCGCTTCAGCTCAAGCTTCCTCAAATGCTCCACCCTCTTGTCATGCTCGATTTTAAAGGTCTCTGCATCCTAAGACCAATACAAATAAAATTACAAGAATCTGGTCGCATGGATGGACCAGAACAGGAAAAATACCCATTAATTGCTCAATATGCACAGGGTTTCATTTCTTGTCCATGAAAATATAATAGTTAGCGCTAGCAGAAGAGAAGAACATTCTGGGAAACCCGTATGCACATACACATCTTTAAAATCATCAAACTTTTCGACGGTCAAACTGTTTCCAAGTCACATTGGATATTAGTGTCAATTTCCAAATGGCTATATCGTCTGTACATCTTGTTAAGGATGTGTCATGTACTAGCAATAACTATTCAAGAGCAAAAGAAAGACAACAACAAGATAGATAATCAAAATAGATAGCTACCTTGACCTCCTTGTACAGCTTCTTCTCCCAAGCGTATAACCTCTCAGCAGTAGAACAGTGGCTGCTATACACAGACCTTCCGCTGCCAAAATTCTGGGCACTCATCCTGCCGAAGCCGTTTGATTTGGGACTGGTGCATCCGCGCGTCCACAGTGAGGGGCTCAGATTCCACATATAATTATGAACTTTACCTGCCAACACCAAAGGATCAAACCTCAAAACATGTATATGCAATTCAAAGTGACAAAAGAGCAAAAAGCAAACCAGCAAAACAATTCTTTTACTTCATTTGACATTCGCTAATCTAATCTCATGGTTTATTATTGCACATAAAAGCGACATATAATCAAATGGGTAATTATTGTTTCCAGATCTGTCAAACAGAATTGACAAAAAAAAAAAATTGATGAAAGAAGAAAAAGAAGGCTCAGTAGCTTGTGCACCCTCTTTGCTTTGGCAAGAAAAAGCAGGGCTTGAAACTTCCAACGCCAACGACACATCAGCACCAGCATCAGCAGCATTCAGGAAATACTCATCAAGCTCTTTGATGATCCCCATCAGATCTTTCCCACTATTCCTCGACACCACCATCGCAAGCTCGCTGTTGCTGTCCTTCGAATACCCACTGACCACCGTCATGGCGGCCGCCGGCGGTGCCGCCAGCTCAGAAGCCGTCGTGGTCACCTCCCATTCCTCCTCCGTGACCGACCTCGAGGACGCCGGCATGAAAGGGTCCCAGAAATCCCACCCCGAAGCCGCGGGCGGCGGCGGCGGCGGCGGCGGGGGGGCGGCGGCGGAGGGGGCGGGGGCGGCAGGGCCGAGGAGGCGGTGACGGAGGTGGAGGTCCAGCTGTCGGAGCCGGGGCTGAGAGGGGGCGGGGGAGGTGGCGGGGTGAGCGGAGGCTGCGGCGGCGGGGAGGGCAGCAGGGACGGCGAGTGGAGGCGCCGGTGGTGGAGGTGGAGGTGGAGGGTGGCCTCGCCGCTGGCGAACTGGAGGAGGGCGGATCCGGTGCTGCGCAGGGCGCGCAGGTACATGGCGTGCGAGACCGAGAACCCCTGCCTCGCCTTCACGAACTGCTTCATGTACCTCTTCCTCGCCCTGCAACGCGACACCATCTCCTCTCTCTCCACCCTCGAGTAACAACACCCCATCTCTCTCTCTCTCTCTCTCTCTCTCTCTCTCTCTCTCTCTTCCCGAACGATCAAAACCAGTCCTCACTTTTTTTGGCCCAAATGGGGGAAAGGAAAGATCTTTCTCCCTCCCCTCCCTCCTCTGTTCGTGGGTGCTCCCTGGATCCCCTCAAGCTGCTCGAAGCCTCATCGACGGCGGGCATTCCACGGCGCTCAGCGAGAACCCAACTTCAACAGCAGCAGCACAAGCGACAGCAGACTGCCAAAGCTCGGCCCTTTTCCTTCCCTCCTCCTCTTGGCTTTCTCGATCAGGCACTTGGGGTTCGGCGTGTGCGTAGATGGGCAGTTCCAGCTTCCAGGTGTGGAGCTCGGAATGTGGGTGTGCGCTTTTCTTTTTGGGCGGAGGAAGGACAGAACAGGGGAAGATGCAGGGCAGCACGAGCGAGAGAGTTCCTATAGTTGTTTAGGAGAGATGCAACAGGGACAATGCGCCTCGGGCAGAGAGCACTAATTTTATTTCATATTCGGAGCGGAATGACGGTAATGCCCTCGACGGGGGCATTCAATTACGCCAGCTCGGCCCTTTGAACATGCAGTGCACTCAACGGTCCTTTTTTTTTTTTCCTTTTTATTCGTACCTCCCTCTCCAAAACAGAGAGTTGTCTTTTTTTCTTTCGTGGCCAATTTGGAAAATAAATGATTAATGAGTCATTGATTGTCCTGCCTAATTAGTAATTTGGACGTTACCAAGCGCTTTCTCCGAGGTATAAATTTTTATCACGAAATTCGCATCATAATTCTATCTAATTTGGCGGCAGAATTAAATAATTACTAAATAGCAAGACTGTTGTTTTATTTTATTTATCGAACATAAAATCTAACTACGTTGGGATGGTTTTGCCTGAAATTTAGTTGAGCTCATCGAGTGAAATAGTTAGAAATTGATGAAGTGATCATCTTTTGGGATGTGATTTGTAAATGACAAGGAATAATATTGTCTCCTCGTAATTTGATAAATATATTGTTATAAAATGTAATTATATTTTCTAAGATTTTATAAGCGACTCTTATGAATATATCAACAAATAATCGAAAATGAAATATGTACAACTTTCATATACTATGAATGTAAGGTAAAAAGTTGACATTATCCATTCATAGTTCAACTGGAAACCATTTTTTTTTTCAAGGTGGGATTTAGTTGTAATTATTTTGAAGAGAAAGGATTACAGGATAAGAAAATCATACAATATATTGGTAGATTAAATAAAAGTATACTAAGACTTCATTTATTTAGCCAAAAATGATTGATTTAGAATATATTTTCCTAAAAATGATCTCTTATTTCTCTTGAAATAATTAATCAATGAAAATATTTTTCATTATCAATAACAATTTGTGTTATACTTTTTTTTTTTTTGTAGATGATAAAATATTTTTTATTTATTTTTATAAGTGATGTAAGTGATAATATTTTAGAAATATTTTTCAAATTATTTAATTTTTAGTAAAATAAACGTACAACACTTTTTTAAATGAAAAATTTAAGAATGATAAAATCTATGGTACATTAGAAAGCAGCAAAAGAGGGAGGGAGATATGGCGGGATTTTCTTTAGTGTAAAAGGGGGAAAAAAAGAAAGAGGAAAGGAGGGAGGGGGCTGTCGATTTCAAAAGGACACTAGAACGATGTCCCATGCCCATGCTCGGAAGTGCATAAAAACATAAAAGGTTGGTCAAAATTTTGTTGAGTTCGAATGAAATCATAGATTATTTTCAGTTTGTCATGATGAGATACAAAGTATCACTAAATTCAGAATTTAGAAATCATGGAAATGATTTTTTCCTTAAGATTATTTGCTTAGAGGTTAATGTCATCATAGCTATTGATAAATTATAAAGATAAAAAGAAATCCTATGTTTAACATAGCTACTAAATGGTTTGATGAGAAATTTTATTGAAAGGGAGGAAAAAAAATAGTGCGATGGGGAAAGAAAGTCTTTCGTATACTTGGGAACTTCGTCTCACAATGACTTGATATAAGCAATCCTCATTTTTGTAATTCCTCCTTTGTGTTAAAACACAATACCAAATTAGCGATTGACATTGACGCAACCTTAAGCTCATTCTAAAGAAGCACATCCTTACTAATCATTAGACAATCTAGCGATAAGGGCCCATTTCTATTTGTCCTTTGTTTAATGTTATCCTTCAACTTTAATCAAAAGCACAATATGTCTTTGAACTTTAATTTATTTGATGTGATTTCATGTACTTTTGTTACATGTTCAATTTAACCTATCGACTATATGAAAATATTTAATATTGTTATTTTATTAATTTAAGTTCAGGGGATGAAATTGAATATTTCCATAAAGTCAATAACCTAAGTTGAGTATGTACTAAAAACTTAGAGATTATATTGAACAAATTAAAAGTTCAGGGATAACATTCTATATTAGGTTAAAGTTTATTGACCACACCGAATAATTTTAAAATTTATGGACTACATTTCACATTGTATCAATGTTTGAAAGCTATTTGTGTCATTATCCCAAAAAAACTATAGCGATATATTCACATTAATCTAAATGATCCAAAAATACCCATGTACTTTTAAAGATGAGATATGTTCAAATTGAATTAAAAAGAGTCAAAATAATGGGGGGAATATGCAAGGTCAAAAGTCAAAAACATCTACGTGGGAGGAAATAGGACGAGGGGCTTCCTAGTAATTAGGACAAGTGCAATGCCCCTCCTTGCCTTTGTCAAGAAACCCAGGTACGATGAATGCCCAAACTTGTCATGGCCTTTGACTCACCCTTTGATGGGACGAGCCCATGCTGATTCCCCATTTTTTTTTACACCCTATGGGCCTTTTCATATATTTGGATTCTCATTTCATTTATTGCAGGTAAAAATCTCCTATATTAAGACTCACAAGGGATAAAAATCTCCTATACTAAGACTCATAAGGGGTAAAATTTCTGATTTTTTTGGGTCATCTAGCAAATTTTGTGCATGCTTTATTTCCTTTTTCGAGTCTTTAAATTGTGTGAATAGACTCTGACTCTTTTAGTTTGCGCACCATTATGTTTTTATGATCGTTTGCAAGTTATACATACCCCTTGTCATCTCGTGCCGTGGTATATAAAATGTTGATGAGAGTCTGCTAGGTGACTTTTGAAGAATTTCATGTCTTGATCAGGATTCTGCTCGTGGATATCCTAGTTATTCTTAAACGAAGGAGTAGGCAATGTCAATGGTATCGGTCATTTCTTGAAGTTACCATTCTCTCTTCCAACTCACAAAGTATATGTACCTTTCTTCACTGCTCTCTCTTCCTTACTTTCCCACTTCTACCTCTCTATATAACATGCCGGCCTTAAAGTTCTTTCGTTGGCATCGACTGTCCGTTCTCCTTATTCTCAGCCAACTTTGCTGGAATGGCGCGGGTTGTGGACGCGGAGTACTTGAAGCAAATCGAGAAGGCTCGCAGACTCCTCCGTGCCCTCATTTTGAGCAAACAGTGCCCTCCTATCATGCTTCGCTTAGCGTAAAGATTCTCGTACCCTTTCTCTTTTTTCTTATCATGCCTTTCTTTTTGGTGAAGTAATGTCCGTTTGAAGGTTTGAGTGATGAAACATGTCGGATTGTGAGCGACCGGTTGCATATGCGGTGCTTTGTAGTGTTTCGCATAGATTGCCTGTTAACGCATGATGGTCATGAAATCTGCAGGTGGCACGATGCGGGCACTTATGATGCTACAACAAAGACAGGAGGGCCTAATGGCTCGATACGGAATGAAGCCGAACTGAGACATGGCTCGAACAGTGGATTGAAGATTGCTGTTGATTTATGCGGTGGGCTTCTGTGGCTTAGCACATATAACTTACCACATTCACAAGTTCATTCTACATTTTCTAGGAAAGTCTTTCTTCAAATCTTTCTACTTCTATTTTGTTTCAGAAGGAGTCAAGGCTAGCTGTCCGAAAATTTCCTATGCAGATCTTTACCAGGTTACTGTCTTTTTCATGAATTTTTTCCTTCTTGGTTAAAAGTTAAGTGATCTTCTCAGTTGGTGACATGATAAAGAAATATGTAAACCAGCACATAGGTCACAATGTGTTGCATATGGAAAGAAATCCTTGGGACTATTGATGAACCTGTACTGCACAAATTCCATAGCCTGATAGTTTCAAACTTTGCCACTCTTATCTGGGTTTGATGTTAGCTACAGAGAAATCTTGCAGGTGTGTTTTCTAAGATGTTAAGGGTGTTAATGTGTCTGACAGAGGAGACTTACCCATGCTTACTTTGGATGACGACGTCGTGGCTAGTTATTTTCTGGCTGTGTTGACTATTTTTCTCGCATTAATCATTATATCTCCAGGGGCAGAGTCTCCAGTTGTTTAATAGCTTTTTATGGTAACTGATAAGCAGCTAGAGCAGTCTATGTGAAATTGAAGTTCAAGAGGCAAGAATTTTCAGATGTTGTGAACTCACAAGTTCATCCATACTTTGTTTTTCAGCTTGCTGGGGTTGTCGCAGTTGAGATTACAGGTGGCCCCTCCATCCCCTTTGTCCCTGGAAGAAAGGTAAAATTGGCAGAAAGAATTCTTGAGGCCTAATGGTTTATGCATCATCACTTATATCTACCAAGTCATTTCTATATTAGGATTCTATGGAGTCTCCAGAGGAAGGACGTCTTCCAGATGCTGTTGAAGGTACGTATCACTAAAACTTTAAGTTGAACAATTCTTAAGTGGTTTGAACTGATGACACTCATATGAAAATGATACCAGCTTGTATATTAGCAGAGAACCTCAGACTTTCCACAATGCTCTTAATGTAGTCCTTGTTCATCTTAATACAGGTGAAAACGCATCGCATTTAAGGAAGTATTTTATCGGATGGGCCTATCTGACAAGGATATCGTAGCATTATCAGGAGGCCATACTTTGGTAGATATTTCAGAAGCCCTAAACCGCTTCAAACGAGTCCTTCCCTGCGGTACCAGCAGTTTGTGCATATTCCGATTTCTTCCTTTTCTTCTCTGAATTTTCAGGGAAAGGCACATAGGGATAGATCAGGCTTTGATGGACCCTGGACCGAGGAACCCCTTAAGTTCGATAATTCTTATTTTGTGTAAGAGATGATCACACTTCGATGCAATTCTTTCTATTCAAACTCTACTTCCATCTGATGAGCTTTCTGCACAATGCTTGCGCAGGGAACTTCTGAAAGAATACTTACCAGGACGTAGATACTCACCAGGACTTCTGCAACTTCCTTCAGATAGGGTTCTAGTGGAGGATACAGACTTTCGTCCCTATGTCGAGCTATATGCTGAGGTACTATCGATCTAACGGGGGGCTTTGGAACATCTTGTCTTTTAAGTCGTGCTGGAAGAGGCAGTACATGTCCCCATGGAAGTTCATCATTCTTTGTGCTAGTTTCTTCTTTGTGAGAGAGTTTTCTTTATGTTCTTTTTGGTTTCCGAGCGACATGCAGGATGAGGAAGCCTTCTTTAAAGACTATGCACAGTCCCACAAGAAGCTGTCCGAGCTAGGCTTTACTCCGGATTACTTGGGCTTAATACTAGCAAAGCTCAAATTGGCATTTACTCCAGCCCGGAGTCACCCAAAAGTGAAGTGAAAAGAACATGACAGAAGTGAATCATCATCGTGTGTGAAAAGAACATGACAGAAGTGAATCATCATTGTGTGTGGTTTCATGAAATCTGGATTTGTTATCCAAAATTATCGAATCTGTATAACCAATCGTAAATGTGCACGAGTACAAAATGTCATCCAGTCAGTTGCAGGGTGTCGGTTTTCATAATAAGTATAAAGATTTCCTATTTTGGAGTGAATTCAGGAAATGCATCTGTTATTATTCAGAAAAATATATGCCTTTTTATTTGATAGGCCTTACATCAAATTAACTGGGAACAAGTTTAGTGGGAGAAGTGCTAGAAACTCTGCCCTACTTCTTCTGCATTGCTACAACTACAAGACTCTCTGCCTCCCCTCCTCCTCCTCCTCAACTAAAGGAATGAAATTTAACAGGAGAACAAGTTCATCTCCAACCTAAAATTATATAAAAACTATTAGCTTAAGAAATTATGACTGAAAACATTAGTTAAAAAGAATACCAAGCCTGCCCTCTCTTTTGTTCAGGCTTTTGGACTCAGCGAGAGTGTAATGTCCTGAAAAACCTTGAGCCTCTTGTCTATCTTCTTGGGGACATTCCAAGTGCTGCTGCTGTTAGTTTCTATTGTCTTTCCTGTTTCCTTACTCTGACCCAGAACTGCAGCAAGAATAGCCTCTTCAAAGTCATCATTGTCAGGCAACATCTCCATCAGATTCTTCTCCGGCTTCTCCTCGGGCGAGGCAGACAGCCTCCTCGACTTGTTCTCCGTTTTCTCTGGCCGCCCCACGAATGGCTTTGTGAGCTCCGCCGCTTCTCCGAATCGCATACCGTTCGTCGCGTTACCGGACCTCGTCCTCTTGAGGGTCTCGTTGTTATTGAACTGGACCCCAAAAGGCTCCTTTTCCTTCACGAGTTTCGTCGCATAAAAGGGCGGCGCATCTTTGTTGAGGGAGTTCAAATTCCCACTAAACGTTAGAGATTTCATGTATCTCTGCTGCCCCAACACCGTTGTCTGGTTCGTAATTATGTTGGTGTCGATATTCTCATCCCCGAAATCGTCTTGTGATTTGCTACTCGCATTGGCATGATGATCCTTGCAAGGCTGAGGCTGCCAAATCGACGACGAGCCAAGGAACGCATCAAATAACTTGCTCTGCTCGACCCGGTCTCCTCCCCGGTTCATCATCTCTGACTCGAGGTCCTTGAGCATCTGCTGCGCCCTTTCATAGGCTTTCAGGTGCGAATCGACGCCTCGAGGCCCATCAGCCACGGCCGGCTTCACCCGCCGCAGATTCTCCTTCGCTTCGCCGATCCTTCCTTGTTTCATCAAGCAGATGCCCAGATTGCACATTTTGTTATTGTCTGGTGCGATTATGAGTGCTCTCCTGTACGCATCTTCTGCTTCAATGTAGTTGTTCTGCTGCATCAGCGCCCAACCCAAGTTCCCCTGAAGCAAGAAAAACGTCAATTCATTTCAAGTACGATGCAATTTAACATGTCCAACTTGCAAATATCGAGAATTCGCACTCATTAAATTGAATTCAATCATTTGAAATTCAGCTTTAGCATTGACAATTGAGATCCTTTTAACAGGCGCGATCTAGCATGGAATAAAAAGTAGAATTCGACAAGCTAGTGAAGACTTTTACCAGCAACCGAGTAGCTTCCTGTTCCACGGAGACTTGAAACTTCTTGCCTTGAGACCGAGCAGTTTTGGTCCGCTTCCCATTGAACGCGAGCCCTTGCTGAATCAAGTATAATTTATGCTTCAGAAGTGCAATCTGATCATCCAATCTCCCGCATCTCTGTCAACAGCGAACACGAATGAAGGATGTAAGATATTAGCTTGTCACCTATTAATACCCACTGTCAAGCTTACGAACTATGGGGAACTATGCGGTTTTCGCACCTTGTAAAGATCCAGTAAGATGTTATCCAGAGACTCCTGAGCCTGATCCGAACATCGGCACCGCAGTGATTTGATAGCTTCAATTGCTTCTTCAGCCCTGTTCTGCTGCTTCATCACGATGGCCATGTCCTTGAGAGCGCTGTCCACTCGATCTCCGGCGTTGATCGCCGCCCAAAACAGCGGTATCGCCTTCTCCGGATCCTTATCCACCAACTGATCAATGAAAAAAAAACCACAGACAAGGAAAACCCATCAGACGTGAACATCAGTACGTTCCATAAAAAGACGAGACTCCGGCGAATTCCCGAGGCGAGAGCCAGATGCTTGCCTGGACGTTCTTGGCTCGAACGTACGGCGTGTCGCCCACGGGGACTTTGTGGGCGATGTGGAAGGACTCGGACCGGGTTCTCGACACTCCGAGCGGCTTCGCGGGCGACGAGGGAGCGGACTTGGTGGGTCTGAACCCGGGAGGAGCATTCCACATATCTTGCAACATCTTTATATCAGGAAGAAAAAAGCTCTTTCGTTCGGCCTTCGCTTTTCCGCGGTCGCGGCAAAAGCTAGAGGATACACAAGACGAAGCAGATAGTGGGATGCCCGCCGGCGAGGTAAGAGATAGAGAGAGAAAGAGAGCACTCCTGAAGGAGATCAGAAGTGCAGTGGGGTAGAGAGAGAGAGAGAGAAAGATAGAGAGAGAGAGGATGGAGATGGTGTTTGGAGGGACGTCCCATATAGAGGGGCGAGAGTTCCCTATTTTGAAAGAATTGTGACCGTTGGGGTGACCGTTCGCGGAACTAGCCGTTGCGTTTTGGGGGTGCTCTTTTGTTTATGTTTCTTTTGTTTCCTTGTTTTATGACGCCGAGGAGGATTGTTTGCATTATTGCCCTGATTTTTGCAGAAATGTGAAGACTTTTCCCCGGATTTTTATGATACTTCCAAACGTGTCCTTGGGCCTTGCCTTTTCTTTCTGCTAGCACTTAGCAGCCTGATATCCGAAAGCCCTTTTTGTTTTTTTTAAAGGTTTTCTACTATGGTTAAAAAATTTCGAGCCATGAGAGAAAAATATATTTCTTCGTGCATAAAATCTAGCCAAAAAATCTTACCAAAAAAAAAAGAAAAGAAAATCTAGCCAAAATTAACACTGTTTTTGTTCCAGATACTCGCAAAAATAAATAATGATTCTTCTAATAGATAGAAGCACCACAAGAACTGTTTATGTAGTTGTAGAGAGTTCTTTGAATTTATCCTTTTCTTGGAAAAAAAAAAGGACTAGAAAATGTGGCTGGCATTTTTTCCTTCCATTAGAAATATAAATAATACGAAATTATGTTTTTGCAAGAATTTTTAACTTTAATTTAGTTTCCAATCATAACAAGGATAAGACATTATCACGATACAAAACGTGTAATTTCAAAATGATATGTAACATTGCTGTCTTTCCCCTTGTTTACCAAATGAGAAGTTACTATTGGCACAAGGAATATGATTTAGTTCTACTAGAAGCCAGATGGACATTTCCTTCTTACTTTAAGCTTACTTTGTACTTTCTGGTTTGTGCATTTGGATTTCTTTTAAATCTAAAATTTCTGAAGCTTCACGACACTTAAATGCTGACATGTAAATTCACTTATAAATTCCTCTAATAAATTTTCGTAATTTGATTAGTCTTTTGAATTTCGATGGAAAAATAAACTTTTTTTGGCTTTTAATTAATTGTAGAAATTATAACTATTGGAAATTCATCTCTTTATTAGATGCTTTCAATTGATTCAAGAGTCTCAGGACAATTTACTCCCAAAAGAACGTAAGTGCTCAGAGCCAAAAGCGTCTACGTTACATCTCATGTCCTTGTCATGTGTTAGGCGAGGCTCCACCGTGAATCGACAAGACCTCTCGTTCTTGATTCCATAGACGAGAAAACCGAAGTGGATTTCCATTTCTATCATTCTTTTAATCTAATGGAATGGTTCTCTTTTCCACCTGTATGGATGACTGCATATTCTGGGAAAAGGGAACTCTTAACACGATTCTTCAATGAGCAGAAGTAAATGCCTTCTTTTTTTTTTTTTCAATTTTCTAGACCCAACAGACTACACTGCAAATGACCTCGACACTTTCCCACCACCATTGCCACGAGCCCTCGCCGTCATGGTCCCCCCGGTAGCGGGGCTGGTCTCCGTCGCTTGGCTGGATTTCTGGAGTGAGCGCAGAGAGATGAACCTGCATCTATGAAGGTTGCGACCTCCATTGATTCACACTTGGATGGAGGTCGCCTGCCTCGTCGCAACTCAAGATCCGTGGTTGCAGCAGGCTGGTGACCTCCATGGCCACAGTGGTGTGACTGCTGGCTTGACTCTGTCGATTTGCAGTGTTTTGCCATTCTTTGGCGTCGCTAAGGAATACAGAGGAAGATGGACAGCGGCAGCCAGGTGCAAGACGTTCACTAGTCCACCTCCGGCAACGTCCGACAGACAAAAAAGCATGGTCATGTTTTTTAGCTTTCTAATTCTATTTTCTCGTATTTGCTAAAACTCTTTCAGGTTTGTGTTAATAATTTGCTTTTGTCTATAACAAACAACCGCGGCATCCCAATAACAAGTTAACCTGGTGGAATCCAACTTCACGTTGGACCAAACATGGCCAAAAAGTGTCAAGAGTCGTTGGGGGAAATCCTTTGATTGCACATTGAATATAGATCTAAACTGTGATATAACTGAAAAAAGTTTATTAAGGATTTCTCGTGCAGCTCCCATTCAAGACATTCTGTATAAAAAGTAACACAAGATAAGGAAAAGGATTTGCAAGCTCTTGTGTGCTCTACCAGACGATGGATTTCCTCACATCACCGAACTTTTCCCCCCGTCACCTGTAAGTTAAAAATCCCTATAAGGATGGTAAATCTGGCTTCAACTCTGTTAGCAACCCCTCAAGCGACAACTTCCATAGACTAACACCGGTGAAGAAAACAGTGAAACCCAAATGAATTATGTGCTTTTGAGCCACTACTATGCATCAATGCCCTCATAAAGTCATTGTTTTATCAGGCCCCAACAACTCCTCCAAGTAAAACAATATTAGGAACCAGTAATTTGAGATTACTTAGGTTAATAAACCTGCCTAGAAAGTACTGCAAAGAGCAATGACCACGTGGCTAGAGTAATTTTTCAACTAGCTCCATATGCGTATTATAGGCTGCAATCTTTGAGTACCATATCCCACAGATGGCAGCAGAATTTCAGCTTCTCATAACACTGATTTAGGGTAAAAAAGAAATTCGTGAACCGGGTGCATGAACTTATCTAGACAGAGATCACATTACATGAGATTTTCAGCAGTCATATACATCTCACTCCAGAGAAATTCACTACCTACATCTTACTACTAGAGCAACTTAGTTTAAAAGAATCTAAGAAGGACGATAGTTCAACCGGCATCTTACATGGGGAAAATATCGAGAAATTCCGCTCAGATGACCATCAACTATAAAGCTCGAAAACTATCTTGCTTGTCAAGTCTGGCTGTCCCAGA
Source organism: Eucalyptus polyanthemos subsp. polyanthemos (assembly GCA_017140185.1). Taxonomy (NCBI): domain Eukaryota; kingdom Viridiplantae; phylum Streptophyta; class Magnoliopsida; order Myrtales; family Myrtaceae; genus Eucalyptus; species Eucalyptus polyanthemos. The sequence goes on along the minus strand of CM029466.1, from coordinate 35,397,580 downwards.
GCTCGACGATTCACCCATGGCGTCAGAGTTTGCTGGAGATGGGAAGGGCTCCCTCTTTAGAGACGTCGGCAGTCCAGAAATCTCCTGAAAAATTCCAACAAACAGAAACAAAAAAAATGAGATGGAAATTCGCCATTCTGGATCCTAATTCATCAATCTACGGAATTTCGGGTAACCTTCATCAGATGAAGCCTCAAATCGCAAGGCCGAACTTGGTTCCCGATGCAGGCTAAAACAAACTTGGAGTACTGATCGAGCACATCCGCGGCGGCCTGCTTCTTCTCTTCAACCTGAAATCATTTTTTCCAGAAGTCCTCGTGAGCCGGAACGTCAGGAGAACAAGACGGGACCTTTTCGATCGCGCAAAAATCACATCTTGCAATCTTAAAACCTCGATTCGCACCGACCCACGTTTTCTTTTGCCCCCTCAATTACGATTGATTCCCTCAAAATCAGCGGAACCCTAGAATCCCAATAAGAATCCCTCACTAAACCAAACGTCGCGGTGATTTTTTTGGCCGAAAGCTCGTGCGGTATTTGGTCGAACGACTTGCGGACAACATCAGAAGGGGCAAACGAGATGAGCGGAACACCGATCACGCTCGATTCGGGACACAAAACGGAGCGGCGATTCGAAGAAAGAAACAGGAAAAGAATCGAAGTAAAGTGATGAAGCGACCGACCTCGTAATCTTCTTTCATGGCGGAAACTGCGACGGGTCGTCCTCGCTCTTCCTCTTCCTCAGGAGCTAAAACGATGGCTTCTCTGCTTCTCTGCTCTGCGCATGACCAGCGCCAAAGTCCAATCAAGGCGGTGCAAGTAAATTCATGCTTCTTATTTTAATATATTAATGAAGACACACCTAACCAACGTGTTGGCCTATTAGCTCAGCTGGTTAGAGCGTCGTGCTAATAACGCGAAGGTCGCAGGTTCGAGACCTGCATGGGCCAAACTATAATAATTAATTTTTTTTGTTTCAAATGCAGACATCTTCTGACGCACTCTGTTCATGTTCTTCTGATCTTGGAAAGCAGTTCATTTTCTGATCTCAGAAAGCAATCATATTGAACGATCGCGCAGGCGGGCTTTAAGGACAGGCTGTGGAAATGGTCAGTGGAGAGATCATTAGTCTAGCGTGACCAGTTCAAACAAAGCTTAGCTTCCTGTGTTCGCGTTAGTTTTAGGGGTCGTTAGGTACATTACTTAATGACTAACATATGATGAAACCTGGAGATGGGAACCCTTTGTGCGGCCTGAAAGCAGAGAAGAAAACTGCAGTTGAAGAACACGATTATATGCACATTTGAACTGGCGATCACGTGGGCAAGTAATCGCTGAAGGTTATTTGCTACTGACCAAGTAAATAATCTTCAAAGAGTACTCGCTAAGAAACTTGCGAAGGCTGTTGTCCGATTACTTTTGTAAGCTGGGAAGCAATTGAAGTACCGTTCTTCTTCATTAATACTATAAGTGCACTTGTTAAGGAAAGCCAAGAAAACTGCACTTAATGGTTTCCTCTTGAGCTGATGAATGGTTACCCTCTGGGCATGTATGAAGTTAATTGATCACATGAAATCCCACTGTAGATACAATTGAATCATATTGTCTTGACAGCATTCCACACCGACACGAAAGACAGAAATTTGATTTCCAATGCGAAATGAAAGACATATATGATTCAATATCAAGTAGGAAAAAAATTGCCCCCATCATGGTTGGTTGGGGAGTGACATGTGAGATGCTAAGTGGTTGTCATCCGGCCAGCGAGTTGGGACCCTATTTAAGATAGAAAGTCGACAACTTCAAAGACCATTTTTTTTCAAAGAATGACTCCACTTGGAATCCCCACATAGCAGTTGGATGGTTACATGAATTCCCATTGTAGAAACAATCGAATAATATTGGGTTGACAGCATTCAGCACCGAAACGAAAGACAGAAATTCGATTTTAAAGGCAAATGAAAGACATAAAATCTCTCAGGTGTCGGAGAGAATCCTTAGCCAGACCGTGAAACTGCACAAGTTGACTCGTATGGTCAACGTCGCTGAATTTGCACCTGCAAATTCAAGAAACAGAGCATGAGATCAAAAAGCCAAGCCGAAAGCACCTAAATTTTTTGGAGCATTAAACTTAGAACCAACCGCAATTTATGTGATTTTGAGAGGAAAACAAAAAGGCCAAGACAAAAGACTCTTTTACCGAGAAGATCAAAAGGAGGAACAACAGAGCTGTTGTGAAGATTCTGAGTGAAGCCATTGGGTTAACGAATCTAAGAACGAGGAACCAAATCGAAATTCTGGATACCACGCTTGAACTCCTTTTTCCTAGTGGGGTCATAGGAAAAAGGAGTTTGAGCAAAAAACTGAATTTACCGAATACCAAATGCCACAGCTTTCCTGTAGCCCCGCCAAACGCAGACCCTGAATAAATAGCTAGCCCCCCTCTCTTCACCGTCACCCTTCCACTCCGAGTCCTCGCACACACACACACACACACACACTCTCTCTCTCTCTCCCCTTCTCTCTTTCCCTCTCTGCTTGTGAAACAAGCATTTTGCTAGCGAGCAAGGAAGAGAGAATTGACTCGAGCAAGAGTGGTATCCAGAAATTCGGTTCCTCATTCTTAGATTCATTAACCCAATGGCTTCACTCAAAATCTTCGCAGCAGCTCTGTTGTTCCTCCTTTTGATCTTCTCGGTAAGAGAGTCTTTTTTCTTGGCCTTTTTGTTTTCCTCTCAAAATGACATAAATTGCGGTTGGTTCTAAGTTTAACGCTCCAAAAATTTTAGGTGCTTTCGGCTTGGCTTTTTGATCTCATGCTCTGTTTCTTGAATTTGCACCTGCAAATTCAAGAAAGTTCACCATACAAGTCGACGTGTGCAGCTTCACAGTCTGGCCAAGGATTCTCTCCGACGCCGGAGAGAGTTTATGTCTTTCATTCCCCTTTAAAAATCGAACTTCTATCCTTCGTTTCGGTGCTGAATGCTGTCAACCCAATATTATTCGATTGTTTCTACGGTGGGAATTCATGTACGCATCTCACATGTCACTCCCCAACCATGACGGGCGCATTTTCCTTTAGCGCAATGTTTTTTCCTCCTTCCTTTTTTCGCGTCTTTCTTTGGTTTCTCTATTCAACCTCTGGTTGCCTAGCATGGCGGAGATCTTGGACTTCTGTCGGCCACAACTGCTACCTCGCCACCTATGGCTAAAAGTCGTCATTGCCCGCCTCCTTGTCCAGCAATTGCCTGATGCCCCGCCTCGCGTCACCGTGGAAACGAGATCATGTCCACTGCAGTCATGGCCCCGATGCGTGGACTCTCCGAGGTTGGCACAGAAAGGGTGGTCAACACACTGCATGCCGTCACGGGTGTCTTGGTCTTGGCCCGCCACAACGCCGTTGATCTTGTCGCCTCCTCCTTTGAAAGCCTCCATCGCTGGGTTCCTACTTTTTCTTTGGCTCTGGTCTCTCTCTTCTTTCTTTTGTCTTTGTGGTTTTCAGTCATTTGGGTTTTGCCTTGGATCGTTTCTTGTGCTGATCTCTGGTTCTAGGGCTCCAGATCCTTCTTTTCTTGTCAAATAGACATTTCATTCATTAGTCAAAATTATCCAGTATGACCTGCATAGAGACTTCAATATGAAACACAACCTCGAGAGCGAGACCTAAATTTGAAAACCGGATCAACGGAGCACTGCCAGTGATGAGCAAATGCCTCGACCCGCAAGAATTGATTCGTCACATTAACAAGGCGATAAGTCACCTCTAAATATCAACTATCACCACATTTACTTGGGTTTATAATTCTTGATTTGTGGAGTCTTCAGTGACTTTGATCACGTCGCGACTTCGGTGTGTGTTGATTTTTTTCTGCCAGTAGATGACAAGCATGCACTACACGGTTCGGCGCATGTCGATTCATTTCGCCTTAAAGCTTCGCCCTTCCAACCATTGCAACCAAATGTAATTCGCCCATGGAAAGTACCAAGACTGAAAACTGGCACTACAAGGACAGTGTCTTTCTGATGGAGTGTCGTTTGCTTCTAATCGATCTCCTTCTGCTGCCTTATTGTCCATCTTTAGCCCAAAAAGCATCAGCCATGTTATTCGACAGAGAATAAGATACTTCGAGACTATTCTTTTCACTAGAAGCTCAAATTGTTGGGAGAACCAAACTTCTCCCAAGACCAAGGAACAAATCGGTGGTTTCACTCCCTAAACCTCTGTTATTCCAGAGAACAAGGCCAAAGGCGATCCCGACTTTTTACCTTTGAGAGATGCCGCCTCCTGTCCCAAGCACGCAGAGATTGGCACTGCACGGCCTCTCCTGCCCTGCCAGATTGTCCCCGTCGCAGGACAACCCCTTGTTGGGAAAAAAAAAAGAATATTCGTGGAGAAGGCCCGGATAATTAAACAGGATAAAATATTAAATGAAAGTAGTAAAGATGAATAGTAAATAACACTAGAATTTTTAATGTGGAAAAACCCTCCAAGGAGAAGGGAAAAGTCACGAGATCATGGAAAAACCTCCAAGGTGAAGGGAAAAACCTTCAAGATGAAGGGAAAAATCACATCCACTTCAAGGAATACAACTTCACCGGAAGAAAAAAACTGTAGCGGACCGGAAGAAAAAAATTATTTCTTCCGCTACTCTGCTATGATATTCTTGCTTTTACATATTCTTTTCCGTTGAGGAGGACTCCTATTTATAGGAGCAAATGCAATTCCAATTGAAATTGTACGATATGAAAATCATGTAGGTTTATCTCCTAATCTCTCTTGATTTTGTATTTATGAGAAAATCACTTTGATTTCTTTTTCAATGTACCTTGATTTTTTGGATGTGGAAGATCATGTTAATTAATCTTCCGATCTCTTTTGATATTTTTTTTTTCTTTTTTTGCTCTTTTTTTTTTATAACTTTTACACACTTACTACCATATATATTTTACTACAAATATACATAATTGTGTTAGCCTCTCCAATTGAAAGTGACCTACTCAACACCCCTGCATCTGAGCCATTTATGAAAGTAACCTCGTCATGGTTCAAAAAGAACATGGACAAACCTTTGTGCGAAACTGATGTGCACATGTCTGAGAGCACAGAAATGTTAGCTTTATGATTCACTTTCAATGAGGTCCACTACTAAATTCAAAGATACGAATATCACAGGAATTTGCAAACAAATTTGATTGTGCTATCGGAGCAATTAGACCTACTATAGCATTAAAGGATGCTGCTGCACTCTTAAACTCCCTAAATTACAGGCTACATTGATTTGACTCCAAAGGATGGGATGCCCTCCTTGCAAAGAGAGAACTTGTGCAAGAGTAAAAAACCTCGCCCCATGAATGTAAACTCTAGATCATCAAGAGTTATTCCAGAATGTCTATATCATTCTTCATTCATCAAGAACCCAAGATTTGCATTGTGTATCTAACCAAGCAACTGACATTTGCCGTGATATTGACAAGCACAACACAAACAAATAAAGTTCGACTCAGAATTGGGATACAACCTAATATCGATGCTTTTTAGAGGAATTGAGCCCTTATATTTAATAATGGACTTCCAAGCATCACCCAAACTTTCCGTTGTCACTGTAAGGTGAAAAATCCATGTTAGCAAAGACATAATAAATAAATAAATAAATAAAACCCGATCGGATCAAAGACACCTAAGTAATAAATCTGATCGATTAATGACTGAGTGCAAGATAAGGGTCTTGAAAAGTCAAAGGTGGAAAGAAAACATAAATAAAAGAAGTTTGAAAAGTCAAAAGAAAAAATATAGAAGAGACCACTGAGATAAAAGAAAGAAAGATAGAAGACGGAGAGCAACTCGGGAAAGAAAAGGGAAAGTAAGAAGAAGAAGAAAGGTGAATGAAGGGGATTTGGGGGGCCCCCTCAGGCCTGGGGGAGGGACTGTCGGGGGGTTTTTACATGTGCACACTATGGGGACCTTGTCAAGTTGATTCAACTTCCATCGCTTTGATAAGCGTTTGTGTCTAATCAGGTAGTCTTTGGATTTAGGTTGCATATATGAAGTTTTGCGAAAATCGAGCGTGAAGTTTGATTTTTTAATTGTTAAGTTATAAAATTTCTTGGGAATGGTGAATTGTGGTGTTGCAAAGTCATGGGGTTTGGCGGTTGTTGATTTGAAGCAATGGTTTGGTTGGAGCAAAATTTTAGCATTTCGTGTGTGAGTTTGGGTTGTGTTTAGGTTTGAATAATCGCTTTGGATCAATAATTTGTTATCACGTGGGAGTTATTTTGTTAGCATTTAAGCTTAGTTTAGATGAGCTGTAGTTAAGTTAACGTTTTGCTTATTGTTTTGATGTTACTTCTTGCTTATAAGATAAGACCATAAGTATGTTGATTCAAGTGAGTTTTATTGTTTGGTTTGGGACATATCCAAGTGAATGGTGTAATCTCTTTTTTGAGTTTGTAAAAATTATCATTTGAAAATACTATGGATTATATATATATTATGAATTACAAAATGACATTTGCATAAAAAGTCGGATTGAGTATTTACTACCTATTAGAACTTGTGAATGGTTTGAGAATGCTTTTAAGAAGAATATTGTGAAAGGAGTATCTTTATTATTGTGTTACGAATTGGGACACTTGGACCTTTGGAGTACTAAAAGTTGGCACAAAGGGACACTTAATGCCAAAAGTCACGAAAGTGACACTTAAGTGCCAAAATTAGAACATAATGAATCATTTAAGCGCCAATCCGGCCAAAATATTACTTGCGTAATTTCTGGCGAAGTAGGTGCAAAACGGCTTAATTTGCATGCTGATGCGGCTAAACAATGTCAAAACGACGTTGTTTTGGTGGTGATGTGATAAATAATTAATATAATAATTAATTTAATTTAAAAATAAATAATAATTAATTAACTTTAAAAAAGGGGGGAGGAGGAGGGAGGCAACCGGCGGTGAGGGCTCACCGGAAAGGTGGGGGAGTGTCGGTCGGGGCAGCCGCCCACTGGGGCGAGGGCCAACGACCGTCGCCTGATGGAACTTGGAGATGGGCACCCTTTGTGCGGTTTGAAAGCGGAGAAGAAAACTGCAGTTGAAGAACATGATTATGTACATTTGAACTGGCGATCCCGTGGGCAAGTAAGGAAATAAAAAGAAAAAGAGATATATGTTTAAAGTAAGGAAATAAAAAAAAAAGAAGAGAAAAAGAAAAGGTTGAAAAGTCAAAAAGGGGAGGCTGAAGAGAACTGTGGAAGCTTCGGCAGTGTTTTAAAAAGAGAGAAAGAGGGAGAGAAAGAGAAGAGCAGCGGGCAGAAATAGGGGAAAATGCAAAACAGGGGAGAAGAGAGAAAGAAGAGAAAGGAAAAAGGGAAAAAGGGAAAAATTTTGGCGCCCTCGTGACCCGGACGCCTCATCAAGCCGACTCAAGTGTGTTTTGCAAGGCCGGTAATAAATTGAAGCCTTTAATCACTTGCTTGAAGCAATTGCTGCAATTAGGGCTCGAAATTCGGATTTCATGGGTAATTGTGTGGCGAAGCCCAACTTTTGAGTCGTTAAGCTGTAAATTTTTTTAGAAATGGTACTTTGGGATGATGTGAAGTTATAGCATCTTTCGGATCGTGATTTGAGCTTGCGGTTTGTTCGCAACGAAATTTTTAAGTTGGAGATGCAATCTGGTACTGTAACGAACAGTGGCTTCGAGTCTCTTTTTTTTTTTTTGTTATTTTCGGTACTATTTTGGGGCGGCTGAGTTGGGATTGTTGTTGTACGTTAAGAGAGCTTTCTAAAGACTATAAGACGGCTTGAATCGGAATTTTGTGGAGAAAGTTATGGCGTGACGAAGTTGGCGCATGGGCCGCGCCTAGCTGAAAATGATGGGTTTATGCTAAATTGTGAACTTTGGGGACGCGTAGGTGTCGTTTATCGACTAATAGGCCTAGTATGGACGAGTTGTTATAAGAATATCATTTTTACTCGGCTTTTTAATATTTTCCCGTTAATTGTTAGGAATCCGAATGCGTCGATTCGTGTGAGCATCGTAGTTGATTTTTGGCTTTTCCCAGGTGAGTGACACTATTTCTTCTTTGTATTTTAAACTCATGTTTTGAGAAACATGGTGGATTAAATACTCTATGAGTTGATAAAAAGCATGTTTTGTTGCATAAAACAGGATCGAGCTATTACTGACATTTTTTGTTGTTTGAAAGGAATTATATTTTGACGTTGATTTGAATGATTGTGTGAAAAAAAAAGGAATTGTGAAAATATTTGTGAAAGAATCTTGAAATGTTGTAGAAAATGTTTTGATATATGGAGTTGTGGTATGATTCTCTTTCTGATGTTGGATTACTGGATATTGTAATTGGTGGTTGGTGCTCAATGTCTCTGTGGACCCTGAGGGGTGTGGGTATGCGCATACTATTCTAGGATATCCTTGTGGGCTGAGCCACCGGCTAATAATATGTGGAGACCTTGCCAATGGGGGAATTTTGGTCGTTTTGTCACGGGCGTTACGCGTGACCATGGTTAGACATTTGAGCATGAATTGGTCAATGGAGTGGACCACTGACATATGATTTGAGTTTGGTCGATGGAATGGACCATCGATGTGAGTTGATGAGATTAATCAATGGAATAAATCATTGATGCATGTTTTACGAGATTGACTAATGGACTCGACCATTGGTGCTTTCGATATTTGAATTATGATTTGGTATTATGATAAAGTGAGTTATGTTTGTGTTTTAAAATGTGCATAGTGATTTCTCGATCCGCTTAGAAGAAATGTGTTACTCACTGAGCCGTGGTAGCTCACTCCTCTCATTTACTTGTTTTTCAGGTTCTTCAGCGAGTCACGAATAGGCATGAGTGTTCGTTCAGGGAGGACTTTTTTGGTGGAAATTTTGGGTATGGCTTATGCATAGTTCATAAGTTTATAAGTTAGTCTTTGTTAAATGTTTATGTTTTGATGTTTGTGGATTATAGATATACTCTGATATTATAACCAATTGTCCCTTTTTGTCAAATATATATATGTGGATGTATATATGTTGATATTGGGTTGAAATTTTGGTTACGTTGAGGCTGCGTCCTTTGGAAAAAGGACGGTCGTGTTATGCCCCTTCTTCTTATGAATCGGGGTGTGACAAGTAAAGTAACCAGTCCAGTAGGCATCTTTTCTATCTGCATACCTGTACAAAGAAGCGTCTGTCATATATCTTGTTGATGGTGATTGGAATAGATATATCACATAGAGGCAACTGAGATGGGTAAAAGAGAGATAGTTACGGTAAGTAATCATCAGTTTTCAAAGGCCATGATACATTTGCTGCATTTTTGGCATCGACGTAAATAGATGGTGTAGAGTATAATGCATTCACCCGACCATCCTGAGAGAGAAGAAATATCAGGAACAGGAAAAGAAAATTATGGCAAGTGCATTGAGAGAAAAAAGAAAAGGGCAAAAGCATTTCTCTCCTCTCCAGAGTAAGCTTAGAAAGTGTTATTCTAAACTAACTGTAGATCCTTTGGTGTTACATCTCAAAGAAAAAGATACTGGTGAAAGTACCACAGCCTTGACACATAGGTAAGTCTCCAGATTATTGGTGACTGGAAATGATATTTGCAAGACTTCAAGTGTTTTGAAGCATAAACACTCACATACTGCAATTATAAAAGCAAATAGTAGATTAGGTAGTTTTACCTTGTTAACATAATGAATGAGTTTGTCCATCTGCTTGAACCAAGACTCAGCATACTGGTACACAAAATCATCACCCATGGTCCACATAATGTGATTTGTTCTTGTAACATTTGCCTGTTCATTGGGAAAAATGAGTTCCTATATGTGTACCTCAGTGATGTTTATTCACATATAATTACTTGACGATGGTCAGTCTTGGTCTGAGACAATCCAAGATACAACAGAGCTGTTGTCTGCGAAAAGCTAAGAGCATACCTGTGTCATTGCAGCACTAATAAAATCATTCACTCTTTTTTCGACATTGTAGTCATATAGGAGAGTATTATCCTGCAGTTTGAATATCTCAATTGTGAATCTGTCTGCCAGAAGAAAAAGAAAAGCTTGGAAGTGGTCAATTTGGTTGAATAACAGAACGCACCTGAACAGGCTCAAAATCATTAGACACCTCAAAATTAAAACCTTCCGGTGGACTATAGTGAATGGGAAATGCATATGTGAAAATCTACAAGGGCACAGACAAGTGCATGATATTAATGAGGTGAACTAACCAAGAAAATGAAGGTAATAAGGTTGCTTCTATTTCGAACCTGAGATGAGGAACCAAACGTTTTAGACCCACGCCATATAACCTCAAGAGATTTATCATTTTTGCGAGTCGCTCTGTCTTGATAATCAATCCTCGCAAAATGCAAGGAATCAAATCCAACCTGCAAAAATGGTGGTGGTCCTTTTATAGGAAATACAACACGAAGCATGGAAAATTTATTAGGAAAAAAACCATAGGGAGAAACTTTTGTATTATATATATATAATTTAAGGACAAAGAAAGTCGGACAACATGATATTTCTCAAAGTCTAATGGTTCTATCATAGTGTGCAGACATCAAAACAAAAAATAACTCAGAGCTACACTTTAGACTGATTGGAAGGTGATAACAGAAAAGGTCGACATTGAGAAAACCTTAGATAGAATCTTCTACCTCAGCTCCGAGAAGGTAAGCTTGCACAGCAGAATGTCCAAACGGATCAATTTGCCATCCAACTCGAGGAACTTTGTCAAATTGTGACTTTATCAGGCCATGACCAAGAGTTGTTTGGTCAATCATGTCGATGTAATGAGCTGTTGCCTCATCATGCATACACCATCCGCCATTTCTGCAAATTGCCAAAATTACTGTCAGGACAGTAATAGCGCAGAAATTGCCATAGACCCATTTAAATGCTTGCTGACTGCATACATGAATTCAAATTGGCCAGCATCCACAAGTTTCCTCACTTGTTCTTGTGTTTCTGGACTTTGCTCTAACCACCACCTTTGGAAGAAAGCCTATCATTTCATGAAATTCGTTAGTTACTGGATCAAGCTAAGCTTGTTTAGAAGTGGACAGCGGGGGGAATGAGCAAAGGCCTGAAGTGAAGAAGCTATAGCATAAGAACAACTGTTTGTTCACAGAAATTAACAATTGTGAACAAAAAATTAGCCAGGTACACTTCAAAAGAAGCAGAAGTTGGCTATGATCCGTATCTATCAAGATAAACAAGTATCACAAAGTGCGTTGTCTTACAAGCATACCAAAGCATACAATTTCCAACATAAATATTTGATAATTTACATTTATTTTGGTTAAATCACAGTTTATCTGCTCTCTTTTTTTTTCATTTTACGCCTCAATTGAGGGCAACAGAAGAGGGCTCTGAGAATAAGCAAATAAGGAGAATAAACTGACGCTGATATTAAGAGAACCAGTATGCAAGTCCATGAAAATATAAATGCAAAAGGTGAGTAATGACTGTAGAGTCCGAGGCATCAAATCTTTCTTCTTTGTTTAGATTATTGAATACCAGATGTCTTTACTGCAGAATAAAATATTCACGGAGAAAAAATGGTAACAGGTACTATCAAATGTAGTGTTCATGAAGCATAAAAGACAGGAAGCATGTGGCTACGTAATCTCAAAGGTTCATCTTGCCGAAGTACATCTTCATTTTGCAACACGAAATTAAAAACGAGAATCATGTAATGGCCATTTTCAAGTTAAGTGGGACTGTAATGTTGAACTTCAATATCTTCTGTCCAGTGTGTCTTGGTGGCATGCCTGGAGGTTCAGTTGCTCTTCTAATGCAATTTTATTGCACCATGGCCCAAAGATTTTAACTTCAATAAAGGCCAAACTGGTTGGTATCTTCTTGTCAACCGTAATGGATTTGCAGATTTGCTGATTACAGATATGAATAGGATTAATATCGTGATGGTCAATTGGATTGAAGTTAGAACACAATGCTTTAGACCGGCAGAGTCAAGCTGATCAACTAGATTCAAGCCTGAGATAGCAAAATTGACTGATTGCAGAAAACTCAAAAACATGGTTTGAAGATGATCAAAACAAAAAGAAGCCTTCAGAGATATGTATCAGAGAGTCTAAAATTGACAGAATTTACCATCTCGGCAAACACAAACTTCCTGTTGGGATCTCGCGCCAATGCTTTGACAACGGAATCAAGCACATTTTCAATGCAAGCACCCTAAACAACCAATAACGCATAAAAACGTTTTCCCATTTACATAACTGCAGAATTATATATCAACCGAACAGTACAGCGAAAATTCACTATGCTCTTTGATCCCGAATATTTAAGGACCTGGATGGAGTTGTTTGAGCCAACATAGTACTGGTCGACCGTCTTCAACCATCCGACGTCATCATGGGAATGCGGGACCAAATGCACATTCAACTTCCCTTCCACAACCCCGGCACCAGTGTTGTACTTCACGTAAGCTCCATCCACTCCTCCATACGACCATACAATCTCCAAAATCACAATCACAAAAAGAGAAGCCACAAGAGTACCCATTTCAGCAGCAAAAACTACACATACACCCTCACAATCCCCCCCTCCCCCTCTCTCACACACACACAGAGTGACTGTTGAGTTGATGCAATTGATAAATGGTGAACTCACCAAAAAGTTGGACCAATGATTGAGTGGTGCGCGGATCTTAGCCGGTTACATCGGATGTTAGTGGACGGCCTGTAATTTGTGGGGTGTGTGTAGGATATCGACTCTTGACTGTGATCTGGCACAGGTGCTGCCATAAAACTCCATCAAAGTCCACAGCCTTTGCTTCATTCTCTCTTCCTATTAGTTAGAAGTGCAAACATTCGTCCTTTGTGTTGGTGCAATCATTCCATAGTTGAGCACAGCGGTTTCACTTGTTTATGTAAACGAAAAGAAAAAATCGATCTTTTTCAATAAAATGATTGTGTCCGGTTATGAGGGTCAGGCTTCTTCTTTATCAACCCCGGCAAAGATCGAACATGTACTCATCGAACTTCATTTCTATTTATATGCAAGTCAGACCGCACTTTTCAAATAAATAAAAGAAAGAAAGAAAGCAATCGTCCCGGGTAATGGATAAAGGGCTCGTGGGATTCGATGTGATCCTAAAGGGGATCTTCAATAATTTTCGGACAAGGGGGTGTTGAATATGCGGAAGTTTATTCTGACAAAAACAAGAATAACAGTAATAAAACGAGCATCTCAGTGAAAAGAAGTGGTTGTGGGGACTTCATCCGAGGCCAAGAAAACGGACAAAGCGTTGCCAAGGAAGAGAAGAGGAAAGAGACAAATCGCGAGTGACGTTCGTTGAGACATTTGTCTGTTTCTTTCCGGATCGAGACGAGGATTTTTTTTTTTTGGTCGAAAGATAGCTTGTATTATATTAGGTAACATTAGAAACAAGAGCCGAAGCATCCGTAGAGAGAATATTTAGGAAAATAGAAGGAGGGAAGAGAAGCCAGTTTGTAGGTGGGCCTTGATCCCTGTGGGCTTTAGCGGCCCAGTCCGCTGCACCATTTGCCTAATGCCGAACGTGTTGAAGCGAAAGGTTAGGGCATCGCTGAAGAAGATCGCTGAGGATCGCAAATAGATGGCGTTCCATCCATGGCGGCGGCTGGTTCATCCGAATTATCTCCACCAATTTTGAGCAGTCAGATTCGATCACAAAGTGCTGAAGATGGAGATCCTGCTGGAGTAGTCGTTGAAGAGCATATATAAGGGCGTAGATCTCAGCTTGGAACGCCGATTGGGCAGGCACAGATTTGGTAAGCACATCCGTTAAGATGCCTTTACTGTCTCTGAAAATACAAGCGATTGATCCTTTCTCCGATTCTTGCCGAAAAGCCCCATCAATATTACACTTTATATATCCCTCCACTAGTGGTTGTCATCCCTGTTCTGAACTGACCAATGTCTTTTCCATCTTCTGTGGCAAGGGCTGTAAAACCTTGAATACGGTGCTTTGGGTGAGGGCATCATTGACGGCTTGGAGGGGTCTAGTGGGATCTGATGAAAGACAGCATTATTTCGTTGTCGCCAGATCTCCCACAGAATATGAGCGATCATGGCAAACTCAGGAGATGCTTGTGGGAGGGAAGCTCTGTCGACAAGCCAGGCATCAAATCGGCTAACTGAGGTAGGTAAGATATTGACTCCAATGTCTTCGTGATTCCAAATATCATTTGTCCACGGGCAGAAGAAAAATAGATGCTCTATTGATTCAGGAACATAATTATTGCATAGAGAACAGTAGGGATGCGAGGTGATATGGCATTGATAAAGATTGAGTTTTGTAGCAATTGCATTTTTGCAAGCTAACCAGAGAAAAACCTTAAGCTTTGGGGCTGTACACATATGCCAAATTTTCCTTCATAACACGGGTGGGTTAGTATAAGAGGATGATGGTTGATGTATTGGTTGCTGAGATTGTATAGATAGAGAATGATAACGACTCTTTATTGTGTAGGTACTAGAAGGTGTTTCTGTCCAAACTAGTTGATCCTGAAGGAGAGACGGATTGATGGGAGTATTGAGTATTGCCGCACTGACTTGGTCATCGAAGAATGCAATAACAAGGGAGGACTTCCATTCAGAATGCTGTAAATCAATGAGATCAGCAACTAGTTCAGGTTCTCCCTCCTCTGGTAAGCCTCCTATCGGACCTATTGGTAACCAATTATCTTCTCTGATGTGTATCTGCGATCCATCCCCGACTAACCAACGTAGTTTAGGAGTAATTGCTTGACGACCTTTTAATAAACTCTGCCATCCCCAAGAAGGACGATTACCTGAGGGAGCAGATTGAAAAGAGGAATATCTAAAATATAAACCCTTAAAGAGCTGACTCCATATAGCTTGAGATTGCTGAAAAAGACGCCATGCTTGCTTTCCAAGCATTGCATTGTTAAAGTTGATTAAATCTCTGAATCCCATCCCCCCTGAAACTTTCGAGAGCTTTAATTCTGACCAATGTTTCCAGTGAATTCCAGATTGACTATTTTGTTTACTCCACCAGAATGCTGAGATCTTCCTTTCGATCAATTTGCAGAGAGACAGCGGAAGCTTGAAGATAGACATGGCATACTGCGGTAAGGCCTGAATTACTAATTTCAGTAAGATTTCCTTGCCACCTTTCGATAAAAATTTTTCCTGCCAACCTACTAACTTAGCATTTACTCTTGCAAGGATCCAGGAAAACATCTCCTTTTTGGAACGGCCCCAATCCGAGGGAATGCCCAGGTATTTACCATACTTACTGATAATAGAGACTCTGAGTTCTTGTGCAAGATTATGTTGTAATGAAATAGGACAGTATTTGTTAAAGAACACACCAGATTTATTTCTATTAATGAGCTGGCCTGTAGCAACACAATATTGGTTTAGGAGATTGGCAAGGTTATGGCATTCAGAGATAGTGGCTTTAAGGAAAAATACTGAATCATCAGCAAAAAATAGGTGAGATAACTTAGGACAGTCTCTATTGAATTGAATCCCCTTTATATGGCCAATAGCGACAGCTTGAGTGAGAGTAGTGGATAGGGCATTGGCAATTAAAATGAAGAGATATGGAGATAGGGGATCTCCTTGGCGAATCCCTCTAGTAGGATTAAAATAAGGGAGCTGTTCACCATTAAAACGAATACTAAAAGAGACTGTAGTAACGCAAGCCATTACCCGAGTAACCCAACTGTCATTGAATCCCAATTGCTTCAAATAGGCTTCCAAAAAGTCCCATTCAACCCTATCGTAAGCTTTTTGCATGTCTGTTTTGAGAATAAGATTGAAGCATTTCTTGCATGCTTGCACTTTAAATTGATGCATGACTTCTTGAACTACCATAATATTGTCATGAATCTGTTTATCACTAATAAAAGCTGCTTGCTCTTTGAAAATCAAAATAGACAGTAGAGGTTTAAGTCTGTTGGCCATAATTTTTTAAATGATCTTATAAGCGAAGTTGCAAAGACTTATGGGTCGGTATTGTTCTATACTTTATGGATGCTGGACTTTAGGGACTAAGGCAATGATTGTTCTGTTTAGTGTAGGGGGCATACAACCTGTGGTAAAGAACTCTTGTACTGTTTGAATGACAGTTGCTTTGATAACATGCCAGTGATGCCGATAGAAGAGGCTTGGAAGACTATCAGGACCAGGAGCCTTTGAAGCTCCTAACTGGAAGGTAGCCTGGTAAATCTCCTCCTCTGTTACCCTGCTCATCAAGTGTGTATTAATTTCAGGAGTTACCACTGGTGGACATTGGTCTAAGAAAGGCCTAAAATCCCTGTAGCCCACAGATCGGTATAGTTGAGAGAAGAATCCCTGAGTGAGTTCTTTTAGCTGTTCTGGTTCTCTGATCCATTGCTGGTGAGTATTCACTAGCATAGTTATTCGATTCCGTTGTCTCCTTTGCATAGTGTATGCATGGAAGAACTTTGAGTTATGATTGCCCCACTTCAACCATTGAATACGAGAACGCATAGCCCAGAACTGTTCATCATGAGTCCATAGTTTCTGAATTTCACATCGTATTGCATTGGCGTACTCCTTATCCCCTTCCTGATAGGATGTTCTATTTATAATCGTCTGCAGTTGAGATTGCAAGTGATAGATTCATTGATGACAATTGCTGAACCGTGCTCTACTCCATCTTGTTAATCGCGTTGCAACTGCCTGTAATTTGGACATCAATGAGGGACTACTATTTTCCCATGCCTGTTGAACCATGTCTTTACACTCTTTATCTTGGTTCCAGAATGCTTCATATTGAAAAGTCTTTGCACGCTTGACAGATGATGGTTGAGCTTGCAGCAATAGAGGACAATGATCCGAACCAACAGATGGAAGGGCAAATGCTTCTGCAGAAGGGTAAGACGTCAGCCATTCCAGTGAACAAAATACACGATCAAGCTTCTCCTTTACTAGAGCATCCCCTTCACGATTATTTGACCAGGTGAATTCACAACCTTTACTTTGTAGTTCTAATAATGCACAATCATTGATTACATTTCGAAAGGAGGTCATGCGCGAAGTGATTGCTGGTCGCTTGCCCATTTTCTCCCAAGGAGAAAGGAAGTCATTGAAATCACCTATACACAGCCACGGTAAATGATTTGCAGCATGAATAACTCTAATGGTATTCCAGAATTCCTGACGTAGCTGATATATTGGAGGTGCGTGCAGGCAAGTGATATGCATGGAAGAGTTCGTCCTAGGATCAAGTGCAATAAAATCAACAAACTGAGCATCCGAGTTTACCAAAGTAACTTCGAAGTTATCATTCCAGAACAGAGCAAGACCACCCTTAAATCCAACAGGGTCCTTGACAAAAGATTGAGAAAATTTAAACTTACGCTGTAGCTTAGATACGAAGTGTTGATCTTTCTTCATTTCCATTAAAAACACAAAATCGGGCTTATCACAGGCTACCATCGCCTTCAGTGCTTGAATTGTCAGGGGATTGCCCAACCCCTGACAATTCCAACTCAGGAGCTTCATTTGGAACACGGTGGCTATTGAGGGCCAGCCGCCAAAGCCCAAGGATCAGGGATATCTGCCTCCAAAACCGGAGTATCAAGAAGGAGGGACTCATCAAAAGCTGTTGAGTATGGAATTTTAAGTTCATATGGTGTGTATCTTTTTGTTTTCTTACTGGAACCCCCAAGTGGCATTGGCCGAGGAATCTTCGGCCTCTTCTGTTGTTGTTTATCCACTGGAAGGGCCTGAGTGTTTTTCATCTTTGCTGCTGCAGGTACTAAATCAATAGTGATAGCAGTTGAAGTGACCAGATACATTTGCTTGGAAGTCCCTTAAGGCATTTCAGGTTCGAAGTAACAACCTCTGTAGCAGGGATAGGAGGGAGAGTTGGGAGGGCAGGCTGCATTTGAGGAGGAGTTTCAGGTACTGTCTCTTCCATTGACTCAACTTGTATTTTAAGATGATAAATAGCATCCCAGTAAGGGCTAAATTGTTTAATCTCTACTCTGAGCCAAGGTCCATAGATCATTATGTCACGGCCATCAAATTGTGTTTCAACATATGGAAACTCTGGACATGAAGTTGCATAGTGACCAAGCCGCCCACAGGAGTAACAATAATGGGACAGTCTCTCATACCTAAAATCAATCCATAAGGTTTTGCCTTCAATACTGATAAGTTTGCCATTTTTCAAAGGTTCTTTCAAATCTAATTCAATCCGTATTCTTGCAGAAATATCAATTTTCACCTCCAGTACTTTACCTATCTAGGATGCAGCTCGACGCAGAATAGGAGGAGAAGTCCACTCCAAAGGTAAGCCAATAACATGCACCCAAAACATACATTTGCCAAAATCATAATGTTGCAAGGGAGTATGAGGTTGCCATGGTCATAGGTTAACTAAGTGACCAGAAAATAACCAAGGGCTACCATCCAGAATGCGATGTTTTTCCACTTTAGTTCTAAATTTGATTATATATAGCCCTATATCTGCCGAAGTAATGTCTACATGATCCACTCTCCAGGCTTTCTTCATCACAACTTGAAAGGCGGATAAATTCACAAAAGGATTGGTAAATATATTACCCATCAGAATGAGGTGACAATCCTTTAGTTTGGCCGACGCAGGGATGTCTTTTCAAACCTCCAACTCCTGTTCTAAGCATAAACGTCCTAGGCGATTGCATAGGGAAGCAATTCGTGAGGTATTATCACTTTCTTCCATTAGTAAAGTAAACAGAAATACATTAATATGGAGAATTTGAAGAGCAGATGACTGAAACTAAGAGTTGCAAGGATTGCATGTTACAGATCGGCAACATGCAAAGCAGGAATGGCGGGGAATTGCAAGAGAGCGGAAGAACAGCGGAACCAGGGAACGGTGATAGTTGAAAGGGGTAGAAGAAATTGCGCATGCGGAAGGATTAAAGAGGAGGAGAAGCAGTTAAGGTGAAATGGGCGAAGAACGACGGTGATGCAGAAGAACCGCTAAGATTAGAGAAGGAGCTGAGGAAAACGAAGACATGGTGAAAAAGCTCGAGCATCACGCGAGAGAAAACTCTAACATGGATTGGGACGAGGATACTGACCGACACTCCTTGAGATTTTTCTCCATGATCACACTTGTGAACATTGCTCACTTATCTGAATTTTGTTTTTCACTAATGATTCAGTCGTCTCTTATATGAATTTTCTTCACTGATTTTGGCATTTCTAGTTTTTTTTATTTTATTTAAAGATGAATAGAACCCTGAAATCCAGGGAATAGCCCCTTACCCATCGCTGTAATTTTTCAGCTTATACACACACTGTGAGATGTTCTAGGTAAGTTTATATGTTCATTTTCATTGAAGGACACATTCCGTACAATTGAACTGGCGAGTACTCATTGTAAGGATCCGGACCTCTCACTATGTAATATTGTATGTTTTGGCATTTTGGCTCTCACGGCTTCAAAACGCTTACATGGATTAGAGAATCCAAGTTTTATAAACTAGTCCAGGACTCCCCTCTTAAGTGATGTGGGACAGGAGACGCCCCCTCCTTGTGCACGTTCAGGGACTGAGATGTGGACACACCGCCATCCCTCCTCCTTGTGCACCACCGCCTGGGCTGTCACATGCCCTTAGCCTTGCCCGTGTACTGCCGATGCAATCTTAGTCCATCCCTCCATACTGCTCCGGGTATGGGTCATCACATTCTCCCCCCCTTAAGGCATAACGCCTTTGCTGTGGCGTCACACGCTGCGGGAGTCGGCTCTAATACCACAGGATGTCACACTCCAAATCTTACAAGGATGGGATAACACGGCCATCCTTCCACCCGAATGACGCAGCCTTAAACCATATCTGAAGTTTACTTCCAAAGGTCCCCATCGATAGCCCTTTTTGACCTACTAACTGCTAACCAAAGGACTTGAAAAGGTTTGGAAATAGAGGGGTGAGCAACCACAACCTCAATGAGTATATATTTTCTAAGCAGATCGAGCAACCGCTAGCCTAATATTACAGTTGGAGTTCGGAAGGTTTTAGGTGACGGCACCTCCTCTGGACTCCAACCCTCCGGACTCCAGACTCTCGAATCACGTCGCAATCTATAGTGTAAAATGACTCGTTCACGAAATGACTTGAAGATGACTAGGCTCCCTATAAATTCCTCTCAATTACCTCCTCCATTTGCTCTCAAGAATTGTTTGCGGAAGATTAATTCGTTGGATTCACGTTCGTTCAAAAACTTAAGTTGCTGAGTTATGAGCAAATTAACATTAGTAATTACTCCTCTTCATATCAATTTTTTGACATGAAACTTTTTAACACCACTCACACATGTATCTCAATTGAGATAAAATTGGAAATGAATATGTCATGAATATATAAACTAGTACGAAAAGAAGATTCCAAGTGTCTAGCTTATCACCAACATAAATTTATCAAAAAAATCCATGCAGCACACTTTTATCTTGTGAACGAAGTACATTAGTAAAAGAACTTTGTTTAATAATAAACCAAGATTAACGTTTACTTTCTCAACTTTTTAAAGAAAAATAGGTTTGCTAACTCAGGAGTGTATTGATGAATGAAGTCTCCACCAAACAAAAAAACTGAACCCAACAAAAAATTGCGTCAGCTGAAATTGACAACCTAATCGCATTGAGTTCGGGGTAGTCCTAATCGTATACGAGACTCTCGACTTGAAGACATGTGGTGGAGTACAAGATAGGACAATCCGGCATGTGATCCTATATATAAGCAGTGTTAGAGGAACATAGAGAGTGGTAGATACAAATTATATAGCCCGGAAAATTCTGGGTGACGGCACCTCCTCTGGACTCCAACTATTGATATAATTCGAAAAAACAAGGAGCAAGCTCCAATAGTTCTGACAGTTCAATTTTAAGATTCGGTTTCTCATTCTTAGATCTGTTAACCAAATGGCTTCACCCAGAATCTTCGCAGGAGCTGTAACATCATGGGCCCCACTGTGTAATATTGTCCGCTTTTGGTCACCCGCCCTGGCGCAGAGGCCCCACTGTGTAATATTTGTTAACTTTGGGTCACCCGCCTTGGCACGGATGAACCGCTATCCCAGCCACGGTTATAAGCTAGTCTAGAACTCCCTACAGCGTCCTCGCTGTGGCCCAACACGAGGTCGGGAGTCAGAACCGCATTTTTGCTGTGGCCCCACACAAGGTCAAGTCGGGAGTCGGCTCTGATACCATTTGTAACATTCCGGGCCCCACTGTGTAATATTGTTTGCCTTGACGCGGATGAACCGTCATTCCAGTCATGGTCTTTTCCCTCGTGACTTTAAAATGCGTTATACAAATTAGAGGGATCCAAGCCTTATAAGCTAGTCTAGAACTCCCTTCCTAGGTGATGTGGGATAAGAGAGGGACTCATTCTTTGCGCACATCTGAAGACCGTCACTCGGGCCGTCGCAGGAGCTCTGTTGTTCCTCCTTTTGATCTTCTCGGTCACTGGTAAGTTCAAGGGTTAAAAGAGAGTCTTCTGTTTTCCTCTCAGGATCACATAAATTGTGGATTGTTCTTAGTTTAAAGCTTAAAAAATTTTAGGTGCTCTCGGCTCAGGTTTTGATCCCATGCTCTGTTTCTTGAATTTGCAGGTGCAAATTCAGCAACGTTGACCATACGAGTCAACATACGCAGCTTCACGGTCTGGCCAGGGATTCTCTCCGGTGCCGGAGAGATTTTATCACTTTCGTTTCGCATTAGAAATTGAATTTCCGTCCTTCGTTTTGGTGCGGAATGCTATCAAAACAATATTATTTTGTTTCTACAGTGGAATTTCATGTAACCATCCCAATGTTACATAAGGATACGAAGTGTAGTCATTATTTTATAGAAATGGTCATTTGAAGCTGTCGAGTAAGTCTCAAATAGGTTCCCAACTCGGGGGCTGGTTGGCAGGCACGTGCATCTCACATGTCACTCCCCAACCATGATGGGTGGTCGACGCACTGCATGCCGTCGTGGGCGTCTTGGTCTTGGCCGGCCACAATGCCGTTGATCGTGTTGCCTCCTCCTTTGAGAGCCTCCATCGCTGGGTTTCTACTTCTTCTTTGGCTCTGGTCTTTCTCTTCTTCCTTTTGTCTTTGTGGTTTTCGGTCATATGGGTTATGCTTTGGATTGTTTCTTGTACTGATCTCTGGTTCTGGGGCTCGAGATCCGTTTTTTCTTGTCAAATAGACATTTCATTCATTGGTCAAAATTATCCAGTAGAGCCCGCATCGAGGCTTCAATACAAAACACAAATCCCAAAGCAAGACGTAAATTGGAAAACCGGATCAACAGAACACTGCCAGTGATGAGCAAACGCCAGAACTGATTTGTCACGTTAACAAATCGATAAATCACCTCTAAATACCAAAAATCACCACATTTACTCGGGTTTATAATTCTCGATTTATGGGGTTTCTGGTGACTTTGATCACGTCACGACTTCGGTGTCTATTGATTCCTTCTGCCAGTAGAAAACAAGCATGCACTACACGGTTTGGCACGCGTCGATTCGTTTTGCCTTAAAGCTTCGCCCTTCCAACCATTGCAACCAAATGGAATTCGCCCATGGAAAGTACCGAGACTGAAACTGGCACTGCAAGGACAGTGTCCTTCGGATGGGTGTCGTTTGCTTCTAATCGATCTCCTTATGCTGCCTTATTGTCCGTCTTTTAGCCCAAAAAGCATCACCGTGCCATGTTATTCGACAGAGAATAAGATACTTCGAGACTATTCTTTTCACTAGAAGCTCATATTGTTGGGAGAACCAAACTTCTCCCAAGACCAAGGAACAAATCGGTGGTTTCACTCCCTAAACCTCTGTTATTCCAGAGAACATGGCCAAAGGCGATCCCGACTTTTTACCTCTGATAGATGCCGCCTCCTGTCCCAAGCACGCGGAGATTGGCATTGCACGGCCTCTCCTGCCCTGCCAAATTGTCCCTATCGCAGAACAACCCCTGCATCTGAGCCATTTATGGAAGAAACCTCGTCATGGTTCAAAAAGAACATGGACTCACCTTTGCGCAAAACTGATGTGCGCATGTCTGAGAGCACAGAAATGTCAGCTTTATGATCCGCTTTCAATGAGGTCCACTACAAAATTCAAATATACGAATATCACAAGAATTTGCAAACAAATTTAATTGTGCTATCGGAGCAATTAGACCTACTATAGCATTAAAGGATGCTGCTGCAATCTCAAACTCCCTAAATTACAGGCTACATTGACTTGGCTCCAAAGGATGGGATGCCCTCATCGCAAAGAGAGAACTTGTGCAAGAGTAGAAAACCTAGCCCCATGAATGTAAACTCTAGATCTTCAAGAGTTATTCCAAGTGTCTATATCATTCTTCATTCATCAAGAACCCAAGATTTGCATTGTGTATCTAATCAAGCAACTGGCATTTGCCATGATATTGACGAGTACTGCACAAACAAACAAAGTTCGAATCAGAATTGGGACATAACTTAATATCAGTGCTTTTTAGAGGAATTGAGCCCTTATATTTAATAATGGAATTCCAAGCATTGCCCAAACTTTCCCTTGTAATAGTAAGGTGAAAAATCCCTCTTAGCAAAGACAAAAGAAAAAAGAAAAAAAGAACGATCAGATCAAAGACACCTAAGTAATAAATCTGACCGATTCACGACTGAGTGCAAGATAAGGGTCTTGAAAAGTCAAAGATGGAAAGAAAACACAAATAAAAGAAGTTTGAAAAGTCAAAAGAAAAAGAATAGAAGAGACCACCGAGATAAAAGAAAGAAAGAGAAGACGGAGAGCAACTTGGGAAAGAAAGGGAAAGAAGGGAAGAAGAAGAACAAAGGTGAAGAAGGGGATTTGGGGGTCCCGGCGGGCCTGGGGGAGGGAGGGGCAGGGGTTTTTTTTTACATGTGCATCCCTTCTATAAGTGTTTGTGTCCCTCACTGGTCTAATCGGGTAGTCTTTGAAATTAGGTTGCATATACGAAGTTTTGTGAAAATCGAGCGTGAAGTTCGATTTTTGAATTGTTAAGTTATGAAATTTCTTGGGAATGGTGAATTGTGGTGTTGTAGACATGGGGTTTGGCGGTCCTTGATTTTAAGCAACGGTTTGGTCGGAGCAAAATTTTAGCATTTCATGTGCAAGTTTGGGTTGTGTTTAGGTTTGAATAATCGCTTCAGATCAATAATTTTTTATCACATGGGAGTTATTTTGTTACCATTTAAGCTTAGTTTAGATAAGCAGTAGTTAATATAGCATTTTGCTTGGTTTTAAAGCTACTTCTTGCTTATGTTGATTCAAGTGAATTTTATTGTTTAGTTTGGGACATATCCAAGTGAATGGTGCTATCTTTTTTTTGAGTTTGTAAAACTCATTATCTGAAAATACTATGAAGGGAAAATGTCACAAATGGTCCCTATACTATTACCTAATGTGCAATTTGGTCCCCGAACTTTCGATCGGCTCAATTTGGTCCCTAAACTATTGATAAATATCCGATTTGGTCCCCGAACTTTTAATTGGCTCAATTTGGTCCCCGAACTATTTGATAAATGTCGATTTGGTCCCCGAACTTTCGATCGGCTCAATTTGGTCCCTAAATTATTGATAAATATTCGATTTAGTCCTTAGTTACTGTTTTTCCTTTTTTATTTTTTATTTTTATTTTTTAAATAATTTTTAATTTTTAATTTTTAAATAATTTTTAATTTTTTAATTTTTAATTTTTTTAATTTTTTTTTGCTTATTCTCTCTTCCCTCCGCCGGCTCCGGCGGAGGGAAGCCGACTCCGCGAGGGTCGCCCTCGCCGGACGCAGCGAGGGCGGCCCTCGCCGGCGTCGAGCGAGGGGCTCCCTCGCGGGATCCGGGCGAGGGAGCCCCGCCGGCGTCGGCGAGGGCTCCTCGCCCGACGCCGGGCTGCGAGGGAGCCCCTCGTCGGCGTCGGGCGAGGAGCACCCGGCGTCGGCGAGGGAGCCTCTCGCTCGACGCCGGCGAGGGCCGCCCTCGCAGATCCGGGCGAGGGAGCCCCTCGCCGGCGTCGGCAAGGGGCTCCTCGCGGATCTGCGAGGGAGCCCCTCGCCCGACACCGGCGAGGGGTGCTCCTCGCCCGACGCCGACGAGGGGCTCCCTCGCGGCCGGCGTCGGGCGAGGGGCTCGCTCGCCGGATCCGCGAGGGAGCCCCTCGCCGACGCCGGCGAGGGGCTCTCCCTCGCGGACGCCGGCGAGGACGGCCCCTCGCCGGATCTGCGAGGAGAGCCCTCGCCGGCGTCGGCGAGGCTCCTCGCAAGATCGGCGAGGACTCGCCCGCTTGCGAGGGCCTTCGCCGATCTGGCGAGGGGCTCCCTCGCCGGACGCCGGCCCTCCGCCGGCTCCGGCGGAGGGAAAGCGAAAAAAAAAAAAAAGGAAAAAAAGGAACAAAAGGGAAAAAAAAAGGAAAAAAGGAAAAAAAAAAGGAAAAAAAGGAAAAAAGAAAAAAAAGAAGAAATATAGTAACGAAGGACTAGATCGGACATTTCATCATAGTTCAGGGACCAACTTGAGCCGATCGAAAGTTCAGGGACTAGATCGGACATTTTATTAATAGTTCAGGGACCAAATTGAGCCATTCGAAAGTTCGGGACTAAATCGGACATTTTATCAATAGTTCGGGACCAAATTGAGCCAATCGAAAGTTCGGGGACGAAATTGGACATTGAGTGAAAATATAGGGACTATTTGTGTAATTTTCCCTACTATGAATTATATATATATATATATATTATGAATTATGAAATGGCATATTATTGCATAAAAAGTCGGATCCGACATTTACACCGTCCTTGTGGCTTTGACCCTTTCTTTGAGATCCATGGGTTTTCTGTTGATTTGATCTGATTTCTGGCTCTCTTTTCCATTTTGTTCAACCGCCCAAGAGTAGAAGCTGCTATGGAAACATTATTCCTCGGCTGGGATTGGGAGAATCTCATGCCGTGCGACTTTTTCCTCTTGCTTTCGGGGGAATTATTAATCAGAACCGGTTTGGACTGGACCTACCATATCTTGATTCTACACCCGAAAAAAAACAAACAATTCTATAGTTCCAATCGAGCGATGGATCGTGTGTTTTTCTTGAAAAAAAGAAGAAGTTAAAATCGTCACATTAATTTTTAAGAAAATGAAGAGTTGGTCTGGTCCGCCAGAATCTTCACAGGAGATTCCTAAAATTGTTATGGGTTTATTGCTATTTAAAAAAAATGTTATTTTTAAAATAGCAATAAACCTAAAATTGTAATAACTCCAATATTTTTTAATTTTTTTTTTTGGCTAAGTGGCCGGTTTTTTATTTTTGGGCTTAGCCCCGGATGCTTTCTTGTACCTTGACCAAACCGAATCAATTTGATCCGAGCTGCTCAAGCACGGTTCGAGGAGTTTTTCGGAGCTTGGCGCCGTGATGTTTAAAGGTGAAAAGGGTACGTTTATTTTCCGTTCAAATGCCTATTTTATTTTATATGATTCATCCACTTCATGAAGTCGATACCTTAATTCTTCGCGGTCTCAAGCAATTTGATTCTTTACTTCGAATATTTTATGCCTTCATGAGTTTTTAATTTTTAATTTTTTATATATGACCATATATTTCATAGCTATGATTAAACTTAGGGTTAATACCCTAAAAAACCCCAAATTGGTACACTTGTGACAAATTTACCCCAAACTATTTTTTTGACCACCAAAAACCCCAAACTGGTACATATGTGACAGATCTACCCTCTGTTAGCTTCCGTTAGCTTCCGTTCGATTTTTCCGTTAATTTTGCTGACGTGGTTGCTGACGTGGCAAGCCATGTGGAAATTCATAAGTTTAATACCATTAAAAACCTCAAACTGGTATATTTATGACAAATTTACCCCAAACCTGGTATATTTATGACAAATTTACCCCAAGTTGGTATATTTACGACAAATTTACTCTAAATTAATTTTTTCGATCATAAAAAACCTAAATTGATACACGTGCGGCACATTTACCATCTTTCAATTTTCCCAAATTTGACTGAGTTGTGATGTCCAATCAATTTTATTTTCCAGATTACTCTAACATTGCCTCCGTATCATTAATACTTGATTTTTTTCTTTTATTTGGGAAAATTGAAAGAGGGTAAATGTGTCGCACGTGTATCAATTTAGGTTTTTTATGATTGAAAAAATTAATTTAGAGTAAATTTGTTTTAAATATACCAACTTGGGGTAAATTTGTCATAAATATATCGATTTAGGGTAAATTTGTCATAAATATACCAGTTTGGGGTTTTTAATGGTATTAAACTTATGAATTTCCACATGGATTGCCACGTCAGCAAAATTAACGGAAAAATCGAACGGAAGCTAACGGAGGGTAGATTTGTCACATATGTACCAGTTTGGGGTTTTTGGTGGTCAAAAAAATAGTTTGTGGTAAATTTGTCACATGTGTACCAGTTTGAGGTTTTTTAGGGTATTAACCCTTAAACTTATATTATTCGTTCTCTAAGGATGGGGAGGGCGCTCGTGAAATCTCATAGTCCTTTAATCACGTCCTCCACGTGTCGGGATCCCGCCCGTCCGCAAGCCGAATGAATAATTTTAATCAAAGCTATCCTCCGACGTCGGAGGATCCCGAATGATGCAAGTTCGATCGTCTCTCCACGAGCAGGAAGAAGAAGAGGCCTCCGACGTCGCCTCGCGCGAAATCTCACGGTCCTTTAATCACGTCCTCCACGTGTCGGGATCCCACCCGTCCGCGGGCCAATCTGACGGCCCCGGGAGAATTTCAACTCACTCATCGGCCTACCTGCCCGACGGCCAATCGGGTCCCATCTCCCCTCATAAAAGTCCTCCTCTAAAAATCGTTCGCAGAAGATTAATTCGTTCTACGTTTCTCAGAAAAGCTCATCCTTAGTACCATTGGAAAAATCCGATACTCCTTAAACCATTAGAAAAATTAAATATTTTTTAATTATTTTTGTAAGATTTATTCTGAAAAACCCAAAACTGGTACATCTCGCAACAAATTTACCAAAAACTATTTTTTTTTACCATAAGAAACCCCAAATTGGTACATTTGTGACAAATTTACCCCAATTAACCATAAAAACCATAAACAGTACATTTATGACAAATTTATCAAACACTAATTTATTCAACTATAAAAAACCCAAAAACTTGGTAAATTTGTGACAAATATACTCTCTCGCTAAATTGTATTAATACCATAAAAAATCACAAAAATTATAAACTATGGCAAATGAAGCATAAAATCTGAAATTGATATACCAGTCCATTGTCACTTGTCATTTAATTTAATAATTTGATAGTAAAATTTATGAAAATTAACAGAGGGTAAATTTGTCACAAGTGTACCGGTTTGGGGTAAATTTATTAAATGTATACTAAATTGAGGTTTTTGGTGGTCAAAAAAATAATTTTAAGTAAATTTATTACAAGTGTACCGGTTTGAAGTTTTTCGGAATATTAGCCTTCTTTGGTATTATGGAGTTTTTCAGGATATTAGCCCTATTTGGTATTATCTCCCTACACATTTAATTTTTTTTGTCTTGATGAGGCCTGAATAGAGATTTAAATGTTTGGGCACCACGGGAATTGAATCATGTGAAATTACATGAGCAAATTTTAAGTTAAAAATGAAATTCCTTCTAGCTATTTTTGGGCCCAAATCTCTTCAAAAGCACTGATTTTAGGTTCTGTCCTAATTTTAGCTCAAAACTTATTTTTTTTGTCTCATAAAAAAATACCAAGTTCTGTCGTTAGCTAAACCCAGCTCCTGTCAAGTTTCCACCCAATGATGTCACTAAACCGACGTATCATTTCATATGTAAATCTCTCTCTCCCTTCATGAGTTTGAGCGCCCATGGTTTTTGTGATGAGGAAGATGAAGTGAAATAAGGGAAAGAAACGAAGAAAAATATACAGACGACACTTCTGATCTTTAACAGCATCATCGAACAGAAAAAGGCCAGATTTGATAATTGAGTGAAAGTTGGTATTTTTTTGTCAAACAAACAAAGTTCGGATTTTAATCCGACCTAAACTCGATGCTTTTTGAAGGAATTGAGCCCTTGATAATGGACTTCCATAATCACCTAAATTTTTCCCTCGTCACAGTAAGCTGAAAAATCCCTGTTAGCAAAGACACAAACAAAAAAGAAAAAAGAAAAAAAAAAGCGATTGGATCAAAGACACTTTTAAGTAAGAATTCTGATCGATGCATGACCGAGAGAGTAAGATGTGGGTTTTGAAAAGTCAAAGGGAGGGGGAGGGAGGGGGAAGGGGACCACCGAGATAAAAGGAAGAGAGGGAAGACGGAGAGCAACTCGGGAATAAAAGAAAAAGGGTGGCGGAAATAAGGAAACAAGAAGAAGAAGAATGGGGTTTTACACGTGCGTGACACGGGGACCTCACCAAGTTGATTTAACTTCCATCATGATGCTCGGTAAGTGTTCGCATCCCTCATTCGTCCAATCCGGGTAGTTTTTGGAATTATGTCGTAAATTCGAACTTTAGAAAATCAAGTGTGAAGTCGTATTTTTGAGTCGTCAAGCTATGGAATTTATTGGGAATGGTGGATAGTGGTGTTGTAGAGTCGTGGGGTTTGATGGTCGTTGATTTGAAGCAATGGTTTGATCGGAGCGAAATTTTAGGTTTTCGCGTGAGAGTTCGCATTGTGCTTAGGTTTGAATAATTGTTTTGGGTGAGCGATTTGTTATCGTGTGAGAGTTATTTTGTTAGCGTTTAAACTCAGTTTAGATGAGCAGTAATATTTACTTGGTTTTGATGCTATTTCTCATTTATATGATAGAATTATGAGTTCATTAATTAGAGTAAGTCTTATTGTTTGGTTTGGGGCATATCCAAGTGAATGATGCTATCTCTTTTTTAAGTTTGTAAAACTCAAAATTCAAAAATACTATGAATTATATAAATTATGAAATGGCATTGTTGTTACATAAAAAGTCGAATCGAGCATTTACTACTTGTTAGAACTTGTGAATGGTTTGATAATGGGTTTAAGAAAAATATTGTGAAAGGATATTATATATCTCTATTATTGTGTTATGAACTAGTTTATGCAATTAGTTTATAATGATTTGACAAACATTTTATGAAAGATGAAAGGCGTTTCAAAATATATGATTGGTTTATGAAATGCATTGTGGATTATAAGATTGATTATAGATTGAATTTTTGGATATTGGAGAATGTGAGTTTACTGCTCAATATCGTTGTAAGCCAATTGAGGAGCTTATTGGTATGCATATTGCATTTAGGATATCCTTTTGCACCTAGCCACCAGCTTTGTAGGTGGAGATCTTGTCAGGGGGAAATCTTGATTGTCTTGTCATCATGCGTTGTGTTGTGACCATTGCCGTGTGATTTCATATGAAATGGATCAATGGAATAAATCATTAATGTACGGCATGAAATTAACTAATGGAATGGACCATTAGCGCATGAATTGATGAGATTAATCAATGGATTGGACAATTGATATTTGTTATGGTATTATTGATTTAACAAGTGTTTTATGATATTTATATGGTTATGTTAAAGCAATATAACTTATTTATATTTTGTATGCATATTATATACTAAAATTAAGATAAATGAGTTATGATATTGTTTTGTAAGATGCATAGTGGGTGCTCGATCTATTTAGAAGAGATGCACAGTACTCATTGAATTGTGGTTGCTCATCTCTCTCTTTGCCTATCTTCTTAGGTTCCTCGCTTAGCAGCGATAGTGAAGCCTAAAAGATTGATGGAGAATCGAAATTTCTGGGAGTTGGGTTGGGATATAATACGCGGAAACGATAGGATCTTGCAAATTACGTCAACGTGAAATCGCCAGAGAATTAAACGAGAAAATCAGGACACCAGAAATTTACGTAGTTCGGTCTGAAAGATCGATGCACTGCGTCACGGGGAGGGCCAAAGAAGAAATAATCCACTAAAATCGGAAAATCGAGTTCTGAATCGCTCAATCGCTCGTTGTTTCCCGCACCTGATTTAACCAAAAACCCTAAGTATATAAATAATAACTCAATTGAAAATAAACTCACTGCACAAAAATTACCACGCAACAAAACTCTCTACGTACAGTTTCGCGAGGCTTCAAGATCTTGCGGATCTTCTTCAAGCGAAGTGGACGTGCGGATTCTCACGTACGTAGGGTTTCTTTCACAGCTCCTTCAGCGGCTTCTCTGATCGTCGCACGTCTGCCTTCGGTAGGGTTTTTCTTTTTCCTTTTATACGTGGGTGTGTGCGTGTGTCCAAGGCCCAAGGTCAAAAGTTTGACCTTGGGCCCACCACTTTCTGTTTTGTGCAGATGGACTTCACGCCAAGAAAGGAGACCTCTTCGTACAGGGACTTCTTTCTTCGCCAAAGGTTTCATCCAAGCTTCTTTCCTCTTTTGCAATTCGGATTCCGCAAGTTTCCGCAAGAAGAAAATTTCCTTAAATATATTTTATTTTATATTTTCTCTTTTTCAGCGAAAACTCGAGTCATAATTTAACAATTATCCACCTTGGCTCGATGTTTGAGATCAAGTTATAGTGCTCATCATCCATGCTGCTCTCCCAACGCCCCGACGGGCGCTCACTCTCCATAGACGCCAATAGAGCTCAAGCAGAGCTTGAGCTTCGTCACAGGAACAGACTTAGTCATCATGTCTGCCGGGTTATCTGCTGTAGTAATCTTTTTAACAGTAACAATACCCTTAGCTAAGACATCTCGGATGAAGTGGTACCTGATGTTGATATGTTTCGTTCGCTCGTGATAAACTGGATTATATGCCAAATATATCGCACCTTGGTTATCACAGTGTATATCCACACTTTTCTGTTCTAACCCAAAGTCCAAGAGCAAACTTTGTAACCATATCGCCTCTTTCGCTACAAAGGTTAGTGCCATGTACTCTGCCTCAGTCGAAGACAAGGCAATGTGATCCTGTAAGGATGCCTTCCAACTAACTGCACCACCTACTAGCGTAAACACGTACCCTGCTAAAGATCTGCAATCATCCAAGTCACCGGTGTGATCCGAATCCACATAACTAGTGGTCTCACTACCATTGCTATCCCTCCGGTATACTATACCCACGTTTGTTGTCCCTTTCAAATATTTCAAATATCTGAGGATCCACTTCACAGCTTTCCAATGAGCTTTACCGGGACGCTTCATATAGGGACTAACAACGCTCACAGCTTGTGAAATATTATGGCCTAGTGCACACCATAGCATACATAATACTACCCACGGCACTAGAATAAGGAACACGGGATATATGCTCCTCCTCCTCCTCAGTCTGTGATGATAATTTTTCTGAAAGTTTAAAGTGCTTCGCTAAAGGTGTACTTACAGATTTCGCTGACTGCATGTTAAAACGCGCTACAATCTTCTCAATGTATTTCTTTTGAGACAGACGTAAAACTCCCCGGTCTATCACGCAAAATCTCCATACCCAAAATTTTCTTTGCTTTGCACCTAAATCTTTCATCTCAAATTCAGCATTTAACCGCCTCTTCAAAGACATCAATATCGATATATTCTTAGTTTGCTATCAGCATATCATCAACATATAAGAGTAGATAAATCAAAGATCCATTCTCCAATCTCCTAAAGTAAATGCAGTTGTCCATCTGACTTTTTGAATAGTCTTGACCAGCCATAAAAGCATCAAAACGTTTATACCACTGCCTAGGAGATTGTTTCAGCCCATACAAAGATTTTTTTAACAAGCAAACATGATCTTCCTTACCCGGAATAGCAAATCCCTCTGGTTGCCTCATGTAAATCTGCTCCTCCAACTCACCGTGAAGAAACGCAGTTTTCACATCTAATTGCTCTAACTCGAGATCCTGCGAAGCAACTAAAGCAAGTAAAACACGAATAGAGGTATGTCTTACCTCGGGAGAGAACACTTCATTGTAGTCAATGCCCTCACGCTGTGTATACCCTTTCGCCACAAGTCTCGCCTTATACCTCACTGCCTCGACACCAGGAATGCCTTCTTTCCATTTGAAGACCCATTTACTTCCGACAATCTTTTGGCTTTTTGGTACTTTGACCAGCTCCCATGTCTGATTTCGATGGAGAGATTCAATCTCTTCACTCATAGCCCCTCGTCACTGCGACGACTCTGAACTAGCCATCGCCTCAGAGTAAGACGAAGGCTCATCTGTCTCCACCTCATCACCTACAGTCAATGCATAAGCAATATCTGTATAACCATAACGTACTGGTGGTTTAATTTGCCTTCTCTCTCTATCTGCGGCTATAGTCTGCTGCAGATTTGCTGGTTGTTCACTATCACCAACTTCAGGAATTGCGGCTTCATTTGCAGTCTCAACCTCTGTTACCTTCGAGGTCTCCGGAGTCTCCATTTGAGGCTCCACCTCACTTATGACACCATGATCTGTCTTCTCTGCTGGTTGTGTCTCAGAACTCCTCTGTTGAAGCATTGCAGTCTCGTCGAAGATCACATCTCTGCTGATTAGAAAACCGGGTGATCTGGGATTAGTGCACCACAGCCGGTAGCCTTTCACCCCTTGTGCATAACCCATAAATATGCACTTCTTCGCCCTTGGCTCAAGCTTACCATCACTCGCATGAGCATACGCAGGACATCAGAATATTCGTAATCCGGAATAATCAACAGGTTTCCCCAACCATACTTCCTCAGGAGTCTTCCACTCGATAGCAGACGATGGAGATCGATTTACCAGGTAACACGACATGTTCACTGCTTCAGCCCAAAATTCCTTGCCAAGTCTTGCATGCGAAAGCATGCAACGAGCTCGCTCAAGCAAGATTCTGTTCTTCCGTTCTGCTACGCCATTCTGCTGTGGTGTCCCAGGTATTGTGCGGTGTCTTACAATACCTTCTTTCTCGCAGAACTCGGTAAAATCTTTACCACAGAATTCCATGCCATTATCGGTTCTTAGGCATTTGATTTGCTTATCTGACTGCTTCTCAATCAATGCCTTAAATTTCTTGAACCGATCAAACACGTCATATTTGTGCTTCAGAAAGTATACCCATACCTTCCTCGAATAATCGTCGATAAAAGTCAGCATATATCGGGCACCTCCTTTCGAAGGAACCGAAGACGGGCCCCAGACGTCTGAATGAATATATTCAACAGGTCGTTTGGTCGAATGAATAGCTGTTGTAAACTTATCTCGATGCTGCTTCCCATAGATGCGGTGCTCACATAAGTCCAGCTTTCCTGTTTTCTGACCGCTCAATAACCCCCTTTCACTCAGCATCGTCATACCTGCCTCACTCATGTGCCCTAAACGCATATGCCATAACTGAGTCAAGTTAGAGTCTGACTCACCTGATGAAACAGCAGCACTTCTAGTCACGGTCTCTCCCAGTAGATGATAGAGAGTATTCACTCTCTTCCCTTTCATCACTGTCATAGCACCTCGAGAGACCTTCAGTACTCCACCTTTAGCGGTGTACCTGCACCCGATGTCATCGAGTGTCCCCAGAGAAATAAGGTTCTTCTTGAGCTCCGGTACATGCCTCACATCTGTCAATGTGCGAACCACCCCATCGTGCATCCGGATCCAGATTGTCCCTATCCCCACAGCCTTACAGATTGCATTATTCCCCAAAAGAATCCTACCACCATTTGCAGCTTGGTAAGTAGTAAACTAGTTCTTATGAGGCGTCATGTGATAAGAACACCCCGAATCTAGCACCCATTCGTCACCTGACGAAGTAGAAGTCACACATAAGATAGCTTCTGCATCCCTATTGCTCCCCTCAGCAACGTTTGCCACATTACTTGTAGCATTCTGCTTATCAACTTTATTTCTCCGCTTTGGACAATCTCTCCTGATGTGCCCCTCCTCGCGACACTCAAAGCACTTCACGCGTCCTTTGGACTTTCTATTGTGTGATTTTGATATGCTTTTACCTCTACTGCTACTAGGCTCTCGATGTTGTTCTCTACCCCTAATCGTCAGTGCTTACGCTGCTCCTTTCGCTAGACCGTCATCTCGCAACTTTCTCTGCCACTCCTTAGAGAATAAGGCGGACTTTACCTCCTCTGAGGTAATAGTAGTACGCCCCTGCAATAGCGAATCAGTAAAGTGCTCTCATGACTCTGGTAAAGAGGCTAACAACATCATGCCCTGTTCTTCATCATCAAGTATCTTACCGACGTTCTTCAGATCCAACATGAGTTTATTAAATTCATCTAGGTGGGTTCTGATAGATGTACCTTCAGTATATCTAAATTGAAACATCTTTTTCAGCATATACAAGCGATTGTTCAAACCTGTCTTCACATAGAGTGTTTGAAGTTTTGCCCATAATACCACGGCATCCTTCTCCTCAATAACCTCTAGTAAGACCTCATCCGACAAATTTAATAGGATTATGCTCTTTGCTTTTTGCATAAGCTCTACCCTTTCTGAGGCTTTCATTATAATTGGCAACTCATCTTCGCCATCTAGTGCCTTGGCCAAATCTTGTGTTGTCAATAAAGCCCGCATCTTGATGCTCCATAACACAAAATTATTTCTCCCATCAAACTTCTTAATCTCAGATTTCCTCTCAGACATAATTGCAATATAACAGAATTTCCAGATAATAATTAGACAAGCAAAAAGCCCAAAATCAAAATCAAGAAATCCAACCCCAAGCTCTGATACCAATTGTTGGGATATAATACGCGAAAACGATAAGATCTTGCAAATTACGTCAACGTGAAATCGCCAGAGAATCAAACGAGAAAATCAGGACACCAGAAATTTACGTGGTTCGGTCCGAGTATCGGTACCTACGTCCACGGGGAGAGCAAAGACAAATAATCCACTAAAATCGAGAGAATCGAGTTCTATAATCGCCAATCGCTCAAGTGTTTCCCGTACCTAGATTTAACCCCAAACCCTAAGTGTATAAATAACAACTCAATTGGGAATAAACTCACTGCACAAAAATTACCGCGCAACAAAACTCTCTACGTACAGCTTCGCGAGGCTTCAAGATCTTGCGGATCTTCTTCAAGCGAAGTGGACGTGCGGATTCTCACGTACGTAGGGTTTCTTTCACAGCTCCTTCAGCGGCTTCTCTGATCGTCGCACGTCTGCCTTCGGTAGGGTTTTTCTTTTTCCATTTATACGTGGGTGTGTGCGTGTGTCCAAGGCCCAAGGTCAAAAGTTTGACCTTGGGCCCACCACTTTCTGTTTTGTGCAGATGGACTTCACGCCAAGAAAGGAGACCTCTTCGTACAGGGACTTCTTTCTTCGCCAAAGGTTTCATCCAAGCTTCTTTCCTCTTTTGCAATTCAGATTCCGCAAGTTTCCGCAAGAAGAAAATTTCCTTAAATATATTTTATTTTATATTTCCTCTTTTTCAGCGAAAACTCGAGTCATAATTTAACAGTTTTTGGGGGGGTTTGAGACTGCGTCAGTAAGGTGGAATGACAGCCATGTTATTACCCCAATCCCTATTGGATTCAGGGTTTATTTCAGACTTCTCTTGGTTTGCAGACAGGCTCATTTCTTTTACTTCTTTATCTGTAGTCATGACCATATATATCAATGTCCATCAATTTGAGAAAGTAATCCGTGTGGTTGGCAGGCGCTAAGAAAAGCCTCGGCATTAGTGCAGTAAGAGCTTTACGTACCATTTTTCCGGCAAACATCTTCTTCAGATCGACTTTAGCCAAGCTCGGAATATTCGGCATCTTCACCGGGCTAGATATATTCACAATGAGAAAGATGGAAATGAATACGATATGGTTTATATCAATCACCTTCTTTTGATTGAAGTAGGAAAAAATGACTCATGAGAGTGTCGAATTGATGGTGCGGCAGTAAGTGAATGGCCTGATAGAGTTAGTTTAGTCAATCCAAGAAGCAAGGCCTCCATAGTTAGATTATAGTCTCTCGTGGGTTTGTGAAGATTCAGAGTGCTGTTGATTCTAGATCCCACATAGAGTTTTATCTCAGGCCCAACGACATTGCATTCAAATGAAATGGATTGACAAAGCTCTTTCTTTTTGGGCTAAAAGGGTAAATGAAGTTATTTTCTCACCTCATAAAGATGTGCAAGACGAAGAAGCCTGCAAAACAGAAAAGGTCGATCAATCTCACAGAGGAAGGGAGGGAGGGAGGGAGAGTATTTGAGACAAATCTTAATAACCTGCAGAGTGATCAAAGCAACATTTTGAGGTAAACTGTAACTCGCAACCATAGTAGCCGCAATGGTAACATGAGAAGCTCTCCAGTCCTCCGTCTTCTGCAGGGTCATTATCTTTTGCTCAGGTGAAGGCTTAAGCATAGACCACCAAAAAACTAGTGCATTCAATCCCTACCTCATGTGCAAAGGCCAGAACTAAAGGCGAGTACACTTCTTGGCCAGTAGTCCGTCACCAGCGAGCTCCTGTCCCTGGTTTATTGATGCCTATGTAGTAGTGTCCTCGTACCTGGAAATACATCGTCATTTGGAAAAGCGAACGAGGAGAAACAATTAGTCGTCCACAGATAACTTCTGGCGATGTAACGCCCCATTAGTCCTTTGCACGTACTATGATTTGCAATGCACACCATCTTATCAAGAGGTTCCCCCACTCCTCTGCTGTCATCTTTAAGTATTTGCCTGGTGCGTGAAGCAAGAGAAGGTAAAAGAATTCTAACGCAAAGAAAGGAAGGACTCATATGGGGCAGAGCACGGAAAGGATGTGCCGAACCTGGAAGCATCAACTCTATTTGCCCGTCTTTGATACTAGCTCCCTCAACGGCACTATCCACTAAGACCGAGAATTTGGTTTTGTTGTCCGTGGTCAAAATTCCGAGATTAATCAGACGGCATAGCGTAGAAGAGAGGATCATTTTTAGGGGGAAAACATGTTCACGAGTCTATGCTATAGGTCAATAGAATTTCATACGTTCAAGCAACATATTGTTACTCTCAGTCATTTGTTAAATATTAAATTTAAAGAACTTAGACTACATTTGGTTGTTTGGATATTTTACTAGGATAGAACTTGATAGAATAGGATATGAAATCTAAAGATTTTGTTATATCCTATCAATTGTTTAATGATTATAGTGATAAAGTTAGATATATTCACATCACATCATATACATTATTTAGTATAAACGGCATATTAACAACCAAAAATTTTACAAAAAAATATGTTAAAAATCTTTGGGCACACTCTTGCCTACTCTATTTTTATTTGCTTTTTTATTTCATTTTCCTCTCTTTTTTAATTAATTTCTTTTGTTTATTTCTTTCTTCCTCTTCCATCATTTTCTAATAAAATCTTATTAAATAGTAAATTGTACTAATATACCTAAAATACTAAAATAACTAAAATATGTAATAAATATAATTATATATTGAATTTATATTATAAAATAGAATTAAATTCGAATATATAAATAAAAATAAGATTAAATTAAAATAGCTAAAGCATTATTTTTTTTTATTTTGAATTTTTTGTATTAAAATTCAAATATTAACTATATTGAAATATAATTTTTAATTTTGTTAATTAAAGAAGTTTGTCATTCGAGGAAAATAATTTTCCTATTATAGATATTAAAAATCCAATCTACTTTTAACACCTCTCCCATTGGATAATTTTATTCAGTCTATGTTCCCCTTATATTTAATTTTATCCTATTTTGAGCATGCATCAAACGCGGGATATGATAAATTTTATCATATCCTAAATCTTATCTTGACTGCCAAATACAACCTTATTGGATAGTAATTTCCTGCAACAGGTTGAGTCACAATGAGGGACCAATCTGGTCTATAATCTTACACCTGCAGGAACCATGAGAAGTTATTTCATGTTAGCCTAGGACAAGCGATGAACGAGCAAGATGGCTGTTGTTTGACTTAATGCCGTGACTAGAAGAGTATTTTACAGATCATTTTGCTGAAGATGTAGTTTAGTGATGATGAAAATGCAAATTCCAGCTAATGTCTTTTGATGTCAAGTGAACCAAACTTTTCTTTGAAACGACTTTTAAAATGTGAAACATTCGAAGAACGTCATAAGCTACAACTTAACACTAGGATAGATATTGCTTAGTAGAGAGAGTTTGCATACAATTATAAGTCTAGCAAACCTTGCTCTCCATCTGCTAGTACTAATATTGAGATCATCTGTCGAAAATGTCAATAATTTCAAGAGAAAGCAAAGGTGGCATCTAAGGGACATGTAGGTGTTGGAGTTTACCCGTTTTATGAAATCCTTCCATTAGAATCGGTGTAGAAGGTCTGCCCCTTGGCCATCATCTTGAGGAATTGGTCCAAGCTTCAAAGTTCAAATGAAGAAGTCTTAGGAGGATTTTCTTATAAACTGGAGGTTAAATCTTTACTACGTGGACATTAGGGACAATAAACCGAACGACTTTGCACGCAAAGCATTGGAAATGCAATCAACTGTTTTGTTGCTAAATTCACCAATTCTATCGCATGTTAAAAAGCAGAGTTTACCAAGCAACAGATACAAAGAGGGGCAACTCACTGCGAATTCAACATCAGCCTGCTCTTTGTCCTTGTATAATCTCGTGACCTGATAAAGTGAAAAAGCAAAATGAGATGTCTGAGAAGCAAGCCATTTGTCTCATGCGTTTCCTTTTTGCCAGTCCAAAACATGATAAAATAGAGCGCTTGATTGGCAGCAATTCGTACCCGATGGGGCAAAAGGGGTTAATCAAGAATCTCATGCTTTCTTGCTCCAAGTATTTTGGAATGAAGTTGGTTTATCGACTTACTTGGTCTAAATTAGGAATAAAAAAAGGGGGGGGAGTGCCAAAAAGTCCTAAACCTTTTTCTTTTGTGCCGATTTAGTCCTAAACCTTTTTTTGGTGCCGATTCAGTCCTAAACCTTTTTAAGTTGTGCCAATTCAGTCCTTTCCGGCCATAAGTTGTGCCAATTCAGTCCTTTCCGGCCAATTTTGGCTGGATTTTTGCTAACTAGACGCCAGCCGGCTGATGTGGCCTAATCGGCGTTAACGTGGACAACTTTTAATAATTTTTTAATTTTTAATTTTTTTCTTTTTGTCTTTTTCCTCCAACCGGTCGCCGAGGTCTGGCGACCAGCCATAAGCAACCGCCGGCGAGGGCGAGGCCGACCTCACCAGATCTAGCGAGGCTCACCTCGCCAGATCCAACGAGGGCGAGCCTCGCTAGATCAGGCCATGGGCAAGCCTCGCCCTCGCCGGCCCTCACCCTTGCCGAATCTGGCGAGGTCGAGCCCCGCTGGCCCTCGCCCTCGCCGGCCCTCGTCGACCATGGGCGAGGCTCGCCTAGCCAGATCCGGCGAGGGCGAGCCTCGCCCAACCTCGCCAGATCAGGCCATGGGCGAGGCTCGCCCTCGCCAGATCTGGCAAGGTCGAGCCTCTCCGGCCCTCGCCAGATCCGGCGTGGGCGAGCCTCGCCCTCGACGGCGGTCGCCTCTGGCCGGTTGCCGGACCTCGGACCTTAGCACCGATTATGCCACATCAACTGGCCAGCGTCCAGTCAGCAAAATCCGGCCAAAATTGACCGGAAATGACTGAATTGGCATAACTTAAAAAGGTTTAGGACTGAATCAGCACCAAAAAAAGGTTTAGGACTAAATCAGTACAAAGACAAAAGGTTTATGACTTTTTTGGCACTTTTCCCAAAAAAGGGCATCATAGAATTAAATAAAAGCAAAACGTTAAAAAGTTTGCTTTTGTTCAGAGTACAAAAGCAAACTTAAACTCTTTACCAAAAAAAAAAAAAAAAGCAAACTCAAACTCGGATCGAACTTGAAAACTTAAACAATCAATGTGACCGTCCCAACGTCTGGTTAAATGAATGACACTTCTGATTAGTAGCTTAGCTATTCGAGCCAAATGTTAACTACAACGCTTCAAGTCTAACTCCTTGTTGACATGTCTACATTCTGGGCATCTTAGGGTCCTTCAAGTATCTTGAGTTCTGTCGGCCCATGGGAAGTAAAACCCATAGGTTCTTGAAGAGAAAGAGAAACAGCCAATGAAGTCATAGTCATAGGGGTAAGCAGGAGCAATGTGTGCTTGGACTCAATTTACCAAACAAATGACAGTTGAGCACCCGTGTAATTTGGAGACTTTTGATCTTTTCCTGTTCGGTCTTTGCAATTGATTTTCAAGGCCGTCCTAATCATGAGAATTTGGATAGCCCATTTTTGTTCAACTGATATTGGAATCCTTTAGCCTATGGACTTGTATGTGTTGTGCTCATCGATTTCGGGGCAAATGACAATTGCTTGATTAGACACAATGCAAATCTTGGGTTCTTGATGAATAAAGAATGACAGACATTCTGGAATAACTTTGGATGATCTAGAGTTTACATTCACGGGGTGAGGTTTTCTAGTCTTGGACAAGTTTTCACTTTGTAACGAGGGCATCCCATCTTTTCAGAAGTCAAGTCAATGTAGCCTGTAATATAGGGAGTTTGAGAGTGCAGCAGCATCCTAGTAGGTCTAAATTGCTCTGATAGCACAATCAAATTTGTTTGCAATTCCTATGATATTCGTATCTTTGAATTTGGTAGTAGACTTCATTGAAAGCAGATCATGAAGCTAACAACTTCTGTGCTCTCGGACATGCACTCATCAGTTTGGCGCAGAGGTGTGTCCTCAGACATGCACACATCAGTTTCCACAACCGTGTGTCAATGTTCTTTTTGAACCATGACGAGCTCACTTCCCTAAATGGCTCAGATGCAGGTTTTGTCCTGCAACAGGGACAATCTGGCAGGGCAGGAGAGCTTTGCAATGTTTCTGCGAAGCACAGTGCAACACCAATCTCTGCGTGCTTAGGACGCGAGGCGGCATCTATCATAGGTAAGTGGGGATCGCCTTTGGCCGTGTTCTGTGGAATAACAAAGGTTTGGGGAGTGAAACACCGGTTTGTTCCTTAGTCTTGGGAGAAGTTTGGTTCTCCCAACAATCTGAGCTCCTGGTGAAAAACATAGACTCGAAGTATCTCATACTCTGTCGAACAACATGACACGGTAACGCTTTTTGGGCCAAAGACAGACGGACAATGAGGCAGCTTAAGGAGATCGATGAGAAGCAAACGACACTCCATCCGAAAGACACTGTCCTTGCAGTGCCTGTTTCAGTCTTGGTACTTTCCATGGGCGAATTCCAGTTGGTTGCGATGGTTGGAAGGGCAAAGCTTTAAGGCAAAATGAGTCGATACGTGCCGAGCTGTGTAGTGCATGCTTGTTGTCTACTGGCAGAACGAATTAACACACACTGAAGTCGCGATCAAAACCACCAGAAAGCCCATAAATCGAGAATTATAGACCCGAGTACATGTGGTGATTGTTGATATTTAGAGGTGATTTTCGCTTTGTTAACTTGACAAATCAGTTTTGGTGGGTCGAAGCGTTTGCTCATCACCGGCCGTGCTCTGTTGATCCGGTTTTCAAATTTAGGTCTCGCTTTCGGGGTTGCGTTTCGTATCGAATCCTCTATGCAGGCTATACTGGATAATTTTGACCAATGAGCGAAATGTTTATTTGACATGAAAAGAAGGATCTGAAGCCCAAGAACCAGAGATCAGTACAAACGATCCAAAGCAAAACCCAAATGACCGAAAACCACAAAGACAAGAAAGAAGAGAAAGTAGAAACCCAGCGAGGGAGGCGACAAGATCAACCGTGCTGCGGCCGGCCAAGACCAAGACGCCCGTGACGGCATGCAGTGTGTCGACCATCCCTTCTGTGCCAACCTCGGAGAGTCCACCCATCGGGGCCATGACTGTGGTGGACATGATCTCGTTCAAGCGGAGCAAGTCCACGGTGACGCGAGGCGGGGCATCAGGCAATTGCTGGACAAGGAGGCGGGCAATGACGACTTTAGCCTTAGGCGGTGAGGTGGCAGCTATGGCCGACAGAAGTCCAAGATCTCCGCCATGCTAGGCAACCAGAGGGTGAACAGAGAAACCAAAGAAAGACGCGAAAAAAAGGAAGGAGGAAAAAACATTGCCCTGAAGGAAAACGCCCCCGTCATGGTTGGGGACTGACATGTGAGATGCAAGCGCTCACCGGCCGCCTAAGGCTTACTCAACAACTTCAAAAGACCATTTATTTGGAAGAATGACTCCACTTAGAATCCTCACATAGCACTTGGATGCTTAAATGAATTCCCACTGTAGAAAGAATTGAATAATATTGGGTTGACAGCATTCAGCACCGAAACGAAGGACAGAAGTTCGATTTCTAAAGCGAAACGAAAGACATAAAATCTCTCCAGCGCCAGAGAGAATTCCTGACCAGACCGTGAAGCTGCACAGGTTGACTCGTATGGTGAACGTCGGCGAATTTGCACCTACAAATTCAAGAAACAGAGCATGAGATCAAAAATCCAAGCCGAAAGCACCTAAAATTTTTAGAGCGTTAAACTTAGAACGAACCTCAATTTATGCGATTTTGAGAGGAAAACAAAAAGTCCAAGACAAAAGACTCTCTTTTAACACTTGAACTTACCAGGGACCGAGAAGATCAAAAGGAGGAACAACAGAGCTGCTGCGACGATTCTGAGTGAAGCCATTGGGTTAACGAATCTAAGAACGAGGAATTGAATCGAAATTCTGGATACCACGCTTGCTCGAGTCAATTCTCTCTTCCTCGCTCGCTAGCAAAATGCTCGTTTCACAAGCAGAGAGGGAAAGAGAGGAGGGGGAGAGAGAGAGAGAGTGCGAGGACTCGGAGTGGAAGGGTGAAGGTGGAGAGGGCGGGGGTTGCTAGTTATACAGGGTCTGGAACTCGGTGATTATACCGATGAAATGAAGTGAAACAGTTCAAATGTTGCAGAAAGATGAACCGGAGGAGAGACAAGAGAGAGGATATTATTGCTGTTTGGTTAAATTGGTGATGGTGTGTAGAGTGAGAGGGGTCGGGCGGGTATATATAGGGAAGAAACTCATGGAATATTTTAATTTCGTTTTCAGGTGACAGATATGGTCAATTTACGAAAATTGAACTCGTAAATTTACGAAAATTTACAAAAGAGCCCATAAAAATTCAGCACCTGACCATATGTTGCCAACCACCCGATATTTCGGTCACATGTTTGCGTTGGAAGATCTCCATGGCATGTTTTATTTTGGAATATAAAACAATGTAAAGTAAGATAAAACGCAGATATACCGTGTGATGTGGTCTGACTATATTCAACAAATTGCTACTATATATGTTTATAAATTCATGTCGAGATGGGAATATCCAACTAG
This sequence comes from Eucalyptus polyanthemos subsp. polyanthemos, assembly GCA_017140185.1. Lineage (NCBI taxonomy): Eukaryota > Viridiplantae > Streptophyta > Magnoliopsida > Myrtales > Myrtaceae > Eucalyptus > Eucalyptus polyanthemos. The sequence goes on along the minus strand of CM029466.1, from coordinate 35,353,306 downwards.
AAAAATTGCGCGAAACGCGTTGACCATTCAGTGGGAACGCTTCTTCTGTGCAGCTGTGACAAATTGTCAAATTCAAGTGATCAAAGTAGAATATTGTGGCCAGCATAAGAATGTTCTTTGCTCGTCGCCTAGAAGTACCTCAAGAAGTGCTCTGTCTAATAATGAACTTTCTTTTCAGAGAAAAATAAAAGAAAAATATCGGGTGGTTGGCAACATTCGTGCTGCTGGACGCACACTGTTCACTGCATGTGGGAAACTTCAAAATTTTGTTTCGAGCAAACCATAAGTTCAAATCACGATCCGTAAAATCTCACAGTTCCACAACACCCTAAACTATCATTTCTACAAAAATACGTGGCTCAACGACTCCAAAATCGGACTTCGCCACTCTATTTTCCAAAAATTCCGAATTAGAGCCCTAAACTCATAAATTGGATGAATAAGGGGCCTAATCTCTTGCTAGGTGCTGCATTATAAAGTTGAGTCAGCTTGGCAAGGCATCCGTGGCATGCACATGCCAAAACCCCTATCCTCTTTTCCCCCTCCTCCTCCTCCTCCTCCTCCTCCTCCTTCTTCTACTTCTTCTTTTCTCTTTTTTTTAGTCAAGGGAGCTCCCAGCTGCCTTTTTAGCCGAGCCCCCCTCCCCTCTCCATTTTACTTTATTGACTTTTTAACTTATTTTTCTCTTTCTTCTTTTGGGCCCCACCAGCCAAATATTATAGTATAAGATACTTCGAGACTATTCTTTTTACCAGGCGCTCAAATTGTTGGGAGAACCAAACTTCCCCAAGACCAAGGAACAATTTGGTGGTTTCACTCCCTAAACCTTCGTTATTCCAGAAAACACGGCCAAAGGCGATCCCAACTTACCTATGATGCTGCCTTGCATCCCAAGCACACAGAGATTGGCATTGCACGGCCTCTCCTGCCCTGCCAGATTGCCCCTGTCACGAGACAACCCTTGCAACTGAGCCATTTAGGTAAGCGAGCTCGTCATGGTTAAAAAAGAACATGGACACACCTTTGCGCGAAAATGATGTGTGCATGTCTGAGAGCACAGAAAACGTTAGCTTCATGATATGCTTTCAGTGAAGTCTCTACTACCAAATTCAAAGGTACGAATATCACAGGAATTGCAAACAAATTTCATTGTGCTATCAGTGCAATTTAGAGCTACTATAGCGATAAAGGATTCTGCTGTACTCTCAAACTCCCCAAATTACAGGCTACATTGACTTGACTTCTTAAAGGATGAGGTGCCCTCGTTGCAAGGTGAAAACTTGTCCAAGACTAGAAAACCTCACCCCATGAATGTAAACTCTAGATCATCAAAAGTTATTCCAGAATGTCTATGATTTGCATTGTGTATCTAATCAAGCAACTATCATTCGCCACGAAATCGACGAGCACAACACAAACAAATCCATGGACTAAAGGATTCCAATATCAGTTGAGCAAAAATGGGCTATCCAAATTCTCATGATCAGGAAGGCCTTGAAAATCAATTGCAAAGACCGAACAGGAAAAGATCAAAAGTCTCCAAATTACACGAATGCTCAGCTGTCATTTGTTTGGTAAATTGAGTCCAAGCACACGTTGCTTCTGCTTATCCATATGAGGCTATGACTTCATTGGCTGTTTCTCTTTCTCTTCAAGAACCAATGGGTTTTAGTTCCCATGGGCCGACAGAACTCAAGATACTTGAAGGACCCAAGTGTTGGCTGGGTCCGCCTCATTTGTGGGCCCAGCCAATATGTAAATATATAAATAAAAAAAGGAGAAAAGTCAAAAATTGAAAAAAAAAAATGGAAGTGGTGGTCGTGCGGTGTGCGTCCAAAAAGAAGTAAGGAGAGAGAGAGAGAAAATAGAAATTACCGTAACAGCGGAGAAGAGAAGGAAAGAAAAGAAGAGGGCTGCAAATTTATGATCCCGATTCGAAGGCCAAATATTTATGGAATCGGTTCAAATTTGAGTATATTGTTCGTGAGAGAGAGGGCTACGAGTTAATGGTTTTCGTTCGTCGAGAACCACCTCCAAATTCTCGTATTGCGGTTAGGGTATTCTAGACTCATTTATATTTATTTACCTTTGTGACAATGAAATGCGCTTGTAATACTTATGTGGAGACTCTAGTGTATGACTAGAGAATAATACTTTGTGCACCTACTATTCTTGATGATTAGTGGATGTTTTTGGGTGGTTCGTGGTCCCGCATCAAGTTTTCCACGTTAAATCTTTAGTGTCCTTATTTGCTTTGTCTTCGACATTATATTTGCATATTGTGAGGCTATATATTACTGGCTATTGCTGGGGTTTAAGAGAATTTCGGTTAATTTAGTTTCGGGGAAGAAATTGATCCTAGATTGTGTTTGGCTCGTGATGAATTAATGTATACAGTTCTTCCCAATAAAGTGGTATCAGAGTTAAGGTTGAAATTCTAGTATTAAATGGAAGAAACTAGTGGCACCATGTTTAAGTTAAATGCCTCATATTATTCTATTTGGAAGTCTCAGATAGAAGTGTGTTATATTGCGAACACTTGTTTGATCCAATTGAGGGTGATGAAGTCGAAAGAGATAAAGAATACAAAATGGGAGAGAATGAATAAAAAAACGGTTGGTTTATCCGGCAATGGATTAATGATAGTGTGTTTCATCATGTTGCTCAAGACATAAAGGCAGACACTTTGTGGAAAAAATTACAAGATCTCTACAAGAGGAAAACTCTACAAAATAAAGTTCTTCTAGTTAAATGACTTATGAATTTGAGATACAAAGAGAGGAGTAACATGACGGAACGCTTAAGTGAATTTCAAGATATTGTAAATCAATTGACAAATCTTGAAATTGACATTAGTGATGAATTGCAAACATGTTTATTACCCGGTCCTCTTCCGATAGTTAGGACACCTTGGCTGTGGCATTAAACAACTCAGCTCATTTTGGTGTGATTTTTGTGAGCATGGTTAAATAAAGCTTGTTCAATGAAGAAACAAGAAGAAAAGACTTAAATTATACTTCTACATTGGATGCCCTTGTTATAGAAAACATGTCGAGAAGTCAATCAAGAAGTTTTCAAAGAAATGATGATTAGCGCAAGTCAAGAGGAAGGTCAAAATTAAGACCGAAGAGGAGCGTGAAGTGTTACAATTGTGGAAAGATGGGACATTATGCAAAAGGGTGCTCATTGCCGAAGAGATAAATTTCATGATAAAAATGGAGATTGAAAGAAAGAAAAGAAACAAGCTACGGCGGTGGTTGCATCCGATGGCAATATTGTGTTTGTATGTTGCAATGGATGTGTAAACCTTACATGCCAAGACTACCTGAGTTGTTGATTCCACAACTTCTTTTCATGTTACCTCACGGCGTGATTACTTTGCCTTTTATCGCAGTGGTGATTTTGGTTGTGTTAGGATGGGAAATAGTGGTGTTTCTAAGGTTATTGGTATGGGAGATGTTTATTTGAAAACTGATGTTGGATGTAATTTGCTTTTGAAAAATGTGAGACATGTTCTGAATATCCAACTTCACTTGATCTCCACAGGTGCCTTAGACGATGATGGTTATTGCAATTCCTTCTTTGATGGCAAATGGGAGTTGACTAAAGGTTTCATGGTAGTGGCAAAGGGAAGATGACATGCTCTCTCTACACCATGAAAGCTAACTTGATTATAGAAGAGATAAATGCAGTGGAGGATTCCTCAGTTGATTTACAACATATAAGGCTTGGTCATCTTAGCGAGAAAGGGTTTGAAACTCTTGCTAGAAAGAATCTTCTACATTTGAAGGAGAAAAATCTAAAAGAATGCACTCATTGCCTTATAGGTAAGTAATATAGATTCTCATTTCATAATGCATATTCTCACACAAAATCAATTGTAATTGATTTAGTTCACATTGATGTTTGTTGCATGGATATAAGAGCTTTTGAATGTGCATTATATTTTATGACATTTATAGATGATTGTTCTAGAAAGGTGTGAGCTGTTACTTTGAAATCTAAATATTAGCTGCTTATGGCTTTCAAACAATTTCATGTCAATGTGGAAAGAGAAATTGGGAAAAAACTTCAATGTGTTTGAGCTGACAACAGTAGTGAAAATAGAGGCTCGTTTGAACTTTGTTGCAGGGATGATGGTATCAAGTTTGAGAAGACTGTTCCTAAGACATCACAACAAAATGGAGTAGTAGAGAGAATGAATCGAACAATAAATGATTGGATTCGGTGTATACTCTCTCATGCAAGGTTGCGTAAGCCATTTTGGGGTGAAGTGATGAGAACAACGGTAGACTTGATAAATCTTTCTCCATCGATTCCTCTAAAGAGGGATGTTTCGTAAAGAGTTTAGAGGGGCAAAGATGTTTTTTACAACCATCTAAAAATGTTCGGTTGTTAGGCATTTGTGCATATTCCAAGAGATAAAAGATCCAAGCTTGATAACAAGTCTAAAGAGTGAATATTCTTGGGTTATGGACATGAAGAGTTTGGCTACAGGTTATGGGATTCTATTGCAAAGAAAGTCATTAGAAGCCGAGATATGGTGTTCTTTGAGCATCAAACTATTGAAGACATCAACAAGACAGAGAGACCAAAGAATATAGCTTAACGTTCGTTAGTTTCAACCCAAATCCTTCTATCATGGGTGGAAATCATGAGGGATAAGTGCATGGAAATCATGAAGATGGTGAATCCTCACATAATGTTGATTCTTCAGTTGAGCCAGTTAAACGTTGAGTAAGAGCAACCTATCCTACCTCAAGTTAAAAGATCTAAAAGAGAGCATAGACCTTTTCAAAAAAATTTGCTGCATGAGTATGTGTTACTCACTGATGCAGGAGAGCTAGAAACTTATGAAGAGGCTATGTCATGTGAACGAAATGATGAATGTCATAAAGTCATGCAAGAGGAGCTTAAATCCTTGAGGGGACCTATATTTAGAACCAGAGAAGACTGGGTCAGTTGCAGTAGATATGCTATCCCCCAACAGGCGAACCTCTATTCAAGCCTTCTAGAGACTGCCTTTTAACTGCGAACTACCTAGAGATTTAGTTCATAGTATAGACGCTCAAGGGTGCCATTATTTTGCATAAAAGCCCATGGTCGATGGAGAAACACAATGGTGTATGTCTCTGGTTTTGCTCGAACAATTCTTAGTTCTTGTTGAAAGAGATACTTCTAACAAGTAGAAGGATAAAACTAGTTGAGCACAATTAGAAGGTTTTTATTGCTTTCACTAATGTTACGACCAAGTACAAATATCCTGGTTAGCTTGGCAATGAACTTTCTGGTAAGAAACTCAATAGCTATTAAGTACTTATTAGTTAAGTACCATAATAACCATCGAAATTTGTCAGAGAAATCATCTTCCTTCCAAATTAAATGATAGGTGAATGGATACCTGGGGTTTAATCTAAAGGGATAAAGAATTGAGCCTTCATGGATTCTAAATAATTCTGTATGGCATTGCCACATGAGATTGTTGAGATTTTTAGTGAGGCTATCATTCTGGATTTGTTCAATGATCTCCTGGGGATAATCCAAACTTAGCCAATCCAGCATTCTCTCAATCTTGTACTTTTCTTATTGAGGAAAAGCATGCCTTAGAATGTACATGTTGATCTCTGTTGGTGCCTTTGGTCTAAAGAGAAAATCAACAAGAACATTTTTTCTTTCCTGCAATATGTTTGGTCTCGAAAGAATATTTCGAAAATCATTAAGCCCATCGAAGTAGCTAAGAATGAGGGATTTGCTTTTGTTTAAATTTAATCATCTAAGGAAATGACTGGAAAATGATGGCCAATAAGGTGGAATTCGAATTTTTTTATTCCATCATTTACTGCCGATATTATCTTAAAAGTAGAATAATAATGCATTTAAACCTGGGAAGACTTTCCACTTTTGTAAGCACAAATGTGTTGTTGACCATCAATTTCTTCAAATAGTATAGCTGTCCAGTATTTATCACTGGCATCAGTCTGGAGAACTCTCTTCCCTATAGATGGTATTTGCAATGGGGGAATAGTCTGCATGACTTCTTTTAGTTTTGCGACTGGCTTTGGTTTGGGTTTTACCCCAAGGTGGAGGATTCTTCTTCAGCATCAATTGCAATGGAATCAACAATTTGGCAATGTTAAGGACAAAGTCTCTGAAATAATTGATTATCCTAAGAAATTGCTAAACTTCTTTTGTTGTGAAATTATCTTTTGGGAGTTTTAATAATTCCTTAGCAAGATGTAACCCTGAATAGTATGTACCTTCGTTAAGGTGCATGCCGAGGAATTCAATCCCCGTCTGAGCAATGTTCATCTTTCGTTGGGAAAGCATGATTCCATACTTCTTGACAATTTATGCAAACTGCTCAAAAAGTCTGCAATGTAATTCTTCATTAGGACTGTAAAGTAGTATTCATCAATATAGACTTCTGCAGTAAACAGTATTAGTTGAAAGATGTGGCACATGGCATTTTGGAACAAGGGATGGGCTATTTTGAGGCCAAAAGGGAGAACCTTCCATTAGAAATGTTGGTTTGGAATTCAAAACCCTGTCTTGAGCCTTTTTTTCAGGATTAATGCCCAATTGCCAAAATCCAGCTTTGAGGTCAAACTTGAAATAGATGTGGGCTTTGGATAATTCAAGAGGGCGAGGGGAATTTATCATCTTGGAGAAAGAGGCTAAGGGGCTGGTAATTTATTAATAGCTACATTTTTCCTCTGTTCTGCTCAGCTCATTTATTGACATAGAAAGCTTTGCAAGCCTATTAGGAATCTGAAATTTCAATAAGGCCTTGCTGCAGTAGCTCTGAGCATTCCTTCTGAGTAGAAGCAATATGTTCTGGGTTCGTTCTCATGTGATTGGCCTTGGTAGTATTTATGTGTTCATTCTTTTTAAAAGGGAGGCAAACAAAAAACTCTGGATTTTTCCATAAATTATAGGAGCATTTCTTAAAGAATTCAAAATGGGATTCCGAATAGGATTCTAATAATTTTTGCATGATTGGATCTAACAAACTCATTTGAATAAAAAGAAGCCTTTGGATATTGACAAATTCAAAACATTGGTCTTTATACTTAAGACATTTTCCAGAAATGTTTTGGAGTTGAGAAATTTAGGTCATAATATCTCAATCAATGATCAAATCTTTGTTGGGAAGACTAGATCTATAGATTTTAGTGATTATAGAGCATTACAGGAAGAGCTTGATAGTTATTGGTATAGTAGGCACATTTGTGGAAGAAGTATCTCTTGAAACAGAGTTGAAATACTGAACATGGGAAGTCTAGTATTCTTCAAGAAGAACTTTAGTGTCTAAAATCAAAGAACTAGCACTAGTGTCTATAAGGGCAATGAAGATTTTAGCTGGCAAATTAGGACAATGAACTTGACTTGGAATATATACTAGGGTCGTGTTCTACAAAAATGAGGGATATGTGGAGAAGATTTTCAGAATTTGAATCAGAATCGGTTTCACTAGGGTTTGATAACGGGGAATAACACAAAAGGTCTGTTCATATGGATTTTCATCAACAGAGAACAATAATTCAACATCATCGTTTTCAAGAGAAAAACTAGTTTCAATTTCAATATGATGTATCAAGTGATTCTGACCTTTTTTCGCTGGAGAACAATTCTTGACGAAATGACCTTTCCTATCGCAGATGAAGCATCAAGTTGATTTCTTGCAGTTCGTGCGGTCTTTCTTTCTTTGCAAGAATTGCCATTTTTTTTATATTTCTTTGAAGGTGCTTAGGTCCATACTTGGATCTTTCAACTCTGTACTTTTTGAAATACTTCTTCTTTCTAGAATGTTTTCCACGAGAGCCATCGCAATCCTTTTTAGAACATTTAGTCTTCAAAATTTGACGCAAATAAGCACCATCAAGCTCTCGATTGTCTCTAATGTAAGTTTTCATCATCTGGCATCTATGACACAAATCATCGAGGCAAAGATGGATCTCTTGCTATATTTCTTTGAAGAGAATATCTACAATTCTCCTTTACTTGTTAAGAAAAGATCTCTTGCTCTCTAGGGATAAAGGTTAAGAAAACCTGTTTCAAGTTTGAATCAACTTCAATGCCGTAAAAGAGTTTGAGCATTTCTCGATAATACTTGTCGAGATGCCTTTTTTTTTGGAGAGAGTGGTATTTTCTTTCAAAATACTTCCTTCTTTTGAGCTCATAAAGGTCAGTAGTTTTGCCAATGAAAAAGTGGTAGATGAAAACCATAGCTTGGCCAAAATCTCCTAAGGGTAGAAAATGCACCTGGTTTTGCTCTGAAACTGATTGCCACCAGTATTTGAGGCTACCTATAAACATTGTGACAAATTCAAAAATGACATCATACTTATCATGGTTGGTGAGAGCTCAAGTGGTTAGCCAAGAATGAAATTCTTCAAATCTTTCTGACCATTTGGAATATGGAATATCATCGAGGGTAAAAAACTGTTTGGAGAAAGTAGAAGTCTGGTATGAGCTATTTGGTTGATGAACTTCTGGTTCAGAGGGATTTGTTTCCATTTCTTGATCTAGTGGGTCAATCATAATTGTTGAAGAAGTGGCTGGCATGATCGGGAAGGACCCAATAGGGGGAATTGAAAAAGAAGAGGAGCATGAGATAGATATCGAATCTGATTCTAAGCTTGAATCTGAATTGATTAGAAGAATCGGATTTGGAGGGGGCTGGTCTTTCAAAGCAGCAGGATTAAGCTGTCTTTCCTTCGAATTGCTTAGGTCTCTCAAAAATGATTCTAATGGACTGGACGACATCAATTGGTCCAAATCCTCCTTGGCGGATTTGAAGGATTCTTCGACGGGAATCTTTTCTTTCCCCTTGTCCTTCCTTAGCGTATCCATTTCCTTGAGGTGATTTCGCATTTCTTCCACATCAATGCCATTTCTTCTAGTAGAAGTTTCTACAATGGTTGCAAAGATCGAAGTGCTTGGTGGTGGAAGAGAATACTCAATTCTTGGCAAAGTAGGGAACAAATCGGAAGATTTGAATCTTCCCTTTTCAAGGAGTTGGATTTGCCTATTGAATTTTTCTAGTTCAGCCTTTGGGCTTTTGAGATGATGATATCCCAAGTATTGTCCAAATTCCAAGGCATGAAGCCTTTTCTGAAATTTGAAAGCATTTTTTGGTTGTTTCGTCATATCTCTTGAGATCTCTTTGGACATCAACAATTTTAGAATCAATCGTTTTGAAAGTATTGTTGTATGCCAAGAGAGTTTTTGATTGCCAATTCAGAACATCTTTGGCAACAAGAGTTCTCTTTTGCCTTTTATGTTCGTCCACATCAATTGGAGCATAAATTTTTGGGATATGATGATATCTCCCCCGGGGATCAATAAATTCTTCAACAACGGAAAAGAAAGCTTGAAGCCTTCTCGCACAAGGGAGGAAAATCTGTATCATGGAACATGGAGATTGAAGGGTTAGCCTTCTTTTGAGTTTCTTGGCTGGATGATGTTCACCTGGAAATTCAAGTGGATATGAATTATTGTTTGCCCACTTAAGGATCGGTTTATAAAATGAGAAAAGGGTTGGATTTTTATGAGGAGGTGAGAAAGGACGTGAAGGTGATGAGGCTGAAAGTGATGGTGATGATGCATATACAGGTGGCGGAGATGGGACATAGGAAACCATAAATTGGAACTTAATACTTTTACCAAAGGTATCAACGGAGGGGTCTCTGTTCAAATATCTCTAGTATAAGCCATCTTTGGACTTTCAAGCTTTTCGCTTGAAGAATTTGTACATGAAGAACACTAGCAAAAAGGATCTCATAAGCAATGACCATAAGAGTCTTTGTAGTAATAGACCGGCTTTCCATCACTCTGGAAGTATTTGACAATATTTTTTGGGTCTAACTCAGGGATTAGATCCGGTACACAAGGTTGGATCATGAATAAGGTCTAGAAGATAAAAGGACTTTCTTCTTTTTCCTTACTGAACTTGATGGCAACAGTGCCATCTTTTTTTTCTCACAAACTTAGAATCTAAGGACTGGAGAGGTTTATTGTTTTGGTGTAACTTTTCGTAGTTGGTAATCTAAGTCTCTGGGAGAAGCTTAGCCAACTTTTCTTTAGGGATTTGTCTGGGGACATAGATACAGGAGGCCTAACATTTTTTATGGAGATGAACAGGGCATCTTCATTTCCATTTTGGAAATTAAGATCAAGGATATGATTCTGCACTCAATGTACCATTTAGTAGTGGAGGGTTGCTATAATGGAATCAGCAATTTAGGGTGCTCCAGCAAGCTAAATTTGGACATTCAAAAATGAAAGCAACTGAGGATCTGAAAGGGCAATATTGAAGTTTGAATACAATGTTGCAAAGATTGTCTCGGCATTCAAAGTGGTTTGGATAGTGTCAATACAAGCGTGCTGGTATCCTAAGAGATGAGTGTTCAATAGGGCCATTTTGGCCATCACTGGCAGGCCTTTTCAGCCATGAAAAGTGAGTGTAAGACGAATAATGTGAGAATATCCTTGTTTGATCCACTGTTTAGGAAATTCTGAGAGAATTTGAAAAGTAATAAAGTACTCATTTTCAATGACTAGAATAGGATATTGATCAAATTTGGAGGATTGCACATACTCTTTTACTTCTTTAGGAGTTTAACGGATAAGATGCGTAATTGAGCAGATAGGGGAAAAAGATAAAGATGGTTTAGTAAAAGTAGAGTTCATAAGAGAAAACTAGGTTTCGGAAATCTTCGTATCATCACTAAGAGAGATTTCATAAAGATAGTCAATCTTAAAGGCATTCGACACACGAAATTCTGACAAAAAGGAGGAAGATGGGGATGGAGTAAGAGTAATGGGGGCACTGAGAATTTTTGGATCAGCCATGATGGCGAGAAAATCTTCTTAGCTCTAGATTCACCATCTAAGCACATTGAACAAACAAAGCTACAAAAGAAATCATGGCTCTACCTCTATACTTAGAACTAGGGGAGACCAACTCAATTGTAGCATATATGTTATCCCCCAACGCAAACTTTTGTTCAAGCCTTCTAGGAACTGCCTTTTAATTACAAACTACCCAGAGATTTAGTTCGAAGTATAGAGACACTCAAAAGTGCCAGAATAGTAACATTTCTAACTTAGTCGAGCTGCATTTATTAGAGGATCCTATTAGGCTGGAAAAGAATGAGTGTTGAGAAGACATGGATAAAATTTCAACAAGCACACATTTTACTTAGAGGGACTTTGCCCCAAAAGATTACATCCTCTTTACCTTACATAAGCATTAAGAGGTCACAAAATTGAAAGACCATACTCACGGGTCTTGAATAACACATAGGATCTAGGAATTTCGATCGAGAATTATTATAGATAATATGAACAGTGACCATGGATAGTGATTTCCCTAGTCTACTATTATAATATTTTGCTCCAATGATCTAAGCTATAGTAACCTTGCCGCAGGCCTATCTTCCGTCTTGGGAGTTGTAGTCATAGTTTGGATTATCAAAGTTATGTCGTGCAAGCTACTCTTCCTCATAACATTGTTCAAGTCTAATGTCCAGATCAGGAGGACTGCTATGGGTGAATCTTCTTTGTGATATCATGGCATTTCACATGCTTATTCCGCTTGAGGAGGATCTTTCTTCACGAGTCCTAAAGGGTTCTGGAGTGTCGGCAAACACGACTGGCTAAGACCAGTTTGGTGTTTGAGCATAATAAGAGGGGTCTAATCCAAGGGATAAGGACAAATGTCCTTAATCATAGGGGTCTTGAGAGAGAGAACCTCCTCATTGGGCATAGAATGCTTGAGCATAAGATTTTTTAAAGGACTGTGCAAAATCGTCTGGGTTCGCCATTTCTTGTCATTGTGATGGAGATGTCCTTACTTGGTTCTGTGCTTGATTGAATTCCTCGAGTGTTTGTCTAGCTTTGGGTGCAAGACCATAGTGGTCCCATGAGACAGGTGTTGAATAATCCCATACTTCTTCAAGAATGGTCCTATTTTTTGACATAGAACTCTATGGAGTTCTCTGTAATTGTATTCAACAGATCCATTGTAATCAGGGAATGACTTGAAAATACGGGCTTCCTGAAGATATGGTTGAGGTTTGTAAGTTGTGGTTCCTACTCCTTCTGGAGCATTGGCGTGGTAACCACAAATTTGAATTGGTGAAGTTGCCTAAGGGTCAGCGAACACTCACAAATAAGTGGATGTATAACCTGAAGACAGAAGAAAATAGTTTGCAACCACCATACAAGGCTAGGCTTATTGTGAAGGGCTTTTGTTAAAAGAAAGGCATTGACTTTGAAGAGATTTTTTTCACTAGTTTTAAAGATGTTTTCTATTCGAGTTGTTCTTAAGTTGGCCACCAATTTGAATTTAGAAATTTAACAACTTGATATAAAGACAGCTTTCTTCATGGAGACCTAGAAGAAGAAATATATATGGAGCGACCAGAGGATTTTGAAGTTGAAGGCAAAGAACACCTTGTGTGTAAATTAAGGAAAAACTTACATGGTCTCAAGCAAACGCCAAGGAAATAGTACATTAAATTTGAATCATTCATGGAAAAACATGAGTACGGTAAGACTAATTCTGATTCTTATGTCTTTATGAAAAGATTTTTGGATAAAATTTTTCTTATTCTCCTACTCTATGTGGATGATATGTTGATTGTTGGGCATGATGCTAAGAAAATCAAGAGCTTGAAAAATGATATGAGTCTTGCAATGAAGGACCTAGGCCCAGCCAAGCAAATCTTAGGCATGAGAATTACTTGTAATAGGAAGAATAAGAAATTGTGGTTATCTCAAGAGAGATACATTGAAAAGATGCTTGAAAGATTCAACATGAGCACATGTAAACCGATAAGTGCTCCACTTACAGGTCATTTCAAGTTGAGTAGTACTGAGTGCCCTTCAAGTTAAAAAGAGAAGTTAGAGATGATAAAAATTCCTTATGCATTGACCGTGGGTAGTTTGATGTATGTTATGGTTTGTACAAGACCCGATATTGCTCATGCAGTTGGTGTTGTGAGTTGATTTCTCTCTAATCTAGGTAAGGAGCATTGGACCGCTGTTATATGGATTTTGAGATATCTTAAATGTACTTCTACACTTTGCTTATGTTATGGAAATGTGAAGCCTATGTTGAGTTGAATGGTTACTCAGATGTGGACTATGTTGGTGATGTTAATTCTCGGAAATCCACATCGGGTTACAAAATGATCTTTGCTAGGGGAGCAGTTTCATGGTAATCAAGATTGCAAAAATGTATTGCTTTGTCTACAACGAAAGGTGAATATATTGCTATTACCAAAGGAGGAAATGAACTCTTGTGGATGCAAAAATTCCCACAAGATTTGGCTTTGAAGCAAAAGAAATTTATTCTATATTGTGATAGCATGAGTGCTATTTATCTTGGCAAGAATCCGGTGTTGTATTCAAGATCGAAGTATGTTGATGTGAAATACCATTGGATCCAAGAGAAGTTAGAAGAGAAGCTCTTCCTACTTGAGAAAGTCCACGCCGATAACAATAGATCTAATGTGATGACCAAGGCATTGCCTGTGATGAAGCTTGACTCTTGCAGAAGGAAAGTGAGCATAATAGATCTTCCCACATGAGGCAAAGGAGGAGATTTGTTGGCTCGGTCCGCCTTATTTGTGGGGCCCAGCCAATATGTAAATATGTATGAAAAAAGAAGAAGAGAAAAGTCAAAAGTTGAAAAAGAAATGGAAGTGGTGGTTGTGCGGTGTGTGCCCAAAAAGAAGTGAGAAGAGAGAGAGAGAGAGAGAAAATAGAAACTGTCATAATAGCAGCGAAGAGAAAAAAAAGAAGGGGGCTGCAACTTTCTGGTCCCGATTCGAAGGCCAAACGTTGACAAAATCAGCTCAAATTTGAGTATGTTATTCGTGAGATCAAGGGCTACAAGTTGATGGTTTTCGTTCATCGAAACTGCCTCCGAATTCTCCTATTGTGGTTAGGGTTTTATAAACTCATTTATGTTTATTTACTTTTGTGGTGATGAAATGAACTTGTAATGTTTATGTGGAGACTCTAGTGTGTGGCTAGAGAAGAATACTTGCACATCTTGCTATTCTCGGTGATTAATAGATGTTTTTGGGTGGTCCGTAATTTTTCCCGCATCGAGTTTTCCACGTTAAATCTTTGGTGTCATTATTTGTTTTGTCTACTTATCATTTTGGCATTGTAAGGCTATATATTGCTAATCATTGCTGGGGATTAAGAGAATTTCAATTTATTTAGTTTCGAGGGAGAAATTGATCCTAGATTGTGTTTGGCTCATGGTGAATTATTGTCCCCAATTCTCCCCAACACCAAAGATGTCCAGAATGTAGATATGTCAACAAGGAGTTAAGATTGAAGCGTTGTAGTTATCATTTGGCTTGAATAGCTAAGCTACTAATAAGAAGTGTCATTCATTTGACCAGACGTTGGGATAGTCACATTGATTGCTTAAGTTTTCACGTTCGATCCGAGTTTAAATTTGCTTGTGTACTCTGAACAAAGTTGCTACGTTGGGTAATTTACTTCTATAATGGCCCCTTTTTATTGCTAATTTAGATCAAGTGAGTCCATTAACCAACTTCATTCCAAAACACTCGGAGCAAGAAAGCATTACATTCTTGAAAAACCCTTTTTGCTTCATTGGGTCCGAATTGCTGCTAATCAAGCGCTATATTTTATGATGTTTCGGATCGGCACAAAGGGAACACATGAGCCAAATGGCTTGTCTCTCAGACATCTTATTTTGCTTTTTCACTTTATCAGGTCACGAGATTATACAAGGAAAAAGAGCAGGCTGATGTCGAATTCGCAGTGAACTGCCCTTCTCATTTGGGAACCACTTCCCAAAGCCCTTTGGGGGTCCAAAGCCCCTTGGGCAAATGCAAGTGTGTTTGGCATTTGTTTTTGGGTTTGCATTCCCCAAATGCCAGCTTCACAAGGCTAAAAGCCCAAGGCAGGTTGGGGGCTGCCTTGGGCTTTCAGCTTACTGAAAATGCTGAGCTTAAGGGACAAAAAAAAAAAAAAAATCTTCCCAAATTATCCTCATTGATTTTTCATTTGTCCATTTTTGCCCCCACTGTTCATCGTCTTCTTCTTCTTCTTCTGCGAGCGGTCGCCGGCGAAGGGCAGGCAGTCGCCGGCGATCGTCACCCAGACAACCGTTGTCGGGGGGTGGCGCGACTGATGCCAAGGGGTGGCGCAACTACCGCGACCTAGATCTGGGGCGGCAGTGTCGCGGGAGGATTTGCCGCCCCCGATCTGGGTCGCGTGACCTTGCCGCCCCCGAATCTGGGTCATGACAGCGTCGCGCGACCTCCTGCGACCTCAACGCCCCGAATCTAGGTCGTCAAAGGTCGAGGCAGCGTCACACGACCTCGCTGCCCTAGATTCGGGGTCGCCGAAGGTCGAGGCGGTGACACACGACCTCGCCACCCCAAATCTGGGGTCACCGGAAGTCGAGGCGGCATCGCGCGACCTTGCCGCCCCAGATCCGGGGTCGCCGGAGGTTGCAACAACGCCACGCGACCTCGCCGCCCTAGATCCGGGGTCACCGGGCCTCGCCGCCCCAGATCCGAGGTCGCTGGAGGTCATTGGAGGTCGCCAGCGACCGCTGCCCTTGCTGGTCAATTTTTTTTAATTTTTCTTTTGATAATTTTTTTTTACCACAAAGATCCTTTGTAAATGTGATTCCCCAAACACCATTTTGCTCAAAGTACTTCACAAAGGGCTTTCAAAGTACAATTTACCAAACACAGTTGCATTTTGGAAAATACCTTTAATTCAAAGATCTTTGTATTTTCCTAAAGACTTTCCCCAAAAGTCTTCCCAAACGCACCTTCTATATCTGTTGCTTTGTTAAACTGTGCTTTCTAACATGGGATAGAATTAGTAAATTTAGCAACAAAACGGTTGATTGAATTTCCAATGCTTTGCAAGCAAAGTTGATCGAGTTATTGTCACTAACGTCTACGTACTAAAGATTTAACCTCCAGTCTCCAAGAAAATCCTCCCAAGACTTCTTCCTTTGAACTTTGAAGATAGAAGCAATTCCAACGGATGATGGAGTTGGAAAAGAGGTGATAACCAAATGACGGCGAATATGGCCACGGAGCAGACCTTCTACACCGATTCGAATGGAAAGGATTTCATAAGGCGGGTAAACTCCAAAACCTACATTTTCTTTAGATGCCGCCTTTGCTTATCTCTTGAAATTCTCGACATTCTCTACAGATGATCTCAATATTAGTTACGAGCAAGTGGAGTGCAAGATTTCCTAGACTTACTATTGTATGTGAACTCTCTCCACTTAGCAACATCTATCCCAGTTGTTCTAGTGGAATTTCACCGGTGACGAAATATTTTTTACTAAAAGTCGTTATTCGATATTTATTAAAAGAGATGGGTTCTGCACCAACTCCAAACAAGAAATATCCAGGCGAATGAGAGAATCAACAACTTCACTTTAGATAAAACTACACAAATGCCAACCATGCTGAAATTTAATCGATGGCAAGGTTTGGCAAGTACAATTATTACAAACGAACCAATCGTAAACAAATTTTGCTGGAATTTAATCGATGACAAAGATTGAGAATGCAAAGACATCATGATGGAATTTAATCAACAATGTTACACTTGATAAGACACGTGTCAAAATTTAAATGACAACTCGGATTTGATAGCTATAGTTAAGAAACATGTCGGAATTTAATTGATCACTCGAGTTTAAGTGGAAGCTTTCTAGTGGATGACTGATGGTATTTATAATGATTGTGTGGTAATTGCCTTTAGAGATTTCAATTCTCCTCAAGCGGTTTCCATCAATTTTTTTTTTCTGGATTCCCTTGCTTATGAAAGTCTTGTATCCATGATCCATTGTCTTTATTCTCGAGCGGCTGTTCTTCAGAACTTGCCGCAGCGTGTGGCGGCCACGATGGGGGCGGTGTGCTCAAGGTTGGAGGTTGTGGCGGGTTGGGCGATGGAGACGGTATTAGATCTGGCGACGGAAGAGCCTGGTCACGAGTGACGATAATGAAGGGGTGGCTTGGCCATGGGCCATGGAATCCAGATCCAGCGACGGACGAGCATGGCCGCAAACGACAATAAAGGATGCGGCTCTATTTGCGAGTCACGGCGAGGACGGAGGGATGGCTCGACCATGGACCTCTCGATCTGCCAATCGACGACTGCAGATGGTGGAGGAAAGGAGAGAGAAAAAAGGAAGGCCGACTTTTTATTTTTCACTTTTGTTCGGTTTGGTCCCCACTTCGGAGACTTATGTTAATTTTTAGTTGGGTTGTGCTATGCAGGTGCCTGTCCGTCAGCCTATGGTATCATTTTACCACCGAATATTTTCTTTTTCATAGGAAATAAAACACAGCATGGAAAATTTATTTAGAACAAATAAAGCCATGCTAAGCAACTCTCTTTTTCCATTTAAGGACAGAGAGAGGTAGACAATATGATACTTCTCAAAATCCAACGGCTGCATCATAGCGCGCGGACATCAAACCTAAAAATTACTCTGAGCTACATTAAGACGGATTGGAATGGAAGGTGAAAAGAGAAATTGGTCAATCATGTCGATGTAATGAGTTGTTGCCCCGTCATGCATAGAAGAGGAAAGGAGTCGCGAGGGACGCTCGTGGCGATATTTGTCTGTTTCTTTTCGGACCGGACAAGGATATTGATTGATATATTGATGACCTGACAAAGCAAAAGTCAAACAAGACAATTATCGCATGTAAAAAAATTCGATACTCCTTAAACTATTGACAAAATTAAATGTTGCTTCATTATCTTTGGTATTTTCCCCCTACACATTTAACTTTTTGTCTCAATGAGGCCTGAATATAGAGTTAAATGTTTGGGCACCATGGAAATTGAACCATGTGAAATTACATGAGCAAATTCTGTTAAAAATACAACTTCTTTCTAGTTATATATGGGCCCAAATCCCTTGAAAAGCACCAATTTTAGATCGTGTCATAATTTTGACTCAAAACTTCTTTTTTTTGTCTCATAAAAAAATTCAGTCGTTAGCCAAATCCAACTCCCATCAAGTTTCCAACCAATGATGCTGCTGAATTGACGTGTCATTCCACCTGTACATCTCTCTCCCCCTTCATGAGTTTGAGCAGCCATGGTCCTTGCGATAAAGAAGATGAAGTGAAATAAGGGAAAGAAATTCTGGCTAAAAAATAAATAAATAAATAAATAAGGGAAAGAGACGAAGAAAAATATACATATGATACTTCAGATCTTTAACAGGATCATTAAACAGAAACCTGACAGATGACAAATTTGGGAACCGAGCGAAAGTTGGTGTTCTTATGTACAACAAACAAAATTCGGATTGCAAGTGGAATTCAACCAAAAATCAGTTTTTTAAAGAAGGAATTGAGCCCTTATACTTGACAATGGACTTCCGCGCATCACCCGAACTTTCCCTTTGTCACAGTAAGCTGAAAAATCCCTGTTAGTAAAGACACTCAAAAAAAGCGATCAGATCAAAAGACACTTAAGTAAGAAATCGGATGGATTGATGACTTGAGAGTGTAAGATAGGGGTTTTGAAAAGTCAAAGGTGGGAAAAATAAAAGAAGTTTAAAAAGTCGAAAGAAAAAGAATAAAAGAGATCATCGAGATAAAAGGTAGAGAGAGAAGACAGAGAGCGATTCGGGAAAGAAAGAAAGAAGAAGATTGGAATGAGTAACAAGGACTGCTTGGACCGAAAACCGCTTAGACCGGACAGGACCGACCAGTTCTGGATAAATTTCATAGGGGCCATTCCGGCTCCTAGTTTCGTAAAATTGGAACTGGTGATTTTCAGCTCGCTTCCCTCTTCTAGAGGTGGAATCGCTGGGACATGATCATTTTTTTCTTTAATCTTCAAAGAAAAGCAACCTCTCACGCTTGCTCTTCCCTCTTGGCTCTCACGCCTTATTCCCTCTCTCTATGGCAACCGACAGCGTCCTCCAAGGCCTGGCGGAGGAGGGTCTTCTCAACGAGCTCGGAGTAGTGGGATTCGAGGACAGCGACGAGGGCTGAGAGGGAGGAGACACCACAGACACGAGGATCCATGAGGGCTCGAGAGCGAGCTAGAGTGAATTTAAGGCGTAGAGTCTCTTCGTCGTTTCTCTAATATGGAGGACTGGTCATGGGGGTTTTTGTAAGGAGAAGAGTACGGAGAGAGAGAGAGAGAGACCGATCAAAAGTTAATGCCTTTAATGCGATAAAAAGGGCAATCAAACCGCCCGGATGTGGGGGATCTCGCTGCTCTCTTCAGTCTTAAAAGATTTGACCGGTTCCAACTTCAATCGGACCGAGCTGGCGGTCATCCGGTTCGGTTCTCAATCATAGGACCAATTGGTCCAGTCCTCGGTTCCCAATTTTGGGAACCCATCCTCCCGGTCCAGTTCCCTGTGTCACCTTGGAACTGAACCGGAAAGGGAACTAATCACCTCTAAAAGAAGAAATGAGAAGAAGAGAAAGGGGGTTTTACATGTGAATGACATAGGGAACTTGCCAAGCTGATTCGACTTCGTATCGCAATACCCATAAGTATTTGCATCCGCCATTTGTCCAATTGGGGTTGTTTTTGGAATTGGGTCGTATATTCGATGTTTTGTGAAAACTAAGCATGAAGTCCAATTTTAAGTTGTTAAGCTATAAAATATCTTGGGAATGGTGGATTGTGGTGTTGTATAGTCGTGTGGTTTGATGGTTGTTGATTTGAAGCAACGATTTGCTCAGCACGAAATTTTAGCATTTCGTGTGTCAGTCCGCATTGCGTTTATGTTTGAATAATCCCTTTGAATAAGCGATTTATTGTCGTGTGAGAGTTCTTTTGTTAGCGTTTAAGCTTAGTCTAGCCGATTGCACTTTATCGGCAAATTTGAGGACTTCCAATGCACTTATCTCAAATATATATATATATATAGTTAGAACAATTAAGATACAACCTGCATCTTATATGGCAAAATATCCAGAAACTCTGCTTCAGATGACCATGGACTATAAAGCTCGAGAACCGTCTTGCTTGTCAAGTCTAGCTGTACCAGAGCTCAACGATTTCACCCACGGCGTCGGAGTTTGCTGGAGAATGGAATGGCTCTTTCTTTACTAATGCAGGCAGTTCAGAAATGTCCTGAACAATTCCAACAAATAGAAAGATAAGAGCGAGATGGAAATTCGCCGATCTGGAAGCAAATCGACCGTGTCCCTGCTCCGGGGCCAGGCAAAAATCTTATGGAGGAGAAGACAGTCGATCGCACTATGCTCTAG
Source organism: Eucalyptus polyanthemos subsp. polyanthemos (assembly GCA_017140185.1). NCBI lineage: Eukaryota > Viridiplantae > Streptophyta > Magnoliopsida > Myrtales > Myrtaceae > Eucalyptus > Eucalyptus polyanthemos. The sequence continues at coordinate 35,333,018 of CM029466.1, read as the reverse complement.
AATCTATGGAATTTGGTACCTTCATCAGATGCAGCCTCAAATCACAATGTCGGATGGTTTCTCGGTCCAGGCCATGACAGACTTGTGAGTACCGATCGAGCACATCTGCAGCCGCCTGCTTCTTCTCTTCGACCTGAAATCTTTTCTGGGTTTCTCATGAGCTATGACGTCAGGAGAACAAGACGAGACCTTTTGATTGGACAAGGCCTAAAATCCCTCAAGATGAATAGAACCCTGAAATCCAGGAAACAGCCCCATACCTACGCAACATCGCTGTAATTTTTCAGCTTGAACACACAATGATATCGAATTTGCGGTGCTTGGTCGAACGACTTGCAGACGACATTGAAAGGGCAAAGAAAAGGAGAGGAATAAGAATTACGCTTGCAGTTGCATCATAAAACGAAGCAATAATCACGTGAAAAAAAGAGAAGAACCGAGTAATTAGTAAAATGACACTCTTCTTTCATGGCAGAGAGTGTGAACGATCGTCTTCCTCTTCCTCAGAAGCTAAAATATGGTTTCTGGTGATGCCAATCAAGATGGAAATCATGTTCCTAAATAGGTTATGAATGAATTTTGTCACCTTGATGATGACCAGAGTCATGAAAACATTTGGAGTTTTCTATTGCCTCTGCCCTGTGCAGAAAGCTTTTGACACTCACACCATCAAACATGAGTTGTTCCTAGGTAAGTTCAAATGTTCATTTTCTTGATCTCTCGCAACTTATGCAACCTGGAGATGGGCACTCTTTGCGTAGTCCAAAGCAGAGAAGAAAACTACCACTGAAGGACACAGTTGTGTACATTTGAACTGACGATCATTGGGGTGAGTACTCCTTAAAGATTAATCTTTGACAAGTACTCGCTGGGAAACTTGTGAAGGCCATTTTCCGATTGCTTTAATAAACTAAGCAAGTAATTAAACTACCATTCCTCTTCATTGATGCTGTAACTGCACTTGTTAGGAAAGCCAAAAAAATCTGCACTTATTGGTTTCATCTTGAGCTAAGTGGTACCCTTTTGGGGTACTGGTTAACATCTTCATGAAAAAAATGTATGAAAGAGACTTTGGAAGTTGTTGATTACATGAAAAGAGGCATTATATACGATGCTCAGAATCTGAGCAAGAAAGTGCGAATTTCCATGGGACCAAGCTCAACAATGAGATCTGGGACATTGACAGGGCCCCCTCTTAAAGGTGTTGGTTCAGCCACGACTTCCCCTTCGACTTTCCATGTCATCCGCTTCATTTCAGACTTTTCTTGGTTTGCAGACAGGCTCATTTCCTTTACTTCCTTTATCTGTAGTCATGACCATATTTATCAATGTCCATCAGTATGAGACGGTAATTCGTGCAGTTGGCAGACACTAAGAAGAGCCTCGGCATTAGTGCAGTAAAAGCTTTACGTACCATTCTTCCAACGAACATCTTCTTCAGATCGACTTTAGCCAAGGTCGAATATTCAGCATCTTCACCAGGCTAGATATATTCACAACAAGAAAGATGGAAATGAATACGATATGGTATATATCAATCACCTCTCTTTTGATTGAAGTAGGAAAAAATCACTTGTGAGAGTGTCGAATTGATGGAAAGTGCGGCAGTAAGTGAATAGCCTGATAGAGTTAGTTTAGTCAATCCAAGAAGCAATGCCTCCATAGTTAGATTACGGTCGTGGGATTGCAAAGATTCATATTTCTGTTGATTCCAGGTCTCACATGGAGTTTTTATCACAGCACCAACGACATTAAATTCAAATGAAGTGGATTGACAAAGCTCTTTTTTTTTTTGGGCTAAAAGGGAAAATGATTCTCACCTCATAAAGATGTGCAAGACGTAGTAGTGCACTTCCATCATCCAACTCCTGCAAAAGAGAAAGGTCGATTAATCTCACAGGGGAAAGGAGGGAGGGAGACAGTATTTGAGACAAATCTGAATAACCTGCAGAGTGATCAAAGCAACATTCTGGGGTAAACTGTAACTTGAATCCATAGTAGTCGCAATGGTAACATGAGAAGCTGTCCAGTCATCCATCTTCTGCAGGGTCATTATCTTTTGCTCAGGTAAAGGCTTAAGCATGGACCTCAAAAAACTAATGCATTCAATCCCCACCTCATGTGCAAAAGCCAGAACTAAAGGTGAGTACACTTGTTGGCCAGTTGTCCGTCGCCAGCGAGCTCCTGTCCCCCGTTTGTTGATGCCTATGTAGTAGTGTCCTCGTACCTGAAAATACATCACTTGGAAAAATGAACGAAGAGAAACAATTGGTTGTCCACAGAGAACTTCTGGCGACGTAACACACCGTTAGTCCTTTGCACGTACTGTTATTTGCAATGCACACCATCTCGTCAAGAGCTTCCCCCACTCCTCTTCTGTCATCTTTAAGTATTCGCCTGGTGCATGAAGCAAGAGAAGGTAAAAGAATTCTAACGTGAAGAAAGGAAGGACTCATATGGGGCAGAGCACGGAAAGGACTTGCCGAACCTGTGAAGCATCAACTCTATTTGCCCGTCTTTGATACTGGCTCCCCCAACTGCACGATCCACTAAGACCGAGAATTCGGTTTTGTTGTCCGTGGTGAAAATTCCAAGATTAATCTGACGGCATAGTGTAGGAGAGAGGATCATTTTTAGGGGAAAAATATATTCAGGAGTCTATGCTATAGGTTGATATAATTTCATATGTTCAAGCACCGTATTGTTACTCACAGTCATTTAGTAAATCGTTATATTTAAAGAACTTACTGGATAGTAATTTCCTGCAACAGGTTGCGTAACAGTGAGGGACCAATCTGGTCTATAATCTCGCACCTGCATGAACCATAGTAAGCTATTTCGGGTCAGAGTAGGACAAGCGATGAATTTAGCAAGATGGCTGTTGTCTGACTTTACGCCGTGACTGGAAGAATATGTTGCACATCATTTCGCTGAAGATGTAGTTCAGTTGATGATGAAAATGCAAATTCCAGCTAATGTCATTTGATGTTAAGTGAACCAATTTTCTTTGAAACAACCTTTGAAATGTGAAATTTCTGAAGAACATCACAAGCTATAACTAAACACTCGGATAGATGTTGCTTAGTAGAGAGAGTTCGCATACGATAATAAGTCTAGCATATCTCGCTCTCCATCTGCTAGTACTAATATTGAGATCATCTGTTGAGAATGTTGATAATTTTGAGAGATAAACAAAGGCGGCATCTAAAGGAAATGTAGGTTTCAGAGTTTACCCGTTTTATGAAATCCCTTCCATTAGAATCAGTGTAGAAGGTCTTCTCCGTGGCCATATTTGCCGTCATTTGTGTTATCACCTCCTTTCCAACTCCATCATCTGTTGGAATTGGTCCTATCTTTAAAGTTCGAAGGAAGAAGTCTTAGGAGGATTTTCTTGGAGACTGAAGGTTAAATCTTTATTACGTAGACATTAGTGACGGTAAATCGATGGACTTTGCATGCAAAGCATTGGAAATCCAATCAACTGTTTTGTTGCTAAATCTACTAATTCTGTCGTACGTTAAAAATCTTAGTTTACAAGGCAACGGATATAGAGAAGGGTGACTCACTGTGAATTCGACATCAGCCTGCTCTTTGTCCTTGTATAATCTCGTGACCTGATTAAGTACAAAGGAAAAATGAGATGTATGAGAATCAAGTCATTTGTCTCATGTGTTCCCTTTGAGCCAGGCCAAAACATCATAAGATATAGCACTTCATTAGCAGCAATGCATACCAGATGGGGCAAAAAGGGTTTCTCGAGAATGTCATGATAGCTTGCTCCAAGTGTTTTGGAATGAAGTTGGTCAATTGACATACTTGATCTAAAATAGCAATCAAGAAGGTGATATTATAGAAGTAAATTACCATCCTGTTCTCTACCCATCAAAATCAAAATCCTCATAATTGCTTGTTTACTAAGGTAGCAACCTTGTTCAGAGTACAAAAGCAAACTTAAACTCGGATCGAACATGAAAACTTAAGCAATTAACGTGAATGTCCAACTTACAATAAGCAAGTAGCATTTTTTCTGCGTCAAGGATTCTGGTTAAATGAACGACACTTCTGATCAGTAGATTAGCTATTCAAGCCAAATGTTAACTACAATGCTTCAGTCTAGATCTTTGTTGAAATATCTAGATTCTGGATTTCTTTGGGTCCTTCAAGTATCTTGAGTTCCGTAAGCCCATGGCAACTAAAACCCATAGGTTCTTGAAAAGAAGGAGAAACAGCCAAGCAAATCATAGGGATAAGCAAGAACAATGTGTGCTTGTTAATTTATCAAACAAGTGACCTGGTAGATCCATGAACTGAACTGTTGATGCACTTCATCAACTAGTGGACCCCGAACAACCTTCAGGGGTACCTGTGAGAGTTGAAATAGGTCATGAAGTCTTATCTGTCCTATCTTGTTGTTAGGAAAGATTTAATATATGACATCATCGAATGGATAGTATTATTTAATGTTCCAAGAATTACTTAGAGCATGCACAGCTGAGTAATACAGGCAGCTTACTTCTCTCGAAACAATAGTTGGAAGAGCCCTATCTGGGCGGAAGATGTACGCACCAGAAGCCTGCAATAAAAAAACTCTGCTGAGCACTTGCAGTCATCTATCTACCATTCCTGGGCTTGTGCTGTGAATAGGTCTAGATACCCGTCTACATTGTGTCACAAATCAACCGCAGAAAGAGCTACCTGAGAATGATCTGTATCACCGATACTTGAGGCATAGTAGAGATAGCTTTGCTGTACTGGTACATCAACCTGGTAAATGTGAGTCAGTCGACTAAATGCTATGCAGTGAATTTGGCATAGCTTCATAGTTGCATATAAGAAACCCTTGTGATTGCACTGGAAGGTGATCCAATAGGTTAAGTAACGGAAGGACGAGAAGTCTTACATAATAGAACATTCAATTCTTGTCAAATCCTCAAGAAAAGCTAATGATATTTTATTAATGGAAACGTCTAAGTTTTAGGAGAAATCCTCATCAAACTAGAATTACACATTCATCTCAAATCGTAGGAGGGCCTTGAGGTGCTCTTACAACTTGAGACATACTCACAAAGTAGGTTAAGATGCCAACCACAAGACCCAATCCAAGAAGCAAAAGAAAAGGCAGAAAGTGGAGATGAGAGTGCTGTAAACAGAGAAGATTGATTCAGCTGATCCTCACTTAACATTGAAGATATTACAGGTACATCATTCAATTGAGCATCCAAAATTATTATTAGGAAGACGTGATCGAAGCTAGGAAGCTGAAGCAGCCAAGTTGCATTCCAGAACTCATTTTAATCGTTGTAACTTGTTTGGTAATCGATGTGTTCGTCAAGGAGCAACACATTTCAAGAGAAATTGGTGAGTGAAAATTGAAATATTCAACATAGAAGTTTGTAGAATTTCAAGAGCTCAGCACTTTCAGTTATCCTTTTGCAGTTACAATCAATTTTATCTATCTAGCAATCCTACTGAGCACAGTAATCTATTTTGGCAATACGAAAATGGCCCTTTTCTTAGACAAAGTTTTATTGGGGTTGTACAAGTACTTTGGAAAGAGCACTTTTTTTCTACAAAAATGTCACTAGTTTGGATTTGGTCAAAAGAACTTTGAAGAAGTGAATAAGATGAGATTGACAATTTCAATGGAATTATCCATGCATGGTGAAATGATAACGGAACAGTGAACACACTTTGGAAGAAAATCTCATTGCTAAACAAAAATCAATGACACTAACTTGACTCACCCCAGTTTTAGAGTTTAATATCCGGACAAGTTGCCCCGAGGTTGACGAAAATAGCATCTTCAGATCCCCTGGTCCAACTTCTAAGGTATCATTCTGTGGATTGCTCAGTGTAGAAAGGACAGTAGTTTCATGCCCTGCATCATTTAGAAGCCCAGCTAAGGAAAGTAGATTTAAACGAGTCCGCATGGCTTACTAACAGCTATGAAGCTGTGTCAAATTGATTGTGCTGATCGGTTTTACGGCCTCAGACACATGCACTTCTAATTGACTTGGAATAGTTTTGGAGCTTGTCTAGGCTCGTCGCCACTCCTACATGACGTATTTTACCTCATGCTGATTGTTATGGGTTTGAATTTTAGAGCGAGTCCAGGCTCATTGCCACTCCTCCATGATGCATATTACCTCATGCTGATTGTTATGTGTGACGACCCAGACCCGGAGCAGTACGAAGGGACGGACTAAGATCACCTCGCCAGTACGTGGGCGAGGCTAAGGGCATTTCTCCTTGTCCCACATCATTTAGGGGGGAGTCATGGGCCTTGTTTATAAGGTTTGGGTCCCTTTAATTGTGTGACGCGTTTTAAAACCGTGAGGGAAAAGACAGTAGCTGGGAGGGCGGTTCGTCCCCGCCAGGACAAGTGACCCAAAGCGGACAATATCACACAGTGGGCCCAGGTCCTTACATTATGGGTTTGAATATGTAAATGCCAACCTTCTGTAGCTGCTTTAGAAATGAAGTATGTGCTCCAACCCAAAGGCGGTAATGAAACTTGAAATATAAGCCAGTACTTTGGGACCTGCTGTGGTGATAATCCCAAGTAGGCTTTCACATAGAAGTTCCTCAAGTTGATTGTAACACTATCCAAATTGATAAATTGCGCTTCAATGGTATTTCCAGAAGAGTCATGGACGACCAAATCTGAATCAGTAACCTGGTAGACATTTTCTTTGCCAAATTATATTGAGAAGCAATTATCAATCTCCTAATGGTTAAACTATTGGTGCAAAGAAGTAAATACTCACTGGGATCCTTATGATATCAGTTCGATTCCATCCAAGCGAATTATATGCTACCACAACCTGATAAAGAAATTTCAATGAGAATATACACGTTTCTTTAAAGAATTCATAGCATATAACCCAAAAAGTTACCAGACTCTTTCCGTCTGGAATATCTTCCTCTGTTGCTGGGCAGAAACTTATATTGAGTAATTGGCACTGTAAACAGTGACGTAAACCAAAGATGAATACAGGTCATCTTGAGTAAGGGAAACATTTGGTCTTTAGACAAAATTTAAGCTCCAATGAACTGACTCGCTTATATGATAGTTTGAAGGACATCTCTAAATCCTTCTGGCTGGAACCTGTAGGAATTAGATTAAAACGTACCTGGCTAAAGGTCAAAGCAGGTGATGAGCACTGACCTCCTGGTTTCTTACCAACTAGGCAGGAGAGAGCATTATCAACAACAGCTGCTGCCTAATCGATTTTAGAAGAAAGAGCATTCAGAGATTAAATTGAGAGTTGAGAACAAGGAACCCCAAAAGGGCAAATTCAACGGGACTTTATTTTCCGACCTCAAAAGCTCCAATAGCTAGGCGCTTCTCATAATCATTGGTTGTGTGCTGTTTAGCAGTACCAGTGAGAGCATCATGATGTTGCACTAATCCTAAGGCATCTCCAAGCCTGGAAGTGCTAGGACCACTGGACCTGCGCCCCACAAGAAATTCAAGCTGGCGGGCTGCCTAAATTGACAAAAGAGAGCACAATCATGGCAATGTTTAATGGTGCTATACTTAGTACATTTGTGGGATAGATGATATTTATCATAAAAGGAAGGGGGGAAACACAATATCTCCTCAGATGTTCAATTGAAAAATCAACCCTGCCCATGGCACATAAGCAATTCGAAGATATCGCAACTCATCCCTCCAGAAACCTAAATTACATAGATGTAAAAAAACACCGAAGACAAAATAATTTAAGTTGTGAGTATTCTACTCAGCTTACAATAACACAGCAACAGGAAGAGAAATACTGTGTTCTGATATAGTATGATCTCCACTAAAGAAAAACAATACCAGATAGTATCCACTAAGCATCCTAGCATATCGTTTCAGGGCTGGCCGGCTAGTAAAGTAACCAGTCCAGTAGGCATCTTTTCTATCTGCATACCTGTACAAAGAAGCATCTGTTATATGTCTTGTCAATGGTGATTGGAATAGATATATCACATAGAGGCAACTGAGATGGGTAAAAGAGAGATAGTTACGGTAAGTAATCATCGGTTTTCAAAGGCCATGATACATTTGCTGCATTTTTGGCATCAACATAAATAGATGGTGTAGAGTATAATGCATTCACCCGACCATCCTGAGAGAGAAGAAATATCAGGAACAGGAAAAGAAAATTATGGCAAGTGCATTGAGAGAAAAAAGAAAAGGGCAAAAGCATTTCTCTCCTCTCCAGAGTAAGCTTAGAAAGTGTTATTCTAAACTAACTGTAGATCCTTTGGTGTTACATCTCAAAGAAAAAGATCCTTTGGTGTTACATCTCAAAGAAAAAGATACTGGTGAAAGTACCACAGCCTTGACGCATAGGGAAGTCTCCAGATTATCTGTGACTGGAAATGATATTTGCAAAACTTCAAGTGTTTTGAAGCATAAACACTCACATACTGCAATCATAAAAGCAAAGAGTAGATTAGGTAGGTTTACCTTGTTAACATAATGAATGAGTTTGTCCATCTGCTTGAACCAAGACTCAGCATACTGGTACACAAAATCATCACCCATGGTCCACATAATGTGATTTGTTCTTGTAACATTTGCCTGTTCATTGGGAAAAATGAGTTCCTATATGTGTGCCTCAGTGATGTTTATTCACATATAATTACTTGACGATGGTCAGTCTTGGTCTGAGACAATCCAAGATACAACAGAGCTGTTGTATGCGAAAAGCTAAGAGCATACCTGTGTCATTGCAGCACTAATAAAATCATTCACTCTTTTTTCGACATTGTAGTCATATAGGAGAGTATTATCCTGCAGTTTGAATATCTCAATTGTGAATCTGTCTGCCAGAAGAAAAAGAAAAGCTTGAAAGTGGTCAATTTGGTTGAATAACAGAACGCACCTGAACAGGCTCAAAATCATTAGACACTTCAAAATTAAAACCTTCCGGTGGACTATAGTCAATGGGAAATGCATTTGTGAAAATCTACAAGGGCACAGACAAGTGCATGATATTAATGAGGTAGTAACCAAGAAAATGAAGGTAATAAGGTTGCTTCTATTTCGAACCTGAGATGAGGAACCAAACGTTTTAGACCCACGCCATATAACCTCAAGAGATTTATCATTTTTGCGAGTTGCTCTGTCTTGATAATCAATCCTCGCAAAATGCAAGGAATCAAATCCAACCTGCAAAAATGGTGGTGGTCCTTTTATAGGAAATACAACACAAAGCATGGAAAATTTATTAGGAAAAAAACCATAGGGAGAAACTTTTGTGTGTGTGTGTGTGTGTGTGTGTGTATAATTGAAGGACAAAGAAAGTCGGACAACATGATATTTCTCAAAGTCTAATGGTTGTATCATAGTGTGCAGACATCAAAACAAAAAATAACTCAGAGCTACACTTTAGACTGATTGGAAGGTGATAACAGAAAGGATCGACATTGAGAAAACCTTAGATAGAATCTTCTACCTCAGCTCCGAGAAGGTAAGCTTGCACAGCAGAATGTCCAAATGGATCAATTTGCCATCCAACTCGAGGAACTTTGTCGAATTGTGACTTTATCAGGCCATGACCAAGAGTTGTTTGGTCAATCATGTCGACGTAATGAGCTGTTGCCTCATCATGCATACACCATCCGCCATTTCTGCAAATTGCCAAAATTACTGTCAGGACAGTAATAGCGCAGAAATTGCCATAGACCCATTTAAATGCTTGCTGACTGCATACATGAATTCAAATTGGCCAGCATCCACAAGTTTCCTCACTTGTTCTTGTGTTTCTGGACTTTGCTCTAACCACCACCTTTGGAAGAAAGCCTATCATTTCATGAAATTCGTTAGTTACTCTATCAAGTTCAACTCGCTTGTAAGTGGACAGTAAAGGGAATGAGTGAAGGCCTGACGTGAAGAAGCTACAGCATAAGAACAACTGTTTGTTCACTGAAATTAACAATCGTGAACAAAAAATTAGTGAGGTACACTTCAAAAGAAGCAGAAGTTGGCTATGATCCGTATCTATCAAGATAAACAAGTATCACAAAGTGCGTTGTCTTACAAGCATACCAAAGCATACAATTTCCAACATAAATATTTGATAATTTACATTTATTTTGGTTAAATCACAGTTTATCTGCTCTCTTTTTTTCATTTTATGCCTCAATTGAGGGCAACAGAAGAGGGCTCTGAGAATAAGCAAATAAGGGGAATAAACTGACGGTGATATTAAGAGAACCGGTATGCAAGTCCATGAAAATATAAATGCAAAAGGTGAGTAATGACTGTAGAGTCCGAGGCATCAAATCTTTCTTCTTTGTTTAGATTATTGAATACCAGATGTCTTTACTGCAGAATAACAACCAATATTCACGGGAAAAAAAATGGTAACAGGTACTATCAAATGTAGTATTCATGAAGCATAGAAGACGGGAAGCATGTGGCTATATAATCCCAAAGGTTCATCTTGCCAAAATACGTCTTTGTAATGACATGAAACGAAAAATGAGAATCTTGTAATGGCCATTTTCATGTTAAGTGCGACTGTAATGCTGACATCTTGGTGGCATGCCTGGAAGTTCAGTTACTCTTCTAATGCAATTTTATTGCACCATGGCCCAAAGATTTTAACTTCGATAAAGGCCAAACCGGTCGGTATCTTCTTGTCAACCATAATGGATTTGCAGATTTGCTGATTACAGATATGAATAGGATTAATATCGTGATGGTCAATTGGATTGAAGTTAGAACACAATGCTTTAGACCGGCAGAGTCAAGCTGATCAACTAGATTCAAGCCTGAGATAGCAAAATTGACTGATTGCAGAAAACTCAAAAACTGGGTTTGAAGATGATCAAAACAAAAAGAAGCCTTCAGAGATATGCATCAGAGAGTCTAAAATTGACAGAATTTACCATCTCGGCAAACACAAACTTTCTGTTGGGATCTCGCGCCAACGCTTTGACTACGGAATCAAGCACATTCTCAACGCAAGCGCCCTGAACAACCAAGTATGCACATAAAAACATTTTCCCATTTACATAACTGCAGAATTATATGTCGACTGAACAGTATAGCGAAAATTCACTATGCTCTTCAATCCTGAATATTTAAGGACCTGGATGGAGTTGTTTGAGCCAACATAGTACTGGTCGACGGTCTTCAACCATCCGACATCATCATGGGAATGCGGGACCAAATGCACATTCAACTTCCCTTCCACAACCCCAGCACCAGTGTTGTACTTCACATAAGCTCCATCCACTCCTCCAAACAACCATACAATCTCCAAAATCACAATCACAAAAAGAGAAACCACAAGAGTACCCATTTCAGCAGCAAAAACTACACACACACCCCACCCCCCCCCACTCTCTCTCACACACACACAGAGTGACTGTTGAGTTGATGCAATTGATAAATGAACTCACCAAAAAGTTGGACCAATGATTGAGTGGTGCGCGGATCTTAGCCGTTTACATCGGACGTTAGTGGATGGCCTGTAATTTGTGGGGTGTGTGTAGGATATCGACTCTTGACTGTGATCTGGCACAGATGCTGCCATGGAACTCCATCAATGTCCACAGTCTTTGCTTCATTCTCTCTTCCTATTAGTTAGAAGTGCGAACATTCACCCTTTGTGTTGGTGCAATCATTCCATAGTTGAGCACATCGGGTAACTAAAACTCAGTGAGGCCAAAGTAAGAATTATGCAGCGGTTTCACTTGTTTATGTAAACGAAAAAAAAAAAAATCAATCTTTTACGATAAAATGATTGTTTCCGGTTATGATGGTCAGGCTTCTTCTTTATCAACCCCGGCAAAGATCGAACATGTACTCATCGAACTTCATTTCTATCTATACCCAAGTCAGACAGCAGTTTTCAAAAAAATAAAAGAAAGAAAGAAAGCGATCGTCCCGGGTAATGGATAAAGGGCTCGTGGGATTCGATGTGATCCTAAGGGGATCTTCAATAATTTTCGGACGAGAGGGTGTTGAATATGCGGAAGTTTATTCTGACAAAAACAAGAATAACAGTAATAAAACGAGCATCTCATTGAAAAGAAGTGGTTGTGGGGACTTCATCCGAGGCCAAGAAAACGGACGAAGCGTGGCCAAGGAAGAGAAGAGGAAAGAGACAAATCGCGAGTACGTTCGTTGAGACATTTGTCTGTTTCTTTCCGGATCGGGACGAGGATACTGACCGACACTCGTTGAGATTTTTCTCCATAGTCACTCTTGTGAACATTGCTCACTTATCTGAATTTTGTTTTTCACTAATGATTCGGTCGTCTCCTATATGAATTTTCTTCACTGATTTCGGCATCTCTAGTTTTGTTTATTAAAAAGAAAAAGATGAAAAGAACCCTTACCTAGGCAACATCGCTGTAATTTTTCAGCTTGAACACACGCTGACATCGAACGTGAGATGTTCCTAGGTAAGTTTATATGTTCCTTTTCTTAATCTCTCATAACTGATACAACCTGGAGATGGGCACTCTTCGCGTAGTCCAAAGCAGAGAAGAGGACTGCCACTGAAGGACACAGTTCTGTACATTTGAACTGGCGATCATCCGGGTGAGTAGTTGTTAACAATTAATTTTTTACGATACTCACCGAGAAAACTTGTGAAGGCCATTGTCTGTTTGCTTTAATAAACTAAGCAAGTAATTAAACTACCGTTCTCCTTTGTTGATGCTGGAAGTGCACTTGTTAGGAAAGCCAAAAAAAACCTGCACTTGTTGGTTTCATATTGAGCTAAATGGTACCCTTTTTGGGCACTGGTTAACATCTTAATGAAAAAAATGTATGAAAGAGACTCTGGAAGTTAATTGATTACGTGAAAAGAGACATTACGTACAATGCTTAGAATTTGAGCAAGAAAGTACGAATTTCCATGGGACCAAGCTCGACAACGAGATCCGAGACATTGACAGGGCCCCCTCTTAAAGGCGTAGGTTCCGCCACGACTTCCACTTCGACTTTCCACGTCATCTGCTTCATTTCAGACTTCTCTTGGTTTGCAGACAGGCTCATTTCCTTTACTTCCTTTATCTGTAGTCATAACCATACATATCAATGTCCATCATTATGAGACAGTACTTCGTGCGGTTGGCAGACACTAAGAAGAGCCTTGGCATTAGTGCAGTAAAAGCTTTACATACCATTCTTCCCGCGAACATCTTCTTCAGCTCAACCTTAGCCAAGGTTGAATACTCAGCATCTTCACCAGACTAGATATATTCACAACAAGAAAGATGGAAATGAATACGATATGATATATATCAATCACCTCTTTTTTGATTGAAGTATGAAAAAATGACTCATGAGAGTGTCAAATTGATGGAAAGTGCGGCAGTAAGTGAATAGCCTGACAGAGTGAGTTTAGTCAATTCAAGAAGCAATGCCTCCATAGTTAAATTACAGTCTCTCCTGGGTTTGCGAAGATTCATAGTTCTGTTGATTCTAGATCTCACATGGAGTTTTCATCACAGCCCCAATCACATTCAAATGACATGGATTGACAAAGCTCTTTCTTTTTGCACTAAAAGGGTAAATGAAGTTCTTTTCTCACCTCATAAAGATGTGCAAGACGTAATAGTGCACTTCCATCATCCAACTCCTGCAAAAGAGAAAGGTCAATTAATCTCGCAGAGGAAGGGAGGGAGGAAGGGAGAGAGAGAGTATTTGAGACAAATCTGAATAACCTGCAGAGTGATTAAAGCGACATTCTGAGGTAAACTGTAACTTGAATCCATAGTAGTCGCAATGGTAACATGAGAAGCTGTCCAGTCCTCCATCTTCTGCAGGTCATTATCTATTGCTCAGTTAAAAGGCTTAAGCATAGGCCACGATAAACTAATGCATTCAGTCCCTACCTCATGTGCAAAAGCCAGAACTAAAGGCGAGTACACTTCTTGGCCAGTCGTCCGTCTCCAGCGAGCTCCCTCTCCTGCTTTGCTGATGCCTATGTGGTAGTGTCCTCGTACCTGGAAATACAATCACTTGGAATACGAACAAGGAGAAACAATTGGTCGTCCACAGATAACTTCTGGTGATGTAACACACCGTTAGTCCTTTGCACGTTCTGTTATTTGCAATGCACACCATCTCATCAAGAGCTTCCCGCACTCCTCTTCTGTCATCTTTAAGTATTCGCCTGGTGCATGAAGCAATAGAAGGTACAAGATTTCTAATGTGAAGAAAGGAAGGACTCATATGGGGCAGAGCACAGAAAGGACACGCCGAACCTGTGAAGCATCAACTCTATTTGCCCGTCTTTGATACTAGCTCCCCCAACAGCACGATCCACTAAGACAGAGAATTCGGTTTTGTTGTCTTTGGTGAAAATTCCAAGATTAATCTGACAGCATAGCGTAGGAGAGAGGATCATTTTTAGGGGAAAAATATATTCAGGAGTCTGTGTTACAGGTTGATAGAATTTCATATGTTCAAGCACCATGTTGTTACTCACAGTCATTTGGTGAATCGTTAAATTTAAAGAACTTACTGGATAGTAATTTCCTGCAACAGGTTGTGTAACAGTGAGGGACCAATCTGATCTATTATCTCGCACCTGCATGAACCATAATAAGTTATTTTGCGTCAGCCTAGGACAAGTGATGAATGAGTAAGATGGCTTTTGTCTGACTTAACGCTGTGACTGGAAGACAATGTTGCACATAATTTCGCTGAAGATGTAGTTCAGTTGATAATGAAAATGTGAATTCCAGCTAATGTCTTTTGATGTTAAGTGAACCAACTTTTCTTTGAAATGACCTTTGAAATGTGAAATATTCGAAGAACATCACAAGCTATAACTTAACACTTGGATAGATGTTGCTCAGTAGAGAGAGTTTGAATACAATAATAAGTCTAGCAAACCTCGCTCTCCATCTGCTGGTACTAATATTGAGATCATCTGTTGAGAACATCGACAATTTCAAAAGATAAGCAAAGGTGGCATCTAAGGGAAATGTAGGTTTTAAAGTTTACCCGTTTTATAAAATCTCTTCCATTAGAATCAGTGTAGAAGGTCTTCTCCGTGGCCATATTTGCCGTCATTTGTGTTATCACCTCCTTTCCAACTCCATCATCTGTTGGAATTGGTCCTATCTTCAAAGTTTGAAGGAAGAAGTCTTAGGAGGATTTTCATGGAGACTTGAGGTTAAATCTTTACTACGTAGACATTAGTGACAATAAATCGATCAACTTTGCATGCAAAGCATTGAAAATTCAATGAACTGTTTTGTTAATAAATTTACTAATTCTGTCATATGTAAAAAATCATAGTTTGCTTAGCAACAAATCTAGAAAAGGGCAACTCACTGTGAATTCGACATCAGCCTGCTCTTTGTCCTTGTATAATCTTGTGACCTGATTAAGTGGAAAAGAGAAATGAGATGTCTGAGAATCAAGCCATTTGTCTCGCGTGTTCCCTTTGTGCCGGTCCAAAACAACATAAGATATAGCACTTATAGCAGCAATTCATACCAGATGGGGAAAAAAGGGCTTTTTTGAGAATCTCATGATTTCTTGCTCCAAGTGTTTTGGGATGAAGTTGGTTGATTGACATACTTGATCTAAATTAGCAAACAAAAAGGGGGCATTATAGAAGTAAATTACCCACCTGTTCTCTCAATCAAATCAAGATCCTTATGATTGCTTGTTTACTAAGGTAGCAATGTGGTTCAGAGTACAAAAGCAAACTTAAACTCAGATCGAACTTGAAAACTTAAGCTTTTAATGTTAATGCCCAATGTACAATGAACAAGCGTCATTCTTTTTCTGGGTCAAGGATTCTGGTTAAATGAATGACACTTCTAATTAGTAGTTTAGCTATTCAAGCCCAATGTTAGCTACAATGCTTCAGTCAAACTCTTTGCTGAAATATCTACGTTCTGGACATCTTCGGGTCCTTCGAGTATCTTGAGTTCTGTAAGCCCACAGGAACTAAAACCCATAGTTTGTTGAAAAGAAAGAGAAACAGCCAAGCAAATCATAGGGATGAGCAAGAACAATGTGTGCTTGGAGTTAATTTATTAAACAAATGACCTGGTAGATCCATGAACTGAACTGTTGATGCACTTCATCAACTAGTGGTCCCCGAACAACCTTCAGGGGTACCTGTGAGAGTTGAAATAGGTCATGAACTCTTATCTGTCCAATCTTGCTGTTAGGAAAGATTTAATATTCGGCATTGCTGAATGGATAGTATTAATCAATGTTCCGAGAGTTAGTTAAAGCATGCACAGCTGAGTAATAGAGGCCACTTACTTCTCTTGAAACAATAGTTGGATGAGCACCATCTGGGCGGAAGATGTATGCACCAGAAGCCTGCAATGAAAGAACTCTGCTGAGCACTTGCAGTCATCTATCTACCATTCCTGGGTATGTGCTGTAAATAGGTCTAGATAAAGGTCTACATCGTGTCCAAATCAAGCACAGAAAGAGTTACCTGAGAATCAACTGGGTCACCGATACTTGAGGCATAGTAGAGATAGCTTTGCTGTACTGGTACATCAACCTGGTAAATTTGAGTCAGTCAACTAAAGAGGCTATGCAGTGAATTTGGCAGAGCTTCACAGTAGCATATAAGATACCCTTGTGAATGCACTGGAAGATAATCCAATAAATAAAGTAACAGAATGACAAAAAGTGTCATAAAAGTAGAACATTGAATTCTCGTCAAACCCTGAAGAAAAGCTAATGTTATTGTATTAATGGAAACGTCTTAATTTTAGGAGAAGTTCTCATTGTTGTTCTGATCAAACTAGAATTACACATTCATCTCAAGTCCTAAGAGGACAAAGAGGTGCTGTAAACACTGGAGTACGAGACACACTAATAAAGTAGGTTAAGATGCCAACCACATAAGACCCAATCCAAGTAGCCAAAGAAAAGGCAGAATATAGAGATGAGATAGTGCTTTATACAGAAAAGATTGATTAAGCTCATCCTCAATTGACAGTGAAGATATAACAGGTACATCAATCAATTAAGCGTCCAAAATTATTATTTAGAAGACATGATTGAAGCTAGAAAGCAGAAGCAGCCAAGTTCCATTCCAGAACCCATTTTCATAGTGGTCACTTGTTGGTAATCAATGTGTTTGTCAAGGAGCAACGCATTTCAAGAGGAACTGTTGATTGAAAATTGAAATATTTCAACACAGAAGTTCGTGGAAGTTCAAGAGCTCAACACTTTCAGTTGTCTTTTTGCAGTTACAATCTAATTTTTTCTATCAAGCATTCCTGCTGAACACTTGCAGTTATCTATTTTGGCAGTACAAAAATAGCCCTTTCCTTAGAGAAAGTTTTATCGAATTGTAGAAGAACTATGTAGAGGGCACCTTTTTTCTCCAAAAAATTCACGAGTACGATTTTAATCCAAAGAATGTTGAACAAGTGAATAAGATGAGATTGTCAATTTCAATGGATTTATCCATGTACAGTGAAATGGTAACAGAACAGTGAACACACTTTGGAAGAAAATCTCATTGCTAAACAAAAATCAATGACACTAACTTGACTCACCCCAGTTTTAGAGTTTAATATCCGGACAAGTTGCCCCGAGGTTAACGAAAATAGCATCTTCAGATCCCCTGGTCCAATTTCTATGGTATCATTCTGTGGATTGCTCAGTGTAGAGAGGACAGTACTTTTACTTTCCCCTGCATCATTTTGAAGCCCAGATAAGGAAAATAGATTTAAAGGAGTCAGCATGGCTTACTAACAACCATGAGGCTGTGTTGAATTAATTGTGCTGATCGGTTTTATGGCCTCAGACACATGCACTTCAAATGGACTCTGAATAGTTTTGGAGCATGTCTAGGCTCATCTGCATACATTTTACATCATGCTGATTGTTATGGGTTTGAAATTTGACTCGTTATTTGTTTTATTTCATGTTCGTGAAATCTACTCTGACAAGCCATGGCAGATGATATAAATATCATTCTCAGAGGCTTGAACACGAGAATCAAGTATGTAAGTACCAACCTTCTGTAGCTGCTTTAGAAATGAAGTATGTGCTCCATCCCAATGGTGGTATCAAAACTTGAAATATTAGCCAGTACTTTGGGACCTGCTGTGGCAACAATCCCAAATGGGCTTTCACGTAGAAGTTCCTCAAGTTGATTGTAACACTATCCAAATCGATGAATTGTGCTTCAATGGTATTTCCAGAAGAGTCACGGACGACAAAATTTGAATCAGTGACCTGGTGGACATTTTCTTTGCCAAATTATATCTAGGAGCAATTGTCAATCTCTTGATGCATAAACTATTGGTGCAAAGAACTATGTACTCACTGGGATCCTTATGACATCCGTTCGATTCCATCCAAGGGAATTATATGCTACCACAACCTGATAAAGAAATTTCAATGAGAATATACACATTTCTTTAAAGAACTCATAGCATTAAAAAGTTACCAGACTCTTTCCATCCGGAATATCTTCCTCTGTTGCTGGGCAGAAACTTATGTTGAGTAATTGGCACTGTAAAAAAATGTAAACAAAAGATGAATACAGGTCATCTTGAGTCATCTTGAGTAATGGAAACATTTGGTCTTTAGACAAAATTTAAGCCTCAATGAACTGACTTGCTTATATATGATAGTTTGAAGAACATCACAAATCCTTATGGTTGGAAACTGTAGGAATTAGATTAAAACTTACCTGGCTAAAGTTCAAAGCAGATGATGAACACTGACCACCTGGTTTCTTACTAACTAGGCACGAGAGAGCATTATTGACGACAGCTTCTGCCTAATCAATTTTAGAACAAAGAGCATTTAGAGATCAAATTGAGAGTTGAGAGCGAAAAACCCTAAAAGGAAAATTCAACAGGATTTCAGTTTCCAACCTCAGAAGCTCCAACAGCTAGGCGCTTCTCATAATCATTTGTCGTGTGCTGTTTAGCTGTACCGCTGACAGCATCGTGATGTTGTGCTATTCCTAAGGCATCTCCAAGCCCGTAAGTGCTAGGACCGCTGGACCTTCGCCCCACAAGAAATTCAAGTTGGCGTGCTGCCTATATAGACAAAAGA
Source organism: Eucalyptus polyanthemos subsp. polyanthemos (assembly GCA_017140185.1). Classification (NCBI taxonomy): domain Eukaryota; kingdom Viridiplantae; phylum Streptophyta; class Magnoliopsida; order Myrtales; family Myrtaceae; genus Eucalyptus; species Eucalyptus polyanthemos. Next base: position 35,313,991 of record CM029466.1, on the reverse strand, counting down.
GAGCACAGTCATGGCAATGTTTAACGGTGCTATACATAGTATATATGTGGATTAGATGATATTAATCATCGAAGCAAGGGGGAAAAACACATTATCTCCTCAGATAGTCATTTTAAGATTTAACCCTGCCCATGGCACCAAGAAAATTAAAAAATATCGCAACTCATCCCTCCTGAAACTTAAGTCACAAAGATGTAAACACAATGAAGACAAAATCATTCAAGTCGCAGGTGTTCCCCTCGGCTTGAAATAGGCAACTACAGGAAGAGATATCCTGTGTTCTGAAACAGTATGAACTCCAAGAAAGGGAAACAATACCAAATAATATCCACTTAGCATCCTAACATATCGTTTCAGGGCTGGCCGGCTGGTAAAGTAACCAGTCCAATAGGCATTTTTACTATCTGCGTACCTGTACACAGAAGCAAGTGCTGGTCATATATCTAGTTGATTGTGATTAAAAGAGATATATCACATAGAGGCAACTGAGATGGGTGAAAAAGCAGTACTCACGGAAAGTAATCATCGGTTTTCAAAGGCCATGATCCATTTTCTGCATTTTTGGCATCAACGTAAATAGATGGCGTAGAGTATAATGCATTCACCCGACCATCCTGAGGGAGAAAAATACCAGGAATGGGAAAAGAAAATTATGGCAAATGCATTGAAAGAAAAGGAAAAACTCTCCTCTCCAGAGTAAGCTTAGAAAGTCTTCATCTAAACTAATTATAGATTTTTGGGTTACATCTCAATAAAAAGATACTGGTGAAAGTATCATAACCTTGATGCTTAGGGAAATCTCCAAATTATGCATGACCAAAAATGATTTTTTGCAAAACTTCAAGTGTTTTGAAACATAAACACTCACTTATTACAATCATAAAAGCAAATAGCAGAGCAGGTGGTTTTACCTTGTTAACATAATGAACAAATTTGTCCATCTCCTTGAACCAAGACTCAGCGTATTGGTACTGAAAATCATCACCCATGGTCCACATAATGTGATTTGTTCTCGTCACATTTGCCTGTTCATTGGGAAAAATGAGTTCCTAAATGTGTACCTCAATAACGTTCACACATACTTGACAATAGTCAGTCTCAGTCAGAGACAAACCAAGACATAACAAAGCTGTTGCCTGCAAAAAGCTAAGAGTATACCTGTGTCATTGCAGCACTAATAAAATCATTCACTCTTTTTTCAATATTATAGTCATAGAGGAGAATATTATCCTGCAGATTGAATATCTCAATTGTGAGTGCGTCTGCCAGAAGAAAAAAAAAAGAAAATTGAAAGTGATTAATTTGGTTGAATAACAGCACACACCTGAACAGGCTCAAAATTATTAGACATTTCAAAATCGAAACCGTCCGGCGGACTATAATGAACAGGAAATGCATTTGTGAAAATCTGCAAGGGTCCAGACAAGTGCATGATATTAATCTTGAGGCAAAGTAACCAAGAAAAATGAAGGTAATGAGTTCTCTTCTATTTCAAACCTGAGATGAGGAACCAAATGTTTTAGAGCCACGCCATATGACCTCGAGAGATTTATCATTCTTGCGATTCGCTCTGTCTTGATAGTCAATCCTCGCAAAATGCAGGGAATCAAATCCAACCTGCAAAAATGGTGATGGTCCCTTCATAGGAAATACAACGCAAAGCATGGAAATTTATTGGGAAAAACAACCATGCTGGGCAAGTCCTTTTACATTTGAGGACAGAGAAAGTTGGACAAAATGATACTTCTCAAAGTCTAATGGTTGCATCATAGTTTGCACAGATCATACCAAAAAATAACTCAGAGCTGCACTCAAGACTGATTGGAAGGTGAAAACAGAGAAGGTCGACATTGAGAAAACCTTAGATAGAATCTACTACCTCAGCTCCGAGCAGGTAAGCTTGCACAGCAGAATGTCCAAACGGATCAATTTGCCATCCAACTCGAGGAACTTTGTTGAACTGTGACTTTATCAGGCCATGACCCAGAGTTGTTTGGTCAATCATGTCGATGTAATGAGTTGTTGCCTCATCGTGCATACACCATCCGCCATTTCTGCAAATTTCCAACATTGCCGTCAGCACAGTAGTAGTGCAGAAATCGCCATAGAGCAATTTAAATGCTTACTGACTGCATACATGAATTCCAATTGGCCAGCATTTACAAGTTTCCTCACTTGTTCTTTTGTTTCTGGACTTTGCTCTAACCACCATCTTTGGAAGAAAGCCTATCATTTTCATGAAATTCGTTAGTGACTGTATCAAGCTAAGCTCGTTTGCAAGTGAACAGTGAAGGGGATGATGGAAGGCCTGATGTGAAGAAGCTATAGCCTAAGAGCAAACTGTTTGTTCACACAAACCATGATTATTGAACAATCGCGAGCAAGGTACACTTCAAAAGAAGCAGAAGTTGACTATGATCCGCATCTATCAAGATAAACCGATCTTACAAAGTGCACCATCTTACAAGCACAACAAGGTAAACAATTTCCAGCATAAATGTTTGATAACTTAAATTTATCTTGGTTAAATGTCTGTCTCTTCTATCTCTCTCCATTATAAATATTCGATAAGTTAAATTTATTTTGGTTAAATGTTTGTCTCTTCTATCTCTCCAGCATTTTGATATGTTAAATTTACTTTGGTTAAATGTTTGTCTCTTCTCTCCCTCTCTCTCTCTCTCTCTCTCTCTCTCTCTCTCTCTCTCTCTCTCTCTCTCTCTCTCTCTCTCTCTCGCCTTAATTTAGGGTAATAGAAAAGGGTCCTGAGAATAAGCAATTAAGTGGATTAAACCGACGCTGATAAGATTAAGAGAACCAGTATGCAAGTCCACGAGAATATAAATGCAAAAGGTGAGTAAAATTCCAAAGATTGTGTTGCCTGAGGCATCAAATCTTTCTTCTGTGTTTAGATTATTAAATGCTAGATGTCTTTACTGCAGAGTAATAACCAATACTCGCAGGAAAAAATGGTAACAGGTACTATCAGATGTAGTGTTCATGAAGCACAAAAGACAGAAAGCATGCAGGTTTATAATCCCAAAGGTTCATCTTTCAAAAGTACAGTCTTTGTTATCAACGTGAAATTAAAAATGAGAATCATGTAATGGCAATTTTCATGTGGACAGTAATGCTGAACTTAAATATCTTCGGTCTAGTTTGTCTTGGCAGCATGCCTGGAAGTTCAGTTACCCTTCTGATGCAATTGGATTGCAAAATTGCACAAAGATTATAACTTCTTTAAAGGCCAAAACCATCGGTGTCTTCATGTCAGCCATTATGGATTTGCAGATTTGCTAGCTATAAATATGAAAAGGATTAATATCACGATGGTCATTTGGACTGAAATTTTACCACAATGCTATAGACCAGCGGAGTCAAACTGATCAACTAGATTCAAGCCTGAGATAGAAAATTTGACTGATTGCAGTGAACTCAAAAACAAGGTTTGAAGATGATCAAAACAATAACGAGCCTTCAGAGGTATGCATCAGAGAGAATCTAAAATTAACAGAACTTACCATCTCGGCGAATATAAACTTCCTATTGGGATCTCGCGACAATGCTTCGACAACAGAATCAAGCACATTCTCGACACAAGCACCCTGCACTAACAATAGCACACATAAGAACATTCTCCCATCCACGTTACCGCATAATTATACATCAACAGTATAATATAACCAAACTTCACTATGCTCTTCGAACTTGAAAGTTTAAGGACCTGGATGGAGTTGTTCGAGCCGACATAGTACTGATCAATGGTCTTCAACCATCCGACGTCGTCGTGGGAATGCGGGACCAAGTGGACGTTCAACTTCCCTTCCACAACCGCAGCACTAGTGTTGTACTTCACGTAAGCTCCATCCACTCCTCCATACAACCATACAGTCTCCAAAATCACAACCACGAAGCAGGAAGCCACAAGAGTACCCATTTCAGCAACAACAGCGCGCGCACGCGCGCTCACAAACTCTCTCTCTCAGCGGCTAGGGACCGTATTAGGATTTGTAGGTGGTAAACTCACCAAAGAGCTGGACTTGATCGAGTGACCTGTGGATCTCCGCCAGTTATATTGGGCTCTAGTGAACAGCCTGTAATTCGTAGGGTGTTGCGTCGGATATGGGCACTTCGACTGTCGTTTGGCACAGATCCTGCAATGAAACTGTATTGAAAGACCAAGTCTTTTTGCCTCATCCTTTCCCCAGTTAAAAGTACAAAGATACCTTTATTGTGTCGGCGCAGTCATTCAATAATTGAGCAGATTGAAATTATTAAAATCCAGTTGAGGCACTTGTTGACGCTAATGGAGGAAAAAGGATCTTTTCGGATAGAATGATTGTGTCCGGTTATGATGGTCAGGCTTCCTCTGTAAAAGTCTCGGCAAAAATCGAATCCGTACTCATTGAACATCATCTCCATCCATATGCAAATCGAACAGTACTTTTTCGAAAAAAAAATAATCGTGCGCAGTGTTCAAATGAAAATGAATAAAAGGCTTGTGGCGATTGACGTGATCCTAGAGGGGATTTTCTATAATTTGACACGACAGGTGCTGCTAATTTCTTCATTTCATATCATCACTCCTTATCATCCCACGAAGAGGAATGAAAAATAGATGGTCACATGCACTTCGCGCTAAAGACTCCATTAAATGAGAGGACAATGTCAGAGCCTCGAGAGGAAAAAAACGATTGATTCACGAGACGGGTCACTCATAGGAGGGACCACCATGAAAGGCATATTACAAAAGGAAATATACAGACCGTAATCTGACAAGAACCAGAAGAAATAGAAAAAAACTGAGTATTTCCAATGAAAGGAAGTCGTCGGCACATTATCCGAGGAAGTCAAGAGAGACGGCCGAGGAAGAGAAAACAAGGGAGGGAGACGACTCGCGAGGCACGTTCGTCGAGATGTTTTGTCCGTTCTTTTTCGGACCGGACGAGATCAGTGATTTGATTCATTGGTGACGTCACAGATAAGTCAACAAGACAATTATCACGTGTATAGAAAAATCGATATTCCTCGAACCGTTGGAAAAATTAAATGTTTCTTCATTATTTTTGGTATTATCTCTTATAAGTAAGGACAAAAATTAAACTTTTCGTCTCAACGAGCCCTATCTATATATATTTCAATGTTTGGCACCACCACGTTTGAAGCATCTGTAATTACATGAGCAAATTCAAGTTAAAAATGATAATTTGTTCGTGCTGCGCTTGAACACAAATACCTTAAAAGCACTCATTTTAAGTCGAGTCTAAATTTTGGCATTTACTTGCTTTTCTTCTCATACAAAGTTACCCATCTTAGTCGTCAAATTCCAATCCTCGTCAAGTTTCCCTATCCACTAATGCTGTTAAAAGTTCCGACATGTCATTTTACATGTACATCTATATTTCTCTCTATGAGTTTGAGCAACTACAGCCGTTGCAATGAAGAAGATGAAATGAAATAAGGTAAAGAAAAATCAGCAACAAAAAAGAGAAATGACGTGGAATAACACTCTATTTTTAGCAACATCATTAGACGGAAACTTGCCTAGGCCTAAGTCCTCGGTGCTTGGGCCCGGGCCCATCGAGGTAGGATCTTAGTCCATTGAGGCCAAGCCTTGACTTGGATCCATTTAGGCCAAGCCCGGGACATCGACACCCCTACTTGGATCACTATGCTCAAGTTGGGGGCCATCGAGCCCGAGCATGGAGCACTCTAAAGGACTTGGGCCAAGCTTGGATGGACTGGGCCGATCTCTATGGACCCAAGCCCTTCCTCGATATACTCGAGGTCAAGCACCGGGAATCTGAACACGAGCATTGGGCTTCTTTGCTTGGCCTATATGGACCAAGCTCCGCCTCTACGGACCCAAACTCGAGCGCCAAGATCCAAACACAAGCACTAGGGTCCGAGGTCTAGCCTCCATGCACTTGGGCCTTACCACAATGGACATGGGCTTGGTCACTAGGGGCTTAGGCATAGGCACTAAGGTCCCGGGCCTAATCTCCCAAAACTAGGGCTCGCGTGACTAGGACCTATGCACAAGTGCTAGGGTCTTAAGCCTAGGACCCAAATGCCCATGCCCAATATCCCAAGTACTCATGTCCAAATTACCTTTAGATTTTAGTCGAACACCAAAACATATTATCATTTTTCTCGAAAATTACTTCTTGGAAAAGATTTTCAAGAAATGTCAATTTTTTCCGAAACAAACAAGGCCTAAAACGGTTTCTTCTTCGTTTATACTATGAGTGCACTTATGCTAAATCGGACCCTTTCGGGCACTGGTTGATCTCTTTACTATAAGATACTTGAAAGAGACATTGAAAATTGATTGATTCCATGAAAAGAGACATAACTGCAATGCTTAGAATTTCAGCAAGAAAGTGCGAATTTCCATGGGACCGAGCTCGACGACAAGATCCGACATGGCGACAGGGCCGCCTCTCAGGGGCGTTGGTTCTGCCACGACTTCCCCTTCGACTTTCCATGTCATCCGCTTCATTTCAGACTTCTCTTGGTTCGCAGACAGGCTCATTTCTTTTACTTCCTTTATCTGAACTCACGACCATACATATCAATGACCAAATTATGTCCATCAGAATGAGAAACTACTTTAGTGTGGTATGCAGATACTAAGAAAGAATAATTGGAACAGAGCTGTAAAGGCTTAACGTACCGTCCTTCCGGTAAACATCTTCTTCAGCTCAACTTTAGTCAAGTTCGAATATTCGACATCTTCACCAGGCTACATATATTCACAAGAAAGATGGAAGTGAATACCGTGTGGTATCTGTCAATCACCTCTCTTTGATTGAAGTTGGACCAAATGACTAATGAGTGTGTCAAATTAATGGAAAGTGTGGTAGTAAGTGAATAGCCTAAAAGAGTCGGTGTAGTTGATCCAAGAGGCGATGCCTCCATAGTTGGATTACTCTCCCTTGTGGGTTCACGAAGATTCGCAGTTCTGTTGATTCTAGATCTCACATGGATTTTCATATCATAGCCCAAATGACATTGCATTCGAATGAAATAGGTCGACAAAGCTCCTTCTTTGCAGGCTAAAAGGGTACATGAAGTAGTTTTCTCACCTCATAAAGATGGGCAAGACGTAGAAGTGCACTTCCATCATCCAACTCCTGCGAAACAGAAAGGTCAATTAATCTCAGAGAGAGTGAGAGAGTATTTGAGTTAAAACTCAATTACCTGCAGAGTGATTAATGCGACATTCTGAGGTAAACTGTAACTCGAATCCATAGTAGTCGCCATGGTAACATGAGATGCTGTCCAGTCCTCCATCTTCTGCAGGGTCATTATCTTTTGCTCAGGTAAAGGCTTAAGCATAGACCAAGAAAAGCTAATTCATATAATCCCTACCTCATGTGCAAAAGCCAAAACTAAAGGTGAGTACACTTCTTGGCCGGTAGTCCGACGCCAGCGAGCTCCTGTCCCGGGTTTGTTGATGCCTATGTAGTAGTGTCCTCGTACCTGGAAATACAACTTCACCTAGGAAAAACAAACAAGGAGAAAGAATTGTTCGTCCACAAATAACTTCTAGCGACATAACGTACCGTTAGTCCTTTGCACGTACTATTATTTGCAATGCACACTCTCTCATCGAGAGGTTCACCCACTCCTCTGCTGTCATCAGCGAGTATTCGCCTGGTGCACAAAGCAAGAGAAGGTAAAGGATTTTTAATTTGAAGAAAGGAAGTGATCGTATGGGGCAAACCATGGAAATAACATGTAGAACCTGTGAAGCATTAACTCTATTTGCCCATCTTTGATACTGGCTCCTCCAGCGGCACGATCCACTAAGACCGAGAATTCAGTTTTGTTGTCCGTGGTGAAAATTCCGAGATTAATCTGAGAGCATAGTGTAGGAGGAGAGGATCATTTCTAGGGAAAAAAACTTATTTATGATTCCATGATGTAGGTTGATGAAATTTCATCTATTCAAGGACCATAACATCACTAAAAAATCATTTTCTAAATCGTTTAATGAAAGAACTTACTGGATAGTAATTTCCTGCAACAGGTTCAGTAACAGTGAGGGACCAATCTGGTCTATAATCTCGCACCTGCACGAATCATAATAAGCCTTTTTCGCATCAGCCTACGACAATCGAGCAAGATGGCTGTTGGATGAATTAACGCTATGACTGGAAGCGAATAAGGGCCTGCATGGTTGCATTGTGTTTCTGTTCCCAGGAACAAAAATTTCTGTTTTTTTGTTCCTGGGAACAAAAAAGGAACAGAAACGCGTTTGTGTGCGTTTACTTCCTTTTTGTTCTTTTGTTCCAGGAACAAAAAAATGCGAAAAAAAAAAAAAAAACTTGTTTTTGTTTCGGAACACAAATCGAAACACTTTTTTTTTTCTTTTTTTTTTTTTTTTTGTTCTTCTTTCACGGCCGAGGCCGGCCGCCGGCCTCGGCCACGGCCGGCGACCGGCCGACGAGGGCCGGCGGCCTCGCCCGGCCACGGCGAGGCTCGCCGGCCCCGAGCGAGGCCGACGCTCGCCGTCCCCGAGAGGCCGAGGCTCGCCGTAGGCCGGGCGAGGTCGGCCTCGCCATGGGCCGGGCGAGCTCGAGCTCGCCCGGATCCGGCGAGCCGACCTCGCCCGGCGGCGGCGAGCCTCGGCCTCGCCGAGCCACCGCCAGTCGGCGTCACTCAGCGGTGGCTCGGCGAGGCCGAGGCTCGCCGGCCGCCGGGCGAGGTCGGCCTCGCCGGATCCGGGGGCAAGCTCGAGCTCGCCCGGCCATGGCGAGGCCGACCTCGCGCCGGCCCGGGCGAGCTCGGCCTCGCCGGATCCGGCGAGGCCGACCTCGCCCGGCGGCCGGCGAGCCTCGGCCTCACTGGGCGGTGGCTCGACGAGGCCGCGCCTCGCCCGCCACCGGGCGAAGCTCGGCCTCGCCGGATCAAGGCGAGGCCGACCTCGCGCCGGCTGGGCGAGCTCGGCCTCGCCCGGATCCGGCGAGGCCGACCTCGCCCGGCGGCGCGAGCCTCGGCCTCGCCGCGGTGGCCCGGCGAGGCCGCGCCTCGCTCGCCCGCCGGCCCAGGCGAGCTCGGCCTCGCCGGCGGTCGCCGGCCAAGGCCTTGGCCGGCGACCGGCCAAAAGAAGAAAAAAAAAATAAAAAAGAAAAAAGAAAAATAAGAAAAATAAGTAAAAAAATAAAAGAAATAAAAAAATTATCCAAATTTACCAAACATGTTTCTATTTATTTTTTGTTCCTGGAACAAGTTTACCAAACACGCTTTTTTGTTCAGAAATTGTTCCCAGGAACAGAAATACTTTTTTCTATTTCTGTTCCCTGGAACAATTTTTAAACAGAAACGTTACCAAACGCGCCCTAATATGCTGCACACCATTTCGTTTTTTCAGCAACATAAGGAAAATGCAGATTCCAGCTCATGTCTTTCAATGATAAGTGAACTAACTTTTCTTCTAAACAACATTTGGAATTTGAAATGCTCAGAGAACATCATAATTAATAAATCTAAAACTAGGATAAATGCTTTATGGAGTGAGTTCGAATACAATAACGAGTCCAGCAAACATTGCATACCATCTGCCAGTACTGATACACAGATTATCTGTTGAGAATATCAATTATTTCAACGGGTAAGCAAAGGTGGCATCTACAGGAAATGTAGGTTTCAGAGTTTACCCGTTTTATGAAATCCCTTCCATTAGAATCGGTGTAGAAGGTCTTCTCCATTGCCATATTCGCTGTCATTTGTGTTATCACCTCCTTCCCAACTCCATCATCTGTTGGAATTGGTCCAATCTTCAAAGTTCAAAGCAAGAAATCTTAGGAGGATTTCTTGGAGACTGAAGAGGCTAAATCTTTAGTACGTAGACATCAGTGACAATAATCCATTGACTTTGCATGCAAAGCATTGAAAGTTCAATCAACTGTTTTGTTGCATAACTCTGTGATATGTAGAAAATCATAGTTTACAAACAACAAAAATAGAAAAGGGCAACTCACTGTAAATTCAACATCAGCATGCTCTTTGTCCTTGTGTAATCTCGTGACCTAATTAAGTAAAAAAAAAGTAAAATCAGATGTCAGAGAATCAAGCCATTTGACTCGTGATGATATTATGCCAGTCCGGAACTTCTCCAGAAGCACTTCATAGCAGCAATTCATACCCAAAGGGGCAAAAAGGGTTTTTCAAGAATGTCCTGATTTCTTGCTTCGAGTGTTCTGGAATGAATATTGTAACTTGACATAGTGGATCTGAATTAGCTATGAAAAATGGGGCATAGTAGAAGTAAATTAACTTCCACTTCTCTACCATCGAATCAAAATCCTTAAAATTGTTTGTTTGCTAAGGTAGCAAGGTTGTTCGAGTACAAAACAAACTTAATTACTGTTTGTGTTCACTGACATTTCTGATCAGTAGCTCAGCTATTCAAGCCAAATACTACTATGCTTCAGTTCAACTCTTTGCTGAGACATCTGCATTCTGGACATTTTTCGGTCCTTCAGGTATCTTGAGATTTGTAAGCCCATAAAACTAAAACCCATAGGTTCTTGAAAAGAAAATTACAGAGACAGCAAAGCAAATTATTGGGATAAGCAAGAACAATCTGGGCTTGGACATTATTTATCAAACAAATGACCTGGTAGATCCATGAACTGAACTGTTGATGCACTTCATCAACTAGTGGTCCACGAACAACCTTCATGGGCACCTGTGAGAGTTGAAATAGGTCATGAAAATTTATGTGTTCTATTTGTTAGAAAATATTTAATAGAGAACATTGCTGCATGGGTAGTATTTTAATGTTCCAAGAGTCTGTTGGCTAATGCACAGCTGAGTAATGGCAAGCTGCTAACTTTTCTTGAAACAATAGTTGGACGTGCCCCATCTGGACGGAAGATGTACGCACCAGAAGCCTGCGACAAAAGAACTCTGCTGAGCGCTTGCACTTATCTATCTACGCCTCCTTGATTTGTGTTGTGAATAGGTCTAGACTGCATCGTATCACAAACCAAGCATAGAAAGAGTTACCTGAGGATTATCTGCGTCTCCGACACTTGAGGCATAGTAGAGATAGCTTTGCTGTACTGGTACATCAACCTGGTAAATTTGAGTCAGCCAACTAAAGATGCTATGCAGTGAATTTGGCATAGCCTCGCAGTAGCATTTATGAAACCCTTGTGAATCCAATGGAAGGTAATCCAATAGTAAAGGAAGGACAAGAAGTGTTATATTGCAGAACATTGAATTCTTGTCAAACATGAATCAGAAAGTCTGATTTTACGAGTTCTCATCATTGTTTCGCTTTTGCTACTATGAATGGACGCTTCCTATTTACTGATAGATTGTTCCATGACCCTTCAAACTAGAATTACACGTTCATCTCAAGTCCTAAGAGGACAAAGAGGTGCTGCAAACGTTTAAATCCAAGACATATTAATGAAGTAGGTTAAGATGCCAACCACAAGACACAATCCAAGAAGCAAAAGAAAAGGAGATGAGAGAGTGCTCTATAACAGAAAAGATTGACTCAACTGATCCTCAGTGAAAAACGAGGATAGAACAAGTATATCAATCAAAAGGCATCCAAAGTTATCATTTGGAACACGCAATCTAAGCTACAAAGCTGAAACAGCCACTTGCATTCCAGAATCCATTTTTGTTTGAATACCCGATTTGTCTGTCAATGAGCAATATGACTAGTGTACATATGGTTTTTGGATTTTAAGAGAAACTGGTGACTGAGATGTTCTTAAACATACTTTTGGCAGTATACAAAATAAGCCCTTTTCTTGGAGCCAGGTATTTCGGCTTGTAAATTATATTTGTAAGAGAGCAAGTTCTTTCTACAAAAAAGTTGCTAGTATGATTCTGGTCCGAAGAACTTTAAAGAAGTGAATGAGATTGATAATTTCAATGGAATTATTTATGCATAGTGAAATGGTAACAGAACAGCGAACACACTTTGGAAGAAAATCTCGCCGCTATACAAAAATCAATAACGTTCACTAGACTCACCCCCGTTCTAGAGTTGTATATCCGGACAAGTTGCCCAGAGGTTGACGAAAATAGCATCTTCAGATCCCCTGGTCCAACTTCTATGGTATCATTCTGTGGATTGCCCAGCGTAGAAACGAAACTGGTTTTAGTTTTCCCTGCATCATTTTGAAGCCCAAAGAAGGGAAAATAAATTTAAACATCAACATGGCTCACTAACAACTATGCAGCCGTGTCAATATAATTGTGCTGATCGGTTTTACGGCCACATGCACTACAAATGGGTTCTGACCAGTTTTGGAGCATGCCTAGGATAATCTCCACTCCTACATAATGCATTTTACCTAATGCTGATTATTATGAGTTTGAATTTTGACTCATTATTTGTTCTACTTCCTGTTCTTGAAATCTACTCTAGCGAGCCATGGCAGACGACATAAATATCAATCTCAGAGGCTTGAAAACAAGAATCAAGTACGTAAATACCCACCTTCTTTAGCTGCTTTAGAAATGAAGTATGTGTTCCAACCCAATGGCGGTAATGAAACTTGAAATAGAAGCCAGTACTTTGGGACATGCTTTGGCGACAATCCCAAGTAGGCTTTAACGTAGAAGTTCCTCAAGTTGATAGTAACATTATCCAAATCAACAAATTGTGCTTCAACGGTATATCCAGAAGAGTCACGGACGACAAAATTTGAATCAGTAACCTGGTAGACATTGTCATTGCCAAATTATATCGAGGAGCAATTATCAATATCTTGATGCATAAACTATTGGCACAACAGGAAAGAAGCAAACACTCACGGGGATCCTTATAATATCAGTTCTATTCCATCCAAGCGAATTATATGCTAGCACAACCTGATACAGAAAATTTCTATTAGAACATACATATTTATTTAAAGAGATTACAGCATGAAACCCAAAAAGTTACCAGACTCTCTCCATCCGGAATATCTTCCTCCGTTGCCGGGCAGAAACTTATATTGACCAATTGGCACTGGAAAGGAAGTGACGGAAACAAGAGATGAATATAAGTGAAACATTTAGGGCGCGTTTGGTAACATTTCTATTTAAAAATTGTTCCGGGAACGCGAAAATAGAAAAAAATGTTTCGTTCCAGGGAACAATTTTTGAATAAAAAAACGTGTTTGGTAAATTTGTTCGAGAAAAAAAATTAACGAAACAAGTTTGGTAAATCTGTGTTCTTTTTTTGTTTCTTTTAATTTTTTAATATTTTTCTTTTTCTTTTCTTTTTTTCTTTCTTTTTTCTTTTTTTCTTCTTTTGGCTGGTCACCAGCCTCGGCCATGGCTGGCAACCACCTGACGAGGGCCGGCGGCCTCGCCTAGCCACGGCGAGGCTCGCCGGCCCCCAACGAGGCCAAGCCTCGCCGTGGTTGGGCGAGGCTCGGCCTCGCCTTGGCTAGAAGAGCTCGGGCTCGCCCAGATCCGGTGAGCCCAAGCTCGCCTAGCCTTGCCCCTCGCTGGGGGCCGGCGATGCTCCGGCAAGGTCGCCGGCCCTCAACGGCCATGGCCGAGGCCGGCAAATGGCCAAAGAAAAAAGAAAAAGAAAAGAAGAAAAAAAGAGGAGTGAGAAAATCTTTTCTTAAAAATTGTTCCAAAAACAAGAAACACGTTTTTCTTATTTTTTGTTTATGTTCTAAATGTGTTCCTGGGAACAAAAAAAATAGATTTGGAACAAAAACGCAAATAAACGCGTTTCTGTTGTTTTTTTGTTCCCTAGAACAAAAAAACAAAAATTTTGTTCATAAACAGAAACAAAGATCATTAACAAACAGGCCCTTAGTCTTCGGACAAAATTTAAGTCCCAATAAACCGACTTGCTTATGTCATAGTTTGAAGAACGTTTACAAATCCTTTTAGTCAGAAACTGAAGGGATTAAATTAAAACTTACCTGGCTAAAGTTTAAAGCAGGTGATGAGCATTGACCTCCTGGTTTCTTACTAACTAGGCACGAGAGAGCATTATCAACGACAGCTTCTGCCTAATCAATTTTAGAACAAAAGCATTTCGAAATAAATTAAGAGTTGAGAACAAAAAACCCCAAAAGGGCAAATTCAACGGGATTTAGTATCCGACCTCAGAAGCTCCAATAGCTAGGCGCTTCTCATAATCATTGGTCGTGTGCTGTTTAGCAGTGCCAGTGAGTGCATCATGATGTTGTGCTATTCCTAAGGCATCTCCGAGCCCATAAGTGCTAGGACCACTGGACCTTCGGCCCACAAGAAATTCAAGTTGGCGAGCTGCCTATATAGACAAAAGACACTGAAGTGTCATGGGCGTTCTACTCAGCAACAACAGGAAGGGATATACAGTGTTGTGATATAGTATGAGCTCCAAAGGAGAGAAACAATACCAAATAATATCCACTTAGCATCCTGACATATCGTTTAAGGGCTGGCCGGCTAGTAAAGAAACCAGTCCAATAGGCATCATCGCGATCTGCATAGCTGTACACAGAAGAAAGCGCACGTCATATATCTAGGCAATGGTGATTAAAATAGAAATATCGCATAGAGGCAACTGGGAAAGGTCAAAAGGTGGTACTTACGGCAAGTAATCATCAGTTTTCAAAGGCCATGATACATTCTCTGCATTTTTGGCATCGACATAAATAGATGGTGTAGAGTAAAATGCATTCACCCGACCATCCTGAGAGAGAAGAAATACCAGGATCAGAAAAAGAAAATCATGGCAAATGCATTTAAAGAAAAGGAAAAGGCAAAAGAATCTCTTCTCTCCAGAGTAAGCTAGGAAAGTCTTATTCTAAACTGATTATAGATCCTTTTGGGTTACATCTAAAGAAAAAGAATTAAGGGAAAGTACCATGCCTAGGGAAGTCTCCAAATTATTTGGGACTGGATGAGTTTTTGCAAAACTTTAGGTGTTTTGAAGCATAACCACTCCTTTATTAACATTATAAAAGCAAATGATAGAGCATGTAGTTTGACCTTGTTAACATAATGAATGAATTTGTCCATCTGCTTGAACCAAGACTCAGCGTATTGGTAGGTAAAATCTTCACCCATGGTCCACATAATGTGATTTGTTCTTGTCACATTTGCCTGTTCACGAGAAAAATGAGCTCCTAAATGTGTACCTCAAAGATGTTTACTCAACTAATTACTCGATAGTTGTCTGTCTCAGTCAGAGACAAACCAAGATACAACAAAGCTCGTCTGCAAAAAGCTAAGAGCATACCTGTGTCATTGCAGCACTAATAAAATCATTCACTCTTATTTCAACATTATAGTCATATAGGAGAGTATTATCCTGCAGTATGAATATTGCAATTGTGAATCCGTCTGCTAGAAAAATGAACAACATGAAAAACTTGAAGATGACTGATTTGGTTGAATATCAGCACCTGAACAGGCTCAAAATCATCAAACACTTCAAAACTGAAACCTTCCGGTGGACCATAGTGATCAGGAAAGACATTTGTGAAAATCTGCGGGGCACAGACAAGTGCATTATTTTAATCGTTGAAGCTAAGTAACCAAGAAAAATGAAGGTAATCAGGCTGCTTTCAATTCAAACCTGAGATGAAGAACCAAATGTTTTAGACCCACGCCATATAACCTCAAGAGATTTATCATCCTTGCGTTTCGCTCTGTCTTGATAATCGATTCTCGCAAAATGCAGGGAATTAAATCCAACCTGCAAATTTTCTGACTGTCCTTTATAGGAAATACGACACAAAGCATGGACAATTTATGACGAAGAACAACCATGCTAAGCAACTCTCATCCCAATTTCTTTTTTTTTTTTTTTTTAGGAAATACGACACAAAGCATTTTTTTAAGGGGGGGGGGGGGGAGGGGGTGTCATACTCATTCCAATTGAGGATATAGAAAGTTAGACAACATGATACTTGTAAATGTGTAACAGTTGCATCATAGTGTGCAAACGTAAAAACCGCACATAATCTTAAGACTGATTGGAAAGTGAAAAAGAAAAGGACGACATTGAGGAAACCTTAGATAGAATCTTCTACCTCGGCTCCGAGTAGGTAAGCTTGCACGGCAGAATGTCCAAACGGATCAATTTGCCATCCAACTCGAGGAACCTTGTTGAATTCTGACTTTATCAGGCCGTGACCTAGAGTTGTTTGGTCAATCATGTCGATGTAATGAGTTGTTGCCTCATCGTGCATACACCATCCACCATTTCTGCAGATTGCCAACATTACTGTTAGGACAGTAATGGTGCAGAAATTGCCATAGACACAGTACAAGCTTCCTGACTGCATACATGAATTCCAATTGGCCAGCATTCACAACTTTCCTCACTAGTTCTTGCGTTTCTGGACTTTGCTCTAACCACCATCTTTGGAAGAAAGCCTATAATTTTCAGAAATTCATTAGTGGCCGTATCAAGCTAAGCTCGTTCGAAAGTGGACAGTGGAGTAAAAATAACTGTTAGTTCACAGAAACCACAAGTGTCTAACATTTTGTGAGCAAACAATGTATGAGGTACACTTCAAGATAAACAAATACTTCGAAGTGCATAGTCTTACAGCAATAATAAAGTGTACACGTTGCAATACAAAATTTTGATATTTAAAATTTATTTTGGTTAAATTACACTTTCTCTGCACATTGAATTTTAGCCATGGATTGAGGGTAATAGAATAGGGTTTTGAGAATGAGCAATTAAGGGGGATAATCTCAGGCTGATAAAACTAAGAGAACTAGTATGCAAGTCCACGAGAATATAAATGTATAGGTGAATGAAATTCTAAAGATTGAATTTTCTGAGGCATCAAATCTTTTGTTTAGATTAATAAATGGTGGACACCCTTACTGCAGAGTAATGACCATCTTTCATGGGGAAAAATTGGTAGCAAGGTGCTATCGAATTTATTGTTCATGAAGCATGAAAGACAGAGAAAGCACGCAGCCACATAATCCCAAAGGTTCATCTGGCCAAAGTACTCCTTGGTCATCGTCATGAAATTATAAAATGAGAATCGTGCAACTGCCATTTTGATGATATTTGGGACTGTTATGCTGGACTTCAATATCTTCTGTCTAGTGTGTCTTGGTGGCATGGCTGGAAGTTTAGTTAAGGCCCGTTTGGTTCGGCTTTGGGGAAATGCTTTTACGAGAATGCAAATATCCTTGAGATAAAGGGGCTTTCGGAAATTTTAGACCGTTTGGTAAATTATAGCTTTGAAATGCAACTTAGCATAAACACCATTTGGTAAAATTCACATTTGTAATTAGCTTTTGTTATTTTTTATTTTTTTAAAGTCTAAAATAAAATTCCAGCGGCCGGCCAACCGCCGGCCACCACCGAACGGCCAAATATGGCCATCGTCGGACCGCCAGATCTGGCCGCCGGAGGTCGCGGAGGCCAGATCTGGCCGTCCGGCGGCCAAATCTGGCCTCACCTAGGCGCTTGGCTCGCGCGAGACCAAGCAACACCACTTGAGGTCGCTCGACCTCAGGCCACCTCGCCTGAGATTATGCGACCTCAAGCGAGGCTTCCCAGCGGCCATATCTGGCCACTCGCGGCTAAGCACCGCCCACCGCAAAGAAGAAGACGAATGGCGAAGAAGAAAGCGAACGGCGGAGGAGACGATGAACAGTGACTCGGTGAACAGTAAAATCGCATCTCCAAAATACCCGATGCTCAAAGCTAGTCCTCCCTGGCATTCGACTTTCGGCATTTAAAATGCCCACATTTCGCAAATGGGCATAGCCCAACCAAACACACAAAATTTTCCCCAAGGGCTTTGGAGCCCCTTGGGAAAGCCCAACCAAACGGGGCCAAATGGATATGCAGAAATTGGATTGCAAAATTGCATCAAGGTTTTAGCTTCTTAAAGGCCAAATCAATCAGTATCTTCGTGTCAACCATAATGGATATGCAGAAATTGGATTAAAGTTTTACGACAATGCTTTAGACCAGCGGAGTCAAGCTGATCAACTAGATTCAAGCCTGAGATAGAAAAATTGACTGATTGTAGAGAGCCTAAAAGCAGGGTTTGGAGATGATCAAAACAAAAATGAGCCTTCAGAGATATGCTTTCTAATCAAGATAGCGCTATGAAACACACATACTGAGAGAGGCTGAAATTGGCAGAATTTACCATCTCGGCAAACACAAACTTCCTATTGGGATCTCGCAGCAACGCTTCGATGACAGAATCAAGCACATTCTCGACACAAGCGCCCTGCAAAACCAATAACGCACAAAACATTTTTCCATTCACCTAAACACATAATGATTCATCAACTGAATGACATAGCCAAACTACATTTCGCTCTTTAATCCCAAATATTTAAGGACCTGGATAGAGTTATTCGAGCCGACATAGTACTGGTCGATGGTCTTCAACCATCCAACGTCATCGTGCGAATGCGGGACCAAATGCACGTTCAACTTTCCTTCCACAACCCCAGCACTAGTGTTGTACTTCACGTAAGCACCATCCACTCCCCCATACAAACCCACAATCACCAAAATCACAACTGCAAACCAACAAGCCACAAGAGTGCCCATTTCAGCAACAACAATGACACACTCGCAATCTCTCTCTCTCTCTCTCTCTCTCTCTCTCTCTCTCTCTGTTTAATGTACTCAGTAACTGTTGAATTTATAAGGTTGATGAATGATGGAATCACCAAAGAGATGGACCAGTGATGGAGTGATGACAGGTGGAGCTCGTCTGGTTATATTGGATTTTACTGGCCGGCTATGTTGACTTTTGACTGTTATTTTGGCACAGATTCTGGAATGGTATATCATTAAAGGCCTACCCTTTTTGCTTCACTCTCTCTTTCTGTAGTAGAAGGTGCAAAGTCACTTTCTTTGTTTGGGCGTCATCATGCAATGCTTGGGCGCATTGGGTAATTAAACTCCATCCAGTGAGGCCAAAAACGAGCATGCAAATTGCGGCAAGTATTTTATGCGGCAGATATACTTGTTTACGTGGAAACAAAGAACTCGATCTCTTTCGATAAAATGATCGCGTCCACTTATAAAAGTCAGACAAACTCGACAATCTCTGCCTACGTTGTCAGTGTGAGCAGTATAATCGGGTGAATTGAATACGTACTCATCGAACTTCATCTCTATTTTCATGCAAGTCAGTCTGTTGGTTCCTTTATGTCAAAAGAGATCCTATCACCGGTTCCCTCGTCCCTTGTAGGAGAGAACCAACATGGGGTCCTCGAGGAAAATGATTGATTCAGAGCAACCTATGCGACAGATCGGTAACTTCCACCAGAAGTCCCTCGACTCCAGTTCGACGTTTGTGGGAAAGTTACATCTTATTTTAGGCCATGTCATCCGACCACCTACCGTAATTCACACGACGGTTCTTGACAAGAACGTGAATGGAGTAACCTTAGATTGACCAAAAGCGATGACAAACTTACTCACGAACCCCACGACAGACAGATGCAACGTGCCAAATTGAATCTCGTCAAAAGAGTAGTTACAAAAAGACCTGCACAAGACCAAGCAACGAATGAACTTCCATAGAAGAGAAGCTGTGGGGACTTTGTCCAGAACCAAGAGACCGGACGAAGCTGGCCCGGAAAGAGAAGAGACGGGGGAGATGTTTTTGAACCGGACGAGGATAATGGTCGATTCATCGTGCAAAAAGACAAGTGGAAGACTTGCTATATAATGCGGAAGCTGGAAGCGTCAGACCGAACACGACGTGCTGTCTTATGCATGCAGCGACCGGCTTAGTCGCTGTCGCAGTGGAGCTGAAGTTGATTTATAAAAGGAATATTTCGATAACGTTATTCGGTGCCGGATTCAACTGGTGTGAAAAGCATTGCTTCCTTGTTAGAATGCTACCTTCCCCTAATAATTCGTCTTATCTTATTAAATTTATCAAATTTTACACTCCGATCTTAGTATTCCTAATTTTGTCAAGAAAAATGCTTAGAGGTGTGATGGAGTTGGTTATCAATAGATGAAACCCATCGTCCAATCTCGTCCATATGCCAATTCGATGCAGCGCTCATCTCCAGCTAATGATCCCCTCTGATCATTAGATGATACCATAGCTAATCCCCCCAAGCTAAACTCGAAGCTACCCAGATTTTGGAACGAGGCTCTTTCATTCCCATGATGGCAATTAACCTAAGAACATTAAAAAGCCTGTGGCAATTACCGACGAGCCTTTTTCGACGGTATGGATGAAGTTCTCCCCGTCATGTATGGTTGTTGATATAGAGCATTGACAGAAAACCTTTCGACGACAGTACCTTTTTGACCTACTAACATCTCAGTTTCCTGTGAATTCATTGCTTTTCCGGTGCTGGTGCCATTGCAGAGACTTATGAGGCGTAACATTAAGCAGCCTCACAGCACAGGAGGCACTGAGAGGTTTAGCACATTGGCACCAAAAAACAAGTACACCAGCCAAACTACTGAAGAAAAGCTTGAGCAAGCATTCGTCTATCCCCAATGAACTTCCAGCTCCTCTGCAAATCTCGATTCATGCTACCAGCAAATTTGGAGGAAAAATAAAGCTCAAGTCGAATGGCATATTCTTGTGTACACTCACCAATTTAAGCTTTTCGGAAGGAATGTTGACCAGGGGAGAGGATTCTTGAGGATCAACGTGAGATGACTGGACGGCCGATCTAGACAGGTTACAACACAGACGATACAGAGCTTAAAAAATCTCAAATATCAATGAAATAGCACTCAGACAAAGCATGATCATTTAAAATATTGACATCCAATTTCTGTAATGAACTGCTTTTGTAAAGAGATTAAAAGAGGGGTGAAATAGCACAACATAAAAGTTCCAGAAAGCTTTAAACCCCCAGCAAACTACAGAGCCAAGCTCAATGTTCAATAACCCCATAAAAGTTGTCAGCTCGACTTTGTAACTACTTTTCGGCTCACTCTTTGCCCTCTTGAATTCTTCCCATGTGAACATGCACTTCTATGGCTCCATAGGAAGGATCGCTAACCTACCAAACACCCGCAGCAATGAGATTTTCATTAGAACCAATCATTCCATTTGTAAGTTCACATTTCGCAGATGATCGCATGTTGCTACAACTATTTCACAAGAAAAATAACCTGAAAGAAAAATAATAACTACAGAAATCACTGCTTCTCCTCTTCATTTGGCCCCTTGTCTTCATCCTTTTTCTGCAGTAGAGAGAACATGGCGGTTTGTCAAAAAGCATATAATCATTCTATAGCCATAGGCTCATAGCACATACGCTATAACATGCACTCCTTGCATAAGCTGAAGCTCTAACATAGGAACCAAAGCGTTGAGGAAAAAATATAGCATTCTCTACAATACTCATGCAGAACATCCATAAGTAATCATGTAGACAATACAAGTCGAACTTAATTGAATTCCAGCCAATTTACACCCTCACTTGCACACAAAACCCAAGAATGAAGCACTGGACCGATGGATCACTATGATGCACTATATCAGATCCACAAAAGCAACAAAAGATCTTACTTCCACCAGGGTTTCTATTACTGTCAAAATCGCACCTGAGATTGGTTTTGCATGGAAGCAAGCAAATCCTTGACAGAAGGATCATTTGGATCCACTCCAGGAAGCTGCAGGAGCAACAAATCATCATCATATATGGAAGCTAGGCAACTGATTCTATTCCATGTTAAAAACCAAGAATTCAAGGTTTGAATGGAAGATGCATCATATGTACCGATGCAATAATGGATGACACAAAGGATTGGTCCGCCAACAACTTGCTCATATCTGTCTGGCCTGATGAATCTTTGTCACTGTCCTGGACCGACAATTGAAGAGCTGCAAGCGCCACACAGTAATGTATTAAACCACCAACCGGCAAGAAGGAAAAACATTGTCTTTAATATGCTTCTGACAATCCTTGTGACAAAATTTAGAGATAGCATGCCAATCCATATTTCTCTCCACAATAGATCCCGCCAGGAAGGAAATCGATTCTAAGGGAATTCACAGAAGGCATAACTAGTGTTGAAAGATGTCAACATGCATTGCAGTTTCTCTCTTTCCCATATGATACCATGAGACAATGTGAGTTTCCAAAAGTATTCCTTCTATACAATAGCACACAAGACGACAGGTGAACACCATTTACCCACCTGTCAAAGGTGGACACAAGACTTAAGACTTAATCACAAGATCTAACCTAGAGCCAAATCCGGATCATCTGTAGCTGCCTCTGACATGTCAGTGTCTCGCAGATCATGGCCAGAGGTGGTATCATCCATCGACATAGCAAGGGCCTGCTGTAGCAAAGCATTTTCGTCATCCTGCCATGTAAACAGATATTAGTCCAAGTCCAACCAGTACAAGTGCAGAGCCAGGGCCAACAAACAAATAATCTTACAAGTAAAATTCAATATTTCCCCTGAAAGAAAAGTAGCAGCTGGCAAAATAACGTTATGTGCAATCCCAGATTACAAAAAGAGGACAAAAGTATGAAAACAAGTATTTTGCAAATTGCATCCCTCACATAATTATGATACTTTTCAGTGAATTGCAACCCTTTAAAAAAGTTAAGGTAAAACAGGCCAATCATGACCATAGAGGATGGGGTTAATTAGTTTCACCATCACACAGTAAACATTGGTGACTTTGTGAGAATCCAAAAATAGCAAGCCCAAATTGGGCATCAAAACAAAATGCAGCAAATTTTTCGCAATTATGCATTTAAAGCATTAAATCCTTCGGTCTGCTTCATTTGATTAACAACACAGAAGAACTAGATAATCTAAGAACCTCGGGGAATAACACCATATAATCAATATTTCCCTCAGCACCTCAAAATCTGCTTCAACCTTAAAAAACCAATGAACCCCGTGCTATAATGTCGACAAGAGATAATAAATTTCGATGAGTCAATAATAACAAAGCAAAAGCCCCATAATGTATGCAGACAGTTGTGATATTCTTAAAACTCACATAAAGTCAAGGATGTAAACCAGATGGGAAAATAAAAGCACCCTTGCTTATGAAATCATCATCTAGATATCAATCACCTACAGAGACTCTTTCTCCTGTCAGATAATTGCATAAATTCTAAACAAGAATATACTTATTATCTGGCATATGAGATAAAAAATCAGGGGATCTCTGTCTCTCTCTCTCTCTCTCTCTCTCTCTCTCTCTCACGAAAACTGGACATTTTCTTCAAAATTGATAGCTTGGGATCTCTCTCTCTCTCTCTCTCTCTCTCTCTCTCTCTCTCTCTCTCTCTCCATTTTCTCCCTCCCTCTCTCTCCCTCTCCCTCTCCCTCTCCCTCTCCCTCTCTCTCTCTCTGTGTCACAAAAACTGGACATTTTCTTCAAAATTGATAGCTTGGGATCTTCCTAGGCTCTTAATTTAATTGACTGAGAAATGGGCTTGATAACAGCAGGCAGCTTGAAAGGCTTAACAACGATACTGACCATTAAATCATCTTTTTTGTTATCCACTTCAGAAGCTGAACCACTGGCACCTTCAGTCATGGTTGCATCTTGTGATGATGGCTGTTGTTCTCCTCCTTTATCCTGCTTAGCAGCTTCCTCAGCAGCCTTTTTAGCTGCTGCTTCTTGCCTTGCTCTTTCCTCTTCCATGGAAACTCTAAGAGCAAGGGCCAACTCAGGATCCAGACTGGGATCAACACCAAGATCAAAACCAGCGACAGCACCAGCAGCAGCTGCTGCAGCCGATGCCGCAAAACCACTTCCACCTTCCCCATCCCCGGTAAAGATAGGAGTGCTACAACACAATCAAATACTTTAGGAAAATCACAACATGTTCTAGCGTTGACAACGAAATTTGTAGGATGAAATCAAAATGGCCTACCTTATCAGAACATCAGAAAGAGCATTTGGACCAGAAGGAACATGAACAATGTGACTGGTGTCATTATTATTCACAGCAGCAAGCAGAGCCTCCAATTTCTCAGGTTTCCCTTCATCTTCTTCCCCAAAATCGACAATATCAAGTGCTACACTGTTCTTCTTTAACTTCCTTCCAATCATCTCCAGTGACTTCTTGTCATGTTTGATGGGACTGAAAACACCCAATATCAATATCCAATTGAAGAAGCAAAGCATGACATTGAGGAATGGAGAACAGGAAGGGAAAAAAAAACAAAGCTCCCAGCACCTTCCAGCAAAGACTATAATTCGTTGTTGCTGCTTTTTATTTTGGCGATGCTTTAGTGCCAATTGAGCCACCTGGATTCCCGCAGCCAGATTCATCTCACCGCCAATTTCCAGGCCTAAATACTCCACATAAATGAGACATAAAAATGTCTTTAACATAATTTTCATGCTATTCCAACAAAATTTCTCAGGGGGATGACCTAACCTCACCCCCCTCCAAAAAAAAAAAAAAAAAAAAAAAACAACGGCCACAACAATCTATCAAAAGCCAATTTCCCAAAATATCAGGATTAAAAAGAAACCATAGAACAACTCTCCAAACCCTTTGATTAAATAAAATAATCTACTGACAATGACAAATTCGTTGGGAATACAATTGCTCAACTCTACCTGTGCAAACAGACACCCTTCATGCAAAGCCATAGCAAATACACAAACATAGTTGTAAAAGCAGACAAATTATTGGAAGATCAGAGGCATTTCAGCAGATGACCCTCCTCTACCACAGACCCAAAATAAACCCAACACCGAAAAAATGCAAAAGGAGACGCACCGTGCATACAAGCCAATATCTTGCCAAGGTCACTAGTCGGAGTAACCAACACTCGAACTCCTTTCCCCGCCATAGTTAGGACTCCAACAGTGTTCTCCGGATTCGACTGCACACAACACCAGGACAACATCTCAAAAACTTTCTCCCCTTCATAGCCACACCTAGTAAACTAAAAATGAACCGACCGTGGATCTCTCGAAGGACTGATCAAACCACAGACAAAACACAAACCCTACAGCGCACATCCCCCCCGTACAAAACCACGAGTAAGTCGCTCAAAAAGGATTCGCGTGTTCCCCAATCAAACTCCCCATCCCCCCGCCCCTAACCTAGCGAAACACGACGCCCCGAACGAGAAGGCCGCATCACCGCACCTGCGTCTTGGCGCCGCAGATGAGGTTGACGGCGTCCGCCTGAGCTTGGAACCTGTTGGGGGAGTAGTCGCCATTGCGCATCCACTCCGAGTTGTCGATACATATCATCGTCGCCTGCCCGTCCAAAAACAAAAACAAAATCTGATCAGCCACGTAAAATGCAGCCACATCGAAACCCTAATCCGCGACGCGAACACGAGGGCACATCGGGATCGCGGGCATCGGGGAATTCGCGGAGAGGAGAGGAGGATCGCGGAGAGCTCACCTCGAGCACCATGATTGACGGATTTTCTGAGCTCCGAAAGTGAAGATCGGAATTTGCAGACGGCACGAAAGGAGGTGAAATTTGAGGGAGCTTGGGACGGGCCTTGCTTGGTTAAGAGGGTAGAGGGAGCTGCGATCCTGCACGGTCGCGATCACGTGCAGTCCAATCGGAAGTTGCCAAATCTTGGGTGCTCCTCCGCGTGCCGTCCATTTTGATTATTTCTTACACCATTCGGATTTTAGTTTGCCACGTTTGAGAATTTTTCAATCACATTTAGGGTCCGTTTATCTTTTTGGTGCGGAAAATACAAATACTTTTGAATAAATAGTTTTTTCGCAAATATCGTTTAATAAAATTTGTATTGAAAAATAACTTTTGCCAAAATATTATTTGGTAAAATTTGCATTTATAATTGATTTTTATTAAATTAAAAAAGCAAAAATACATTTATATTTTTTTTGCCCTCCATCCCTGAACTTCAACGTTTTTCGTTGCCACCCCCGAAATTTTTCAAAGTTTTGCGCCTTTTACCTGATTTTGATAATTTCTTACACCGTTCGATGCATTGTACCTCGGTTGGTTTTTTAATCACATTTTGTTTCGAAAGGAATTTTTAAATTCACTGAAATTTGAAGGTGAAAATGGTTTCCATGCCATTTTTCTATAAGTTTTAGATCGTCATAAGATTTCTTTGAAATGGAATATGATGACAATGTTCTTTCACAGCCATTTTTCCCATTTTTGGCAAAATTCATGTTTAAAGAGACTCAATTCTCACATATTATAACTCTTTTTTAGAAGATAATATGGAAATGAAAAGGGTCATTTTATTCAATTTCATCCCGATAAAAGACAAAGCCTCATGCATTATATTTGATCAAGTAAACGAGTTTCCGCATTAGCTAACGAATGCTGCGAATATGGCTCGATTTCACCTCGAGCAAAAAACCATCTAGAGCTGTTCGAATAATGCGGCTATAAATTATATACATGGTACGATCCTCTCGGCATCTAGTGCTGTAGCGATCTGGCATGAAAGGGACGCTCGCAGCACGTGTCCGAACATCATGAGCATAAATGGAGTACACGGTCGAAATAAAAATGTCCTCCAGAGTTCCCTCATGGCAATCTCTGCTCCTCTGGGGATTCGATGTTGGCAATGACTCTCAGATCGTTAGGATGGTGGAAGGGCCATGTGACCCGTCTTCTGTGTCGTTGTATGCATCGAAATCACAGTCCTCATCACTGCTGCAGATGTCAAAAATAGGACCCGAACAAACTCGGCCCAGGGCATCGTCATTTTGTAGGGCCGGTTTGGAACTCGGTCCCTCAGACTCATTGTGACGTGAAAACGATGTATCTCCTGCATCCAGAGAGCTTCCTTCGATGCCGATCTGGTGGTGGCCTAGACCATCAATCTGTCCATGTCGTCTGCCAAGGAATCCAGGGATGTGACCGACGCCACACTAAGGAGCGGAGTCGATGAGCTGTGCTTGGCCTTGGCCCTCCTCTGCCATCCGTGCAGTGATGCCCTCACGCCTTCGGAGATCACCGATTTTTTGAATTTGGAACCCATCTGCACCATATGACCTCGAGTTTGAGAGGTGTCAAGTGAATAGACTCAGACTGATCACAGTTCAGAGAGAGAGAGAGAGAGAGAGAGAGAGAGAGAAAACCTGTGTAACAATGACATATAGAGGGAAAGTAATGAAGCTACACCAGAACTGAGAGACAACCCTGCATAAATTTACAAAATGTTTGTATGAGCTAATATCTCAGGATTAATCACAAGAGGAAGTAGGAGGAGAGCGAAGGAAGACCCACCCAAACGTTAATCGGGTCACCAGCAAGCTGCGATTATTCATGAAACAAGTAGTGTCCCTTATCTCCCACTGCAAATAAAGATTATGTCATTTTGGATGATCGATCAAATCAGCAGAATAGGAACCTTACAAGAACATGATGTGCATTTTGTTCTGGTGCAGAAATGAAAAACTTGTTGGATTCAAGTCTCAAGATGACAAGGCCATGTCTATTTGATTTCCCCAACCACATGTCTTAGTGACAAATACTAGATATATTTCAGGCGAGGAGACAGCACACTTAGAAACTGTGCAGATGCACTTCTAGGGATGATAGCAGCAATCCAACAATGATCCGTTATAATAATTGATCTAAACAAGGCATTGTGGAGGTAAGTAGTATTGATGATGAAGATGCTCTATCTCACAGTACAGACAAAATAGATTAAGGCTAGTTCAGATTTCTCAACTAAAATTATTCGTCAGCAGATTACTATGCCATTGGGAAAGTCATCCAAGTAGACGAAAATAATTCACTGGTGGCACATCAAGAGGTAAGTCAAACTTTGCTTCATGCCGTCGTACTTTCCTGGTTTAGATTCTCATGTCAGAACGGGAAAGTTCACCTCAGATGCAATGCAACAAAGACATGTTCAGGAACTGACTATGGCCAGGGTCAGTTTCTTACCAGGGACCAGATAAAAGTTGTCATCTCAAACGCATTCTGCAATATAAAGAAGGGTTCTTGAATGGATAAGCAATTAGGTGTATAAAACAACTGCAACAATCGATAGCTGGTTTCCCCGATTGCTCACCTGAAAAGATATGAACTGTATCAGCCACAAAAGAAGCCGTGGCCTCCCAAACCAGAAGAGCTCATCCCTCAGTTTAAATTGACGATTTTCTGTCGGAGGACATGAATCCATAATTTCAACAGCCAACTTCACGACAACATGGTGAAGCTTGGTACCCATCAGCAGGATCAACTTTTGAGAGAGACAGAGAGGAAAGTAAAGTCAGTCAGTGATATCTGAATTCTAAAAGGGGAAAAAAAAAGAACATATAGAGCAATAACACGACAGATTACAACTTACAATTGATGGAAGGAAGGAAATCCAAAAATAGATGTTGCTTCCTGATGGAAAAAATAGAGAAAAAAAAAAAAAAACATAAGAGTTGTCCCTTAAGATAAACCCACAACCAAATGATGCATTTAAGGATCAGAATCAAATGATTGGTGCAAAATCTTAACTCATCAGTAGCACTCACGTTTCTCCTTTGAAAGTTTAGTTTTATGTCTTCCTCCCAAGACTCCATCACTAACTCAGCACTCCAGTAAAATGAACAAGTGAACATCTCGCAAATCTTTCTAATAATGTTATATGGATCATATCTCGGTATGAAGAGACATAAATGCATTTCAGTGGACATTCATATCCTCCGATTTGATGCAGACATGACACTGCCCTAATAATGTCTTAGAAAAGAAACGTACTAGCTGAGGCCATAAAAATGAAAATACAACAGATGGGATAACATATGTTGAATTACCGAAACAAAATGTAGCTTCTAATATTACGCTCCAGATCTAAAGAGAATTACCATGGAAGTCCAGGAATATGCAGAAAATGGCATATATCCAGAGCGGCACACTGCAAAAGGAGCAAAACAAATGGCTGTATGAATAGCTGGAAAAGACTCCGAAAAAGTCAAGAGTTGTGAGCCCAAACTTCACATTTTGAAAGACTCCAGTTTTTATTAATCATATTTAGTTCGTTTACAACATTAGAAGCAGTCATAATTCTTGGACATACAGATTCCTGTGCACCCACATTAACTTTAGTGAGTCTCTACTCTCTAGTGTTTTAGTGTATTATGTAGTGAATGAGATATTTGGGATACATTTCAGTTGTTTCATTCAATGGTAAACCTAAAACAAATTACAAAAATATCATCTGACTTTGGAATAAAGAAACCATTTAGCCCAGATTCCAGGGTGAGAAGCCATAATTTTCTAGTAAATTCATCATAGCAGCTTCCTTGTCAAGACCGATGAGATGCTTCATCCGGTCAAATATTGTAGATAAGTACGCTCCACACATCTTACACTTGGAAAGCTATATCTTCAAGCATGTGCACTGGACACGGACAACACATTGGCTCAACATGGTTTTAAGGTACAGTTCCAATCTAAAATTGCCCCAACTAAGTCTGTCTGAAGAGAACGCAGCTTCCGTTCCTGTTATAACCTCTAATATCTTACGAATAGACTTGGTAGGAGTAAATGCTTCAATTCAAAATTCAAGGCAGGGTAAGGAGATATTACCTAATCCCAACAATATCGCGAAATTCTTCCTCCATGCTGCGGAGCATATAATTATGGAAGTCATATGATAGAGGGAGTTCATGAGTCTGCAACTCACAACACAAAAAAATGGAAGAGCATTCATGAATATATCACGATGGAACACATCAAGCTCTATTACTCCATTATCAAAGGCATTCTCCTTTAATAAGATTTTAGGCATCACCTATAAGTGGTTAGAAACTGCGACTTCTTAATTCAGACTACTACATTTTCAAAAGCAGTCTCAATCTTTGCCACCCAAACACAAATTTATTCCACCATTTATATAATTAAATGTTACTTAACTGGAGATTCTGTAACTTTTCTCCCTATCAATCCGTATACATGACACACCTAGTTATAAAGCAAATGAAGTAAAAGAGATGCAGGTGATAATTTCATGTCCATTTAAAGATAAATTAGAATGTAGAGATCCTTCAAGAGAAATCACCGTGATAAAGCCCAAGCGCAGTGCCAGGTAGTCAGGCCGGTTTATCGAACTCCAGAATTGACGACTAAAGCAAAGCTGACCACAGTAGGATTCCACATCAGAGTTCGTTAAAGTATAATCTTTTAGAACTCTCGAATAAGATTACAAATATGTGGGATCATTACCAATCCCTTCAGAAGCATAAGCTGGTATATAAAGCCATAATTCTTAAATCTACATTAGAAAGCAAGAGAAGTTTATTTAGGATGCAGCTAAAGTAACTTCAAAGATACGAGTTTACTAGAATTTCTAGCAAGTAAAAAGTGTCAATCAAGCTCTCCAGAAGTACGAGAAGTACAAGGGACGTATCTACTATCTAATATGCAAAACAACATTGAGCCAAGTCACATGACTATAAGTAGAAATACAAGGATTAGAATAATGTGACAATACCAGCCAAACCAGAAGCTTGTGTTGGCTCCATGGATGTGATGTGTGGTGACTAATGAAAGTAGATAGCCGCATCAGTCTGATATCTTTGGAAGCTTCTCCTGGTAAATTTAGATGAGTTCCAAACAAAATTCAGGAAATGTAACAAGGTGAAACTATGACAAAATGCAATGGGCTAAACAGTTAACTACACCAAATAAAGATAAGTAAAACCACAAGATAAAATTACTTCATCTAAGCTGTCCAGAATCATCTGAACAACTAAAATACTTGATTTAAAAGGTTCTCACAAATACAAAAGGAATTGCCTACAACTCCATCAGTCTGCTTAAGTAATGGCAACATAAAAAATATATACATGGACCTCGTAATCCCTGGGTGGACATCGTCTTTGCTTGGTTTTCCCATACTTTCCAGCTATATATCTACATTACAACACAAGGCAAGCACATTGAGTTCATTGGAAAATATGAAACTGTGTTGGTGATCTAGCATGATATACAACCTTAATCATAGCAAGCACAATTGCTGCAAAGCTGTAAGAAACATGGATGATTGCCAGGACAAACAAGAAACGGTGAAGCTGCTCAAGACTTTCATATGAAGCAAAAGATTCATGACCCTGAAAAATAGTTAAAAGTAGGTTAAAAAAGTCTTGAATAATGTATTGTATTCAGTCTGGAGTCCTTTCCAATGAGCATCAACAGTATTTGTCAAAGAAGTTATATAGATCATTGCAGAAAAATCTACTCATAAGCCATTCAAGAAGCATAGAATGATTTAGAATATCTAAAAAATTGTCAGAATAAGAGCATATTGCCTGGGAAATGACAACGACAGCTAAACATTCTGCATATCTCACAGCCAGCCAAATATAATACCAGAAGCAAAACTGTCCAAACTAATAGGAAGTGATGCTTAGGAGATGACTTTCTTTAAAAGTCCATCCATTAGTGACTAGAAAGGCAACTTCAAGACCAATAGACCTTACCTTGAATAACTCAGTCTATCTGAGAAACATAAACATTATATAATGGCTTGCTCCTAACACTACATGTGGCAGTACGTAAATTACAATTCATTTCAACGTGATGAGTGCATGAAGAAACATGACGGCAGCTAAGCATCTCAAACACCCTAACTTAACCCCCTAACACAACTAACATTGGCAATTGGAGTTGAACAAGTAGTCCTTACCTCAGGACAGAAATCATTCTTCCCAGCTATCACCTGCTCCTTCGAATTGTTCGGGTAAACTGAATCCGGAAAGAGAACGTGGTCCCTGGTTCTAAAGTCACCTCTCGCACAAGGATAAAACCGGCTGCTTAAGGCCGAGGATTTGATGCAGATCTTTGTCACAAGTCCTATCCAATGACCCATCAGCAGCGACAGGAGCCCAAAAAGCATAAGCTCTGCTCGCAGATGATGGCGACATCAATTAAACTCAGAAATTCACAGCTTCCGGGTGAAAAACAAAGAGAACTTAATTCTCCGAATGTCACAATTTCTTACCTCCTTTAATCTCCTCCAAAGCAGCGAGGAGAGATTTCCTCTTAGTCTTGTCTAACCACTACAATGAGACACGACGCAAACGTCGACCATTAATTCTCAAGAGTCTTTCCATCCCTTTCCCTCTTTCTTTTGCTTCATAAAGCAAAAATATCATTCTAATTTTCAACCAAGCAAGGGGACAAACCTCGCAGCATGCTCACATTACATCAATAATAAACAAACTGCAAAATCATCTCTTTTTTGTGTGTGCGCGTGCACGCGTGCAAGGATCTCCTTTCAGTATTAAAAACGATCCCGTGACAACTGACAACGCATTATCATTCTCCTTCCTTTTCCTCCTTCCAACCTTTCTCGAACAGTTGAAGGATGCAAAAGATAAGCAGAGAAAGCCCAGAAAAGAAAGAAAAGTCCAGACCTTTCCGACCCTCTGCAAAGAGCCTTGAAAGAAGAAACCCAGAGCAACCAAGACACTGACCACGGTCGCCACCAAATACGTCGGCGTCTCAGCCAGCGATCTCCCTTCTTCTTCCATTCTAACGCCAACCCAGGAACTCCCTTCTTCCCTTTTCTCTTAAATCTCCAAACCCACTGACACAAAGAAAGAGACACCCACTCTCCTTGACTCAGCCCGCAGGAAGGTCTCAACTCCTGCGAGGGGTCGCGTTAATGGCGGGTCGTTTGGTGGGAGAAATGAAGTGAGACCGTACGGGGGGAAAGAAAAAACACATTTAAGAAGACGTGCATGGGGTGTTAGGGACGGAGTGGGCAAAGGTGGGTCCCCACGCGTTAGTGAAGATCTCCACTCCACCACATGCAACCGCCAGTTCAATTCGGGTTTGCCGTTCGGAAAGCGACTCTGCTTTTCTTGTCTTTCTCTTTCAACTTTTTGTCTTCGTGCCGCCCTTGTGTTTTGGGTGTGTGACCGACCCTCCCTCGCTCCCACCCTCCCTCTCCCTGTAACAGTATAAGCTATAAAAATTTTGGCTTTGGTCTTGTCTCTCTCTCTCCCTGTGTGAGTGCAACAGTATAAGCTATAAAGTAGTTGGCTCCGGCCTTCTCTCTCTCTGTAACAGTATAAGCTATAAAGTTTTTGGCTTTGGTCTTGTCTCTCTCTCTCTCTGAGTGCAACAGTATAAAGCTATAAAGTTGCTGGCTTTGGCCTTCTCTCTCTCTCTCTCTCTGTATCAGTAAGCATTAAGTTATGAAGTCTTTGGCTTTCGGCCTTGTTTTTCTAACTGGGGCGGGGGAATTTCACGTCTTTTGATGATTCTCTCCCCGGAAGAATATGGAGGAAAGAGACAAAATGTATGATCAGGATTAAGACTATATAAAAAGTTGGCGAAAGAGCAGTAAAGATCAGTGCTCGCCATATGTGAGCATGTGGTTTCATTTTCCAGGCCGCTTTCATTCGAGACGAGATCATGCCAGAAATCACGCGTTCATCGTTAGGGTTGACAATTCATTCACGCCATAATGTCGATAATTCTAGTGGTCTTTCCAATTAAGAGGTGCATTCATAATTCATTTGAGTGAAGGTGATTTTCGGGAACTAGCTTATTGGACTTTCTTGTGATTAATTTGCTGAAAAAATTATCCATGGATAGAAAATTATTTACCGCAAGGAAAAAAATCCACACTGAAAGTGAAAAGAAAAATCCATAATTTGAAAAGGGAAAATTATTTCATGGAAAAGAAAAGCATTTTCCTTAAAAAAAAAAACCTTTATTGCGAACTTTCCCTGTGTTGAACACATCCCGAAAATGAGTTAGAAAGAATGTGTGAATTCGTGTACTTGTGAATGTGTGTAATGGGTTACTGTTAGTATTCTAAACTGAATTCAATTGTGTAAATTTAGTCTTAAATATTTAAATTTGATCAATTTAGTCATAAATTTTTTAACAATTTGTCATTATAGTCATATAAACAATTTTGGCCGAAAATCGATAACATGAACATCAATCACTCTATTTGGGACCACCATTCTTGATGTCGACAATTGTTACAATTCTTTTAAGAAATTGAAATTTTTTAGATTTCTTTCTTTCTTTTTTCTTTTTTTCTTTATTGTGGCCAACAAGGGCTTCGCAACCCGGCTGCTCGCAAGGGTAGCAACACCTCATTGATCACCGCCTGTGGCTAATCCCTCACCATCGACGATAAGGAAAAGAAAAAAAAAAGAAAAAAGAGAATAATTTCAAAAAATTGTTCAACCGACACTGACTAAACTATTACTAATGCGTTTGGTTCAACATTCCAAAAGGCTTTCGCCCTTCAAAACCTCTTGGAGAAATGTATTTTAAATGAGCTTTCATTTGAAAATTAGCATTAAGAAAGCTGAAAGCTCAATGCTTGTAATGATTAACTTTGGACTTTCAACATTTGATCAAATGTTGAACTCATTTTTCTTTCCAAAACTACTCTCACCAATTTTCAAATTTCAGATTTAGTCCCTCATTATTTTTCTTTATTACAAAAGGGCCAGAACCCTTCACTAGTTCGACAAAAGGCCACGGCCACCAACAAGCCAAATTTGGCGTCATTGGTCGTTGGTTGAGGTTGCTCGACCTTGGGCAACCCTCAATGAGGGATGCACACCCCAAGCGACTGCCACTTGGGTTGCCCAAGTTCACGCAACCCTCGTTAGAGGTCATATGACATTTGATGACCTTGATCGACAATCGCGATGCCAGATCTGGCTCACCGCCGGCTATAGCCTTTCGCTATTTTTGCAAAAGGTTTGGTCTTTTTTTCTTTTTTAATTATGTATATATGATTTTTTTTTCAATTTTAAACAAATAAAAATTAAAAAATTAATAATAATCACCACAAGAGTCTTCAAATGTGATTTCTATCAAACAACATCTCAAAATTACTTCTCAAATCTACCCAAAGCCTTTTAGAGTAAATTGCTTTGCATTTGCCCAATGGGTTTTTAAAATGCTGAATCAAATGCACTATCAGTGTTCTTCAGTCAAAATTGGCTAAAAGGACTATATTGACAAATCGCTTAAAAAAATTAAGAGTAAATTGGCACAAGTATAATAAGGGTGCGTTTGGTTGGATTTTTGGGAAAAGCCCTTGGGAAAGTACAAAAGATCTTAGGGTTTGTTCGTTTCGCGGAAAATTGACCATTTGCGAAAAATATTTTTGCAAAAGTCATTTTCCAAGAAAATGACAATATTTTCTGGTGTTCGGCTAAAACCTGAAAATGTTTTGGAAAATATTTTCTAGTGTTCAGTAAGAAGAATATTTTCTGCTCACCAAATTAGCGAGCACAAGCATCAAGCTCAAGGCTCAAGCTAGATTGACGAGCGCGAGTTTGAAATCGATGAGCTTGAGGTTAACCTGGTTTGACGACTAGCCAAGAAAGAAGAATATGGAAAACAAAAAAAAAAGAAAGAAAAAGAAATTAAAAATAATTCGAATTAAAAAATAAATAATAAAATTAAAAAATAATTCGTATAAAAAAAGAAAATAAGAAGAAGAAAGGGGAGGAGGAAGTGAGGATTTGTAGAGGTGTGGGATAAGAGAGATCAAGTGAGGAAAATGTTTTCCACTTTAGAAGACTTTTTTCCTTTGATAGAAAACATTTTCCGCAAGGAATTCATTTTCCGGAAAACAAACGCCGGAAAATCCGGAAAACGTTTTCTCATAAATTATTTCCACGAAACGAACGAAGCCTTAAGTTAAAGGAATTTTCCAAAATGCAAATTTTGTTTGTTAAATTGTAATGTCAAAATCCATTATGAAGCATTTTTAAGAAAAATAATGTTTGCGAAGATTATATTTACAAAAGGCTTTTGTGATTAAAAAATATTGCCAAAAAAAATTAAAAAAGTTAGCCGACAAGAGCAAGAGGTCAACCGACAATCGACATCCATCGTCAGTGGCCAACAAATGAGGTTGCAAGACTTAGGCGCCCCCAAAGACAACCAACGAGGGCCGCCTGGGGTTGGGCGACCCCGGAGACCACTGGGCGAGGGCCACTTGGGGTCGAGTGACCCCCGAAGACCCCCGACGAGGATGCCAATAGGTGGTTGTGATCTCCATGGGACCTTGCCACGACCCACATCTAGGTTGCCCTTGGCCAGGTCGCGTGACCTCCGACGATCTAGATCTAGGTTGTCAGGTGGGTCGCACAACTAGCAACCTAGCAACCCAAATCTAGGATGCACCCAGGGAGGTCGTGCAACCTTTGGCAATCCAGATCTAAGTCATCGGAGGTGAGTCACACAACTGACAACCCAACGACCTAGATCTGGGATTCACCCAATAAGGTCGCACGACCTCCAACGACCCAATGTGACCTCAAACTGGGTTCGCCAGAGGTCGCATGACCTTTCCGCAACCCAAATCTTAATCGCTTGAGGTGGGTTGCATGATTAGCGACCCGGCGACCCAAATCTTGGATGGACTTGGCAAGGTCATGCGACCTCCGGCAACCTAGATATAGGTCACAATGAGGTCACGCTAGGTCATCGAGGGTCACTCGCCATTAGTTAACAACTACTTGCAACCATGCCAATCCAATTCAACGGAGAAGAAGAAGGAGAATATGAACAATAGCTCAACATGCCCACAAGACAAAAGCTCAGGCACCCCCTTACCTGCCTGGAGTTTTTAGTTTTTGGAAGGCTTGCATTTGAGAAATGGGATTCAAAAAAAAAAAAAAAAAAAAAAAAATACCAAACACACTCTATTTGCCCTAAAGGACTTTGCATGCCCAAGGGGCTTTGGGAAAGTCTTTTTCAAACACACCCTAAGTTTATAATTTTTTTGATAATTTTTCCTTTGGTAGTCATAATGATAGGGATAAAATAAAACTAGAAGGCACTTGAAAAGGAAGGAACATTAAGACCACGAGATGTTTGGACATTCGATCAAGTAAAAGGCACGCGATGCAAATAAATCATTTGAATTGGAGAAGCATTTGAACCGGTGAGGATTTTAGCTTAGTGATAGACCTAATTACCGAACAGTCTAATCAGCTTATTAATATCTCAAATAGACCTACATATTAAATTATTAATTATTTTTTCTTGAACCTTGTCGGCACAAGCCTAGTATGGAAAAATGGTCGTCGCTTGAGTTTGATCCAACCTAAGCATTATGGTTCTAGCGTCGCATCATGCGCCAGTTTGGACAATGTTTCCTAGTCCACTATTCAACCTGGCTAGATTCGACTAAGGGCAAGTCCGATTCTATTTATTTATTCCCCCGAAAAGAAAATATAAAAATTTATTTAGTAACTTTTTTATTCCTGAAAATAAATTTAGAACAAAACCAAAAAATAAAAAAAAAAATATATATATATTATATTATATATTTATTCCTGAGAACATCTCAAGAATCAAGCTCAAACTATTTTGTTTTTTTCTTTTCTTTTCTTCTTCTTTTTCCTTTAACAAATTGTCAGCCTTGGCCATAGCTAATGACCGGCCAAACAAGGGCCAATGAGGCTCAGTCTTTCCAAGAGCCAATGACCAACTAAAGGAAAAAGATAAATTATAAATAATTAAATAATTAAAAATAAAAGAAATTCTAAGTTGAAAAAAAAATGAAAGTCATATCAAACGCATTTATATTCTCTATTTTGGGAATATTAATTTTGAACAATTATTAAACACATTCAAATACTTAAACTCATCTAGAAATAAAATCAGAAAAATTACTTCTTAGTAAAAAAATTTCTCGGGAATGAAATTGTTCTCGGGAATAACATAAATACCAAACAGACCCTCAGCATTCTTTCCTCCTATGCACAATCCTCCCATTGATGGGGTAATAATCGAGAGACCGGTATCATTTTCGCCCTTTCTTCCTTTAGTTTTTTAAAATGGTCATACCCCTAAGGAATCACACGAACAGAGTCCACTATAGATAAATAAGATCTGGCTATATCTCTTAGTAGCAGACGAACTGAAGCCAGAAATGGAAAACGTGGCTACAAGCTTGATCACACGAATACAAACAGTACTGTACAATGCACCAAATCTGACATTAGCACTTGCTTAATTAACTAATTAAATAGCCACTTCAAGTTTCTCTTCCTCGGTGACTCCCTCAGCCTTCGGGTCAAGGTGAAGTTTCATCTCCTCCTCGAGTGGCTTCTTCACAGGCAATCCCTTGCCAGCCCAAGCCAGATGACCTCCTCCCATGTTCCACACATGCTTGTATCCCTGCCCACAATTCACTCAATTGTCGGCCCGAGTTTTCTCCGATTTAAAGTATAATCTCATTCATCGCACGACATGGAAGAGATTAGCGAGAGAAGAGTTTGCGCTTGGATGAGGAAGACAGTCATGTTTCCCAAGACACCTAACAGTTCCTCGTGTCGGTGACATCATGTGCCCCGAGCAATTCCGGAATCGGATCTTTTGGAGAAATCGAAAGGGAACGAGCTGGAGGAAACTTACGGCTTTAAGCATGTCGGTGCCGGCAGACAGCGATCGGGCTCCGCTCCGGCATCCCTGTCAGGCCGATCGAACCCCCACCCATCACTTGACAAGTTCCATTTTCAGGGTATATGCAGAACTTCTCGAAAGACCCAACAAAAATGGAGAACAGAAAAAGGAAACATTACCACCACAATGCGATCTTCCAATCCAAAGGCCGATGAAACTTGATCCATGAACTGAGGATTATTCACTCTACCTAAAAAAACCCCACCAAGAAGATGAAGAAGAAGAAGAACAGCACGTTGACTCCACTAAAGATTCTCAAGAGAGTTTCAGCATCAGTCGATAACCAGAAAGAAGATGACAATTTCTCATGATCCATCACCTTCCGGGGTAACGAAGAGGTAGGGAATGTTCAAGACGTCCTCCGCCTCGGGGTGACCCTCCTTGAACTCTTCTTCGGTCCTGAGAAATCGACACCCAGACGATGAATTTGTTCTGATTAAACTTTGTCCGTGGAAAAGAAGAAGCGCAGAAGCAAGAAGAAATTTCCGACTAATTCTCGAGCAGCACGGTTCTCATCTCACCTCACGTCTAGGAAACGGTGGCCGGAGCTGACCAGATCCCTGGCCGCGAGAACGTCAATGGTGACCACTTCCGGCCCAGAGCTGCGAGGCAAGGACGATGAGAAACCGGGGACAAAATTAGGAAAAGAAACCGAATGAAGGAGGACCAGCTCCGGCGAAGTTGGTCGGACAATTTTTTCGGAATTCCACAGAGCTTCTCGAACAAAAACTGATGAAGAAATATCGAACCCCCGCCTCGTACCTCTCGAGAGAAGCCATGAACGCGACCGAGAAGCTCCCGAGAGCTCTTCTACTCCCCGGGGCAGAGTCTCTGGATCCGGGTCGCCGCCGGCGGGCTTGGGGTTCGGCAGCGGAGAGAGACGGTCGCCGCGCCGGAGCTCGCGAGCAAGATCACAGACGCTCTCGCTGCTCTGCTAGTGCGAGAGAGAGAGAGAGAGAGATAAGGCTCAGGCTTTGAAGAGGGAGTGGGGTTTCCGGGGGACGAGGAGCCAATTACATCGCACCACGTGGACCCGGAGCAGAGGACCTTTCTCCCCGATGACGTCCCAACTAAACCTGGACACAGTTTCTGGTCGGGACTCGGGTTGTCCGGACCGGACCGAAGTGGGGGAGTCGCCGTGGATTCCACGGCCAATTCGTGGGCCCCGCGGTCGTAATCGCCACGTCGGGCCACGTAAACTTCCTTCCGCTAATTCGCTCCTTACCGTAGACTTGGCTTTCCCCCCGATCTACTCCATCTTTTTTTAATGGGAAAATTACACAAATAGTCCCTATATTTTCACTCAATGTCCAATTTCGTCCCTGAACTTTCGATTGGCTCAATTTGGTCCCTGAACTATTGATAAAATGTCCGATCTAGTCCCTGAACTTTCGATCGGCTCAAGTTGGTCCCTGAACTATGATGAAATGTCCGATCTAGTCCTGAACTTTCGATCGGCCGAGTTGGTCCCTGAACTATGATGAAATGTCCGATCTAGTCCTTCGTTACTATATTTCTTCTTTTTTTTCCTTTTTTTCCTTTTTTTCCTTTTTTTTTCCTTTTTTTCCTCTTTTTTTTTCCCTTTTGTTCCTTTTTTTCCTTTTTTTTTTTTTCGCTTTCCCTCCGCCGGAGCCGGCGGAGGGCCGGCGTCCGGCGAGGGAGCCCCTCGCCAGATCGGCGAAGGCCCCTCGCAAGCGGGCGAGTCCCTCGCCGATCTTGCGAGGGAGCCCCTCGCCCGACGCCGGCGAGGGGCTCTCCCTCGCAGATCTGGCGAGGGGCCGTCCTCGCCGGCGTCTGCGAGGGAGAGCCCCTCGCCGGCGTCGGGCGAGGGGCTCCCTCGCAGATCTGGCGAGCGAGCCCCTCGCCCGACGCCGGGCTGCGAGGGAGCCCCTCGTCGGCGTCGGGCGAGGAGCACCCCTCGCCGGTGTCGGGCGAGGGGCTCCCTCGCAGATCTGGCGAGGGAGCCCCTTGCCCGACGCCGGCGAGGGGCTCCCTCGCCAGATCTGCGAGGGCGGCCCTCGCCGGCGTCGAGCGAGAGGCTCCCTCGCCCGACGCCGGGGTGCTCCTCGCCCGACGCCGACGAGGGGCTCCCTCGCAGCCCGGCGTCGGGCGAGGGAGCCCCTCGCCCGACGCCGGCGAGGGGCTCCCTCGCCAGATCTGCGAGGGAGCCCCTCGCTCGACGCCGGCGAGGGCCGCCCTCGCCTGCGTCCGGCGAGGGCGACCCTCGCCGGAGTCGGCTTCCCTCCGCCGGAGCCGGCGGAGGGAAGAGAGAATAAGCAAAAAAAAATTAAAAAAATTAAAAATTAAAAAATTAAAAATTATTTAAAAATTAAAAATTAAAAATTATTTAAAAAATAAAAATAAAAAATAAAAAAGGAAAAACAGTAACTAAGGACTAAATCGAATATTTATCAATAATTTAGGACCAAATCGAGTCCGATCGAAAGTTGCGACCAAATCAGACATTTATCAAATAGTTCAGGGACCAAATTGAGCCAATTAAAAGTTCGGGACCAAATCGGATATTTATCAATAGTTTAGGGACCAAATTGAGCCGATCGAAAGTTCGGGGACCAAATTAAATCACATTAGGTAATAGTATAGGACCATTTGTGACATTTTCCTTTTTTAATTGTGTGGGAGTAGGAATTATGACTCATTTGGTGATTAGGATAAAATTTAGAGTATGATCTTACATTTGATTCCCACTCAAGACACACAAAAATTGTATATAAAAGAGATATATGCAAAATAAAAATTATTCCATGATGAGGTGAAATAAAAGTGGATGGGATTTTTAATGTAAATAATTAGAATGTTTTTTTTTTAATAACGAACTTCTTAAATTAACAAAATTGGAATGTTATTTTTTTTCGAATAAATAACTTCTTAATTTAACAAAATTGAAATTATATTTATATATAAATGATTTTTCAATTCTAATATAAGAAATTCAAAATAACAAAAAATAATAATATGATTTTTTTAAAATTTAAAATTATTTTTATTTATATATTCGAATTGAATTATATATTATAATATAAATTCAATATATAAATATATAATTTTTCTTTATCCATGAGCAATGAGTTTCGATGTATTGGGGTATCATATTTACAGAAGCTTTAACTTCCGTGCTTATCCTAATTGTTGGTTTAGTTTTTTTTTTTTTTTGGTTATTCATACTATATTCCTAGTCTAATGCTCACTTTTAGACTTTTACCATGTTTTCTTATAGGGCGCGAGAATCGAAACCCACTTCTGAAACGAAACCATTCCCACCCCAATCCCCTGAGAATATAGAGATTCGAACACCCCACATCCCTCTTCCATATTAGAATGATGGCCACTGAACAAACTCTCCATGCATAAACTAAATTGTTGGTTTAGTTTATGCATGGCGAAAAGGAGCATTGGAATGTTCTTAGTTCCTGAATATTCAGACAATAAAAAAAGTAAAAAAGAAAATAACATTGAGACGGTTATGAATTCCATAGAATTTCCCTTACTTGCTCGAACAACCCAAAATCTAGTTATTTCAACTACATTAAATGATCTTTCAAATTGATCATAACTCTCTAGTTTATAGCTACTTCTTTATGGTACCAATTATTGCTTTATTGAATTTGCTTCATTAATAGGTTCACAATTCGACTTTGATCGTTATGGACTTGTGATATTTATATTCATTACATATTTTGGATATATTAGTACAATTTATTATTTAACTACATTTTATTAGAGAATGATGGAAGGGGAAAAAGAAATAAAAATTAAAATAATTTTAAAAAGATCAAAATCCATTAAAAAGTAAAATAAAAATAAAATAGGCAAGAGTGTCGTGATAAATTTTTATCACCTCTTTTTGTAAACCTTTAGGTTCATTTACATTGATATGCCCTTTATATAAAAAATGTAAAAATGATATGATGTAAACAAATCCGACTTCATTACTACGACTTATCAAACGGTGAATAAGATATAGCAAAATCTATGGATTTCATATCATATCCTATTCAATTCTATCCTACTTAGAAATCCGAACGACCAAACGTAGCTCATGAGATTGCCTACATATGCTTTTTTTCAAAACCCTTCTAGTTATATCTATAGATCTCTGCTTGATCCAACGATAGACATCCAACCTCTATGTCTACTACATACACCATCAACTATACACCTGTCAAACTTATGGTTGAGTGTGGCTTGGATCGGATCAAAATGATCTAATCCAAATTGATGCTTTAATTTGTTTTAACTCATTTTTATGCAATATAAATCTACTAACACATGCCCAACATATACCTAATCCGATCTATTTTACTAAAACATTTTCATATTTAACACAATATAAGAAAACTCAAAAACAAGCTAAGGTGAGAATATAAAATGAGTGAGGGCAAGAGAGAATCATAAAGATGGTTAAGTTGTAAGCCCATTTTACATACATATTATTTTGGACTTTACCATTTTAAATCAATTTATAACACATTTATTGAATCTAACTAACTCATATAATAACTCAACCCATCAAATATGGGTTAAGAAAAAATTTGACACATTTTGATAGGTCTAATTGATCACGAGAAGTCTCTAAAATACAAGTGTACAATACCTATAATACTCTTGAGAATAATCTATAATACTCATGATAATGCTTAGCCATCTCAAAGCTTCTCGATCATCTTGGCCCTTCCTCGACCGATTATGTCTTGAAAACCTTAGCTTTGTGATGCAAAAATGGCCCATCACAAAACAATACTACCAATAGTAATAATAAGCGATAGTCGCACTTCGTGGATATATTTGTCAACAATCAAGTTCTAACTGTTTATTGTATTGGGTAACTGTTTTTAAAAAAATAGGCATTTTAGTTTTCGTTGGAAGAAATAAATCGTGATTATTGACACTATTCTATTATATAAATTCACATTGCGATGATTTAATATCTTGAAATTAGTAATGTCCTATTTTCACAACATAAAGTTAGTTCGTTTCACGGAAAATAATTTCAAGGAAAATGTTTTCCGGATTTTCCGGTGTTCGTTTCACGAAAAATCAACTACTCAAGGAAAATGTTTTCCATCAACAAGTAAAAATTACATTCAAAGTTAAGGAAAATGTTTTCCACTTCCAAAAAGTGGAAAACATTTTCCATAACTTCTTCTCTTTTTTTTTTTCTTTCTTTCCTTTTCATTTTTCTTCCTTAGCTTGGCCGGTGGTCGGCCCCGACAGCGGCCGGTGGTCGGCCCCGACAGCGGCCGGCGATCGGCGACCGGCTGCGGTCGCGAGCCAGCTCGAGCTTTGCCCTGGGCCGGCGAGGCTCCACCTAGCCCAATCTGTGGAAGCCCGGCTCGCCCGAGCTCGGCGAGCTCAGGCCTCACTAGATCCAGTGAGCTGGGCGGGGCTCGGGCCTCGCCCGAGCTCGCCAGAGGTCTGGCGAGCCGCGAGCCCCGCCCAGCTCGCTGGATCTGGCGACCGGATCTGGCGACTGGATCTTGGTCGGCTCGCCATCGTTAGCCGTGCAGCGGCGGAGGAAGGAGGAAGGAGGAGGAAGGAGGAGGAAGAAGGAGGAGGAAGGAGAAGGAAAAGAAAAGGAAAAAAGAAAAAGAAAAAGAAAGAAATTAGTTAACGAACGGTGGAAAATATTTTCCACTCAAAATTTAAGTTTCAGCCCAACATCGGAAAATGTAGCCATTTTCCAGGAAAATGACTTTTGGGAAAATATTTTCCTGGAGATGGCCCATTTTCCGTGAAACGAACGCAGCCTTAGTCTTCCACATCCTCAATTATCATTCGAAATTGTCATGAAGAAAATGGGTCCCGGATATTTTTTCCTCATTTGTGTAATTTTTTGTTCCAGTGACCCGTTCCTTTAACTTAAAAAGAAATGCGTGATAATTCATGATTTCTCGAGGCTATCTAATCAACTTGTGCTTTTTATTTAATATAATGATACATTAAGTATCATGGAAAGCATGATCGGTAAATCAAGCTTTTTGCATATCGAAATATAAATTTTCAAATGACTTCTATGTGATGACTT
The DNA here is from genome assembly GCA_017140185.1 of Eucalyptus polyanthemos subsp. polyanthemos. Taxonomy (NCBI): domain Eukaryota; kingdom Viridiplantae; phylum Streptophyta; class Magnoliopsida; order Myrtales; family Myrtaceae; genus Eucalyptus; species Eucalyptus polyanthemos. The sequence goes on along the minus strand of CM029466.1, from coordinate 35,269,635 downwards.
AGGAACCGCATTTTTTGTTTTTCTAACATTTTTCTGATTTTTACAAATTAAAAATTTAATTGGAATATAATAACCTGACATCAATATTATTTTCTAGAAAAAAAAAAACATTACTGTAACTATTTTAATGTAGATTACCAGTATCCAGCTTAACAAAGGATAAGGAGTTGGTGATCTTCCTAGCACAGGGAAAAAAACAGGGTGGCGCTGCAATGCTGAGTCACGTCCAGTCAAGGCTTTTCGATCGACAACGATAATGTAATTATCTGTAAATTGTCGGATCGTCTATTGGTCCTTCCATCAAATTTCGCTCTGGCGTCCACTTCATGTCAGCACGACAACGTTTCATTTTCGTGAATTAAAATTACGTGTCATAGATGTAATACACTAAATCTTCATAAACATCCACTTTGCCAGTCGCGGGAGACTATAGTGATAGAAGATCTTTTGATTTTTCATTTGGGATCATCTATCTGATGATCAACAGCATGAACAAATATATACAAGGAACTAGGCATGACAAGGTCCTAACTTGAAGGGACAAGATCAACGTCTCAGCTAGAAGCTCAAAGGTCGCGAAGGGACTTTGCAGCCGCCGCCGCAGCTGCCGAGAGGATTGCCAAGCTTCAACTCAAAGCAGCATCTTCAAAGAGAAGACAGAGAAGATCCCATCAGTAGAGCGCATTGACTCATTTTGAGCCTGAATAAAGTGAACCTGGAGAAGAAAGGAAGCATGCAGGGAAAAAAAATTTGGAAATGATAGACGAGTAACACCGTATCTGAATAACACGAGTTGGGCAAAGCATCACTTGTCAGGGATCAACTTGTAAATCCCGCCAGATCTAACATAGTCCGAAAATTCGGGATCCACAAATCACAAATCAACTTGTTTCACTGTCAGATCATCAAAAAGGCAACTTGCAAACTATGGGGGCCCTTAGTCACGGTGGGAGCTTTAGCGTTTTACCCAAGCTCCTGCATCTGACGATGGAACGAATTCACTGCCATCCATGCACTTTAAACAACAAATATTTCTAAAGGATGCATCCCGTACCTGATATTTCAAATAGCAGAGCAAATCACCATTTTCCTTCTTGATTCTAAAGCCCGGTTTCTCGCTGTGTCTGCAAAACACGATTAACTTTAAACCTCGATAGACTTATGTGCTGGTCTTGAAAATTATGAACAATTTTGACCATGCGATCATAGAAAAAATTTCTCCATACATATTAATCCATCAAAATAACTATTCCCTCGATGCACGAGGGTGGCAAGCAGATACGTCTCAAACACCCCCCATCTCCATCCCCACCCCGCAACTCCACTCTAAAACCAACGAAAAAAGAATCACTTTTAAACTTCCAAAGCCTATCAAGAAAGAATATAGAGAAGTATCTTTCTTTTAATTTCCTTGAATGTATCTTCTTTTTTACTTGGCCCCTCGTTCAAAGAAACTTCCATCAGCAAGTAATCCTCTCTCCCTGTCTGAGAAGCTGTTTGGATGGAGAATATCCTATCACTTCTCTATGGCATAACTGTAATGCAGCCCATGGACTTTTGACAAATTACACAGGCACCCATCCATTTAAGAAAAACCCAAGCGTTGCTTCCATTGATACTTCAGATTTCCATCTCTAATGCATATCATTCTGAAAAATTCCCACTGCATGTTGCAACAATTAGATTTGCCTTGCTTCATGATGTATCTATCTAACAAATGAAAGTTTTCCAAAAGCAGTTTGTAGTGGATTTAACTGCTCCCTGACACAAGTTTCTCATGTCTTCAACAGAAGACTGGTATTAGTCAACAACAAAATCAGCACAAGCAGAAGGGCTTATATTATATGCCACCATCACAGTGCCTACTAGTACAAAACTCACAATGTTCCACAATTTTCTTCAGCAGTAGTACTATCTAGCACCCGGCATAACTTTGTAAGTTACAAGGGTCTCCGTCTTCAGCAAGGAGTTGCTGGCATGGAATCTAATGACTAGAGGTCCTCTTTATTCCACAAGGACAAACTGTCAAATGCAGACAGAGATGCTTCAAGTAAACATCTTAAGTAGGTCAACTGCAGCTCTCAAATGCTTCTCGATTATCATAAACCTTGTACTATCAATAAACCCAGAGTACTTTGCTATACTAAAAAGGTATGCCTCAGGCAAGATCGACCTCATGCAAACAGTGATGCCAACTGGAAGAAGGCCCACCCATCATTAAAGCAAGCTAAGGATTGGTGTATTTAGCAATTATCTTAACTTCATCGTAAAGAATTGTCCATCACACGCAAGCATAATACCAAGTGCAAGTTTGCCCATCTTCATAACACATGTCTAAGTCTTTATTGGTACAGGAACTCCTCACGTACATGCAGATGTATCCACGGAAACATCCACACTCAGGCAAAACTATGTAAGCAATTATGCACCTCTATGACCATACTGATCCCAACCAGCATCTTTTCAATTTTCACACATGATCCTAAACAACATCATAGTTTCGGCAAATGAATTAACCATAATGAGAATGGCCAAAGAAGCAAGCTTCCAGTTGACTTATTCAAGACAATAAGATAGAGATATGCAATTGCAGATTGTGTAGTCGCTCAATCAGCATGAGGCCATCATAGCATTGTAAATCCTTCCATAAACATTGGAAAAACTGCAATGTTTATTCATCAAGATACAGAAACTAAAAGAGGCTCTAGAAAGTTACCTCTTGACATGCTCTCTTGGTCCTCACATCATGCTTGCACACAGGGCAGAACAATCCTCCCTTCTTCAGCCAAGACTCCACACAGCCCAAATGAAATTCTGGATGGAGCTCTCGAAGTTAGAGAAGATTATATATGCTGGTTATCTTACTGGGAAAGAAGCGCAGATAAAACAATGTTTCCCCAAAATGACATATACCAATGAAAACTTTTTCTGCACAATTTGGGCATTTAACAAAGAAACTGGTGATACCACTTCTATAAGGATGTCATATAACAGTACGAGTCTCAATCTTTTTCCTTAACCAATTTGTAATTACCCATGAAGCAAATCACCCAAGTATCCTAAAGCATGATAAACCATGATGGCTTAAGGCTTCTATTGTAATTTCAATTAAAATGAATGCAGGATGCTCAATGAAGAAATGGGAACTGTACTGAGACCGGGTTAAAATGTTGAACCATAAATTAAATTTCTACAGAAGAAGCGCATAAAACAAGCAAGAAAGATAGCCATGTTGTACCGTGTTGGCAAGGAAGGGATTTAAGGATCTCTCCATCTGTGTAATCCTCGAGACAGATGGCACAAACTTCCCTAGTGTACTTGTCACTACTTCGAGCAGAATTGAAGGCGAAGCTGGGAAGTTCTGCCACGATTTTATCATCTACATGTTTTACATGATGCGTTCTTCCTCGCCAATACAACAATCGTCTTGGAACAAACAAGGTCAAAGCCAATATGCCAAATATTACAATAAGGGAGATGAAAGATATAGCCAGCACTGTCCAGCCCGTTTCGACACGAGCTTCGTAAATGCAGCATTCCCCAGTTCCAACTTGGGCATGCTCCTTTAGACTTTGACCGGCTTCATTCGAAACGAAAACTGCAGGAATCATGATATCCTTGGGATCAACCATCACTGCACGTTAGAGAACGTACCATTAATCGATAATTTGAGTAACCATTTAATGCTCATAATGTTTCTAGATATTTATGCCCCCTGGACTGCCCAGCATTTATGCAATAACATTAACCCAGAATGCCGATTTAAGTTCATGACACAGCACGAGGGACACGTCTTTGCTCCTTAATCTCCCAACAACACAAGACAATGACCTTCTGATGGCAAGATAAATCTTCCATTTAAGAGAACTGAAGGTACCAGGAAATCTAATTGCGAACAGCAGATCGAATTCACCATCTTGGAGCTTTTAAGCCTTGTATAAACCGACCGAAAATGGAAAAAATGAAAAATTAATTGAGCTCAACTAGGCGAAATGATCCCACAGAGGAAGGTCATGGTTAAGCATCAGCACATACACCAATCAACTCAAACTAAATCATCATCGAGCAGTCGGCCGACAAATAAGCATCAACTGGTCATGGAAAAGCTCAAAAGGACAAATGCGACTCACTGTACACCAAATCGACCTTCTCGCGGTCATCGTACACAATGACCGCGCGGAAGCCGGCAGTCTGCGCGTTCACGATCTTGTCCTGGAACGAGCAATTGCCCCTCACGATCAACGCAAACCTCATCAAATCGGTCCCGTTCCCGCTCCCGTTCCCGTTCCCGTTCGATCGAACGCCGCCGCGGCGCGGTGCGGAGCAAGCGTCCGCGGGATCGGCAATCTCCAGCGCTCCGCATATCCCCGCCTCGTCCACATCTACGGCTGCGAAATTGCAATAGCAGATAGAGCTCAGGAAAAGGAAAAGGGCTCTCCATCGCCGAGTCAACCCTAGAGAGAGAGAGAGAGAGAAAGATACCGAATTTGGCGGGAAGGTCGTCGAAGGCGGCTGCGGAGGGCTTCAAGACGACGGTGGCCGACGACCTTCCGATCGCCGAGCAGCAGCAGCAGATGGCGAACGCGAGGCCGAGCAACGCCTCCCTCATCTCTCTCCCCCGACTCTCTTGACACTCTCTCTCTCTCTCTCTCTCTCTCTCTCTAGCGTGCTATGTCGCTCGAGAAGACCACCCGGCCGCAGCGGAATCCGGTGCGGTCACTGGTTCGGACGTGTCGTGCGCGAGAAGGAGCAGCGGCGGCAGCATCGGGCATTATCGCTCCTCCGGAGGCGGTGGAGAGAGAGAGGCGGCGACCTTGACATCCTCGGCCGCCACGTGCCCCCGTGGGCCGGGGCTCCATCCTCGCGGTGACGTGGACGGCGGCGCGCCCCGATTCCGTCGTTTCGGGCTGAATTACCAAAATACAAGCTGGGACTTTTTTTTCTTTCCTTCTTTTTTTTGGTTCCGTTGTATTATATGTTCGATACATATATATCAAACTCGAATAAAATTCTTTCTGCTTGAGAATAATACGTGAAGAACATATTCGATCTCAACATATTTTTTTCTGTTTAAACAAAAAGAATAAACTTACTTACCATGGCGGATAAACTAGTTTGGTTTTAAGTTTTATCGTAAAATTGGCATTCTAGAGTCCCAAGTAAAATCGGTTGATTTCTATGTATAAAATTTAAAACCAAAATGACCAAGGTAAATTTTCAAATTATGAAACCAGAAACCGAACTGATCTCAAACCAAAAGAGTACATTAGTTTGGGCCAATTTCTAAGGTGCCTACTCTTTATATAACCAACACAATCATAGTCATTTAAATGTATAATGAGATCAACTTAACTAATGACGGTGATAGTAATATGACAGAAAAATACTTAATTTGTACACTGACAAAAATTGGAACAAACCACAAATCAGTCATTTGACATGAATTTCAATCACAATCGCAGAGGCAAATTCACACATGTCAACACATATCGTCGATTTTATGGTAATTTTAGGATTAATTATGCACTTGCCCTTTTAGGGAAAAAATGATGCGTGGGCCGATGATGACGGATGCATTATGATGCTTAATATTTGTTTATAATATCTATCTGGAACTGCAATTATTGATGATGTAAGATTGAATCTAGGTTTGTTTCAACAATAAATTGAAAAAGCGCGGAGAAAATCGAAAAGGATGCACCCCCTTATACCAATTATCATGCCCACAGTAAATGCTCAGTTTTGTACACGTAATGTATATGCACATAATTGATATGTGACTTCTCGATATCGTGCAGATTAAATAATTTAACAATAATTTCTATTGACCCTAACATTTACTATTTCGAAATTTTACGAAAAGTCAAATTACATATTCCAAACAAATCATAAGCGGAGAAATTTAAATTTATGAAGGGATCGCATCAAAACCATAGGCACTTGACAAATAAGGCCTTATGATGAGGACTAAACCATTGTCTAAACTCACCCGTCATAAAAAAATTTTGTTCACAAATCTCGAAATAAGGTTGAACTTTCTCACTAGATGCCATTATTCAAATCTCTCCAAAAATTTATTCGGCCTCGCAGGCTGCTCGTCATTAGGTTTAGCGGCGGTCATTGTCAATCTAGAACCTTTTCCGGCTTAATTTTGTAATTCAATCCGTGATCTCCAGTCAAGGGACGAACGAGCGGGACCATGGATCGAGCGGTGCGTTCAGCTTTCCAAGCCAACTTAGGCTCAAAAGGCAAAATTCACTAGGCTTAAAATCCCAGCCGATCATAGTTGGCCATGGCCCAGGGTGATCTGGCTTGAAACATTTCAATCATTTTTTTTTTAATTACACATGACGAGCTTGGATAATAACTTAGACCCGATTTAGGTGGTTATTTTCATTGATTATATAGCGAATCTATGCATGTAATGAACTTAGTCTGGATCGTGAAATTATAAGCTTATGAGTCTGCTCGCTTTTGACGGGTCAAATTTTGTTTCGGTGCATGTAGTAGGTTAACTGAATTAGAGGACTTTTAATTCTTTCTTTGTTTTTGAAAGCAAAGTATAGTTTCTCACGTGAAAATACTGATTAAACCGGCTACAGATAAAATCGGTTATTTAAAACAAATAAAGAACACAATCTATTATCTCAAACACAAGAGAGGGTCATTTTTTACAATAAGAAAAGCGATTTCATCTATCGATAACTTTATACTAATTAAGGAAAATTCTGATGCATTGTTTTTTTTTTTTCTCTTTACGATGGAATTGAAAGAAATTCCCTATAGCCATCTTCAAGATCACTTGGAAGAAAAGGTTGTTTCGATATTGTGCTTTCTTTAAACAAAGCTCGTCTTGTAAGTAATATTGACAAAATTATAAAAATAAATGAATTTATCGATGTTCCAATTTTTTATGCTGAAATTCACGCAATTGTAGTACTTTTCCTTTTACGTTCTCCTTTTTATATTGTCCTATCCATGATGAAAATAATGTATTGTGCGTTCGTTCAACAATTTTTTTTTTTTTGGTTAAATGACAACATCAAAACATATTTCTTTTATTCATGCCAATCCGTCGATATATTAAGTTTAACTATATATTTTACAAGTGTAAAAAAGTGTAACCTCGGGCATGATAAATGTTATTCAACGAAAATGATATAAAATAAATAGTTGTTATCAAGCTTGTTCAAACATCCCTTTAAATCAACAAATATTCAAATAAATTGAAGGATAGATGGATCGAATCATCAATAAATTTTATCTCAATATATAATATGGTAATTAAACTTTAGACTACCCAATGTGCAATGTCATTCCTGAATTTTTATTGTGTTTAATGTATTCCATGTGATTTTAATACATGTTCAATTTAGTTCATGGATTATATTAAAATGATAAATGTTATACTTGAATTTAAATTAATGGAAGAGCAATATTGAGGTTTTCATAAAATCTGAAGATTTAATTGAATATAACAAAAAAAATTGAGGGTCGCATTTAAAAAATTAAAAGCTTAGGATTATATTACACATTAAATCAACATTTATGGACCATTTATATCGTTATTCCTAAATTGAAAATATTAAAAAATATATATTTAGGGAAAATTCCAAATAAGGGCTCGAAGTCTTTATTTTATTAAATAAGGGCCTGAAGTGGACTATGTTTTGAATAAGGGCATAAAGTACCTATTTTTAGTCTTAAATAAGAGCCTGGAGTAGTTATGACTATTTTAAATAAAGACCTAGCCTGGTCAGTCAATAAAATATTATAGTTAATAAATGACATTTTTGTTTAAACACAAGTTAAATTTAAATTAGATTGGATTAAAAAAAATGAAGGACATAGGTGGGTGGGACCTGTGGCCACTGCTCTATAGTCGATCGGGTAGCGGCGAAGGTCGGTAGGGTCGTTGACTCCTAAGTGAGAGCCTATGAGCCCTTGCCTTATGCAGGAGACAATGATGACCCTCTCCTAGATTTGGGCGAGGGAGAGGGTTGCTAAGCATCGCCTAGTGCCTCAAACCTCGCCTCAAGATTCGGGGCACTAGGCAAGGGCCGCTAGCCCTATATGAGGAGATTTAGAAAAAATCGTTGCCCTCTCCCCCTTTTGGCAAGGGTCACCGGCCTTTATAGCAACCCGTTGGTGATGGGGTGGTGGCCACATGTGGGAGGGAACACCCTCCCACCTTGTTTTCCTTTTCTTTTCTTTTTTTTTTTAATTTTTTTTTTTTTTGTTGAAAAAAAAAACATAACAAAGAAAGAAAAAAAAATCCTTTACCAAAAAAAAAAAAAAAAAATACCAAAAAAAAAAGAAAGAAATTAAAAATTAAAAGTTTGAAAGACAAAATTAAGTTAAGATTGATACCGAAAGCCTTATTTGAAATAAGGTCCATTTTACACTTTTATTTGAGAAAAAAAGAGGACACTTTGAGCTTTTATTTAGAACATAATTCACTTCAAATCTTTATTTAAAAAAGTGAGAGCACTTTCGGCTCTTATTTTAAAAAAAAAAATCAATCTCAAATCCTTATTTAAGAAAATGAGAATACTTTAGATATTTATTTGGAATTTTTCATTTTATTTATATCCAAAAGTCTTTTGATATGTGGGAGCTAAAGCCGACAGAATGTCCGACAATAAAAAAAGAAAAAAATCCGACAAATGTATTTCGCACTCAAGAGCGGGAAAATACATTCCCTCTTCCGGAAAAGGCAAAATTCCAATCGGACTCTGGTGGGCCCGTGCCGTTGACTAGTTGCAGCCGTTGATCAAAAGATCCGTATGCGGAGAGATACTACACGCAACGGCCGCGATTCCACCTCCAGATCCCTCTTCACCCGGGCGCCCCCACCGACGTCGGAATCGAAGATCCAGCGGCCAGTAACAGAGGCGCCGGTCGTCACGAGGTGAAATCGGAGCCGTTCACGATCAAAACGGGTCCTTAAATGGCGGAAATCTCGGAAGCACACTGGAGCGCCACCGACGAGCCATGGCCACGTCCGCGAGCCATGAAGAAGGCGCCTCGGCTCCGCTCAGTTAAGATTCGGCCTCGCATTTTCTCTTCTCTCTTTTCACTTTCCCTCCAACTTTCTCGCGTGATTTTCCCTGACCGGAAAACCTCCTCCTCCTCTTCTTCTTCTCCATGATTCGTGAGCAGTCCGGAAGGAGATCGGAGCTCATGGCCCCTCCTCGTCGGCGGCGGCGGTGGGGCTTGCCGCCGGGGGCGGGAGCTCCCCGATCGAGCAGGTCGCGCTCACGGTCCCGGAGGAGGACGACCCGTCCCTCCCGGCAGTCACGTTCCGCACGTTCGTCCTCGGCACCCTGGCGTGCTCCCTCCTCTCCTTCCTCAACCAGTTCTTCTGGTACCGCCGCGAGCCCCTCTCCGTGACCTCCGTCTCCGCTCAGATCGCCGTCGTCCCTCTAGGTAGGCCTCGAGCTCGAGCGCCCGGTAGTCTCCGAGCAGATCGAATTTGACCGCTCGGGACGGAGTTGCGATCGAATGTGATTTGCGCCTGTGATGTTTGCTGCGGAGTTTGGTTTGATATTGGACTGACGAGCGTGCCTGGCTCTAGGTCACCTTATGGCCGGAGTGATCACGAAGAGAGTGTTCTTCGAGGGGAGCAAGTGGCAATTCACGCTCAATCCGGGGCCGTTCAATGTCAAGGAGCATGTGCTGATCACGATCTTTGCCAACTCGGGTGCCGCCACCGTCTACGCCATTCACATCATCAGCGTCGTCAAGATCTTCTACCGGAAGGAGATGTCGTTTCCTGTGGCGCTGGTCATCGTCCTGACGACGCAGATCTTGGGGTTCGGCTGGGCCGGGATGTTCCGGCGGTACTTGGTGGAGCCCGCCGCCATGTGGTGGCCCCAGAATTTGGTGCAAGTCTCGTTGTTCAGGTGCGTCGATCGTGCGTTCATCGGCAAGTATGTTGTTTGATGAGCATGTTTTGCCTCGAATTAAATTCACAATTTCTGGAATTTTCGTTAGGTCAGCGTTGTTTGTCCCTCTTTCCATTTCTTTCTCATCAGTTTTTCGCTAAAGAGAACTTGTTTCAGGCTACTTTTCTTCCATGTACATGTGGATGATGCCGTGCAAAGTAGTCTATATCAATGAAAGGAAACAAGATGAAAGAAGAAAAGCTAATATCTTGTCTTTTCCTTTTTGTTTCTGTTCTCATGAATTTATTCTCTACGATCTTTAACATGATCTTTTCCCTTCCGCATGTCTTGATTTCATTGGTCGATTTGTCTGAACCCGATTTGAGGGGGTACTACCATTTAAACGCAGTTGATAGCTATTGAAGTTTCAAACTCACGCAGTTTAGAGAGTTTTTTAAGTCTCAGTTTACTTCGCTTCTCTTCCCATGCTGCACGAGTGTACATAGAAATATAACCAGCAAATTATGTCTATTGTGTTTGATTTATGGTGTCAAAGCTTCACAGTTGGGAACTGCAATCTCCAAAAGATCATATATATTATATAGTAGGCATGACATTTTGCGCATGAAGATAACTACATGTTAAGTTTCTGCTGTCTTGGTAGACAAAGAGTTGGGCAATGCCATTTGCTTTGTTGGCCTTCAATTTCTCATATAACTCAATGTGATGGTTACAACTGTTTACAAATGCAGAGCACTGCACGAGAAAGAGCAGAGGCTTAAAGGCAGATTGACACGGAACCATTTTTTCCTTATAGCCTTCGTCTGTAGCTTCAGTTACTATGTCTTTCCAGGTTACCTCTTTCCAATGTTGACCTCTCTTTCCTGGATCTGCTGGATATTCCCTGCTTCAGTTGTAGCTCACCAGTTGGGTTCTGGACTCCATGGTCTTGGGATTGGTGCAATCGGACTTGACTGGTCCAGCATCTCCTCTTATCTCGGTAGTCCACTGGCTAGCCCGTGGTTTGCTACTGCCAATATTGCTGTTGGTTTTGCCCTTGTCGTGTATGTCATCACTCCATTTACTTACTGGCTCAACATATACAGATCCAGGACTTTCCCAATATTCTCAGACAGCCTGTTCACATCTTCGGGACAAAAGTACAACATCGAGACTATCATAGATGAACACTTTCATTTAGATGCCGAGGCATATGAAAGAGAGGGTCCTCTTTATCTGAGCACCTTCTTTGCTGTGTACTATGGCATCAGCTTTGCCTGCCTTACTGCTACTGTTGTTCATGTGTTCCTCTTCCATGGAAAGTAAGTTGCATTCTTCTTTTACATCGTTATGTGCTGCACAATTGCTTTCTATTCGTTGACTAAATGTGAGGAGAAGAATATGATTTAACTTCTCTGATGTGGCTGCAATCATCTGCCTTGCCAAGTAAAACTCATAATCATAAATTGTTGGCAGTGAGTTTTTGTTTTGTATTGCATGAACAGAAGGCAAGTTCTTTGTTCATGTATCAGCATTATTTTGGTCACTTCTATGTCCCATGTCTTATCAATTTAAGAACAATAAAAGAAGAATCCAAGGCAACTAGTCAAGTAGTGCTTCAGTACTTTGGAGATCTGTGTTGAAGTCGTCTGGTTGCCAGACACACGATTGGCCTTGTAGGAGTGTGTACTTCCATTGTTGGTTAAGTTCTGCTATGAATTACATTATTCTGATATGACACCACACCTTTTAATTGAACGGAGTTATATGGTTGTTGCCAATCCAGTTGAATTCCAATTTCTTATTTACCATGCTCAGATAGATGATCTAGTATTTATGCTATTGTTTTAGAGAAATATGGCTGCTGAGCAAGTCTGCCTTTAGTGAGAAGAAAATGGATATACACACTAAGCTCATGAGAAGATACAAGCAAGTCCCTGAATGGTGGTTTACTTGTATTCTTTTGGTAAATATTTCGGCAACCATATTTACATGTCAGTATTTCAAGGATCAGCTTCAACTACCGTGGTGGGGTGTTCTGCTAGCATGTGCTCTTGCCTTGTTTTTCACTCTTCCTGTTGGGGTCATCACTGCAACGACAAATCAGGTGCAGATCCATCATGTTTAAAGCATATGTTATATGAGTTGATTTGGTCGTTTATTCTATACAGTAGAATACATAAACATGCGGGGCAGTGATTACTTTGTACCATTTGCTATTATTCTAAGCTTAATACTTTGCATATCCTCATGAGTTCAATGCCTGTTGGCCAGACACCGGCTTTGAACGTAATCACAGAATTTATCATTGGGTACATTTACCCTGGATATCCAGTTGCGAACATTCTGTTTAAAGTCTATGGGTACATCAGTATGAAGCAGGGGATCACATTCTTACAAGACTTCAAGCTTGGGCACTACATGAAAATTCCTCCTCGAGCGATGTTTATGGCACAGGTTAGTCTCTTGTCTTTCCTGGTCCGTGATAAGCAATAGAACTGAATATATTAGTTTGATGTGTTCCTGGTGAGGGGGGAAAATGTCCCAGAAACTAATCTCTGTACACTCGAAATCTGCCCAAAATTGTTGCCAGACCATTCTTTTGTTCTTTTGCCTTTCTTGCTTAAGGCAAGAATTGATCTTCTATCAGGTGATCGGCACCATTGTTGCAGCATTAGTGCATCTCGGAACGGCGTGGTGGCTTATGGATACGGTCCCTGACATTTGTAACCGGGAGCTGCTTCCGGCAGGCAGTCCGTGGACTTGCCCCGGTGACCATGTATTTTATGATGCTTCAGTCATCTGGGGTCTGATCGGGCCCCGCAGGATATTCGGAGATCTAGGCCACTACTCTGCCGTCAACTGGTTCTTCTTAGTAGGGGCCATAGCTCCTTTCATTGTCTGGCTCGTGCACAAGGCCTTTCCGGACAAGGAATGGATTAGACTCATCACGATGCCAGTGCTCCTTGGTGCTACGGTAAACATGCCTCCAGCTACTGCTGTTAACTACACCAGTTGGATCATCGCCGGATTTTTGTCGGGATTCATTGCCTACCGATACTATCGAGGCTGGTGGAGTCGCCATAATTACGTACTGTCGGGTGCACTCGATGCCGGGTTAGCCTTCATGGCCGTCCTCCTTTACTTGTGTTTGGGAATGAAGCATGTCAGCCTCAGTTGGTGGGGTGAAGATCCGGATGGATGTCCATTAGCCTCTTGTCCTACGGCCAAGGGGGTCGTCGTCGAAGGCTGTCCGGTCTTTTGATGTGAAGAATCATTTCAGAAGGTGTGTATTTATGTAGTTCGTAGAAGTCCATTAGGTGCAATTCGCGCGCGGGTCTATTGTTTATCTTGTGGATAAGTGAAACTGTGAAGTTTGCGACCGAGAAATCGTAAAATTCACAATCATCATCATGGCTACTCTTTTGAAACTCTCTTGTTTACTTAGTTGAGGGATCAATCGGTTTGTCTAGAATCTACCTTCTAGATCTGCATGGTAACGGTTCTATTTTCCCGATTTCTATTCTTTTGTTTGTCGAAATAGAAAAAGAAAAAGAAAAAAAAAAATGTTTGGTAATATCAATTAATTTTTCTATTTTCCGAAATAGAAAAGTGGTTGGAACATAAACGAGAAAAAAAAAAATTATTTCCAAAACAATTTCTGAAATAAGTCATTTTTTTTCTTTTTCTATTTTTCTTCTTTTTTCTTCCTTGTGGCGGCTGTCCCACTTGGATCCGCCACCGCCTGTGGCCACCATCGACCATGCTAGCCCACTTGCGGGAGGTGGGGCTGGCAGGCTATGGTCGGGTGGGGAGGGTGGCCCACGACGGTTGGTGGGGGTGGTCAGTGGGCAAAAGAAAAAACGAAAATATACAAAAATTTATAAATCGTACTAAACGCATTTCTATTCTTTTTCTATTTCCAAAATATAAATTTGTTATAATTATAAAATATGTTATTTTACTCAAAAATTGTTCTAGGGAGTAGAAAAAGAAAATAACTATTTTTCAAAAGAAATTGTTTCTCAGAATAGAAATGTTATCATTCGCACTTCTAATTTCCCAGGTAAAGCCAGTCGGTTCTTGATATAAACTAGGAAACCAAACCCGCCAAGACTTGTTTCTTATTTTTTAAATTGGAAGCTAGACGGTCCCTTGTGAACCAACCTTGAATCAATTGGGTATTGCTTGTTCGGGCTGATTCACGAGTTGAGCCATCCTAATTGTTCGCCCTTACTCTCTACATGACCAACACAATCATAATCATATCCACGTAATTGGTGATTATAATAATTACGTAAATTAAATATTTATAAAAACTTCTCAATATTGACATCATGATCTAATAAGATAAAATGTTTAATTTGTATAACAACAGGAATTGGAACTAACCACAAAATAGCCACTTGACATAAATTTCAATTGTCATCTTAAATATAGATTCATACATATCAACACGAAAGGTTGGTTTTACGGTATTTTTAGATGTGAGGGAGGATGGCCCACGACGGTTGGCGGGGCGGTTGGCGGCAAGAAGAAAAAACAAAAATATACAAAAAATTATAAATTGTACCAAATGCATTCATATTATTTTTATATTCTAAGAATATAATTTTTTTTATAATTACCAAACATGTTATTTTACTCAGAAATTGTTCTAGGGAGTAGAAAAAGAAAATAACTATTTCTCAAAAGAAATTGTTTCCCGGAATAGAAATGTTGCCATTTGTACCCCTAATTTCCTGGGTAAAACCAGTCGGTTCTTGATATAAACTAGGAAACCCAACCCGCCAAGACTTGTTTTGTGAACCAACCTTGAATCAATTGGGTATTGCCTGTTCGGGTTGATTCACGAGTTGAGCCTTGTTCATCCTTACTCTCTACATGACTAACACAATCATAATCATATCCACATAATCGGTGATTATAATAATTACGTAAATTAAATATTTACAAAAACTTCTCAATATTGACATCATGATATGATGCAATAGAAAATGTTTAATTTGTATAATGACAAGAATTGGAACTAACCACAAAATGGTCACTTGACATAAATTTCAATTGTCGTTGTGAATATAGATTCATACATATCAACACGAAAGGTTGGTTTTATGGTATTTTTTTGATTTAATTAATTACTTTTAGGAAAAAATGTTGCGTGTTAGTACGTGGGATCTTGAAATACAATTTGTTGATGATGAAAGGTTGAATCCGTGCTTACTTAACCAATTAATGGAATATGGCGGTTTGTGTGTGTGATGGGAATGCACGTAATTGACCCATGACTTCTCAACAACCCCTGCTAAAACCATTCAGCAATAACTCCTTAGGCCCTATAATTATTCACTATTTTGAATTTTCATGCAATCAAATCACATATTCCAAACGAATCATATGCTGCACAATTTAGACTTTTTACGAAGAATGATGTCGAAGCCTCGGGTCTATGATGAGTAGGGCCCTAAGGTCAAGTCTAAACTTTTGCATGACCTGATTTGTTGTGAAATTTTTATTCAAAAATCTCGAGATAGAGTTGGATTTTCTTGCTAAATGTCATTATTCGAGTCCATCCAAAATTGTCTAAGTTAAGCAAACTACTTGTGCTCGGGTCTAGCGGCGGGCGTTGCCAAGAGCGATATCGAATCTCGGACCTTTCAACATTTATACAAATAACCTTTTTTTTTGTTCGTTTGTTTTTTTAAAGCAAAACATAAATTTCACGTGAGAATACAGTTTAAATGGCTTTTGCAAAATCGGTTATTTAAAAAACTACAAAGAACATAATCCATTATCTCGAAAGCAAGAAAAACTTATTTTTATAATTAGAAAAGTGGTTTCGTCTATTGATAATTTTGGACTAATTAAGGAAAAATTTGATGCCAATGGAATGCTAATTTCTTCTATTTAAGATGACGTATTATTTCCTTCTTGACAGTGGAATTGGAAAAGATTCTCTAAAGCCATCTCCAAGATCACTCGGAAGAAAAAATTGTCTCGTTATTTGCTCCTCTTTTTTTCTTTTTCTTTTTTTCAAAGTTCGTCGTTTAAAATTATAAAATTATATATGAATTTATCAATATTTTAAATTGTTTGTCTAAAATTCAAGTGATTGTATTACTTCCTTTGATGTTCTCCT
Source organism: Eucalyptus polyanthemos subsp. polyanthemos (assembly GCA_017140185.1). Classification (NCBI taxonomy): domain Eukaryota; kingdom Viridiplantae; phylum Streptophyta; class Magnoliopsida; order Myrtales; family Myrtaceae; genus Eucalyptus; species Eucalyptus polyanthemos. The sequence continues at coordinate 35,253,609 of CM029466.1, read as the reverse complement.
TTTTATATCATCCTTTCAATGTGTCCACCATGAAAAGTGTATCGTATGGTCATTGAACTTTTTTGTATTTAAATGTTAATGTCAAGACAGGTTTCTTTTATTTATATTAATTTGGCGATAATGAGGACATGTTCATTTCGCGAAAAAAATTAAATAATTTAGAATACAGCTTTTTGAAAATTAATTATTTGCATTGTTTCCAAAATAAAAAAATAAAAAATATTTATATTATTCACGCTATTGTTTAGGCATAAATTTGTCATTTCGACAAATTCCACTAAGAAAGTTGATTTTGTTGACCACTCATTTGAATTCGGGCTCAAAAGCATCTTCCGAAGCACCTCATCTTGATAAAAGGCTGGCTACACAAATGTAGGAAAAGATAAATTTGGGATGAGACGTGATAAATGGGTGGGGGCCAAGAATTCCTATTGAGAAGCCCTGTCTTCCATGTGCATTGTACGATATGATTTGAATGTTCTCATCATAGGATAAGACAGACCAATACCTTTATTCTTATAAAAAACTATCAGTCATCCATTTGAACAAGGCCCTCGCTATTTTGATTCAAAAGGCTTTTTGCTTTCAATATCAGTGAATTGGTACTCTTTGAAATTGTTCTGCTGACGCTGCTCATTCAATTATCGAGATCGTCGATGATGGAAATATATTTAATTGATTAATCATTTTAAATAATACAAGTAATCATTTCTAAGAAAATGCATTTTAGGTTATCCACTATTTGCAAAACAATTACAGCCTAATTTTACCTGTATAATTTACTAAGTGAAAAATATTACGGAACAATGAAGTATAAAAAAAAGTGTACCTAGGAGCTTGAAAAAATTTGGGCCCCCCTGTCAGAAAAAAGCTGTTCAATAATTTTTTTTCTTATCTTCGATTTTCCAATTAATTTGAAAATAAAAGTCTTCATTTGTGTTGGGGTTGAATCCGACAGCTGTATCTCGCGCTTTGGATGGGGGAAGGTGGCGAGACTCTGCGACGATCCCATCTCCTTTGTTCTGGGACGAAACCGGTCTATTCCAGGAGAAGAAGGAACGGAGAAGTAAGAAAAGAAGAGAAGAAGTTTGAGACCAAATTTTCATCGTATACCTTTTCTTTTCCTTGGTCAGCCGCCAAAAATGGAGGAAAGAAAAGAGAAGTTCCATCGTAACGGAGAGACAGGGCACTGACAGGGGGCCCAAATTTGGTGTCGACTTTTGTATGGTGATGCCCATATGACCGATAGGCATCCTCTCCCGTGTTCTAAGAAAAGCAAAATTTTTCTCCATGGAGAAGACCGTATTCATGCCTGAGTAAACTACTTAAAAGTCAAAGTCAGATTCTGAATTATATAAAAGTATTTAATATTATCATTTCCTAAATTCAAATTCATGAATAATATTGACTATTTTTATATAATGTAGGGATTATATTGAACTTGTATTTAAAGTTCATAAATTACATTAAAATGGTTGAAAGTGCATAAATTAAGTTATGTATTATATTAAAATTTAAGGATCATGTTATGTACTAGGTCACGGCACGAGGAGCATTTATTTCGTCTCCCTTAATTTTACGTAAGCTGTAACTTCACGCAACGGCCACGATTCAACGTCGAGATTCCTGGTTCACCCGTCACCGCTTACTTCACAGATCGAATCTACAGTCAGGATCGAGAGCGGACCGTCGCGCCGAAGTCAAACCAGAGCCGCTCATCATCATGATCAGCGGCCGAAAAATTTTATCCCACGAGAACCGATGATGAATCCTGAAGACATCTCAGATCCGCTGCGTAAGATTCGCTCTCGCATTTTCTCTTTCACTTTCCCTCCAACTTTCTCGCGTGAATTTCCCTGAATGGAAAGTCTCTTCTTCTTCTTCTTCTCATGATTGGTGAGCAGTCCAGAAAGAGGCCGGAGCTCATGGCTCCTCGGCGGCGGCGGCGGAGGAGTTCCAAGGAGGCGAGAACTCCCCGGTCGAGCAGGTCGCTCTCACGGTCCCGACGGGGGACGACCATTCTCTCCCGGCCGTCACGTTCCGCACGTTCGTCCTCGGCGCCTTGGCGTGCTCCCTCCTCTCCTTCCTCAACCAGTTCTTCTGGTACCGCCGCGAGCCCCTCTCCGTGACCTCCGTCTCCGCTCAGATCGCCGTCGTCCCTCTAGGTAGGCCTCCAACTCAAGATCCCCCGTTCAGTTCGGTTCAGTGCAACGATCGAGTTTGACTTCGCGAGACGAAGTCTCGGTTGTACGTACTTTGCATCTGTGATGTTTTGTGCGTCCACGTATTCGAACGGACTAATGAGCGTGCCTGGCTCCAGGTCACCTCATGGCCGGAGTGATCACGAGGAGAGTGTTCTTCGAGGGGCGGAGGTGGCAGTTCACGCTCAATCCGGGGCCGTTCAACGTCAAGGAGCACGTCCTGATCACGATCTTCGCCAACTCCGGCGCGTCCAGCGTCTACGCCATTCACATCATCAGCGTCGTCAAGATCTTCTACCGGAAGGAGATGTCGTTTCCCGTGGCGCTGGTCATCGTCTTGACGACGCAGGTCTTGGGGTTCGGCTGGGCCGGGTTGTTCCGGCGGTACTTGGTGGAGCCCGCCGCCATGTGGTGGCCCCAGAATCTGGTGCAAGTCTCGTTGTTCAGGTGCGTCGGTCGGGCGTACGTTGGCAAGTGTGTTGTTTGATGAGCATGTTTTGCCTTTAATAATTCACAGCCTTAGGAATTTTTTTTTTGTCGGTTAGGGATTTTTGTTAGGTCGTCGTTTTTTTGTCACTCTTTTCATTTCTTTCTTATTAATTTTTGGCTAAATTTAGCTTGTTTCAGGCTACTCTTTTTTTCCCCCTATTTTTTTACATGTGGATGATGCTGTGTCAATGTCAAATAGTCGTTTTAATGAAAGAAAACAAGATGGAAGATGACAAACTGAAATATTGTCTTTTCCTTTTTTGTTTCTGTTCTCATTAATTTATTTTCTGAGATCTTTAACGTGATCTTTTCCCATTCCCATGTCTTGATTCCATTGATCGATTTGTCTGAACCCGATTTCATGGGGTACTACCATTTTAATGCAGTTAATAGCTATTGAAGTTCGAAAATTTCACTGTTCAGAGAGTTTTTCTAGTCTCAGTTTAGTTCTCTTCCCATGCTGCACAAGCATACATACAAAGATTAGCAGCAAATTGTGTATTGTGTTGATCTAAAGTGTCAAAGCTTCACAGTTGAGAACTGCAATCTCCAAGATATATATATGTATTAAGTTGCTTTTGTCCTGGTAAACAAGGAGTCAGGCGATGACATTTGTTTTTGTTTATGACATTTGTTTTTGTTAGCCTTCAAACATTTTGTATAGTTCATTTCTTTTTGTAGTTTATCATATAACTTGATTGTTATGGTCAAATGCAGAGCACTGCATGAGAAAGAGCAGAGGCCAAAAGGTGGATTGACGCGGAACCATTTTTTCCTTATAGCCTTCATCTGTAGCTTCAGTTACTATGTCTTTCCAGGTTACCTCTTTCCAATGTTGACCTCTCTTTCATGGATCTGCTGGTTATTCCCTGCTTCGGTTTTAGCCCAACAGTTAGGTTCTGGACTCCATGGTCTTGGGATTGGTGCAGTCGGACTTGACTGGTCCAGCATCTCCGCTTATCTCGGTAGTCCACTGGCTAGCCCGTGGTTTGCTACTGCCAATATTGCTGTTGGTTTTGCCCTTGTCATGTATGTCATCACACCTATAGCTTACTGGCTCAATATATACAGAGCCAAGACTTTTTCCTTATTCTCAGATAGCCTGTTCACCTCTTCGGGACAAGAATACAATATTTCTGCCATCATAAATGAACACTTCCAATTGGATGCTGAGGCATATGAAAGGGAGGGTCCTCTCTATCTTTGTACTGTCTTTTCTGTGTACTATGGCATCAGCTTTGCCTGCCTCACTGCTACTGTTGTTCATGGGTTCCTCTTCCATGGAAAGTAAGTTGCATTTTTCTTTTGCATTGTTATGTGCTGCACAATTGCTTGCTATTCATTAACTAAATTGTGATGAGAAGAATTTTGTTTACTTCTCTGATGTAACTGCACCACACCATCCTTGCTAAGAAAAATTCAATGAAATGTTATCAGTGAATTTGTTTGTGTCATGTGAACAGAAGGTGAGTTTTACGTTCATGTATAAGCATTATTTTGGTCACTTCTATATCCCATGTCCTTTCAGTTAAAGAAAAAAAAAGAAAAAAAAGAATCCAAGTCAACTAGTCAAGTAGTGCTTCAGTTCTTTGGAGATCTGTGTTATAGTTGTCTTGTTCCCAGACCCATAGTTGGCCTTGTGGGAGTGTGTTCTTCCCTTGTTGGTTAAGTTCTGCTACAAATGACATTATTCTGATATAACACCGCACCTTTTAATTGAACAGAGTTATATGGTTGTTGCCAAGTTGAATTACAATTTTTTATTAACCATGCTCAGACAGATGATCTAATGTTATGGTATTGTTGTTAAGTTCTGCTACAAATGACATTGTTCTGATATAACACCGCACCTAATTGAACCATGCTCCAGATAGATAATCTAATGTTATGGTATTGTTTTAGAGAAATATGGCTGCTGAGCAAGTCTGCCTTTAGTGAGAAGAAAATGGATATACACACTAAGCTCATGAGAAGATACAAGCAAGTTCCTGAATGGTGGTTTACTTGTATTCTTTTGGTAAATATTGCGGCCACTCATATTTATATGTGAGTACTTCAAGGATCAGCTTCAACTGCCATGGTGGGGTGTTCTGCTAGCATGTGCTCTTGCCATATTTTTCACTCTTCCTGTTGGAGTCATCACTGCAACTACAAATCAGGTGCAGATCCATCATGTTTAAAGTATATGTTGTATGAGTCAATTAGATTGTTTATTCTCTACAATAGAATACATAAATATGCGGATCAGTGATTATTATGTACTCTTTGCTCTTAATCTAAGCTTAATACTTTGCATATTCTCATGAGTTCCATGTGTGTTGGTCAGACACCAGCTTTGAATGTAATCACAGAATTTATCATTGGGTACATTTACCCAGGATATCCAGTCGCGAACATTCTGTTTAAAGTCTATGGGTACATCAGTATGAAGCAGGGGATCACATTCTTACAAGACTTCAAGCTTGGGCACTACATGAAAATTCCTCCTCGAGAGATGTTTATGGCGCAGGTTAATCTCTTGTCTTTTCCTGTCTGTGATGAGTGATAAAAGTAAATATATTAGTTTGATGGATTCCCGGTGAGGTGAAAAAATGATTTCCCCAAAATTAATCTCTGTACACTTGAAATCTGCCCGAAATTGTTGTAAAACCGGTCTTTCATTCTTTTCACTTTCTTTGCTTACAGTAAGAATTGATCTTCTATCAGGTGGTCGGTACCATTGTTGCAGCATTAGTGCATCTCCGAACGGCGTGGTGGCTTATGGATACAGTCCCTGACATTTGTAACCGGGCGCTGCTTCCAGCAGGCAGTCCATGGACTTGCCCTGGTGACACTGTATTTTTTGATGGTTCAGTCATTTGGGGTTTGATTGGGCCCCGCAGGATTTTTGGAGATCTCGGCTACTACTCCGCCATCAACTGGTTTTTCTTGGTAGGGGCCATTGCTCCTTTCATTGTTTGGCTTGCGCATAAGGCCTTTCCAGACAAGGAGTGGATTAGACTAATCACAATGCCCGTGCTGCTCGGTGCTACAGTAAGCATGCCTCCAGCTACTGCTGTTAACTACACCAGTTGGATCATCGCTGGATTTTTATCAGGATTCGTTGCTTACCGATACTATCGAGGTTGGTGGAGTCGCCACAATTATGCGCTATCGGGCGCACTTGATGCTGGGTTAGCGTTTATGGCGGTGCTTCTGTACTTGTGTTTGGGAATGAAGCATGTTAGCCTCAGTTGGTGGGGTGAAGATCCTGATGGATGTCCATTAGCCGCCTGCCCCACAGCTAAAGGGGTTGTCGTCGAAGGCTGTCCAGTCTTTTGATGCGAAGAATCATTTAAGTTGTGGATTATGTATAGTTTGTAAAAATCTATCGCATGTAATTCACGGACCCTTATTTATTTTGTGGATATGTGATTCTATCAAATTTACCATCGAAAAATTGTAAAATTGACAATCATCATTATTTCACAAAATCTCTTCTTCACATGGAAATACATGCAGTTGCCTAGCAGATCTTGCAGTAGTGTTGGACTGGTGACCTCAATGCGTTGCCGTCGAAAATGATCAGACTCTTCTCGTCTCAAGCGGGCGATCAATGAGACATACTCGCATTAACTTGTCTTTCAATTCTCTGATACGGACTGTGCACTTTCAATTCTGTTTACTCCATAATTTAGCACCTTTCGTTCCTTGTATTTTCCTTGTTTCTTTTTACATGCAAATCTCTGTTTTAGGCACCAGATAGCGTGTATACTTCAAATCCATTGTTCAAGCGTTGGCAAGCGGGCCTACATCTGAGTCATGAATGCAAACCGGGACACAAAGTGGTGGGCGTTTCCTTGGTAAAATTCAGGGGCTTTAGGCAGTTAGAGGAATCTGAATTTGCAAGCTCATGAATGCAAACAGGGACACAAAGTGTCTTCATCTGCTTCCGTTCCATTAGTTTTTGACATTTATCATTTTCTTCTGATCCATAAAACCTCAAAAAGGGACCACACCTTATCCTTAAAACAACTGCTAGCAGAAAACAAGATGCCGGTATCCTGTAATTATTGGAAAAGTCAATTACTTTTATAGATGATATCCTTGTCCTGTTCTGATTAGAGGAAGCAAGCGAGTTCCGTGTCGCTCCACATGACATTCGGAGTCAATCACGGTAAGCGGTAAGTAGGATTTGACTTCGAGAAAGGTTTCTTGAGTCAATTGCCAGACAAAAGTAAGATCTCTCGATTCTTGCTTATAATGGAACCACCCAAGATCATTTGTTTAAAAATCGAGAATCGTGTTTCCGATTATTTCCTTGACACATCTTTGCAAAAGTAAAGATCTCCAAAAGGGGCGAGGCCGCTTTCCATATCCTCTGTTCAAGGACTTGGTTTCTTTGAAGCTGTTTTGCTTAGCAATTCAAGCCATCAACTTCAAAAACCTCAGAAATATTAAAGAAAGACCAAGAGTGCCCACTTGTTGTTTGGACTTTCAGCATTACTTCATTTGGCTATTGCACTTATTTATTCATGCACTTGGTTCTTTAATCCAATTTCTCCACGAGTACATCACAAAATCCGGAAACTACAAAAACCATGTTCCACCCTTTGATCGCAAAACCTTCTTTCTTCCAATCCATTCAAAACCAGGCAAAACTAATCATTGTCTCATTAATGAATGCAATGCCAAATGTATAAATAAGCTTGTCAGTCTCTTATGGCTCAAACCCAAACAAGAAAAATCTATTTGTCCTCTTCAGTCTTCAGTGTATTTTCCTTCATTATCTCTGATGTCTCCTGCTGGAAAATGGCTAGGATTTGTGACTGCAATTTGGGTCCAGGCCATTGCAGGCAACAACTACACGTTCTCCAACTACTCCGATGCGCTCAAATCTCTCATGGCGCTCACGCAGCTCGAGCTCAACAATCTATCTGTGGCTAAAGATGTCGGCAAGGCATTTGGGCTTGTCTCTGGCCTTGCCTCGGATCGATTTCCTATGTGGATTATACTTCTGATTGGATCTTTAGAGGGTCTAATAGGGTATGGAGCTCAATGGCTTGTCGTGAGCCAGCGAATCAGTCCTCTTCCCTACTGGCAGGTAAGCTATGTTCCTACCATTCCTGCGTGGAAACCACAGGCTGCGCCTTTTCAATAGTACTCTAAAATGTGTCCTCATTTTAGTTAGGTCTTACATTTTCTTCTGTTTAAAAGTGGGCATGCAATTATTGACCAACCTTTTGCTCAGAACTAAGTCCCTGCCAATATCTATGCAGATGTGCATATTCCTGTGCATGGGCGGAAACAGCACGACGTGGATGAACACAGCCGTCCTAGTGACTTGCATGAGGAACTTTCCAAAAAGCCGAGGACCAGTCTCAGGGATTCTCAAGGGATACGTGGGGCTAAGCACGGCGATATTCACTGACATTTGCGCCGCTCTCTTCTCCTCTGACCCTTCCACTTTCCTCCTCATGCTTGCCGTAGTTCCCACAGTAATCTGCCTGGTTGCTGCTGTTTTCCTCCGTGAAACTGCCCCTGAAGAAGAAAAGCGAGAGACACAGCTCTTGAATGCCTTTAATGTGATGGCCATCGTGCTAGCCTCCTATCTATTGGCCTTTGACATTAGTGGAAGTCATGGCCACGTTCTTTCCGTGGCATTTGCAATAGGACTAGTAGTCTTACTTGCTCTGCCATTAGGTGTTCCTTTTTACTTAGGTATGCCCGAGTCAAAACCAAATTCTGATATTGAACAAGCAATCAAACAGCCACTTATTGCCCCACCAACGAGGCTAGAAGATTCAGTGACTCTGACCGAAACTGTTGCTCAAGGATCTGTCCAGGAAAAGCACCAGCCATTGATTGGGGAGGATCACACGGTTTTGGAAATGATGAAGACAGTCGATTTCTGGATACTTTTTGTATCATTCCTATGTGGGGTGGGCACGGGAATGTGCTTCATGAACAACATGGGACAGATGGGGCTCGCGCTCGGCTACGTTGATGTATCAATCTTCGTCTCTCTCACCAGCATCTGGGGATTCTTTGGGAGGATCATCTCAGGATTGGTGTCAGAACACTACATTTGGTATGCTCAACTCTTTAGCTTTACAAGCGTTTGAAATTGCATAGAGACAGCTTTCGATATATTAATTGAGGACTCGACATTTTATTGAAGATGAGCTTTCTCTCGACATTTTCATCATGTTTTGTTCATCTGCAGGAAGCGTGGAACACCAAGGCCTATCTGGAATGCGGCTTCACAGATACTGATGACTCTAGGATATATCATCATGGCCTTGGCCTTGCCAGGATCTTTCTACATTGGCTCGATTCTGGTGGGCATATGCTACGGCGTCCGCCTCACTGTGACCGTTCCAATTGCATCAGAGCTGTTTGGCCTCAAATATTATGGCCTTCTGTACAACATCCTAATTCTCAATCTTCCTCTAGGCTCTTTCCTTTTCTCTGGCCTGCTTGCCGGTCATCTTTACGATGTTCAAGCCACCATTAGTGATGGAGGCAGTAACACTTGCGTTGGGCCACAGTGTTATATGCTCGTGTACGTGATCATGGGCCTGGCTTGTGTGTTCGGTTTCGGGCTCGATGTGTTGCTCGTGATGAGGACAAAGAGCATATATTGCAGGATGTGCACCGAGCACAAACTCAAGGCTAGAATGGCAGATGAAAATTATCCTGCATCAAGTAAATCCTGAGAAATCTTCTTCTCTTTTCCTTTTCACGGTAACTTTACTTCTTACTTTCCATGATTCGAGTATGTACATATGCTCTTCAATTCAGTGGCCTCAGATATGAGCATTGGTTGTGAAGAAAATCTAGTGAATCAAAATCTGAGTCTCATTCTCGATAGCTCATTGATTTCAGATGGCGAAAGAAAGACTTGTCCATTGTTCCATCCCCAGATTGCTCTTCGAATTTAATCTTAGATCACTCCAGAATTATTCATTGAAGCTACCCCAAATTTTCTTTTCTCTTTTCTTATTTCTGCTTTATCCATGACCCTGCAATGACTTCAAATTGACCTATTTCTGACCATGAGAGGAGGGTTCATGCTTGGCCAATCAAATTGTAGAGCACAGAAATCATATCATTTTCAGTCAATTCCCCCTTTTTGAAGGTAGAGGCAGGACATGTGAGTGCACCTAAAACTTTGATGAAAGCTATGAGATATAATCTTTAATTAATTATAAACAAACCAGACCCTTCACTTCTAATACATCTGCTTATTTCTCCTTTTGGATGATGATTGCAAAACTACATACCATGTTTATGTTGTCGCAATCAAGGGTTATCACACACACAGTGGCAGTGCACTATTGCACACACACCATGACCTTGGATATCGACCTTCAAACCAAGTGCTTTATAGAGCCGAAGCACTTCATGTACGTTGCAGCGTCATGAGCCATTCTGTCAGCAGAGCTCCACAGTTTCAAGGGTAATAAGTATAATCTTGATGTGTCGAACATAGTCATCGAGCCATATATGTAGCGAGACCCTCAGATGCAGCGACGATGATGACGTTATACCAAGCTACTGATGAATTAGGTCATTAGATTCTGTTACTTCCTCTACACACTCGCGCTCGAACAATAATGGTTCATTCTGCAGAGGTCCTACATATTGAAAAGGATCTCTCTTATCTCCGACAAGAAAAAGAAGTAGCCGTTGTCTTGATTGATTCTTTTTAGCTTGGTTCAGTTCAACCCCACAACTGTGTGGGTAACAAGGACTCTATTCTCTTGACGTCCATCAAACTGGAATCCAATGTCATGTCTTGGTGGTGCCTCCTTGCATCTGGCCTTTTCAGCTTTTTTCTATCGTCCTTTATCTTGTTTTTCCGCATATGTCCACGCTTGGTTCCTTGTCAAACCCACAACGATGCCTGATTGATCTCCAACCTTGTACAATCGACCGGCCATCATCATGTAGTTTTCAGAAAATTTTCTTGTGGATGAGAGCATGACAATGAAAGCGGTGGCCTCATACATTTTGTTCTTTCCCAGGTCAGAAAGATTCACGAGAATTAGCCATGATTGATTGAGGGGAGTAAAAGCCTCGCATTTTTCGCTACCAGCACTGTCGTAATCCGAAGAAATTCTAACGACAAGTAGTGAAATCGCTGTTGTTCTTACCCCAGCCTGTCGCGGTTAAAGATAGTGAAAGGACAATAGAATGATGCTTAAGCGTGCGATGGCCTTTGCAACAATGTCAAGCCGACCTCCACTAAGCTCAGGACAGTAAGAACCAAGTTGAGATTTTCTTGAATTCTTCCCCTCAACTTTATGATGCAGTGCATGTTGCAGACATCATAATGCGATTTGGAATCTGGGAATGCCAGATTTCAACAAAGCATTTGAGAGGAATGGTTCGACCCTAGCGTGTATCAACATCTTAATGATTGCACCAAGAAGGAATAAGGTCAGTGCCCCATTATTTAACACCAAAACATCTTCCACCCACTCTTTATTATCTCTTGGTAGATAGTCCTTGGCATGAAAGAAGCCCAACCTGATCTTTTCTAAATTCGGTCCCCACCATGGGCCTTATCAACACTCAGTTGCAAGCATGCAACTTTAGGCTGAACATGCTGCCCAAGGTCTCGACCTTTTATTTCGTCCTACTGCAAACTTTGAGTAAGAACATTATCAGATCCAGATTGGATCCTCTCGATTCAGGAAAAGAATTTCGCCCTCCCGTTTTGGTTACTGTCATAATTCGAGTCCTACAGCTACGTGTCTAACATAACTTTTGCGATAATTAAGGACCATAATCGTTGAATAAATTTTGAAAATTCGACTCGGATGCCAAGGTGAATGAACTGTTTTGAGTCAAAATAACACGAACTCCGTCAAAAGGGCGCTCTCTATGCGTGCCTATATTGCTGAATTTCTACCCTATTCCACCTCATCTTGCAGAGCAAATCTTGAAGTATAAGCAAAGGCATAGTCCCAAGTGCTTCTCCTCTGCTTAGAGAGAGACGGATCATATTGTTTATTCACGAGGCTTGTAGCTCTCGCAAAGTGGACTTCCACCATCCACTGCACCCACCCACTGAGATTCACCTCCAAAAGGCAGTCGCTTTCTCGTCATCACATTCCCCTCCCACCAGTTGAAAAAAGAAAAGGCAAAGAAATAGCATCAAAAATTTCCAGGCATTTGTTTTCTTCTTTTCCTGTTTCTGGGTCCAAAATGTTTTGCTTTGCAGCTTGATTCCTTTGCTTTTACTCCAGCAGTAGCAGGCATAGTGGTTCAGTCAGTCCCCATAGACAAGTTGAAACGAAAGGAGAGGGCTGCCAGAGAAACAAAAAGAGACATCTTTCTTTCCCTTTTCCAAAATGAATGCTTTATCTAATATTTTGTAAGATCATCATTAATTATGCAGAAACGGGAAGGTAGAGGTTTACAATTTCGATTTTGCCAACCTTTTTTTCCTCTCCAAGCAAATTCCCATCACACCGAAATCCTCTCCCTTGAGTTTTGGGCATCCTTTTTTATGTTATGGTTTTGCAAGGAAGTGGGAGGAAAGTGAAAGAAAGACAGAGGGACTACAAGTGTGAGATGGTAAGGAGGGTGAGAGAGACTGCTAGAGAAATTGCTAATTGAACGGCTGTGGGAGGCTGGGTTCTAGTAGAGTCACCAATTGCCATATTGGCCAGCCATGAAGCGGCAAATGCACTCTCCTGAACCGGCACAGGATCCGACACAGACCCAGACCCAGACTCAGACCCAGACTCAGACCCAGAATCTGACCCTGTATCCGGATTCTCCGTTGTTCCGTTTGTCTTTGGAGGAGGAGAATCTGTGGCGGATTTTTGGCTGCACAGGAATAAAATTCCAGATCAAATGATGACAGAAAAAAAAAACTAGTTTTGCAGCATACACTAACAGGGCATCATACGGATGTTACGGGGAAAAAATTAGACAAAGAACGAAGGTTCCTTCAATCTAGAAAAGGTCCTGATGTCAATCATTCCACAATAACTATTGACAATCCATCTCTTCTTTCCGACTTCCCATTACGTTTAAGAAATAAAGTAGACATGACAGATAAACTATGCATTTATGCAACTTTTTCATGATTCTGCTCTCGTTGTTGCTTGAGATCAGTAAAGCATGGTAAACTCTCGTGAGCTTACAATCTCCACCCATTTTATGCAGATTCCGAAAGTATGTCTAGAAATTCTGATTTTCCAGCTTTTGAGTAGAAAAAAAACTAGTTGTTAATATACATGACAACTCTCTAAACTAATTGAGTCAAAAGCTGAAAACTTTCCTTCAGCCAGATGGTTTGAGAAAAAAGATATTCGATCAAAGTGATAGAAGAACAAAATAGACTTACCTTGAGAGGTGGGACAAAATGTAATGGTATAATCAGCATCACTGCAAGTGAAAGTACTACTGGCATCATCATAAGCATAGCTATATGATTTGGGGCATGCCGTCTTGAATATCTGGGAGTACATTGAAGGTTTGCAGGTGGCAGGCGAGCTGTATGGGCCGCTGCAGCAGTACTCCGGGCTCCCAAATGCCTCACAGGCGCTCTTGCACCCCGTGCCATCCTCAGCCTTCAGCTCCTTCGGGCACTGTAGGTTCAGGTCTGTCTGACATCCGGTGGTGGCACAAGCACCTACAGTTCACACGCAAGAATTGCCAATGAGTATGACTTGAGAAGGAAACTGTGATTCGCATGTCAATTGGTCGAGAGAGGCACTGTGATTTGGAAGTGCTGTAAAACATCTCGAGTCCAATTCGTTCGTTGATTTCAATTAGATAGTGTAACCATCACATCATGATGTAGATTTTAAAAGGCTTGTGACCCGGTTTGGCGAACTGATTGAAGATGAAATAATTCAGAGCTACAAACAAAAATGGAATTCCGTAATCAAAGGCGAAAAGCTGAAAATGAGATGACTCCTCAAATAGTTCAATCCACCATACTGATATGACCTTTCATCCCTAAGTTGAGTTAACAAGAACCTAACATCATCTCCTAAAGGCCCGTTAGGTCTAGCGACCCGTTAGGTTTAACGTTCTTAACTTTTCAGCTAGCAGTCTCAATCGCAGAGAAGTAAAGGTATCCAATTTTGCTGAACAAATTCTACACTTTTAAGAGGGAGAGCTCTTCATGGATTCAGCTGATCTATTTTCTCACACTTAATCAAACACGAATGAAGAAGTAAAAAGTTGTGACTCCCCTGAAAATCAAGAAAAACATATAAGTAGGACCTCAAAATCAAGAAACTTCACTACTTATACCTGATTCACCAGTGCCTTGAACAATCATTGGCAAATTGTACCCATCGACCAGGCTCACGTCATAGAAGTCCAGAGAGCCGGAGCCGAGCGTGAACTCTGCCAGAGTAGCCGGCGGCGTCGCGCCGGCTCCGTTGCATTCGACCTCTCCGGAGCCGCAGTCCCCAGTGGCACATGAGCCACGGCCCGAGTCGTCGAAATCGCAGCCGCTACGCCCCCAGAAGCGGCCGGACCACCCTGTCGGCGCCTGGAAGGACCTCGAGCCGCCTTTAGACAACTCGAATCCGGTGCTGGCCAGCTTGGGACTGCCCGCACTAGATAGGATCCCTGGCCAGACTGAGAAGTCGCACTTGTTGACAAATGTGAAAGTTGCCCCAGAAGCACCTGGCCCAAAGCAGAGAGGCGACAAAAAATTATCAGGACAATGTAATGGAAAGCAGCAAGCAAGTCCATAAGCGATAAGGTAGTAAAATCCATGTTAAACACCTCTGGAAATGGAGAGGACAACAAGGCTGGAGAGCACAGTGAGGGAATTGGTGAAGAAGCAAAGCATGCCCATGCCTCCCTTTAATTCTTACAGCAATGGAAATCTTACTACCCAATTAGCGGATTGAGGCAAAAATGAGTGTAGATTTGCTCCACCAAGAAGTTGGAGTGGACCCTTTTGAGTAACCAAAGCAAACAAATGAAGATGAACCACAATGTGCGTCGATGAAGAGGGCGAGACGGATCGATGGGTGACGAGGAAGGGAGAACTTTCAAGAGAAGCAACAAGAACAGAGGACAAGGCAGGGCTTTCCGGAGTGGTAGGTGGCAGAGAGAGAGAGAGAGAGAGAGAGAGAGAGAGAGAAGAGGAAGGGCTTCGAGATCTGCGCCCCCTAGAAAAGCTGAGCCCTCCACCGCCTCCCAGAGAATTTGCAGAGAAAAAAATCTGCAAACTGCACTTGATTTTTTCTCTGTTCGGACGTCCTGTTCTCTGAGAAAAGGGGTGGGGGCGGAGGGAGGCAGAGCTCAGTGGGTGGTGGTGCAGTTGCCTCAATCCTCTGCCGTTGCTTTGCATCCTCTTATATATATGCACATGATGCATTCGTATTATAAAAACCAGCAATTTGCATGAGATTTCTGATGGGAAATGTAAGTTAAAGTTACACTGCCTGACTCCGATGCTGCTTTACCGTCAGTATTCACATATTTGTAGACTTATCTTTTGGATAATTTAGTGTATAAAAATATAACTAGTCACACCACCCACCTAGGTGGCACTGCTAGCGGCGAGCTTCTCCACCTACCCCAGGGAGGAGTACGAAAATTGAGATTGTTTGGATTCTCGGACTGTCCTGAATTGTTTGGATTTTCGAAGTAGGGTCTAGTAGGTGAAGTGTAATTGTTTTGGCTCAACAAAGTGAGTCTAGTCAATATCATGATGACAATGATTGCAGCAAGGGGTAATTCTTGAGAGATGATTAATTTTAGGTCTAGTATCAATTCAACCTTTAATTTCTTTTTGTATCGTAAAAAACCCATTCCAAATTTGCTCAGGCATGCAGAAAAACACTTCTGATTGTTTCAATATTATTAACATTATGAGGTTGCTACTGTTCCTTACAAAATGGGAATGTTGATGAAAATGCGAGTTCAAATAATGAACTTCTAAAACTAATTTTAATGTCGATAATTTTTTATTAAATTAGTGTCAGTTTTTGGATATGTTGCATATTTGGATTTAGAGTGAAAGTTAAGATTTTTTTATGATATAAAAGAAAGAAGTTGGGGATAAAATTAAAATAAAATCTAAAAGTTTGGGTCTTTCTTGAAAATTGGCTCCCACGTCAAAAACGAGCATCTCCTTCTTCAACAAGGCTCTTTCTGGACTTATGATGCCGTCAGTTGTGAACAAAGGACGTAGAATATGATAATTTGTTAACTCTTTTTAACTTTTTGACAGCTGCACAAAGCGCAAATATCTTTGTAATCCCAAGAGAAAAATATCTTGTCCAAAAGTGAAAAATATCACCGAGGAATCTTACTTCTTCACCATGGTTCATGATTGATCTCAATCATACACTAGAACTGGAAATGTGTCACCTGGTTCTTCCTTGCAATTAATTATGGAGAAGCATATTTCCAATTTCATTTCCAATTTTATAAAGCAAGATTGGTGTTATCATCTTTGGGTTCAATTTGTCTTTATTAGTTTAATCGAGGGAAAATGATACAAATAGTTTTTGAATTTTGATTTAATGTGCAACGTATCTTTGAACTTATAATTTGCTTAACTTTGTCCATGAACTATACGAAAATAAAATTTAATATTCTCATTCCATTAATTCAAGTTCCGAGACAATATTAAACATTTTTATGTATATCAAAAGTTTAAGGACCGCATTAAACAAATTATAAGTTCAAAGATTATATTGGATCACGTTAAACAAATTGAAAGTTCAGAAACCACATTATATATTGAATTAAAGTTCAGTGATTATTTATGTCATTAAAGCAATGAAATTCAAATCTGCTCCGATTAATGAAATCCATAACTCAAACTCGACTTCGCTAGACAAAATCTATGCATTGAAATTGATGTTTGAAGCTCGAGATTGAAACTCAAATTCCTTTTATTGCCTTGAGCGCTTTCCGGCTCGTGATCACACGCATTGCGCGACCTCAGATCAAGGTCAATACGAAGTCCACGGCCATAGATTGACCTTGACTCATAAAGTGACGGTCTAATGAGGGGAGGAGGAAGTCAAGGCGGGAGAGGAGGCCGCGGCAACCGGCACTAAAGATAGTGGTCAACGGTGACAGCACAATAATGACGTGCAATAGTGCATGGGGGCGAAGAGAGGAGTTGATTAGTCTTCCTTCTCTTGTGGGATAATAATATAAATAATTTATGAATTTTATCTCAATATATATGTGATTCTTAAAATTTAACTTAATATAAAATATTATTCTTGAATATTTAATTTTTCTATTGTGGTACATAAAATTTTGATATATATATTTAATTATATATTTAATATAGTTATGAGCTATATGAAAATATTTAATGTAACTTCCATTAATTAAAATTGACAGAATGTTCTATACTTCCATTAATTAAAATTGACAAAATATTTTAATTTGGCTTCTAATTTGATACATTTAAATGGTGGACAAGAAACTAATGTTACACGTAGATCATCTACGTAGGATGTCCAACTTAATTCAACATATAATAATTACTTTAATTTGGAAAAAAATCGATTATTAATGTTATTTATGTAGATTATTTTATACTTATGCAGATTAAATATCTTAGGATGATAATTCACGTGCATCATTTGTTAGATTGGAAACTTTGTATAGGATTTGGTGCCTACCATAGAGTCGATAAATTTCATCAACAAATCAAATTGATTGTATTACGCTCGAAAAGTGAAAATTCAAAAGGATTACAATAAATAAATTAAAAATTTAAGAATGGTATTGCATATCAAGCAAAAACTCGGAGACCATTTGTATGGTTTTTCCAAAATTTTCAATGCAAATCTGATTGGTGTTTTCTTTAATTAATTAATTAATCATTGGGTTGAGCGAAATATATATTTTGTTTAATTGGCGATATCGGGCAACTCCGTCAAGGGATGCCAAAAAAACTTTCCCCTATGCGACCCGATGACGTCACGGATTCGCCAGAGAGTCGTCATTTTCTGTAACGGTCCTCGAACGGACTGACGGGAAAACGAATTTCATAAAGTTCCGAGAGAAACAGTTAACACTCGGAGGAAGCCGAAAGGCAATTATTGCGAGCAGATCACATCGCGGAAAACGACGTCCAGAGGGAATCGAGTGGGCCCCACTCTTGCCGGACACATTGATTTAATGTGAGATTCGCTACGAGGCGCCACGTGTCCGATCGTACGTCGCCTGGCGGCCCAGCTCATTCTCGTGATCCCCTCATAATTGCACGGGGAAGCGTGAAAATCGTGACCGTTGGTCAGCGCCAGGGTTGCACCGCCTCCGAGCCCCGACCCGCCGATATGCGGGGCAACCCGCTTCTTCCGGTTTGACCCGGGGAACTTTTTTTCTGCTTAATAATGAAAGTTATTGTATCTAACACAGAATTGTACAAAATAAAAGATGAAAATTGTTTAACTATGCTAAAGCGGTTGTATCATAAAACCTAAATATATCGACTACTTTGGCAAGAATCTAATCACATATGACGTAAAAGCTTAGTTTGTAGGATTTTTTTTTAAAATTATTAACACATTAACTTTATCAAGAGGATATTACAAAAAAAAAAAAACTCTATCAAGAGGAGCATAAAAAGAAAGGATGAATTATGAAAATAAATAAATAAATAAATATGGAGGGCGGGGAGGGGAGGGTGTAGGGTCAAGGAAGTCCCCATTTGAGCCTCGCCCCCACTCGGAGGGGGGGGGGGACCTTCTCCTCATCTCTGTCCCATGCCCCGTAATAAGGAAAATTGTCACAAAAAAATTAAAACTTATTACACTTTTACCAATTTAGTTATAAACTCTTTAAATTTTGTCAATTCAGTTTTAAATCTCTTTATTTTTTTTTATCAATTGAGTCCATTCAACTAATTTTTGGTAAATCATCGATGTGAATACGGCGGTGCCACGTAGGTCAACCGGCACTAAAGTGTAAATTTTTTAATAATATTTTTTTTAAAATTTTTTTGTTGATTTTTTTTTCTTTCTCTTCTTTTTTTTGCTTCTTATCCCTTTTGTCGATGGCTGGCCATGGGCCATGTTGGGATGATTGTCCTTGTCCCCACAAGCAAGACCCAATTGGGCAAGGGCAAGCCTTAGCTAGGGGTGGCCTTGCCAGGCATCGCATGCGTGAGGGCTGGCCTTGCCAAATCTAATGAGGGTAGCCCTTGCCTAGGCTCACCCTCATCTAAACGCCAAATCTAGCAAGGTCAGCCCTCACTCAGTGTAACCTTTGCTTGGCTGACGCCCGTGAGGCCATCTTGGCTTGGGCAAGGCCGGGCTTGCCTAGTCTGAATTGGTCCGGATTTTTTGCTCAACAAAATAGTGAGCTCGCCATTGGATTATGCCATTCGCATCCTCTCGAAGACATCACTGATTTGCCGCTGCTACCTTATCGTCAATAAACTATGTTGATCAAAACATCCCAACCTCAAGAAATTCCAAAGCATTGGCCTTTAAAGTAATAGCTTTAATTTTTTTTTTTTAAGACTCTTCAATCTTCTCCAAGACACTCCACGTTCCAGCTGGCATGAATTGAGCCAATAACGTCAACAAGTGCTGTCTAAATTGAAGACCGGTATGGCGGTGGAAAAAAAAAAAAAGATAAGAGAGAGAAGCAGCCACTCATTGTCTCGGTTGGATTGCCCAGAACCATCTCCTTTTTCCCTATCTCACTTCAGCCATATGCCCAGCAAGGTATAGAAGCCAGCAGCAGAAAGTTCCTCTTCAAGCAAGAAGATTGGCCCTTTTTCTTTCGAGCCAACATCGCGTCGCTGCCACCACAGTTTATCGAGAAACCAAGGCAAGTGTGTATCCTTGATCGTTTGCCATGCGACGATAATAGATTGGTAGAAATCCAAGAATGTTGTTGAGATTTTTGTTTAATCAAAATTTCGACTACGTTACTGTTTAATAAGAAGTTTCGACTATGTTACCTAGCTATGTTGTCGAGTTCGAAATAGTTGAGCTCATGATTAGGTCGTAGAGGCATGGATAGTCGATATTTGGCACAAGCGAGAACTGAAATGGCAGAAACTTTGAAGGAAAGTAGTGACTGGGCTGAGGGTAGGCAGATTCGGCTCTAGCCCAAACCAGAAGGTTGTTAATTTTGTACTAACTTATGTGGTGAAAAATTCATGTGGGCGTTCTTCACAAGAATCGTCCCTTATTGATTGTTCTACGACATACTTTAATTTCAGAATTTTTTAATTTCATATGACCAAAATATATTTGAAAAACTTCGGGATTCAAAATCTATTTTTGGGTTCACTGGAGCGACCTCTTTCTACTTTTCATTTTCTACATATATCTCGGTCCAGAATTCTAAAATATGTTTATCATAAAAGTTGTAGAGTACATCCCAAACTACCACATATTAAATTTTCATAATTGTTCGATCTCATTTGGTCAGTAAAATTTTTATTTTTCTACTCAATTTTGTCCTGGAGATCTCGACTGTTTTGAGCCCGGCTTGCAAAAAATTATTTAGAACTGTATGAACTGAATTGAATTTCAAGTTCTTCACGAAGGATGTTCCTTAAGTCTTTGTCCACCTCAAACTAAAGTTTCATAATTTTTGAAAACCAATTACCTAGACAATAGCCATCAACTCTAAAGGCCTGTGGGATGCCTTATGAGCTTTATGAGGCTAGTTTAGGCCTAGAATGTTGGGACCTTCCCAGGGCACCCCACCTGTCATCTTATGTGTATATATATATAAGAATTAAGGTGCCCCGTTTACAAAAAATCGTGTGTACCCCATGATTTACTTTAGTCTCTTATGCTTTCGCACGCTTAAGAAAGTTTAAAAAGAATAAGATAATGGCGACAGTAGTTCTACAGTAGCAATGACGTGTTGAGGTCGTCACATGGGCGATTGACCTCGCCTAGCTTGGGCAAGGTCAACCCTCGTTGGGCCTCATGTGGGCAAGGGCTCCCCTTATCGAGGCTTGCCCTCACCTAACCGGGCCTCGCTTGGCTTGACATGGTTGGTGGTCGGCCATTGCCTGTGATTGAAGGCTAGCCACTGGCAAAAGATAAAAGAAGCCAAAAAGAAAAGAAAGAAAAAAAACAAAAAAAAACTAAGAATTCAAACAAAAATATCAAAATATCTGTCTATTTCAGCGCTAGCTATCCTATATGACAATCGCTAGCGTTTATATTGGCATTTTCTGATCAAAATTAGTCAAATGGACTTAATTAGTAAGAAATAAAAATATAGAGGACTAAATTGGTAAAAGTATAATAAATTTAAAATTTTTTGGATAATTTTTCCCAAGGTTTAGACTCTTTGTAACGGTAGTGATGTCGTCCTCCAATGACAGGTCTTTATTGTTTATGCTTCTGACTACGGAAGATGGGCATCACGTGGCAATCCAATCGTGGAGGAATACAATACAAGAAGTAAGTCAAAATGCACAGAAGTTCAGGGACACGATCGAATAAAACAAATGACTTAAAAAAAAACAACATTCCCAGAGGACCACTAATATCATCCTATACGAGAAATATAGTCACTTCATATGCCAGCTTTTTCTTGGCACTGTTTATGCCTTGAGCGGGCCGCCCGGGCGTCCATTCGATCGTCCATTGACTCGAGCGGAAGAAGCTTTGTCTACAAGTTGAATTTTTTTTGGGGAGAGGGGGATGGGGCAGGAGAATCGTCTCCATGCCGCTCCTTTTTGACAGTGAAAGACCCGAAAGAGGAGGAGGTGCACGTGAATTGATTCCCCCACGGACGGCGTCTCCACAGCAGTCTATGATCTCTTCCCAATTTCACCCCCAACCTTTTTCCCCATTCTTTATTTAGACGTACAACGTTCCATGCAAAGTCCGTTGGATTCTCCTTGCTCCCACCACCACTTCGATCGATCCATGCTCGTCTTCCTTTCAGCTTTGCAAGTGGAACATCTAAGGTTTGTCTTATTTTGTGAAAGACACTTCCTTTCTCTTGTTTTTTTTCTTATTTATTGATGGATTTTTTAGTTGATGGGCCAAGTTAAACCCATCCGCCCATGTTGGGAAAAACCTAGCCTATAAAAGAATGGCCTATAAGAGGAAAGTGTAGTTAATTATAAATGCAATATATAAAATAAATGGGTTAATATCTGAAAAACTCCAAATTGGTATACTTGTGATAACTTTACTCAAAATCATTTTTTTGACCATGGAAAACCAAAAACTAATACACATATGACAAATTTACCCCGATTGACTATAAAAAATCATAATTTGATACATTTATGACAAATTTACTCCAAACTAATTTATTTGACCGCAAAAAATTTCAAACTAATAAATTTGTGACAAATATACCCTTCGCTAAATTGGATTAATACCACAAAAGAAATCATAAAAATTGTAAACTTTGATGAACGGATCGTAAAATCTCAAATTGGTATACTAGTCAATTGTCACGTGTCATTTAACTTAATAATTTGACAATAAAATTTAACGAAAACTAACAGATGATAAATTTGTCACAAGTGTACCAGTTTGGGGTAAATTTGTCAAAGGTATACCAGTTCAGGGTTTTTGGTGGTCAAAAAAATAGTTTGGGGTAAATTTGTCACAAATATACTGGGTTTGGGATTTTTCGGATATTAACCCAAAATAAAAAGTAAAAGGGATAATGATACCTATAGCGTTTCAAAAAGAAAATATGTTTCTCAATTTTTCTTTCCTTTGAAACAGTATACTCCCTCTTCAAGAACGGAACTCTAGGGTTTCAAAGGATTCCTTTGAGATTGCAATGATACTTAATCTATGGCAAGTAAGATATGTCCGTTTCCATGATATACCTTCAATCGGTATTATATGTTTTTCGGGCTCATTTCCGCATTCGTTTTTCAGTATTTGATAGTTCGAGTATCGGTTCAATTTTTAGGAATTTGTTTCTAACATTTATGTTAGAGAGGCTGTCCTCCCATGTGCTAAAGAAGTCAATTGACTTCTCCCGAGATTACTAATAGACGAGACGAATTCTGTAATATCAGTTACAGTTTAGAGAAATATAACCTTGAAAAGAAAAAAATCAAGAGATTTTATGATTGAATGTTTCGGGAAGGGATTGGCCATGGTAAAAGCAAGAGAAAAGCTAGAATTGCATCGGCAAAATTTTTCCATATGTACCTTGAAATAGACTCGTGAATTATATTGAACATAATGTAAAATGTGAAGTGCGTGGATTATGAATTTGAAAAGAGCAATCCTAATTAATACTCAAAAAGCATACTACGTCATAAAAGGTTCAGTGTACTAAGGACATCCAATTAGAACAAAGCCTTCGACATGAAGTTTTTCAAATTTTTATTTTTTTCTTTTCGCATCTCTTAGAAATGGAGTCCGATGTCGATTTCGAAAGGGTTCACTTATAATTGGATGGTAGCAAAGACCATTTAACTTTTCTTTTTCTAACCCGAAGCTTTTCCAATGATCGAGAATTGATCTATGTCTATTCGCACCACGACATACGTCATATGGCTGCATACCCACCACCTGCATACTTATATTTACTTCCACAAAGGTACTCATTTTGCTCAAACATCACAATCTCGCCCCCACTTTACACCCCCATGTGGGAGATTGGAGATTTGAGCTTTCCATGACCTCAATCTTCACATTTTTTCGCATAAGCAGGTGAGGTTGGCCACTGCTTATCAAATAAGAACACTGCCCGACGCCTTATTCATTGTTTGGAAAACCTTACATATAATACTCCTCGTGTTGATATCGATGGAGGGGGGCCTCAACTTGATGCGCTACACGCCATGCACAGTCCGTGGATAAGATTTTCACCTTTCTTTTTTCCCCTTGTCCACTTTTTCTACAAAAGGAATCCTTCCCTTTTTTTTTTTCTTTTCTTACATGTTCTTTCATATTCTTTTTCCCTTCATCCCGTTGTATTTTTTTTTTAATAAAGAATTGCGTCGCCCCCACTACAGCCAAATTTGATACCCCAGGAACATCCTTTTTCTTGACAAAAAAAGGGCGTTCTGGAGGAGGCCGGAGGAAGGTCGTCGAAAGAACGAGGAGGTAACGAGGGAGTTGCTTTGTTTGAGCAAAGAAAAAGTGGAAAAAAGATTATGGGGAAAAAACAAATGCGGAAGGAAGAGAGCATGTTGACGATAAGGTGTGGAAGCGACCCTTGGAGATGGCAAAGGTGAATTAAATGTGTGTGAAGTAGGGGGTGGCTCTTATCACTGCCTTATCAAGATATGATTCTGTCCCTGTGTCTCAAAGTAGCACTTTATCTACTTCCTTTCTTTTACGTTGCTGAATTCCTTCTTTCGTGTGCCATGGGTTCATCCCGGGACATGAATGTCCGCGTTCTTTCTCATTCATCGGGAAAGCGCATGGTGCTTTGGTCCTCATTGATCAGGGATTGTCGCTTTAGGATACCTTGTGGCTTGTGAAAAGAAGTTAGATTTTAGCTGCTGCATGATAGCCGGCTCTTAGCTAATCATGCCGTAGTGGGTAGGCCTCGAATTCATATCTTTTCGCGCTGTCCCTCTCCTCATAATAGCATCGCTCGTCAGAAAAAAGAACCTACAACATCATTATGCGTGTAGTTTTGTATAAGGAACGTGGGAATTTAATGACATGAGCCTTTCTCTCGTTAAATGTTAACTCGCTTTCAACCAATTCGGCGGAGCAATTGTCTATAAAGTCTATAATCTATTAAATTTTTGCCAATTCAATCTAAAATTTTGTAATTTTTCCCTTTTGTTTTGGTTAGCTATATTTTATTTTCATTCTAATTCTCGTTCTTTGTTCTACCTTATCATAGGGTGTGAGAGTTGAAACTTATACATGAAACTAGATCATCTCTATTGAATGTGAACATTTGAATCTCTTACCTCCCTTTTTCCTTGTAAGAAGGGTGGCCATTGAGAATTTTTGTCAATTGAGTTTAAACATTTCTACAGTTCGCTAATTGGATCAATTCACTCAATTTTAGCTGAAAATCATTAATGTGAATGTTGACTGTCTTAAGTGGACAATCTTTAATATATTTTAATATTTTTGTCAAATTTTTTTATAAATTTTCCTTTCTTCTTCCTTTTGTTGATGGTTGGGCAAGGGTTGGCCTCACCCTGGGCCCAGGGCGGCCCTCCCGTTGCTACTAATCCTCACTTTCCTGCAATTTGTCTTGCAAGAAGACAAGGGAATGTTTTGGCCCACTCAAGAAATGGAAGTTGAGGAACTCGAAGTTGTCATCGCTGAGCAACGTCAGGAGCTTGTCGTGTCCCAAACCTTAGACTTCAACACCAACTACACCTTCCAACTCCAAATGCAGGAAGCCGTGAGTGCTAGTGACGCTAGTGAGACCACCTTGGCCTTGGCGTTGCCTAGACGAAGCGTTGCCTAGACGAAGGCAAAGCTGGAAGAAGTTACCTTGGCTTGGGGAAGGATTGGCCTCGGCAGATCTAGCGAGGGGAACCCTCACCCTTGCCCTTGCCTAGGCGCCAACCCGCCCCGTCATCACCTATGGTTGGCCATTGGTAAAAGGAAAAAGAAAGGAAAAAAAAGAGTAAAAAGAAAAAAATATTAAAATAGAAAAGTATCATAAAAAATTATCCGCATTAGCGCCCATTATGCCACGTAAGACGGTTAATGTTCACATAAGTGATTTTCAGTTAAAATTGACCGAATGAACTCAATTTGAAATCACTGGGATTCGCCCTAATGGCCACTCTTTTAACATGTAAGGGGGAGGTGAGGGGTTCAAATCCCCACCTTCTCAGAGGGGATGGGGTGGGGACGTGTAAGTTTTCAGGAGTGGGTTTCGACTTCCACGCCTGCAAAGAGCATAGCAAAAAAGTCGAGAGTGAGTGTAGAGTAGGAATAGAGTAGGATTGACCAAAAAAAAAAAAATCAATTGGAAAAATATGAAAATGTTTAAGACTTAGTTATTAATTTGAAAGGTTTATAATTGAATTGGCAAAAAAGTATAATAAATTTATGACCTTTTGGACAATTTTCCTGCAATTCGGCTATTCAAGGACATGAAAGTAGGGTTTTATGGGGGTACACAACAATGATCCTTTTCCATGTGCGATTTGCTCGTGGATTATACTTAGTTAATTCGATTGCTCCTAGCAGCTAGAGAGAAAGAGTCCCGTGATTTCAGTGATGAATGAAGTCAAAAAATCATCAATCGGAATCATTCCCTTATCACGACTTTGCGAAACCTAATCTCATTAAAGTATCTTGCTAACGTTAGCATTGTCCCTCACCTTTGTCTCTTTATGATAGTCTTGAGGGCCGAAAGCTGGTGTGAACATTATGACATTGAGACATGAAATTGTCGTAGAGCTGCGCCAGTACATAGCCTCGTAGATCGACAACCCTTTTGGCCACGAGAGTACACAATCGTTGGACCAAAGAGAATCTCTCGACTGCAAGGCAAGCAACTTGTGGAAATTCTCGTCTCTTTCGATGTTGGTTTCTGAGTTGATGATTGACGATGATGGTGTAATTCCATCCAGCCGCAAAAGGAAAAGAAAACTTTAGACGTCACGACACTGCTCGTGGAAAGGAACATACGATAACCCCTACGAGTATTTTCCATTATGGCAAGAGGAAAAAAGAAGTCAAGCCTTAAATTGTAAGTTTGTGAAAGTCATGGCGGGAGTTGCACATTGAGCTTTTATCCGCCAAGTCGACGAGAAAATATTGGGTGGTCTGAGAGCACCATGTCAACGTGGTCTCTGATATTTTCTCCAAGTTGACGTAGAGTCTTGTCGGATACTTTGCGCGTAATCAATCCTACGCAGAAGATAAGGAAAAAGTAGAAAAGAGAGAAAGAAAAGGACTTCTGTGCTTTAAATCAACACCTTGTTTCGCAACATCAATAAGCCATATACTTCTTTGAATTTAGAAGACGAGGGGGTGGCTAGATTATATATAAACACTTCGGCAAAGCCGTCCTTCGACTAGATAGAATGCACTCTCGATCTCTTTTGAATTGTTTGAATAGAAAGAAGTCTCGTCGACATATTTGCAAGGGTTTTGCTCGTATATCATCTCCATGCATTGTTGTAACGATAGAACAAGTTGCCGGCAATTTGCGATGAAAAAGGATCAACTTACGTAACCGAACAAGAACACAAGTTGTCAACAATTTCTGCTTAACTAAAGTGTTTTTTCTAGGACTGACGTTATCAGAGAAGTGCATACATGCACCGCCAAAAGGAAGGGATCAAAAGTGAAGGATAGAATCCAATTAAAATGCTTATCCATGCAGGCTCGGCTATTATAATAATCCGTGTCATGCACAAGTTGGACTTCGCGGCGTAAGTGATCGACTCAAGTTGCGGAAACCTGAGTGTTTTGCTGACAAGTTGGACTTGGCGGTGTAAGAGATCGACGCAAGTTGTGGAAACCTGAGTGTTTTGCTGACTACTTTTTACCATACGAGGTAAGAAACGATGGATGCTACGACGATTTTGCTGACCTGCTCGGGCCCTTCACGACTCTTATCTACTACTCGATATGGGAAATATTAATGCCGCCGAATCGCCAAATCGGCAAGCTGGAAGAAAGGCGCTAAGTCGGTATCCTTCTTTTTCCCGGATGGAAAGATCAGGCAAAGGCGTGGGAAAGCGAGTGTTTTCATGACCTTGTTTAGTCCCAGACCGAAGAGGAAAGAGCCTCCCCAAAAGGTCTTCGTCTCCTCACCTTCTTCTTGCTTTTAGGCGCTTGCACGTGATCATCTCCGGGAGCAAAGTGGGACATTGGCCCTGCGCTTTTCTTGGATGATCTCTCCTTGACTTTTAACTCCGGATGACATTCACGTCATAGCAGGAAACCCTAGTGGCCGAATGGAGAGGTGATGGGAAGGGACATTCGTGCAGCCGTGCGTGGAGCTTGTCATTAGTTTCAGTCTGATAACACATGTTTAGCTTTGAACCAGAAATCTCGTAAATGATCCTGCAACCACATCAAATGCTTTGATTTCTTTCTTCAACTGCCTCTTTTCTTCACACTTGCCTCATGACCATGTCGATCAGCCTCTTACTGGGAAAATTCTTTCTAAAAAAGTCCTAAACCTAATCGTACATATGTCAACTTGATTCTAAACGTTTTAATTTAGTCATAAATCTTTGTACAATTTGCCAACTTGGTCCGTTCTAACTAATTTGCCGAAAATCACCGATGAGGACGTCGTCCGTTTTACGTGGCATGACCAGTGCCGACTTGGATAATTTTTGCATTCAATATATTTTACTTCTTTCTGTCTTTTTTATTGTGGGATACTGTCTAACCAGTAACCACTAGCCTACAAACCCTCGCTTGGCTGACTAGGGCCTTGCCCAATGACCAAGCGAGGATCACCACAATAAAATAAAATAAAATAAAAAAATTTAGAAGTTTCTCTAAATTATTGCAAAAATTGTTCATATTAACGTCGACTGTATTAAGTAAAACGATTGGTGTCAACATTAGCAATTTCCACCCAAAATTGGCTGAAAAAACCTTATTGGGCAATCATCATTTATGGTTAAATTGAAGAAGGAATCATGGGAAGTAGCCAGTCAATAGCGCATCACTTGAAGTACTCCGGGAATGGTTTTCACTTCAACGGAACTGCGCAAACCATTTCTCTCTTATGCAGATTTGGTATGCCACTCCGTACGACACCATCAAGAGATCTGGAAATTGTTCATGTAAGTACTTGTAGAACTGGCGGCCGCCATTCCCTCCAGTAAATTGCTCCTGTTGGAACCAGAAAAGCAAAATAACAGATGAGTCACGAGTTCATACAATCCGAGATACACAGTTACTAAAGAAGCCTACTAAAGAAGCCTGCATTCTGCTACAGAAATCATCAGAATTCTACAGAAAGATCACCTCAAATTCTTACTGGAAGTTCCAGGTGGTGGCGCCACTTGTTTCGCACGAAGCGTAATAAATCCTCGACAGATTCATCATTGTACTTGGATCCCTGCCTAAGGTTATGATCTATGTAGTCAATCCATTTCCCATTAAAAATCTGTTGCTTCTTGCTCTTTAATTTCTTTTGAAGCGATGTGCGACGTTCTTCTTGCACGTTAGACTGTGGACTGCGCTGATGTCTCACTGATAGTCTGTCGCTGAGGAAACTCAAGAAATCCAGACTCTTTTCTGAATTCCAACAAATGGGAGGATAATAGTCCTTCAATTCCTCTGAGCTGCAAACAATGCCAAGAAGATTCAACTCCCCGAATTCATAATCATCGCAAATATGACATTGAAAATGGCAATGATGCAAATTAAAGATGACAGGACTCACACCTAAATTTGGGATTAGTCAGCAAACATCGAAGATTCATGCGCACGTCATCCTTTTTTAGGTCTAGTAGAGCGGTGAATGATGGATCATTCATCAAGGCATCTTTAAGATCAAACTCTGCAAAGATTTGGTCCACGTTATCCTCATAGACATGACCTCGCTGCCTGTATCATAAAATAAGGTAGACATTATCACCTAAATAATCAATAAGCAAGATTTTACTTTGTCCAGGTCAAAACATAACAATTTAAAGTTACCTCAGCCGTTGCTTTATAACAGATTCAAGACAATCGTCAAGGTCAGCAGGGGTTCTGCTCTGATCATTGAGCGACCGACGGCCATGCCGCCTAGTTGAATCAACGAAGGATAACAAACTCTTGGGATCTTGGGGGTTGGAAGACATCGGTGACCCAGACGAACACAAGAGCTCCAACATCCTCGGGATCTCTGGAAACTCCCAGAGCTTTAACGAAAACAACGACACCGAAGTTGGAGTGGACCCTTTTCAGTAGCCAAAGCGACGAATAAAGATGAAGCACAATGTGCGTCGATGAAGAGGGCGAGATGGATCGACGGGTGACGAGAAAGGGAGAACTTCAAGAGAAGCAACAAGAACAGGGGACGAGGCAGGGCTTTTCGGAGTGGTTGGTGGGAGAGAGAGAGAGAGAATGAAGAGGAGGGGCTCCGAGATCTGCACACCCTAAAAAACGCTAAGCCCTCCACCGCCTCCCAGAGAATTGGCAGAGGAAAACTCTGCGAACTGCACTTGATTTTATTCTCTGTTTTGACGTCCTGTTTCCTGAGAAAAGGGGTGGGACGGAAGGAGGCAGAGCTCAGTGGGTGGCGGCGCAGTTGCCCCAATCCTCTGCCCTTGCTTTGAATCCCCTTATTTAGGCGTGGGATCCACTTATATGTGCGCATGATGCATTCATATTAAAAAACCAGCAAATTGCATGAGATTTGTGATGGGAAATGTAAGCTCAAGTTACACCGCCTGACTCTGTTGCTCCTATACTGTAGGCTTACTTTTTTGGGATAATTTAGTGTATAAATATATAACTTTTCACACTTTTTGTACGAAAATTGAGATTTTTTGGATTCCCAAATTAGGGTCTAATAGATGAAGTGTAATAGTTTTGGCACAACAAAATGAGTCTAGTCAATATCAGGATGACAACGACTGCATCAAGGGGTTTGGATTGACCTTGACTCATAAACGAGGGGAGGTGGAAGGCGAGAAGGGAGAGGAGGCCGCAGCAATCAGCATTATGGTGGCGAACGGACTAAGCACTAAAGATAGTGGTTGACATATGGGGCGAAGGGAGGAGTTGATTGGTCTTCCTTCCCTTTTGGGATAATGATATAAATAATTCATCAATTTTATTTTAATATGCAATATGGTCCTTAAACTTTAACCTAACATACAAATATTATTCTGGAACTTTTAATTTATCTATTGTGGTACATAAAATTTTAATGTATACTTAATGTAGTTATAAATTATATGAAAATATTCAATGTAGTACTTTAATTAATTAAAATTGACAAAATATTCTAATTTGGCTTCTAATTTGATACATTTAAACGGTGGACAAGAAACTAATGTTACACGAAGATCATCCTAGTAGGATGTCCGACTTAAATCAATATATAATAATTACTTTAATTTGTTTAATTTGGAAAAAAATCGATTATTAATGTTATCTAATGATATAGATTATTTTATCCTTGTGTAGATTAAATATCTTAGGTTGATAATTCACGTGTATCATTTTTTTTGTTCACCATTGAAACTTGTCAGATTGGAAACTGAGTTAGTAAATTCCATCGTCGGATCAAATTGATCATATATCGAAAATTCAAGAATTTTATTGAATAAATTAAAATTTTAAGAATGGTATTGCACATCCAGCCAAAACTCGGAGGCCGTTTGTATGGTTTTTCCAAAATTTTCAATGCAAATCTGATTGGTGTTTTCTTTAATTAATTAATTAATTAATTATTGGGTTGAGCGAAATATATATTTTGTTTAATTGGCCATATCGGTCAACTCCATGAATGGATGCTAAAAATCTCTCCCTCATGTGATTGGATGACGTCACGGATTCGCCAGAGAGTCGTCATTTTCCGTAACCGTCCTCGAACGAACTGACGGGAAAACGAATTGTGATAAAGTTCCGTGAGAAACAGTAAAACATTCGGAGGAAGGCAAAGGCAATTATTACGAGGAGATCACATCGCAGACAGCGACGTGGGGGAGGGAATCGAGTGGGCCCACTCGTGCAGGACACATTTATTTGGTGCGAAGGTTCGCTACGAGGCGCCACGTGTCCGATCGTACGTCCTCTGGCGACACAGCACGTTCTCGTGATCCCCTCATAATTGCATGGAAAGGCTCGAAAATCGTGACCGTTGCTCAGCGCTAGGATTGCACCGCCTCCGTCCCGTGCGTTATCGGCGTCGCCTCCGAGCCCCGACCCGCCGTATGCGGAGCACCCCGCTCCTTCCGGTTCGACCCGGGGAATTTTTTTTTCCTCAAAAATGAAATTTATTGTAGGGCTAATACCCTAAAAAAACTCTAAACTGATACACCTATGACAAATTTACCAAAAACTATTTTTTTGACCAAAAACCCAAAAACTGGATATATCTGTGACAAATTTACCCCGACTGACTATAAAAAATCTTAAACTAGTACATTTATGACAAATTTACCCCAAACTAATTTATTTGATTGGAAAAAACTCCAAAATGGTAAATTTATGACAAATATACCCTATGCTAAATTGAATTAATACCACAAAAAATCACAAAAATTGTAAACGGTGACAAACAGAGCGTAGTATCCTAAATTGGTATACCGGCCAACCGCCATGTGTCATTTCACTCAATAATTTGAGAATAAAATTTAACGAAAACTAACAGAGGGTAAATTTGTCACAAGTGTACTAGTTTGGGGTAAATTTGTCAAATGTATACCAGTTTGGGGTAAATTTGTCACAAATGTACCAGTTTATGGTTTTTTAGGGTATTAACCCTTTATTGTATCTAACACAAAATTGTACAAAATAAAAGATGAAAATTGTTTAACTATGCTAATGCCGTTGTATCATAAAACCTAAATATATCAACTATCTTGGCGAGAATATACTCACATATGATGTTGTCACGATTAAATTTTCGGGTGTGAATCACTTAAGGTTTGGAGCTTCGGCGAGGGCACAATGGCAAGCAGCACGTCCGGCGCAGGCAACAGGGGTAGCGTTCGGGCTCAAGGTGCGGCGGTCAGGGATGTCGGGTCGTAGGGATTGGCTTCGGGTAGCAGGGCGTCGGGTTGAGCAAGGACGCCGGTCGGACGGCCTGAGGATGGAATCGTGGCAGGAACGGCGGCTTCTAGCTTCTGGTTGCAGTGGCGGTGGAGAGGTGTCAGATCTCGCGAGTTGCAGCGGGGGCGAGCTCGACTCAGATCTACTGGCGTCAGGTCACGGTTGGAGCGCGAGACGTTGAGCGCTGGGTCACAGACAGTAGTGGCGTCGCGGGCCGGCAAGGGCTGGAAGCGAGGCGGAGAGCGGCGGAGGCTGGCTCCGGCCTACTGGGTTGCAAGCAACAACGATGTTGCGGGCCGGCGCGGGCTTCAGAGGCGATGGCGCTCGGAGGCGAGACGGGGGAGAGCGACGGTGGCGTGGAGGTGGCTGGCGGAGGCGATGCAAGCGTCGGCTGGTGTGGCCGCAGGACCGGCGGGCTCCTCCAGAGGAAGATGAACAGTCGCGGTCCCCCCTTTGCTTTTTTTTTTTTTCTCTCTTTCTCTCCTAAAACCGAAGAAGGCCCTCTCCCTTTTGCTCCAAAATTTTCGAAATTCCTCCCCTCCTCGTCCGTACGCACACAACACTTTTTAAAGGGGAAAAATTTATATCTTTGAAGTGTATTTTGTTTTCAATTTCACTCGTGCGTAATTTTCTGAATATATCATTGCACCACACGTGATATTCTCTTTTATATTTTTCTCATAATCTACTCAAAATTTTCCTTTTTGCTCGAAAATATATCCTTTGGTGTATATTACCTAAATATGTGAAAAATCTCTTGTTCGCCGATAGTCCAATAAAATAAATGCTCCTAAACTATATGTCGTGCAATTTTTATTTTATATTTTTTTGGGGTACGAAATTTATGCAAAAATTTAGGTGTCAACATACGTAAAACCTTAGTTTGTAGGACATTCTTTAAAAAAAAAAATAACATAGTAACTTTTTCAAAAAGAGCATAAAAAGAAAGGATGTATTATGAAAATAAATCAATAAATAAATATGGAGGGCAGGGAGGGTGTAGGATTGAGGAAGTCCCCAATTGAGCCTCGCGTGGGTTGGGAGGGGTGGACTCCATCCTCATCCTCGTCCCACACCTCATAGTAGGGAAAATTGTCAAAACAATTAAAAACTTATTAGATTTTTACCAATTCAATTCTAAATCTTTAAATTTTGTTAATTCGGTTTTGAACATCTTCACTTTTTATCAATTGAGTTCATTTGACTAACTTTTAACGGAAATTATTGACATGAATACTGGCAGTGCCATGTAGGTCGACTAGCACTAAAGCAGATAATTCTTAATAATATTTTTTTGATTTTTTTCTAATTTTTTTCCTCTCTCTTCTTTCTTTGCTTTTTCTTCCTTTTATCGATGGCTGGCCAAGAGGGTTGTCCTTTTCTGCCATAAGCGAGGCATAGCCGGGCGAGGGCAAGCCCTAGCTAAGGGTAGTCTTGCCAAGTGTCACCTGCATGACGGTTGGCCTTGCCAAATCTAGTGAGGGGAGCCCTTGCTAGGACTCACCATTGCCCAAGCGCCAAATCTAGCAAGGTCGACCCTTGCTTGGCGTAGCCTTCGCTTGGCTGATGCCCGATGAAGCCACCTCGGTTTGGATGAGGTTAGCCTCACCTGGTCTAGGCAATTGACCTAGCCTGGCCTACGCGAGGTCGACCCTCGCTAGGCCTCACATGGGCAAGGGCTCCCCTTGTCGTGCCTCGCCCTCACCTAGTCGGGCCTCACTTGGCCTTACATGGTTGGTGGTTGGCCATTGCCTATGGTCAAAGGCCAGCCACCGGCAAAAGGTAAAAGAAGCAAATAAAAGAAAAAAAAAATAATAAGAATTCAAACAAAAATATCAAAATATTTATCTACTTCAACGTCGACAATTTTACGTGGCATCGTTAGCATCCACATCAGTATTTTCTGGCCAAAGTTGGCCAAATGAACTCAATTAGTAAAAAAAAAAAAAGGTTAAGGATTGAATTGACAAAATTAAAAAGTTTATGACTGAATTATCAAAAGTGCAATAGGTTTATGATTTTTTGGATAATTTTCTCAAACTTCTGCGTTCTTTGTAACGATAACGTCATGGTCCTCTAATGACAAGTCTTTAATGTTTATGCTTCTAATTACGGAAGATCGGCATCACGTGGCAATCCAATCGTGGAGGAATACAACACGAGAAGTAAGTAACCCAAGCAAAATGCACAAAAGTTCAGGGACACGATCGAATAAGGACTCGAAAGAAACAACATTCCCAAGTGACCACTAATATCATCTCATACGAGAAATATGGTCACTTTATATGCCAGTTTTTTCTTGGTACTTTTTATGCCTTTAGGGGGCCGCTCGGGCGTCAATTCGATCGTCCATTGACTCGAGCGGAAGAAGCTTTGTCTACAAGTTGAATTTTTTTTGGGGAGAGGGGGATAGGGGAGGAGAATCGTCGCCATGCTGCTCCTTTTTGACACTGAAAGACTCGAAAGAGGAGGAGGTGCACGTGAATTGATTCCCCCACGGATGGTGTCTCCACAGCAGTCTATGATCTCTTCCCAATTTCACCCTCAACCTTTTTCCCCATTCTTTATTTAGACGTACAACGTTCCATCCAAAGTCCTTTGGATTCTCCTTGCTCCCACCACCACTTCGATCGATCCTTGCTCGTCTTCCTTTCAGCTTTGCAAGTGGAACATCTGAGGTCTGTCTTATTTTGTGAAAGACACTTCCTTTCTCTTTGTTTTTTTCTTCTTTTGTTGTACTTTAGCCAGTACGTCCATGATGGGGTGCGAACGTAATGCACCATTTCGTCTTGATGCGTTACGATGGAAAGTCACTAATAGAGGGGTACGAAGGGAGACGTATAAAAGCCTCACAAACACAACCATTGATACGGTTGGCAATTCATTCGCACCAAATTTCCTTTCCATTTCCATCAAAGAAGATCAAGGCGTTCCATTTCACATTTGCAAGAACAATCGGCATTTACGACGTGGAAATCGGGTGTTTTT
The DNA here is from genome assembly GCA_017140185.1 of Eucalyptus polyanthemos subsp. polyanthemos. NCBI lineage: Eukaryota > Viridiplantae > Streptophyta > Magnoliopsida > Myrtales > Myrtaceae > Eucalyptus > Eucalyptus polyanthemos. Next base: position 35,218,349 of record CM029466.1, on the reverse strand, counting down.
CTCGTGATTGCATCCAGACTGACGTGAGGAAGTGTTGTTCGTGAATCATCGGCAATTCAACGTTCGTTCCGGGGCCATTTGCTGTTTGCGCATTGGAATCAGGTAAGTCGTCTTCCGCCGACTCGAATTCCAACATTGGTATTAGAGCCCGATCGTGATTTCTGCCTTGTTTTTTATCGAGTTTTCTTGATTACCATTTGATATTGAGATCAAGAGATTGTATTCTACACTGTTTGGATCTTTGATAGTCGGAATTGCCATATGAAAAACTTGAAATTGAACCAGAGCGAAAAACTGGTTCGGGGTCGTGTGCATCCGTGAGGTTTTGGCCGTTTTTCGAAATAATTTTTTAATCAAAATTAATTTTTGAATATATGGGGTGAAAGAGCTCGTCGAGACAAGTCCGGCGATAGATCGAGTGCCGCCGGGAGATGCCGGACGTGCCCACACGCGCGGCCAGAAGCCGCTGCGCGTGGGTGCCACGCACCTGAAGCACTAGCGAAGCTAGCGGGTGCGCCACACGCGCCGGTCGGCGAACCGGCGCGTGCGTGACGCGCGCCAGCTGGCGAATCGGTGACGTCACTGTGACGTCACCCCACGGTCGGTAACCGCCAGGATGACATCACCGTCGAAGGCAATTGGCCAGCCGGCGACCCGACCCGACATGCGACGCGACCCGACCCGAGATCTGACTTAACTCGTTGACCCGACTTGACCCGACCGTTGATCGGTCCGACGGTCAAACCGGTTGGACCGGTTACTGGTGGGACCGGTCTGACCGGTCGGACCGGCTAGGAACCGTTTGGCTTGCTAGCGTGTGCGCCATACGCGCCGCACACTCAGGTGGCGAGCGGAAGCGCGTGCGGGCTCCGATTGGAGAGTGGTCGATGGCGTTTGGTTTGTATGAGTGTCCTTTACACAGTGGTGTAATTACTTTATACTTTTGAATGTTATAAATATATGAAAATGCTTAGGGAACCCTATGTACGCGTATTTTTTTGGAGTTTAATGCAGTTTATTCATTTGTAGCTTGTATTTTCTTATGATTTATAAAATACAGAAACTAGCTTGTGTTCAAATAAAATTATATATGCTGTGTAGAGCTTGGTTTATTGATATGATGTATATATTTTAATATACTTGCAATTTTCTAATTACTAGAAAATTAGAACAATAGTTGGAAATCCATTACACATTGAATTGCAGTTTTGATTATAATTGAAGCATGATTGTTGTTTATACACGTTGGTTATTGTCATGCTATGTTCTTGTGTTAAGGAAAAATGTAGAAATTACATAAGGTCATGTAATTACTTTTTTCCTAGTAGGAGTTCGTAGGTTGGTAGAATTGAAATGAGTTCTCACCTAGAACTTAAAAATTTGCGCAAATTAAACTAACTAATGATAATAGAACAATTGTACATAGAAGTTGATTTGGAACATTGTGAACTTTTGCTTTTCTGTCTTTTGTTGAATTATCATTAATTTAGTTTGTCTTTGCTGCAAATTAAATATGTGTGTTATTCTGTAAAGTGTGCTAGTATTGATTCTGCGTTTATGATGTCAATGTGTTATAGTAATTGATTATGACTTTGGCATCCAAGACCATTGTGGCTGACCTCAATAAGGGTGAGAGGCTGAATGGTGACAATTATGATATTTGGCACCGAAAGGTTCAGTACATCCTTGAAGAGTAAGAGGTTTTAGAAACCCTCAACCATACCATGGATGAACCTAAGAGTGGAACTTCAGCTAAACACATGAGAGATCTTGAAGCTTATCAAGCTTGGAAAAAGAAAAATAGCATTGCTCGCATCACGTTGCTGACTTATATGCAAGATAATCTCATGTGTGAGTTTGAGAGTTATGACAAAGTTCAAGCTATGTGGGTTACCTTGAAAGATAAGTTTAGGAGTACATCTGCCACTAAGCTGAGGAGACTCATCATCAAGTTTGACACATTTTGAAAGCGCCCAAATGTAACGATGAGACAACATCTTCGGGAGATGTCAAACATGATTCGTGAGCTAAAGTCAGCACGTCACTCTCTTACTGATGAACAGCAAATTTAGGCTGTTATAAGGTCTCTTCTTGATAATTGGGAGCATATGAAGATCAATATGACGCATAATGAGAACATCGTCACTTTTGATGATATTGCGTGTCATTTGGAATTAGAGGATGAGCGCCTAGAGGCTGCCAGATCCTCTACCCATGCTTATGTTGCTAAATCGAGTTCACATAAGGCTTCGGGCTTCAAGCGCAAAAGGAATCTTCAGTTCAACAATAAAAGGAAGATGACTGATCAGGGACCCAAGATGGCTAAGACCTTCCGACGCAAGAAGCGTGGTGGGAAGAAGGACAAGGCTAAGATGGAGTGTCACAATTGTGGCAAGATGAGTCACTTTGCTCGTGAATGCACTGAGCTGAAAAAAGTACCCTATTACTCCATTACTTTAAGTAATGCTTTTGTTTCTAGTACTGTAATACTTGCTGAATCTCATCCAATATGGACTGTAGACTCAGGAGCAACAGACCATGTAGCTAGAGATCGAGAAGCATTTGTGGAGTATCGTCGGATACCGCTTGGAAGAAGATGGATATATGTTGGGAATAACTCAAGAGTTGAAGTGAAGGGTATCGGCACATGTAAATTAATCTTACCTGGTGGTCGAAACCTGTTCCTGCATGATGTCCTTTATGCTCTAGATATTCGACAAAACTTGGTCTCTGTAGTTGTTCTTCTTAGCTTAGGTTATGTATTGAATTTCCATGGTGATTATGTTGACATTTTGTATAGAACAGTTTATTATGGTTCAGGTCATGTATTGAATGGTTTTATGGTGTTAGACATTGACTATGATCAGTACAATGTTAATGTTGATGGTTGTTTTTCTTTAATTGCATCTTCAAATAACGTTGAGATTGATGCAAGTACTTGACATGCTAGATTATGTCACATTGGATTGCAAAGAATGCAAAGATTAGCTAAAGAATGCCTTTTAGGGTCACTCACTAATGTTAGTCTATCCGTATGTGATTATTGTCTAGCAGGAAAAACAACTAGAAAACCATTCGATAAGGGGACAAGAGCTGAATTTCCATTGCATCTCATACATTCTGACATTTGTGGTCCTTTGAATGTGAGGGCGAGGCATAGAGCCTCATATTTCATCACTTTCATAGATGACTTCACACGTTTCGGTTATATCTTTCTGATCTCCCATAAGTCATAAGCATTAGACTGCTTTAGACGATATATAGCGATGGTAGAGAATCAGTTAAACAAGACAATAAAAGCATTGAGAACCGATCGTGGACGTGAGTATCTATCAGAGTAATTCAAGGCTCTTTGTGATGAAAAGGGAATTGTACGACAATTAACTATTCCTGGTACTCCACAATTAAATGGGGTAGCTGAGAGAAAGAATAGAACCCTATTGAAAATGGTTAGGTCTATGATGGTACAAGCAAATTTACCTATCTCCTATTGGGGAGATGCGTTATTGACTGTTGTCTATATACTTAACCGTGTGCCATCAAAATCGGTCACTTCCACCCCTTATGAATTATGGACTGGTAGGAAACCAGACTTGAGTAGTCTACGTCCATGGGGATTGCAGCTTATGTTCATGACCATAAACATGGAAAATTAGGTCATAGAGGGAAGAAATGTATCTTTATAAGATATTCCGAATACTCCAAAGGGTACGTGTTCATAGGTGAACAAGCTGATGGGAGTGTGACCGAAATAGAGTCACGAGATGTCACGTTTTTGGAGAACGATTTTCCTAATAGAGGTGAGATTGATAAGGACTTCCAATTATATGAGATGGAAGATCTTGATAACACACCCATTGATGTTGTAGAGGGAAATGAAGATTTACCTCAACACACAAGACCTAGTGGGAGTGTTGCATCGCTTGATGAATCGAATTCAAGAGAAATTCAATTGCGTAAAAGTAATCGTAAAAGTATTTCTCGTCGTCGTTTTGAGATTGAAGGGGAAGCATTTATGATTGCTCAAAATGACGATGCCGAGCTTAAGATTGTTCAAGAGGCTCTCTCATCCTCTGACAAGGAAGAATGGAGAAAAGCTTTGGAAGATGAGATGGAGTCAATGAGGGAAAACCATGTCTGGGACTTGGTTGATCTACCACCCAATCATAAGGCCATTAGAAACAAATGGGTCTTTAAGATTAAGCGTAGGGCGGATGGATCCATTGAAAAGTATAAGGCTCGCCTTGTGGCAAAATGTTATACTCAACAAGAGGGTATAGATTATGAGGAAATTTTTTCACCAGTTGTAAGGTTTGCCTCAATACGCCTTATTCTAGCCATCGTTGCACATTTGGATCTTGAATTACATCAAATGGATGTAAAGACGGCATTTCTCAATGGAGAATTAGATGAGAAAATCTATATGAAACAACCAATAGGTTTCATAGCTAAAGGTCGAGCATAAAGTTTGCAAGCTTCATCGCTCAATATATGGCCTTAAGTAATCATCTAGACAGTGGTATCTTTATTTTCATCGAGCAATAATAACATTTGGTTTCACGATGATCGAAGAAGATCACTGTGTATATGTCAAGCGGTCCAAAGATAAATTTGTGATTTTATCACTTTACGTGGATGATATTCTGTTGGCTGGAAATGACAAGATTTTGGTTATCATCATAAAAGAACGGTTGTCCTCCAATTTTGAGATGAAGGACATGGGAGAAGCTGCTTATATATCAGGAGTTAAGATCGAAAGATATCAATCAAGGAAACTCCTTACTTTATCACAAGAGTCTTATATTATAAAGATTCTTGAGCGTTTCAATATGCAGCATTGTAATCCCATTGATACCCCTGTTATGCAAGGTGAAGGCTTAAGTACTGAGATGTGTCCTAAGACTCTAAAAGAAATTAAAGTGATGGAAACTGTTCCATACGCTAATGCGGTTGGAAGTTTAATGTATGCTATGATGTGTACTCGACTCGACATATGTTATGCCGTGGGATTGGTGAGCCGATATCAATCAAATCCTGGTCAAGCACACTGGAAAGCAGTGAAGAGGATTCCGAGATACTTGAAGGACACCATGGACTATCGACTTTATTACCAAGGGAATGATTTACGCTTATTGGGTTATTCAGATGCCGATTGAGGTGAAGATCTGAATGAGTGTAAATCGACTTCTGGATATGCGTTCTTGCTCAATCGATGTGCGATTTCTTGGAATAGCAAGAAACAGACATGCACGGCCTTGTCTACGATGGAGACAGAATTTATTGCATGTTCTACCGTAATGCAAGAAGCAATATGGCTAAAACGTTTTTTGGAAAATTTAGCTACTGTCACTGAAGTTCCAAGACTGGTGACAGTTTATTGCGATAGTCAAGCAGCCATTGCCTATGTAAAAGATCCCAAGTATCATGGAAGGACAAAGCACAGTGACATAAAGAATAATTTCGTTAGAGATATTATAGCGCAGAAAGAAGTGATCCTGCAATACATTTCAACCAATAAAATGGTTGCTGATCCATTTATGAAGGCTATTCCTAGAGACATATTCTTGACTTATAGGATGTCACTGGGATTTCGTAAAAAGTGATATATGTTATTGTAGAGGATTATTGATTTATGTATTTGTGGACAGATGTATTATACTTGTTTGTTTATTAGTGATTTGATGTTTTATCAATAAGTACAAATCCACTATGAGATTAGCACAAACACACATATATTATTGAAAAGTATGTCAGCAGGCAATGATTGGCTCACTCACACGAGCAATCGCCTCAAGTGTTGCAGTTAGTACATTGAGATGATACGTTATATACAAATAAATGCTGAAGAGCAAGTTTGGTACATAAAATATGTCGCCTTGATTGGAGTCAAGATGAGGTTTGTGATTGGTTCATAATAAGACCGAACATTATAGTCCCACAATCATGTATGACTGAAAAATGCCGGATGTGAGTACTTAATTAGGCGCTATAAAAAGCGAGCTGATATAACACTCGGGCTAAACATAAGTACGTGAGAATCACGTGACTATGTTTAGGCTAAGATCTGTATGGTGGATATATTTGATAAATGACATACACTCTTATAGAAAGAGTAATCCATTATAACATGTAATTCATACTACATGTGCATTGTACGACCAATAAGGGAAGATGAGTAAAATTATCCCTATTTACTCATTGTGTGAGCCCTTGAGGTAATTTGTATTTTTACCTCAATTTTGTGCCATATGTTACTTCTGACTATATTCTTAAAGTGAAAGATCAATGTTGCTATTTTAGCATGTTACGGGAGGTCATGAATAGATATGGCTTATGGGACGTGTCTAGGAAAGCAGTTATTCTAAAATTGAGAGAGCCATGAGTGCGAAGGAAGACTATTGTTGTTTTACATCTATCGCGTGTATTGACTGGTCGACCAATTATATCGCCATATATGGTTGCGGATGTAATTGTAAATACATGGTGTTTTGAGAATAGTCAAGTATAGCCTTTAAGGGATAGGTATACTTGGACTGATGTAACAAAATATGTCTGGGGCATTGTGAGACATCGATTGTTTATTTCTTTTCAGGGTTGTAGCCATTATGTCACCCCTAACAGGTGCATAATTTGAGCTCCCAAGTGCAGGTGTACTCACTGATCGCACGGCTTATTTGCCAGTATGAATTGTTTTGTAAAATTGATGAATGTTGAATGCCTTATATTCTTGATAGAATGCTGTCATGCCCATCATGTCCGAATGGGAGATGTTGTACTTTAGCTGGTACGTCCATGATAGGGTGCGAACGGAACACACCATTTCGTCTTGATGCGTTACGATGGAAAGTCACTAATGGAGGGGTACGAAGGGAGACATATAAAAGCCTTTCGAACACAACCATTGATACGGTTGGCAATTCATTCGCACCAAATTTCCTCTCCATTTCCATCAAAGAAGATCAAAGCGTTCCATTTCACTTTTGCAAGAACAATCGGCATTTACGCTGTGGAAATCGGGTGTTTTTCTCGTGATTGCATCCAGACTGACATAAGGAAGTGTTGTTCGTGAATCATTGATAATTCAACGTTCGTTCCAGAGTCATTTGTTGTTTGCGCATCGGAATCAGGTAAGTCGTCTTCCGCCGACTCGAATTCCAACATCTTTATTGATGGATTTTTTATTTGATGGGCCAAGTTAAACACGTCCGCCCATGTTGGGCAAAACCCAACCTATAAAAGAATGGCCTATAAGAGGAAAGTGTAGTTATTTTCTAAATGAAAATAAATGCAATATATAAAATAAAAAGTAAAAGGGATAATGATATCTGTAGCATTTCAAAAAGAATATACGCTTCTCCATTTTTCTTTTCTTTGAAACAGTATACTCCCTCTTAAAGAACGAAACTCTAGAGTTTCAAAGGATTCCTTTGAGACTACAATGGTACTTAATCTGTGACAAGTAAGGTATGTCTGTTTCCATGATATACCTTCAATCGGTATTATATGTTTTCCGGGCTCATTTCCGCATTTGTTTTTCAGTATTTGATAGTTCGAGTATAGATTTGATTTTTAGGAATTTGTTTCTAACATTTATGTTTAGAGAGGCTGTCCTCCCATGTGCTAAAGAAGTCAATTGACTTCTCCCAAGATTACTAATAGACTAGACAAATTCTGTAATATCGGTTATAGTTTAGAGAAATATAACCTTGACAAGAAAAAAATCAAGAGATTTATGATTGAATGTTTCGGGAACAATTGGCCATGGTTAAAAGCAAGAGAAAAGCTAGAATTGCATCGGCAAAATTTTTCCATATGTACCTTGAAATAGACTCGTGAATTGTTTTGAATAGAATGTAAAATGTGATGCACATGGATTATGAATTTTGAAAAGAGCAATCCTAATTAATACTCAAAAAGCATACTACGTCATAAAAGGTTCAGTGTACTAAGGACATCGAATTACAACAAAGCCTTCGACATGAAGTTTTTAAAATTTTTATTTTTTTCTTTTCGCATCTCTTAGAAATGGAGTCCGATGTCGATTTCGAAAGGGCTCACTTATAATTGGATGGTAGCAAAGACCATTTAACGCTTTCCATGATCTCAATCTTCACATTTTTCGCATAAGCAGGTGAGGTTGGCCACTGCTTATCAAATAAGAACACTGCCCGACGCGTTATTCATTGTTTGGAAAACCTTACATATAATACTCCTCGTGTCGACATCGATGGAGGGGGGCTTCAACTTGAGGCGCTACACGCCATGCACAGTCCGTGGATAAGATTTTCACCTTTCCTTTTTCCCCTTGTCCACTTTTTCCACAAAAGGAATCCTTCCTTTTTTTTTTCTTTTCTTACATGTTCTTTCATATTCTTTTTCCCTTCATACCGTTTTTTTTTTTTTTTTAATAAAGAATTGTGTCGCCCCAGCCAAATTTGATACCCCAGAAACACCCTTTTTCTTGAGAAAAAAGGGCGTTCTGGAGTAGGCCGGAGGAAGGTCGTCGAAAGAACGAGGAGGTAACGAGGGAGTTGCTTTGTTTAAGCAAAGAAAAAGTGGAAAAAAGATTATAAGGCAAAAACAAAAAAATGTGAAAAGAAGAGAGCATGTTGACGATAAGGTGTGGAAGCGACCCTTGGAGATGGCAAAGGTGAATTAAATGCGTGTTGAGTAGGGGTGGCTCTTATCACTGCCTTATCAAGATATGGTTCTGTCCCTGTGTCTCAAAGTAGCACTTTATCTACTTCCTTTCTTTTTCGTTGCTGATTTCCTTCTTTCGTGTGCTATGGGTTCATCCCGGGACATGAATGTCGCGCGTTCTTTCTTATTCATCGGGAAAGCGGATGGTGCTTTGGTCCTCATTGATCAGGGATTGTCGCTTTGGGATACTTTGTGGCTTGTGAAAAGAAGTTAGATTTTAGCTGCTGCATGATAGCCGGCTCTTAGCTAATCATGCCGTAGTGGGTAGGCCTCGAATTCATATCTTTTCGCGCTGTCCCTCTCCTCATAATAGCATCGCTTGTCAGAAAAAAAGAACCTACAACATCATTATGCGTGTAATTAAATATAAGGAACGTGGGAATTTAATGACATGAGCCTTCCTCTCGTTAAATGTTAACTCGCTTTCAACCAATTCGGCAGATTAATTGTCTAGAAAATCCTTAATCTATTAAACTTTTACTAATTTAGATTGAAATTTTGCTTTTTGTTTTGATTGGTAATATTTCATTTTTACTCTTTATTCTATCTTATCATGGGATGTGAGAGTTGAAACTTATACTTAAAACTAGATCATCTCCATTGAATGTGAGGATTGAAACCCCGCACATTCCTCTTTCTTTGTAAGAAGGGTAACCATTGAAAATTTTTGTCAATTGAGTCTAAACATTTCTACACTTTGCCAACTTGATCAATCTACCCAATTTTAGCCGAAAACCACTAATGTGAATATTGACTATCTTAAATGGACAATATTTAATATATTTTAGTGTTTTTATTGAATTTTTTATAATTTTTTCCTTTCTTCTTTCTTTTGTTGATGGTTGGGCAAGGGTTGGCCTCACCTTGGGCCCAGGGCGGCCCTCCCGTTGCTACTAATTCTCACTTTCCTGCAATTTGCCTTGCAAGAAGACAAGGGAGAGTTCTGGCCCACTCAAGAAATGGAAGTTGACGAGCTCGATGCTGTCATCGCTGAGCAGCGTCAGGAACTTGTCATGTCCCAGACCTTAAACTTCAATACCGACTACGCCTTCAACTCCAAATGCAGGAAGCCCTGAGTGCTAGTGAGGTTAGTGAAGGCAACGTTCAAAGAAGTTGCCTTGGCTTGGGGAAGGGTTGGCCTCGGCAGATCTAGCGAGGGGAACCCTCGCCCTCACTTAGGCGCCAACCCACCCCATCATCACCTATGATTGGCCATTGGCAAAAGAAAAAAAAAAAAAAAGTAAAAAGAAAAAAAATATATATCAAAATAGAAAAGTATTATAAAAAATTATCCACATTAACACTCATTATGCCACGTAAGATGGTTAATATTCACATAAGTGATTTTTGGTTAAAATTGGCCGAATGGACTCAATTGGAAAAATATGAAAATGTTTAAGACTCAGTTATTAATTTAAAATGTTTATAATTGAATTGATAAAAATATAATAAATTTATGACTTTTTGGATAATTTTCCTGCAATTCGGTTATTCAAGAACATGAAAGTAGGGTTTTAGGGGGTACACAACAATGATCCTTTTCCATGTGCGATTTGCTCGTGGATTATACTTAGTTAATTCGATTGCTCCTAGCAGCTAGAGAGAAAGAGTCCCGTGATTTCAGTGATGGATGAAGTCAAATAATCATCAATCGGAATCATTCCCTTATCACGACTTTGCGAAACCTAATCTCATTAAAGTATCTTGCTAACGTTAGCATTGTCCTCACCTTTGTCTCTTTATGATAGTCTTGAGGGCCGAAAGCTGGTGTGAACATTATGACATTGAGACATGAAATTGTCGTAGAGCTGCGCCAGTACATAGCCTCGTAGGTCGACAACCCTTTTGGCCACGAGAGTACACAATCGTTGGACCAAAGAGAATCTCGACGGCTAGGCAAGCAACTTGTGGAAATTCTCGTCTCTTTGGATGTTGGTTTCTGAGTCGATGATTGACGATGATGGTGTAATTCCATCCAGCCGCAAAAGGAAAAGGAAACTTTAGACGTCACGACACTGCTCGTGGAAAGGAACATACGATGACGCCTGCGAGTATTTTCCACTATGGCAAGAGGAAAAAGAAGTCAAGCCTTAAATCGTACGTTTGCGAAAGTCACGGCAGGAGTTGCTCATTGAGCTTTTATCTCCCAAGTCAAAAAGAAAATATTGAGTGGTTCGGAGCGCCATGTCAGCATGGTCTCCGATATTTTCTCCAAGTCGACGTAGAGTCTCATCAAATACTTTACGCGTAGTCAATCCTACACAGAAGATAAGGAAAAAATAGAAAAGAGAGAAAGAAAAGGACTTTTGTGCTTTAAATCAACACCTCGTTTCGCAACATCAATAAGCCATATACTTCTTTGAACTTAGAAGACGAGGGAGTAGCAAGATTATATATAAACAGTTCGGCAAAACCGTCCTTCGACTAGATAGAATGCACTCTTGATCTCTGCTGAATTGTTCGATTAAAAAGAACTCTCGTCGACATATTTGCATGGGTTTCGCTCGTACATCATCTCCATGCATTGTTGTAACGATAGAACAAGTTGCCGGCAGTTTGCGATGAAAAAGGATCAACTTACGTAACCGAACAAGAACACAAGTTGTCAACAATTTCTGCTTAACTAAAGTGTTTTAGGAAGTGCACACATGCACCGCCAAAAGGAAGGGATCAAAAGTGAAGGACAGAATCCAATTAAAATGCTTATCCATGCAGGCTCAGCTATTATAATAATCCGTGTCATGCACAAGTTGGACTTCGCGGCGTAAGTGATCGACTCAAGTTGTGAAAACCTGAGTGTTTTGCTGACAAGTTCGACTTCGCGACGTAAGTGATCGACTCAAGTTGTGGAAACCTGAGTGTTTTGCTGACTACTTTTTACCATACGAGGTAAGAGACGATGGATGCTCCGACGATTTTGCTGACCTTCTCCGGCCCTTCACGACTCTTATCTACTACTCGATATGGGAAATATTAATGCCGCCGAATCGCCAAATCGGCAAGCTGGAAGAAAGGCGCTAAGTCGCTATCCTTCTTTTTTTCCCGGATGGAAAGATCGGGCAAAGGCGTGGGAAAGGGAGTTGCTTTGCTGATGCGGGTTATCTTGATGAGCGGGCGAGTGCTTTCCTGACCTGGTTTAGTCCCAGACCGAAGAGGAAAGAGCCTCCCCAAATGGTCTTGTCTCCTCACCTTCTTCTTGCTTTTAGGCGTTTGCACGTAGTAATCTCCGGGAGCAAAGTGGAACACTGGCCCTGCGCTTTTCTTGGATGATCTCTCCTTGACTTTTAACTCCGAATGACATCCACGTCTGATAGCAGGAAACTCTGGTGGCCCAATGGAGAGGTGATGGGAAGAGACATTCGTGCAGCCGTGCGTGGAGCTTGTCATTAGTTTCAGCCTGATAACACATGTTTAGCTTTGAACCAGCAATCTCGTAAATGATCCTGTAACCACATCAAATGCTTTGATTTCTTTCTTCAACCGCCTCTTTTCTTCACACTTGCCTCATGACCGTGTCGATCAGCCTCTTACTGGGAAAATTCTTTCCAAAAGTGTCCTAAACCTAATTGTACATATGTCAACTTGGTTCTAAACTTTTTAATTTAATCCTAAATTTTTGGACAATTTGCCAACTTAGTCCGTTTCGACTAATTTACTTGAAAATTTCTGATGAGAACATTGTCCATTTTACGTGGCATAACCGGTGTCGATGTGGATAATTTTTGCATACAGTATATTTTTCTTCTATTTTTATTCTTATTGTGGGATGCTATCTAACCACTTGCCTACAAACCCTCACCTGGCCAACGAGGGCTTGTAGGGCCTTGCCCAATGACCAAGCGAGGATCACCAAGGGGCTTGCCATCCACAATAAAATAAAATAAAAGAAAAAAAAATTAGAAGTTTCTCTAAAATATTACAAAAATTGTTCATATTAGCATCGATTGTATAAAGTAAAATGATCGGTGTTCACATTAGCAATTTTCATCCAAAATTGGATGGAAAGACCTTATTGGGAAATCATCATTTATGGTTAAATTGAAAATTTTAAAATTGAATTACTATTCATATAGATTTAGGAATTTCTTTGCTAATTATTTTGCTAATCACTAGGTTTCAACTTGGTTGATTGAGAGAGAGGAATTTCTTTGCTAATTGTTTTGCTAATCACTAGGTTTCAACTTGGTTGATTGAGAGAGAGAAAGAGAGAGAGAGAGAGAGTTGCACTCCTATTTGTGGTAGTGACTGCACCATTATCTTAATAAAGGCAAACTTTCGACTGACGCCAACCGTTGGCACGAACGAGAAGAGAGAGAAATATCAAGTTGCAGCAGATAAGGGTGGCAGCTAAAAAAAGGGAGTTTAGTCACATCGCAAACTCATCTACTGTGTCAAACACTAAGAAGCAACAAGTCGTAACACTCTTCATCTTTCAACGAAATTCCATCTTTCTTCTGCATTTTAATTCGAACTCTAAAATATAATCTAAACATCAAATCACATTCTAGCATCGAAAACAAATGAAAATAAAACAGGATTGATCAGGATCCACTGAGTCCCGGAAAGCCGGCTAATAGCTAACTTAAAGCCTTTCCATTGTCACGGAAAATTTGCGAGCCGTCACCCTCAATTACCATCATCATCATCACCCTCGAATCTCCAAAAGATTATCGTCATTGTCCGTCTCCTTCCCCCTATTTTTTATTTTATTTTTATCCTTTCATCTCGCTTCATCAAAATTGAGTGCGAGCCACTTCAGGGGCCCCTGTTCTTATACCAAAAACCAAAGTTGCGTGTCGTCTGTAAACTTGAGGCCGACCTTTTCTGTACCCGACTCCTCAAACCATGCGGACGAGTTTCTTTTTTCTGCTTCGTCTTTTGTTTCTGCCCTCGGGAACCGGTTTCTCATGGCACGCAGAATCCCGATGCCCCTTCCTCTGCTCTGCCATGCAGCCTTCCGTAACTCCGAGAGAGAGGCTTCCCCCCCTCCATTGGTTTTCATCGGCATTTTGTTAATGGGGGTGACAACACCTGACTCCTGTTCACTCGCTCGCGTACAGAATCTAAGGTTCCCCGAGCACCCCTTCAAGGAAAAAAAAAAAAACAGAGAAAAATTTAAAGAGGAGGACAAATTATTACAATTAAAAAAGAAGAAGAGGACATCACCCGATTTAATTACGCAGAAAATCGCCGACTTCAACGGTGTCCCCACGCTCTCGCGAAATGACGTCTTGAGAAAATATGGAAAACTGAGATGAGATTTTTAGCAGTGATGGTCCCACTTCCTATTCTCCTCCTCAGAGGGCCCACCGGCTGAGCGCATGACCGCATTTTCTTCTTCCGCCCGGGCCTCTATAAATTCCTCCCTCCCCTTCCCTCCTCCATCTGCGCTTCGAGCTCCTTTCACACACAGAAATGAAGTAAATCTACATCTCGGATACATTCATTCTTTTACACCATTGTTTCTCGAATTTACAGTCGGCTGCTCATTCTTAAGATTTGAAACTCAATGGCTTCGCTCGGAATCGCAGTTGCTCTGTTCTTCCACGTTTTGGTCTTCTCGGTCACTGGTAAGTTCCAGTGTCGAGAGGGAGTCTTTTGTCATCGCCCTTTTGTTTTCCCTCTCGAAATCACGTAAATGGTCACTCGTCTTTGGTTTTAAGTTTCGGAACTCGCGGTGCTTTCGGCTCGGGTTCTGACCTCATGCTCTGTTTTTGAATTTGTGTTGCAGTTGCTGATTCGGCGAAATTTACCGTAGTCAACTCGTGCAGCTTCACGGTCTGGCCGGGGATCCTCTCCGGCACCGGAACCGCGCCGCTCTCCACCACCGGCTTCGCCCTCGACCCCGGCGCGTCCACCTCGGTGACCGTCCCCACCTCCTGGTCCGGCCGCCTCTGGGGCCGCACGCTCTGCTCCCAGGACCCCACCACCGGCAAGTTCGCCTGCCTCACCGGCGACTGCGGCTCCTCCGCCCTGGAGTGCTCCGGCAGCGGCGCCACCCCTCCCGCCACCCTCGCGGAGTTCACCCTCAATGGCGCTGGCGGGCTGGACTTCTACGACGTCAGCCTCGTCGACGGGTACAACCTCCCGATGCTGGTTGTGCCGCGGGGCGGCGCCGCCTCCGGGGCAGGGAACTGCACCGCGACGGGGTGCGCGGCGGACCTGAACGTGGGGTGCCCGCAGGAGCTGAAGGTGACGAGCACCGGAAGCGAGGGCGGGGTGGCGTGCAAGAGCGCGTGCGACGCGTTCGGGGACCCGCAGTACTGCTGCAGCGGCGCCTACGGATCGCCGAACACGTGCAATCCGAGCCAGTACTCGGAGTTCTTCAAGAGGGCGTGCCCGAAGGCCTACAGCTACGCCTACGACGACGGCACCAGCACCTTCACCTGCGCCTCGGCGGATTACGAGATCACATTCTGCCCGAAGCCTTCCACGAGGTAAGAATCCACCACGAACTTCGGCATTTTCCGGGAACCACCGCCATACGAATGCAGTCATAATTCAAATATTCAACTCTGTTTTTGGGGGAAGGGACTGTTGATTTTTTGCGCTTGTGGTGGTGACTGAGGGTTGTTCTTTCTCTTCGTGGCTGCAGTGTCAAGGCGGCGGGCGGTGAGTACGCGATGTTGGCGGCGGAGGTCTCAGGCGGCGTTGCCTCGTCGTCATGGACGCCGCCACTATCGGCCGTCGCTGTCACCGTTTCGGCGACGGTTTGGCAATTGCGGCGGCTGTTCTGAACTGGAAAAAAAACAAAGAAAAATATCTTCGTCGCATCGCTCCTCGGAGAAAATATTACACAGTGGGCCCACCTCTCGTTCTCTCTATCTCAACTGGGTAGGGCCCACTCGCTTTGCAAAGATCAAGTAATTTATTTCCGGGAAAAGTGATATTTCCGGGAGAGAATTCGAGAACAGAATATTTCCGGGATAAGTGATATTTTCTCGGGAAGATTTTTTCGGCGGGCGATGACGATGGAAATTGAGGGTGACGGCACGAAGTCAACCGCTGGCAGGCTCTCCAGCGCTGATGGATTCCGATTGATCCCAACTTTTGTTGCATTTCCAGTAGTTTTTCGATGCATATAATGCGATTCGATGTTTAGATTATATTTTAGAATTAGAATTAGAATGTAGAAGAGCGATAGAATTATGTTGGAAGATGAAGTAGTGTTAGACCTGTTGCTCCTTAGTATTTAACAGAGCAGATGAGTTTGCAATGTGACTAAACTTTCTTTTTTGAGCTGTCACCCCTTTGTTGGTTATACTTTATTTTTATTATAACGCCAGATTTTTATTCTGTCTCCTTGCATGCGTGGGTGTTGAAACTACTCCTAAAACTAAATCATTCCCTATTTCATTGGAAGTTGAAATCACTTCAAACTAAATCGTTCCCTACCTTGTTAGGAGTCGAAATCATGCCTCTTTGGAAGTCGAAACTACTATTAAAATTAAATCATTCTCATCCAAACCCTTAAAATGGTGGGGATTCGAACTCCCTACCTCCTTATTTCATATTGGAATGATAGCCATTGGGACAAACCTCAATGATTGAGCTACCACCCTTATTTGCTGCAACTTGGTATTTCTTTCTTTCTTCCTTCATGCTAGCAGTTGGTGTCAGTTGGAAGTTTGTCTTTATTAAAATATTGGTGCAGTCACTAGCACAAGTAAAAGTGCAACACAGACTCTCTCTTAAGTTGTAATCTAGTAATAGGCGAGAAATTACCAAAATAATCCTAAGTTTATCGTATGAATGACAATTTAATTTTAAACTTTTCACGGCATTAAATCAATTACAAAACAATCCTAAGTTTATTGCCCAATATAAAACTTTCCGGCCAACGCTGGTCGTTGTGCAAGGCCCTACAATCCCTTGCCAGCCGGCAGCTGACTTCGACCACCCTCCGAAAAATTTCCGAGAAAAACATCACTTTTCCCGGAAATATTTTTGCTCAGAGATTCGCGTCCCTCGTGAAGCAACGCGTTGACCTCCTGAGATTTTCTTCTCTCCATTACGGGCCGCTCGTTGGGTCTATAATCCACTTGATCATGTAAAGCGCACGGAGCCCTACACCCACTTGAGATATAGAGAGGGAGAGGAGAGAGAGGTGCGCCCACTGTCAACAGCCAGCGCTGGAGGCGACGAAGATTTTTCCTTTCTTTCCAAATCAGAACAGCTGCCCCAACTGCCATACTGTCGCCGAAACGCCGACAGCGACGGCCGATAGCGACGGCGTCCACAACGACGAGGCGCCGCTGCCCGAGACCTCCGCCGCCAACATCGCGTACTCACCGCCCGCCGCCTTGACACTGCACCCTCGAAGAGAAACCAGGAAAAAACCCTCAGTCACCACCACAGGCGCAAAAAATCAACGGTCCTTTCCCCCAAAAAAAACAGAATCGAATATTTGAATTATGGCTGCATTCGTATGGCGGTGGTTCCTAGAAAATGCCAAAGTTCCGAGGTGGATTCTTACCTCGTGGACGGTGTCGGGCAAAATGTGATCTCGTAATCCGCCGAAGCGCAGGTGAAGGTGCTGGTGCCGTCGTCGTAGGCGTAGCTGTAGGCCTTCGGGCACGCCGTCTTGAAGAACTCCGAGTACTGGCTCGGCCTGCACGTGTCCGGCGACCCGTAGGCGCCGCTGCAGCAGTACTGCGGGTCCCCGAACGCGCCGCACGCGCTCTTGCACGCCACCCCGCCCTCGCTCCCGGCGCTCGTCACCTTCAGCTCCTGCGGGCACCCCACGTTCAGGTCCGCCGCGCACCCCGTCGCGGTGCAGTTCCCCGCCCCGGAGGCGGCGCTGCCCTGCGGCACCACCAGCATCGGGAGGTTGTACCCGTCGACGAGGCTGACGTCGTAGAAGTCGAGCCCGCCGGCGCCATTAAGGGTGAACTCCGCGAGGGTGGCGGGAGGGGTGGCGCCGGCGCCGGAGCACTCCAGGGCGGAGGAGCCGCAGTCGCCGGTGAGGCAGGCGAACTTGCCGGTGGCGGGGTCCTGGGAGCAGAGGGTGCGGCCCCAGAGGCGGCCGGACCAGGAGGCAGGGACGGTCACCGAGGTGGACGCGCCGGGGTCGAGGGCGAAGCCGGTGGTGGAGAGCGGAGCGGTTCCGGCGCCGGAGAGGATCCCCGGCAAGACCGTGAAGCTGCACGAGTTGACTATGGTGAATGTCGCCGAATCCGCAACTGTAACGCAAATTCAAGAAACAGAGCATGAGGTCAGAACCCGAGCCGAAAGTCCCAAACTTAAAACCCAAAGCGAGTCACCATTTGCGTGATTTGGAGAGGGAAAACAAAAGGGCCATGACAAAAGACTCCCTTTTGACGCTGGAACTTACCAGTGACCGAGAAGACCAAAACGTAGCAGAACAGAGCAACTGCGATTCCGAGCGAAGCCATTGAGTGTAACTCTTAAGAATGAGCAGCCGACTCCAAATTCAAGAAACAATGGTGTAAAAGAATGGATGTATCCGAGAGACGTAGACTCACTTCATTTGTTTGTGTGAAAGGAGTTTGAAGCTCAGATTGAGGAGGGGAAGGAGAGGGAGGGATTTATAGGAGCGGACGGGAGAGAATGGCGGTCATGTGCTCAGTCGGTGGAGGCCTCTGAGGAGCAGGGGAGGGGGGACCACATCTGCCGAAAAATCTATCACAGTTTTCTAATTCCTCTCGAATGTCATTTCGCGATAGCATGGGGACACCAGTTGAAGTCGGTGATTTTCTGCATAATTAAATCGGCGATATCCTCTCTCTCTCTCTCTCTCTCTCTGTTTTTTTTTTTTTTTTTTAATAATTCGTCCTCTTCTTTAACTTTTTTTTTTTTTTGTTTTTTGTTTTTGAAGGGGTGCTTGGAGAACCTCTAATCCTGTACGCGAGCGAGCCAAGAGGAGACAGGTGTCGTCAAGCCATTCACAAATGCCGATGAAAACTAATTGGGGGGAAGGTCTTTCCGAGTTTCGGAAGGCTGAATGGCAGGGCAGAGGAAGGGGCATCGGGATTCTGCGTGCCATGAGAAATCAGTTCCCCGAAGTCAGAAACAAAAGACGTAGCAGAAAAGAATTCGTCCGCATGGTTTGAGGAATCGGGTTCACAGGAAAGGTCGACTTCAAGTTTCCAGACGACACGCAGCTTCGATTTTTTTCGGATAAGAACGGGGCCCCTGAATTAGCTGCATTCAATTTTGATGGAAGGAGGAGGAGGATAAAAAATAGGGGGAAGGAGACAGAAAAAATGAGACGCGTATGCGATGATTGCATCTGAAATTATTTTTTCGCAGGCCACGTGTAAATATGGAGGAAAGACGAATTAGGAATGTGCAAAGCATGTGGACGACGGACCGACCATGGAAGTAGAGGTTAGGATAGACTCTCTCTAGCTCACGTGAACAATGCGCTAGCATGCTTTGGGAGGACAGGACAGGGCCATCTCCCCTCGTTGGCCAGGTCTTGTTTCTATCTCTTTCGCAAGACAATGCGCATTGTGGGAATGTAATCTAGGGAACCGTCATGCATCACGTCATCGATCAACTTATGATATGATTGCCGATACATTCGGATCTTACTTACCGAGCTACTATCGACATTGATTTATTCGACAGTTATATTATTAACGATGGATATCTTGTGGTGTGATTATCTATCATCTCTATGTCCGTTATGAATAATTCGTGTCGTCAATCTAGATGCTGTCCACCATAGAGACTTACTACTGCACCTTGCTAATTATAATGACGTCAATCTATAGACAAGAATCATGATTGTGCACATCATGGCTGGCTTCAATTTAAACCTATCAAATCGTAATTTGAAACCGAACAGACCATCAACAGACATTTTCCCAACAAAATAAATAAATATTCCAAGCACGGGTTCCATCTCGCATTAAGTGTCGCCTTCTGGATGGCTAAGCTCGCGCCCAAGACGAAAGAACGGTAGTCGATGACCAAAGATCCAAGCACACTATTCACTAAAGTTTCTGTCCTCTGTACATCGCACCCTTCGGCACACAAAGCAAAAATAGTCCAATTATTCAGATTCCAGATTCCGGTGAAAAAGCTTCTGCCCCGGCATTGACTCGGGAAAAGGGCTCAGCACCTCGCTAGTTGCAGCACTTGGCAGCCACAGTCGCATGGCTTTTGACTACTTGGGTGGGGAATATGAGAGAAAGCCTAGCCTCCTCACAGCTCCTACAGCCCCTTATTCCCACGCGATGGAGTAAAGGATCAGCCCAACATTATATTAATCGAAGATTTCCTTGCCCATTTGACCCACCACGGCCCAAATCTCGCAAAAGTTCTGTCACCTCCCTTTCCATTATTCTAAGTCGAAAAGCATCGCATCAATAAGCAAAAACGATGCTTTTTCAACGATTAACGTTAGCTGATACAAGCAAAACCCAACTTGCCTAATGTTTTGCGAGCCGCAAGTTGGCAAAAGAGAACATGGGCACGCTCTTTCGGATGAGATTAAGCAAGGCCGGTGGTGCATCTTGCCAAATTAGAGCCATCCAGGAAGACGGGTAAAGATGAAATACGCCGCGTACTTAGTATTCAGGCAAGTTGGCAAATCCTGTTTTGGGATGCTCATCGCATTAGATGACGCAAGTTGCCAAAACTAGTCAAACCACGGATTCTTGCCTTTAGAGCTTTGGCCTTGGAAATTGCAGCCGAATCGAATTCGGCCATAGTAATTACCAAGAGACTGTAACAGGCACTGCATGGATAGAGTTGTTTGCTTCTTCATTAACCTCCTTATGCTTTCCTTACTGTCAGTCTTTAGCCCAAAAAAGCATTACAGTGCCTTGTCATTCGACAGACTATAAGATGCAGACTATACTTTTCACCAGAAGCTCAAATTGTTGGAGGAACGAAACCTCTCCCAAGACAAGGAGCAAATCAGTATACATCACTCCCTAAACCTTAGTTATTCCAGAGAACACCAAAGGCGATCACAACTCACCTATGATACTGCCTGGTATCACACGGTGCTAATGCAGAAACATTGCAAAGCTCTCTTGCCCAGCCGGATTGTCCCTGTCGCAGGACACCCCTGCATCTGAGCCGTTTTGGGAGGTAAGTCAGGTCATGGTTCAAAAAGAACATGGACACACCCTTGTGCCAAAATGATGCGTGCATGCCAAGAACACAGAAAATTATAGCTTCATAATCTGCTTTTAATGCCGCAAACATAATTATAGGAACTCGAAATGAAGTCTAAAACCAAATTCAATGATGTGAATATTAAAGGAATTGGAAAAAAAATTTGACTGTACTATCAGAGTAATTTAGACCTAATATAGCATTAAAGGATCCTACTGCACTCACAAACTCACTAAATTACTGGCTACATTGACTTGACTTCTAAAAGGTTGATATGCCCTTGTTGCAGACTGAAAACCTCTCCAGGAGTAGAAACTCACCCCCCCAAATGTAAATTCTAGATCATCAAAAGCTATTCCAGAATGTCTGTAACATTCTTCATTCATCAAGATCCCAAGATTTGCAGTGTGTATCCAATCGGGCAACAGTCATTTGCCACAAAAACAATGAGCACAACACAACACATTCAAAGGCTATAGGATTCCAATATCAGTTGAACAAAAATGGGCTATCCAAATTCTCATGATCAGGAAGGCCTTGAAAATCAATTGCAAAGAATGAATGGGAGAAGATAAAAAAAAAGCTCCAAATTACATGCATGCTCAACTGTCTACAAAGCAAGGTATATATCCACAAGCAAATTTGTTCTAAAAGCTGCCCACAATGCAGAACTTCCAATGGCATCAGTACAGAATAATGATGGCATGAATCACTTTCTAGTGTTTCCATTAGTCTCTTTGGATAATACATAATCTCTACAATTATTATAATTCATCTAGAGCACGATTACTTCCCAAGAAAACATACACCTACTGAGCAAAAACTGAATAATCCTCATCTCGGTTAACTGAACATAGTCTCCTTACGAGCAACTTATCTCATGGTAACTTATCGGGTCAACGTCAAGTTAAAAAGTAGGCAAACATTAAGAAGACATGAGTGTGACCAAAACCATACGTAAAGACACCAAGGGTTTACAGTTGTACCTTATGAAATATATTGAGCTTAAGGGAATAGCATGGTCTGTAGCATGATATTCCCACAGAAAAAGCATTGAGTCATTGTTGCTGTCATCACTATAGCACAAGAAATGTACCTGGTACAACAACTGGAGATAGCCACTGAAAACAAGAATAAAATTACAAAATATTGACGCATGAAACATTCCATATTTATCATAATGTAGATAGTTGGTAGAGAGGTAGAAATCATTTAGTCATGAAGAGCCAAGCGAACATGAGAGAGGTCGTTGCCTGCATCTTCTTAGCTGTGCAATAGGCAAACTTCCCAGCAGCTGCAATTTTTTTCCCATTCCAACTAGTATATTGTTAATGGCCAGTAATTAAAAGCAATAAAAACATGTCATCTTCCTCTCAGTAGGCATCTCAGAGCAATTAAAAAATGTCGATCTTCCCATCCCAACGATCACACTGAGTGCACAGAGAACAATCGCAATGCCGTCCTTCAACAGTAATTGACAATTGATTAATGATCTCTGCCAGGCCAAGCATCAATACCACTCACTCCAATGTGAATACCATAACCACAAATTTCAAAAATAAGCCACTAAGGCATCACCAACGCAGAACTGAATAAGAGCACCCATCAGTAGCACTGGGGTGAAAATAGCTCAATTAGAAGTTAACCAATTTGTCATCCTCACTGACCGACGCAGGAAACCAAAAGCGATAGAAACAAACTAAAATCTCCAAAATATCCTATGTATAACATTCCAAACCGACAAAACATAAAAAGGTGAACAAAAGCATACGCAAGAAAACAAGAGAAATATGTACTATTACTCTTCTTTCCTCATTTCCCTTCTTCAAGAGGTCATAGTACATTCCCTGGCAAAATGCCCCTGCTCACCACAATTGAAGCACTTGCCACCACCGCTGCCACCGCCACCACCGCCGCCACCGCCGAATCTGCTTCCACCGCCAGCATTGCAATCCCTCGCCATATGACCATGTCCACCACAGTTATAGCAAGCACCGCCACCACCAAAGCCGCCGCCGCCGCCGCCGCCCCCACCAAAGCTGCCGCCACCGCCGCCAAAGCTGCCACCGCCGCCGCCACCACCCCTGCTGGTACAATCCCTCGCCATGTGGCCGAAACCACCACAATTGAAGCAGGCACTGCCTCCTCCTCCTCCTCCTCCTCCTATTCCAACACCACCATTGGTACTCCGGCGACAATCCCTCGCCATGTGGCCGATCTCACCGCAGCTAAAACACGCCCCAGAACCCCCGCCGCCGCCGCCGCCGCCACGGCTCCCGCGGTCGCGGTCACAGTCCCTCGCCAAGTGTCCCACCTCCCCACAAACATAGCATCCGGCGCCGCCGGCGCCGCCCCCGCCGTACCTGTCGCCGCCCTTCCAGCTGCCGCCGAACCCGCGCCCGCCCCTGAAGCCGCCGAACACGCCGCCGCCGCCGCCGCCGCCTCCGCCGAAGCCTTCCCGGGCGGCGCTCCCCCCCTTGACGGGGGCCCCGCCGGGGCCGGTGACGTCGACGGCCGAGGACTTGCCCTCGGACTCGGTGACGACGGAGAACTCGACCTCCTCGCCCTCGGCGAGGCTACGGAAGCCGTCGGACCGGATGGAGGACTGGTGGACGAAGAGGTCCTCGCCGCCGTCGCTGGGCTTGATGAAGCCGAAGCCCTTGAGGTCGTTGAACCACAGGACGGTGCCGGCGCATCTCTCCTGATTCGCCATGGATTCCGATCGACTGATCGATGATCGATCACCGGAGAGGAAGAGAGAGAGAGAGAGAGAGAGAGAGAGAGAAGGAGGAAGAGAGAGAGTTCGCGGAGGATCTAGAGAGAGAAGCGCCTGGGGGCGAGTTTCGGGATTTATATAAAAAGCAAAACCCTAATCGCAATCGCAATCGCAATCGCGAGCCCTACAATTGTAACGACTCCGGCTCTCCGATTTCCCCCCCTTTTTCCTTTCTAAGGATTCCGTGTAATTCCGCAACAAAAAATTCGGATAGAAGGAATTTGTTCTTCTTCCTTTTTCATCTTATTTTACATATTTCCTGACCAATTAAAATATAGAAATAAATTTCTCGAGAAACAAAAAGTATTTCAAACGGGAGACGCATCTCCATTAATTGTACATTTTGAACGTGAACACGTCCGGATCAAATTATGCTGATTCCTAATTAAACTAAATAAATCATGTCGGTGGAGGGTTCTCTCTCTTTTTTTTATTTTTTTAATCAACGAACTATAGAAAGTGGAAATATTTTAGTGACCTTCTCTTATTTTTATTTTTATTTTAGTGACCTTCTCTATCGGCAATTGCTCATGCTGCTGCCTGAAATGGATTTTTCTTGGGGGTACTGACGAAAATCTTCTCGTTGGCAGGATCTGAGGAAAGGAAAAAACCGAAGGGCGATTGAAAGAAACTAGGACTTTCATCCGGTGTTATTTCATCGTCATCAACTGGAAGAAGATATCTTTATCTACACATTGCGGGAATTTCTATATCTGGGGACTTTGCAAAATTACTATCTAACGTTGTCGATTTTAAGGGTACATTAGTAACATTACTCTATCCAGGACAAAAAAAAAAGGATTTGAGTTCATGTGCATATCAAGGGACATGGTCGGTCAACGGAGCGAAACCTCTTGCCTCAAGCAACTCGCTCGATCGGCTATGCGATTTTTTCACCTAGTAATGACTTGGAAATTGTTGCAACTGCAATGATCGTATAGATCTCTTAATATGCATAAAGGTTTGGTAGCTGGTGCAGAAGATTATGGGAACTTGTCACTTGATAATGCTTTTGAATTAGTGTCACCTTGGATCTATCTATTGATAGATGAAGTCCTGTCAGATTGGGCTATGAACTAAAGACAATCTTAGGACTTTCATCTTGGAATTAGAATCAATTGCTAATATCAATCAGACTCATTTTTCATCTTAGATAAATCGTTATGAGACTCCCATGATTTGATCCAAATCATCCGTGATTGAACTTTCTTTTG
Source organism: Eucalyptus polyanthemos subsp. polyanthemos (assembly GCA_017140185.1). NCBI lineage: Eukaryota > Viridiplantae > Streptophyta > Magnoliopsida > Myrtales > Myrtaceae > Eucalyptus > Eucalyptus polyanthemos. Next base: position 35,193,566 of record CM029466.1, on the reverse strand, counting down.
GCTACCCTAAATGTTATGGTGAAGTGCCTTTACACCTAAAGAACACGCGATCCTCAACATTCTATCCAAATGATAGGTTTATGACTAAATCAAAAAAATTTCAAAAGATTTAGAACCAAATCGACACAATTGCAAAGTTTATGACTGGATTGACCATCATTAAAAATAGGTTAAAAATTTTGTAAGCAATTATATAGAATAAAACACTTGTAATTATCTTAACAAGTTAAAAGTAGCTATAATCTACATATTGAATCATAATAATTTTTAAATAAATGTCTTGGAGAAAATATATAAGTAAAGAATTCGTTTTTCAAATTGTTATTTGAAAAAAAAAAAAGTGTACTTTGCCAGAATGCGGTCACCTTACTTGAAACTGAAAGCACTGTATTGTTCCTTTTATATACATTGAATGAAAATTTTATATAATGTTAAAATACTCGAGACATCACATAAATTGATAACTTACATATGAATATAGCCAAAGACCTGCTTTTCAATTCAAAAATCACTGTGAAGCTTCTTTATCAGCGGTCGGCATGAGGTGGAATGGACTAAATCAATATGCGCTAAGCATTAATCCCCTTTAGAATTAAACTTACCAACAATGCAATGATTATTCCATAGGTCAACTACTTGCTAGCTGCTAGTACATTTAACATTTATTTCATAACAGAAAAAAGTTACCCGTCTAGATCCTACTGAGCCTAAACATGGTATCTTTAGATATTGAGATCTCCATATGAAAAATTAACTTAGATAGGCGGAGAAGTTGCTGATCCGCCACGAATGGAAAAGCACTTTTGTTGAAGAAAGTCGCTACGAGGGCTGACCACCGGGGCCTTTTATGTTTTGAGGTCTAAATGTTACATCTTCAAAATAAACCACCAAAAAATTATATTCGTGGATTGCAATTTAAAAAAAAAAAAAATTGCCCTGACAACACACTACATCTAAAACGATACATTTGTACACTCAAACCCAGTCGAATAGATAAACAACAAAGGCGGTGGAATGGCCAACCGATTGGATTGAAGGAATCATGGAAATAAGGCCAAAAGGGTCAAAGCGCATCACTTCCCATGTACTCCTGAAAAGGTTTTCACTTCAACAGAAGTTCTCAAACCATGTCTCTTCTCTGCAGAACCAGGATGCCGCTCCGTATGACTTCATCAAGAGATTCGGGAATCGTTCATTGAAGTAGTCGTAGAAGCATTTCTCGCCCCCCTGTCCAGTGAATTTCAGCTGGAACCAGAAGCAATAGCAGATGTTAGTCACGAGTTCATACAAGCTGAGAAATACAAAGTCATTCTGCTATAGAAATCAGCACAATTCCATAGAAAGATTACCTTAAATTCTTCCGGAAGTTCCAGGCGGTGGTGCCAATTATTTCGGATGAATCGCAATAAATCTACAACAGATTTATAATTGTACTGGCATTGCGAACTATTGCCTCTGTCAGCCCTAAAGCTAGGATCTATTTTGTCATTCCACTGCCCACCTAAAATCGGTGGTTCTTTCTCTCTAATTCTTTCACAAGCAATACTTTCAGTTGATCTTGTTGATTGGGCGCCCTAGCTTTCAATAATAGTCTGTCACTAAGGCGACAAAAAAATTCCAGTCTCTTTGTTGAATTCCAACAAATGGGAGTGTAATACTCCTTCAATTCCTCTGATCTGCCAGTAATTAAAAGCAATTAATAATTGACCCTCCAAAATGTTCAAAGAAATCAATTAAGCAAACAATGCTAAGATGGACCGACTTCCTGAATTCATAAGCATCGCAAATATGACATTGGGGCGATCTCTATTAAATTAAAATTGCATTAGCTCATTGAGAGACTAGATTGTACATGGAGGATAATATTCTCCAAGGTTCAAAGCTAGCGTCACATGCAAAAACCTTGCTATCTTCATTACAAAATCCTATTTGGTGCATACATAGCAAGAATTGTGCTAGGAGTTATTGATATTTATATGTTCTTAGGTGGGTAATAAACTTATAGCCCTCATAACCATGCTTCCATCCTCCATTGCAATATCACAATTGTTGAAGGTTTATAGGCTATCACATGGTCAACCTATTTCTCCAGCTTCTATTGTCAATTGCCAAAATATCTACACATTTTTTGTTCATTAGCTAAAGTCTCACCAGTAGCACAGATATTCAAGCCAAGTTCAATAGCTTTCAAGCCACCAAGCCACCTCTAATACTCATGAGATTTGAGTGATGCAGGAAAATGAAAATTAGTCAACTAACAATGATTACTCAATACATCATATAGCAATGATGCAAACTAAAGATGATGGGACTCCTACCTCAATTCGGAATTCGTCTCCAGCATACGCGAAAGATCCATGCGCACATTGTTCATTTTTTGGGTTAGTACAGTGTTGAATAATGGATCAGTCGTCAAGAGATCTTTAACATTAAAGTTCTTAAAGATTGTTTTCAGGCTATCCAAATTGACATCTTGATGCCTGTACCATAAAAAAAGTTAAGACATTATGACCTAAATCATCAATGTATCTGAAACCAAATAGTATCTGCAAATACCAGGCCATATCCTATTGGAAATTGAGAAAAGGAGAAACAAAACTATTACAGGTTCTTAGCGGTATGAAAAAATGGTACAAAATCTGATGATCTGTAGCAATCAAGAATCAGAACAAGAAATAAGGTATTCTCATTTTAGCAACATGAGAAAAAAATCAATGTTTTTATTATTACGTAAATAAAAATAAAAAGAAAAAAAAAAATTTTAGCCTTGACAGTGATATTGAACTTAACCAATGACTCAAGAAAGCCTATAAACCACTTGATACTGATCTCTACATGAGTAAAGCAAGTTCAGTTGCTTATCCCTTTGTGCAGGTCAAAACATAAAAATTTGTAATTACCTCAGCGATTGCTCCATAACAGATTCAACGAAGCTGTCAAGGCCAAAAATCCCATAAGAGATTGTTGTACTTGGCCTGGGGTTTCATCAGCCCTAAGCTCTGGCTCTACAATGCCACCACCATTAGCATCAGGAACGGAAATGAGCCTCACATCATTAACCCTGTCTCCTGACAAAGATTGAATGGAGCTCTCAAGGCCAAGGCCATCGGTCCCATGAGTGATTACTGTACTTGGCCCGGGGGTTTCATCAGGCCTAAGCTTTGGCTCTACAATGCCACCACGGAACGGAAATGAGCCTCACATCATTAACCCTGTCTCCTGACAAAGATTGAACGGCCATCGGTCCCATGAGCGATTACTTTACTTGGCCCGGGGGTTTCATCAGCCCTAAGCTCTGGCTCTACAATGCCACCACCATTAGCATCAGGAATGGAAATGAGCCTCACATCGTTAACCCTGTCTCCTGACAATGATTGAACGGAGCTCTCAAGGCCATCAGTCCTATGAGCGATTACTGTACTTGGCCTAGGGGTTTCACCAGCCCTACGCTCTGGCTTTTCAATGCCACCACAAGATTCCCCAGCCCTACGCTTTGGCTTTTCAATGTCACCACAAAGATTGAAAGGAGCTCTCAAGGCCATTGGTTCTATGAGAGATTACTGTACTTGGCCTGGGGTTTCCCCGGCCCGATGTTCTTGGCCGGGGGTTTTCCCCGGCCCGATCTTGGCCGGGGTTTTCCCGGCCCCCTGGCCCGATATAATGCCACCACCATCACGGACGGAAATGAACCTCACATTGTTAAGCAAGGACAAAGATTTATCGGAGATCACAAGGCGACCACCATCAGAATCGGGAATGAACCGCGCATATATATGCACCCACTATCATCGCTAAGCCTGACCTCATTATTTCCCGAAGAGACGTGATTGTCCTTCTTCTCTCTCTGACAGGACTTACGCTGTAATTGCTCCTCCCATTGTTAACATAGTCTTCCCTAAAGGAGAACAAAGGCGAGAGAACTGGGAGCTCTAACCAGCTCAGGAACAAAAACGAAATCAGGATCCCCAACCACCTCAGGGACCAGTTGGAGCTCCTAAGCTCTGAACCCCCCCGGGCGCCTTAACGACTTCCGGGGGCTCTTTAGACCTCAGGAGACTTGACGACACCAGGATCAATGTCAAAACCGTGAACGTACAGAGTTCTACCGAGGACTTTACCGTACCGCGATCTACCGACTCATGGAATCGAGGTATTGGATCACCGGATTTCGCCCCGTGACGCCCTCCGAGCTTTCGAGTATCCTGCGCAGACCGCCGGGCGAAAGAAGGAGAGATGGAGGCGGAAGCGGAGGAAAGAGATGCTCACGTTCTCACGTTCTCAATTTGCCCTCGTCGCTTGCCATTTGTATCTAGGTTTTTGGGGCCGGTTTCGGGTCACCCTTTTTTCTGACCTCATTATCCAGCACGGTTGCCCCACAAGGATTTCGCTTGGCCCAGATGTGAAGAATAAAAAAATGGGGGAGACCCAGATGCGACCGACCAAGATCATTCTCCTCAGATCACGGCCCACCCCAATACGTAAGGCAGCCACCAGAGCAGCAGCATCCTGATTCCTCTCCCCAAAGGCCACGCAAAAGCCAGAGAAAGAAGAGAGAACGGTAAAAGAGTATCGATCTCAGTCGTGTCTGAGCTCCGCCAAGATGGCAAAAGCGACTTCCATAGATGGAAAAGTCAATAGTGTTTTCGCGAGTAATATCGTTTTTTCTTGCTTTTGCAATTCGCAAGTGAATGACTTAAATGCATTTTTTTCTCCTTTTGACATATTTTAATTACTCATGCACAGACATCAAAACTTCGGAGGACCAAAAGATTTCCATCTTAATCAGGCAAAGATTCATCTGGTGTTCGCTCATCGTCAAAGAGGCGTCTGTATGCTTTGCCAATCATCGTTGTCCTGAATGGTTCCCCAGCAAAAACGATTTGTTTTGTCAAATCGAGAAACCTTTGTGTCTTTCGCCTCCAGCAACAAGCTCGATCAGCTACGTGATGTGGTTTTCCCCCTGATAATGACTCGAGAATAGTTGCAATTGCAATGATCGTATGCTTTGATTAATAGGTCTTGTGATCTGCATGAAGGTTTGATGGCCGGTGAAGAAGATAATGGGAACTCATCACTTGAAATTGATTTTGAATTACCACCCAAGTGGTTCATGAAGGTTTGATGGCTGGTGAAGAAGATAACGGGAACTCATCACTTGAAATTGCTTTTGAATTAGTTTCATCTTGAATTTATCCGTTGATTGATGAACTCCTGTCAAAGTGGGCGATGAAATGAAGACAGTCTTAAGACTTTCATCTGGAATTAGAATCAAAAGCTAATATCAATCAAAATCATCTTTCACTTTAGATGAACCGTTATGAGAGTCCGATGGTTTGATCCGAAGCACCCGTCTTGGACAAGATTTTCTCCAAATCAGCAATGAGGTGACCGTGCTGTGTAGAAGTTTGTGATTATCTGGATAATACCGCCACGATGAGCAGTTTGCTAGAACCTGCCATTAGGAGAGTCACTCGAGGCCTACAAATCATTCTATTAACTGATTCTTTGTTGTTGGAAGATATGCGCAAGTTATAAAACATTCTTTGGGATTTAAATTGATACGCCAGATCAATTAATATCAATCAAATATTGGAATTGATTTTGTAATATTCTTTATTTCCTCTTTTTGTACAATGCCTAGTGCTGTAATTGTAGAGCATTGTACATTGTATGGATACAGAATAGAAAATACAAAATTTTCCTACGCTTTTCCTCGTTCTTCCTTGCTTTCTTTCATTTGTTGTTTGGTCTGAGGCCAGTGGTGATGCACCATGTCGAATTCCTCGAAACGCAATGCAAGAGGAGACCCACGAAGCAATATGAGCTCCCCAAACTCTTTACTTGTGTTGATATTCCCACTTTCCAAATCTATCCTGAAAAATCGGGGTTTATGGTGTGTTTGGCAATGGATTTTTGGGCTCTAAAGTCCTTTAGCCCAAGGCAAATATTATCTGGCAAATTTTTTTGGAGAGTTTTGGGGAAATACAACAAAAGGACTTTCTAGGTGAATATTAAAGAAACAATTTGACAGAATTTAGAAATCTGTGATGGCTACTTTCTAGGTGGATATTAAAGGAACAATTTGATTGAATTTAGATGAACACTTGGCACCGGCTGAAAAAGTAGCCATCTAGTGACATTGGTGTATATATAGCAGGCAACACTGGATAACTTGAAACTTCAGAAATTGTATTCTTAACTTGTGGTGGGACGAATGCAAATGGACTAGCTCTTGATGATTGAGGGGCAAATGAGAATCTACACAAGAATGTATAGTTTTGCTCCTGAAGAGTTCAGTCAAGATGATGAAATTGGTGATTTACAGTTTGCAGAAAGTGGAAAGCCATGGCCTCAGCCAACAACCTTTGGAGTAATTTGTTCAGGGAGAGATGGGCAGAAGATCGCGCTGCATTCTATGATCCTGCCAACTCAAAAGTCCTGGTAAGAGGTGTATGAGTTGCAGGGCCGTCCTGACCATGTCGAATTGCAAGTTTGATCTTTCTGTTTCGAACACCCATATTTTTGCTTCATTTTCTTTCTATTTATGCACCTCCTAAAATAATTTATGCGATACAAATTACACGCGTCAGTCATTGGAGTTACTTCCCTTCCCTCAGGTAGAGTTGCTAACAGAAAAAAGTTCTCCAAAACATCTGCTTCATATGGTGGCATTGGTTACCCGGCTCCGTTCATGATTTCAAGGGACTGAAGATATGACTACTTTTATAATTCACTAAGGTGAAATTCAACACCGTCTAGGTTCAAGGACATTTTGCCTGCCAGGCTCTAAAAGACATCAAAATGGGAAGAATTTACGCATGAGGAGGCATCCTATCGCTGCCAAGGTATTCTTGACAAGATCCTGTTCTTCATTGCGGACAAAGAAGTGGCTTCCATTTATCCAAAACGTCGTGCTAGCGTAGCATCTATGTTCATACATGTTTATAACTATTGTATGTAAGTCTTGATGTATAATCCTCTTATTTTGATTTATAAGAGTGGAGCACCTCGGGTGTTCATTGCCTGACGTAGGCCCCGTTTGGTTCAGCTTTCCCAAGGGGCTTTGAGCCCCCAAAGCCCCTTGGGGAAAAAATTTTGCGTTTGGTTCGGCTTTTCAAGTGTCCATTCGGCATTTGGAATGCTTTGAAAGCCCAGCAGTCCGGGACCTGCTTTGGGCTTTCAGCATTTTCGGGATGCTAGTCTAGGGGTTTAATGAATTTTTTTCTTTCCAATATTGCCCTTATTAATAATTATGTTTTCCTTTTCTGCCCTCGAAAAACACTGTTCACCGTCTTCTTCCTTCTTCCTCACGAAGCTCAGCGGGCGAGCGGCGCTCAGCCGCGAGAGGCCAGATCTGGCCGCCGGGAAGCCTCGCCTGAGGTCGCACGACCTCAGGCGAGGTGGCCTGAGGTCGGGCGACCTCGGGCGTCGCCTGGGTCGCGCCACCCAGGCGGCGTCGCCTGGGTCGCTCGACCTCAGGCGGCGTCGCCTGAGGCCGCGACCTCAGGCGACGCCCTGGGTCGCGCCTGAGGTCGAGCGACCCAGGCGACGACGGCGACGGCGGCACTCAACACCCCCAGAAAACGACGGCGAGAAAATCCTTCCCGAAACCCGCGACGATCGGAGGAAGATGACGACGGCCGCGAGTTCAAGAACGCGCTACCTGGAGGCCGGAGAAGGATCGGAGGGAGAAATCGACCCAGGCGACGTCGCCTGAGGTCGCGCGGCCTCAGGCAGAGTCGCCTGGGTCGCTCGACCTCAGGCGACTCCGCCTGAGGCTGCGCGACCTCAGGCGACGTCGCCTGAGGCCGCGCGACTCAGGCGGCGTCGCCTGGGTCGCGCGACCCAGGGTGTCGCCTGAGGTCGCCGACCTCAGGCGAGCCGCCTTCCTCCACTGCCACCGCCACCGCCACCACCACGAGCCGCGTCCCCACCGCCACCAGCCCCACTGCCGAGCAGCTGCATTTCCTCCTCCCTTTTCTTTTCCTTTCTTTTTTTCCTTTTTCTTTTCACCTCAAAATTGCTTTGCAAAATACACACAAAAATGAGTTCCCAAACACACTTTGCATTCCCCAAATGCTCATTCACTCAAGGATCCTTGGGGAAATGCAAAGCCATTTCCCCAAAGTTGAACCAAACGGGGCCGTAGAAAGGCCTATGCAGATATGTGTTTACCTTACAGTTCATTTCAAATTTATGGAATTTACCAATTCTAGCTGATTCTAGTTCTTTCAGAAACTTTAACCACCAACTGAAATAAACACGGAACTTCAACCTTTTTCGACCCTGTTTCCATCCATTAAACCTTCCTGATATATAAGCTAATTGTGATAGAAGGTAATTAAGGATGAATGACGCTGTGATTCAAGGACTATAGCGAAAAAAAAAAAACTTTGTAGCAAAAATTTGTACAATTCACACTTGACAAGGTAACATATATGAATATATTTATTATAATGAAATTATTAATTGAGAAAGATCCATTTTGATGTGATTATTTTATTTATAAATTTGTTAATACATCTCTTTCACATAACTTTTAGCACGAAAATGGAATCTCATCAATCTTCCTCTTTCCCGAGCGAACAACTTTGTATCTGGATAAGGTTGGACTACCTGTGCAGGCAAAAACTCAATCAATCCGACAAAACCTTTTTATTTTTTTTCGCATGGAATTTTGTACATTGTTTAAGACTCTCAGAGAGAATCTTCCGAATCAGCTAAAAGATCTACTTACTTCATGAAATTTTTCATTCTAGTCTTTTGAGTGATGAAAAATCCCGTATGGATTTCTATCCATTAATGACATTTCATCTCTCGTGCCATCTTCGCAGAGCAAAGTTCCTATGTTCAGTTCTGAGAGAAGCCGTCAATGTCAAGTTTCCATTTTGATTTTGTCCGGGGTTCTTGGATTCGATACTTGATCCTCGGGATATAGCAACGGTTGTTGCATAGTTACCTCTTGATTTGGTTATAAAGATCAATTTATAGAAAGATTCTTACCACTAGGGTAAATTAAATTCGAAAACTTAAATTAATCACACTAAAAACACTTTTCAAATATATATTTTCAAATATACGTTAACAGGTACTTGAATTTAAAGTTCCAGGACCGCACTCCAAAGTCGACTCATACGCTTCGGACAATCCCTTGCTTTGTGGCCATTCTCGCCGCAGTTAGAACACCCCTCAGAACTGCTGCTACCCCCAAGGTTTCCGCGGTCACAATCCCTCGCTAAGTGTCCTACCTCGCCGCAAACATGGCATGTGACGCCATGCCGGTTGAACCTGGTGCCACCCTTCCGGCCGCCACTGCCATAGCTGTCCTCGGTTACCCCCTTGATCGGGGTCCCTTTGGGGCCACTAATGTCGACCGCCGCCGAAGACTTGCCCGCGGACTCGGTGACGGTTGAGAACTCGACCTCCTTGCCCTTGGCAAGGCTACCGAAGCCTTCAGACTTGATGGAGGACTGGCGGACGAAGAGAACCTCGCCGCCGTCCTTGGGCTTGATGAAGCCGAAGCCTTTGACGTCGTTGAACCACAGGACGGTGCCGCTGCATATCTCTTGATTCGCCATGCACTTGATGGATGGATCAGCAGAGAGAGAGAGAGACACCCCGTTGGGGTTCTAAAGAGAGAAGTGACGAGGCGAGCTTGAGTTTGGGTTTATATAAAGATCTGTTCTTCCTTTTCATCTTATTTTGAAGTGTCAATACCAAAAAAAAAAATTAAACTGATACATTTTTAATAGATTTACCCAAACTTATTTTTTGGCTAACAAAAATTCAAAATTGATACACTTTGATAAATTTACGCCAAACTAGTACAATTTTGATAAATTAATCTTTTGTTAGTTTCTATTAAATTTATTGTCAAATTATCAAGTTTGATAACACTTGGCAATTAATTAATGTATCAATTTAGGGTTTTAATCTTCATTTGTCACGGTTGTGCTAGTTTTATGGGTTTTTGATAGTATTAATCCAATTTGACAAATGATATATTTATTATAAATATACAAATTTTTGATTTTTGATATTTTTGGCGATCAAAAAATTAATTTGGACTAAATTTGTTGCAAGTTTACGAGTTTTAGAGTTTTTTGTGGCCATTTTGGGTAAATTTATCACATGTGTACTAGTTTAAAATTTTTTATAGTAAAAAAATTAGTTTTGAGTAAATTTGTCACATATATACTAGTTGAGATTTTTTATGGTCAAAAAATTAATTGTGGATAAATTTATCATATTTTTACCATTCTTTGGTTTTTCGTGGTATTAATCATATTTTGTATATTTCCTAACCAATTAAATAAATAATAAATTTCTTGAAACAAAATATTTCACACGGAAACACATTTCATCAAATTATACATAAACACATCTCATATGTTCTTCCTTTTTGTCTAATTTTGGCTAAGTACTTTTTCTTAATTGCTCATGCTGATGCCAAATATGGATTTCTTGGATGAACTGACAAAGTTCTTTCCATTAGTAGCATTTGAGGAAAAGAAAAAACAGAGGGCGATTAAATTTAGGATTCACTTGGTACTAACTCATTTTTCATTAGTTAAAGTATTAAATTATGTCTCGAGTTTAAGTTCTTCTACGAGACCCGATCAGAATTGGAAGAGGTGGATCGGAATTTTTGATCGACTTCTTGCTGATCAAGGATTTAACACCACCCGTGATGGCGACGTAATGGTTGAGCTTCAGTTCCTTTCGGGAGAGGTTTGGAATTTGAATCCCTGCATTGTTTGCCTTGTGGAAAGGAACCCATGACTTGCCTGGGACAGAAAGGGTGGTGGTGACTCTCCATTCGTTCTTCCGAGTTTTCTTTCCCATGTGGCACACGGAAGTTCCTGGGTACCAAAAAAAAAGAAAAGGATTTAACCTTTATATTTTGGCTAGAGTGAGCTGATGTCATTTGACCACACGAGAAAGAAAACCACAAGGCAAAGAGGGGGACCCACGTCTCCAATAATACACATGCTTTATGTGGGAACAGCAAGGGTTTTAAAAAGAAAAGAAAGTAAAAGAGGGGGACCCACGTCTCCAGCATAGGCTAGCTTTTACTTTCATGTTTCTGGCTTGCGCCGCACAGTGAACTCGAATAAGCCGCACAAAGAAAACAGGGCGCAAAGATATTGTTTCTTTTCATGCCGTGGAATAGATCTGAACATGAATGATTTTTTTGCTGTGAGTTCTATGTCTAATTAAGCTGTTTATTTGTAAATATTTTGAGCTTGGATATAATCCAATAGTCAAAACACGCTAGCCTATGATGGATTGTAACTCTAATTTTTCGATTATGGTACGGATTCTAATTCTAATTTTTCAATTATAGTGAATTATTTGCTACTGATTATCCTTGTGGGTGTGGATACCGATACTTGAATTAAATTATGTAAATCTTTAGTGTCGTTTATTATTCTTCGTATATTTTTCGGTTGATTTCACAATGACTTAAACTGTAAAATCCTATCGGTTTTCATATTACATAGGAGATGATCTCTTCGTCTACATGTCTCTAGACTCTTTTTCTCAATGTGGGACTCTGCAAAACCACTACCCAACCTTGTTGATTTTAAGGTGCATTGGTCCCTTGTTCGGGTTTTCGGAGGTGACAAAAACAACTTGATTTGTGAGCGTCTCAAGAAACATGGCCGGTCGGGCTTCATATCTTTTAGGCTAATATCTTAATCAGGCAAAGGTGTGAAAGAGGTGCTTTGCCAATCATCACCCGAGTTCAGACGGGCTAAAACCCTTGCCTCAAGCAAGTTGCTCGATTAGCAATGTGATCTGGTTTTTCACCCTCTAATAACTCGGGAATCGTTGCAATTGCAATGATCGCGTGCTTTGATTAATATGTCTCTTGATCTGCATAAAGGGTATGAACGAAGAGATGGAATCACTCCGTGAAAACCGTCGGACATAAGAGCTAGAAGATTGTCATAAGCAAATGGGTCTATAAATGGATGGAGAGTACTCCCGATGTTGAGAAAGCGAGATATAAATGCAAAATTTGTTTGGAAAAGGTGCGAAAGAGGCGCTACCTTCACCAATCATCAATCAAGTTCAGCCAAGGCGAGACCTCTCGCCTCAAGTGACTTGCTCAATCAACTATGCGATATGGTTTTTCACCTAATAATGACTCGGGAATCGTTGCAACAACGACGATAGTATGCTTTGATTAATAGGTCTCTTGATATGCATAATGGCTTGATGGCCGGTACTTGAAATTGCTTTCGAATCGATTTCAACCTTGGATCTATCTGCTGATTGATGAAGTCCTATCAAAATTGGGTGATGAGCTGAAGACAATCTTAGGACTTTCATTTAGAATTAGAATTGACGGTGGATATCAATCAAACTCATCTTTCTCCATAGAGCCAATAGTTTGATCCGAAGCACCCGTGTTTGACTAGATTTTCTCCATATCAGCGATGAGGCGGCTGTGCTGCTGTATCGAAGTTTGTGGTTATCTGGATGGTGCTGCCGTGGTGAGCAATCTGCGAGTACTTGTGATTAGCGAAGTCACTTGAGGCCTATGGATCATACCATTCACCGATTCTTTGTTGCTCGATTCGAAGCCGGCAATGACCCACCAAGTCACATGCGTCGCCATTTCATTTTTTCAAATTTGTCCTAAAAAACCGGAAATTAGGACCCTAAAGATTCCACTAGATTGATTACGAAGAATAATCTCCAAGATCTAATATTGAACTTTCATTCCACTACCTTAAATATTATAGTGAAGTGTCCTTACACCCTGAAAAATGCATGGTCCTCAACATTTCAATGATTTGTCAATATAATCATTTAGGACAAAATCCACACAATTAAAATGTTTATGATCAAATTGGTAAAAATTGACACAAATTGAAAAGTTTAACATTGAATTGGCGCTGGCCTTTTGAATAATTTTCCCAAAACAAAAACACATGTAATCATCTTAACAAATTAACTTTTGCTATAATGTAAAAATTGAATCGTAAATAATCTTTTAAGTAAACATCTCAAAGAAAATATATAAGTGAAGAATTCGCATTTCGTATTGTTATTTGAAAAAAAAAAATAAGTGTACTTTGCAAGAATGCATCGCCTTATTCAAAAGCATCATCTTGTTTTGTTTTTTTTCGCATTGAATGAAAATTTTACAATATGTTAAAATGCCGAGACGTGACTTAAATTGATAAATTTCTTAAATATAAAGCCAATAACCTGCTTTTCAATTAGAAAGTCATTGGGAAGCTTCTTTATGGGCTGTCGGTATGAGGCGTAATGGACTAGATCAAATATGCGTTGAGCATTAATCCCCTTTAAAATTAAACTTGTAAACAGTGTAATGATATTTCATAGGTAAACTACTTGCTAGCTAGTATTTTACCAAAAAAAAAAAAAAATACTTGCTAGCTAGTAGATTTAACATTTATTTCATAACAAAAAAAGTTACCTACTCCGTCGAGATCTAGTGAGCCCAAACATATCTTCAGATATTGAGATTTCCATACGAAAAATTAACTAGATAGGCAGAAAAGTTGTTAAGGGTGCGCATGACAAAATTTCGTTTCTCCGATTCTACGTTAGAACGGGTTTGGAAACAATCGTTTGATAACGCGATTTGATTTATCTATTTCGAAGTAGAGAAATTGAAGAAATCGGAAAATTTGAAATTTTAACTTCCGGTTTAAAATAGAAATCGAAACCGAAATCAAACCATATAAAAAGAACCTTGTGTTTTCTTGTTAACTTAATTCACTCATAACCACAACTTCACAAATTATTGCTAATTTTCTTTTTCTTATTTTGCTCGTGTTTTTTTTTTCAATTTTTTTTTTGATAACTTCCTCTTTAAGATGAAAGGCAATTAAATGGATCCCCAATTTTCAAAAATGACTAAAGTTCTTAAATGCTTATTTAAAAACAATGGGGCTATTTCCTCATAGATAAGGCATGCGCATGGCCAGTTGAATAAAAAGTTCTTACGTAATAAATGAATAAAAAACGTGCCTAGAAATTTAACCTTATTTTTTTACGAATTCAAAATTCTTGCAAAATCAAAATAATTAGATTGTTACACAATCTTGAATTTTAATTCGAAGGCAAAAGATTTAAGAGAATCTCTCTCTTTGCTATGCAAGGGCCGTTAAAGGTTTATTGAACAACAATAAAAAAAATTAAGGATGAGCAACTGGACTGATTCAATTTGAAAATCAAAATAAACCGACCTTCCCCCGATTGGTTCTTAACCATAAACATTACTTTAAGATAATCTTGTATAATACTAGTTTTTGATAAAATGACAAGGCTGTAAATGCGCCATTGATGGCACCCATATTCATGCTTCCATGATCTTGTCGAACTTACGTAGAATGAACTTACAAACGATACATTGACCGAGGAAGGAAACCAAATAAATACGCTTAGGAAAACAATTGCTAATAAAATGACAAGAAATAATAATATGCCGGAAATTTCATGAAATTGTATTTTTAACTTTTGTAATGTATTAGTATTATTTCGACTATTATTTTGTATTTGAGGATTTTCTATGTTGTTATCTAATCAATTTCACGGATTTCTATTTCAGAAATAGAAATTTTGAGTCGTTATCAAACGAGTTTCTTTGCTCAAAACTTGTCCAGAGGATAGAAATTAATAAATTGATTTCTGGTTAGAAATCAATTTCTATTTCAGAAATTTTGTCATGCACAACCTAAACTGTCATGAATTGAAAAGTACCTTCTGTTAAGTGTAATATATATTCTTCATGGAACATCAAGAACAACACACATACATACAAAACAATTAAGTATTGCAACCATATAATACATCTAAATTAATACATTTATACACTCCAACAGAATCGAATAGATATAACAGAAAACACGGTGGGATGCCCAACCGACTGGATCGAAGAAGGAATCATGGAAAGTGACCGAAGGGTCAAAGCGCATCACTTCAACAGAAGTTCTCAAACCAAGTCTCTTCCTCGCGGAACTTCTCTTCTCTGCAGGACTGGGACGCCGCTCTGTATGACTTCATCAATAAATTCGGGAATCGTTCATCGAAGTAGTCGTAGAAGCGTTTCTCACCCCCCAGTCCAGTGAATTTCAGCTGGAACCAGAAAAGCAATAGCAGATATTAGTCACGAGTTCATACAAGCTGAGATATACAAAGTTACTAAAGAAGCCTTGCATGCATTCCGCTACAGAAATCAGCACAATTCCATAGAAAGATTACCTTAAATTCTTCCGGAAGTTCCAGGCGGTGGTGCCAATTATTTCAGATGAATCGCAATAAATCTACGACAGATTTATAATTGTACTTGCATTGCGAACTATTGCCTCTGTCAGCCCTAAAGTTAGGATCTATATCTTTATTCCACTCCTCATTAAAAATCAGTGGCTTCTTGCTCACCAATTCTTTCAAAAGCAATACTTTCAGTTGATCTTGTCGATTGGGTGTAGCTTTCAATAATAGTCTGTCGCTGAGGCCAACAAAAAATTCCAGTCTCTTTGTTGAATTCCAACAAATGGGAGGGTAATACTCCTTCAATTCCTCTGAGCTGCCGGTAATTAAAAGCAATTAATAATTGACCCTCCAAAATGTTCAAAGAAATCAATTAAGCAAACAATGCTGAGATGGACCGACTCCCTGAATTCATAAGCATCACAAATATGACATTGAGGCAATCTCTATAATAATTAAAATTGCATTAGCTCATTGAGAGACTAGATTGGACAGCAAGGATAATATTCTCCAAGGTTCATAGCCGGCACGTCACGTGCGAAAACATCGCTATCTTCATTACGAAATCCTATTTGGTGCATACATAGCAAGAATTGTGCTAGGAGTTATTGATATTTATATGTTCCTAGGTGGGTAACAAACTTATAGCCCTCATAACCATGCTTCCGTCCTCCATTGCAATATCACAATTGTCAAAGGCATTTAGGTTATCACATGGTCAACCATTTTCTCCAGCTTCTATTGTCAATTGCCAAAATATCTACACATTTTTTTGTTCATTAGGTAGAGTCTCACCAGTAGCACAGATATTAAACCAAGTTCAATAGCTTTCAAGCCACCTCTAATACTCATCAGATTTGAGTGATGCAGGAAAATGAAAATCAGTCAACTAACAATGATTACTCAATATATCATACAGCAGAATGAAAATAGCAATGATACAAATTAAAGATGAAGGGACTCCTACCTCAAATCAGAATTCATCTCCAGCATACGCAAAAGATCCATGTGCACGTTGTTCATTTTTTGGGTTAGTACAGTGTCGACTGATGGATTAGTCATCAAGAGATCTTTAACATTAAAGTTCTCAAAGATTGTTTTCAGGCTATCCAAATTGACATCTTGATGCCTGTAACATAAAAAAAGTTTAAGACATTATGACCTAAATCATCAATGTATCTGGAACCAAATAGTATCTGCAAATACCAGGCCATATCCTATTGTAAATCGAGAAAAGGAGAAACAAAACTATTAAAGGTTCTTAGCGGTATGAAAAAATGGTACAAAATCTGATGATCTGTAGCAGTCAAGAATCAGAAAAAGAAATAAGGTATTCTGATTTTAGCAACATGGGAAAAAAAAAATTGATGTTTTTATTATTACGTAAATAAAAATAACAAGAAAATTAAAAGTTTTAGCCTTGACAGCGACATTGAACTTAACCGATGACTCAAGAAAGCCTATGAAACCACCTGATACCGATCTCTACATAAGTAAAGCAAGTTCAGTTGCTTATCCCTTTGTGCAGATCGAAACATAAAAATTTGTAATTACCTCAGCCATTGCTCTATAACAGACTCAACGAAGCTCTCAATGCCATTGATCCCATCAGCGATTCCTGTACTTGGCCTGGCGGTTTCACCAGTCCTATGCTCTGGCTCTTCAATGCCACCGCCATCAGGAAGGAAATTGAGCCTCCCCTCATTGCTCCTACTATCATCGTCAAACCAGCCCTCATTATTTCCTGAAAAGACATGATTGTCCTCCTCTCTGTCAGGACTTAGGCTGTTGTTGCTCCTCCCATTGTTAACCAAGTCTTCCAAGTCTTCATATGAGTAGGGCAAAGACCGGAGGTATCCGAGCTCTGGCGACCACGAGAACTCTCCAATCCATGGGAACTCTAGACAGCTCAACGAGCACAACCGGCTCAACGAGCCCCTCATCCATATTATGTTGCCAAAATCGAGGCCTCGGATCGCTGGATTGCCGCTCATGACGCCCTCCGAGTTGTCAAGTATGCTGAGCAGATCACCAGACGAACACAAGAGGAAATTGAGCCCAGCGGTTTCACCAATCCTACGCCAATCCTACGCTCTGGCTCTTCAATGCCATCATCAGGAAGGAAATTGAACCTCCCCTCATTGCTCCTACTATCATCATCAAACCAGCCCTCATTATTTCCTGAAAAGACATGATTGTCCTCCTCTCTGTCAGGACTTACGCTATTGTTGCTCCTCCCATTGTTAACCAAGTCTTCCAAGTCTTCATATGAGTAGGGCAAAGACCGGAGGAATCCGAGCTCTGGCGACCACAAGAACTCTCCAATCCACAGGAACTCTAGACAGCTCAACAAGCACAACCGGCTCAACAAGCCCCTCATCCATATTATGTTGATGGAATCGAGGCCTCGGATCGCCGGATTGCCGCTCGTGACGCCCTCCGAGTCGTCAAGTATGCTGAGCAGATCACCGGACAAACACAAGAGAGAGATGGAGGCGGAGGTGGTGGAAAGAGATGGTCAGGCTCGTGTTTGCATTTTATACCTAGGGTTTTCGCTGTTCCAACCTCATTATACAGCACGGTAGCTCCACAAGGACTTCACTTGTCCCAGATGTGAAGAATAAAAAATGGGGGAGGCCCAGATGTGAATGACCAACATCATCCTCCTGAGATCATGGCCTACCCCAATACATAAGACAGCCACTAGAGGAGCAGCATCCTGATTCCTGTTCCCAAGGCCACGCAAAAGAAAGAGAGAAAATGGTAAAGAGTCGATCTCAGTCGTGTCTGAGCTCTAGCAAGATGGAAAAAGCGACTTCTATAAATGAAAAGTCACGAGTAATATTGTTCTTGCTTTTTGTAAGTGAATTGACTTATTTACATACTCACGCACAGACATAAAACTCCGCAAATGGAAAATTTTTGTGTGAGTTACTTATCGTATAAAGTTACCAATTACTAATGGCGTTTTGGCACGCATTACAACGTGTGCATCAGAGTGGGAATTGCGTTTTTTCCGTAAGGATAGAGTATTATCGCGATTCAATTGAAAGGTTCAGGACTAGATTGGACTTTGCATATAAGGTTTAGAACTGTAAATGCATTTTCTTGCCATTTTTTTTTCCTTCTGAGGTTCTGCAATATATGAATTGTTTTCTTACTTATTTTAATTACTTATAGATCCATACTCATGATACCCAAAGCCATTAGCTACAATGGGAAAAAAATTATCAAATATAGGAGAAAGTTAATTGACTAACAAGCAGTTCCTCAATTGCTAACCCTAGCCTCGATTATCAAATTAGCAAGAATCGAGGATCGGTTAAAAACTTACAGTGCCCACTCAATAGACCCTCCTTCCCTCGTCAATTCGGAAGGCCAGGTATAATTTTGTATTTCGACAACAAATTCCGAATCCAATGACCTTTGCGGAAGAGGCCCACATAATACTCAGTACTTTTCAGAGATGGAATGGACAAAAAAGACGAAGCATCGGTCGGAGAGCGAAGAATTACCTCGGACAACTGGATTCCACCGAGAGACCGAACCTTGAAAGTGAATGTTGACGGATCGTTCGTCGAAGAACAAACGCCCGACTCGTCGTTGATAATAACCCTTGATGGATTCGCCAAGTCCATAAGAGCGGCCTCCGCCGTCAACGTCAAAACCCTAGTCCCCATTGAAGCGCTCTCTCTCTCTCTCTCTATCCGCACGACCAGAAGAAGTGCTGTGAGACTGTCGGAAGCGGTGGGTCCTGTGGGAAGTACACTTTTTTATACTTGAGGCTCCATGGGCTCATTCGAACACTCAAAGCTAGCCCATTGCAAGGCCCAATGATTAAATTGTCTTCCCCGTCATTGGTTAGCTTGTGCCCCCCTCTACCCCTTTGGCCCTCAGTGAGCACTTATGTTTGAACACTTTGTATTTAATAAATTCGTATTCAAACCCAAAAAATTAAAGATAAAAATTGCTCATGCTGCTGCCAGTTACGGATTTGGGTGTACTGACAGAGATGAAGCATTAGCAGGATTTAAGGAAAATAAAAAACAGAGGGTGATTAGAACTGGGATTTATCCGGTGTTAACTCATTGTCAGCAACCGGAGGATGACCTCTTCGTCTACATGTCTCTGGGAATTTCTATTCCTGATCCGGGACACCACGGAACCTCTACCTAATGTTGTCAATTTTAAGTTATATCGGTCCCACGTCTAGGTTTTTGGAGGTGACAAAAACGATCTGGTTCATCAGCACATCGAGAAACATGGTCAATCAAGGCTCGTGTCTTTCAGAGGAGAAAATATTTAGTCATTAGCAATCACTATGCGACAATCCCTCGCCACGTGGCCGATCCCACCGCAGCTAAAACACGCCCCAGAACTCTCGCTGCTGCCACCCTTATGGTCACAGTCCCTCGGCAAGGAGAAAATATTTAGTGGTATGAGCGCGTCACGTCATCCGCTAACGTGGCGCACATTTACCACTCAGATATCAACAAGTGTCTTGTGGAGGACTGCTAAAGAATGGAACAACATATTCTCTCAGCCGGCTCGGCTCGGCTCAGCTCGCTAGGAGCAATGTTCAGTAAATGCATAATGCCCCCCCCCCCCCCAAAATTTCTCTCTTCTCAATTAAATTTTCTGGATTTTTTCTCTCTCTTTGCATTACAAGAGAACGTCCTCTGTTTCTTCGCGCATCCCACCTCCTCCGCCTTCACCTCCAGCTCCACCTCCCTAAAAGCATCGCCCATCAATTGCCTCTAGCACGTGCTCATGGGACACGTGTCAGCATCTCATTGGTATGTGTGCACCACGTCAGCGGATTATGTGGCACGCACATACCACTGAATATTTTCTCAACAAGACGCATCTCCATTAGTTGTACATTCTAAACGTGAAGACGTCCGGATCAAATTATGTTGATTCCTAATTAAACTAAATAAATCATGTCAGTGGATGGTTCTCTCTATTTTATTTTTCTATTTTTTTAATCATCGAACTAGAGAAACTAGAAATATTTTAGTGACCTTCTCTATTGGCAATTGCTCATGCTGCCGCCTGAAATGGATTTTTCTTGGGTGTACTGACGAAGAACTTCCCGTTGGCAGGATCTGAGGAAAGATAAAAACCGAAGGGCGATTGAAAGAAACTAGATCTTGCGTTAGCTCATCATCATCAACCAGAGGAATGTCTCTCCATCTACATGTCCCGGGAATTTTTATTCTCAATCTGGGGAATCTGCAAAATTACTACCTAAGGTTGTTGATTTAAGGGTACATTGCCCCGTCCGGGTTTTCGGAGGCGGCAAAAAAGGGATCTGATTCGTGTGCACATCAAGAGACATGATGATCTGGTTCGAGTCTTTCACCCCGGGGGGGGGGGTGCGATAGAGGCGCTACCTTCGTCAATCATCTACCAAGTTCAGCCAGGGTGAGACCTCTCGCGACTTGCTCAATCAACTATGCAATATGGTTTTTCACCTAATAATGAATCGGAAATCGTTACAACAGCGACCATAATATGCTTTGATTAATAGGTCTCTTGATCTGGATAATGGCTTGATGGCCGGTACTTGAAATTGCTTTTGAATCGATTTCAACCTTGGATCTATCTACTGATTGATGAAGTCCTATCAAAATTGGGTGATAAGCTAAAGAAAATCCTAGGACTTTCATCTGGAATTAGAATTGACGGTGGATATCAATCAGACTCATCTTTCTCCATAGAGCCAATAGTTTGATCCGAAGCACCCGTGTTTGACTAGATTTTCTCCATATCAGCAATGAGACGGCTGTGGTGCTGTATCGAAGTTCATGGTTATCTGGATGGTGCTGCCATGGCGAGCGGTTTGCGAGTACTTGCGAAGAATAATCTCCAAGGTCTGATATTGAACTTTCATTCCACTACCTTGAATGTTATAGTGAAGTGCCCTTACACCCTAAAAAACGTGTGGTCCTCGACATTTCAATGATTTGTCAATATAATCATTTTGGCTAATTATTAAAATGATAGGTTCAAGACATAATCCACACAATTAAAATGTTTATGAACAAATTGGTAAAAATTGACACAAATTGAAAGGTTTAACATTGAATTGACCGCTAGCCTAATAATTTTCCCAAAATAAAAACGCATGTAATCATCTTAACAAATTAAATTTTGCTATAGTGTAAAAATTGAATCGTAAATAATCTTTTAAGTAGATGTCTCAAAGAAAATATATAAGGAACAATTCGTATTTCGTATTGTTATTTGAAAAAAAAAAAAGTGTACTTTGCAAGAATGCATCGCCTTATTCAAAAGCATCATCTTGTTTTGTGTTGTTTCGCATTGAATGAAAAATTTATAATATGTTAAAATGCTCGAGACGTGACTTAATTATAAAGCCAATAACCTGCTTTTCAATTACAAAATCATTGTGAAGCTTCTTTATGGGCCGTTGGTATGAGGCATGATGGACTAGATCAATATGCGTTGAGCATTAATCCCCTTTAGAATTAAGCTTGTAAACAATGTAATGATTATTTCATAGGTAAACTACTTGGTAGCTAGTAGATTTAACATTAATTTCATAATAGAAAAAGTTACAAGATCTAATGAGCCCAAACATATATCTTCAGATATTGAGATTTCCATACGAAAAATTAACTAAATAGGCGGAGAAGTTACTAAACTGCCATGAATTAAAAAGTAACTTCTGTTAAGTATGACATATTTTTCATGGAACATCAAGAACAACACTATAAATTTACAACAATACAGAATCGCAACCATGTTACATACAAATCTAAACTAATACATTTATATCTCAAACGGAATCAAATAGATATAACAAAAAACACAGTGAGATGCCCAACCGACTGAATCGAAGGAGTCATGGAAAGTGGCCGAAGGGTCAAAGCGCATGTCTTCCAAAGGTACTCCTACAAAGGTTTCCCTTCAACGGTACGTCTTGAACCATGGCTCTTCTCTGCAAAATCGGTACGCCACTCTGTACGACACCATCAAGAGACACGGGAATAGTGCATCCAAATAATTGTAGAAGGATTCCACACTGCGCAATCCATGGGATTTCTGCGGGAACGAGAAGAGCTAAGTCACGAGTTCATACAATCTGATATATACAGGGGTGCATGATAACCAAAATTTCTGTTCCAAAAATAATTTTTCTATTCCAGACATGTTTCTGGAATAGAAACCTATTGGTAAGGCTGCGCATGACAACACTTCATTCCCGAGAAGAGTTTTTTTCGAAATAGTTCTTTTTTATTTGTTAGAGGCAATTTCGAGTAAAAGAATCCGTTTGGTAACAACACAAAATTTCTACTCTTGTCTTGGAATAGAAAAAAAATAGAAATGCGTTTGGGAACGCAACAATTTCTTTTTTGTATTTATTCATTTTTTATTCTTGTCCACGGATCGCCGCCGCCATGCGGCGACGCCGGCTCACCGCGCAACTATCGCCAGCTCATCGGCCGCCACCTCCCGCGGCCGCCCGTCCACCTTCGGCGGGTGAGCTAGGCGACATGGCACCTAAGCAGAGGCCGCGATCTGCGGTGGCTCCGAGCGGTCGAAGCTGGCCACGACAAGAGAAAGGAATAAAAGAAAATTAAAAAAGAAAATTAGCTTATTTCTAGAAATTATTTCCGGGAACATAAGCAATTTTTTTTTGCTTCTCGTTTCTGCTTCAAATTTATTCCCGAGCTAACTTTCTATTCCAGGGAATAGAAAACAATTTGGCATTACCAAACAGGTTTTTGTTCTTTTTTTGTTCTAGGGAACCAAAGAACAAAAATTGTGAGAATGAGAAATGTTCTCATGCAGCACCTAAACCTATTCAGTTTTTCTATTTCTAGAATAGATTTCTATTCCGTAAATTGATTTGGAAGAGAAATCGAATTAGAAATTTTCTACTTCGATTTTTGAAAGAGAAATCAAAAATAATTTCTCTCGCTAAACCCTAATTTTGGTGAGTTCTCCCTCATCTCCTCTACGTCTCCTCCTCCTCGCCTCTCCTCATTTTTTTAAAAATAAAAATAAATATATTCATTTATTCATTTAAAAATAAATAAATTATTAAAAATAAATAAATTATTTTCATTTATCATTTTATTTTTAGTTTATTAAAAATAAATTTATTAAATTTATTAAAAATAAATTTATTTATGATAAATAAAAATAAATTTATTTATGATAAATAAAAATAAATTTAATAAATATATTTTTATTTGCCTTGAGTGTTTTGCCAAATAAATTTATTTTTATTTTTAATTTTTATTCATTTTAAATAAATTTATTCGTAAAATAAAATAAAATAGAATAAATAAAATAAATTTAGTTTTAAGGATGTTTTTATTTTTAAAATAAAATGAGGTTTTTATTTTATTCTTTATTTTTTTGTTAATAAATCATTTCTATTTTTTATATTAAAGGTCGTTGGTCATCGCGCCACCGTCCGAAAGGAAAAAAAATTTGTGTCATTATCAAATAAATTTCTATTTTTAGAGTAAAAAGATTATGTCGTTATCAAACGGTGCTGCCAATTCTGCTACAGAAATCATCACAATTCTATAGAAAGAGTACCTGAAATTTGTCCGAATGGTGCCGCCGATTTCGCATGAACCGCAATAAACCTCTGACAAATATAAAATCAGACCCGCGAGGCTTATAATTAAAATCTACATCTTCGATCCACTTCTCAATCGTTTTGTCGTTCTCCTCAATCTTAATCTTTTCGTTGATCCACTTCTTACCAGAATTTTCGATCCACTCCTCATCTATTATGTCGATCCACTTCTCACCAAAATGCGATCGCCACTTCTCACCAAATTCTTTGATCCACTCCTCATCTATTTTTTCGTTCCGCTTCTCACCAAAATGCAGTTGCCACGTCCTCTCCAACTCCAACCTCAATTTTTTCAGATCATCAGCTCTCAACAATAGTTTATCAGCTCTCAATAATAGTCCATCTATTTTGTCATTCCGCTTCTCACCTTGCCACGTCCTCTTCAACTCTAACATCAATTTTTTTAGTTCATCAACTCTCGATAATAGTTCATCATTTATTTTGCGGTTCCGCTTCTCACCAAAATGCAATTGCCGCTCCAACTCCAACATCAATTTTTTCAGGACGTTCCACTTCTCACCAAAATGCAGTTGCCACGTCCTATCCAACTCCAACCTCAATTCTTTCAATTCTTTCAGTTCATCAGCTCTCGATAATAGTTCGTCGCTGAGGTCCAACCAAAAATCCACTCTATTTTTTGAACTCCAACAAAGAGGAACGCAATACACCTTCAAATCCTCTGAGCTGTTGGTAATTAAAAGCAATTATTAATCGACCCTTCAAAATACTCATAGAAATCAATTAAGCGAACAATGCCGAGAAGTACCGACTCTCCGAATTCATAAGCATCGCAAATATGACATAGGGGCAATCCCTATAATAATTAAAATTACATTAGCTAGACTAGATTGGACACCGAGGATAACATTCTCCAAAGTTCATAGCTAGCACGTCACACACAAAAACCTCATTATCTTCTTCATTACGAAATCCTATTCGGTGTATACAAAACAAGAATTGTGCTAGGAGTTATGATATTTATATGTTCCTAGGTGGGTTTACCCTTGTCATCCTCCATTGGAATATCATCACATTTTTGGTCATTAGGTAAAGTCTCAGCAGCAGCACAGATATTATTCAAGCCAAGTTCAATGGCTTTCAGGCCAACTCTAATACTCACGAGATTTGAGTGATGCAAGAAAATGAAAATTAGTCCACTAACAATGGTTACAATATATCAGACAGCGAATAAAAATGGTAATGATGCAATTTAAAGAGAACAGGACTCCCACCTCATTTCCGGATTTTTGTCTCGAATTCGCAAAAGCTCGATCCTCACGTTCTCGATAATTTGTTTCATTTGAGTGATTAATAACGGTTCAATCGTCGTCGAGTCAAATTCAAGCTCCAAGTTCACAAGGGCACTATCAATGTTATCCAAATTGACATTGTTTCTCCTGTATCATAAAATAAGGTAGACATCATGACTTGATTCATCAACGTACCTGGAACCAAACAGTATCTAGGCCACTATTGAAAATTGATAAAAAGTACAAAACTATCACAGGTTCTTAACTGAATGAGAACTAATACAAAATCTTATACAGATTTGAGGGAGCGAAAAAAGAAATAAGGTATAATGGTTTTAGGCAAATGGGAAAAAATATCTATGCTTTTATTACCACTTAATTGAAAATATCAAGAAAATTAAAAGTTTTAGCTTTGACAATGATATTGAACTTACTCAAGAAGTATCGTGCATCCTGCTGGATACCACCTGATACCGATCTCTACTTAAGTAGCAAGCAAGTGCAGTGATTAGGAGTGCCCCCAATCAGCAAGATATATCCCTTTTGTGCAGGTCTAAACATAAAAATTTTAAATTACCTCAAGCGTTGCACAATAACATCTTGAAAGCACCTCTCAAGGTCATCGGTCCCATGAGCGATTACTATACTTGGCCTGGGGGTTTCACCAGCTAGCTCTTCAATGCCACCATTGAGCCTCACATCATTGCATCCACCATCATCGCCAAGCCTGCCCTCATTATTTCCTGAAGAGACGTGATTGTCCTCCTCCTCTCTGACAGGAATTACACCGTAATTGCTCCTCCCATTGTCAACAATCTCTATAATAATTAAAATTGCACTAGCTCATTGAGAGACTAGTTTAGACACTGAGAATAACATTCTCCAAGGTTCGTAGCTAGCATGTCACATGCAAAAGCCTCATTATCTTCTTCATTATGAAATCCTATTCGGTAAATACATAGCAAGAATTGTGCTAGGAGTTATTGATATTTATATGTTCCTAGGTGGGTTTACCCTTGTCATCCTCCAAGGATCATCCTCCACTGGAATATATCAAAATCACATTCATTTTTTTTTCGTTAGGTAGAGTCTCAGCAGCACCATAGATATTCAAGCTGAGTTCAATGGTTTTCGGGCCAACTCTAACGCTAGTGAGATTTGAGTCATGCAGGAAAATGAAAATTAATCCACTAACAATGGTTACACAATATATATGACAGCCAAACAAAAATGGCAATGATGCAAATTAAAGATAACAGGACTCCCACCTCAAGCTGGGATTTCTCTCTAGCAGTTGCAAAAGTTGTGGCGAATCCAAGCTGGGATTTCTCTCCTGCAGTTGCAAAAGTTGTGGCGAATTCAAGCTGGGATTGCTCTCTCGCAGTTGCAAAAGTCGTGACAATTTGATTCTAATTTGGTTTAGTTGATCGGAGTATGATGGAATATTCCTCGGAACACTTTCAAAATTGAATTCCCAGTTATCCTGCCTGTATCATAAAACAAATTAGACAGTATGACTTAAATCATCAATGTACCTGGTCTGGGCCAGGTGAAAGGGCACTTAAGTAAATACTAGACCACATCCTATTTGAAATATATAACAAAAATTACACCGAAGAAACAAATCTAGCACAGGTTCTTAGCGAAATGAAAAATGATACAAAATCTGACAAAGATTTGAGGGCATAAGGATTCTGTAGCAGTCAAAAACCAAAAAAAAAAAAAATAATAATAATAATGTATACTGATTTTAGCAAAATGGGAAGAAAGAAGTCTATGTTTTTATTACTACGTAATTGAAAATATCAAGAAAACTAAAAGTTTTAGCCTCGATGGTGATACTGAACTTAACCAATGACTCAAGAAGTATCGTGCATCCTCCTGGATACAACCTAATACCAATCTCTACATAAGTAGAAAGCAATCTCAGTGATTAGGAGTGCCCCAACCATCAAAATATATCCCTTTTGTGCACATCTAAACATAAAAATTTTAAATTACCAGTGGAATGACGCCATAACAGACTGAAAGGAGATCTCAAGGCCATCGGTCCTTGGAACAAGATGCAAATTGAGCCTCACATCATCATCGCCCCCACTCTCATTGTCATAAAAATTGCCCACCAAAGACAATGGCCAAGAGAGATCGTTGACAGATGGATCCGGCAGTGGAATTCCGTCAGCCATATTATGTCGACAGAATCAAGGACTTGGATTGCCGGAAGAACACGAGAGAGCGAAAGAGCCAGAGGCCGTGATCTAGGGTTCCTTTGCGCCCTCTTCTTTTTCCCTTTTTATCTCTAGGTTTTCCATTCCGGCTTCGGGGCACCACCCTGGGTTCTAACCTTATTATCCAGCACAGTAGCTCCCCCAAGGACTTTGCTTGGCCCAGATGTGAAGAATAAAACATTGGACTTTGCACATAAGACTGTAAATGCACCTTCCTTGGCAATTTGGAAGGCGAGGTATAATTTTGTATTTCGACAACAAATCCCGAATCCGGCGATCTTAGCGGATTTTAAAGATGGAATGCAAAGAAAAGAGGAAATGTTGGCTGGAGAACGAAGAATTAGCTCGACACTAGATTCCACCGAGAGACCCAACCTTGAAGTTGAATATTGACGGTTGGTTCGCCGACGGAACAAGGGCCGGAGCTGGAGCTGGAGTGATTCGCCACCCGTTGGAGAGGATCACGGATTCGGACTCACGCCGCCGCCAAAGTCAACCCTACAAACCTTTAATGAAGCGGTCCCTCCACTTTTGGCAGAACCAAAGTACTTATAGTGCTGGCCTCCTTTGGAAGAGAAGTGGGGACTGGGGAGGTAAAATCTTTAATATTTGAGGCCCGGCAGTCCATGGGCTCATCCGCACACTTAAAGTTAGCCCATTGCAAGGCCCAAAGATTAAATTATTTGCCCTATAATTGTTTAGCTCGCCCCCTGTAATGTGGCGACCTTGGGAGAGTAGTTTGGGTGGTTCAAGAGATGCGAAGCAATGTCGGTGCTGTTGCCAACGCCTGGTGTGATTGCATACCTGATGATCACCTTAACTTTTCCCACTAGAGTAGCCGATTACAGAGTAGTTTAGATAAGGACGAGAATTGGCAAAATTCTACAGCTCGATGAAATTTCTTTCTTCTTATCAAACAAATCGACACTTGAAATCATTGCATTTTCATACGAACTACATCCATCTTCATCGTGATTATGTGGAGCTTATGTGAGCTCCGCATGCCAACTTGCATAATAAAAGGGCAAGATTGCACGTGGTACATTATGATATGGAATAGCATCACTATGATCCAGTCTATTAGTATTGCCCTTTTGCCTAGGAACAGCAAAATCAATTCTCTAGGACATTGTAGGCTGTTCGAAGTCGCTGTGTGCAATCACGGAGCACATAACACAATTCGTCGGCTTCTGAAGCTACCATTCATTCTTCTCATACTTAGGGGATTGTCTTAAGTGGATTAGATTATCTAGATAACGATGTGGATCCTCTATATCTCATCGAGATAAGTTTACAAAATTGACATATCATGTGATGTTACGTGATGCGAAAAATCTTTGACTGTTGTTCATAATCCTGACCCAAAAAAAAAAGAGTGGCATGAAAATCCGCAAGATCTTGATTGGGTTTTCGCTTGACGTGCTTGGACCTGTCCTTGTGGATTGGTCCACAAGGACAAGAACCTAAAAAGAAGGGTCGCTTGGTGGTGCTCTTGAGTTCTTGTCCCGTGGGACTATTTCGATTTTGCGTCTGATCTCCATTCTCAATGTCTGTCTGCGAATCTGGAATTGTAGAAGTCGAAAGGCACGCGCGCAAGTCGCGAGTAGTGGCGTTTTTTCCATTTGCCATGGATAGCTTAAATGTCAAGACTGAAAATTCCTACATTTGATGCTACAATGTGCTGAAATTGTAGGGTCGTTCGGATTAGCTTATGCTCCTTTTTTATCTCTCATCTTGAATTTTTACCCGATTGAATTGGTAATTTTTACACGATTGGAGCGTGCGGACCATCAGCCGATCCAATATTAATTCATCCATAGATGCGCAAAAAAAATGATACTTCGAAACTTTGGTCGGACCATTGAATCTTCCGGCGAATTTCCGCTTCCCGTGAGAGAAAAACCGGAGAGAAAAAGTAGTGTCCATGCGAAGCACAAGAATCATCAAAACCAAAGATCACCACCCATTCATTTTGTATGGCTTTCAGAATTTCTGTGAGGAGAGGCCCAAAAAGAAAGATACTTGTGAAGTTCCGGTTGCAAGAGAAGTAGAAAGAATATCTGGGGTTTGGCCAAATTCCATCTCAAACCACCATCACTACTTTTTCCAAAGCTTTAACACCTAAGAAATCTCATTACTTCACCGACCCATCTCATGGATATTCAGTACAACCCATAATCGTGTCCACCAAGTCACGACTTCTCACTTGGGAAGAACTTTCTTTGCCATTCAGGCGAAGAAGAAGAAGATCAAGAAGAAGAAAATAAAGGAGGAAAAGACGACGACGACGACGATGATGATGAAAGAGAGCAGTGATAAGTTAATCAAGGCCTTACCCTTTTATTCCTTTCATAATCGAGGGCCGACAAAGTCCCCAGCAAAAGTTCATCTCACGTTACCATCACTACTTTTTCCAAGCTACAACACCCGCGAATCTCATTAACTTCATCGACCGATCTCATGAATATGGAATACAACCATGATCGTGGCAACCAATTCTTGGCCTCTCGTTTTGGGAAGAACCTTTCTTTGACAGTAAGGGAAGAAGAAGATCAAGAAGGAGAAGGTGATGAGGATGACGACAACGATGATAATGAAAAAGAGCAGTAATAAGTTAATCAAGAGCTTCTCCTTCTATTCCTTTCAAAATCCCAGCAAAAATTCGATCTTCAATCTCAAATTGGTTACAAATACCCAGAATCATATCAGATGGAGCTTACCAAAATCAAGCACCCCCATATACTTTTCACTTCATAACCACTCTACTTCGTATTTACACGATGCAACGAAAAGCTCCACTCGATATATTATATATGTATGTATATGTACAGCTAAATCCCTAAAAATCAGTGCCGAACTCGGAGTGAATCGCGAATCAGTGAGTCAGCTCGGGCGCCCTACCAGCACTGATCCGTCTCCCAGTTCCTCCCCCTGTAGCCCCCTCCGCCCCCCGACGCGACCGCGGTCAACGGCCTGCTCCTCCGCCTGAACAGGCTGCTGTCGTAGACGGCCCGCTTCTCGGGGTCCGACAGCGTGGAGTAGGCGGCGTGGATCCTCATGAACTCGTCGGCCGACGCGCCATTCCGGTCGACCGCCGCCGCCGCCGCCGCGTCGGGGTGGCACGACCGGGCCAGTCGCCGGTACGCCACCTTGATCTCCTGGCACGTGGCGCCCACGGGGATGCCGAGGACCTCGTAGAGGGACGAGCACGCCGGCGGCATCCCGTGCCGGCGGAGGACGCGGTGCGGGGACGGCGGGGACGGCGGAGGCGTGCACGCGCGGGGGCTGGCGTCGGAGGGCGCGAAGGCGGCGGCGGCGGAGGAGGCGTGGGGGCTCAGGGAGGCGGCGGCGCGCGGCGGGGCGGCGGCGGCGGCGCGCGGCGGGGCGGCGGCGGCGGTGGGGCGGAGGAGGGGCGGAGAGGAGAACGAGAGCATGGTACGGCGCGGGGATTCTGTTATGGCGCGGTTTGATGGGGGGAAGCGGCGTGGCTATTCCTTCTTTATAACGACCGAGCAAGGGACGACGCAAAAACGCCTGCGTTTTTGCGCCCGTGATCGCGAGAAAATCGGAGATCCCGTGAAATCGGGAAAACGGCGTTTAGATCATCGGGGGCGGGATTGAAAAAACAATAAATTCAATTGGATTACCCCAGGAAAACGGTCAAATCGCATCAAGCGCCGAATTTAGTAGGAATGATTAGTTCCCGCTCCCACAATTAGAAGCCGGGGTCAAAAACAATAAATTCAATTGGATACCCCAGAAAAACGGTCAAATCGCATTAAACGCCAAATTTAGTAGGGATGATTAGTTCCCAGCTCTCAACAATAGAAACCGAGGATGGTTCTGATTATCGGTCCCAGTTAATATTTTTCTTTATGTTTCTATCCGAATATCTTATTATCAAGACCAAATTCAAAACTCGAAAAAAAAAAAATCCTATACTTCTATCCTAATATTTTATTGTGCAATTATAGGTCCTGATTTCATCGTAACAAAAAACAACTAAAACACACTAATTTTTTTGAAAAAAAAAAACAGTATATACAACTAGTTTAATCCGATTCGATTTTCCCTTGAAATTGGGAATTTGACCGGAATCGAACCAAAGCGCCTGGTCATTGATTCCCCTTTTAGGAATTGGGAACTAGACCAATTGGATCCAGTGCACAATTCTTGATTCAGGCGATCCATGTTGCATGTCTATGCAATTTCGAGCTAATTCTATTCCTTTTTTGCTTTGTACTTGGGGTCGAATTGCCAATTTCGGATTTTTGTGGGTGAAGCGGAAAATGAGATGCTTATCCAACTATCAGGTGAGTCAGCAGAACCGAGTTGTCCAATTCCAAAATCCGAGCTTGAGGTGGCGGTGACTCCTCCCCATTCGCCCGATTGGGATTTTGCAAATGGTTTTTTTTTTTTTTTCACACAATAAATGTCGGATCCGTGTCCAGCCCGTGGGATGGACCACTTTGGTTCAATGAATCTCCATTTCCAGGTTTGCCATCAAAGACAGAATAAAGAAAAAATTTTGCATGCTTAAGTTAGAGGTCTTGCATCAATGTACAAAAACTGTGCATAATAACCATAGCCTGACACGAGTGAAATCGGGTCGATGCCTGAACAACAGGAGGCAGAAATACGACTCCCCGCCTAATAGCGGGATTTTGGACGTACATTATGTACACATTGAAATGCAATGAATGAGCAGCGCGGGATGCTCTGGCCGGATTTCTTAAAGAGGGTGCCTTCAGTTTGGTACTTTAAATTAAAGCGTTAAAAACCATTGATTTCTTTCGTTTACCCTTCCAACAATACTGGAAGGGGAGGTGAGGAGAGATGGGGTGAGGAGTAAGTTTGAAGTGGGTTTTTTCAAGCTTCGGCCGCAATGAGTGTAGAGTAGGAATAAAGTAGAACTTGCCAAAAAAAAAGAAAAATTAAAGCGTTAGAGTGCATAAGAGGGGAATTGCTTGTAGCTAAAGTCAAGGATCTTTAACTATCTCTTTCATTCCAGTGGAAATCCAATCTTTTTTTGTGGGGTGATGAGCCCCTTCGTCTAACCTCCAAGGATGATCTTTCGACGTCATTGAAAATGCATGCTCTCTTCTTCTATAAAGGGAAGAAGGCTGAAAGAATGTGGCGCGTATTGCCCCTTCATTTTCGATCACACGTCAAATCATTCCTGGCAAAGATATACAAAAGTTAAATTCGTTCTTGCTTTTTCTTGTGACCGTGGATTTAGAGATGTATAATCAAGAATACATAAAATAAAAAAATAAAAAAGGAATATTATCATAAAAGTTCTCAACCTATATAAGTGAGATAGGACCTAAAGAGGTCAAATGGGCTACATTAAAAAATCGACAATAAGTTTACAACTGAATTAGTCAAATTGAAAAGTTTATGAATGAATTAATTTCCGTATAATAGATTAAGACATTTTTAGACAATTTTTTCTTAAAAAAAGTATTGAATTAGGTGGGTCCGTTGTCTTTTTTTCACTTCATTTCCCCCTCTCATCTCACGGAGAATTTAGTACTCCCTTTTTTGGGGTTCAACCCACAATTTTCCGATTGAAAACAGGCTTATTGTAATCACACAAAAATGAAGAGCTAAAATTTAGTAACCATTAGCGGAAGCAAGAAAGGACATGAGATTCCGATTTGGTGAGAGCTCCATCTTACCCATGATTGGAAACTCGAAATTGTTGAGTAATATTTTCTTGGGTTGGATATATAGGTACGTTTCTTTAGCTTTTTTTTTTAATAAATAATTTCTTTGCCAAATTGGGATATTGTGTTGATTAGTTCCATAATGAAATATTATGTTGCATTATGTGAATGATGAAGGTTCTCTGAGCTGCCGTGGTCCGAAAATGGCAATCATGATCGTTCATGGCTTATTCTCTTAAGCGCTCTCTCGCAGTTCCTGCCATCTCGAGCCTATGGTGATGCCTACCGTTTTAGAACCTTTTGGACCGTGTCCGTTTGAGATTGCCTGGGAAACTCGGCCGATTTTGCCTTATGGAGTTCGTAAGGAGTTGAAAGGAGAAAAAAGCAAGCCAAAAAAAGAAAAAAAAAAAACAAGTTAAGAGTCTCGAATTGTTATCCATACAATGATCTAACCTATCGATTTGTCGTTTTCAGATGGGAGATATTCGATCGAAATTGAGTCACTTGCGATGCAAGTTGGGATGAGGATAATGTTAGGGACACTTGGTGGCCTACCGAAATCTAACTAGCCAGATTTTGTGGGCATGGGGTCCCTAATCTTTAGAGGGACCCCAATCACTATAATTGGAGTTTGTCCCTCCCCAGCACCCAAAAAAAAAAAGCCAAAAAAAAAAAAGGAATCTTTGATTTTTCTATAGAATGGACAGGCAACCATTATCCAAGACCTTGATTTTTGGCATTTACCTCAAATCCAACTCGAGATATCTGACTCTCCTATGAATTTTATGTGCAAAATCGGGCGAATTTTGTTAGCCTCAACTCCATTGGAGCCATCCATTTGTTCAGGATTGTTCCGACTCATTGTCAAGATACAGATATCATGAGTTTGTCTCTCATGTGAAGAATAATTTCTTACTTGGAACGACTCGTTGAAACGTTAAGACACGGGTCTTGTTCAAGCATCGAATTGGTTAGGGCGTTCCATAACCCTAATGATTACTATTGGTTGTCCGCAGAATGGCATGATTATTAATTATGATCCAAAGGCCCAACGAACTCAATTATGAGGAATAAACTGATGATGCTTTAGGCTAATCAATCACTGGTCACATGGCCAGCCAAAAGAAGGAAGAGGACAAATAAAACGAAACGAATAGTACAAGGATAAGATGATGATTGATAGGTGTATATGTGTGTCTATATATAGAGCTTATGGAAACGCAGAGAAAATATAATGATTGCTCCAACATTAGTGCCAAAAAAGTAAACATTGATGGCGGATCAAGAAAACCTTTTTGCTTAAAAAATCTAAGATGGAATAGAGATAGATCCTTTTCCTTTTTTGGCTAATCACACCGCAATGATCCGTTGAATTTTGATAGGCTGAATAATCCAATCTTACGTCGTGAGAGGTGGACAATATGGTCTTAATAGGAAATAAAAGTCAAATAAAGTCTGCTGATAACTCTCCATGTTCAGTTGTCTATTTCATTGGAAAAACAATGGCAGCTAAACGAGTATGATTTTTTAAAAACTTTTCGATTAATTCTGAAATATTTCGAGTAAGTGAAATTGAAAAAAGAATGAGAAAAACCAAATAGCGGGACCAAGCACGCTAAACTCGATTTAACAATAATTCATGCCTTAATACTTTTATTAATATTGAAAATATTTTCCGTTGCCTTTTTTTTTTGTTAAAGTGATCTAGATCATCATAATTAAGAAAAGATTTTCTCAATCACTTCCATTTCACAGAAAATGATTTCCTAGAAAACATTTTTCAGATTTTCCGACATTCGTTTCATAGAAAATAAATTAGTCAAGGAAAAGGTTTTTCACTATTAGACAAAACACCTTTAAAAGTGAAAAAAAATGTTTTTCACTTATTCTTTCACCAAACTAACTTTCATTTTATTTTTATCTTTTAAAAAAACAAATTTTTAATTCTTCTTCTTTTTTTTTTCCTTCTTCTTCCTTGGTCTTGGTCGGTCACTAGCCAAGACGATGACTAGCGATTGTCCATAGGCTAGCTAAAGCCTCGCCTAATTATGCGAGGCCAAGCTCGCCCAATGCTTACGAGCTTGAGCCTTGCCAGATTTGGTGAGGCCCCAACTCCCTCGACTGGCCTTGAGTAAGCTCGAGCCTCGCCCTGGTGGCCAAATCTAGCGGGACTTGAGCTTGTCGGCATCGTAGCTCATGTAGTACTCCCCCTATCTCTAAAGATGCTTCTGCACTCCACTCGCTGTCTCCTAAACGAGCATTATCACAGACCACCTGAAGAATGAAAGGGAAGGTGGCTAAGCTTGACTTGTGGTGTGGGCTAATTCATGAATTGAATCAAATGGGCCCTTTGGCCATGGGGAGATACCATCTGTGATCCATGGATCTCCGATCGGGACGTAATGCTCCCCTTTCATCATAAGGCGTGGTTTCTCACCACCTAATGATGATATCATATCACGATCATGGGTAGCTTGGTTCGAATTCCTATACCTATAACTTCTTCAAATGTAGATTTGCCTGAACTTGCATTGCTTTTTTTGTAGAACGCTCGACCAACAAGAAAAAGTGTTTGGCAGAAGCCAAAAAGAGGTTTTCATTACTGATAGAACCACACTAGCCATTCAAAGTCTACTACATAGATTTCTATAAATAGAATCTATAAATAGAAATATCTATATAATATATATAGATAAACGGAACAGAGTAGTCGAAATAAGCATGAATAAAGAATAGATTCTTCGTATTTGATTTCTTTTCATTAGGTTACCAACTTCCTTGACCTTCGGGCACTAGGCAAGCGTCAGCTGGCGAGCTCAGCCTCACCACAAGCCAACAAGGCTTGCTTTTACTAGAATCTAGTGAGCTCGAGCCTCGACGGCTTGTAGCGAGACTCTAGCTCACATGTGATTGGTCACCAAAAAAATAATAATAATAATAAAGAATAAAAAATAATTAAAAATTGATTTTAAAAATAAAATAATAATAAAATTATTAAAAGAGATGCATAGAGGTAAAGACTTTTCTTATTGAATAACGAAAGATATTTTCAAATTTATTTTTAGACTCCGGATGAATAATAGAAAGATATGACTATTTTCTTAAAAAATGACTTTCTATCACAAATGAAGTGTAATTTTTGAAAATAAAAAAGTGCGCCTACAACAAGAACTTCACAAAAAGTCAGAGAATGCGTCCTGGCAAGTGCGGACGAATTGCTCCGTCCAGTTTCCAAGCAATTTTACCGACATTGCCCGTACAAAAGATGCCTTTATTATTTATGTGGGACATCACTGAAATGGTACAATTCCACCGGTTCACCGACACTGGAGTGATCGGTTTTGAGATGGGTGTTTCCAATCTAGAGTTAAGAACCGATCTTCATTGCCGGTTTCAATTTTTTTATTAATAGTTTACATAAAAAATCAAGTCTTTTTAATAAAATATAGAAGTTCCACCAATTCTATACAAAAATTTATATCGGTCGAGTGGTTATGTTATTGTCTATAAGCTTCAAAATTGGTTTAGGTTGGTTCTTCAGTAAAATTGGTGGTTTCGAAATTGAAACCACAAACTGAGCTAGTCCTTCCTAACTCAGCTTTGAATTGGTCAGTCCTGGGCTAGTTCGGTCCGGCTCTTAGATTGAACCGAACTCGAAACTCATCCTGAGATTGCAATTACAAATAAACAAAAGTGAGATAAGTGTACTGGAAATTTTAAAACTTATCATGAAGATGCAATAAAGTCCTAAAATTTAAAAAAAAAACAATCAAATTTCAAAATTTCCAAAAAGTATAATCAAAATCTAAAGCTGGAAACCGAACTGTTCTTCCTAAAAACGGCCTTGAATCGGTCAATCCGGGCTAGTTCGGTCCAGCTTCCGAATAGAGCCGAACCCGATAATCATCTTCGGGCTACCTATATATAAAATAACAAGTGCGGTGGTGCACTTGTGGAGAAATTTGCATGGTCCAGTTTCAAAGCAAAACTGCCGACATTGTCCATAAAAAAATGGAAAAGAAAAAGGGCCTTTACTACGTAAGCGGGCAAAAAGAAACCTTTTCTTTCAATCAACGCGCACATGCCGAGAACGAAAACTCCGGCACAAAGCGAAAGCTCAGTCGCAAAGCTCGGTAGCCCCGGGTTTGACTTAGCCCTTCACAAGAGATTTCCGAGTGCGTACGAAGAAGATATGCTGAACGGTTCAAACGGAGGCATCGCCCTCGCCCTCGCCATCGCCATCCCCGGTCGCCATCGAAAGAGGGGCGAAGTTTTCTCGCGGCGTGGAGCGGAAAATCAGT
Organism: Eucalyptus polyanthemos subsp. polyanthemos; assembly: GCA_017140185.1. Taxonomy (NCBI): domain Eukaryota; kingdom Viridiplantae; phylum Streptophyta; class Magnoliopsida; order Myrtales; family Myrtaceae; genus Eucalyptus; species Eucalyptus polyanthemos. Next base: position 35,156,240 of record CM029466.1, on the reverse strand, counting down.
GGCCGAGCACGCCTCCGATGATGTCAGTCCCCCAAGCTGCATCGAAGAGACAATGCAACTTGGGTCTCAAGTGGTCGCATTTTTCCGGCAACGTTCGGGAGCTTCACATGCCCCCCCTGCTCGGTTCGTCACGTCGCCATCGCGTGAGATGGCGACATCACATCCTTGGACTTAGCCATGATGATGCTTCTTCCTGCACGAGTATCTCGTCATCGAGAGTTCCGGATAACCATCCTCGAAATTATCATCTCACGACTTGTCCGCCCGACATGAACTTCCCCGACAATGACTTTATGGTATTTCTTAACTTTAAATGCGCTTTGATGATGTGCACGTGCTTGAACCGTTCAAGGCTCGAACTTGGAAGCTACTTTGATTTCGTCCCGTACATACGTATGATCGGCAGGTTGGGAAGTGCGGACGCGCGCGCGTCTGTGCTGAGAATAGTGACCGGTCGGATAACGGGTTTTTTTATCGGGGAATTTTAGGTTTTTGTGCGTACGGATTGTTGTTGCACCATCGTCGGCCGTTGTGCATCGTCGCGCCGCATAGCGGATCGATCCGAGCTCTCGATGCATGGAAGGGGCCTGTCTGGATTGCAACTTGGGAGATTAACAACTTGGGTGATAATAACTACGTCAGATTCTTGTATAATCACTAGAAGATGCGTGGCCGTTGAACCAGAACCAGTTTCGCACGTCGCCCAGAAGCCATGTATTTGCAGACTCTTTCTAATATTTCAACTTGGCGGTGATTCATGATGTCGGCTCCACCGAAGTCAAATCAATTATGGAACACACATGCGTCTGTCTGTGCATAGATTATTACAGGGAGTTGCCAGACGGTGAAGTACTCATCTGGGCGTGACTCATTTCGATATGACGCGCTTCGGCTTGTTTTCTGTCTGCTTTGATCTGGTCAAAATGAACTGCCTGAGCTCCTTCTTAATAGTGCCCGTTTCGAATTTGTCGTTCCTTATTATCAACAACGGCCAAGCAAGAGGGTACACGCCAATTGGAGAGCTATGAGCCGAAACGGAAGGTAAATTTTCGGAACAGCGGACATCGGTTTGACTCTCTCTGTGTTTCTTGCAGCATGTGCCGTCCTCGTATCACTGCCATCGCAGCCGAATCGAATGCTCAAGAGACTTGATATCAGAGTTGGATGACTAAGTCTCTCCAATCAATGGGATATTATAATGCATGGCCGTAAGCCTATGGATGATTATCGACTTTTCTGACAAAAGACTGCATCTAATTTTCGTGGAGATGCGCATGAGGGAAACTCATAATACGCTCCTTTAGATGTGTAATTTGCGATCACAACACGCGATTTTTGGGGGCGCATTAGGAAAGAAAATCCCAAACAAAAAAACAAGAGAACGTACATCCTTCCGTAAATCCTGAAAGTTATACAGGCTAGTGACATTTCGAGAGCGTGTACTCTCTCAACTTCTCAGCAGCTGTGAAATTCCGATAGACTTATCTTTCAAGTGATTCAACAGAACCTGTCAATCAAGTGTGCTGGAGAAAGAAACAAGTCATCGGACAAATTGTGGGGACAACCTTATCTTAATTTAGACACAGAGAGCTCATCCCAGGCCCTTGATTGATTGCGTAAAGTTTCACATTGCATTCTGATAAGTGCTATTTAAATTGAGCAAGTAATGAAAGAATTTCATTCGTGTGATGCATTCATTGGAGCAGGCCAAATGATTATTGGAGACCATGGAAAAAATGCTAGGAAGAAAACTCTCCCTAGGCCCAAAACTGAATGACAACAGCATTAGATTGAGGCTGAGAGTAAGGAAAAAGGACACCTGCCATTCTTAGGTCTTCAGGGGTAATATACCAGTCCCCATCGAGATCAAACTTCTAGAAAGCAGCCTGCGATCTCTGTAGCCACTTCTCCGAGTCGAGCTCCTCCAGTTGATGCACATTTAGGGTGCTGGAGACAAAATCGTGGAAATCCACTAGCCCATCCACACTGCTGTCTATCTGTGTGAAGTGAGAGGAAACATGTGCTCAGAGCATTTCCAACGATTAGATACCACAGGGCAAGTCACACAGACTTCTTTTGCTCGAATTTGCTGCTATAGAAACTATTCTGAAGAGAAACACGTTGGTGTAATTCTCTCGACGAGAGAACAGTACAGAATCAAGGTTCAAATTCAAATGGAAGAGCAAAAATGCTGAATTATGTAAAGAGACAAGCTTAGAGCCTGCAGAATCTCCAATACCCGCGATTCCATCAACTTCAAGGAAGATCTTTGGTGAGGGCCTGCAGAGAAACCATCTTTTTTTAATATTCTCGTTTCCTAACAGGAGAGGAAATTATAGATGTGCGGAAGTGGCACAATAATGCTGTACATGTCTGAAATCGGAAAATTGACCTGTCTTATTTCTTTGAAACTAATGGAACCATCTTTATCAACATCAATAGCATCAAGCTGATCAATGAGATCAGGCAGTTCCTCTATTGAGTGTGTCAGCCAAAGCCTGCAAGTGGTGATTCAAAAGGTGAAAAGCGAGTCTATAAAAGAAACAGAAATAAAATTAACAAGAGTTGCTTGGAAGGTCTCTCTAGCACGCACCAAAAGCCCCAAGAATTTGCAACTTGCCCTCAAAGCAAATTGTTTGAAACAACTGTACTGTGCGAATTGCCCAATGTTATGCAGAACAGATAGGTCGACAGGTACTTCCAGTGCACTTCCTCCTCTAAGCCAAGAATGTGCTGAAAAATTGGAGACAGAGTATCCGTATTGTACCAAGAAACGCCATAAGATTACTTTTACCGTGAATATAGACAAGGTGCATTCATCCCAGCTTACTTATTCAGTCGGTTTAATAGAAACCAGGAAATACAGAGGACCAGAGCAGCAGTCAGTCTAGCCCGAGTATCCTCTGTCACTAACTTCTGGATGAAATCTTTGGCAGCATCGCTTATGTTCGGCTAAGGTTGGCATAAAAAATCAGGTTCGCATTGCAAGATCTGACGGAATTAATTAGCTGCATGAGAGAAAAAGAGAGAGTTTATTGCAAAAGGAAATCTTATCTAAGGTACAAGATCTCTCCCGCTTTTCCCTGTATTTGACATGTCCATGTGTCATAGGTACAAAAAAGGGCGACTTTAAGGCATCTCTCTGCTTAATCACTTGGTTTTTGCAGTGTGTAAACTGCATTTATGACATCGACCTCACGAATGATGTATATGCATCCTTACCTTTACCCTCATTGCTCTCACGTGGCTTCTAAGGTACAGGTTTGCCGATGTTTTCCTCCCTTCTCACAAGGATTGGCAATCTTGTGTCATGTTTCATTTTGGTCGAGTCATCAGGTGACTAAGCTACAAAACTAGTTGAAAATTTTAAGTGCAAACCAATGCATCACTCCGTTCAGCATTCACTCACTTCATTCCCTGGCTACGTGGATTACGTTTACCATGTGAAATGCAAGCACCTGCAATAATATATGCTGTCATCAGTGGTGTCCTAGAAGGGACGCCTCCTGCTGAGTAGGACATTGGTTGTGATGCTGATACTCCACGCATCTGATCTGAGTCCTGATTGGCAATTTAATACCTCAGGAGCAATGTAGCTGAGACTGCCGTAATTATTTAGGAACTTCTCTCCTTCAATCGATTGAAGGTATCACGAGATTGAAAAAATATACTGGTGAGTCAACCAGTGCCAGTGCCTCTTCACATTTAGCACAGCATACGCTGAACGTCATCTGAGAAAAAGCGAAAACAATCTTCAGCATTCAACTTCTAATTACCTGGTCTCATAAAATCCAAGCAGCCAACTGTGGCTTCCAGAGGGGATTCTTCTTCCTTCAACTTGAACATCAAATTCTACAGGCGGCAAGGAACAATAAGAGAGCTACCCAATCAGCAGTACTTTGCATTTTGGACCACGGACATACTCATTAGACTCTACCTCAGGTTTCATGTCACGGTGTGCCAAGCCACGTGAATGAATTCAGCAATTTGGACAATCTGTCGTGCAGCCACTGCTGCATCTTCATCAGTGTGACAGCCATAATCCCTGCTCGTGGAAAACCACAAACCAGTCGTCACAGACTTATTTAGTACTCTGAGTTCTTGAGGCTCTTGCTTAGCCAGTAGCCGATTGTGTAAATCGCCACCCTTGCATAACCTGAAAAGAAAAGTTTTGAGACGACTCAATGTCATCATGCACTGATTGGCAAAAAGATGATAAAAAGAAGATAAAAGAGTGGGAATGACTTACTCCGTGACTACGTACACATAAGAACATCTTCAAATGCATAATAAAATTGAATGACATTCTCAAAGCCCTGTCAAGGCTAGCATGATCCAGAGTTCTGCGTCCAGAAATCAAATCATACATTTGCAACGCTAACAAAATTTTCAGGACATAATCTTAGAAGCATCTCGCGTAAATGTCAGGAAACAGTACCCTCCAAAATCGAGCAGCAGAAATTATCTGCAGAAGGCCTCTCTGCCTGATGGAGGCCACCATAGAGGCATGGAAAAAATACAACACGAAGGCCAGCGTCCGGATGTGCCTATATACATATGGCCCGTCATCCAACAAATAGCTTAAACTTGTAATTAGGAAATCCTTCGACGAAATATCTGAGTGACATTTATTTTATTGAACTGCAGTACGATACGCCTGCAATCTAGTGACAATGACATGATTACTAAGAGCTAACTGTTTGCTATATGTATGTACACACATTCAGCCTTTGGACTTGTGCAGAAGCTATTTCATGCAAAATTTGTTCATCCTGTCACGAGCGCAAACACATGACCATATGTATGCATTCGCAACTCTCAGTGGAATGGCACTGAGCAAGAGTGACCTTGTTCTTGTAAAGTCGCTTGGCGGCAACCTGCTGTCCATTGGCCTTATCTTGGTGACGACAGCGTATCCAAATTGGCCGCATCAGCTTTGGCGAAAGTCCTTGGCGTCGCGTAACCACTATCCGCGACCTTCTAACTCGCCCAGTTCGCATGACTACTTGCCGTGGCCATTGACTTCGGCCTCACGGAAGAAAAGAAGACGGAGGGTGGTGACCGGCGGCGGGTGGAGGCGGTGGAAAGAGAGGCATTTGCGTTGAAGAGAGAGTGATTTCCTGGTTTCGTAATATTGGGGGCGTTTGGTTGGGCTTTCCCAAGGGGCTTTGAGCCCCCAAAGCCCCTTAGCAAAAATTTTGTGTGTTTAGCAATGGTTTTCAAATGCCCATTTGCGAAATGCGGGGCATTCTACAAGCTGAAAGCTCAATGCTGGGTAGGACCAGCTTTGAGCTTTGAGCATTGAGCATTTTAGAAATGCAAATTTACTGTTCATCGTCATTCCTATTCATCTTCTTCTCTGTTCGTCTTCGTCTTCCCACCGCCTCAAAGTTCGGCTTCTCCGGCAACCATCACCACCGCATGGGGGTCGCGCATCCCTGGTGACCACCGCCCGGGGTGGCGCGACCGCAACCTAGGCGGCGTCGCGACCCGCGACCCAAGTGGCGTCGCGACCCGCGACCCAAGCGGCGTCGCTCGGCGCGCGCGAACTAGGCGACGCCCCTTGAGGTCGCGCGAACCCAGGCAGCGTCGCGTAGCGCGCACGAACTAGGCGATGCCGCCTGGGTCCGCGCGACCTTAGGCGGCGCCGCCTGGGTCGCACGACCAGGCGACACCGCCTGAGGTCACGCCCTCAGCCACCAGATCTAGCCGTCGGGAGGCCAGATCTGGCCTCCGCGACCTCAGGCCGCCAGATCTGGTGGTCCGGCGGCCAGATTGGCCGTCCGGCAGTTGGCTGGCTGTTCGCTGGCCATCGGATTTTATTTTTAGACTTAAAAAAAAAATAGCAAAAGCTAATTAGAAATGCAAGTTTTGCCAAACGGTGTTTTTGCTAAAATTATTTTTCAAAACTACTTGAGATTGTAATTTACCAAGCAGTGTAGCATTTTGGGAGATCCATTTATCTCAAAGGTATTTGCATTCTCCAATGGCATTTCCCAAAGTTGAACTAAACGGGCCATTCTTTGTGTTAAGTCTACGAAAAGTCAACGCGGCAAACGCCCGACAGAAGGATCTACTGACGATTCGGTGCTTACATTGAGGAATCAAAGAGCTCGCATCCGTCTAGGAAAGCAACGACGGGCCGCATGAGTTGTAATGACACGATGAGAGTCCTCCACCACACGAATTGCCAAAGCACGAGATCTGTACATTACAAAAAAGCTTAGAGTGTCGAATCTCATGATGTGAATCAGTTTTAAAGTGATTTATAAGATTGATACATAGTATCTGGTGATGAATTATTAGTAAGTACTTGAAAAGAAAACCATGTCATATCAATTTACACATTAACTTCATTTACTTGAGGTCATGAGTTTTAAAAAGATGTTTAATATCACAAAACACCATAAATTGATATAGTGACAAAATTACCTAAAACTAATTTTTTAAATATTAAAAACTTTAAATTGATATATTTGCGATAAATTTAACTTTCATTAGTTTTCGCTTCAATTAAATTAATATTACAAAAAATCAAACACCTATACACTTGTGATAGACGAAGTGGAAAATCCCAAATTAAGACATCCGTCAACTATCACATGTTATCCAACTTGATATTTTTTTAATATAAAATTTAACGAAAACTAATAAAATTAAATTTATCGTAAATGTATCAATTTGAAATTTTTTGTGATCAAAAAATTAATTTTGGATAATTTTATCACAATTGTACTAATTTAGAGTTTTTCATGGTATTAAGCCTAACAAAACTTTGCTTGCTTGGAAATTAATACCACATCGAAGAAAAATAAACAGGAGAAAAAGGAAAAGGACCAGGTCACACCAGAGACAAAATGGTGAGCTCTACGAACGATTTAGATATAAAAGAGACACTTACACAGAAATACTTTGGCTAATTTGGCGTGGAATAAAGAAAACATAAAAGCTTCAATCGGAGTTTAAGTACCGCGTCTCAAAACGGAGAATCAAATCTAATAGCTCTCTTCTTCAATGGCAGATTACAACGTACTACAACTAGAGTCCGACGGCGGCTTTCGCAAACGCGCGCCGGTTTTCGGGAAGGAGCAGAGCGTGATGGGAGGGAAACTTATGCGCTTGGAAGGGTGCGATACTCACGATCACAGCTTACAATTGGTGGGGGAAGCAACAAGAAAATTCCCGACACTCTGAACAAGAGACTGTACATCTTCCTAAATTCACGTCTCTTCCTACACTACATCTTACGTGAATTCCGGAAATTCGATGGGCTGGAGATGGTTTTTGAGCTCATACTGGCAGTTCTCAGCAGCCGGCGAAATTCTGATAGACTTATCCTCCCATCTTTATCGATATCAGCCTCCTCAAGAAGTGGATCGATTGAACCTCTCAGGCCGGTGTGCTGCCAAAAAAGAAACATCTCAAGGGTTATGAATTATGCTGATAGCACTGTCTTGGATGAGATGGACCCAGAATCATTTCATGCCAAATTATTTCTGATAAGCCAGTTCATAGTGACGAATCAAACACCCGGTGCTTAGTGGACAATTGCTATCTAACTTGCTAATACGAGAGGAACTTTCAATTACGGATAGGCGGCCTTTACTGTAGTAGACTGAATAACATATTAAGATGAAGGCTTTCAAGAAGTTCCCCATGCTTGACCGCTCGAAACATGCATTCGATCCTTTGCTTCATCGAAATAGCTGGGCTCCATCCACATAAAGGCATTGATAATGATAATGATGATGATTTAGTAAAAGCGTTGACAGAACCATAAAAGAAAGTCTCTTCTCGCTGAGTTGGATTCCATAATCTCCTATTGCGCCTAAATAAGCAATATTTCATCTTCAAAAGTAAATTAATTGCCGGGAGGTGCAAGTGAGATTGTGGAACAGCAGCTAGGAGAGGAGACTAAAGATAAGATTGGGCATGCAGCACAAAGGGAGAAAGAACACATACCATTCTTAGCTCTTCTGGAGTTATATACCCGTCTCCATCAAGATCAAATTTCTCAAAAGCAGACTGCGATCTTCGTAGCCACTTCTCAGAGTTATGTTCCTCCAATTGATTCACATGTACAGTGGCAGCAACAAACTCGTGGAAATCTACTAGCCCATCTGTATTGCTATCAATCTGCATGAGGGAGATGGAAATATGCTTAGACTAATCCAGACAAACAAAAAACGCAATGCAAGTCTTATGGACTAGGTATTGTCATATTTGCTCAAGGACAGAAAAATTTAGACAAAGAAAAATACCAATGAAATTCTCCTGATGAAGAATAGTAGTCTGCACATTTCTTTATTCAAGAAGACAAAAAATTCCTAATGCAGGTTTAAACTATAAAGGGGGAGAAAAGATGCAGAATTTTTAATTCCTTAAGAGGGACAATCAGAGTAAAAAACATAACTTCCAAGTAGATGAGTTTATGCTGATTCATCCAATAAATAAAGAAAGGCTTACAGCTTGAAGAATCTCCAAAACACGTGGTTCCTTCAACTTCCAAGGAAGATCTTTAGCGAGGGCCTGCGGAAAAACCATCTTTCTCAGTTTGTCTATTCTGAACAGAGAAACAGACGTACTTTGGTAAAAGTTGCATAATACTAAAGAGTTCCAAAATCAGAAACCCACCTGTCTCATTTCTTCAAGACTAATGGAACCATTTTTATCTACATCAATTGCATCAAACTGATCCTTGAGATCAGCCAGTTCCTCTTCATCTAGCGTGCTGGCAAGAGCCTGCAGGTGGAAATTTAAAAAAGTTCCTTAAAAGAAAAGAGAGAAAATAAAAGTAAAGACAAGAAGAGGGGACAGGTCATTCTCCTGAAAAGTTTTAATAATGTGCAACTCACCCTCAAAGCAAATTGTTTGAAACGATTATACTTCACAAATTGCCTCATATTGTGCAGAACAGATATGTCAATTGGTATTTCTGACGCACTTCCCCCTTCTCTCACCCAAGGATGTGCTGAAACAGTAGAGACAGTGCAGATGAGGGAAACCCAATGAGAACAGTTTTATAAGAAAATGATAATCACCATAATAGTTAGCTCAAGAAGAAATGGAGACATACAAAGGGCCTGAGCAGCAGTTAGTCTAGCCCGAGGATCCTTTACCAGTAGCTTCTTAACAAAATCTTTAGCACTATTGCTTATGCTTGGCCAAGGTTTGCGTCGAAAATCAGGTTTGCTCTTCAAAACCTGAAAAAAATTAAACAGCAGCATAAGCGACATCGCAAAAAATAAAATCATCAAGGAAAGTTTTGGCATCTAAGGTACAGGATCTCCCCACGTTTCCCTCCCTTATTGCTAGGATTGGAAATGTTAAATGTTACATATTGATTGTGGGATCTTGGGCATCTGAACTAGTGCAAAATTATAGAAGTGCAAACTGATTACTTCGCTCAACAGTCTCTCATTTTGTTGATTAAGGACCATTTGCTTTCACTTTATTCAAGTGATGATTAATTATCAACTCTCCCACCAATATTTGTATGTTCTAAAAGATTTCAAGTGTTCTTCACTAGGTAAAAGTCAAATCGCATGGGTCACGTAACCCACAAGATTTGAACAAAACAACTAGAAAGGGTAGAAATGAAGTCGCTCCAAATAGACAAACACAATACCTCCTTAAATATACCATCTTCAGTCTTGTCCCAGAAGGGACGCCTCCCACATAGTAGAATGTATGTTATCACACCAATACTCCACACATCTGATTCTGGTCCTGATTTGCGTTTCAATACCTCAGGAGCGACATAATAGGCACTACCGACAATATCTGGAAACTTCTTTCCTGCAATCAATGAAAGAGCATTAATTTTCAGGCAATTTCTCATTCAGTTTATAAAAAAAAAAAAAAATACAGCATAGGTTTGCAAAAGCAAGTCAAAATCCTTTGTAGCCCTATGAACAAAATAGGGAAAATGAAAGAAAACAAAGAGGAAATGTCGATCTGATTATAAAAATTAAATGGCCCACTTTAGTATCTGCACTATCACATTTAGAATGGCAGCTACTGACAGTCCATAAGAGGAGGCAGATGCTGAGGTGAAATACTTCCACTAATATTACTCAGGAGTCGGGACAGAGAAAGCCAAATGTCATCTAAGCAATATGCAAAATTATCTTCAGCCATAAAAATCTAATCACCTGGTTTTATGAAGTCCGACAAGCCAAAATCCGTGGCTTTCAAAGAGGAGTCATCTTTTTTTGACTTAAACAAAAAATTCTGCAGGCAATGAGAAACATAAGAGAGCTTCCACAGCAGCATTACTCCACATTGTAACTCAACATGTCATGACTCTTACCTCTGGTTTCATATCACGGTGCACTAGACCATGTAAATGACACTGGGCAGCGACTTTAAGCATCTGCCGTACAACAACTGCTGCATCTTTCTCAGTGTACCGGCTGTCCTTCCTGCTCAAAGAAAACCATGAAGAAGTAGCACACTGATCAAGCATTTGCGAGCTACAAGAATCGCCGCTTCAGTCATTTAAGACAAAAATTCTTACTTGGACAATATCCGATCCAGTAATTCACCACCTTCACATAACCTGAAAAAGTAAAATCAAGATAATACAAAGTCATTATGCACAGATAGAAAATAAAAGCAGAAAAAAGCATTATTACTAGAATAATACCATTTACTGAGTTTGGGGGAAAGTAACATCTCGAGAAAGGATGGCATAACTTACTCCATAACTATGTACACGTACGAATCATCTTCAAAGGCATTATAAAATTGAACAACATTCTCATGCCCTGTCAAGGCTTGCAATATCTTGACCTCTCTCTTCACATCCTCAACAGCAATAGGAAGAACCATCTGCATTCAACATTTTGTTTGCAAGATTACCCAACCGTTTTAGGGTAGATTTTTAAAGGAGTTTCATGCAAACATTATAAAAAAAAAAATATACCACCAACAATAGAAGATTATCTCCATGCAGAGACCTCTGCTTAATTGAACCACCATAAAGACACTAAACTACGACGAGAAGAAAAACAAAAAGTTCAAAGGAGCCACTTAGAAGATATTCTTGCTAGAAAAGGCATGGAGTTCAAAATGTATTCCCTTTCTAATTATCTGAATCCTGACGTGGAGACTTTGCACTACATTCTAAACAGTGTCTACTGATGTAACTGTTGGTCAATAGCATGTATCGTAAATCTCTCCTCTATTATAGTTCAAGCAAAAAATTATGCGCAAGCAAAGGGTTAATCCGAAACTACCCAGATCAAGATACTGTATAAGACAAGAGACATTACATGGTTGGCAAAATAAGCATATTTGTATGTCATCTAATTAAATATTAAAAAAATTTGGAAAATTCAACTTGCATAAGGTAGAAATTCAAGGAAGCCAATTTAATTGCCTATACCTACCGAAACCGATCTACTTTTTGCATAACAAGCTTCTCCATTTCCCCTTCCCTTTCTTCTCTTTTTCCTTTCCACTGAGCCCCACATGTCATAATTGAACCTATGGGTTGAATTTATAGTTCACGTGGACATAAAACATACAATTATTGAAGAACATGCAACAGCATGTGTCAAGCCATTCTCCCAAAGGGTAATGCTATAACAGCTCCACAAAATTGATTTTCAAAGCGACATGGCGACCTGTAAGTTAGTATTTAAACAAGTGGATCATATTCCACACTCAACAAAAATCTGCACATTGCCTTGCAAAGCCATTCTTGCAAAACAATATACGTATCTCTAGCATTATTCTTCTTTTTGAATTAGCCAGGAAGATAAAGAACCAGACAAAAAAAATGTGCAAAAGGGGGGACTTTTTGTGGTTCTCGTAGTCAGGTCAATGACAAATACTTGGAAATTTTAGCAGAAAATCCAGATTGCTTATCCTTAACCACTAAAAGATAAGGTAGCGGAGAACCTCGCAACCCAATTCACAGAGCTAACCACAGAAAAGCAACTAAGCAGACAAAGGCGAAACGCGGAACCCCTGGAATCTGACCTGATCCTGAACTGCAAAAGCTCTAAAGCTTAAAGCCCACCAGAGTTCAACAAATTTCAACTCCTCTAATGCCGATCTCAAGCTTCCCCAGAATCCATCAAACAAGCCAAATTCGCAGGAATATTCCTACTAACGGAGAGAATTAATTGCAACAGTGTCCGCACCCTTTTGGACAACCGGATGCGTGCGCCGATTATCTCGCTTCAGACGGACTCATTCAATCAGAAAAGCTGAACCGTTAGAAACTATCCCTTCTCCAAAGATGAAAAAATATTCTTCTTTTGGAGTAATCTATTCTATCAATTCTTCATCAGTGACATCATAAAATCCTTTCCTTTTTTTGATCCCCTTCTTTAGAACTGAATTGAACACCAAATTTAGCCCCACAGCAATCTCGCAACCTAAATTGAGCTCCAGAACCAGCAATCGCGACTTGCAACAGAAGAGAAGAAGCCACCAAAAAAAAAAAAAAAATACAAAAAACAGAAAGAAAAAAAAAGAAAAGGAAGAGTGAACCACCTTATTCTTCTCAATTCTCTTGACGGCGACTCGATCTCCATTGGCCTTGTCGGTGGCGACGTAAGTGTAACCGAACTGACCGTGCCCCAGCAGCTTCCCGATCGTGTACCGCCGGTCAAAGTCCTTGGCGTACCCGAAATCGGTGCGCTTCCCGCACGGGATCACCCCGCTCCCCTTCTTCTTCTTCCCGCCCTCGCCCCTGACCTTCTGCTTGTTCTTCTCATTGGCCCCGGCCGTCCCCCCGGCCGCCCCCGCCTGCGGCCGCCCGATCTCGTGGCGTTTCTGGTTGGCGGCGGCGGCGGCGGCGTTGCTGCTGGAGCCGCTGACCCTGGTGGTGGAGATGCAGAGCCCCATGGCGGAAGGCGGAAGCGGTCGAACCGGAGTAGTCAACCGAGGAGGCTGCTGCTGCTGCTGCTGCTGCTAGCTGGCGTCGTTCCGGCGAGCGATGCCGCCGGCGACCATCTGAGCTTCGGTCGGGACGGTGGGAGCTGGGGCGACGCGTCGGTGTATAAATATGGGGAGACGGAGAGGGGACGGAGGAAGGAGGGAAGAAGGAGGAAGGAGGGGCAGGAGGAAGGTGGCGACTTTGGCTATGGTGGTGGTCAAAGATGACTTCTCTTTTTTTTTTTCTCCTTTTTTTTTTCTTCGTTGATTTTGACGGAGAAAGAAGAAGAGCAGGAGGAGGAGGAGGAGGAAAGACGTAGGAGGACGGGAAAGCGAGTACGAAATACGGAATGCGGGGTGAAAAAGTAAGTGTTGTTTTTTTCACTCGCCCCCACTTACCCGCCGTAAAGTTAAAAAAAAAAAAAAAGATTTTCTTTTGTACATTATTTACTGTTTACTTATCTAGAATGGAATGGAATCGTGTCGAGGCGCGCTTCCGTATGTCGTTAAATATCGTGTCCGATGTAAATTCGTTCGATTTCTTGAAGCGATGAAAATGTTGGGTGCCTGGTTCTCCGGAATTATAGGGCATCGCAAATCCCGAACGTAAAGCGCGAATTGGCGACGGGCATGCCCTCATCCCAAAAGAACGTTTTTGTCTCGACGTCAAAGTGTAATGAACGGAGATAGTTACAGCACTGCTTGCACCATCACCGGTCGCGCTTGGGTCCGGTGACCTCAATATCATTGTTGTGCAAAGACATTAAAATTAGATTGCAGAGGTTTCAAAATCTAGATCTAGTTTGGAAGAATATTATTAATGAGTATGGAAACGCCTTTGGTGATCTACCGGATCTAAATCTAGATCGGGAAGAGGAGCTTCCGGATCAATATCTAGATCAGAAGATGCAACCTTCCAAAATTAGGAGATATCGTATAATGTATGAACTCATCATCCTATCAAATTTCTTGATTTGGAGGATCTGAAGCAATTGGTTGATTCCTAACTATGGAAGTGAAAGATAAGTTTGGTAAGTAGACAAGACAAGAAAAGCATAGCAGCAAACCAGGGAAAAAAAGTAGATAAAAAATAATAAAATCCTCCCAATTTAGACTGAGAGAAAATATCAATTCGAGTTGAGAAGACTATACAGAAAAATTGAACCAAAGAGAGGCGAGTGAGAAAAAGGGCCGGTTAAGTTTTTGAGAGAGGGCAAACCCACTATCTTCGAGTTCAGCATTTCGTGTGTTGCTAAAGGATATTTATAAGAACCATTTAGATTGTTCAATGCACATAGTCAATTGATTATTTTCATGTCAAAATTTATAATGTTATAAAGACTATGAACATTCTTAAATTGATACTTATATATTAATACCGTATATCGTAAAGATTTGAAATATTGCAATTTAAACAAAATCAAAATATTGAAGTCACAAGATATTGAAAAAAAAAAAAAAAATTGCTCCTCGAATGGATGCTAAATGAGCAATTTGCTCAAAAAATAACTTGATGTGATTTGTTCCCTTTATAATTCACTTATGGATTCTATCATTTATGTCCCGAATTCCTCCCAACACTTCATGATTAAGACAAAAATCAAATATTTGGCAAAAGAGCGGGCAAGAACATGAAGCATTGTATGTATCAATTACGTGATTGATTTTGGGAATATGAGTAGTAGAAGTCCAGTAACTTCATTTAAAGAGATCACCAAGAGAGAGCTCATGTTCAAGTCGAACAATAAATTCACTTGGGCCTACCTTCTTTTTACGTGCTCCCAACAAATGATATCAATGGATGATCAAGTAGTTCTTAAATATGTATCGATGTTTGGTAAAAATTTCAAGGAAAAAAATTTGATGACAAATAAGATTTCTGGGTGTGTGAGCACTATGATATAGCAACACAGTTTCAATAGCAACCTTCATGGTTCAATTTAGAGAAAGAGACTGTGGATGAAAGTGGGCTTTAGAGATTTAAGTTAAGTTAATGCAATCTGAATTAAGGGAAGCAAACCTAACAAGATTGTTGAGATACACACGTGTGTCATCGAAAAATTAGAGTGGTAGGGAACAATTAATATATTGTAGTTAGCCTATAATTCATTAATATAAACTTTTAAGTAAAGTTAGGTCTAATAAATATGGGACTTGGACTCCTTTTTGGTAATTTCCCTCAATAAATGTATCGGATTTCTACTTTGTTTCTTCACTTGGATTACAGCCAATGTTGATTGAATTACATATTCTCTTTCTTTCTTTTTACTCTTTCTCTATATACATCCTCATAATGGTAAATACATGGGATTGAGTTAGTTAACAACTTGACTAAATAGTGGACGTACATGTTTTTTTTTTTTTTTTTTTTTTTTTTGTCTTGATCTATAATTTCTTTTCATCCTTACTTTTTGGATCAAACTTGAAATAGAAGGCAATTAAAAAAAAAAAAGAGGGCTAGATGCTTCTGTATTTAAGGAAGGGGAAAATGTGGCCTTGTATTTCCTTCATCTGCTGATCATGATAGATTAAGAAATGCTACATGTACTAAGATTTCTTATTAAACCCCTAAATTTCCTCCTAGGAAACGTTGCTTTCCAAGTACCAAGTCCACACAAATGCTCGGCATGAATATACCCCCTCAGGCAACCTCACAATATAGCATTAAAAACTTACGCCCTCTAGGTAAGGGAATTATAAACTCAGTCATATTTTGTCGTTATTAAGTGAACAATGTTGAAGAGGTCATACAAGAATTGGTACATGAATAAATTAGAGTGCTACGATCCTTTGACTTTTCTCAAAACATGAATTGCGAAGAGAAACTTACGGTAACATCTAGAATATATCGTGAACCCAATATCAAAATTACTAATTGTACGGGCATCGCGATGGGATCACATGATCATTGGTCGAGGATAGGCTCAGTCTACACGATCTATAAAGAATGCAGTATTTTGTCGATAAATAATTGCTTCCAATTTACTGAATCTTTGTTTCTGATGAGATAATTAAGCTGGCGTTAACTAGCCTCTTTTAATTTCTCGTATTAAATAATAATGCTCAAATCTCGAGACAATCGTGTTGACAAAGGGCCATTCGCATAGATTCTTAACGAAAGGGCTCGATTGACTTCCAATGAAATTATTTTAGGTGATTCTCTAGTAACATATGATTGCACATTCAACCAAACATAGAGCGGTGGACATTACTATAATGATTATTTTTTAAAAAATAGGAAGTGAAAAAAGCCCGTAACACTCTATGCTTTGTAACCGGTCAGCCGGGGCCAGTACTTAATCGAAAAACACTTGGAAGATCCCTCTCTCTCCCCCATGTACACACACGAGAGGCGAGCACCGTTCGATCGGATCCTCCAGCAAATTTGGTAGCAAACCAACGGTGGTGATGCTCGCATAATGGTAGGTCGGCAGCCGCGGCATGATTCATGATGCGTGATCTCAGATCCCTATTGCAATCATCATTCGACATTAATTCATTTTTTATTTATTGTGGGATTAGTATATGTCTGATGTCATTAGCATTCTAATCGCAATTAATCAACGACTAAGCTTTTGCATCGAAGGTTCTTTGTCAGATTAGTCGTTTTCATTTAGAAAATCAAAGGGCTGATGATGCGTGGGGAAAGAAGAAATGGTAAAGTGGAGTAAAAGGCGAAGAAATTAATTTTTTATCCACATTCCCTTGGAAAAATAGTTTGGACAAGGAGGGGTCTAGGTGTCTTCCTTAATTCCTCAAATACATCTTAACCTTACGGGTTGATATCATGAAAAATCCCAAACTAATACTACTGTAACAAATTTACCAAAAATTAATTTTTTTTACTACTAAAAATCCCGAAAATGGTAAATTTGCACAACTTTACCCTTTGATATTTTCCATAAATTGAATTATTACCACTGAAATTCGCAAATTGATATTTATATGACAAATGTAGGATAAAACCTTAATCTAGCAACTACCACGTATCATCCAATTTAGCAATTAGTGAAGAGTAAATCTATCGCAGGCTTACCAATTTGGTTTTTTTTTTTATGATATTCACCCTAACCTTGTTAATAAAGTGGATCTGATTAAGCTTCCATGTAATCATTAAGCCAATCTTAGGGCACATGTTCACGGAAATCATTATTTTATGATCGTGAATCGTGAACAATACAAATTCAACTATTCATGATTTTTTGTGATACGTTTTTTTGAAACTCTCGCATCGATTAATTCCAAATCGCACTTTCTTGATTTTTTTTTTTTTTTTGGGTGCCCATCTTGAAGATGATCAAAGTCCTAACACTGGCCAAAAGCAAAAAATTTAGTGCAATCGGTACGAGCTTTAATGCCTTCGTGCGCTCCATTAGTTTCCAACAAAGTCCCCACCTCCTAATTATATAATTCGTTTGGCTACGAGGAGATAGTCTTCAGTCAGATCGTGGAGCATAGTCATTGGCGGGCAATTTTTTCCGATTTTTTATACGATCGCCCGAGGAGGACGACGACCGTCGCGATTCAGAATGCCGATGCTTTCATTGTCGCGGCCATAGGTCAAATACGATTTGATTTTTGCGTGTCCATTGACCATACTTTCGGACGAGACCAATTGACTAGATTTCACGGCACCAGAAAAAATAATAATAATAATAATAATCGACCGGCCAATGATTTACTTGTGAATTACGTTGGCGAGAGTCCGTTTTTTTTCTTTTTAATTGATTTGGTACTGCCACGTCCACCGCTCGAGAAGCCGACATCGGGTTTCTCAAAGGTTTTGTCAATTTTTGTTTTTTCGATTTGTTTTCCTTAGTGGCTTTCTTTTTTGTCGGAATCTTCCGTTGTTTTCTTGTCGCCTTTTTTGAGATTTTGTGGACATGATAGGTTCCCATGGGCATGCCACCTGCTTTCCATTGATTGGGTTTCATACTAAGAGAAGGAAAATTATTGCGTAAGGGCTTCGATTGTGACGTGAAAAATAAATAAAATTTTAAAAGTGATTATTTATATCGTTTAAAATAATTAATTATTTTTATTATTACCCATAATTTATATCTAAATATTTTTGCAGATAATGAAAATATTTTTTCATTTATTTATTTTTGCAAGTAATATAAACGATCATTTTAGGAAATATTTTTCAATTACTCATTTTCAACAAAATAAAAGAATCCAAAAAGTGATATTTTTTGAAAAAATTCTTAAAAATAACTGTTTATATCACTTGAAAAAAATAGTCATGAAAAATATTTTCATTATTAACAAAAAAATATGTCTAAATATTTTCATGTAGGAAAATTTTCATATAATTCATTATAAAATATTATTTTCTTAATGATAATATATACTTCATTACCTCTGCATGAAATAAGAAATATGGCTTAGGGTGTGTTTCCTTGAGTGAAAACTTTTTCCTCGAATGGTTTTCTAGATTATTACAAGTCTAATTTATCAAAATGCTTTGTCAACAGAAAACCATTTACAATAAAAAAAAAATATATGTATATATATACTTAAAGTTAAGGTAATGAATTCCTTGACTTGAAAAGGAAAAAAAAACTAATTTTTTTTTAAAGTAATTTTTGGAAAAATAAACTTTTTTTATGACAAAGTTTTCCTCAAAATAAACATAGCTTCATTCACATATCTATATATCAAGAGAGAGGACTTTACGCCCTACAGCAGATTTACTCCGTCCATACACTACATGTGGATTTTAAAATATTGGATATTGATTGACGACACTAATGCAATTTTGTAAATTTGAAAATTGAAATCAATACACGTTAAAATTTAGCAAAATAATTATTTGGCCGAAAATAATGTTAATACAATACCATCACCTTTTAGCAAACATGTGACGTGTATATGTATATCACGCCAGTTATTTCTTAAGCAAGCGTAATCGTGCCAACAATTTTGGACGTTCACGTATCTTATAATAAAACATATCTTCATATGCTTTGCCACGATTTTCCAAGGGATCCAGCCTGTCTAGTCAGATACGAGCAAAAAAATTCTAAGCATTAACGCGTGTTGCTTTTCTTGAAACAAACAACTAAAAAAATGTATTAAAAAATGCTATTATAGTAGTTCAGCTTAGGAATAATTGCATTAAAAATATTAAGTCTTGTCGTGAAAATACAATATAATTCTAAAATATTCAAATGATGCAATCACGTCTTCTAATTTGTAACGTTGAAGCAATTAAGCTCCTTCCCTTGTTTCAACTAAATTGATGGATAAAAAAATGATGATGTGGCTCTATTTATTAATTTCTCTCTCCTATTTCATTGTTTGCTTAATTTTTTTTCCGAACACTGTTTGCTTAATTGAGTCGTCCATAGCGATCGAAAATGACACCGTTTCTTCCCTTTTTAACCTTTCAAAAAGGCGTCTTCTTGTAATTACATCTCCAGCTCTAATCTAATTGTAGAGAGAGAATCGACATTTGGAGGGAAAAAGCGAGGGCATTACAATCCCTCATTTTAGTTCGAGCAACTTAAATTGCCAAATCAAAGAATGAACGATCAGAAGAATAATGGAATATACACCAAAATCAAGTTGTATAACTGCAAATGTGGTCGACTCAAAGCTAACTTGCTATTGTGATCAGCAATAACCTATTTACATGATAAAGAGGGGCAAAAGCATAGGAAGAAGTTTCATTAGTTGTAGTGAGTTCAATGATCTAAATTGTTACAATTTCTTAATGTGGATTGATCCGTACACACATAATTGAGCAAGAGACATAATAATTGACCTCTTTGAAAGGCATCAAGCATTGTGCAAATCAAACCAATTGAAGAATGACCAGGCCGACATGAGCTCATCTGCTAGCCGAAGGCGAAGCATAGACATTTAAAGGAAGGGCTCGGACTATTGATGAAGAAAAGATGAAATAAAAATTGACAATCATTCCACGCATGCATTGTGTCATTCTGCTGGTTCCGTGTAATGCTAGAGTTGGTGGGAAGTTTTTAAGTCTCCCATAGATACTTAAGGAGTAGGATTGAAACAGAGAAGGTTCATTCAATGCACCGCACGCATATATACATAGAAAAGATAAATTGCACCGCAAAAAAATTGAATGAAGCTTCTCTATTTCAACGTTGGAAATATAGTGTCCAGTTCTTTTGTTAATCACATCAACATATATTATAAAATACGCATCAAATTTGAAGGAATATCAGTCAACCAATCAACCAATGAAAGATGCATCGATAGATAATGACCAAAGAGTCCGCCAAATTGCTCAAGAATCCCTTATTCCATTAACATCACATAGAGTCCTTACAACACAACGAGTAAGTTGCTTAATATTAAAATAAAATAAAATAAAAAAAGCACCGAGTGAAGCTTGTTTATCTTAAGAAAGTGCATGAAGAATAAACCAAACTCATCATTAGTAAAAGGAGAAAAAAAAACCAAAAAAGGCCATCTACTCCGAGCATACGAATGCACAAAATACATCAATCCAAAGCTATCGCCATGGCTTGGCCTTCCCTCAGATCATAAGTTTTCGAACTTTTCCTTCTACTTGGTATCATTCCTAAGCCTATCGCGACAGCTTTTGGATTAGTAGTTTTAGCATGAGATGGTTAAGCTACTGCGCCACCCGAGGGTTTGAATTTGAAGGTGGTCGTCGCCGTGACGGTGCCTCTGCCTTTGAAGATGTCAAAACTGCTCCTTTCTGTGGCACTGCCAACGACCTTGCGCGGGTCGTCAGGCTACGCGGCGACGAACAGTCTTTTTAGCTCAAAAGACAGTGAAGTGCAAACACGACATGTCAAAGCATTAATCATATTCACATCGCCAAGGTTTGTCTTAACGCTAGCGCAACCACCCATCCCAAAACGATACCCGTCGGAATCTCGCCTGGTTCTGCCTCCTCTTCTTCGCGTTCGGGTCCAGCTCATCTCTGAACTTCGGCGATGCTGTCGCTGTCGGAGCCTTTGTCACTGTTCTTGGATAAGCAGTGAGGGAGAAGTTAGCAGCAGACAGGACGAAGAAGGGAAGAAGGAGAGGAAGAGGACGGTGGTCAAAGAGGACATTTTAGTTGACTTAAAAGAGGAGGACGAAGGAGGAGGAAAACAATTTCATTTATTTCGTGAAAAGTAATTTTTTTGAAATATTTCTTTTTCTTAATATTAATTATAAAAATGAATAAGTGAAAGGTAATTTTATTATCTATAAAAATATAAATTATTTCAATAGATAGTAAGAATATTTTTAGGAAAATATTTTTAAATTATTTATTTTTCATGAAATAAATAGAAATAAAATAAGATATGAAAAGTATATAAAGCTATCTTGGTTGATTATTTAATGATTTTCTAAAAATATAAATTATTTCAATAGATAAAGAATAAAAAATATTTTTAAATTATTTATTTTTCATGAAATAAATAGAAATAAAATAAGATATGAAAAGTATATAAAGCTATCTTGGTTGATTATTTAATGATTGCCCATAAAAAAATTTAAAGCACTATTAGTAAAAGTTATATACAATCTCATATACCAAAACTTATATTTCAGAATGTTGCAGACAACTCGTTTTAAACAAAACGCAAATTGGGAAATTTGGGAAAAAATGTAAACTGTTGAAATAAAAATCACTTCAAAGTTTATACCTGCGGAAGATGAAACGCCCAAATAAAATATATAATAAACAGTGGAATTCTTGTAAAAATAAAATAAAATGATAAAAATTTGCCATACCGGCCAAATTCCGTCGGAATTGCTGACGATACCAGCTCCTGGTAGTCAAGCTTGACCATCATCTCCGTCCAGGGACAGCAAGCACCCGGTGGCGGTCACCCTACGCCTCAAGAAAAGAAGATTTTCAGGAGAGAGAACTTCCTAATTCTAGAAGTAAGGGAAAAAGCACATCAGAACTAGAAGAGTTCTAATTTTCGTATGATATTTACTTTAATGCAAAAAAAATTCGTTAGATTAATTAAGTTTCACTTTTGTTAAAAAATTAATTATTTAAGTGACATCACAAACTCGGGAAACTAAAAATCGACATGTCAATATTTATTATTGATGTGATTCATCGGTGTTCCGAATCATCATAAATAGTTTTTAATGAAATTACTCAACATGTTTGTGCCAAATTTAAATCCAAATTCAAATAAATCAAGCCATTTCCTGTCTTCTTTAAACCCTAATTCTTCAAACCCCTCTTCTTCGATCTCTTTGATGATGTTCTGTTGTCCATGAACAAGTCGTAAAGTATTATTTTTTTCTTCTCTACCCTTTGACATCTTGCAATTTAACCGATGGAAAAGCTTGGATTTCTTTTCACTCTTGTATTTGATTTCAAACAAGTTCCTGTTTTCCCTCACATGTCTAAGGTTCTTGATTAATCTCACTCTCACAACAAAGTAGAAAGAACGAAAGAAAGCGAGAAATTCCAGCTCTACGACTGAAAAGTAAGAGATGACAACATTGGAGAAATTAAAGAGAGGTTTGGATCCACAGCTACTTCTCTTAGTGCCATGCCAAGCACGCTTCCTTCGGTAAATTTCAAAGTAAGTGCCGTATAAAAATTATGACACTATTAGCATTTTTTCTCAACTGAAGGAGATCTAAAAAATCCTAGAGGAGAGAGAAAGCACAAGGATCGATCATCGATGGCCAAGATTTAGTCAATCCACGGCCAAGTGCAAGTATTGAACTCCCCTCATTTCTCCACATGAGATTTATAATTATTTCTTTCACACAAATATCTATGTAGAACTGATCAAAAAGTAAATATTTTATAATGGAGAAACGCGACTTTAGAAATTGAGAAAATTTGTATTCACATGATACATGGACCAAGACAAATTAACTTAACTAAGCTATTTGCCTCATAAGAGAAGACAAAAGTATTCCTACCCCTAAAACCCCTAGATCCCTATGGTTAATTTCTAGTTAGTGAGGACAATAACTTTACCCAAATTTTTGTTAGATTAATTAAGTGCCACTTTTAAAAAAAATAATAATTACTTAAGTAGCATCATGAACTTGGGAAGCTAAAAATTGACATGACAATAATTTTTTTTTCGATTGATGTGGTTCATCGGTACTCCGAATCAGCATAAATAGCTTTCAATAAAGTCGCTCAACATGTTTGTACCAAATTTAAATCCTAATTTGAATAAATCAAGCCATTTCCTATCTTCTTTAAACCCTAATTTTTCAAACCCCTCTTCTTCGATCTCTTTGATGATATTCTGTTGTCCATGAACAAGTCGTAAAGTATGATTTTTTCTTCTTTGCCCTTTGACATCTTGCAATTTAACCGATGAAAAAGCTTGAATTTCTTTTCACTTTTGTATTTGATTTCAAACGGGTTCCTGTTTTCCCTCACATGTCTGAGGTTCTTGTTAGGATTTCCTTTCGGTAAATTGACCTTGATTAATCTCACTCTCACAACAAAGTAGAAAGACAGAAAGAAAGCAAGAAATTCCAACTCTACGACTGAAAAGTAAGAAATGACAGCATTGGAGAAAATAAAGAGGAGTTTGGATCCATAGCTTCTTCTATTAGCGCTGCACCAAGCACACTTCCTTCGGTAAATTTCAAAATAAGTGCTGTATGAAAATTATGACACTATTAACATCTTTTCTCAACTAAAGAAGATCTCGGAAATCCTAGAGGAGAGAAAAAGCACGAGGATCAATCATCGATGGCCAAGATTCAGTCAATCCACGGCCAAGTGTAGGTACTGAACTCCCCTAATTTCTCCATGTGAGATTTATAATTATTTCTTTCACACAAATATGTGTGTAAAACTTCTTAAAAAGTATATATTTTATAATGGAGAAATACGACTTTAGAAATTGAGAAATTTGTATTCACGTCACACATGGATCAAGACAAATTAACTGGACTAACCTGTCTACCTCATGAGAGAAGACAAAAGTATACAAAAGTATCCCTACCCCTAAAACCCCTAGATCCCTATGGTTAATTTCTAGTCAGTGAGGACAAAAACTTTACCCAAATTCAAAACTCCTGAAAAGAAAGTAATGTCGAAATTGAAACTTCTATTCTATGTGAATAATCGTAATTCAACTTAACGAAAAAGAGCAAAATATCAAACATCACTATGTTATCTCAGTTGAAATCCAGACGGAATAATTTCAATTCAAATCAAACTCCCACCTAATTTAGTTGAACCACATGTGAACAATATAAATTCCTTATAGCGCGTTGCGGTGGTGATGTTTCATTCCGACACTAAAAGTCATGTGCGCGTGACAAAAGACGATCTCAACGTAACGTGAACTTACGTTGGATTTTCTTGCTAACCCTAACTATTCAAAGACTCCTCGAGAGACGTCGCTCGGAACTTCTTTTGATATTTCAAAAGAGACTTTGATGTCCCCGAGGGCTACCTGAGAAGCAAAGCGTGCCATTGTTTACTTCTTTGTCTTCTCTTTTTCGCTTGGGCAGCAAGAAGAAAAGTGCACGTGGTTTGACGGAGAAGAAGAAGAAATGCAGGATGATGCAGTTGATTCAGAAACGAGTGATTGGACCGTGAGACAGGTTTTCTACCTTCATCGCTGAAAAAGAGAGCTGAGAGGAGAGGCGGGCCCCACCTGGAGCGCACAAGTTTCCACCAAAAGCTTAGCATTCGTACGGAGGGGCAGTCACACGTCTAGTCGACAGAATTATCCAGTCGATCGTGAACATTTTAGGTGAATGTGAATTGGGTATTATTATTTTTTAGTTGGTTAATTTAATTTTAAATCTTTACAAAAAAATTTTACATAACTTTTTTTTTATCAGTTTTCGTTGAAAATTACTAACGTGGTGATATAATAATCACCAACCTCCTCACCTCAGTAATTTCTAATGAAAATCAATAAAAAAAGAACTACCTTGGAATTTCATAAAATTTAAAAATTATATTGACAAGATTGAAAATTTTAATACCCACTTGATATTTGTATGATAAGTTTACGATCGATTAGACAAAATTCTCATATCCTTCAAGTGGTGTCCGTTTTTTGGATATTGTTATGTTGGTTCAAGTGATTGACCAATTTGAGAATTGATATTTAAATAGGAATTTGATTTTATCCCTTTATCGCTGGGACGAATCACTAAAATCGAGCAATGGACGTATAGCAAATATTCTAGGAAGCTGCTAGTTGTTGGCCCAAAGATATATCAATAGGTCAAGATCAAGGGCTACAGTGTGAATTATCTCCTTTAAATTTTGTTTCAATAGAAAATTTTCCATAATTAGCCTTCTAGACTTTCCAAACTTTTGAGTGTCAAATTTGCTAAAACTTATTTCCGAAGCAATTCACGTAGACAAATATCACGGAAATTTCTTTTAATCTAGAATACTATTAAAATGTCACGAGATAAACGCAACAAAAAATTCGCAATAGAAAAAGACAATCACAATGTGAAAAACTCCTCGTTACAAGGCTGATTGAGTCTAATAATTACTAGATTATCAAACATGATTTCGATTGAATTTGAATGGGGTTGTCCTCCCTTTTAAAATAACCCGAAAAAAGGAAAAAAAAAAAAAGAGAGAGAGAGAGAGAGACATGATTGAAATATAGGTGGACCAAAAAAAGATGACAAGACCATATTGGAAAAGGGCCAGCCATTCACACCTGTATCTTTTCTTTATGCACGCTTGTCACATGTTCAATCATTGCAAAAAGAAATGAGAAAGTGAATGTGAACGAAGGTCGAGTTTCTAGAGCCAAAAAGCTCATTATTATTATTATTATTATTATTATTATTATTATTGTCATCCGCACGATCATATTATATAATCATTTTAAATTTTTGTTTTCTGTCCGATTTTTAGGTGGGGTGGAAGTTGGACTGGGACACGATTTACACCTTTCGAGTTTCCCAGATTTTAGTGACGCGTGCGTCCTTTTAAGGCCGGCCCATCTTTATCGTGTTCGGTACGGAAAAAGATTTTGTGCTTTTTGGGCGTTTATTTTCAATTTTAAGGAAAAAAAATATAGAAAATTGATCAGCTCCAGCGTTATGGGGCCTCCTTTTTTTAGAATTATCCTCCTAGTCTTTTTTTAATGAATTTTATTATTAATTAGATTTCTATCCATGCCTACGTTCAGCTTTGATTAGAAAATTGATAAGCTCCATCTTTAGGTATAAAAGTAAGGGTTCCAAAACTTCAAAAAAAAAGGTTTTAAAATATTAATAAATTTTAAAACTTGATTGCATAAATTTTAAGAGTTTTAGAATATAATTAACATTCTCGGTGATAAATTTTAGAACTTTCAATACATTTATTTAAAAGAATATATAAAATTGATCACTTCTATTGTTATGGGTTCTCTATTGAGAATTCTCCTCTAATCCTTTTTCAGTCAATTTTGTTTTTAGTTAGATTTCTGTCTATGGCTACATTTAGCCTTAGCCTTAGGTACAGATGCCAGGGTTCCAAAACGAAACCTTTGGCTAAACTTGGACCCTCTTACCTAATCCCAGCAAGCTCTCCACGTCCCTCCTCCGCCTACCTATCAACCATCCTACATATTCGATATCTCTTCCACGAGGGATGTACCTATCTACATTTAAAAGAAGAAATAAATGGCCTAAAGAAGAAAATGTTAGGTTGAATTTGAGACCAACGAAGAGGCTGCGTGGCAGTAATGTCGGACGCGGAATGATGTAAAGAGAACATGAGAGGAGGATGGCAATTCTAGTGGGCTCAATTACGGATTCGCTAGGAGCTCGTTGTGAAGGTTCCAAGGTGATTCACCACCGGAATCCGAGAATCTAAAGATAACGAGTGGATCGATGAGGCATTTCTATAATGAGAGGACCAAGATTGTTAGCGGATAGGATAATGCCACGTGGCAATCCCAATGTACGGAAAAGGGGAAATGACTGATGATTGTAATTGGTTCGGGAAACGAATCAGATCTTCCCGGCACGAGAGAGATTCATATTCAAAAGCAACAAAAGCAGGATTCGGCATAAACCTCAGGGGCCATATCTTGCGGATTCCAAGAGAATTTTCCTGATGGAATACTCAGCCCAAAGTACGATTTAAGCCCATCAAGTTGATACTGGCCCATAAGAAATTCCCACACTTATAAATTATGGATTTGGTCATGTTCTTTTACCGGCGATTAAGGGCTTTGTGTTGCTTTAAAGATAAGCAAAAGGTAATAATTTTCATTTTTTTATAACTTTTCTGTGATATCCGAATTTACAAAAAAGTATGAAAACATTCATGTATTAAAAGTATTAAAAGTGTTTCAAGTGTTTCAACATGTATATGTTGAGAGTGTTTCGAGTGTTTCATCTCAAAAAAAGTATTAAAACTCAAAAAGTGTGTGTAGGACAAGATTTAAATTCGGTAAAAAGGTCAAAACTAAAAGGTAAAAGTTAATCCAAGCATGTCCTGGAGGACACATACAATGATAGAATCGCGTAAAGGTTTTGCATCTCTCTCATAAAATATGCTTGCAATCACGGCCTTTTCTTTTCCTAAATAATTCTTATAATAATTTCCTTAAATAAGCCAAGTTTCTCATTTGTTGGAATCTGAAACTATATATCCTGAAACCTGAAATTTACCTTGTCACAAATTTTAGGGTCTAATAGGTTCCTGTTTTCTTGTTTCATTTTTCATTGAGCAAAATGAAATATGCAAAAACAAAAAGGAAAATTTACAATTTGTCAACAACATCAACTCATATAAGATGAACATATAAAATAAAATACATAATACAAAGTTCAAAACACGTAACATAAAACCTAAATTATATAATTTTAACAACATTGCATATTTTCATCGAATAATGTATTGTAGGGTAATTTATCTCACTCTCTGAGCAGAAACAAGGTGTTCTAGATTCATTCCCTTTTCATTCGTCCTAGTAGGATTTATATGAATTATAACTAAAAAAAATACTAATATTTCAGGAAATTAAACTAGAATAGATCTAATGGTCTTGAAAAATTAGTGTGATGTCCAACTTTGTTGTCGCTCTTTGTAATCGCTGATATTGAAAACCTTTTATGTAAAATCTCCGTCTAACCTTTTTGTTAGAACTTTATAACTGAATATTAGTAGAGAATTAGATATCTCTCCTTAAGAATAACCCCTACCAGCAACATCCTCAATCCTAACAGATGAAATAGAACTCTTGGAGACCCCGGTGCAACTGGTCCAAGAAGGACAAGCATGGGCTTTGGTGGCTAGCCCTAATAAGTCACCACAAAAGCCATGAAAATTGTTAGTTGGAATTGTCAGGGGCTGGGCAACCCCTTGACAATCCGAGAACTAAGAGCTTTAATAGCTCTTGAAAGGCCTAAGCTACTCTTCCTAATGGAGACAAAAAATAAAGCAGCCATGGTCGAAAAGATTTGCAAAATACTTCAGTTTCAGAAATTACACTTGGTTAATCCAATAGGAATAGCAGGAGGTCTGGCAATCATGTGGCAAGAGGAAATCGCTTTAAAAGTACATGCATGTTCTAAACGACTCATAGATGTGCAGTGCATTGATCCCGAAAGTAAACAGCTTATGCATATTACCTTTGTCCATGCATCTACTGATTTTGGTGAGCGTATGGAATTATGGCATGTGCTGGGAAATATTAAGCCTTTGTCTTCTCTTCCCTGGATCTGCATGGGAGACTTTAATGAGATTCTGTACGTATGGGAGAAAGTGGGAAAAAGAAGAAGCAGATAATAGAAGAATTGCAGCGTTTAGAAACATGATTAATGACCTATCCCTAATGGATGTAGAATGTCATGGCTGTGCATTTACATGGACCAATAATAGGGAGGGGGCAGAGTTGGTTAAGAAGAGACTTGACAGAGTGTTATGTTCGCTAGAATGGCGAGTTACCTTCCATGAAGCCGAAGTCCAGGCCCTCCTAGTTATAGGTTCGGACCATAGTCCCTTAGTCCTTAGTCTGTATCCTGGAGTAAGAAGAAAGAAAAAACGGTTCAGAATGGAAGTTTTCTGGTCAGAACATACAGATTATCAGGCAGTTATTCAGCAAGCATGGGTAGAGAATTTAAGCCAAAAAGTCCCATTTGCAGAGAAATTAGGGAGAACATCACAAGCTCTAACTAAGTGGAGCAAACAACACTTCTCCAATGCTTACACAGAGATCAAAGACCTAAAGCAAGCATTAATAGGTCTAATGAATCAAACAGATCAGCATACAAGTAAGCAGACAAGGCAGCAAATTATCAGTAAAATAGACACTCTCAGAAAACAAGAAGAACAGTTCTGGGGAATGAGATCACGCATTAAATGGCTTCATTGGGGGGATCAGAACACACGGTTTTTTCATGCTACAACAGTGAATAGAAGACAACAAAACCGTATTTCAATTATGCAACTAGAGGATAACAGTTGGTGCAGAGAACCCATGATGATACAGAAACATATTCAATCCTATTATGAGAATCTATACAGGACTGATGGTCAACGATATTACCAGCCTATCCTAAACCAATGCCCAACCCCAATAATAGATAATATAAACGAAGATTTGGTGGTAGTACCTACATTGGAGGAGATCCATGCAGCAGTATTTCAACTGGGAGCCTACAAGGCTCCTGGCCCTGACGATTTCAGCGGAATTTTCTATCAACAATCATGGGAAATTATAAAAACTGACTTGATGCAGCTAGTACAGAAGTTTTTCCAGACAAGTGTTCTCGACCCCTGAATCAACCAGACCCACATCGTGCTGATTCCCAAAGTAAAAAGTCCTGAAAACATCAGTCAATTCAGACCCATTAGCCTGTGCAACTTTAGTTACAAAGTTATATAAAAAATATTAGCCAACAGACTAAAGAGATGGCTGCCACTTATCATTGAACCAGAGCAGGGGGCCTTTGTCCCAGGGAGACAAATCCAGGACAATATCTTCATCGTACAGGAGGTTCTGCATCACCTACGCAAAACAACAAGGAGGAAAAAGCATCAGGCCATTCTGAAACTGGATATGTAGAAAGCATATGATAAGATAGAATGAGATTTTGTGAGAGTTCTTATGCTGCACATGGGGTTTCATGCAAAATGGGTTTCTCTAATTATGCAGTGCATCTCAACAATTACCTACAGTGTGAAAGTTAATGGAGATCCTACCTCCTTTTTCCATCCTTCGCGAGGCCTTAGACAAGGTGATCCACTATCACCTTATATCTTCATTCTAATGTCCAATGTGCTAACTTGGATGATGAAAAAAGCATTAAAAGATGGTACAATCACATGAATACAGCTTAACAGAAATTTCCCTAAGCTATCACACTTAATGTTTGCTGATGATGTGATTTTCTTTCTAGATGGAACTATATCAGAGTGTCAGAATGTTGCCCAAGTACTAAATCAATATTGTTATGCTACGGCCAAGCAATCAATTTAAATAAATCAGGAGTTTCTTTCAATGGTAGCTGTCCAGTAGTGCTAAAACAGAACCTAGCCACAGAATTGAGAGTTCCTATTCTACAGAGAACATGAAAGTACTTGGGCATACCTACTGAATGGGGACAATCCAAAAAGGAGCTGTTTGCATGGATAATAGGGATAAGTACACTAATGGTGCCATAAGTTGTGTACGGTGCTCACTTTGGTGCCAAAAGTTTCCGTCGGATCATTTAAGTGCCAAAAAATTTGAAAAACGCTCACTTTGGTGCCAACGCCGATCGGATCGACCGGAAATCTGACGTGGCCTTTTTTTATTAATTTCTTATGCTGATGTGGCTCGCCGGAGTTTCCATTAGATCACTTAGGCCTTCAAACGACGTCGTTTTAGCATCCTAACACCAAAACGACGCCATTTTGTGTCTTTCCCCCAAATTCAAAACCCTAAATCCCCAAACGATGCCGTTTTGTGTCGTCTTCTTCCCCGAGCGGATTCATCTTCTTCCCCGAACAGATCCAGCAACGCCAACAGCACCAAACCAACAACACCAGCAGCGGAGAACCAGCAACAGCAGTAATTTTCCAGAAAAAAAACCACGCATTCGCCTCTGCCCTCCTCCGGTAGTTTTCCCCCATTTTTAATCACCTTACCAACCTTTCAGATCCCCGAATCTCAACCTCATCACCGCCTTTTCCCAAGAAAAATCGTCGGGTGCAGAGGAAACGCAGGCTCGAAGAATCCCCAGAAGCACGAGCGATCCGGCCAATGATAGTCGTGAAGATCTGGAACGCCATGGAGGTTGTCGGCGAAGCCAGCTGCTACAAAGGCGGCGGCCGTGGCCTCACCATCCCCTCCTCCGCCCTCATCGTCAACACCTCCCTCTTTCTCGAGTTTTCTGTTCTTTTTTTTTCCTTTCTTTCTTTTGTCTTGTTGTGGCAAGCAACTACAATGGAGGTTGAGGGATGACGGCTGAGCGACGGTGGCCGAGGGACGGTGGCCAAGTGACGGTGGTTGAGGGACGGCGGCTGAGCGACGATGGACGAGCAATGGCGGACAAAAAAACCCTAATTTCAATCTCCAAATAAAATTAACAAAACGGCGTCGTTTTTGTGAGGGTATCCACGTAAGACGGCAAAACGACGTCGTTTTCTTAAGGAAGATGAAAAATGACGTCGTTTAAAAGGCTTCTTGATTTTTTTTTTTAAATATAAAAGCTACGTAATCATTTTGGCCGGAATTTGTCGTCGGTGGCACCAAAGTGATCGTTTTTCCTCCGATTTGGCACTTAAGTGATCCGGCGGAAACTTTTGGCACCAAAGTGAGCGCCGTACACAACTTATGGCACCATTAGTGTACTTATCCCGATCCTGGCTAGAGTAAATTCAAAATTAGCAGGATGGAAAGAAAAATTACTGACAAAGGTAGGCAAGGAAGTGCTAATTAAAAGTGTTGTACAATCTCTACCTACCTATGCAATGTCCATCTTCAAGCTGCCCGTATCTATTTGCAAAGCCATAGAACAATGAATAGCATCATTTTGGTGGCAAAATGGCGATGCAAAAAGAGGATTGCACTGGAAAAGCTGGGAAATATTGAAAACTCGAAAGGATACAGGGCGATTAGGGTTCAAGGATCTGCTAACCTTTAATAGAGCCATGCTCGGCAAGCAACTCTGGAGACTAGCCACCTCCCCTTCAGCCCTATGGAGCAGAGTGCTGAAAGGGATTTACTTTCCCAATGGTGATGTCTGGATAGCTTCGAAGGGACACCGACCATCATGGGGTTGGCATAGTTTAATGCTTGGCAGAGACACCATAAAGGACAACATAATATGATTAGTAGGCGACGGAAAATCTATTCGTATTAGAGAAGACAGATGGCTAACACAAGGTGTAATAGGAGGCCAACCAAATCAGACAGAGCCTAGATTGGTATCTGAATTGATAAATGCAGAGCACATATTATGGAAATAATAGCTTATTTTTCAACCGTATGACGAATCAATTGCAAATGAGATATTAGCTATCCCCATATGTCGCAACCAAAGCCGATACGCGATATGGACAGCAACAAAAACGGGGCAATACTGCGGTTAGAGCGGATACAACAGCACGGAAACAACAAGTAAACCGCGAACAAACCCTCCCGCTCTTATCAACCACCGCGTACCTTATGGACTCAACTTTGGAGTCTGGATGTGCCACCAAAAGTTCGATCTTTCCTGGAGCCTATGTCGAATGCTCTTCCTCCTAGACCTCCCACACATTAATCCTTAGTGATTGCACAAAAGATTAGTACAACCCCCTCATAGATAAGCACATCAAAGTTCTTATGAGAAAAAAAGTAAAAGACTTTCATTCTCATTTAAACTGGCTTTTAATCAAACCATAAAAAAGTCTCCTCTATAATCAAGTAATAGAAAGTTGTCTTTTGACCAAAAAAAAAAAAACTACAAACGACCTCCCACACATTAATCCTTAGTGATTGCAAGAAAGATCAGTACAAACCCCTTTATAGATAAGCACATAAATGCATCATCCACCAACTAGATTTTCATGCTTTTTTCTTAAGAATGAAAAATCTTGAATAAGCATTTCAGATGCTTTTGGGATGCGCATACTACTCAGCCGACCCCCTACCATATGTAAATTCAAGTAAAACTCAATTCCATCAAGGACATAAATCAACCATTCAATGTTATAGTCATGACGTCAAGCACTTCCGGATACTCAAGCATTCCCATGGCTCTAGGAAACTCCCATGCACTTTTTTGGTGATGAATTTGATTTGAAGGACTCAGTTGAAAAGTGCAACTTAAGTAACAATTTCAATTAGGGCCATATCCTTATGAAGAGAACTTTCAAGTTCAAAACCAAGAAACTTCAAGTAACTTTATTAAACTGATAATGGGAAATCCACCAATGAACATTAAAAGGTTGGATTAAAGTCTCTCTCTCATCGCCGAAGTTGGGGGTTCAAAACTCACAGTTGTTGAAACATTATAAGTGGGGGGCTATAATATTAGGGTCCCATGCTAGTCACCCCCGAGATATAGTCATCGATATTGGACGTTCCATGCGCTGTAGGGCCTTGTGATACCGTAAGGGGGCTTAGGCGAATTCCTTGGTTATAAAATTTAAAAAAAAAAAAAAAATTAAAGGCAATGGTTGAGCATCTAGTTTTGATGCCCTAGACCATAAGTTGAAATCCGCCTCAACTTTTGAAGTCAAAGCCCAAGCTTAAAAGCGAATACTGATTCAAGAAACAAAAATGCCTTGTAGGCAAAACAATAGGCCACAAATCGGTTCCCCGGTTTCGTTCCCGATTCTTGGTTTTCACCGAAAATCATACTGAGACGCATTAAAATTTAGGACCAAACCAGGGATAACTAATCCAATTATCAATTCTTTCTTGAAACCATACCCAAATCCACCCCCATTAACTTTAAATGTAAGGTTACTATTAAAAATCCGACACACCATCTTTCGATTCACGCTCTCCATTTATCGAGATCAAAGCTCCGGTGAGAAAAAGCTTTGGTCGGGCTGGGATTCCCGATGGCGGCGGGACCACCTAGCTCGCCCATTAAAAGAGACTACCGCTACTGGTACAGCTTAGCCCGACACCCCACCCCATCACCATTCGCATCTAAATCGTCTTCAAGGCGCGCATTGAAGCAAGACTATATATATATAATTATCATTTTTCAAAATCATTATTACTCCGAGAAACAACACCAATGTTATTGCACTGCCATACATAGAACGGCCACTGGAACAACCGTAACTCACGAGACTCCGTGGTAATGGGACTGACAACATGGGAGGGAGCCAATGGGAAAGAACGTAAAGAAAGGCTTTGGAACTCTCATCATCAAGCGAAGATCTGCTCAATTGGCTTGGCTTCGAGCTTGGTCTTCTCCGCGTCCTTGAGCTGCTCCTGCTCCTTGGCCAGCTTCTTCTGCCGGGCGAGCTCCAGGTCCTTGCTCATCTTCCGCCTGTACATCTCCGCGAAGGTGATGGGCTCCGGCATGATGCACTCCTCCCCCTCCCTCACCTTCAGCGGGTACACCGTGGCCTCCGGCGCCGGGTTCTGGAACGTCGCAATGGAGAGGCGGCTGTAGTTGGAGTTCACCACCGCCTGGTGGTCCGCGTTCTTGAACCTCCCGTTGCTCAGGAACTGCGTGCAAGATTTCAGGTCAGCGGGAGGGGTAGTGGCTAGGATATGGACTGTCCGCGACGTGTTTGATAAATTCCTCTGAGATTTCTCTTTCTTCTTTTGAGCGATTATTTCTTTTACAGTGAGATTAATTGGGTCGAGAAATTTTTCATCAAGTGTTAGCATTTGTGACAACAAAGAAGTATGTGCTTTTTTCCATGGAGTCATGGACTATGGAAGCACGCCGCATGTTTGATAGAATTCCTCTGAGATTGCTTCTTCCTTTCCCCCCTTTCCCCCCCAAGTGGTTTTCGTTCTTAGTTTCAGGGGAGAGATGGGTTGGGCTAAAAATGGATTGTGCTTGAACCATGATAATGCAAGTTCCAAGACAGATAGATAGAGAAAAATACTCACGTGACCATGATCGCCTAGGTTGACCACAAAAGCCCCTTCCACAGGCTGGACGGTGATCCAGCTCTTGCCGCCATCTCTGGTGGCCTGGAGGCCCCCCACCTGGTCCTGGAGCAGAAGGGTGATGGTTCCCGGGTCAGTGTGGCGCTTCAGCCCGAGCGTGAGGTCGGGCTGCGGGCATTTGGGGTAGTAGTTGACCACCACCTTCTGGTCCATGTCCACACATGCCTTGGTCAGTGCCTCCTTCTCCAATCCCATTGCCTCCGAGAGGACCTCCAAGAGCTTGCAAGCGAGGGCCATGAGCTTCTCGCTGTACTGCTCTGTCACCGACTTCCATGCCTCCGGCTTGTCGGGCCATCGGGAGTAGTCTCGGTTTCGAAGCGGGTATGAGAAGTACGTCACTATTTCGCGCCAGTCCTGGACTGCTTCGCCCTGGCCATGAGTCAATCCAGTTTTGATTGAGTCCACTGGATGTTAAGTTCAAGCCAGAAAAAAAATATTCTTTCTGATTCTATAAGTTAAATTGATTCCTACCATGCGAAGAAATTTAAAGGGACGCATCACTGTCACTACTTAAAGAAACACATCAAGTTACGACTTCTCTAGATGAATTCCATAACATTTAAGTTGTTTGTGTATTCTCGTCGTCCCTTCTTAAATTGTTGATTATTTCAGCCCATCACATAAATTAAAGGCTTGCCTACGCAACACATTTGTCCTTTGCGACTATGGAGTACTGAAAAATAAAAACCACAAAAGTGGTCCCAACTATTGAACAGTTCATAACTGTGTATGCGGAAATTTCTCCAGTACCATTCTGCTGTGGAAATGCATAAAGTAATTGGCAGTAAAACATGGTTATAAACAGCAGCAGTAAATTTCCCATGTTTGATCACTCCATATGAAATTTTTTTAGGTAAATTAGTAGTCTGTGAATTGAAGCGTAGAAAATTGCTCATGGCACCATGGTAAAGTCTATAAGAGAAACCTCAAATTATATACCAGTTTGGAGTTAGAAAGTAAAGAAACAAGCGTAATTACTTGGAGATGGCTCGAGACGATGAACCCCCCCTTCTTGCCGCCAGTCATGTCGAACCGGAGCTTCTCCTCCGAGGGCAGAGCGAAGAACTCACGCGCGAGCCGGGTCATGTCAGTGATGAGCCCCGTATCAACCCCGTGGTCAACCACCTGGAAGACGCCCCAGTCCTCGCACGCCTCCACGATCTTCTTGCAGATCTCGGCCCTCCGGCCGCCGGCCTCGTCGATCCCCGCCAGGGATATCACGGGGATTTCGTTGCTGAACTGGTTGTAGGCCACCTTGGGGCGCTCGTCCTCATCGCGGACGAACTTGGACTGGAGGGTCTTCTCCCCTGCCAGCGAGGTGAGCGTCTTCGCCATCTCCGGGGGCCGGCCCTTCACTGGATCAAACTGCGTCTCGCTCTTTAACTCTCGTGCTGTGAAGCTTGTGAATTTCTCTTGATCGTTCGAGTGCTGTGATAAGGGGATTGAAGGAGGGGTTTATATGATGGTGGATGAGGTAAATTGCGTGAAGGAGGGGTGGCAGCTCCCAACTACCCGCGCCGTGTGCTCGTGCCCCTCTCGTCCAACCTACCCAATTCTAAGGAGCTGGAATGAACTCGTGGTCCTCCGTGAAGCGTAGATGGGAACCGATTCATTTAATATTTTTCGGTAGACATTAAGAACAATCTTGGGCCAAATATATTTTAGAAACCATTGCGTCAAGCATTTACAGACCGCTTGTTAAGTATACTTTTCGTGTCGTTTTTAGGCTAAGCATCAAGCACGGTTTGATAAGGGTAGTTATAATTTTAAGGATTTGAGCAATTAACTAAATTGATTGTGATAAAGTTCGATGTATCTAAGAAATGGGTGACACGGCATAAATATCTTTTCATGGCAAGGATGGGTTATATACCATTGGGGAGGTGATGCTTTCAATGTTACACTGTGATAATACATGACAAAAGAGAGAGTTGATCTTAGCTAAGTTGGTAAAAATCTCTTCCTGATCATTCGAATCAATACTGTGATTATGGATGACTTCTACTAATGTGATATGAAGAGTGATATCAGAGGTGATTGTTAATTTTACAAAAAATTATCTAAAAAGTTTTAAACCTATTACATTTTTGTCAATTCAATCTTAAATTTTAAATATTTTTTTTTATGTTTTGTCAATTTAGTTGATCTTTAACCTATTTCATTTGTATGACACATTTACCAATTTTTGGTGATTAGAAATTTTACTTTTTTTTTTTTTTAAAAATTAAATTTAATTTTTTCTTTGTTTTTTTCTTCCCTCCGCTAACCATCTTACGCTGGCTTCCCTCCGCCGGCTCCATTCATAAAAAAAAAAATGAAATAAAATAAAAATAAAAAGACAGAAAAAAATAAGGATAATATTTAATAATATTTAAATATTTTTTGAATTTTTGAATTATTTTTTGGTGCCTTTTTTTTTTAATTTTTAAATTCTTTTTGAATTTTCTCCTTCTTTTCTTTTTCCCTTTATTCTTTTTTTTCCTCCTTTTTCCCTCCATCAGGCCTTACCAATGGCCGGCGGTTGCCAATCTCAGGCGAGGGAGCTGGACATGCATCTTACTAATTTGGATTTTTTGGATAATTTTTCCATTAATTCAATGGGCCCTCCATTGTGATTGCTTGGACATCCACTGTGTGTGCTGTGTCAGAACAATTTCTCGGGAGAGGAATCTCAATCGGTTGTGTGCTCAGTATTTTTGGCGGTGTTGGATGTGGTGTATTTCGTTGGGGATTATTGACGGGTTGGGGACTCTAAGGTAGGGTGATGGATCTTGTGTATTTTAATATATCACATTAAAAATAAAATAGATGTTCTGATATGCATAGCCACATAACAAAAGCTACAACCTACCCAAAATCCATTATGTTGTTTTTTTTTTTTTTGGTGACCTGGAAAAAAATCATTGCACGTACTAATTCAATTATTATAAAAAAAAAAATGTTTTAATTGTCCTAAAAAATTTTAAAAAAAAAGTTTCAATTATACCAATTTTAAATTATAAACAAATTTTTTATTATCCTAATTTATTATATATTTTTTAATTATATCCAGTTTTAAATCTTTTGAATAAATTTCATAAACTCTTAATTATTTTTATTTGATTTTCTCTTTTTTGTTTCTTTATTTATTTTTTACAATTCAAGGTTAGCAAAGTAGCTAGGTGACTATTCCATATGACACGTTAGCAAAATAGGCATCACAACCCTTGTTGGCCATAGGCAAGAGGACCAACGACGCTCACCTAGTCTAGACATGGGTGTCACGACCCTCGTTGGCCATAGGTAAGGGGCTCACGATCCTTCCCCATGGCAACGGTTTTCGTTGAAATTGGTTAGATGGACTACATTATTAAATCATCAAAGTATTTGAGATTTAATTAATAAAAATGGAAGTTTTATGACTAATTTGATGCAGAAACAACGAATTAGTAACTTTCTTTTTGGTACTTTTCCCGAGTTCGGAGCAAATCCAAGAAACAATCCTAAGAAATTGGTCTCGTGTTGACTTCACGAGACAGAGAGTCGGATAGGCAAAAGCACGTGTACTGGGAAGCGAATGTCCGAGCGGTGCAGCAAAAGAGCGCACGCGATTTCCAGCAATTCATCTTCCCTTCAAACGGGCCGTCTAATGATATTCTAATCGTAGCGTCCGGACCCACATCACATCGTCCATCCAATCATCTCTAGCTCAAGCCCAACCAACCGCAGGATTTCAGCAAAAGATCGCCAATTACGTGGATTTAATCGAGAATGACCAACCATGTCGCGCCCCGTCCTAATTGCGTACTAATCCGAGTGTGGATAGCATTTCTCTTCTGCATATATGTGACCAAAGATTAAGGATCCTTTCTGGGTCGAAAGAACCGTGAGTAAAGATGAGCTGAATTTGGCATCCTTAACAAGGCAACTCGATAGATATCAGATTAGCCTCTCGCTTTAGACGAGTGCCAAGTCCGACAATTCAGAAATGGGCTGCGATTCTTCGTCCGACCCCAGCCATCGACTTTCGACGTTGAAGAGTTACCGCCATCTGTTGGAAGAGAGCAGTGGCGGTAGAGGAAGACATCGACACGAATATGCGGATCCTAGGAAGAACCTTTGGAAGTCCCTAACTGTAGATCACGCGTGCAAAGAGAAATGTCATGCGCCGTCCGTATCGAGGTGGAATTCCTGCAGCCGATCTTATTCAGCTTGATTTTAAAGAACTCGATGGCATCTTAGGAGGGTTACTACCTTCTGCATACCATTCCGATATGGACTGTTTCCTGATATGGACTGTTTCTAGAAGGTCTGTTGATCATCAGGAAAAGTGCTAAAAAAGTTTTTAATTTATTAAGCTTATGTTAATTGAGTCATAAAACTATTAATTATACAAATTGAGTTTCAAATTTTTTTATGATAATCCATCCAGTCTTTTTTTTTTTATCAAAAATTGTTGATATAAATACAAATCATATTACATGGCATGATTAGCACTAAGATGGTTAAATTTTGCATTTTTTAAATTTTTTTCGAATTTTTTATTGTCATTTTTTTTGTTTAACAACTCTAGTTGATCATTGGTATTAGGCATGGGTCATAGCCTCCTTCTAGATGCATGCAAGGGCCTAACACCTTTTTCGTGCCCTGATCTTGCCTATGGCCAGCAAGGGCTGGCCAATGAACTCGCTGATCCATGGTTGGGAAAAAAAAGAAAAGAAAAGAAAAAATAATAATAATAATATAATAAAAATTAAAAAAATTATTCACATAAATATTGACTATATCATATATGACGGTCGATATTATGTCATGAGCAAAAATTAGCTGAATAGACTGTATTGATA
Source organism: Eucalyptus polyanthemos subsp. polyanthemos (assembly GCA_017140185.1). Classification (NCBI taxonomy): domain Eukaryota; kingdom Viridiplantae; phylum Streptophyta; class Magnoliopsida; order Myrtales; family Myrtaceae; genus Eucalyptus; species Eucalyptus polyanthemos. The sequence goes on along the minus strand of CM029466.1, from coordinate 35,116,489 downwards.
AATTATTAAAAGATTAAAGATTTTTTTTTATTATTTGGCCGTTGATCAATCTTTTTTTTTTTTTTTTTTTTGAGCAAAGTTGATCAATCTATTAAGTGGTAGGTCAGGCACTACTACTCGGTAAAATACATGGGGCGCGAAACGGCGGGCTGTGCAGGGCGGAAAGGACAAACAGACCTCAGAAGGAATCGATTGAAAAATGGGGATTACGTAGAGAGCGAGCGAGGGAGGACGGAGAACGGTCGCTTTTTTTAGAAGGTTTTCCCCGAGCACCAGATACCAGGACACGCGTACGAAAAATCAAAACGTCTTCGGATCACGTGCCGGCTCACCTACCGGTTCACCACCCGCAACCCCCACCCAACCAACCCCCACCCCCGTTTGCTCCTCTACCAACGCCACCGCGGGTTGCGCCTTCCGATTCCGAGCCGGCCCGTGCTCGAGCCCGTAAGATGCTAAAAAGCCCACTTTGACTAGGGCTGTTCTAGAAGATTGAGTCGAAACCTTGGGAAATCGGTGCGGGATGGTGAAAAACCAGATCGAAAATTCATCGACCCATCTGGGATTTTGATCCCATAGTAGGAGGGCTTGTCTCGAATCCGGATTCTGGCCGTGATTTCGGGAATACGCAGTCCTCACCAGCTAAGGTATCATCGAAAAGCCCGGGCCGGAAATCTATCTTCGAAGGCGATGCTGTGTTTGCTCTATGGCATATAAAGGGATGTACAATTTCTGTGTCGGCTAACCCTTCGCACCGTCGTTTGATCATATGATAAGAGTCATTAGAGGATGTCGTGATCATCTATATGATCATTAGCAAATTGCTCCGTGCGACTCTATTTCCTTCGTCTCTCTCTCTCTATCCATTTTTTTTTGTAGTCAATTTTCTCTTGGGGGGGTCCCTTTTAGTTATAGGGCCAAGATGCGCAGGAGATCAGGAAGTTCAGAGGTCAGAAAGGAAAAGATGCTGATGTTGCATTCCCTTCTTTCTGGCTTCGAGATTATAAACAAGCAAAAGATACTCTCCCAGGGACATCCTCTTGGTTTTCATCACATCCCTGCTTTTATCTCTCAGATTAATCATTTGTGCGCCGTTTCTTTTTGAAACTTACGACCTGACAAAAAAGATAAAGAGTAGAATATCCCAAAAAATCCCCACCTTCGAGCTGGGTAATCTGTGTAAAAAAATAAATAAATAGATAAATAGTATATTTATAAAGTTAGTAAGCGAGACAAATATATGCATTAACTGAACAAAAAGTAAGTAAATTTCAAGAATCACAAATAAATGTTTATAACCAACTCAAATGATAATTGATGGCTTGAAATAGATTGATATGTAATCCAATAAAAAGTTTGTAAATTACACAAATGAAAGTTGATAATTTCATGATATAGCTAGTAAATTTATGCCATCTATGAGAAAGATAAACAAATGTTGGTGAATAGTATGATAAGCGTGTTTTATTAGAGATAAAGGGAAGTTGATATTAAAAAAAAAAATAAGAAAAAGAAGAAGAAAAAGAAGTAAATCTATTTAAATAATTAGAATTTTGAGTGCATAATCTAAAAGCACTAGTTTGAACTTCCATTTTATGACTGAAACTTTTACTTTATTAATGTTCATATTTTATGTGTTTTTCACTGAATTATAGTAATGAGTGGTGATCATTAAAAGCTTTAATTTACTACAATTATTTAATTAATAATATAAGTGGAACCTAGGCAAACCTTGGAACTTGTGACAGGATGGGTTTTAGATTCTAGAATATGTAGGGTAGGTTCTAGGTTCCAAAATATGATGAACATATTCCAATGGGTAGGTTCCAAAGAAAAGTTGGTAGTCACTCTAATTAAAATTGGTAATTCTAAAAAGAGTTAGTAAATTTAATAGTTGGGAAATAATGAGATAAAAGTGATAATACAATTGAAAGTTGGTAAATTGGAAAACAAATAAATGTTGGTAAGCATTTCTTGTTAACTTTAATTAATTGGACAAAAGTGATGATGCACTCAAATAATGGTTGATAATTTCATACTATAGTTGTCAACTTAAGACGCTAATAAGAAAGGTAAATAAAAGTTCGTGAAGGATAAAATAAGTTTGTTTGTTATATATAAGAGAAGCTGGTAATTTAAAAAAAAAATAATCAAATCAATGTCAATGATTAACTCCAATGAAAATCGGCAATATAAAGTTTGTCGGATAAAACTCGGTAATCACTCCGGTTTATGTTTGTGATTTCTACAAATAGTCAACGAGTAAAATGAGTTGGTAAAAAAAATTAACAGTTGATAATTCAATAGAAAAAAAGTCGGTAAATCACTCAAATAATGATTGGTAAATTCATTCAAGAGTTGCTATATATAATGGGTTGGTACGAAAAGACAAATAAAAGTAGATAAAAGTAGGAAAAAGGAGTCGATCCTTTGGTAAATTGTCAAAATAAGATAGTGTAATTTCATGAAAGTGTCTCTAGTTACCAACTTGTTTGGGAAAATCATGTAACCATTAACTTTTTTTACCAACAGCTTTATCTACACCAGTTCTTTCGAAAACCTACCACAATAGAGAAAAAAAATGGTTTTCTTGGAAACAAAGAGTAGTATATTGCTTATTTTACCAAACAAAGAGTAGTATAATTAGATACAATTATTTCAATTTGACAAAGGACCATAGAGATGCAACTGGATGATATATCTCGTTTAATATTTATGTACAACACACATGGCATTTTATGTATCTTCCCTAGAGAAGAAAAGGGTGAAATTGAGGAGATGGGGAGGAGTTTGCAGTTGATAGCATGGCAAGAACCTTTCACGAAACAAGGCAAAGACGATGATGCAATGTCTTGCCTCATCTTGTTACTCCAAAGGGTCATTACGTCCTTGAATCCCCCAAAAGTCATCCCAGATCTTCTTGGATCCACCAAACCTACCTCTCTCCTCTCTCTCTCTCTCTGTAAAAAAGACAATGAGGGTCGTCGTGGGTGTGCGATCAGCAATCGAAAAACTGTCCAAGCTAATTGAAGGAAAGAAAGCATCCCTTGCAAAATCTTGCTGACGTCGACCTTCACGACCGAGAGAAACTGGTTCCTTCTCTTCCTCCTTTCTTTACCTTCAGAGAGAAGAAAAGTAAAGAACGAAGGAAAATGGAAAGAACGAGAAGAAGAAGAAGACGAAGTGAGACTTTCAGTGTTTGTTGAATGTCTGTTCGCATCTCAGGCTTCGCTCGCCAATGTCTCGTACCGTTCCCATGTGTCTCAATTCTTGAAGAGCCCAACACGTCTAGGGCAAACGATCTCTGTTCGAGCACGCGTGGGACGAATCTTTCCATGTGAAAGATTGCAGAAGCGTTTTGAGGTTCAGCACTTAGAATTTGGACCAACGCGGGGCAGTGAAAACGATGCGAAGGGCAAGGCAAGTTCAGCACTCCATGGGCTTAGATGGGTGTCCTTTTTTAAGACATTGCGATGCATTACTTTCGTAATTGGAGAGAAGCATATGGTTCGAAATGTGCAATGAATTTGTGGTCCATTCACATAGGCGCGTGAATGATTTCGCACGTGCATATGCCGCACGATGAGTCTGGACGCGTACAATATTGTTCACAATTGTCTTGTCCCAGTCTAAATCTGCGCACAAGTGGGAAAGTCCGATTAACCTTGTTTTGCATTCAAGAACGAGGCACACCGCCCCGATTATTTGATCAGGTACGTCACATAAATGGCTATTTATATTAGGAGAATGCAGCTTAAGTTGGAGGAGTCTGGAATTACTCATTTTTTTAAAAAGATAAGTGCATTGGAAAATCTCAAATTGATTTTAAAAGTGCAATCAAATTTTAAAATTTAGGAGAAATTGATCAAGTGCATCACATAAATAGGTACGTACATTAGGAGAATGCAAGTTAAGTTGGAAGACTCCATAATTACTCAATTTTTAGTACTTTTAAATAGTGTAACCAAGTTATGCCTTAGCTGGAGCGTTTCGTAAGTACCTAATCAAGAAAATCACACAATTTTAAGGCACTGACTTCTATTGTCATGTGCTATTTGTGATTGAAAAACTAGATTATTTTACGTTTTAAGGACTTTTGAAGTTATGACTTATTTGGCTTATGGGGCTCGTAAGGTGTTCCATAGACTCAATAATTAGTAGCTTGGCCTTCGTGTTAAATTGCTAATACCCTAGATTATAAAAAAAGAATAGTAAGTATTCTCAAGACACTCGTTAATATTCCGCCACGGACTTATGTTAAGAATTTCCCTCAATGAAAGGAATTGACAAAATAAGAATAAGAACAAGGGAGCAGCTAGCGTAACAGCATTGTTTTGCTCAATATTTTTCTTGTTATGCTCAAATTGAAACTGTGAACTTCCGACCGCAACTCTTAGATAATGTTAGATGAGCAACCGGTAAACTATAAAGTGAAAAGAATGGGTTTATTGTTGGGAACTAGATTAGAAAAATAGAGGGATTATTTAAAAGACAAATCTAATAGAACAAAAATATAGGTAATGTATGAAGGGTTCAGCTGCAAATTTTCAAATATTGGATATTGCTCTACAGTAAAAAAAACTAAAAAATGGTGGATATTGCTCCAAAATAAAAACAAAAAGATTAAGAACTGAAAAAAAGGTAGAAAAGTGGATATCTAGTATAAATTTCATTATTTTAGGATTTGTAATCGGTTAACGCATATGGACTACGATTTGATTTTTCTTTTCCTAAACTTTAGCTATGTTTATAATTTTTTTAGGTTCTTTGCACATCTTCATTTATGAGATTCGAATCAAAGGAGTAATTTTTTCTTTTGCTAATTCATTATTCATACTTTGATCTTTTCTGTATCTCATCTGTTATTATGTATTCTCGACATCACCGGTCTTGGTTTTCAATCACCGGAGAGTCATTGTCCAGGACCTTGACTTGAGGGAAATGAATGAGGAAGCCAAATTAGCACACAACGATTTTGTCATTAGTCCCAAAGTCAATATTTGAAGTGTTCTTTAAATCTTTAAAAGTTATTAGATCTTTCTAATGAAATTAACAGACTAGTACTGCGAGTGATAATACCTTTCTACTTGTGGTCATCTATGTTTGGGTATTTAATATGCTTTAAAATTACATGTTTCATTCCGTTGGTTTTTCTTCTTTTGTAAGGAATCTCCCTTACTGGGATTTTCCAATTTTAATTTTTCCAATGAAACCGGTTAAACAAATCAACAGGCCACGTTTGATTTGGAAAATTCTCACGGCACTCATACCTACCTAAGAAAAATTAGAGCATAAGGAGCGAGTAATACCTACCAAACAAGACAAGTCTTTTGGGGTATAAAATCAGATTCCATCGATGATGATATATTTCATTCTGTATAAAGGCCAAATTGCTGCTCTTTCCTTCATGATGGTTCGCAACGTAATGACTTCGTTTCTAGGGAACTTAGCAAACCAAATTAATCCAAAAAAGGAAGATCAGTCTATAACATTTTGGAAAATAATTGAAAGCAGAACTCAGTGAGCTGAACTACAAATATCAGCTTGTACTAATGTTAATAATTTCGCAAGATAAAAAAAGAAATGACATCCACAATTAGCGTGACTCCATATAAAGTACAAACTAATTTCCATTAAATCAGGATAATTATCAAGTAATCAGCCATTCGACTCTTGTCAAAAGCATACGGTCACGTTTATACCCAACTTTACAAGGGTTTTTCTTTTCCGGCTCTTTGCAATTTTGCCCCTAGTTTATCAAAGTATATAGTCACATTTCGTGGCGCTTTTCTAACTTATTCACTGAATGTGTGTCATTTGGAGACGATCAAGTTACTTCCTTACTTTATTATTAGTATTATTTAAATCAACTTGTTGGTTTGGAGCTAAGTTTGTAAAGGAAAATTGACAAACTAGCTGTAGGTATTAGGTCATTAGCTCTCGTTTTCCGACACATACGAACTCTCTCATGTGTTAACGTTGCCATTATTAGATTCTGTGCTAATCCGATGATTATGGAGTGTCCGCCCGAAAAAGGACAGCACTGAAAGCAACATAATCACTACCATTAAGTTCTTTTCGTGACAAATGTCGAGCCGACAAACCTTCCCAACCAGAAACAAAGGAGAGAGGGAGAAGAAGAAGAAGAAGAGCGGCGCAGCAATAGTTATAATTAACCTAGGTGGCGAATGATCACGTTTCAGATACCAGCAGCTACATCTGATGAGAGGAAGAAGAAGAGGAGGAGGAGCGGCGCAGCAATAGTTATAATTAACCTAGGTGGCGAATGATCACGTTTCATATACCAGCAGCTACGTCTATAGCTATAACATAAGCATTAGGGTTATGAAAATCACAAGAAAAAGGAAAGAGAATCCACAGTTTTCCCTTCTTCTTTTTTCTTTTGTCCGGTTTGTTTAAATGGGGCCGGGCGATCGGCCGGTGTAGGAGTTGAGGCTAAGCTCGAGGGAAGTGCGAGAAGTGCTCATGACGACGTCGTCGTACCAGTAGGAGTAGCCCTGGCGGCGGATGTGATGATGGTAATGATCCGAGTTTGGCTTGATGTTGCGCAAGGCATCGTCGATGTTCAAGTGGTCGTCACCGTGCATCGGGAACAGCGGTAGGGTTTCAATCTCCGGAGCTTCTTCATCTTCTTCGTCTCCTCCTCCTCCTCCTTCTTCCTCTTCTTCCTCCTGTTGGTTTTCGAGATAAGGGTGGCTCTTCCTTTCTAAGAGAGCAGCGCATGGTGGTGAAGCGTATGGCTCCACCGCGATCCAACCAAGGTTTGGGCCGAGGTACCCTCCCCCGCTGCCGGCCGATATAGAGCAATCCTGCTTGGAATGGGGAAGAAGAAATGAGAAAGTTGGCATTGCTCAGACACTGTCTACTATTAGCACATCGATTCTTACTTGGAAATCAAATTGGAGGGAACATGAACACTAATCATTTCTGAATTATATTATCTGTTCTACAATTCTAATTCTGCTAAAAGTTCTTGTCGAGTAACGAAACAAGGTGACTTAAACAAGTTCAATCACACTTTATCTTGGCATAGGCCAGTTTTAAGGACAAATCAACAGCTTGTGTGTAGATTCTACTTCATGCAAAGATAGGTTTGATTTATACCTTCCATAAGAATAGATATCGCTCCGTACCAATTAAACAACGCTTCTTTACTTACCCTAAAGTTCTTCTCCATTGTCACAGAACCGTATCCGTAGCCACCCATCTGCCCAACAGCCATTACACCAGCAGCAGCAGCTGAAGAAGAACAAAGCCCTGAGAAAGCATCCAAAGTTCAGAACCCATTAACGATGTGAAAGTGGAAAAATGAATTACGGGACTGATAGGACGACAGAGATCCAGCAAAACAAATCATCAGCATCATGACAACAATAATAAGTAGCGCGCGACAAGCCGCACCAGTACAAGAAATAGTAGGACACCAAAACAGAAAGAGCCATGCATAGTTGCATACCCACTACGAGTCGCATACCCACTACGTGAATACTCATAAACTACAAAGTCTCCATGAAAGACCGAACTTTAATCTAAAAAAATGAAAGAGTGGGGATCAGTAATGAGGAAAGGTACACGCGTACCAGGAGGAGTGAGGTTAGAGAACTTGTTGTGGAGCACAAAGGGCTCTTCAGGAGGAGGTAGTTTGCCGCTCCAACTGCCGCTTCCGCGACCTCCGCCTCTCGTCTGGGGGTTGACCGCGGAGGCCGTAGGTGGAGGAGCGGCAGTGCCATTTATGTTAGAATTTGGGTCGGGGGAGAAGAAGCGCTTCTTCTGGCGCTCGCGGGCCTTGTGGTTCTGGAACCAGTAGAACACGTTCTTGCCCTCGATCTTGCCGTACTGGCGGAGGCGGGCGGAGATCCTCTGGATCTGGTCGGCGGTGGGGGACCGCACGCCGTAGTTGTAGTAGAGGTCCTTGAGGATCCTTATCTGGTCCGTCGTCGGCGTCCACCTCGTACTGCTTTGCCTGCAAGCGTAACTGCTGCTACTGCTCGTGCCTCCACCTTTCCCACCGTTGTTGTTGCTGCAGTTCATGTCCTCTTGGTTTTGATGCTGTTGCTGCTGCTGTTGTTGGGGTTCCATGAGAGAAAGAGGAGGGGGAGAGAGAGGGAGGGAGGATGTGTGGTGGGTAGGTGAGGGAGTACATGAAGAGAGTGGGGAGATGGGGTGGGTTATAACTTATAATGGAGAGCGAAGCAAGCACATGGAGAGAGAAGAGACAGAGGATATCAGAGAGATATCTGGGAGAGAAGGACTGAAGTTGACAGAGATCTCAGAGAGAGAGATTTTCATGAAAGGGAAGGGACAAAAGAGGGGATAGAAAGGGAGGGTATCGGGGGGGGATTACTTGGATCGAAAGGCGTGACGAGGTATATATCTCAGTCGTCCCTAGTCACTCAAGTCCTTTCACAGTCACAGACACACAAACAGATCAGAGAGAAAGAGAGAGACTTTAGGTATGGAAAGGGATAAATACGGGGGGGTAAGGAAGAGAAGGATGAACAAGAGGGTCTTTTGGCTGAATGAATGAATGAATGGCCACTTTGCAATGATTTGGTGGGTTTTCTCTCCTTAGAGAGAGAGAGAGAGAGAAAGCTTTATAGAGTTTGGGAAAGGTTCTTTCTTGCAAATGGGATCAGATCAAATTCACACGTCGTGGTGATCGTTCGTCCCCTATTTTTTCACCACGGTACCAAAAAGAGCCAGAAACCAGAAAGATATTCTTGTACTTACGCTATACTATGGCCCCACTCTCCTCAAGGGCAGAACTGTAAATTGGGGACTTTTGGAGCAAAGATGAGGAGATTGTGCCTATAGCTCCTTTACTTGGTTGGTCATTCCTGCAAAATGATCTTCCGTTACTCGCTAGGGTTTTATGCTATTCACCTCTCTTCACCTTTCTTTAGTTAGACCTCTGACCTCCATCTCTCTAAAGGAACTTCACCATTCAATTTCGGTAGTGTGTATATAGGTACTAAGCGGACAGAGAATCATCAATCTAGTTTCAAAATATGCAAATTATTCGCAAGGAAAACGGAAAAGTAATAGCAAAATAATCAAATAGCCCCACTAAAATCGCATGATTTGAGACTCTAGCATAATGATGTTTTTCGAGCAATAGAGGACCATTATAAGTTTCCGTTGGATTGCCATGTTGCCAATCGTTTTGCGTTTTTGTACTAATTTGACTATGAACTTAAATCTTATATATCGTTGCGTGGGAAATAATAGAAAATACAACTGTCTTCATCTCTTTTCCAAATGGAAGAGTTGTGCAATTACTAAAACCCAAAAGCACATGGAAGATAGGGTGTCCATATCTTGCATTTCCATCCCCTGCATGGAAGTTAATTCTACCAAGCCATACCATCCACTTTATCACATAGTTGATGGAATAGTCCCTGTTGTGGAAATATTTCGTCCCTACCAGGAATGTTTCCGATAAAAATCTTGGTACTTCAGCATGGGTATGTTACAATATAAGCTCTGTGAACCTTCTTCTGCATGATCTCTCCGATATGTAGTGATGATCAGAAGGCTTTGAACACTGAGTTTTCCTTCAAATCTTGTTGTCAGCCCGCTCTTCTTTAGAAAAGGACAGGTTCATATTTCATCCGTGAATGCTGATGAAAATGAAGCAAATCCATGGCCACTTTAGCTTTCAGCTGTCCTCGGATATTAAGGATGCAAATGGATCGTTGGAATCGCTACATATACCATTTTGGAAAACGTGGGGACCCAAATAGCTTAATCAGCAACCCAATTCTTTAGCCAAAAACCATATGTAGGATGCCTGCGTCAAGTGCTTTGATCCTCGGTGCGTTAGTAAGTTATACGGTTCAAAAAGACAATGCTGGGTTTATTATTAAAAAGAAGCAACGAGCCAAGTCAAGTCGCACCAACTAAACGTTCCGAGGACATGCAACTTGCCTCCCTCCCCTTCTCTTTGTCAAGAACTTGCGGTTAGAGTAACCATTTCTCTGTCAGGGACCGGTGACAAGATAGGCCAGCGAACGAAAGGAAAAACTATCAATAACAGAAAATAAATTATTTATAAAAGGAATATGAAAGGCGGTGCTTGTATCATATTGTCCTAGGTAATATACCTGACGGTGCAAACAATCCTTCTTTACAGCATATGTACATGTACGGCCTACATGGTTTTTTCCATGTAAAAAGGTGTTCATCTGAAGTATTAAGTCTTGCAAGTCATTTAGCAGTGGTCTAAGGCCTGCAAGAACACATCCATTTGCATCTGGAACAGACGTATGATAGAAAGCAAGACAAGATGCATTACGTCTCCAGTGCGGAGTAGATGCAAACTCTTCTTGGTCTATGACAGGAGGCTGCTATTAGATGACCTTGCGCCACATGAATTTCACTTTTCTTTGCGAAGGTCGTGCCGGACTTCCACAGGGTGTGGCTCATTTTCATCACTCCTTGTGCTCACTGTTCATAAGGGCAAGATGAAAAACGGTACTTGGCGTCTTGTTTCCAGGAGATATTCACATCTTAGTTTACATAAATTCGAACGAGGCGAGTGAAGCAATAGATTCATCAATCAATGGGATGCAAATAAGACACTGCTCCTACGAGTCTGGGTCTAAAAAGCTAAGCAACATTATCTTTTCTTATATATTGTCTTCAAGTATCATGAGTCGTCCGGGAAAGAGAAAAAGGGTTTAATCCCCTTCTGTGTTGGGTTTCGGGCCCATAGAATTTTCAGTCTCTTCCTTGATTTCAACCTGCAGCAGTCTAAATTCCATTTTTCGACAATTCTGACTGCTCCTCTCTCCCTCGCCAAGAAACACTTTTGCAGATTGCGTTCTTTGGTTGATCTTGACACTGCCATCATGAGATTTGCCTTTCCTTATCATGCATTTACCCACGCACTCTCTCTCTCTGACTAATGAGGGATTATTTGTGCATATTCTTTCACGATTCCATTGGATCAATTGTGGTTATTACTAATTACAGCCATCATAAATGGATTAATTGTTATCACAATCCTTTTTAGAAACATCGATCTGTTAGACAATGTGTATCCAATCATTATGAAAAATCGACGGTGACGTAATCTTTCATTAAGTCCCTTAACAACGAGGTAAAAATTCATTTAAGTGTCATCAGTCTACATGACTAGGGTAACAAATAAGTTACTCGTGAGGATTTATTTCTGTATGTGCCACTAGAATTTTCATCCATAGAATTAGGAATGATATGTCTCTGGTTCCATCAGCCCTAGTCCTATTTCATCTTTGATCACTCTCTGATTTGCCAGTGTGAAGCTATGTCTGTCATTCTCTGTGAGAGAGAGAGAGAGAGGAGGGAGGGAGGGAGGGAGGGAGAGGAAGAAAGGGCTAGCGTGCAGACCCCACCACCACCATCTTTTCTTTCCCGTAATCATCTTCTTGAAGCTATTTTTTTCTCCATATCTCCATGGACACATCAAGAATCATTCCATATCTCCCTCGCTCCCTCTCTCTCTCTCTCTCTAGACTGCTACTGAAGATTTCTGGGTTTTGCCTTTTTAGCCTCTTCGCTCCCTTTTGCTCACTCTAGGAAGCAAAGACCAGGGGGGCCACCACCTTTTCCCCCTTCTTTTGATATGGGTCTTGAAAGACTTCTCTGATGCATATGTAGTGTACATGATTTCAATGCCCCAATCAATGCAGATTTTTCATCATTACAAAGTGGGCAGAGAGAGAGAGAGAACTTACTCGAAATGGACACACTCCCACGTACCAAACCCTCTTTTGAAGATTCTGAAGCTATGGAAGAATCACTTTTTTTCATGGGAAGTGTTTTCTCTTCACTTCACATTGTACTTGCTTAGGGGAGGGGGGTGATTTCCTAGTATGTGGACCATCTTGTCTTGGCACTGTGGCTTTAGCATCGGCTAGGTTTAATATTTTTTTTGAACAAAGGCTAGGTTTAATATTAGAGGAGAGGAAAGAATATGTGAACGTACTTTGTCTGGCCCACACCCCTAACCAGCCAGCAGCAAGCAAAAACCCTTTTCACTAGGTTCTTAAAACCTCTGTGCCAAACCCCATTGAATGCACCTTATTGACTAAGTGTCAAAGGGGACCACAGGAAAGAAGAGCTTGTTTCTTAAGCAGATGTGGATGTGGGAAACTCTACGAGTGGGTCAGCATGTTTCAACACTCGTTAAAGCATGTCTGTCTCTGTCAAGAATCAACTGCAGAGCAAGATCGGCTGTGGAGGCACATGTACTCTGCTCGTGATGTCTTTACTGGGGATCGTTTGATCACGAATTGCAGAGATTAAAGTGGACCTGAATGAGCAGCCTTTCGGAAAGGAACTTGAAGATACTATTTTCTAAGGGAGAGGAAGTCGGTCGTATGTAAAGTTGAAATTTGGAAGATAAACTAAGAGAAACAGCTCAATCATATGATATACCCTAATTTCCTTCTTTTCCCCTCTCTAGTTTGGTATATGCTACGAATCGGAGGTGAAATTCATTACTCATTTAACAGTGTGCCAGGACCATACTGCAAGTATAAGCAATAATACAAGATAACCCAATTTTTTTCCATTTCACCCCTTTCATCCAGTTCAGGTCGAACAACACAGTTGCGCATTCAAAAAAGAGCACCCAAACAATAGATGCTAGTAAAAGTGCACTTATATCCACAAATAATCTGGATAAAATATACAAAGCAAATCTTCAGGAGTTTGAAACCCAAGAGAACCATCAGGCAATATCCACACCTCAACACGCTGTCTAACGCCGGGATAAGGCTAACGAGGATACGTGCTACATGGAAGCAGGGTCCGATTTCTAGCCTCCAATAATATCTAAAAGATTTGTTATAGCGACAATCTTTTAACAGCTAGCATCTATCTGGTAAAATTGTCACATCGGGTCTTTCTCGCAGCAGTTTCTTAGATCAGTCCCAAATCCAAACATCATCACCGTCAAATTAAATGTAAAGACTAAAGTTAGAGCTATGCTTCCATTAAGTTCATCAAACCACGTCTCTCCATGTCACAATGCACAACCTTAACAGAGCATCAGGAGCAGAACACAAGTTCACATATCAACTCTCTGTTTGGTCTGAGACCCATCAGACAAAGTACGGCCGATCGAATACACCCATCACTAAACACTCCCTTATATGACAAAAAAGGCAGGAAAAACTTCAAAATAAAATCATATCATAGCCCCCACAATCCTTAACCAAATCTTTACACGTTTACAATGAATACATAGCTTCCACGAATCTTATGCAACCCTATAGCAAGCTAAATGCTGTACCGAGTTGAAAAAGCTCCCCTAACTCTGATACATACTGATGTCAACCCAGGCCGTCCATGACTTGCAGAAAATTCCAGCTCACATATGTGCACACTCAATCTGATATACAAATGTATTTATAACCAGATGTTTTGCCGCATTTTGATCTCCATCTAAAGAATCTCCAAGTTATGTACCACCACAGCAAAAGAGACATGATGGTGTTCATTAGATCCTCAGATACTGAAAATGGGAACTTAAAAGCGACTTTACCAGGTAGAAAGGCCACAAAACAACCACACGTCAACCAGATCCGGAGGTATAAATATAAATGATGATGGTCCAAGTGGATCATTCCTCTTGAACTGTATTAACTCAATTGGCAATCAACAGGGCATTAACAAAGATGCAGCCACTAGCTGTCCACATTTACCCTGACCCTTCGTCTACTCGAAGGCCCTCGATGAATTTGAAGTGAATAGTGAGGCTCTGAACGTGGATCATTTCTCTCTGTGTATCCCCTTGAACCATTGTAAGCCTCTCTTCTAGGAAGATACCTTCTTGAATGTCGGTCTGTTTCATACGAATTTGACCTCTTAGATCTTTCCGCTTCATACTGCAATGGCTGAATTCCCTGCAAATCAGGTTCTGGAACATAATCTTTGGGCCTTTTAGATTCATCCATTCTCCTAAATGTGAAGGATATCCTGGAAAGAAGGAAATAAAAGGGCTAAAACAATCAAGCCAATAAATCACAAGCAGATAAAAACAGAATCCTTATACCTCCTTGTAGGGACTGCAGGAACACAATGCTTTGCCACATCAGCCCCATTTCCATTTAGAACAAGAACAGATCTGGAGGACAAGATAGATTTTAAGATTCCAGAGAACAACAAAAAATACTCTAAACAAACTGCTTGGCAGGTAGTGTGGAGCATATAATTTAGAATGTAACTGCAATCGCATAAAACAGATAAGGCTCTTTATACTTACCCTACTGGAAGAGGAACCTTATAAGGCCCATCAAACTCACCAGCAGCAATTACCTTCAGCTTTGATCCAAAAACAATGTCACACTCACTAAGAAATGATACAGTACAGAATGGCCGAACAAAATCGTGGTTGTCTATGTGTGGAGGTATGCAGTCCCCTTCTTCATAAATATTGACGATGCAACTATCAGGTATGCACGTTGGAGGTAATACGTGCCACCTAATCAATCTTCTTATAATAACCTTAAAGAGGTGAGGCAATGGATCAACCATTTCATTCTGAAGAATTCCTGGTGGATTTCCATTTCTATCCTGCAATGAGTAAATATCAGATAATTAGGCCTTTCCGTATTAATCAATCATGAGACCAATCAATCACATAGCTACACTAGAAATTTCTTTGAAAGAAAGTAAATCGTTTATCTATTTCCTTAGAAACTTGCCGTTGCATAATTGTAACAGCAACCAAATTGAATAGTTATGCGTCCCTTTCCCCTCATCCATTTTTGTGGTGCTGTGTATGTCCGCTCTGAAAAAGGACAATAAAAGAGACGATCAGTCATGCCAATGAGTGAAATCAGTCTTGACATAAATAATGGAGCCGGAAAAGGAAATAGGGAATATCTAGAAAGGAATGAAAAGGAAAATTTCAAAAGTTTCCATTACCAAATATGCAACTCATCAAAGTACCATTTGGTCAAGGCCATTAGTCAGGAGTGAAACTGAAAGCAGAATCAATTTTATACTAAACAGAATGAATGGACACAATGATCTTTTAGCTGATCTATGATCATGCAGAGAGATATTGGCCTAATTGGCGGAAAGAATCTGCAACTCTTATTTGGTACTTCATTGTCACCACAGACAACTGACCGTGCTTTCAAAATGTTTCCTATACTAGTATTTACATGTTATATATGACAATCCAATGTGCTTTGTCAAGGCAAAAACACTTCAGGGCCCTAAGTGAAGGATGAAAATGGATCTAATAAAATCTGGCAATTGGTTTAACCATGATATTAAGATCCTAGCATTCAAAACTTAAGAAACAATCTGGGTCTTAACAGGATATTAATATGTTGGGATCTTTATATGGTCTCAATCCTAAGTGAACAAAAATCACAGACTGATACTATCTTATATATCTGACCAATCCAATTTCAATAAATCCTAACATTGCAATCTCCCTAATTAGATGTTCAGGTTATAGAAACATTGACTTTTCCTGTAAATCTAGTTTAAAGATGGCATGAGCTTTATAGCACACCTGTTTAAGTTCCAATGTAACACAATTTTCATAATTAGTAAATTCTGTACTGCTATTCAAAATTTTTGTGTTGTTCAAATTTTAGACATTACAATCCTCAATCCAATTTATGATCAAATCCTTCAGGTATCCCATTAATCCTAAGTAGGATCCTGATCCTTTACAACCTTAGGTCTATCACCATTGAGAATGAATCATAGGTGTTTGCAGAAGAGTCATACAATAAATAGCTGATTTTAGCAAGGGTACATCAACAGTACAATTCAGAAGTTCATAATTCACTCAAACAGGTGGTATGAACTTGTCCAAGTCCCCATATATCAGAAGTCAGCAACTGTAGTAGAAAAGGTATATCAAATGAAAAAATTTCAATGACATGAAGATACTTGTCAGATCAGTGAATCACATTTAGTGCTTGTGGCCAGCATAAAGTTTTGTAGTTCCTCACATTAAAACAATTATTCAGATTACTCTTCATGTTGAGGCGTTGGACTTCCCTGATTTTAGAACCAAAGCACCAACCTATTGGAAATGACTTGACCAACTAATAAATTCATCCCATAAAATATTATCAAGATCACAACTTCTAGACCAATACAATAAGGATGATAACGAGAAGGGTCCCTGAACCCCATTTAAGCCAATGTGAACATGATGCGCTGGTATTTGATAATCAGCATCTGAAGACCATTATCTCACTCTCAATTTATGGTTCAATTCTGATTTCCGGAGTTTGTCGATTGCAAGTCTCTCCTAGAAGAATGCCATGATCATTGGCTCATGATGACATTCTATCTTGAAAAAAACCAATTGAAACAACTTCATGCAAAGTCCGGTTTACAAGTAAATGGCAATAAATTACACTTAGGATAGGAATGGACAGTTGAAACCAAGCCAATGCAATTGCAATGCATGCTCGAGAGCATGAAGAAGGTTGACAGAAAACAAGAGATAATGAAAATAAAGTAGCAGAAGCAAAAATTAAATTAAAATAAAATAAAAGTGCATTTAATGTGTTTAACATATAGTTAATTGTATCACAGAATTTGATCCTCGTCTAGTGATCAAATACACCAGTTGACAAAATGCCAAATCAACATAACAGTGAAGCCCTTGAAAGACCTCCCAGGAGAAAAGGACCAAATAAATCTTGACCAAGAATCATGAGAAGATGTCATATTTCACTACCTTCAAGAGCCAAGCATAAAACTTTGCCTCATAGTAGAAGGTCAAGGCAAGGGCAAGTTCCACAGCTAGATCTGAAGAGAACTTTATAAACTATTCTCAGGGTATGCAACAGCTAAAACATGGTATATAGAATACTCTCGTTCCTTTAAGTGCAAACACAAGAACAGCAAAGGGAGAGAAACAAAATCTGGCAAAGGACATACAAGAGACAAAACAAAAGTCATGATGATCTCTGTCTAGTTCCTCCGCTCATAAACTGTTACAAGACAAATCTTCAAACAATAACAAGACAGTCTGTTGAGTACTACCTCCCGACTCCTGCAAACAAGATAATCTTGCACAATTTTTTTTTGTTATGCAAAGATAATAAACAGATCACAAACCTGTGGCAAACATTTTTATAGGTGCAGATAAAATCAAAGACATCGTTTGCGGGACTCCAGAACATATAATAAACATCAACAGCAACAGTGTCTTCCTACAAATTAAAGCTCGCCATATAATTTTTTGCACCTTTTCTCATATCTAATACTGTAACTTCTATGGCAATCACGCATCCATATATCAAAGATCTTTGCTAAATTTACTTATTCATGAGTTTTTCTATGCATGTTTTCTCTTGACATGATGACCTGCCATAAAAGCCTGCTCATATCACATTGTTTACAGCACCCAGTGTGAGGGAGGTCCACAGCCAAACTAGCAAGCAGAGAAGACACATAGAACTGCTTAAGTGAAACATTGCTAAAAGAATGTACTGAGTAAGCCAACATTTCAACTTTATAGCAGTAATTAATGAGAAAAATGCAGTTCACTAATTTGCTCACTAGCTTTCTACTCGAAGCAAGTCTGTAGCTATGTTGACTTCATATCTTGCATCTGTCATTGGAAAAGGTCCTCTTTTCTCAAATTGTCTTTTTATTATAATCCAGACTTACAGAGATAACATTGTCAGTCTCTATCTTGAATATGTGCTTCACAATGTTTTGATTTAGTAGATCGATACCTAGTCCAGGATGTCAACAAAACACTGCATTTTATTTATTCAAGTGAAGCTCAAGCCAATGGGTAAGCTAGAAAATTAAGCACAGTGGGATAAAAGCAAACAACTGTGTCGGAGTTCAGAGTCAATTCGATCAACTATAACCAACCACACAGCTCAACACAAAAGCAAATTGTGTCAGAGCTCAAAATAATAAAATTAGGCACAGTTTGATAAAAGGGGAAACTGACCTTTCAATTCTCCCCTTTTGCCCATGCCCTTAAGCTGATACACATAGTCAACTATTCTCTTCTGCTCTGCAGCACTGAAAACACCAGTGTGGAGCTCAATTCCCTGTAGAATATTCATGAGCTTCCCGTCAACCCTCTCTAGACATATAAAATCCTTCTTTCTCTTCACATTCATAAACCGTATGTACTCCCTTTGCTCCCTGGGCAATTTCGGCTTCTCTGAAACGGCGGACACCCTCGACTCTTCAGTTAACCCGTTCGTATCAGCCAAGCGTTTGTTGGATTCCTGGTCATCTTCCTCTTCAAGCTCATCTTCCTGAGCCATGTCCGCCCAAGACATGTGCGAACTTGAAGTCCTGACGGAAGGAGACTCCTGAGCCAAGCTACTAGTGGAGGCTTCCGGAGTGCCCTCAAAGCACCCCTGCGCCCCATCCTTCCAACTCCCCAACGAATTTGTCTCGCCCTCGTCGTCCTCGCACTCTCCTAAATTCCGGTTGTCGATGCCGTTCTCATCCATCCCCTGCTCTCCCTTGACATCCAGAGACAACGGATCCACATTCTCCTCCGGTTTCGCGAATTCCGCATCTCCATCAACTTCTATAGTACAAATCACACTCATCAGAAGAACATCAAACACCAACTCAACCGACGACCACATGGAAACATAAACATTCCACCAAAAAAAAAAAAAAAAAACTAAATTTGCAAATTCAAAGTGAACACGAAGTAAACCGTAACTGAAAAATCCGCTCGGAATGAAGCGAAACTAAAGAATTCAACCTCGCAGCTAATAAAAGAAAATTTCATCAGAATATTAAGCGAAGAACGCGCGCGCGCGGGAGAGCGACGAAGATGGGGGGTGGCACCTGAGTCGAGAGAGCGGATGCGATCGGCGAGGTTGTCGGTGCAGCCGGGGCAGAGATCTCTGGAGAGGAACGGGAGCCAGGTCGTGAGGAACTCCGAGGCGATCCGGAGTTCGGACCGCTGGTACTTGCGGAGGAACGGATCGTCCAAGCCGGAGCCGGAGCCGGAGCCGGAGCCGACGGGGACGCCGTCGCCCATGGCGGAGGCCGGAAGTGCGGATCGCGCACGCGCGCTCGCGATTGCGGTGGTTGCCGGAGGAGGTTGGTGGTGCGTCGAGAGCCCGCGAGCCGCAGAGAGAGAGAGAGAGAGAGAGCTTGCGGACGAAGAAAAACGGGATTTTTTTTTTTATTTCCTCTTAAATTTGTTGTTCATGGATTTATTGCTCTTTCTAATATCTCGAATAAGAAAGGGAAATTTCGACCGAAAAAAAGAAGAAAAAAAGAAAAAAAAAAGAATAGGAAAGAGAGATCCGACGAGAATATTCCGAGAAAGAACCCTGAGATTTAGGTTGGGTTCCGAAAGAGACCCTAGCAGCTAAATATTTTACAAGTAAGTCCTTCAATTTCCCCATTCTGTCAGCAACCGACTTCATATGAGATTTTCCTTTCCTACTTATAGTCGATGAGAAGTGGAGATGGACAAGTTTTTGGAATCAAAATTGAGGCCTCGAGTTGGAGAAAAAAGAAGCGAAATTTGAATATTCCATCTTCTCAAAGGACTCTTGGCTATGTCGTGTAAATTCATCTTGAGAGAAAAATCTAATCGACTCCATGCGTGTTTTAATTCACAAGGTACATAATTGTGCAACAGAGGAGTTAACCTATAATGTGAAAGTAAATTTAGTTTATCGCTAAAGTCCCACAAGTTAAGATCTCTATTGAAATGTATAAAAGATAGTGAGTCATTCGTGTGATTTTTTGTATAATTCATACATGGTGAATTATGCATGTAATGTTCATTCAAACGGTATGATATAAATTTTGTATTGGTAATTCGATATGCATGAATATCACTTGGCTAACTTGGTGTTCATTAAAGGAATGAGTTAGGTGAGGAAAGGGTGGTTAGAATTGGAAGAGGTTGAGGGAAGTGGATTAGGAAAGAGTAAGACAGGAGAAGCCAGGCCCAAAAATGGAAAATCAGTTGGGCAATTTTAATCGGATTTAACGCACCATAGTATTTCTTTCTATAAAAGAACCTTTTAAAGTGACAGCATCTTTAAAAGTTCAAATTGCTTTCAAATTTTAAAAATCAAATGAAAAAGGACCACGTATGAATGTCTATGCATAAGGTCGAGCATCTTGCACTTTATAAAGTCGAATTATGTTTTCCACAATCTTCGGAAAAATGAATTAATTAATGAAAAGCGAAAGGCTATATCTCATAAAGATCGATTCCTTTAAAAAGTGCATCCATTGCTTAGTCTCGTAATGCGATCCTCTCCCGGCGTTGGACAACCAAAATGTAGATTAGCTGATGGATTCCCGGTCACGTTCCCGCCTACCCAGCAGCTCCATGAGCACCATAGCTGCTGAATTTCGGCTATGAGCGTACCTGTTACTTTTGCATCGGCAGCGGAATGGGCGATTGAAAGGTAGCAGAAAGGATGTCTAAAGTACGATGTAGGGATTGCGCTTAGGTTTGAATTATTGCAATTAACAGATCGATGTCAAAAGCCACGGTGAGAGTGCAATCAAAACACAACATCTCATAAGAGCACGAGATGCGCATCCATGTATAACCATGCACATGTCTCTAAAGCACAGTGTTCATTAGTATGTGATACCTTCAACTCAGCACCAAGGACCGAAGATCGGCATGTCACTAAGGTTAAATGACTTCCAAGGCTGCCTTCAGCACATTGCTGGAAAACGGACATTCGTAAAACATCAGTGAAAGGAGACAGAATAACATGAGACCATCTGTATTCTGTAATTCATGAATCATCTTTTGAGACCAAAAACAAAGACCCTGACAAAAGACTAATAAGGCGCGCCAAAGTGGCCCTCAACCAAATAGCATTACACCCGCGCTGTCTGTCCAAATGGAATCCATCAAATATCCAGCTAAATTCCATGACGAGCAAACTAAAAAAGAAAAGATAAAGCAAGCTTGTCTCGAGCTTTTGCTTCTGTTTTGGCACAGTACAGAGAGAAAAATTGCAAAGAAACCTCAACTGCCGAATACAAAATCTCCTATGGTCTGGGAGCCTCACCGAATCTGCGATTAAACGGCATTGACAGGTTGGGAAAGTACAGTTCTTTGCGTCTTACACCTGGAGAGACAAAGCCTTCCAATGGTCAGCCAATGACCATTACGAAAAAAAAAAAAAAATGAACCTTTAAAGACAGAGTGAGCTGGTCCAAGAAAGAAACGGTAGTCATTGTACCACTATATCATTCCCAGAAGCAAAGATCGAGAAAACCAAAAGGGAAACAAAGAAAGCTAGAAAGAAAGAAAGAAAGAAAACCATCTGTCTAGGTCAAGCCTGATCAGATACACTGGCCTTTTGCAGACTTGACCATCTAGCCAGAACAAATAGAATAAAAGCTAAAAAAGAGAAGTTAAAGCAGTTCAATCTTACCAATCAGCAAATCTCATACAGCAACAGCAAATCAGCATATCAACATTTTCAATAAGTAGCATGTTAACATTAAAATTTCAGTTTTTAAAATTCCACAGCACTCTTGATCCCTCCCCTGGGAGAGGAAGCATTTAACAAAAAAATGTGGGTCCATTACTTTGATTCAGCTTACAAAAGCTTGTAAATGTGGGTCCTTGAACATGGTGGCGGACCTAGGATTGACATTGAGGGCGGGGGAACATATAATTTTGGGAAACAATGTAACAGCTTCTACCTTGTCTACAAAAGAAAGAATACAACAATTTGCATATAACATATTTACAAGTTACAAACTTACAATTGATACAGATTATACAATCGACCTTTATCAATAAACTACACAAACTGCCGTTGTATATTTCTCTGAACTTGGCAACATAGCAAATATCCAGTTCATTACATAAAGACTCAACTGAAGGAACGAGCCCGCTGAAAATTCTCTTGGACTCAAATATGAAACTTGAGACACATTCACTAAGTAATTGTGCTTTTAGTAAATCTTTGATGTGAAATCTGTGTCCAATGCCTTGTTTCTGTTTGAGTTTCGGAAGCAAGAATTAATAGTTACAAACATTCGGTTGCAAATATACCATAAAGTTGGGTAGCCAAAAGAAGTATTAACTATGCACTTGCCCTTACACGGATTATCATTTATTGTTGCAGATTGACATGCTTTTATCCTATCAAAGTATACAGATTGAGAAGAGGAAGCAGGCTTCCAGACATGTTTAGGCGATACTAGAATGAAAAGAAAAGGATGACATGCATGGTTAAATAGGATTAAAAAAACAGAATGACTTGTGTGCAAGCAGATGTTGCTAACATGGTAACTTGCAACGAAAACCCAGAAACATGTGAAAGATGTACAATACATACCAACCACAAAATATTCAGACTGAATTAGAAACTAACCTATTGCACTCTGCTCGAGATGCATAATTATGATTATTGCAATTTGTGCACATCCAATCACCCTGTCGCCATTGTTTTGCTCTGCTGAGTACACAGTCAAAAAGACATCTTGGGTAAGTATTTCCGATGGCATTGTCACATTTACCCATATACTTTGAAAGGTTAGCACAATCTCTTCGATGGACATATTTGCATAAACTGCAACAGTAACAATCTCAGCAAAAACCTACCCCTTTCCAAGAAGAGCAGGTGTTGCAGCTTGATGTGGAATCTGAACTTGTATATTTGAAGCCGCAACTGAACTTCCAAAAGATGAATATGCTCCAGTTCTAGGTTCAGAACTGGTTCCAACCATTTGATCAAATGCTGGATATGATTGCTGAAGCCCGGTTGTCTGATTTTTCACAGAAGTTATATAAGAATAAAAATCAGAATATACAACAAATGATATTTGTGAAATGACTACTATTAAAAAAAAACTCACAGTTCCTGCATTCAATCTCTTGTTATCCCACCCATGGACAAGATCTTCAGATGCTAATCGCTTCATTCCAAGGGCTTTTAATAAAAACCAAGCAAAGGGCAGGATTATATCAGACATGGAAAAGAAAATGATGAAGATTTGAGACATAACACTACTGCTTATAGGGGTAAAAAGAAAACCACGCATGGAAATTAAAAATGAAATTCACCCAAAGGGTAATCTCTATGTGTACTTGATAAAATTAGTAGCTAAATGACAGAGTAATTCAGAGCATTGCAAATCACAAGGAGCAAAACAATTAGGGTGAGAAGAAGCCAACCAAAATGTAAGGTACCTGGCGTCATAGAAGCATTGCACTTTTTACACTGCAAAGAAAATTGAGATCAAATCAGACTTGTCCCCAAAAGGAAACTTCCTTCAGTCAAAATCAGAAGAAATGGTTACATTCAGGAAATATATACATGGTATAACCATACCTGCGAACGAGATGAATAATTGTGAAAGCCACATTGGCATATCCAATCACCATTGCGCCATCCTTTTGGAACTGAAGGATACTGAGTGATAGGATTTGCAAATGGATGTCCGGGATTGGAGTTTGCACCCAAGGACCAGACAGAAGCCTGAATTCCATAGTTATCGGCCTCCCCGAAAGACCAGGAGGAATTCAATGGAAGTGATTGCTTGAGAGCACCACTGCCCATTAATCCAAGTCCAAGATTCATATTTTGTTCCAGTCCGCCTCGGGACCTGGCAAAATAATTTGAATAAGTTGGGAGTGAAGCCCCAGGCATGGCAATTGCTGGCATTGCTGCTACCTCCTTCGGTTGCCCGCACTTTTTGCACTTTTCTCTTGATGCATAATTGTTGTTAGTGCAACCTATCGATCCATTCCCATGCAAACCCAACCCAGAATGCAGCCAGGGAGAACCAAAGGAAGCCAAGTAAACGCACACCAACCAGTCCATCCCATACCACAACACACACAAAACAATGCAAAAAACTCAACCTAAATGAGAGCAAGCTCACAAAGTTGACTTCAAATGAGGGAATATTAAATTTCATACATGAATTGGCAATAATAAATACATTCAAACAATTATCAGCTTCATATAGTTACAAACAAGAAAAGCCACACATATATCGTGAACCAGGGTTTAAACACAAAAACACCATGCACTGTGCCGACTCAGCCTAATTGCATACAAAGAACTATCTGCATAAAACTCTAATACCATCCAAGACATCTAAGGCAGATCCTTTACATTGAAGTGACGATTAACATTTAAGTTTGGGGTCAAGCTTTCAGCAACAAATTGAACACTAAAATTCAGGACCTATTCATGTAAACTAACTCTCCTCCATATTAACTGGGTAGATTGCTTGGTGGACAAGACGGGCTGTAGCAGTAAAACACAGTACTCTGAACCCTTTAGATTTTTTGGGGGGCACCACACAATTAGCTAACGTCAAGTTCATGGATATGCTTCTCAAACCATGCTAAACCTCCTCCCAATGCCTAGCCATTGAGATTGACAAGACAGCGGCCAACTTCGCGAGAAAACAAAAACAGCAAAGCTGTGCTAACTCCATATAATTACTACATCAATCTCCCATGAGTTACTCACAGATTGCCAGCGCCAGAGTCCAGCGATTCCTTCTCTTATTCATCGCTAAAGCAAAACTCGCAATTCTCACAAAGTCTCAAGAAGGGCCGAGAAAACACCAAAACCTCAGCTAAGTCTCGCTACCATCAACCAACCCCCCGAGACCAATCCAGAAAACCCCGCCGCCGACACTCGAAACGCATAACCGCGCTCCCCCGATTCCCAACGGGATCGACCAGACGAAGGAGAAAAAAGAAGCATCGAGCAACGCGAGAGAGACACGAGACGAGATCGAGACTGACCGGTGCAGATCCAGTCGCCGATGCGGGGCAGCCACTTGGAATCGGCGGGGGTCTTGGTGTCGACCAGGAGGCGGGGCTGCTTGCAGCGGTTGCAGAAGGAGCGGAAGGCGTAGTTCCGGTTGTTGCAGCCGCCGCACTCCCAATCGCCCTCCCTTCCCTCTCCCATCGCGGCGTCGCGCGGCGGCGGCGGCGGCGGCGGCGGCGGCGGCTCCCTCGGCGGCGTGTAGAGAGAGAGAGTGCGTGTACGATCGGCTGATTTGGTGCAGGAATTCGGGGATGCGATGCTACTTTCTCTCTCTAGGGTCTTCCGGGAGAAGACGAGACGGAGGACGCGACCGCCGACGGAGCTGTCGGCACGAAATGGCTTTCACTATTTCTACAGTCTCGGCTCGATTTTGCAGATTCTTTTCTTGCCCTTTTGTTCTACTTAATCACAAGCAAATTAATTATTATTATTTAAATATATATATGGGTTGAATAGATTTTTCACAATCCTTTTTTTATTTTCTTTATTTTATTATTTTTCCTCGTTTCCATATTAATCTACTTTTCATCATATGGTACGCATCTTAATTATTTTTAGTTTATTTTTATTTAGAAATAATCTTTTGCTTTTCTTAGGAGATGCTTTTATTGACGGGAATGGTTAGAAAAAAATATCAATTTATTGCTCGATTGTTCTTGATATGAACTTTTATCGTTTCAATCTCCTGTATAACTTATATATATTGTATGCTCCGACAGTAAGAGTTTTCAAAACTTTCAAAGTCTCGGATAAAAAAAAAAGGTCCATGCATATTTCCCAAAAATAAAATCTTTTGGATGTTTATGTTGACTTTTGTTAAGCAAAGAAAAAAGTAACCCGTGAAAAAATATATATATTTCTCCAAGCGCATTTGAGATCATCACGCAGGCGCAATTAAATAGCTTCCATATTCTTGGAAAATGAACAAACGTCATGAGCTGGCTTCAGCATGTAATTAAAATATGCCCCCCAGTTCATTAAGTTAAGGTCCCGATTGACTTCGAGTGTGTCTAGATATATATATTTTTTTTCAATTTTTGCTTAATATAAATTTTTTGGTGGACGAGCTTTGTCTTTGTCTTTTTTTCTTTTTAACTCGAAATACTCCAAAATTTATTAATATATCGAGATTGATATATAGATTTACATGTAAAACTAAAAAAAATGTTAAAAAATAATATACGAATCTAATGCCATTAACTATATGGAGTAAACATTTCACAAGTTTTAAATTAAACAATGCAATTAAGGTTCATAAGCTACCGAATTTAAACTAAATAAAAGTAAGAAGCGAAAATCAATCCAATTCGTCATCGATTTAAAGTCAACACTAACCCTTAAGTCAGCAATTGGCATTCACTTATTTTTGGGGAAATTATAGATAAGGGCTAAACATATCCTCATTTTTACCAATAAAAACCTAAAATTGACATTATTCCAAATAAATGCTCGAAGTGCTATCATTTTCAAATAAATGCCTCAATTGGCCACATCAATCGTAAAAAAAAAGGGCAT
This sequence comes from Eucalyptus polyanthemos subsp. polyanthemos, assembly GCA_017140185.1. Classification (NCBI taxonomy): domain Eukaryota; kingdom Viridiplantae; phylum Streptophyta; class Magnoliopsida; order Myrtales; family Myrtaceae; genus Eucalyptus; species Eucalyptus polyanthemos. The sequence continues at coordinate 35,090,198 of CM029466.1, read as the reverse complement.
AAAATCACTATTTAGTAAGGGTAATTTCATCTTTTAAAATTTGTCTTTGTTTCTTTATTTGTTCTATTTTTCTTTCCAAAAAAATGTGGCTATCACCCCGTTGTTGGCACCTAGGCAAGGGCCGACGACCCTCGTCGACTAGAGGCGACGGTTAATAGGCCCTTGTTATTGACCCACCGATGATGGGTATTTTCACTTTTTGTTTTTTTTTATAATAATTTTCTTTTTTAGTTTTTAAATCTAATTTAATATAAATTGTGTTTGGACGAAAATATTCATAATCAATCATTTTTATTGATCGACAAAGCTAGACCCTTAATTAAAACAGTCGTAACTATTTCAAGACTTTATTTGAAACTTATATGGTCATTTTATACTTTTATTTAAAGAAATATTCATTTTAAGCCCTTATTAAAGAAGATGATTGACACGTTGGGCCTCTATTTGAAAATTTACCATTCTTTTTAAATCTAAATACCATCTCATTGTAAACATGACGTCATAAACTCAACCGGACCACCCAACTGTATTACTCTTGCTTTTAGTTTCTGCTGTATGGCCTGCCTGCCCTCCAGAATTTTAAATGAAAATATCAAAAGTAGGAGGAAAGCGGGGCGAACAAGAGAGAAAAACTTTTTTGAAAGGACGGAATAAGATTAACACCAAAGCCGAGGGGCTAATGCACAATTATTAACCCCCAAAATTTTTCAGAAGAAGCAAAAAGGACAAAAAAAAGGAGGAGGAGGAGAAGGAGAAGAAGAAGGAACTGCTGCACCAACTTCATCCCCTATTGCTCACCTTTCGATTATACAATTCCGAACGCGCAATCATCACCGGGGCCCCGTCGCAAAGCGCATCGTCGTCTCCAAAGCGTCGAACTTTACCACTTCTCTCGCTGCGTCTCTCGTCGATCGCAGTGAAAGGGGTTTTCTTTTCTTCTGCCGAATTGGCCATTCTCTCTTGGTAAGCTCTGGGATCGTTTCTCGATCACCGTGGGGTCATTGGGTTCCGCGTGGTTTCGTGGGTCGCCCCAAAGTTTCGATTTTGATTGCGCTTCCGTCGTGATCGGCGGTATCTAGGGTTTGGGAAGTCCGAGGAGGTTTGCTCTTTGCCTTGTCGGGTCAGTGAATAGTGATCGCCGCGTGGGAGCTCATCGACAGTGAATGGTGCTGCGGTTTGTGGGTAATTAGGGGGTTTCTGGGTACGATCTGCAATTTGCTTGGATGCCCGTTTGTTGAATTGGTTGTTGTGTCTCGCGGAATGCGTGGCTGTGTGCCGAGTTGGAGTCTTGAGCTTGAAGTCGAACTTTCATTTTGTGCTGTGGATGGTCTGTGTGATTTCTAGCTTGTTTTGGTTGATTCGCCAGCTTTAGCAGTGCAGTGGAAGTGTGTGTAGTATGAGAATTCTTGCAATTTGTAGTATATCCTTGTCCAGTCAGCCATAAGATGTTCATTTTCGGGGGCAATTTACGCCATCACAATTGTCAAGTGGAGTTGCTTTGCCCATATATGATAGATTTAGCTTACTTCAATCTTTGTTCTTCCCCTTTTCTTTTTTCTGCTGGTTTTAAGTTGTTTCATCATTCAGTTGTGACATTGGCTAAATACAGGCGCTATCTGATTTAGAGGTATATTCTTTGTATAGTTTCTACAGCTTGGTAGCTGATATGTGGTGGTTTAATGTGAGCCTGTAAGGAATGGTCACTTAATATTAGTTTTCAATCCGCATTTGACACATCTGAGAAATTTTTTCATCTATTATTTTCGTTAAATGTGTCTTTACACCGACGAAATAGTCAACTTCATGTTATTTTGGACCGGATATTTTGCAGGCAATCTCATGTTCTTGTGCTGCTATATATGTTTTTTTTTTTTTTTGTCAAGTGCTGCTATATATGTTGAACTCCCTAGATTATGCGAGTTGACTTGTATGTTTATTGCTCTTTAGCTGCTCCTACGCTTCTTATTATGAGAGTTGATGAATGTTATAAAATGGTCAATCTTGTCATGGTCCTTACACACTTTACAATGTAATTCTGATATCTTGTCAGATATCTTGATTTTTTAAATCAATTTGTTAATCTTGTAGTTTAATAGTACTTTTAACTTTGAACTGTCCTAAGGTTCGATTTTATAGCCTTTATCCCTGGTGACCTTAGAATGCACAGAACCTGGAAAATTTTACAATTCCAGGCTTTTCTGTTTGTTGAATCTTCTAGCTGATTGAGGTTAGATTTTTCTTTGTTAGGTAGATTTGTATGTAAAATACTTTCCTTTCGGATAGGAAATATATTTGCTTGAAGTTTTAATAGGTGTTAACTGAGAAGCTAGCACTGATATTGAAGTCCAGTAACATCTGTGCCATGGTGCTTGATTCTGTCAGCTGGTCTTTTGCACATCACGGTTGTGGATCTTTTATCTTTGATTTCCTATGCCAATTCATTTTGTATAGAGATGATGTTACTAGGAGATAGATGTGTAATTTCTTTCCTTCGTGTATGTTTCTCATGGAAGTGATTTGTGTAGTTACCTCCATTTTATCTCTTCTGATCACAAGATGGTTTCTAGCATATAGACCCTGAGACTTCTGGTTTTGCTTGCTCTTTAAGTCCCTGAAGTCGAGATGGCCGCTGGGGAAGGTCTTGATTTGCAATCTCTGAAGACCCAGCTAAGCCAAACACCTGAACTGTGGAAGCAGGAGATGGCGCAGATGGAAACACGAGTGGATGCTTTGCAAGTCAAGCTTCAGGCCGTAAAAGCTTGTTTACATGTGTCAGACGAAGATGAAAGGAGGAACTAGAGGTTCTATGGGAAAGGGTGAAAAGTATAGCAAAATTGTTGACCTACTTAAAATCAAAGGCTATGGTCATGGCTGAACCGTACTTGCGTGAATCATATGGTGTCAAACACATGGAAGGTGTAGCACTTGTTGATAGAAGTGATAGTCCATTGCCTAGCATGTCTAGGGATGTTGATCTTTCTTTAATTGTCGGTTCAGATGGACAAGATTCGTTGAGTGGAACTGCTAAGCGGCAAGATTGCTTCAATGAAAAGGATATGGCCTATATTGATGAATTACTCAAGTCGGTGCAGATCGTGACTGATTTAATGGAATCTCTTGTTAAGAGGGTTCTTTTGGCTGAATCTGAAATTGCAATAGAAAAGGAGAAGGTTACTTTTGGTCAATTAGAGATCAAGAGGAAGGCTGCTCAAATTGAGAGCATGTCCTTAAAGTTAGAAGAAATGGAGAGGTTTGCTGTGGGTACGAACAGTATTTTAAATGAGATGCGACAAAGGGTTGAGGATTTGGTGGAGGAGACATCTAGACAGAGGCTAAGAGCTGAGGAAAATGAAGTGGAGCTTAGTCGTGTAAAGCGTGATTTTGAGTCTCTGAAATCATATGTTAGCAGCCTTATTACAGTGCGAGAAACTCTTCTCTCATCAGAAAAGCAATTTCAGACAATGGAGAAGCTTTTTGAACGGTAATACACTGATGTTCTTGGCTACTACTTATCTAATTTGCCTTACAGTGGTTTGGGTTTTCATTCATCTTGTCATGCTTAGCAGGGTCACTTTGAAATGGTTTCTCTTCTTTGTCTTCATTTGCTAGGGGTAACGTTATGACAATGCATGATAGTTATATTTAAAGCTACGGGATAGTTCATCACACGTCATAAGTCAGGGCTGCTCAAATGCATTTTCACCAAGTTTGTTCGAGTATTATCTCATGCTTTTGAATGTCGATGTGGTCTATCTTCACAACTCGTGTTTCCTTATATTTGCTTCATATTTTGTCTTTGCTGCAAACTTCTTTCTGCCATGTGATATTTTTGCTGGAGTTGAGCAAAATTTTGGATGGGAGCAGGCTAATGGCTAAAACAACCCAGTTGGAGAGCGAGAAAATGCAAAAAGAGGTGGAGGTGAAGAAACTCATGGAAGATAATGTGAGGTTGACTATGCTTCTCGATAAGAAGGAAGCACAACTGATGGCCTTGAATGAACAATGCAAGGTCATGGCTCTCAGTTCGTTGAATATATAGGCCTGCAGTCTTATCATCGCCAGTCACTGTTCATATTCTTGGGTGAGTTTCTTTGTAACGTGCATACCCCATCACATGCAGCAGCAAACAAAACCAGCTGGATCATTTTATGAACTCTTCATTGATTTATGTAGATTGTAAAATTGTGAAGACCAGAAAATTTTCCCTTGAGAGACTTGGAGACTGGTCATTGTATTGTTGGTGGAATGAGCCGAGAAAGTGTTCGTCCAAAAAGGCAATCCATTGGGTGCACAACGTGATTATGAGTCGACTTGTTTAATTCTCTCATGAATGTTCTGCTTATAATACAGGGTTCAATTTCCACAAGCATTTCGATTTGTGCCAAAACTTTTTTAGGAATTCGGCAGTCTCCGACTTAGAGCTTCTGCAAGGGAGATCCAAGTAGAGTGGTGGGTTGTTTTCGTGATCTTTTTGTTCGACATTGAATCGAAGTTTAGAAGATGAATCCAGGTGGGGGGAATGCTCTTTCTTGTCACCCTTAAGAAAGGACACTGATACTCTTCCTCGGACTCTGAACGTCTAGAAAGAACACACGACATCTGATATTAGCGTATCGTGTCAGCGCCTTTTACCATCTTCATCTCGCAATGGCTTGAGGGACAGCGAAATTTCTTCGGCGCACTATTGTTTTGATCAGACATTTTCTTCTTGGTGATTCATGTTCTCGCGTTGAATTCGGGTTGCAGTGTCGTGTCGGATCGAGGCGGTGCGAACTGCAAAGCATCATGTCATCATACTCGATTGAAGAACGATGCACTTCATGTTCACGCCAGCGTCCGCTTCGCGAGGGTGCCAAATTTTGTATTTAAAAAAAATTGTCACCTTTGATTTTCACATGCTCAATGTCCTATCTACACGATAAAGCACCTTTTTATATGTAACTTAACCATTTAATTTCAAATCGAGTAAAAAAGCAGAAATATATAATAATCCTCACAATTTGAAGCATAACTTTTGTTAACTAAGTTATTTACCATTTAATTTAAAATTTAATTAGAACAACTTGAAGGGTGAATTATTTATCACTTGAACGGAACTCCGCTTAACATTCGCTAACTTTGAACATTACAATAAAAGAATAATCCGACCAGAAAAATTATTAAAGAAAATAAATTGTACAAAATTTGGAACGTGCACGCTTACATTTACTTAGTTTTACCTCCTTCTTTTGAGATGTACTTATTTTAGATAAATCTCATATCATTTGAAGCTAATTTGTTTAACAATGAAAACGAAAATAATTTTTCCACAATCCACTTGTTGAGATATTTTCAGAAATGAAATCATCTAAGAGATAAATTCCTAATTACTAATTTATTATTTGACAATCAGTCAATTGCATAAATTTAATTGACATATATTAAAATCAAACATATTGGCAAACGTACTTTTATATGTGTTTATTTATCTTTTATGTTATCAATGCTGGGAATTTTCATATGTTTGTGTTAACCATTGAATGTAGACAATACTAAGTAAGACATCTATTGAATTGGACATATGTGATGGATCCCATATTTTTGGCATGTCTCCATCCATCTAGGATGTCGACGGAGGCGGCCCCGGCTTTTGCCAGCTTTTGATGAGTAGGAGATTTTCTTCATTCTAGAAAATGATTGATTGATTTAAGATTTTCCATCTACAAATTCAGATTTAAACATATTTTTATCTATTATAAAACATAACTCGGAAAAAAATATCAATTTGATGTGTCAAATTGACTAGCTATAGAATAATAAATATATAAATTAAAACTTATGAGCTCGTCTTCTATTATTTTCTTTATCTAAAACACTTCATATAAATCCATAATTTATAATCCCTTACAATAAATATATGGCAAGGTTAGGGCTAGATGAATGCGACTTTTTTAAGGTAGTTGGCGATGCAGAATACACGAAACCAAGTGTGGTTAGTAATGTAATTATTCCAACAGTATTTAGTACGATAGGGCGGGCTCGGGTGGAGCATGCCCGTGGACCGCCCGACCGTTGATCATCTCTTGTCGCCATATTAAAAAATCACAATATATCTTTCAAGACTCATTTAAAAAAAATTAATTTATAATGGTGGCCGAACTTAAAATAATATAATTTTTTTTGGCGCACTTCGAAGCGGCGGTTAATCGCAGCTCTCCCACTCCGAACTGCCCAACGGTATAAAATGCTCTTCCGCCCGGCCTCACGTCCCGCAGCCCTAGAAATCACTCCCCCGAAGCCATGGGCGCCTCCACCGCCCAAGCGCCGCCGTCCTCCGCCGCGGATTCCCTCCCGCCGCCGGCTGACTCCGTCCAGCTCACCCCCTCGTCCCAGGTAACCCGCTCTGCTCGCCTGCCGCCTCCTGGTCGGATGATGCGATCGGCGATTTCTTCTCTTCTCTCTCTGCTCATTTTTGATACGTGATCGTGGCGATGTTGGGGTTACTACTAGTCTTTCGTCCCGCGATCTCGCCGGTCTTTGCTTTTCCTGGTCTGCGCTTAGGTTTGTCTGGGGACTGCGTGCCAACTGGTCGAGTCCAAAGATTTCGAAATCCCTTCGCTGGGTTTTGCTCCGTCTGTGTAGTAATGGTAATGCATGCATCGTTTGAGGGGATGGTTAAGAATCTATGGATCGATGACCTGAACAGTGTCAGTATCGATCGTCCGGAGCTCCAATTTCGCGGCAAAGTTGGCTTTTTTTTTGTGTGTGGGATCGCATGCGCCCCAAGAACTTTTGAGGATGACAATCCGTTTTTATAATTAAGATAGAGGCGGGGAGATGCGTGCCGCCCAAATTACTTCTCCAGTTGGCAAGGAGATAAAGGAAACTTTGTTTCATGGAAAATGAATGATTTGGAAAATATTTTTTTTAAAATGATTGTTTATATCGCTTGCAAAAAGATGAATAAATGAATAACATCGTACACGAAAATATATAAACATGAATTTTTATTGATAATGAAAATATTTTTTATTGACTAATTATTTCAAGCGATGCAATTTATTATTCTTAGGAAAATATTTTCCGAACCATTCATTTTTCGCGAAACGAATTAAGTCTTAAGTAAATCTTCTCTGATTTTTTTTAATGGCAGGCTCCTTCTAGGAGTTGCACACCTTTGAAGGTTTTTTTTTTTTTTTGGTTCGCTTCAAATTTATGCATGAGTTTGCTAGGGAACTTAATGTGTTTCATTGCATTAACATAAGCAGAAGAGGATCGGAAAACTTGCTGACATGGTTCTGGCGAACCTCGCCAAGTTGGGCCCTACCAATGGAACGCCTGCATCCCATTCCCGAAACAGCATCGAGAAGCGACTCAGCAAGCTATTCCCATCGTTCCCCACTCCCGATCACCCTACCTATGCCTTGGTATTTGCCTTCTCTTTTCTTTTCCTCTCATTTACTGCTCTTCCAAGTCCAATCCCCCCAAATTTACAAGTTGTTGTGCGTCTGATTTGCACAAGCATTTTGTCTAGATGATTCGCAGGGCAATTCAGGAACTAAATGAGGAAGGGGGATCTAGTAAGGAATTAATATCTAAGTTCATTAAGGCAGAATATCAGGATTTGCCATGGGGACATACCAGCTTGTTGAGCCATCATCTAAAGAAGCTCAGTGAATGTGGGGAGATTGTTTCTGCATCGGCGAACCGTTACATTTTACCATTTGGTGACAACAATTTGTTCAAACCTGGTCGGAGGGATAAAAGTAAGAGGGGCAGCCGGCTAAGGAGAGAGGAAGAAAAGTCACACAAAAGGAAAGATTCATTGTCTGAGAATGAGAATCTTGGAGTTGGGGATAGAAGTAAGCAGCAAGGTTTAGTGATTCAAGTTACCAATCCACCGAAGAAAGCTCTTCCGTCACTAAGGAAGACTGAGGGCACAGATCAATCACAGCATCAGCAAGTTCAGCCAAATAGACTACAGGAGTTGGATGTGATGAATAAAGGAAGAATAGGGGTTGAAGCAAATGAAGTTCTACATGAAGCACGTATGCAGGAATGCGAAAGAATTGAGGTCTTGGAGAAGGCACAAGAGGGAATCTTTCAAGCAATTGAAGAAGAAAAACGAGAGTGCCAACAATCCAAAGCAGTTCAGCTGAAAGAGGAACGTCCTCAACAGTGTAAAATAATTGAAGAATCTAGACCTGCAGAGCAGGAAAACGAAGTAATTGAAAATCAAGCTCAGTTGCGTGTGCAGCATGACAAAGATCACAGTCAATCAATTGTTCACAAGGATGAACATGACAAAGATCATAGTCAATCGATTGTTCACAAGGATGAACATGACAAAGATCATAGTCAATCGATTGTTCGCAAGGATGAAGTTCAAAAACAAATTGTGGTTGTTGTGGAGCAGCATCCACGACATCAAACCCAGGATAATGAAGTCATGGAAGAAGAATATGCAGGAGAAGACCTTGATGGGAAATTAGTTGAACAGGATAAAGTTGAAGTCATCAAGGAGCATGACCTACAAGACCAAAGGTGTGAGATTCTTGGCGTACAACTCCATATGTTGGAAGAAGAAATATCAGGGATGGAAGAGCTAACCAATCACCCGAGGCAACAAATTGGATTGGCTGACAAAGATGTTGTCGCACCAGAAACATTAATTGAATCAAGGAACAGAAGTAATGATGTTTGGTATGCTCTTTTCCCTTTTTCCCTCCTTCCGTTCTCATTTCTCGCAGATTGACGAGCACTTGGGTGCTAAAAAGAGAACAGATGATGAAGTATACTGGTTGATATAAATCACAACTAGCAAATTTTGATTGATTGAGCACAGTTAGTCCAACATTCGTACTGCGGAAGTTTAAGATTACCTTTTTCATCTATTACGTTGGGATGTATTACAATCTTCATCTTAACAATGTGCGGACATTTAGAAATTTTTTTTTTAACATTTAGGCTCTGTAGACTTCCATCCCATTATTGTATGATGGTCTGATGATAATCCAATTACTGATTTCTTTTCCCCTGATAAAATAGCGTGGTGCAGGAGCAGTCACATGAGAAACAAGCGGAGATTCCCTCTATTGTGGTCAGACCGGATCTGCTTCGTACTCCTACTTTTGCGAAAACAGGTCCATCACAAATTTCTAAGGTAAATTTGCACATGTGATGAAATTTTGCTTGTTTTCCTTTGATCCCTCTGCGTGAACTCTGCTGGTATAATTTCATCTTTGTTTCACTTATAATCAGGAGAAGTGTATAGAACTGCTTAAGCGGAACAAAGAGATTGAGGGTCGGCTCATGGCAATTTTGGAATCTTGGAATGCGATGGGGTCATCAACCCACACGCCTCGGCAGAATCTGTTGGTGGCAACGCAAGGATCATGAAGCTGTAGAGGGGCAAAAGCTGACAACTGACATTGGAGAAAAAGAAATTTCCACAGAGATGTGCTGGCAAGAAGAGATTCATACTCAAGTGAAGGCACCGATATTTAATGTGAAGAAACAAGTGGAGCTTTCTAGTTCTAAGAGGCCCCCAGAGGTTGAAGCAGTAGTATTGCACAATCAATCTCTGAGGGAGAAGCAACCAAAGCTTTCTGACCATGACTTACCCAGGTATGTGTAACTACTCTGTGTAACTAACTTTTTTTAGTACTTCCAAGTGTGCTACCAGATTTCAAGCAGCTCCTTGAGAAGCAACCACATGATTTGGCTGTTTTCAGATCACTGGAATTTGAATCAGAGGCACTGGCAACTAATCATACCGCGAACAAGTCCACTGGATCAGGATCAGTAACTACTGGTGCACCTTTTGATGTGTCACCTGTGGATTTAGGGAAGTTTAAGAAGGTCCAAGAAACCGAAATTTGTGCTCCTAAATATCATGCTGAAAGTTTCAGTAAGCAGAAGCCACCTGAGTCTCAGTTGGATGCACAAGAGGATGCGCAGTCTTATGCACAAGCACAATTATTAGAACCTTCATTTGAAGGAAAAACTTCACAGGTTAGATCTCCATTCAAGGAAGAACCTGCTTTGCCACATGGACCTGTGGATTTGGAGCATGGTGAGAGAAGCCAAATGCCACATCAGGTAAAACTATGAAAATACCATTCCTAAGTTCTTCAGGCAGGCAAATTCACATTCATCTCGTGTCCCTGCAGCTATAAAGTGAATAGAAATGCAGGAAGCGTGAAAATCAGTTGTCAAGAATAAGGTTGACGTGATTTTGAGATGAACTAATTCTCTGTCTCATGTATCAGTTGCAGCTCAATGGGGAAGGGCAGCAAGAACTTTCTGTTCAAGGCCATGCGGTGGTGCTAGAAGCAGCCAACTCTATTTCTCCATGTTTGACTCAAGTGCAGAATCTTGGACAACAGCAGCGAGCGAAAACCCAGTCTTGGGGACAAGGCTTCTTGAATGTCAAAGGAAATGGTGCTTCTGCCTTTAGGGTGGAATCAATATCACCCCAGAGCAAGCAACTGAGTCCTGAGCAGCATAAATTTTCTGAATCCCAAACAAGTCCTGTATCCACATTTGTAGTTGGACTGCCTGCAGCAGTGCATCATGACCAGGTGCAGAATGAACTGCGACGTGAAAAGTTACTTCCTCAGGATTGGAAGCTTCCTCCTTCCAAAGAATCTGCACTCCCTTTAATTAATGAGCAAGAGAACAACGCAAACAAGAATAGCAGGCCGATCAGGTGCTATAGCCTAGAGTTATTTGATCGTGAAGCAGTTGCTCCTTTTACATTTTTGCCGAAGTCCCCACAGCCAGAGCAGCAGAAGAGAGAAAGGCTTTTGCAGCAGAAGCCCCTCCAAGCTGAAAAGATGGCTACAGCGGCTAAAATGTTACTCCTTCGGCATCAACATGAGCAGCCATGTGAGCTTAAGAGCACTGGGAACCACTTGCAGCAAGGTGAGCCAAAGCTTCAAATTGAAGAACCGGAATCAAATCACCAGGTGTCCAAAATGAATTTGCAGATTCTGCATAAGGCAGGGGACATTCCACAGCAACCACAGCATCGGATAACTAGGAGGTATGCTAAACGGCAAATGTTGCGACAGCAATCATTGTTGTACAAGCACAAATTGCGCCGTCGAGTGTCAGGGCCCTCTCAAGGTGATCCTAGCTTGGATAGAGTACCTGCAGATTTGTTGCCATTAAATCATGACACTACTGTCAGTGCTGTTGTGCAACCACAGATTGTGCAACAGGGGCAACCACAGCTTAAACGCCATGGGAGGACTCCTCAACCCAAGCAGCAGGGACAACCGGAGATTAAACATCTTGAGAGACCTCCTAAATTAAGACCTGATGAAGATGGAGTAGTAAGGACCCCTCCTTTAGATCAGCATCATCAACAATCGTGTGGTCCAGTCCGAGGGAGACCTCGTAAACGAAAAGCCAGTGATGCTACAAATGAAGGAACCCTGCCTTCTTCTGAGCATGCACAGAAGCAGCATCTTGGAAGACCTCCTAAACCAAAACCTGTTTTACCTGCAGGACCTGTTCATCTGACAGTAATTGATAAATTGCAGAGGTAGTGTCCTGGTAGGTTTTATTAGTGTTGTGTATTCTAATTTGCTTGCTTGGTCCTGGCTATTTTAGATGCTTGTGGTTGCGGTTTTGAGTAGCTGGCCATCTCAGATTTGGCTGTCCTCTTGTTGAATCACATGTAGCTTTCGCATAAACAACCATGTTTGGAAAATTGTATTGACTGTGATGGCCACTACAGCAAATAGCTTAATTTATTGCAACCCGAAAGAAGCTTAATCTGTTGAAATTATCTGAGGGTATTGGATGGTAATTTTTTTTTATCAGGCTTATATGAAGGATACAATAGGAATTTCCTTTGTCATCGCTCCCTGCATATGGACAAGCAATGCAGATCTTGAATCTTGATGAGTGATGCCGATTCTATTGTTTTTTTGTCATGCAATTATGATTGATAACTTCTGTTTTTGATCATATGCACCGATCTTGAGACCGTTTTATCTTAATCAATTAATGGATTCTGTAAACCATATATTGTGGATGTTTTGAGGTCAACTTATTTCTTTTAACTCTGAAATTGCAATTGATTCCACATGATTTGTGCTTAGAAAATCTCGCATAGTCTTTCTCCACCAAAAACATGAGCAATGGGACTGGCAAGATCATAATTTCTTGTCAGTTGAGATTTGGCCGTTCCTTCCTCGGCATATACAATAGTGTGACAACTTAATATGCTATGAATTAGATTTGTGAAAGTGACGTGATTTTCATGTTACTTCAGATTCGAGCTTTCGTCTGGTGCTATGAACGGGCAGGTCGCAGGTGGAGAAAGAATCGAGAAGCCCCTTCCTGAGCTGGCGTGTGCACCTCCACAAGTTCAGGGTGAAGGGGAACTCCCTGCGTGAGGTGCATGGTGTCGTAGCGGCACAAAAGCACTTGTCAGGCATGAGGCTTCACCTCCGGCCAGAAGGTTGATCTCAATGCTTCTAGGAGGACTACATGGGCATAGAGGACAAGATGCCGAAGCTGGCTGCTAAGGCCTGCTGAGAGGGCTTGAAGGGATATATGTACAGATGTGTGTAATTTGCCTTTTCCATTGCCCTGATTTGTCTTATAAAGTCTGGAGCTTGTGGATGCGCTTTTGGTTGGGAATTTTGCTTTGTCTTTGACATGTTAGCTAGCTCTGTTATTTACCATCCGCACTGAGTTATACTTTTTTCGCCTTTTAAGTTGTGATGCTACATCGGGGGAGAGCGTCCGTGGGCACCTCGATCGGCACTGTATCGATATTTGGCAGTGGCACCACAAAGGCAAAGTCCATACATAGTTTTTTTTTTTTTTTTTTTTTTGAATGGAGGGGGTGTCTGTATCTCTTCACTGTTTTAGCTTAGAAAGTGGAATCTTGAAGTCGAGTGAGGAAATTGCTTGACCGTATGAATCAAGCAAGTTGGATGAGTTGATTGTCAAAAAAAGAAAAAAGATAAAAAAGAAAAGTAGTCGTGTGAACCGATTGCAATCATTATTGGTCATACCCTCTACTCCAAGGACAGGAATCAAATGTGACTTTTTTTTACATTCTTCTAATTGAAGTTGTGTCTAGCTCAAAAGTTGAAGGGCAACTGAAAAATAAGAAGAGATGATTACGATACTTCTAGTTCTTGCATCCTTCCTTGAAATTTCATTAAGGATTGAAAACATAAATTTAAGAGGCACATGATAATTATTTTATATTTTTATTTATCTATTTTCAGTATAGGTTTAGAACATAAATTAGTTTGATACCATAATTTTTTTTTTTTATTTCTAGAATAATGTCTTGGTCCATAAATAAGTTTGGAGCAAAAAAGAGAAGTAAATATTTTTAATTTTTTATTCTGAAACAAAATGAGAAATTAAAAAAAAAAAAACTCTTTTCATTACTTGCTTTTGCAATTGATTGATTGCCCAACTATTGTGGCTCACTTGAGAGGTAGAAATTTTGTGTTGCTGTCAAATAAATTTCTATTTCCGGAACATAAATTTAGTGTTATGATCAAATGCGTATTTTTATTCTATTGATTCAGAAATAGATTTTTGGAATAAAGTAGTTATAATTCGCGCCCTCCGCTTCTGAAACAAGGGCGTTGAATTTCAACGGGCCAGTTTCGGCCCAAATTTAGGGAAAATATTAGGCCCGAATGGTCGAGCATAGTCACGATCGGGCCTAAAAGAAGCCCAAAGGCAACCCCGAAAAAAAAAAAAATAAAAAAGCACGAACAAAACGACATCGCCGCCGCCTCAGAAACCTATATAAGCCAGCCGTCACTTCGTCTTCTTCGTTTCGCTCACCGAGTCTTACATCCGACGAGGTGGGTGGCGTCGTCGCCGCGCATTGAAGCGGCGCCTTCCCCGGCGCAGAACCCTAAATGGGTGCCGCCACCACCGCCCGACCGCCACCGTCCTCCATGCCGGCTCTTCCGCTGACCGCTGAGCTCTCCCCCTCGTCTCAGGTAGCCTCACCCCTGGTCGGAGGATGCATTCGTGGATCTCTTTTCTTCTCTCTCAGTTTGATACCGTGTCGCGGATCGTCCGTTTAGGAGAAGAATTTGTTCGTTCGAGTAATGTTGAGATACTAGTTTTTGTTGTTGGGATTAGGAGTTGGTGGTCAGTTTGGGAGGAAAGTTTCCTCTTTTGAAACTAGATTTTGATAAGAAAGGTCCAAAATCATTCGACATTGCTATTAAATCCCCAACAATCACACGCTCCCAAGGGGAGGTACGGGGCCCGATTTTTGGGGGAGATTGTTGGGACTTGGTTGTGGAAGGGCTTGGTGGTCAAGTGTAAGGGACCCTTTGAGAGGTGAGAAAGACCTAAGACCACCCAATATTTGTTTCATGATTTCTCTGGTCTTGCTTTTCCTAATTCACGTGCGTCAGTTTGTTTGAGGACTGTATGTTAGTTGAGTCCTAGATTTTAGAAACCATTCGCAGTGTTTTGCTCCTTTTGTGTAATGCTAATGCATGCATTCTTTAAAGGATGGTTACGAATCTATAGATCGATGACCTGAATAATGTCCATTGTCTCGAGCTCCAATTTTGTGGCAAAGTTGTCTTCTTGTGTTGAACTGTGTATGCCCCATGAAGGGGAATTTACGAGAATGATAATCCAATTTTTTATGAAAGAGAGGGGCGGGCAGTTTGTATAAGTCAATTCGTGCTCCTGGATAACTTCTCCAATTAGTGAGGAGATAAAGGAAACTTAAGTAAATATTCCGGGATTTTATAAATTGCAAGCAGCTTCTAAGAGTTTCGCACGTTGAAGATTCTCCAATTTTTCCTTCAAATTCATGCACGTGTTTGCGTTTAGGGAATTTAACATGTTTCATTGCATTACCATGAACAGGAGAGGATTAGAAAGCTTGCTGACGTGGTTCTGGCAAACCTTGCCAAGTTGGGCCCTACCAATGGAATGCATGCATCCCATTCCCGAAATAGCATTGAGGAGCGACTCAGCAAGCTATTCCCAACGTTCCATACTCCCAATCACCCTACCTATGCCTTGGTATTTTACCTTTTTTAATCTCATCTAATGCTCTTCCATGCACAATCCTTGGAGCAATCTGCTTTCTTGGGGTTTTCCTGCATATTTTTGGTAACCTTGTATTTTACAAGAAGCTGATTTGCAAGTGCATTTTGTCTAGATGATTCGCGGGGCAATTCAGGAACTAAATGAGGAAGGGGGATCTAGTGAGGAATCAATATCTAAATTCATTAAGGCAGAATATCAGGATTTGCCATGGGGACATGCCAGCTTGTTGAGTCATCACCTGATGAAGCTCAGTGAATGTGGGGAAATTATTTCTGCTCCTGTGAACCGTTACACTTTACCATTTGGTGACAACAATTTCTCGGTACGTGGTCGGAGGGATAAAAGTGAGAGAAGTGGCCAGCTAAGGAGTGAGAGAGAAAAGTTACACAAAAGGAAAGATGCATTCCCTGAGAAAGAGAATGTTGGAGTAGGGGATAGAAGTAAGCAGCAAGCTTTAGTGATTCAAGTTACCAACCCACCAGAAAAAGCTCACCAGTCATTTAGGGGGGCTGAGGGCATAGATCAATTTGAGCATCAGCAAGTTGAGCTAAATAGACTACAGGAGCTGGATGTGATGAAAGAAGGAAGAATAGGAGTTGAAGCGAATGAAATACTACATGAAGCACACGTGCAGGAATATGAAAAAATCGAAGTCTCGGAGAAAGCACAAGAGGGAGTCATTCAAGCAATTGAAGGAGAAAAACAAGAGTGCCAACAATCTAGAGCAGTTCAGCTGAAAGAGAAACATCCTCAACAGCATGAAGTAATTGAAGAATCTAGACCCCCAGAGCAGGATGAAGTAACCGAAAATCAAGCTCAATTGCAGGAGCAGCATGACAAAAATAATAGTCAATCAATTGTTCACGGGGATGAAGGTCAAGAACAAATTGATGTGGTTGTTGTGGAGGAGAATCCACAACATCAAACCCAGGATAACGAAGCCATGGAAGAAGAACATTTAGGAGAAGACCTTGATGGAAAATTAGTTGAACAATATAAAAGAAATGAATGGCGAGTTGAAGTCGTCAAGGAGCACGACCTACAGGATCAACATTGTGAGGCTCTTGGTGTACAACTTGAGACGTTGGAAAAAGAAATAGCAGGGATGGAAGAGCTAACTAATCACCCGAGGCAACAAATTGAATTGGCTGACAAACATGTTGCTGTGCAAGAAAGATTAATTGAATCGAGGAACAGAAGTACTGATGTTTGGTATGCTCTTTCCCTTTATCTCTTCCTTCCGTTCTCGTTTCTCATAGATTGATGAGCATGTGGGTGCTAAAAGGAGAGCAACTGATGAAAGTATAGTAGCAAACTAATTAATTAATTGGTTGATATTAATCACAACTAGCAAAGTTCGATTGATTGAGCATAGCTATTCAACAATCGAACTGCGGAAGTTTAAGATTACCTTTTTGTCTATTTTGTTGGAATATATTACAATCTTTATTATAACAATGTGCGGACATTTAGGAAAATTTTTTGGTAACATTTATACATTGCAAACTTCCATCCTGGCACCGTATAAGGGCCTGATGATAATCCAATGACTGATTTTTCCCCCTGAAAATATAGCACAGTGCAGAAGCAGCTACATGACAAACAAGGAGAGATTCTCTCTATCATGGTCAGACCTGATCCACTTCCTCGTACTCCTATTTTTGAGGACGTAGGTCCATCACATATATCTAAGGTAAATATGCATTCTGATCTTTACTAATGTGCTGAAATTTTGTGTGTTTTCCTTTGATCCCTTTGTGTAAACTCTACTGTCATAATTGCATCTTTGTTTCACTAATAATCAGGAGAAGTGTATAGAACTGCTAAAGCGGAACAAAGAGATTGAGGGTTGGCTCATGGCAATTTTTGAATCTTGGAATGCATTGGAGTCAGCAACCCATGTGCCTCGGCAAAATCTGGTGGTGGAAGGCAAGGATTGTGAACCTCTGGAGGGGCAAATGTCGACAAGTGACATTGGAGAAATAGAAATTTCTAGACAGATGTGCCAGCAAGAAGGCATTCATACTCAGCTGAAGGTACCTATATTCAATGTGAAGAAACAAGTGGAGCTTTCTAGTTCCAAGAGGCCCCCAGAAGTTGAAGCAGCAGTATTGCACAATGTATCTCTGGGGGAGACGCAACCAAAGCTTTCTGACCATGACTTACCCAGGTATGTGTTACTATTTTTTCTTAGTACTTCCAAGTGTGCTACCAAAATTTAATCAGCTTCTTGAGAAGCAACTCATGATTTGGCTGTTTACAGATCACTGGAAGTTGAACCAGAGGCATTAATAACTAATCTTACTGTGGACGTGTCCGCTGGATCAGGATCAATAACTACTGGTGCCTCTTTTGATGTGCCACTTGTGGATTTAGGGAAGTTTAAGAAGGTCGAAGAAACTGAAGTTTCTGCTCCTAAATATCATGGTGAAATTTTTAGTCAGCAGAAGCCACCTAAGTCTCAGGTAGATGCTGCCATTTATGCACAAGAGGATGCAAGGGTCTATAAGCAAGCACAATTATTAGAACCCTCATATGAAAGAAAAACTTCACAGGTTAGATTGCCATTCAAAGAAGCACCTGCTTTGCCACATGGACCTGTGGATTTGGAGCATGATGAGAGAAGCCAAACTTCATACCAGGTAAAACTATGACAATCTTGTCCCTAAGTTCTTCAGGCAAGCAGATTCACATTCATGTCAAGTGAATGGAAATGCGGGAAGAGTGAAAATCAGTTGTCAAGAATAAGGTTCACATGATTTTGAGTTGAACTAATTCTCTGTTTCATGTATCCACTGCAGCTTGATGGGGAGAGGCAGCAAGAACTTTCTGTTCAAGGCCATGCTGTGGTGCTAGAAGCAGCCAACACGATGCCTCCGTGTCAGACTCAAGTGCAGAATCTTGGACAACAGCAGCAAGCAAAAACCCAGCCTTGGGGACAAGGCTTCTTGAATGTCAAAGGAAATGGCGCTTCTGCCTTTAGGATGGAGTCAATACAACCACAGAGCAAGCAACTGAGTCCTGAACGGGATAAATTCTCTAAATCCCAAACAAGCTCTGTATCTGCATCTGTGGTTGGACTGCCTGTGGCAGTGCATCGTGAGCAGGTGCAGAATGAACTG
Organism: Eucalyptus polyanthemos subsp. polyanthemos; assembly: GCA_017140185.1. Taxonomy (NCBI): domain Eukaryota; kingdom Viridiplantae; phylum Streptophyta; class Magnoliopsida; order Myrtales; family Myrtaceae; genus Eucalyptus; species Eucalyptus polyanthemos. Next base: position 35,072,025 of record CM029466.1, on the reverse strand, counting down.
CAACGGGAAAAATTTCTTCCTCGGGATTGTAAGCTTCCTCCTTCTGAAGCATCTGCACTCCCTTTAATTAATGAGCAAGAGAATGAAGCAAACACGAAAAGCAGCCTGATCAGGTGCTATGGCCTAGACTTATTTGACCATAATGCAGTTGCTCCTTCCACATTTTTGCCGAAGTCCTTGCAGCCAGAGCAGCAGAAGAGGAAAAGGCCTTTGCAGCAGAAGCCCCTCCAATCTGAAAAGATGGCTACAACAGCTAAAATGTTACTCCTGCGGCATCAACATGAGCAGACACGTGAGCTTAAGTACATTGGGAACGGCTTGCAGCTAGATGAGCCAAAGCTTCAAATTGAAGAATCGGGATCAAATCGGCCAGTGTCCGAAATGAATTTGGAGATTCTGCACAAGGTAGTGGACATTCCGCAGCAACCACAGCATTGGAAAATCGGGAGGCACACTAAACTGCAAATGTCGCAACAGCAATTGTACAAGAACAAATTGCATCCTCGAGAGTCAGGGCCCATTCAAGGCGATCTTGGCTTAGATAGAGTACCTGCAGATTTGTTGCCATTAAATCATGAGATTGCTGTCAATGCTGTTTTGCAACCACAGATTGTGCAACAGGGACAACCACAGCTTAAATGCCGTGGGAGGCCTCCTCAAACCAAGCAGCAGGGACAACCGGACATTAAACGTCTTGGGAGACCTCCTAAATTAAGACCAGATGAAGGTGGAGTTGTCAGGACCTCTCCTTTAGATCAGCGTCATCAACAATCGTGTGGTCCAGTCCACGAAAGACCTCGCAAACGGAAAGCCGGCGATACTAGAAGTGAAGGAAACCTGCCTTCTTCCGGGCATGCACAGAAGCGGCGTCTTGGAAGACCTCCTAAACCAAAACCTGTTTGACATGCAGGACTTCTTGATCTGACCGAAATTGACAAATTGCAGAGGTAATGTTCTGGAATGTTTTAATGTTGTGTGTTTTAATTTGCTTGCAAGGTCCTGGCTATTAGAGATGTTTGTGATTGTGCCACCTCAGATTTGGCTGTTCTCTTGTTGAATCATGTGTAGCTTTCGCAGAAGCAACCATTTCCCGGAAAGTCTATAGACTGCCATGTCCTCTTAGTGGACGTAGTGCCCCTGTGATGCTTTCGGTTGACTAATTGTGTGCTCTTTGTTGAGGTGCCGTATCAAATATTTGTGGCACTATGAGATCCCTTTGTGCATTGGGCACTAATCACTAAATAGCTTAATATGTTGTGGAAATTATCTGGAGGTACTGTATGGTAATTTTTATTATCAGCTTATGTGAAGGATGCAATAGGAATTTCCTTGGTCATTGCTCTCTGCATCTTGACAAGTGATGCAGATCCTATGATTGATCTTGATGACTGACGCAGACTCTATGGTCTTTTTATCTCGTAGGTGTGATTATTACTTCTGTGCTTAATCATATCCACCGATCTTGTGACTGTTTTATCTTAATCAATTCATGGTTTCTGTAAACCATATCATGTGGATGTCTTGAGGTTGACTTTTTTCTTTTGATTCTTCTAAATTGAAATTGATTTGACATTATTTGTACTTAGAAAATCTCGCTTAAGTCTTTCTCCATTGAAAACATGAGCAATGAGACTGGCAAGATCATAGTTCTTGTCGGTTGAGATCCGGCTGTTCCTTCCGCAGCATAACAGTAGTGTGATAACTTGTATTTGCTATGTATAAGATCTGTGTGTGATTTCCATTTTACCTCACAGTCGAGCTTCCATCAGGTGCTACTAACGGGCAAGTCGCAGGTGGAGAAAGAACCGAGAAGCTCCTTCCTGAGCTGGCGTGCGCACCTCCACAAGTTCAGGGTGAAGGGGAACTCATGGTGTAAGGTACACGGTATCATGGACCCAGTCGAGCAAACCTCACGGGCGAGGTAGTGGCCAGCACAGTGGTCACAAGAAGCACCAGTCAGGCACGAGGCTCCACCTCCAGCCACAAGGTCGTTCTCAGCGCTTCTGGGAGGACAAATTGTGCATAAAGCAGAAGATGCGGCAGCTGGCTGCTAAGACCTGATAAAAGGGCTTAAAGGGATATATGTATAGATGTTTGTAATTTGCGTTTTCCATTGTCCTGATCCGTGTCTCATAAATTCTGGAGCTTGGGGATGCGCTTTTAGTTGGTAGTTGTTTTTTTTCTATGGAAGTGTACAGGATTAGTCTTCTGCAGGTTGACTATAGGATGCTGTTACTTACCATCAGGACTGAGATTATGCTTGTTTGCTCTTAAGAAAGTTCTGCTGTATTGGCGGAGAGCATTGGTGAGCGCGGCCACTCGGCGTTTTATCGGTCTTTCCAGCAGTGACAACCTAAACTCCCAGTCCGAAACATAACAATATTTAGTTGGATAAAGTATATGAGGGGTCTCTGCATCTCTATCTTCGTTTCAGCTTGGAAAGTGGAATGTCTCAGTCAAATCTGCTAATAGTACGAGTGATGAAATTATTTGATTGCGTAAGTCAGCCAAGTTAGACGATTTGATTGTTAAAAAAGAAGAAGAGAAAAGCTACGGAAGTAACATCTTACATAGGGAACTAAATCATACCAACACCCGACATGGAAATGCCGATTTTCACATTTTGGCTCGGCTTTGCTTCGGCTAATTATGGCAGCGTGGGCTGTCAAATTTCTGAGGTAAATAGACATGATTATGATTACCAGGATTATCACTGTTTATGCACTCAAGTAATTTTTATCTTAGGGTTAATACTATCAAAAACCTTAAATTGATACATTTATGATAAATTTACCTCAAATTAATACATAACCTCAAATTGGTGTGTTTGTGATAAATTTAAACTGCTAGTTTCCATAAATTGGATTAATGCCACAAAAATATTATATAGTAGACAAAGGATAAAACCTTAAACTCCATGTGTCATCTAATTCAATAATTTGATAGTAAAATGAAACAAAAATTAATGGAGGGTAAATTTATTGAAGGTGTTCAAATTTGGGATTTTTGGTGGTAAAAAAATAAGTGGTATAAATTTGTTACAAATGTATTAGTTTCAGGTGGTGGTGTTAACAAGACAGCTCAAGAATTAGGAGATGATCATGATCCCAGTTCCTTGCGTCCTACCTTGGATTTTTTTTTTTTTTTTTGAACGACCGTCCTACCTTGGATTGCATGAGGACTAAAGACGAAAATGAGATTCTGAAACGGGGGGTTTAACTTTTAACGGGCCGGCTTCGGCCCAAAGACCCGGAAATGTTTTAGGCCCGAGCGGTCGAGCAGGAACTCAAGATCGGGCCGTAAAAGCAGCAACTCAGGCCTCCACAAAAGCCCAAAGGCCTAAAGGCCCGAGAAAGGGAGCGCAAAAACGACGTCGCTGCCACCCTCAGGAAACCCTAGCTCCCCTCGGGAACCCTAGTATATAAACCAGCCTGCAACTTTCTTCATCCCCTCCATTCCACAGCCTCTCGCGCACCCCACCCTCCATCAGAGCTCCGAAATCCCGACGACGGCGAGATGGGTCGCGTGATCCGGGCGCAGCGTAAGGGTGCGGGCTCCGTCTTCAAGTCCCACACCCACCACCGGAAGGGGCCGGCCAGGTTCCGGAGCCTCGACTTCGGGGAGCGCAACGGGTACCTCAAGGGCGTGGTCACCGAGATCGTGCACGACCCGGGCCGCGGCGCCCCGCTCGCCCGCGTCGCCTTCCGCCACCCCTTCCGCTACAAGAAGCAGAAGGAGCTCTTCGTCGCCGCCGAGGGCATGTACACCGGCCAGTTCGTCTACTGCGGCAAGAAGGCCACCCTCGTCGTCGGCAACGTCCTGCCCCTCCGCTCCATCCCCGAGGGTGCCGTCGTGTGCAACGTCGAGCACCACGTCGGGGACCGCGGGGTCTTCGCCAGGGCCTCCGGGGACTACGCGATCGTGATCAGCCACAACCCTGATAACGACACCTCCAGGTATTTCCTTGTTAGTTGCAATTAGCTTTGCCCGCTGTCGGTCTGCTCATTTTGATGTTGTTTTGTGCATATTTGTCTGAGTTTACTTGCTGGGTTCTGGCCATTTTGGTGGATTTCGAGTTTCAGCCATGATTTCGGCGTTTTCGGCTTGGTTTGCCCTTGCTTAGTTCTTCACTGTCTGCTCTGGTGCAGCGTGTCGTGGTGCCGTCTATGGTGTTTATCACAGAGGTCCGACAACCCCATATGAGATAGGGATTAGATTTCCGAATTGCTTAATTTGTTGTAGTAGTTAACTAAAGGGGCTCTTGATATCAGGTCGCTCGAATGCTTTGATATGACTTTCTTGATGCCTATCTGATGCTGTTTCTATCTTGTATTTGTGACTGATTTTGTTTACACGTCTTTCACGACCCACAATTATGTGAAGATAAGTTAATTGATCTGGTTATCTGAAATGTGAAGTTGGGTTGACATGATTTGTGCACATGAAATCCGGTGTGCTCTTGCTCCGCTGAGTACATTGGCTACAGAACTAACGAAACTACAATGTTCTTGCTGGTTCATGTTTTGTTATACTGCAACATATCCACTAGTTCGCCAAACTGAGTTTGCTACAATTTTGAGCTGTGTGAAAGTGAACTGATGTCTTATGTTACTTCAGAATCAAGCTTCCATCTGGGTCGAAGAAAATTGTGCCGAGTGGCTGCCGAGCAATGATTGGGCAGGTTGCTGGTGGAGGAAGAACTGAGAAGCCCCTTCTTAAGGCTGGCAATGCTTACCACAAGTTCAGAGTGAAGAGGAACTGCTGGCCCAAGGTGCGTGGTGTGGCCATGAACCCAGTTGAGCATCCTCACGGAGGAGGTAATCACCAACACATTGGTCACGCGAGCACAGTCAGGCGTGACGCGCCACCTGGCCAGAAGGTTGGTCTCATCGCCGCTCGGAGGACTGGTCGGCTCAGAGGACAAGCCGCCGCAACTGCTTCCAAGGCTGATAAGGCTTGAAGAGATATTCCTGTTTTTCTTCATTTGGTATTCCGTTGGACTCGGTTTTGGGTATTCTACAATTATAATTCTGGGAATTTGCAGATGCATTTTGTAGTCGAAGTTTTGCTCTGGTTTAATGTATCAGATAGTCTTTTATATGCTAAATTGCCATGAGATGTGGTGTCGCATTGCCTCTCATTAATTATTTTTCCCTTCTCTCTATTAATATCAAATAAATTAATTATACTTAATACTTTTTAACGATATCATGGATATTCCATTCGTTATTAATAACTTATAAAATCCACGTCAAAATATCAATGACTTATATTATTCTCTTAATGGGTCGATCTGGATATGACAATAATCGATTATTTGCAGTAATTGCTCACGTCCTCCGGTAGACAACCATCCATCCGAGCTTGGGGATAGGGGTTGTAGGCTTTGATTTTTCTCTCCTGATCTAATTTGGGAGTCGTTTTTCGCTTGGTTTAATGTCTTCTTTCGTCCGTTGTTATTATTTTTCTTTGCTTGTTGTGGTGAATATATTTGCTTGAAGACCGATTTAGATCCAGTGGAGTTTTTTTTTTTTCCCGATTTAAATATAGATTTGGGAGTTCCCAATTTAGATATAGATTTGGGAGTTCCTTGGATGGTATGCGTTTAATTTGTGGAAGGGAAGATCTCAATGTGTGGTGGTTGGCTGTTGATTTTTTTTGATATTATGACAGATTTGATCTTTTATTTTTCGAGTTTTGTTTTGTTTTATAGTTTTTTGTGATTTGTTTTGCTTGGAAACTTTTTTATATTCCTATCATGTTTGATTTTGTCAAAGAATTTTAGTTCACTTAGGAGAGAGAAACATAAAAAAATAAAAATAATTCGTCAGTATTTTTCATTAGCCAAACTTATGGAGTTAACGGGAGGAATTAATTGCACATATTTGACAAATTTCAAGACTTGATTACATATTTTGGAAGTTTTAGGACTCAAATATATGGTGTACTTATTTTCATAAGAAATCATTAGAAAAATTATTCGTCAGCATTTTCTATTAGTCAAATCCATGGAGTTAACAAGAGAAATTAATTGCACAAACTTGATAAATTTCAAGACTTGATTACATATTTTGGAAATTTTAGGACTCAAACACAGGGTGTACTTATCTTTACAAGAAAACATTAAAAAAATTATTCGTTAGCATTTTTCATTAATCAAACCAATGGGGTTAATGGGACGAATTAATTACCCAAACTCGACAAATTTAAGGACTTGATTAAATATTTTGGAAGTTTTAGGATTCTAACACAGGGTGTACTTATCTCTATAAGGTAATATATACGTAGAATTGCCAAAGTGAATTCATTTAGGTTCTGATTTGTGTTGGGCTAAATTTCAGAAGAGTGTATACCACTACCTTGAAATTTCTTCCTTTTATCTTTGTCCTTTACATATTGCATAATATATAACGGATAGCATGTGGGGTGAGAGGCTTAGTTTGATTGTGTTATGATGTAATACGAAGATTAATGTATGCCTGGGGTAGCACAACCTTGATAGTGGTCGCTTGTGATCGCGTGACCTCTGTAACGGGCTGTCGTCTCTCTTTCAGGCCTCGCTTGAGGTGCCATCTTCATCAATATGTGCTTCCACTTTCATTCTTTGTTTTTTTTGTTTAAAACTAGAGTCCATTACTAATTTTTAGAAAATAGTTTTGTGCATTTCGCATTTTGTGAAACTCTTTTAACCTAAGGTTTTTTGTGTCTATGTAAAGGTATTTTACAAAACTCAACCAAATGCACCGTAATGCATTTTTATAGTACGTGAAGCTTTGTTGTTCAATCTAAGAATAGAGGAAGAAATAAATACAAACTTCCCAAAGGTGAAGAAAATTTTACTTACTTATCCTTCTTATTAGGAAAACAAATAGATCTATGTGATTTTCGATGAAACTTATGGGAATGTTTGCCTAATGATTTTGCTTTTGAGTCTAACAAAATAAAAAAAAAAAAAAAGAAATTGTGTCCAAGTCAGAATATTTTCTTTGTGATTTTTGTTTTTGACTTCCTCTAATTTTTAAAACTTTAGAGCAACAATTTTACGAATGATTATTTTAGTGTCAAAACTTTTTGACTGATTACTTTAGTATTAAAACTTTTTAAAGCAACCATTTAACTGACTACAACAAGCCATGCTGGATTTACAACAAGTCATCATATTTACTTGGATGATCATATCTCAAAAATTGTTGCGCTTAAAATAATTATTTGAAAAGTTTTGACACTAAAGTGACTCATTATAAAAAATTACGGCATTGATGGCGTCCTTTCAGCCCTATAAAAAAAATAAAATATTATTATGAGGTTATGAATTTTTGGACTTTGAGGCTTTCATAGGTTCTTTAGTCGCATGTTTCTAGCCTTGATGCACAATGTTAAGAGTTTAATTAAGTTAAAGGTGGTGCACTGGCTATGTGTCCTTCGCGTGACAAGATGTGAACGAAAATGTTCAGCGGATGTCCCACACCACATGCTAATAGGTCAGACATGGACGATAAGTCGTGATCATGATGGCCATAAAGCGCATCAATTGACGGCGATGTGGTGTGAGCCATGCACTCTTGTGCATTGTTTTATCTTAGCGACGACTTCATTCCATAATTTAATATGGAGAATAGTATCCAAGGACAATATTATGCTGTCTGGGGAGTGAAGCAATCAATTCAATGCATCGGCATCGCTGCAATTTGTAGTAATCATTTATCATCCTCTTTTTGGCCTTTTCGCATGTCTTTACTTGTTATAGCAACCCAAATGGGTGATTTTTATATTCCACAAGGATTATGTTGGGCTGGTGAGGGCGTGCCAGACAAAGTGTTAATAAGATCACAATGATTATAATTAAGTTCGCATGATTTGAAATCTTGACAAGTGATCAAGGAACCAAATTTTAACTCTAGGCATATATTTCAATCTTCTCAATTAAAGCATGTAGTAATCATGCCAGTACGAAAATATCAGAATCTAATTTTGTCACTTTACTTTATCTTGCTTTACTTTATCTTCGGGCAAATGTAAAGAATTACTTGATAATTATGCATCCAAAAGTGATGTTGCGAGTTGTGTGTTGTGAGTGTTTCAAAATGCGTACTCCTTTTTCATTCCTGAAATGTTACGCAGGGTAAACAAGTGCTTTTGTATTTGATTTCAATATCAAGTTATTGGTTATAAAGAGTAGCTGTTTTGAGGATGCTGCAGAGGTAAATGCAAGGCTAGTGCTGTTTTGCCTTACTTTGTCCTCTCCCTCTATAATCCTAAGATTGACCAAGGGTGCCCGATCATTCCGCCTTTTGGTGCCGACATTAAAGTTCAACCATGGGATTTTCGCTATTCCCCGAAAACACTCAAGAACTGTGCAAGGAGTGGGAGCTGCGGTTGTTCGTCCTCCTCAGCTTGTTCCTCCAATTGATACTTGTGACTCAGGGCTTTCGGAGGAAAGCCAGCTACAAGTGCTGGATCCGAGTCGTGGTCTGGACGGCGTACCCATTGGCTGACCTCATCGCAACCCTCACGCTCGGCGTCCTCTCGAACCGCCTGGCCACCATCAAGGAAACGAAAGGGACGATTGATCCGAAGAGCCATATCGCTGCTTACTGGGTGCCGTTCCTTCTCCTCCACTTGGGTGGGCCTGACACGATCACCGCGTATGCCCTGAAGGACATCGAGCTGTGGTTGAGGCAGTTGGCGCGGCTTTGCGTCCATGTCGGACTAGCTTGTTACGCCTACTTTGTAACCTTCTCAGGGTCTACGCTCTCGATATTAGCAGCTGGCATGATCCTGGTGGGGTTCATCAAATATGTAGAGAGGATATTGTGTTTGTACTGGGCAACCGAAGGTCAACTTCGAGATTCGATGCTTTCACTTCCTCATCCTCAGCTCCGGCGACCTGGAGGCCAGTAAGCGCATGTTCATGAGTACTGCCATGGACTCGGCAACAGCTTTTAGGATAGTAGAGATCGAGCTCGGGTTCATGTACGATCTGCTCTTCACCAAGGCACCGTTGCTGACCGGTGCTTGGGGCATCATTCGTTGGGTCATTCATATCTCGGTGCTGTGTGCCGTGTTGGTATTCTTCTCTTTACAGGATAGGAAGGATTACCCCGAAGTCGACATCTATATCACCTTCTTGCTGATAGGTGCGGCTATACTTTTAGAGATTTACTCGGTTCTGCTCGCATTTTCATCTGATTGGGTCGAGCACTGGTGGATTCAGAGAGCCGAGCGATCCGTGATATCATCTGCCGTGGCTTTTCTCCGGATATGGCCGAACCCAAGATGGTCGAATTCTGTGGCCCAGTTCAGCCTCTTGAAATTATCTAGTAGGAAAAGAAACAGGATCTTCAGCAAGTATCCGTAGTTCGCCAAGTTAGATGAGAAGTTTGAGAAGAACTTCTACATTGATTACAAAGAGTTCAAGAGCAACATCAAAGAATGGACCTTCGGTCACATGAGAAAAACGGTCGGTTATCTGGAAGAGAAGAGCGGGTTGGCGGGTTTTAAGCTGGAGGCTAGTGAAGCACTGAAGATGCCAAACAACGATCACCTGAACTGGAGTGTGGACGGTATGGAGTTCGACCAGAGCATCCTCATCTGACACATCGCCACGGAGCTCTGCCACTACAAGGACCACGACGTTAGGCAAGGAAAAGGACCGGAAGACATCACAAACTACAAGATGAGCATGTTGGTCTCTCGGTATACATGCTCTATCTTTTAATTCTCCATCCTTCCATGTTGCCAACAGGGACAGGGGTGCTCCGGTACGAAGATACTTCGGTCGACGCTCGGAAGTTCTTCGAGGACAAGCTAGCGGTGTTGTCGAAGAAAGAAACCAGCATCAACTCATCGGTTGTCAAGACGTGGGCGCAGAATTTATTCAAGAAAGAGAAACATGAACACACCGGCGTTAAAAGCTGCAACAAGGCGCACAAGTCAACAGAGTCGCGCCATGTATGCGAAGTCTGCCATCTTCTGCTCCAAGTGGGAACTCAGCTGCCCGCCGTGAAAATACGCGGTGGCAAAAGCAGGTCGGTGCTGTTTGACGCGTGCCATCTCGCATCCCAGTTGAATAAAATCGAGTCGGAAGACTTCGGTAGGAAATGGAAGTTGATCGGCAAGGTCTGGGCGAAGTTTCTGATATACACGGCTTGCCAAAGCAAAGGCTACGAACACTCCGAGAGCCTGAGCAGAGGAGGATAGCTTATCAGCCATGTTTGGCTTCTAATGGCGCATCTCGGCGTAGCAGAGCTGGCGCAAACTTCCGAAGCACAATGCATCGCCAAACTGATCTTGAACTAGAACTCTTCAGGTGGAATGCGCCTTTTGCTTAACCTACTGTTACTTGAGTAAGATAAATAAAGCTCATCGTCATCATCATCGTGATGAGATGGTGAGGTTGAGTTGTTTCAATTCTTGTTGTACTTAAGGATTCAAGAAATAATGAAACTGTGTATCAGCTGTTCTTCTTCACCAGAGGCGCTATCATCAGCACGGAGAATTTGAGTCCCTCAAAAGTCGTTTAGTAACTTTCCGCATATCTCCTCAAAAGTGCCAAGTAACTTTTTCATGTTGATTTACCTACCAACCTCTTACCATAATTAATTTTCTTCCCGGTTTGTACACTTTTGACTTTGATAAAGCAAGTATGTATCTATATGCGAGATGGAGACTTGTAATTTTTTTTTTAGAGTGACCTGTAAGTTTCAATTTTTTTTTTTTAAAAGAGTTACTTTTAACCTACCATAAATTACTAGCTAACTTGTCTACGTGGTTAGTAACATTTTACTTAGTAAAATCCAGTTTGGCGCCGGTTTTTGCGTATTTATCACTTTAAGTTATGATTTTCTCAAAAAAATTATTTTTAGATCCGAAAGTAATGAAAAACCTGCTGTTTATTCTCAGCAATTTTTAGTAAATCTGAATGAGCTCGCTTGTGAAGTAAGTGATCCTTTTACCTCTGTTAGTGATTAGAAGTATAGGCACTTCCCAAACGTCCAAGCATAATACACCGACGCATCAATGCAAGTGAGTATACATAATTTTCAGCAGCAACATAATTATCTCGGTAATGGACATAGACTCGCGGATATAACCTTTGGGAAACAGTGGTATCACAACAAAATTGGAAGCGTCTGTTTCTCAGAATAAGATCAAATGACAGAATAAACCAACAACTAGATCCAGATTTATTAACTCATCAGTCACTCAAAAGCATCTTTGTTTGATCCAATGTTTATGCATAAAAATACGTTATTGGTTACAAATATGCTATATTGTAGAAATTCCTAGCAGAGGCAGAGCACCATTTATCTGAACTCTAGCTATCATGAATTCATAAAATTTCATGAAGCAATATCTCCGGCACCACCAAGGAATCATAGTGGTGCGTTTGTTACGTGAAAATAAAATGTTTTGCAAAATATTTTCATAAAAATAATTGTCGTATCACTTACAAAAATGAGTAATTGAAAATTATTTTTATCATCCATGAATATATTTTGACATAAATATTATTTATGTTCTAATTATTTTAAGCAATTCATTCCTCTTTCACAAAATAAACAGAGTCAAATGTGATATTTAATATCCCGAAGCAGCAAATTACCAAAATACCCATAAATTTTTCATGGCCGACGGCCATATTAATGATCTAAATTCCACAAATCGTAAATTACCTAAAAAGAGCCCAATTACGATAAAATTGGAAAATTGTCCTTAAATGCATTACTTCAGTCCATAAACTCGAACAAAGATTCAACTGCCGTAAATAACTGTTGAGAAGCATAAATAAATATAATAGACAGGGTTCATAAAAAAAAATAATGTAAATTTCTAATAGATACTATCTATATAGAAAAAAAAGTTCATATTTTTTTGAAAATTCCACATTTATACGGTCATTTTGCAAAATGTCACAATATACAAAACTCAATGTCTAATATTATTCCATCATCCATGATGAAAAAGATAACATTTTCAGCCATAGAGTAGAGCCATATTTCAAAAACTCTTATTTTTCCATCATGGTTTGAAATTTCCCAAAAATAGAAAAAATAATGAAAATTTCTTGAAAATATACAGAACGTAGAAACTTCCATGCCCATACAAGCCATCAAAACAAAAATTCAATTGGATATCAGGATAAGCTATACAAGCCGTTTGAAGTTAGCACATATGGGAAGGACACACTTTTCAGATTTTACAGATTCAACGAGCTAAATTTGGATTTCATAACTCCTTCGCCGAAATTTCATTTTGGATGGATAGGTACGTACAACAACATAAGTGGTAATGAATGTGAACAATCAATTATGCAGTTGGCAAAAGGTTGGGATTTGGGACCAACCATTGCCTTGCTTGATTTCATTTAACAAAACTCATGCAATAAATAAAAACAACTGAATAAGTGGATATTTTGCAATATGAAAGATTGATGTTTGCAGCAACTAGTGAAAGACAAAGCGAAAGGATGAACCTGCAGATAATGGAAGAAGAGCAGTGGAGTGTCAGAAGGCGGAGAGTTACAATTTGCGGTTTTGGATAATGTTTTTTGTAGGTGAAAAGCTTAGGTAAAGTGCATTAAGTATAATGCATACAGAAATTCAAGACACACCGAAAAGAGGAGGCCCAGACGGTTTCGCCTTTCTTGGAACCAGACGTGTGTGAAATCTTACTTTACCTGTGTATTCCTAAGCGGCGTGGGATTCAGGCCTTGTGCAGAGGCCGTAATTTTTTTTTTTAAATAAAGATAAACTAGAAATAGATCCTATAGAATTGGCGAGACCGATTCACTGGCTTAAGGGCTAAAGGTGAAATGCATATAGAAGCCCAAGGCACGCTAAAAAGAGAGGTCTAGACGGCTTCACATTCCGCAGTATTAGGCATATATGCAACCTCATTTGTACACATTGAACCGATAGGGGACTCTGATTTTCATGAGTTGGTGTCTGCAATGAAAATTAGTGAGAAAGGGATATGAAATTGAGTGTATAGTCAAATATTCTTTTATTCGCTTTAGATCTTTATCTTACTTGAGGACAAGTTTGGGAATGGAACTTAGTAAAAGCGAGGCGAAACCTGGCTTCAGTTAATGTATAGAAGATATATCATTCATGTATAACCTTTTATTAGCATCAGGCCAAGAAATCGAACATTTTATTGAAGGTTTTCAAAATATTTAATCGATCTTTTTAGCATATATGGTAAAAGCAAGCATGACTTTTATTTCTAACTTTTTAGTTTCTGACATTTGAAATTTGACTGATCTAGAAACCTATACATATGGACATTAAGGTCATTTGCAATTGAAATCATGCCATTTCATAATTTTTTGGAAATCAAATTATGCATACTTTATTTTGATTGGAATTTTCATTTGAATAGCATAAAAGTAAGGGGAAGGTTAAGGTATGCAATTGCTATTTTCTAAATAAAGTTGACCTCAATTTTGAGATTTTAGTAGGTAGGGATGAGAATGATATTGGGAAAATGTTCCAAAAAGTACTAAACTTATTTCACTTTTGCTAATTCAGTTATAAACTGTTTTACTCATTGTCAATTGAGTTCATTCAGCCAATTTTAGTTGGAAATTATTGATGTGGATGGCTAGCACTACGTGACACTTTTTTAATAATATTTTTGAATTTTCTATGGTTTCTCTCTCTCTCTCTCTCTCTCTCTCTCTCTCTCGGTTTTTTATGGGGATTTTTGGATCTAGGGCTAGAAAGGATTGCTGGCCAACCCTCGCCTGCCATAGGGAGGGCTGCTGTCTCTGGGTGAGGGCGTTGTGCCCCTCATTGGCAAAAGCAAGGGTGTGCAAGTGTGGGACCCCCGAAATGGCCCCCGATCCGTTAGGGTCGCCATAGTTTGCTTACCTTTCACTTGTCCTAATAACATGTCACTCTAATACCATTTGAATTATAGTGGGTCCATATATTATGGGGTTTATATTATCTTAATTGGTCCCAGCGCAGTTCATATAACAAATCATACTTGACATCTCCCTAACCCATACTTAAACTAAATAATACAATGCAATGCACACCAACTACACATTTCATATTTATAGAAGCTAATGCCGAACCACTTTTAGTTACATCCTTTGATCGGACGTCAAGAGTCGGTACATCCAAAAGGCCAAGGCTTTACTAAGCTTGGCTATAACCCAAAAGAACCCGACCCTACATCAGTCATGTACACTGATCCATCATCCAGTGTCGGTTATCCAAAAAGTGTCACCTGCTACCAGTCACACACACAATCACACCCAACGCGGTGCATTGGCTGGCGGCAACGGCATCATCCCCATCATAACCCCGTCGCGGCGAACATGGAAGGACAATAACTCTTGGACTATGGGGCCAATAACTCTTGGACTATGGGGCCATCAAGTAGACCCACGTCATACATAACCAAAACTCGAACACAGATGAACACCAGTCCACAAGCACCAACACAGGGATGCTCCGAACACTCAACCTCAACGTCGGACAGTAAGCCATAGAAAGTACCACGTGTGACCGGTAACAGAGGCATCTCTCAATCTGAAATGTTAGTCCCCAAAAGGGGTGAGTACAACCACTCAATAGTAAAAGATCCATCAACCCACAAAATGCAACAAACAAGGCAACCAAGATTTCATGTGAGATGCACATATTATCCATGCAATCATACGTATGTCTCCATGAGATCCATTCAAAACCTTAGTGACCACACTTCCAATGCCAAACAATACCAATTCAAGTTCATAGACAATTATATCCCATGCCATATGCACACACACATGCGCATGATTCAATTTTCAATTTTAATTTTCAAAAGGATTTCATTTTTCTTCCAGGGACTAGTGTTTGCATCCCTCATATCGCTCGCACCCAACCTGGCATCGCGAGGAACCTCCGGCACACACCTCCGGGCATCCCGACACTCCTAGGGTATCATCGACTCAAGGGTCCAACGGTATCATCAACATCACAATGCATATTCACATATATGTTTCACTTTCACAATAGCATTTGATGCAATAATATCAAATGTTTAAATCAACTTTTTTGATATCATATGATATGCTAAATGTCACAACATATGCTGTATAAATAACAACCCAAGATACCACATCTCATAGAGCAATTCATTTGTTCTTGAAAATAAAACAATTTTCGGATAAAACAGAATGCACTTCTTTAATTATAATTTTGGAAAAATTAGTAAATGGTCTTAATAAATTCTAAAAATTGAACATGTTGTAAAAGAGACCTAAAGAAAAATGGTTTTATGAAGAACAACATGTCAAGAAAGTTCCATATAAATTGCATAGGTCCATGCACCACAGCAAAAGAAATTCCAACACCACTTTTGCACAGTTTCAGAAATAATTTCGATTAAGTCCTTAAATAAACTCAGAAAATTCTGAGATTTTAATATGTTATATTTAAGACCTAGAGGTAAAATTCTCATGAAGAAATCGAAGTCGAATTCATTCTGGATCAAAATCTATAATTTTTATAACCCTCCCTAATTCTCAGTACAGTTTCCAGATCATTCCCTTTCCAAGAAAAATTGTTTCCCAATCAATACTTGTCTGTTTATTCTCAAATTTTAGTACATTACTCCTCAAGATGTCATCTACAACTTTCATCAAGGAAATGAGATCAAATTCTGACTGGATAATTGCACAAAATTCATGGAATCGGCAGAGGTCATGCTGTGTTTTCATAAAACAGTTTACCAGTCCTAAAAAACTACTCCTACTAGTTCGAAACTTCAACATCCAGCATCAAATTTATGCACCCTCAAGTCTATTTATACTTCACACAACCACAACAAACAAAATGTAGCCTAACAGACTTTACTTGCCTTAAGTTCGCGCAAACACAGCAAGCAAGGCGGCGACTTGGGGCTTCGGGCGTGACTCAACCGACGGCGGAGCTAGGCAGCGTCGATGGTGGCAGCTGGTGCACGCATGGCAGGGCTGGTCTCCTTCTTCCCTTGCCAATGCACACTCATGAATTCCCTCTTTCTCTCGAACTCTCTCTCTTTCTCTCGGATTCTCTATCTCGCTCGCTCGCCCGCTTGGTCTCCCTCTCTCTCACGTCGGTTGCTGCCTCGTCCATTCCGCCCCTCTCTCTCTCTCTCTCTCTCTCTCTCTCTCTCTCTATTTTCTTCCTTTCACCCTCATGATTAGCTAGTAATTATGAGGTTTTGCATGGGAATGGACACTTGGCTTCAAAGGAAGGACATGTGGCTTCATCCATGGGACAAATGGAGAGGGTGGCGTGGGCTTCTCCATCCAGCTCCTCCTCCCTTCGGTCGACGGCCTTGTGGGCCTCCATGGGCCGCTTGAGCCCAAAAGTCATGGGGCCAAAAGAAAATCCAAGTAAAAGGCCCCCAAACTTTATAATATAAACCCATAATCTTTGCACTATTATGAAGCATTTCTTTATTTTTCTTAAAGAAATAAATTTTGCATTCTCATAATCCAATTGCTTCACATACAACTGCATAGCCAAAGTTCCCGCGTGCAGTCCCACTCTTCAAAATTTTACTCTGAATTTTTCAGTAGGCGTGTGCCTCATGCGTGGCCGACTTCCATCCCTTTGGCACAAAATTAATTTACCAATGTCCAAATTCCTCTCTTATTCCATGTCTACTTAATTGGTATGGTTGGGATTTTCGGATGCCATAGCAAGCCCTCGCTAGGAAACGACGAAGGTTGCAATGCCCTCGCTAGATATGGCAAGGCAAGGGCAGCAACCTTGCTTGGGGCCATCGCCTAGAGCCGACAGGGGCATCTCGGCCCTCGCTGTTTTTGGTGAGGGCTCGTGCGGCCTCACTTTTACTAGCAAGGGCGTTGTGGCCCTTGCCTATGGCTGGCTAGTGTTGTCGGCTAGGTTGGCGAGGGCGTTGCTATGACACCCCGAACCCTTCGCAGGTCGTCACCAGCGTCGGTGTTACACTTTATTCTCCTATTTGCCTATCTTGTACTTAATACATGCGTCGTTAATCACAGGAATATATATATTTTTAAACGATCGGTCCCAACGCGACTCATAGCGGAAGCAAATTAAACATCTCCATCTCTCCCCTTACTAACCATGATACTAATACACACCAGCTAAACATCAGGATTTTATATACGAACATCGACACTTTATTTACATATTCTTTTAGGATAGGACTCCTCCTTTCTCGGGTCGATACAAAACAAGAAAAGCGAGGACTCTGCCATGTCCTGCCTAAAATCTCAAAAAGAAACTATTAACCCTCTACATCAAGCGCACAACCCCCATCAAAAGTGTCGATTATCTACACCAAAAGATTCAGCCCCTACTCATCGCGCGTGAGTCTCACACCCAACCCGATGCATCAGGCGGTGGCAGTGGCAACATCCCTCGCATAGCACCATCTCGACGAACGTGCACATAAATGAACTCCTGAATGATAAGGCCCTCAGCTAGGCCTATATCATACATCACTAGACATCGCACTTGGATGTAAGTCAGTCCGGGAATAGAGAGACAGTCTATCTCCGCACACTCGACCTCTACATCAGACGGTAGATCATAAAACGTACCACGCGTGACGGCAAGTAGCGGCATACTTGCTAATCTGAAATGTTATCCCCAAAAGGGGTGAGTACAACCACTCAGCAGATAGGGAAATCCAATAACATCCCAATGCATCATGCATATCATCACACGTTGCAAGCATCACTTACCTTGTAATCATGCGTATCATGCATCATCACATTATATATATCATCATCATCATGGCATATCATATATCATTATCATCATCATGCATTTCATCATGCATATCATACCATGGATGATCATCATGTTACATCACACATCATCATCATGCGTCATCATGCATATATTATCATAGGTGATCATCATATCACATCACATGTCATCATCATCATGCATCATCATGCATATATTATCATAGATGATCATCATATCACATCACATGTCATCATCATCATGCATCATCATGTCATGAGTTAATTATCATCTTTATCTTTCAATTTTGATCACCACATCACTCATTTCTCAAATCATCAATCTCATCATCAACCCTTCGGGCAGAAACCTCCGACAGGGTTCCTGGCAAACTCAGCCATCCCATGGTCACTGGCTTCCGGCCCCCCACATTCCGGGCATCTCGCATCTCAACTAGCATCACGAGGCATTCCCTTTGGGCAGAAACCTCCGACAAGGCTTCTGGCCTTTACCCTTCTAGCCAGGCATCCCGCACCCAAATCCTGGTGTCGCGAGGCATTCCCTTCGGGCAGAAACCTCCGACAGGGCTTCCGGCCCCCCACATTCCGGGCATCTTGAAACTCCCAGGGAATCTTTGGAATTATGCCACCAGGCCACCGGACATCATCCTCCACCACAACCTCTTCCTCACACATCATTTTCCACTTTCACCATCCTTTTTAATCTTATTATTACATAGCATATGATTCACACATGCATCACAATTTATGATCATACATACACCAATGTCATACAACAATGCATAACAATTCAATGAAATTCATGGCCAATAAAATAATCCCTTATTATTTTATTATTATTTTATTATTATTTTGTTATATTATTATATTTATTTATTTTCATAAATAAATATTTAATATCTATGATTTTCCCAAAATCATAATATTCAAACAATCACTAATAGGATCACAATTTCATATAAAATTCATGGCCAGATTGAATTTCTCATAATTTCACAATTTCCACAAAATAGCACCTCATATTCGGATAATGGCCAGACTTGCACAGTTTCCAAATAAATTCGATTAAAATACTCATATGGCCCTAAAAAATTACGAGATTTTACAGGGTGATAGCTAACACATTTTCGTGCACTTTTCATGAAGAAATCTAAGCCAAATTATTTTTAGATTAATTTCTACAACCCTACGAAGCTTCTGGAACCACGACCGCGTCGTCCAGAACACACTTCTCCGAAATTTTTAGATTTCACCCATCTATTCTCTTTATTTTCCTCTGAAATTTGAGTATGTTATGTAACAAGATGTCCTTTACAAGTTTCATGAATATATCTAGGTCAAATAACCAAATTATGGTCACCATTTAAGTCCATGAAGTCTCGGGTGTCTCGAAATATTTCACCAGAACCATTATTTCCAAGATCTAGCCGATTCACCAAGCTAAACTTGTTCTTTTTGCTTCAAATTTGAGTATGTTGTAGTTTAAGGTGTTTCCTACAACTTTCAAGAAGACAACAAAGTGATATCAGCAACAGAAATCAACATGCAAACAAGAATCTAGCAAGAAGTCAGCGAAAAATTCACAGATCTAGGGTCTCCGTATAATGGAACTTTAGCCCCTCATATCTCCATCATTTTCGACTAATTTTTAGTATGTCATAGTAAAAGACGTTAGCTTCAACTTTCATGAAGACACCGAAGCCAAAATCGAACTCCAAACACCCATGCAAACTCGAACAAGCTACTGACTCCAACAAACCGAACAAGAACAGTCACACGGTTTGCAAATAACCAACTCTTACCTCGATTTTTTCGCACAAATCATACCTAAAATCTAACATGCAAACACCACAACAAACATGCAAGAGAAGTTATTGACTCCACTTGCCTTAAAGATGAACAAGCAACAACGAATGGCGACGATCGGACGGCAAACGAACGGCACACCCCTCCGGCTCCGCCTCCTTCCCTCTCGGTTTCTCTCCCTTTCTCTCGAGCTCTCTCTCTCTCTCGCACACCTCTCTCTTTGGACGAATTGAAGCAAGTAACCAGCACTCTCTCTCTCCTCATCCCTTTTATATCCCCTTAATCCCATCATTAGCAATCATTGCTTTGCCTAAAGATTAACTAATGCATGCTCTTGTCCCTTGCCACTTGTCATTTTGGGTTTTTAATTTGAATTTGAATGGGCTTGGGCTTAGGCCCATCCGGCCACTCCCTTGGGCTAGTTGAATTCTCTCCTCTTGGGCTCTAATGGGCCGACAAGCTTGGCCCACCAAGCTTTAGGCCAATGGGTCCAAGGCCCATTCCAAAAATAACCCTCTTTTCTCTTTTTTTTTTTTTTGAATTCCTTTCTATAAATATTTCGAAATTCAAATTTCATCTTGGCCAAAGTCTTGGGACATTTTGTTTATTAAGATTTAAATTTATAAATCTCATGGCCAATTATTAATCTATAAATTTAAATACACAAATCATCAAATTAAAAGACAAATTGGCTAAGGCATAAGCCAAAAGAAATTCTATCACCTAATTAGGAACTTCAACGCACCTTACGGCTTGCCATTAAATTTGGGATGTCACAGTCGCGGCCTTCGTTGTTATTGGGCGAGGGTTCGTGTGCCCTCACTTTTGCTGATGAGGGGCCATGGCCCTTGCCTATGGCTGGCTAGGGTTGCCGGCCCTCACTTGTGGCCGAGCCAACTTTATATTCGAAAATCCAAAAAAAAAAAAAAATGCAAAAAAAATAACAAAGAGGAAGATAAAACCATAACAAATTCAAAATATTATAAAAAAAGTGCCACATCAGCACCGACCATCCACATTAGCAATTTTTGGCCAAAATTGATTGGATGAACCGAATTGACAAGAAATGAAAATGTTTAGGACTAAATTGATAAAATTGAAAGGTTTAGGATTGAATTTGCAAAAGTGCAATAGGTTTAGGACTTCTCAGATAATTTTCCCAGTTGATATCAGTACCCTAATTATTGTAAGGCTCTTATTTTGGTGCCAATTTTTTTAAATGATCATTTATGTGCCACATTTTTATAGGGCAATATTAAAGTCACCGATGAAAAAGTGATGTCTTAATATTTTCACACAAGAAGTTTTAAAATTGTGTGTTAAGTCACCGATGAAAAAGTGATGTCTTAATATTTTCACACAAGAAGTTTTAAAATTGTGTGTTGCGTAATATATATACCAAACAACATTGCTAAATTGTGACATCCTTGTTTTGACATCCTTGTCTTGATCCGGGTTTTCAAAATGGAATTGTTTCAACGAGTGATTGTTGGATGAGATCATCTTGAGGATCGACAAACCACGAGAGCATCATAAAAGGCCACTTTGGGGGTGAAAACTTGGTTTTTCATCAGTAAGGACGTACAAGTGTGGAAAAATGGAAATGGGCTACGGGCGGGGACCTAATGGGCGCGAGCCCAAGTGGGCGGCTTAAGGCCCACATGCCTAAGGAGTGGGCGGTTGAGGGAGGCCCATGGGTCCTTCAAGCCCATCATGTGACATCCCAAATTTTCAGTCATGTTTTCAATTGAATAAATCGGGTATTTCATTGACGCATCTATAGGGCTGTTCTCAGAACTGATCATTCTAGAGATAATTAGACTATATGGGAAACTATTAAGAATTTTAAGGCAAATAGACTTGAGAATTCGACTAGGAATCAGCTATTCGACCGTGTTCATCTGCTGAGATCATTATGGCACAAACGTAAATTGATTAGAGATCAGATATAGGTCGGTTTGACAGAGATGTGTGGCTAATCATGGGAAACACCACTAAATTGAAAATTCTCGTTGGTCAATACTAGACTGAATTCTCTATTGTTTTGGTACCCTGTGTCCGTATTTGAATTCTCGAGATTTCTATAATAATCGAGAGTTGCCAATGTGTCGAGTGGGTTCATTGTGGCTTGAAAAAAATCGACTACGGGTCATTTGCACTAAAAAGTTCTGAAAAATTACCCGGTAGTCTAGGTCACGCTAAAAACGCGTTGAATGGAAATTAACTGTGAATTTGAACCCGATTTCAGAAATCGAAAGTTCTGTGGTGTCACGAGCTATTTTAGGAATGTTGATTCAATCTCAGAAGATTTTTCGGAGATTCCGGAATTTTTACAGAAAATCAATTCGGATGTCATGGAAATTTAACAGAAATTCAGATCGGCCGAATTGAAGAGATTTTCGACTTTCAATATGAGCTATAAGGCGAAGGGGACCTATAGAAATTATGCAGACTTTTTCTATATCAAATTGGACGTCAAATTTGGGAAATTATCAAAGAAATAGATGTCCTGAAAAATTGTGAAATTCGGATTTAAAGGAGGGCAGCATTAATTTGGACTTTAAATTGATTTATTGGTGGAATATTGTGCTTGAAAGTGATTGAGAGACATAGGGAATGAGATTGTGGGCTTGTGGGACCAAAGCATTCAATGTAATGGCTAAGGATTATCTAAGTTCACCCTTCTCTTAGCTGGCTTCTCCTTTACGTGCGCTCCATCTTCGGTCTTCATCATCGCTCGCCAATCTCCCCCTCCGCAGCTTCATCTCTCTCTCCCTCTCGTTGTTGCTTCAGCCCGAGAGCTCACCGACCGGCCCACAACAAACGAAGTAGCTTCACGTGTGAGGTCCCTTGCGGTTGCCTCGTCCAGCGCGCGTCCACGAAGTCCACTGAAGCCACCGAAGGAGCTGCCCTCGTCCGTTTCCTCTCAACGCGTCTCTCTTGGCCCAAGCGAAGCTGCTCCTCCATCAAGTGTCTTCTGCCAGGCGTCCTCTTCAGTCAACAACCGGAAGCATTGAAGCCTCTTTGTTGACCGATCAACACACGTGAATCTCTCCACCAGCTCAACGCCAGCAAGACTGAAGTCCATCGTCTTCATCCAAGTTTCCACGCGTCCCCTGCTGGTCAAACGAAGCTGCCCCTTCTCCCGATTGTTGACCACCGAAGCTCACGCGGCTTCAATCCACCGAATCCCCATCGCCAGCTCACGTCCAAGTCTTCGGTCAATAGAAAATGCCCGCAAGAGCCTGTGTTGACTCCATCGACGAGAGTTCTTCAAGCTACGGCTGTTCGCTCCATCTCTCGGCAACGACGCCAGCTGCATCTCCACGGACGTCTTCGCCAGCAGCTGCTTCCGTCCATGCGTCATCAGCTCGCGTGTCTTCGGCCAATTGAATCCTCGAAACCCAGCAGCAAATCCAGCAACTTTCGTGGACCATCTGCCAACAAAGCCGAAGCCCGGCAAGCCCACGTGAATCTTTCTTGTGCAGCCCAGTGAAGCCTGCACATTCGGTCCAAGCCCATCTTAGCCTGTGAATTTCAGTCCAGCTTTGAAGCTTGTGAAAATAGGTCCACTTGAAGTTCAGCCCATTGGATTTTAAGCCCAGCGAAATTTGTTGGTTCAGCAGTTCATCTCAGCGAAGCCCAACAAAATTGGAAGCCCGCGAAGCCAAGCCCAAGCCCAGAAATTTCTGTGGGCTTGCAAGGCTTGTAGGCCCGGCCCAAGTGTCCATCGACGCCGCCGAAAGTTCGGGTCGCGTTGCCATCGCGGTGATCCGGTCCCCACTTTTAATCAAGTGAGTAATCTCACTAATCCTCGCTTAGTAGACTAATGATACTTAAGGGTTGATTAGATTTAATTAAGTGCAATTAGGTGGTTAGATTGGTTTTGATCAATTAAATTAGTGACTTAATGATGCATGTTAGGTGGTTAGACTTAGTCATTAGCAAGTAGAGATGTACTATTATTTATTGAATGCATCTCGGGATTTTTCCTGACCCTTATTGGGCTTCAATTAGGCATTATG
The DNA here is from genome assembly GCA_017140185.1 of Eucalyptus polyanthemos subsp. polyanthemos. Taxonomy (NCBI): domain Eukaryota; kingdom Viridiplantae; phylum Streptophyta; class Magnoliopsida; order Myrtales; family Myrtaceae; genus Eucalyptus; species Eucalyptus polyanthemos. The sequence goes on along the minus strand of CM029466.1, from coordinate 35,048,451 downwards.
GGCATAAATTGGATTTTTAGTATTTATTTATTAAATTTCGAAATTAATTATTTAATTATTTATTTTTCGGAAAATTAGGCAATAATAGCCGACGAACGAAATTTCGTGCTGATTGTCGTGGTGCAGTCCGTTTATTTATTTGAGCTCTACGTTGTGCTAAATTGAATTAATTGTGCAATTTGATAAATTATTCCTAAATTGATTAAGATTGAGTAATTGAGTTGCAGATGGCCGAGTATGATTGTTTAGCATCAATAATGCTTTGATGGGCTATTAAGTGGAGAAGTTTGTAAGAGTGAATTGAATATACTCTTGGTTGAGATCCATCGGGTACGTTAATATCGTGTGAAAACTGAGTGAGTTGATGGGTATGTGGGGATTTATCCCAAAATTGATCAGTGTTGGTATTCAATTAGAATTTGACTGTGAGAGGTTGTGAGTTGAACGTCGAAAGTCGTCCAAAGTATGGCTGTGCCAGTAGGGCCGAGTTCTGCCACTGAATTTGGAGTCGGTCGTGCCCGTTGGGGCCGTAATCTGCCACCTGATATGGGTCGCGCCTGACAAGGCCGTAATTTGCCACCCGATAGGGGTCGTGCCTGATAAGGCCGTAATCTGCCACTTATTAAAGGTCGCGCCCATTGGGCTGTAATTTGCTACCTAAAGATAAGTCGTGTCCTTTGGGACTGTAATTTGTTGCCAAGAAATTTGGTAGATTGTGCTTGTGAAGTCGTGAGTACGATTTGAGACTGAATAAGGGAAACGACTGGGGAATAGTTGAATTGACATGAAATCGACTAGGTCGATGGATCGAGATATTGATCTGTGATGTAATTGCTTGGGTGCCTATTGAACTGTGCTAATATGCATGTGGAATCTGAGGCCAAGGTAAGTCCTCTGACTCGTGTGTGTATAGGCAGCCCGGTTAGCATATTGGTTTCCTAATCGAGTTTTAGTGGGGTAGAACTTGCTGAGACATAGTCTCATCCCGGTTGTGGGACAACATTTCAGGACCCTGATGAGGAGCCTGAGGAGAAAGAAACCGAAGAGGAGTGCCTGGAGGAGAACCTCGATGATGGTCCGAGTACGAGGAACTAAGATCCTATCCTTTTTTCTTAATCATGTTTAGTGAATAGACTTTGAGTTATGCCATGTATAAAGGTTTGGTCAAGGATTTCAATATGAGAAATATGGCCTTACTTTTCTATCCCATTGTTTTATTGCCTGGGGATTTATAACTATTTCCGCATGTGCTTAATAAACGAAAGGGTTGGCGATATTTAGTCCTGGGATATCGCATTATAAAATAGACCAAGTAGAAGGATGTGTGCGTGCCCGAGGATCGGGGCGTGACACATCAAGCCTTCTTTTGGCAAGATCTTGGCATTAAATGCATGCAAAAATGTGAATAGTGTATGAATAGTGCGAGATCTTGGTGAAAGGATTGAAACGCCCTTCCATTGGACTAAGGAAAAAAGGGCAAAGATGGAAATTGGCAAGAGAAGGGGGCCGCTCAAGCATTTGGGCAACATATTGGAGAAGTTTGAAGACCTATCTAGCCTCCCTGGCTAGTCTAGTTTAAGCCTGGACACTCAAGTGTGAAATCCCCTCATCAATGCAGAGATTTTTGCTTATTGAAGAAGCTTTCCTTGAGTGATTGATATGAGTCCAAAAGCTTGTGAATTGATGTGCATTAATGGGCAAGATTTCTCTTGTCTCTCTCCTCCCTCTCCCCCAAAGCCATCAGCCATCCTCTCCCTCACTCTCACCTTGTTCTCTCTCCAAGATGTCACTTCCTCATTAATGGAACCCTAGATTTGAGGGATTTTGAAGACTTGGAGTGCATGGCATTGAATGGACAAAACCTCACTCTCTCTCCTTCCTCTCCCCTCACCGACGGTTCTCTCTCTCTCTCTCTCTCTCACCTTCATTCTCTCTTATTCCTCATTTGTTTGGTTTCAAGCTCTTAATCTCTCTCCCTTCACCACCAGCCGAACACCACCTCCATTGTTGGCACTTTGGCAAGCTTATTCTTTTATTTTTCCTCTTGTTTTACCTCACTGGCAACCGTCCTTCGAACCTTGATGCCAGATTGCCATTTGCGTCGCCGAAGCACCGTCCAAGCCAATCAACCAACCTCCTTAAAGGTTGTTCGGTACTATGTAGCCTTCACTCGTGCACTCTCTCCCTCGTTTCTTCTCCGATTTAGTCCCTCGTGAAGCTTGGATGCCATATCGACGTCGAACCGCTGCCGGACCACCGCTGCGCCACTGCCAGACCGCCATTTAGCTACTGTCCAACTCCCCTACTACCTATAGACACATGATCAGTAGTCCACAGCTACTGTTCGGTCTTGCTATTCCTTCCCCCGACGCGTTTTGAAGCCCAGATCGTTTGTGAGTGGCTTTCTAGCCCTTGATTAGGGTTATGGTTGCATTTAGGGATTAGTTTAGGACTTGTTGGTGGTTAAATGATAATTTATTGACATGATAAGTTATTGTTGGAATTAGATAGGTTATTGAGTCTCAAAGTGATAGGTTATCATGTTTAGGGCAATAAGTTATCGGATTACGATAAGTGAAATTGATATATGATTTTATCATGCCATAATATGATGAAATGCTATTATGTGATATAGGAATTATTTGTTAGATGCATTATAGGGTTTATGTGATATGGGGATTATTGGTTAGATGTGATATATGAGTTTGATAACTCTATAAAAATAGAGTTATTTTACCTATTTTGGGCAACAATTAATGCAATATCTATGAGAAAATATTTATATTTTCTTCTGATTATTTAAATTTTCCTTATTTATGCAGAATAATCATATATGGAGAAGATAATGAAAAAAAATGGCAAAACTCAGGAATTCAAATCAAGCAACAGTTGAAGATGGATATCAAATCAGGGAATCATTGATTTTGTTTCCTAATGTTATTTGCAAGCGTTGGGAGATAGATAACTTGTATATATCCTATGAAGAGGAGAACATTGAGAGCCTGAGAGAGCAATTAGGTTTTTGTTAGATCGTTTTTCATTATTCTGAGAGTTTTTCAAGTATTTTGAAGAAAAGACAAAAGTGATGACAGAATTATTGTTCTTTGATTTAAGATGTTGGGTTTGATTTATATTTTTATTTCTTCTTCTACTATGTTCTAATTTTCTTTTGTTAGGGCTACGATGTAGCATAACCATGATGATGTGAATTTCATGATTTTTATGTTTTACAATTGATTTCATTCATGTGAGTTATATATTATTGTGCATAATGCTTTTAAGTGACTGGCCACCACTTGAATGATCTGATATGCATGTTTGAGATTGAGAAGTGATAATATGCAATTGCTTATTATAATATATAACCATGAATTAAACGTGGATAGTTGTATACCGCATTATTTGTGTAGCTTTCGGTGATAAAGTGATCCAAAAGACTCATTGTAAACCGAGAATATTCATAGTTTTTAATGCACTTTTGTTTATTTTAATTCACATAGAGATATAATGGATTAATAAACTGAGTAGGTTTACTATACCTAGAGATAGGATAGTAAATAGGTTAGGAAATTCCGTTATCACATATTTGATATCATTCTTGTACTCACAAGAATCTGAAATTCATATCTAGGGTTATGGTGAAATCGGATGCTCTAACATATTTATCTGATTGATTTACTACATTTAGTCTCCAAATTTTATTTTTAATTTATTCTAAATTATATTTTGATCTATTAGATAAATTTTAGAATTAATCTATTTTAGTATTTAATTAGTTTATTAATTATCGATCTCCGTGGGACGATACTCTTTCTCATCATTATATTACTTGTTTAACACATTCACTTGCGTTTAGTATTTTACAAACGCTTATTGTAATAAGTGATCCATGGGCCATGGATTCTTTATGAATTAGATAATGCATTTATATAATGTAATATGATGCATGTGTGTAACATAGTGGCATATCGCAAAAGTATCACATGAGTTAAATGAGAAAGATAAGAAATGAATTATGTGATGGTATGCCTGTGTGATCACCAAAAATCCTAATGCGTTTTATGCAGTGATGATGCCCAATTTAGTTCGGATGCCCCCAAGTCAACGGGATGCTATTTGCGGATGGATTTCGGAATGAAACTCCATACAGGAATAACTGTCCTGATGCGTTTTACACAAGACAATGCTGTGCTCGATGGGGCAAGACAATGCTTGGCTACGTCAGATGATTGTGAACTTTCGGATTGGCCTTGGGTCTTGAGTGGCCGTAATTATCTGAACATATTTATATGGAAAGTGCCTGAGATTCTTATGTGTTTAGGTCCAGATTATTGCATGGCATGAGCGCATGATTTGAACCATAATGCGCATTCATATATTTAGCTCAAGAGTATGGAATATATGCTATGGAATTGCCTATGCATCTATATTGATGGCCTTGAATAATAGATTTGTTATTATGAGAATAGTGAGGGTAAAGCAAGAAGAGCGTTGCCACGTTTTGTCATCAATAGATAATTGCTTGTTTATGGCGCTTCCGAAGTGAACGAGTTCCCTACAAGAGGTCTAGGAAGTTCACTCATTAAGTCTATCTCATATTTGTTTGTTGAAATGTTTACAAGCCCTAAGAATGGTTGAGCCGTTCCGTTAGATACATTTTGGCCTCCCCGTTGAGCACGGTCAAGAGGTGACAGACTATCTTGTACGGGGAGGAGCCAATACGCATTACACGTATTACATCACGACCATTTGGGTCAACGAAGGTCTACCTAACCTTATGAAATCCCTTGACAATGGATGCTGAATCACGGTAGAGGCCGGATCGATGTTCCTTATGGAATGCCGTCCTGATGCGTTTACGCGGGATGATGCCATGCTCGATGGGGCAAGACGATGCCCGGTTATGCCAGATGACCGTCGACTATTGAGTTGGTCGTGGCCATTAGGTCGTAATAACTGGGACATGCCTGAATGACTGAAATAGCTGTGCCCAATTATGAGACAAAATTATGTGGCACGGTATAAGACGTGTCATGACGGTTTGGCTTTTATAATCGGGACCCTTGTGATTGGTTGAGATATGAGATAAGATGTTCTAGTTATTAAATATGTTTGCAGTGTGCATATGAGATATATGACGTGCTAACGTGCAGGAAGGTGCTGAGGCGAGGTAAGTCCTATATGGTGCATGTTTAGGCTGCCTTTAGGTGAATTCTCGTCCTGATCGGGGTTTAAGGTGTAGACTCGCTGAGACTTTGTCTCACCCCGTCGTGGTTTAAAATTTTACAGGTCCTTAGATGAATGTTTGACACGTTCATTTTGGGTGGCCACAAGAGGTGGAGACCGAGCGTACCCTTCTCCCCATCCATGGGACCCCTTGGACCCATGAACTTGTAGTGACCACCATTTAGGTTGATGAGGGCCTACCTCGGTTGGTATCTCATCGCTTAAAAGTGTGATTTCGACGGGCTTGCCGTCGATACCGAGTATGAGGAGGTACTTGACCCCATCGTGGATGCCGATATTTTGGAAGATATCACGGCGAACCTGGGGCTCGAGGTTGAAGGGCTCGGAGTAGAGGTAGTTGATCCCTTGGACATCGACATCCCTGACACTTTCGTGGTAGACCCAAATCCCGAGTAAGGAGGGTTCGAGGTAGAGTTAGCTTGGTAGCTTCTTTTGGATCTAGACTCTTGTATATAAACCCGATATGTTTATAAAGTGTGTTTTGTGAAAATTGGTTGTCCTACTCTTCTATCCCATGTTTGATTGTTGTCTGGAGTTTATGAGTTTGCTTCCGCATATGCATAAAAAGAATAGGTCGGCGACGAGTCTTGGGAACATGGCAATTTAATCGACTATCGAGGAATGTGCGCATGCTCGGAGCTCGGGGTGTGACACTTGTTGAGGATAGTTAGGAGGTGATGGAGTATCCTGTACTGGGAGGGGTCGACGCATATTACACGTGTTACGTCATGACCATTTAGGTCAACGAAGGTCTACCTAATCTTGTGCCACTCCGATTTGTGGCTTGGTACTATTGGGTGGGCAACAAGAGCCATGGTCCCATCCATGGTTTTGATGGTCCACCGGGTGTCAAAGGCTCTGGGGGAGGCATAAACTAGGATGCCAAGGATGGGGACCTTCTCGATAGGAAGATGTCCAACCTCGAGCTCAACCTCAAGCTGATCACCGAGCTGGAGCCATGGATCCTGTAGGCCATTGAGGCTTAGATAGTAGTGGGGTTGCTAGTACTTTTTGGACCACCCTAGAGGCATAGGTGTACCCCAGGCCATTTTGTAGAAGGTCGTGGAAGCACGGTCAAGCATGTCAGATGTAATGAAGCTAGTAACAATAAAATGCATAAGTGGAAACGTAAACAAATCTCCAACCATCGGAATGGAAGCAAGGGGTGCCATGCGCTCAAAGCGGGTTGGGACGTGACATTATTCTTTTTGTTAGGAAAAATCTATGTGATTTTAGATGAAACTATTTTAAGAGAATGTTTGCTCAGTGATTTTGCTTTTGAGTCTAATGAAACAAAGAAAAATAGTGTCAAATTTGGAATATTTTCTTCATGACCTTTGCTTTTGGCTCGCTCTAATTTTTAAAACTCTCGAGCAACAATTTTATGGATGATCAATTTAATGCCAAACCATTTTGAATGACAAACCATTTTGAATGATCATTTTAGTGCCAAAACTACCTAAAGCAATCATTTAAGTGACTTCAATGAGCCACGCCAGATTTCGACAAACTAAGTCACTATATTCACTTAGATGATCATTTTTCAAAAGTTGTGGCACTTAAAATGATTGTTTGAAAAGTTTTAACACTAAAGTGACACCTTATAAAAATTGTGGCATTGATGACCTCCTTTCCGCTCTTGGTAAAAATAAAACTTGTTTTGAGGTTATGAATTTTTTGACTTGAGGTTTTCATACGTTTCTAGCCTTGATGTGCAATGTTAAGGGTTTAATGAAGTTAAGGTCCTTCACGTGACAGTATGTGGAGGATGAAAATGTTCAGTGAGTGTCGCACACCACATGCCAATTGGTTAGACATGGACGAGAAGTTGCAATCACGATGGTCATAAAGCACAGCTAACGGCAATGTGGTGTGAGATGTGTGCTCTCATGCATTATTTTTGTTCTATTGACAACTTCATTCCAAGGTTTAACACGGAGATTAGTACCTAAGGACAATAATATGTTGTTTGGGAATCGAAGCAATCTTGGGAATTGAAGCAATTGACTCAATGCATAGGAATTGCTTCAATTTGGAGTGAGCATTTATCACCCTTTTTTTGGCCTTTTTGACTGTCTTTACTTGTCATTATAGCAACCCAAATGGGTGATTTTGATATTCCACATGGATCATGTTGGGCTGATGGGGCGTGCCAGGACAAAGAGTTAAGATCACGGTGACTAGAATGAAGTTCACATAATTCAAAATCTTGAGAACTAATTGAGAAACCAAACTTTAACTCTAGGCCTATATTTCAATCTTCTAAATTAAAGCACATTATAATCAAGTCAGTATGGACGCTGGACTCTGATTTTGTTGCTTTACTTCGTCCTTGGGAAAATGCAAAGAATTGCTTGACAACTATGCATCCAAAAAAGGTGTCTTGAGTAGTGTGTTGTGGGTGTTTCAAAAGTGTATTGCTTTTTCATTCCTGTAATGTTATGTAAGGTTTCTAAGTGCTTTTGCATTTGATTCCAATATCAAGTTATTGCTTATTGAGAGTAGCTGTTTTGAGGATGTTGTTGAGGTAAATTTTACTTAGTATCTTTTTTCTTAGGTATAGGAAAACAAATAGGTCTATGTAATTTTAGATGAAACTATTTAAAGAGAATGTTTGCTCAATGATTTTGCTTTTGAGTATAACAAAACAAAGAAAGATAGTGTCAAGGTTAGAATATTTTCTTTGTGATTTTTGCTTTTGGCCCGCTCTAATTTTTAAAACTTTAGAGCAACAATTTTTTGAATGATCAACTTAATGCCAAAACTTATTGAATGATCACTTTAGAGCTAAAATTTTTTTAAGCAATCCTTTAAGTGACTTCAACAAGTCACACTAGATTTTGAACAAACTAAGTCACCACATTCACTTAAGTGATGGCCTATAAAAATTGTGGCATTGATGATGTCCATTCCGCTCTAGGGAAAAATAAAAATTATATTGAGGTTATGAATTTTTGGACTTTGAGGTTTTCATTGGTTCTTAGTCGCATGCTTTTGGCCTTGATGCGCAATGTTAAGGGTTTAATTAAGTTAAGCTATAGGTGGTTCACCGGCTGTGGGTCCTTCACGTGACAGTATGTGGAGGACGAAAACGTTCAGCTCATACACCACGTGGGAGAAAAATGCTAAGCAAGTGTCGCACACCACATGCCAATAGGTTAGACATGGACGAGAAGTTGCGATTACGGTGGTCATAAAGCACATCAGCTGACGGCGATGTGGCGTGAGACGTGTGCTCTCATGCATTGTTTTATCGTACTGACGACTTCATTCCAGGTTTTAATGCAATTAATACGCAAGGACAATAATATGCTGTCTCTGAATGGAAGCAATCAACTCATTGCATCGGAATCGCTTCAACTTGGAGAAGCATTTATCAACCTCTTTTCAGCCTTTGCGTGTCCTTCCTTATTAAAGCAACTAGAATGGGTGATTTTGATATTCCACAAGGGTCATGTTGGGCTGGTGGGGTGTGCTAGATAAAGAGTAAAGACCATAGTGATTAGAATGAAGTTTATAGGATTCAAAATCTTGAGAAGTGATTGAGAAACCAAACTTTAACTTTGAGCCTATATTTTAATTTTCTCCACTAAAACAGATTATAATCACGCCAGTACGAATAACGGAATATGATTTTGTCCCTATACTTCACCCTTGGGCAAATGTATAGAATTACTTGACAATTTTGTATTTAAAAGTGGTGTCACAAGTAGTGTGTCGCCGGTGTTTCAAATAGCGTACTGTTTTTTTATTCTTGTAATGTTATGCAGGGTAAATAAGTGCTTTTGTATTTGATTCCAATATCAAGTTATTGGTTATAAAGAGTGGCTGTTTCGAGGATGTTGTAGAGGAGAGGTAAATTCAAGTTGAGGTAAATTATAAATTACCTCAAGGGCTCACACGATGAATAAATATGGATAATTTTACTCATTCCCTTGTTGGTCGTATAATGCACATGTAGTATGAATTACATACTATAGTGGATTACTCTTTCTATAAGAGCATATGTCATTTATTAAATATATCAACTATACGGATCTTAGCCTAAACATAGTCACGTGTTTCTCACGTACTCATGTTTAGCCCGAGTGCTATATCAGCTCGTTTTCAATAACGCCCAATTAAGTACTCGCATCTGGCATCTTACAGGCATACATGATTATAGAACTATCATGTTCAATCTTATCATAAATAAATCACAGACCTCATCTTGACTCCAATCAAGGCGACATATTTTATGCACCAGACTTACTCTTTAGCATTTATTTGTACATAACATCTCATCCCAACGTGCTTTCTAAAGCACTTGAGGCGATTGCTCGTGTGAGTGAGCCAATCATTACCAGCTGACATACTTTTCAATAATATATGTGTGTTTGTGCTGGTCTCATAGTGGATTTGTACTTATTGATAAAACATCAAATCACTAATAAATAAACAAGTACAATACATTTGTCCACAAATACATAAACCAATGATCCTCTACAATAACATATATCACATTTTACGCAATCCTAATGACATCCTATGGGTCAAGAATATACCTCTAGGAATAGCCTTCGCAAATGGATCAGCAACCATTATATTGGTTGAAATGTATTGCAGGATCACTTCTTTCTGCGCTATAATATCTCTGATGAAGTTATTCTTTATGCCAATGTGCTTTGTCCTTCCATGATACTTGGGATCTTTCACATAGGCAATGGCTGCTTGACTATCACAATAAACTGTCACTGGTCTTGGAACTTCAGTGACGGTAGCTAAATTTTTCAAGAAACGTTTTAGCCATACTGCTTCTTGCACTGCGACAGAACATGCAATAAATTCTGCATCCATCGTAGACAAGGCCGTATATGTCTGTTTCTTGCTATTCCAAGAAATTGCACCTCCATTGAGCAAGAACGTATATCCAGAAGTCGATTTACGCTCATCCAGGTCTCCACCCCAATTGGCATTTGAATAGCCTAATATGTGTAAATCATTCCCTTGGTAACAAAGTCGATAGTCCATGGTGCCCTTCAAGTATCTCAGGATCCTCTTCACTGCTTTCCAGTGTGCTTGACCGGGATTTGATTGATATCGGCTCATCAATCCCACGGCATAACATATGTCAGGTTGAGTATACATCATAGCATACATCAAACTTTCGACTGCACTAGCATAAGGAACAGTTTCCATCACTTTGATTTCTTCTGGAGTCTTAGGACACATCACAGTACTTAGGCCTTCACCTTACATGACAGGGGTATCAATAGGATTACAATACTGCATATTGAAACGCTCAAGAATCTTCATAATATAAGATTCTTATGATAAAGTAAGGAGTTTCCTCGATCGATCTCTTTCGATCTTAACTCCTAATATATAAGCAGCTTCTCCCATGTCCTTCATCTCAAAATTGGAGGACAACCATTCTTTTATGGTGATAATCAAAACCTTGTCATTTTCAGCTAACAAAATATCGTCCACATAAAGTGATAAAATCACAAATTTATCTTTGGACCGCTTGACATATACATAGTGGCCTTCTTCGATCATTGTGAAACCAAAAGTTATTATTGCTCGATGAAAACGAAGATACCACTGTCTAGATGATTGCTTACCACTGTCTAGATGATTGCTTAAGGCCATATATTGAGCGATGAAGCTTGCAAACTTTATGCTCTTGATCTTTAACTACGAAACCTATTGGTTATTTCATATAAATTTCCTCATCTAATTCTCCATTGAGAAATGCCGTCTTTACATTCATTTGATGTAATTCAAGGTTCAAATGTGCAATGATGGCTAGAATAAGGCGTATTGAGGCAAACCTTACAATTGGTGAAAAAGTTTCCTCATAGTCTATATCCTCTTGTTGAGTATAACCTTTGGCCACAATGCGAGCCTTATACATTTCAATGAATCCATCCGCCCTACGCTTAATCTTGAAGACCCATTTGTTTTCAATGGCCTTACGATTGGGTGGTAGATCAACCAAATCCCAGACATAGTTTGCCCTCATTGACTCCATCTCATATTCCAAATTTTTTCTCCATTCTTCTTTATCAGAGGATGAGAGAGCCTATTGAATAGTCTTAGGCTTAATATCGTCTTTTTGAACAATCATAAATGCTTCCCCTTCAATCTCAAATTGACGACGGGGAAAACTTTTACGATTACTTTTAAGCAAATTGAATTTCTCTTGAATTCAATTCATTAGGTGATGCAACACTCCCACTAAGTCTTGTGTGTTGAGGTAAATCTTAATTTTCCTCTACAACATCAATAGGTGTGTTATCAGGATCTTCCATCTCATATAATTGGAAGTCCTTATTAATCTCACCTCTACTAGGAAAATCGTTTTCCAAGAATGTGACATCTCGTGACTCCATTTCAATCACACTTCCATAAGCTTGTTCACCTATAAATACGTACTATTTGGAGTGTTCGGAATATCTTATAAAGATACATTTCTTCTCTTTAGGACCTAATTTGCCATGTTTATGGGAAGAATCATGAACATAAGCTGCACATCCCCATGGACGTAAACTACTCAAGTCTGGTTTTCTACCAGTCCATAATTCATAAGGGGTGGAAGTGACCGATTTTGAGGGCACACGGTTAAGTGTATAGGTAGTAGTCAATAACACATCTCCCCAATAGGAGATAGGTAAATTTGCTTGCGCTATCATAGACTTAACCATTTCCAATAGGGTTCTATTTCTTCTCTCAGCTACCCCATTTTGTTGTGGAGTACCGGAAATAGTCAATTGTCGTACAATTCCCTTTTCATTACAAAAAGCCTTGAATTGCTCCGATATATACTCACATCCACGATTAGTACTTAATGCCTCTATTGTTTTGTTCAACTAATTCTCTACCATCGCTATATATCGCCTAAAACAGTCTAATGCTTCTAACTTATGGGAGATCAGAAAGACATAACCGAAATGTATGAAGTTATCTATGAAAGTAATTAAATATGAGGCTCCATGTCTCGCCCTCACATTCAAAGGATCACAAATGTCAGAATGTATGAGATGCAATGGAAATTCAGCTCTAGTCCATTTACCAAATGGTTTTCTAGTTATTTTTCCCGTCAGACAATGTTCACATACGGATAGATGAACATTAGTGAGCGACCCTAAAATGCCTTCTCTAGCTAATCTTTGCATTCTTTGCAATCCAATGTGACCTAATCTAGCATGCCAAGTACTCGCATCAATCTCAACGTTAGTGAGTGACCCTAAAAGGTCTTCTCTAACTATAATTAAAATTGCAATTCAACATGTAATGTATTTCCTACCATTATTCTAATTTTCTAGCAACTAGAAAAATGCAAGTATATTAAAACATATACATCATATCATTGAACCAAGCTTTACACAGCATATATAACATCATTTGCACATAAGCTAGTTACTGTATTTCTTAAATCACAAGAAAATACAAGCTACAAATGAATAAACTGCATTATACCCTAAAAAAATACGTGTACATAGGGTTTCCTACGCATTTTCATACATTTATAAAATTCAAAGTATAAAATAATTATACCACTGTGTAGAGAAGATTCATATGAACCAAACGCCGCTGATCACGCTCCAATCGAAGCCCACATGCACCCCCACGTGCCGCCTGAGTGCGCGGGGCGTGTGGCGCATGCACCAGCGAGCCAAATGGCTCCTGGCTGGTCTGACTGTTGACCGGTCAACGATTGGGTTGGGTTGGTTCAACCGGGTCGGATCTCGGGTTGGGTCATGGGTCGGGGTTGCCGGTCGGGTTGGGTCGCCGGCCGATGATCGGCCGGCCAATTGTTGCCGGCGGTGACGTCATTCGGCGACCGACTATTGGATGACGTCACAGTGACGTCACCACGCGCCAATTCGTCAGCCGGTGCGCGTCGCACACGTGCCGGTTCGCCGATTGGCACGTGTAGCGCATGCGTTGGCTTTGCTAGCGCTTTAGGCACGTGGCGCCCATGCGCAGCGGCTTCTGGCCGCGCGTGTGGGTGCGTCCGGCGTCGCCCAATGGCACTCGACCCATCGCCGGACTCATCTCGATGAGCTCTTTCATCCTGTATATTCAAAAAATTAATTTTGACTAGAAAATTATTTCGAAAAACGGCCAAAACCTCACAGATGCACACGACCCTAAACCCGTTCTTTGCTCCAGTTCAATTTCGAGTTTTTCATATGGCAATTCCGATTATCAGAGATCCAAACAATGTAGAATATAATCTCTTGATCTCAATATCAAATGGTAAATGAGAAAACTCGATGAAAACAAGGTAGAAATCACGACCTGGCTCTGATACTAATGTTGGAATTCAAGTCAACGGAAGACGACTTACCTGATTCCGATGCACAAACAGCAAATAGCCTCGGAACGAACGTTGAATTGCCGATGAAACACGAACAACACTTCCTCACGTTAGTCTGGATGCAATCACAAGGAAAACACCCAATTTCCACGGTGTAAATGCCGATTGTTCTTGCAAAACTGAAATTGGAATGCCTTCTTCTTTGATGGAAATGGAGAGAAATTTGGTGCGTATGTTTGCCAACCGGTCCAACGGTTGTGTTCAGGAGGCTTTTATGTCTCCCTTCATACCCCTCCATTAGTGTCTTTCCATCATAACGCATCAAGACGAAACAGTGCGTTCCAATCGCACCCCATCATGGACGTACCGGCTAAAGTACTACACTATGGTTGAGGCAGTTGGCGTGGCTTTGTGTCCAGGTAGGACTAGCTGTTACATCTACTTCATAGCTTTGTCAGGGTCTACACTATTGATATTAGCAACAGGCAAGATCTTGGTGGGGCTCAGAAAATATGCATAGAGGACATTGGGTTTGTATCTCGCAAGCGAAGGCCGACTTTGAAACTTGATGCTTTCGCTTCCCGATTACGGTCCCATATACCCAGGATGATGGAGCAGTGCACTTTGAAGACAGAAGTGTTACCGAGTCGACTTTGACGAGATCATGGAGGTTTCAGCTCCAGAGGACCTCTCAGTGAACAGCGGTCAAGCTACCGACAAAGAAAAGGACAGGACTGTTAAAGCCTACGAGTTGTTCAAGATCTTCAAGCTTCTCTTCGTGGGTCTTGTCATCAACTCTAGCGACCTGGAGGCCAGTAAGCGCATGTTCATGAACAGTGCCATGAACTCGACGACTGCTTTTGGGACAGTAGAGATCGAGCTTGGGTTCATGTACGATCTGCTGTACACCAAGGCACTGTTGCTAAACCGTGCTTGGGCCATCATTCCTTGGTCATTAGTCTCTCGGGGCTGTGTGCCGTGTCAGTATTCTTCTCCTTACAGGACAGGATGGAATTCCCCAAAGTCAACATCTATATCACCATCTTGCTGATAAGTGCGGCCATCCTTTTAGAGATTTACTCAGGTCTTCTCGCAATTTCAGCCGATTGGGTTGGCCACTGGCGTCTTCAGAGACCTGGCGGATCTATAATATCATCTGCCGTGGCTTTTCTCTGGATCTGCTCGAACCCAAGATGGTCGAATTCCGTGGCCAGTTCAGCCTGTTGAAATTATCTATCAGGAAAAGAAACAGGATCTTCAACAAGTATCCATGGCTCGCCAAGTTAGATGAGAAGTTGGGGAGGAGCTTCTACATCGATTACAAAGAGTTCAAGAGTAATATCAAGGACTGGACCTTCGATCACATGAGGGGTACGGTCGATTATCTGGAATGGAACAGCCGGTTAAAGAGGGGGTTGACTAGTCTTGATCTGGAGGCAAGTGAAGAACTGACAAGGTCAAACAACAATCACCTGATCTGGAGTGTTAATGATAGAGTTCGACCAAAGCATTCTCATCTGGCACATCGCCCCTGAGCTCTGCCACCACAAGGACCTCGACGAGAGTCAGGGAATAAGACCGGAACTGTTGTTACTGATTAAAAAACAGTAAACCAGAAACAAAAAACCAGAATCTATATTTTCATATGAGGAAGAGAAGCGCAGAGAAACAGAACACAAACTTGCATACGTCTGTTCTAAAGGAAACCGTCAAGTACAGGACAACTTAAACAAAGAAAAAACTGCTCACGTACGTGCAACACATAACTGCACACAAACGTGCTATTAACTTCCTAGAAAATAGCAAAAACACTAAATACGTAAACAAATGAACTTGGCTGTTTTTTAATAAAAAAACAGAGTAAAACAGAGTAAAAAGAAAACTGAAAACAGCAGAAAACAGAGACATTATAATCCAACAAACTCCTCCTTGGATCGATTGCTGCGCATACTCCAATTTTCTTTCTTAATACTTCAAATCTTCCAGCTTGAAGTGGTTTTGTGAACATATCCGCTAGCTGATCATCGATCGCAATAGACCAATTTAACTTCGCCACTTTGTTGCACCTCACGCAAAGAAAAATTTTACTTTGAAATGCTTGGTTTTGCCATGAAAAACTGGATTACGTGATATTGCTAACGCCGCTTTGATTATCCACGTTAACTTCAATGCAATCACTAGAATTCAACCACAGATCTTTCATTATCTTTTTCAGCCACAAAGCTTGATTTGCAGCTGCGATAGGCTGCTATAAACTCAGCCTCTGCAGTGGGCGAGCTACAATCTCTTGCTTTTTAGAACACCGGAGAAACAAGCGAACCAAAACTGAAACAATATCCAGACGTACTTTTCATGTCATCCACCGAACCAGCCCAATCACTATCGAAAATCCTTGCAAATTAAATTTCTGACCTTTCTTAAATTTCACACCAAAGAACAATGTTCCTTTGAGATATCTCAATACCCTTTTTGCTGCAATCAAATGTAAATCGACTAGGACTACTCGTAAACCTAGATAAAATACTCACAGCAAATAAAATATCTGGTCTGTTCTTGTAAGATACATGAGACACCCAATCGAGACTTCTATACATAGAAGCATCTACGCATCTGTTCCATCATTCTTCTGTGACTTTTCTTTAGCAGCCATAGGAGTGCTTACACTTCGACAATCTTCCATCTGAAACTTCTTTAGAATTTCCTTCATGTATTTTTTCGACAGATGAAGATCTCATATGAAGCTGTTTGACTTCCAAACCCAAAAATAAGCCATCTTTCCCAAGTCGACATCTCAAAAACTGCAAATAGATCTTGCTTCACCTTCTCTATCAATTCCATATCATTCCCCGTCACTAATAGATCATCTACATAAAGTGACAGAATTACAACACTTTGTGATTCACCTTCTTGACATAAAGAGTGAACTCACTTAAGCTTTTTACGAAGCCAAAATCCTGCAAATATCGATCTATCTTCCCATACCAAGCTCTTGGAGCCTCGCTTGATCCATATAGAGCTTTCTTCAACTGTATACACTCTCTTCTTGCCCTTTGATACTAAAACCTTCAGGTTGTTCAACAAAAATCTCCTCCTCAAGCTCTCCATTCAGAAATGCAGACTTGACATCTAACTGAAATATAGGCCACCCCTTCTCTCGTGCAATAGCTAACGAACCTTATTGTATCAAGTCGTGCAACAGAGCAAATGTTTCAAAATAGTCTACTCCCCATATTTGTGCATAGCCTTTCACCACCGTCTAGCTTTGTGTTTATTAACAGAACCATCGGGATTAAGTTTTGTTCTAAACACCCACTTAACCCCAATTACATTCTTATCGGATGGTCTCAACAAGCTCCCATGTGTGGTTTTCGGATCATTGCAATCTCCTCCCCGCATTGCTGTAATCCACCTCGATCCTCCTTAGCTTCCACAAAGTTAGATGGTTCGAGCATTGCCACATTGCTTCTTTCATAGATTTCAGCAAGTGACCGTGTGCCTCTCACTTTGGTAAATCATTCACACTTGTCTTCCAATCCATCTATAACTTCATCAACCTCTACATCATTGCAGTTGTTTTTCAAACCGTTGTCTTCGCACTCTTTCATTCCATCCAATTCCACTCATCTTCCTCTAGAAAAACAACATCTCGCTTATAGTCACCTTCCCCGTCATAGGGTGAAAAATTCTGTAAGCCTTTGATTGGAGATCGTACCCGATGAAGATTCCAAGCTCGCTTTCTTATCCAGCTTGTCCCTCTTGACCTCGGAACATGAGTGTAACACAAACACCAAAAAACCTTCAAATTTTTCACGAAGGTTTAACACCATACCGGACTTCAAAAGGTGTTGACCTCTCTAAGGCCTTTGTGGGCAATGCTGTTCAACAAGAACACTGCAGATTAGCCGCCTCAGCCCATAATTTCTTAGGCAACATCTTCTCCGCATCATACATCTAGCCATCTCCATAATACTTCTATTTTTCCTCTCACGACCCCATTCTTGAGGTGAATAGGAGCAAAAGTGAACTGCTGCACAATTCCTGCTTGCTCACAATTCAACTTAAACTTATGAGCAGTATATTCAGAACCATTATCAGACCTCAGCATTTTAATTTTCTTCCCACTCTGATTCTCAACTAAAGCTTTAAACTTCACAAACACATCAGCAACTTCAGACTTGGCTCACAGAAAATAAATCCAACTCATCCTAGTCATATCATCAGTGAAGGTAATGAAATACCTGCTACCATTGAGAGAAGACTCAGACATCGGTCCACATAAATCTGTGTGGACTAATTGCAGCTTCTCACATGCTCTCCAACCTCCTCCTTTGAAAGGAAATCTGGCTTGCTTGCCAAGAAGACAAGTTTTGCACTTGTGGAAATTCCTCCTCCAAACTTGGCAAGTCATCGCGCAAGCTATTTCTCTGCATAAACGACATGCTCTTCCCCGTGAACATGCCCAAGTCTTTTATGCCATATCTCCGCATTTTCTTCTTTGCACTTTAAAGCCATTTTTTGCATCTCTTGTGGCTTGAACATGAAACTCTTGTCCTCCATAGGAATTCTTAGCACTTCTTTGCTATCTGCATTATTAATAAGACATTCCTTCCCTTCGAACTTCACTTTATATCCCTTCTCAACTAATTGACCAACACTCAACAGGTTATGGTCAATATTTGGCACAAAGAGAACATCATTGATCAGCTTCACCTCCTGATTTCCTTCAATAGCCACTGTACCCTTCCCTTGCACTTCGATATACTGTCCATTGCCAATTCTGACTCTGGACCTGACTGACCTGTCTAGAATCCTAAACAGCTTCGAATTGCCAGTCATATGATTGGTACAGCCACTGTCCACCAGCCATGCATCATTCCCAACAAAAGATTTAGAAAAGGAAGCTACAAACAAGTGCTCTTCCTCAGTTTCATTCACTGCTACCTGGGCTTTTCCTGCTTGCTGGTAATTTTTCTCTTTGCAGATGGCTTCCATGTGACCCAACTTGTGACATCTTCGCATCTAGCATCGAGCTTTCTCCAACATCTAAAAACCGATGATTAGTTCCACTACGATATTGACAAGGCTTTTTGTTCATCTTCCATTTGCTAGACCCACCAGAATTTCCTTCTTTTGCTACAAACTTGGAGTCACTTTGGCATTTTCTGGACTGAATCCATTTCTTCCCTTTGCCTCCATCATTTGATTTCACTCTAGCTTGCAGCGCACCCTCTACAAACTCTTCTTTTCTCATCAGTCTTATGTGCTCCTGTGCCTGCAAAGCATTCAACAATTCTGCAAGCTTTATATCAGGTAAGTCTCTTGTATTTTCCAGAGACGCTATGGTGGCTTCGAACTTCTCGGAAGAGACACCAGAATCTTCGAACAAGCCTTTCATCCTTCAAGTCGGTCCTAAAACTCTGATTTTTTCAGCTATCCCAACCAACCTATCAGAGTACTCCTTCACTGACTCTGAATCCTTCATCTGCTGTCTCTCAAACTCCCTCAAGAGATTCAGCACCTTCATGCCTCTTATCTTCTCATCTCCCTCGTATTCATCCTTCAAGAAATCCCATATTGCCTTTGCAGAATCACATCTCATGATCCTTGTGAAGATAATGGGTGAAACAGCAGCGTACATGCATGACTTTGCCTTGGCCTTCCTTGTGATTCTCTCTTTATGGTACTTTATCTGATTCAAGGTTGGATTGTCTGGAAGTGGAGCAACCTCATAATCATCCTCCACAGCCTCCCATAAATCATGACCCTCCAAGAATGCCGTCATCTTGACAGCCCAAGCCTGATAATTTTCCCAGTAAATACCGGAGAAGCCATCGCAGAAACCACTCGACCCTGTCTCCATCACCCTTTAACTTCTTTACACTTCGATACTTGCTTCACTTCACAGTCCCTCAAGATCATACACGCTCTGATACCAATGTTGTTACTGATTAAAAAACAGTAAACCAGAAACAAAAAACCAGAATCTATATTTTCATATGAGGAAGAGAAGCGCAGAGAAACAGAACACAAACTTGCATACGTCTGTTCTAAAGGAAACCGTCAAGTACAGGACAACTTAAACAAAGAAAAAACTGCTCACGTACGTGCAACACATAACTGCACACAAACGTGCTATTAACTTCCTAGAAAATAGCAAAAACACTAAATACGTAAACAAATGAACTTGGCTGTTTTTTAATAAAAAAACAGAGTAAAACAGAGTAAAAAGAAAACTGAAAACAGCAGAAAACAGAGACATTATAATCCAACAGGAACACCTCAAGGACTACAAGATGAGTAAGTTGGTCTCTTGGTACATGCTGTATCTGAGTACTCCATCCTTCCATGTTGCCACCAGGGATAGGGGTGGTCTGGTATGAAGATAATTTGGTCGACGCTCATAAGTTCTTCGAGGACAACCTAGTGGTGTCGTCAAACAAAGAAACCAGCATCAGATCATCGGTTGTCAAGACATGGGCGCGGAAATTATTCAAGAAAGAGAAACATGGCCATACTGGAGTTAAAAGCTGCAACAAGACGCACAAGTCAACAGAATCGCGTGATCTATACGAAGCCTGCCATCTTCTGTTCCAAGTGGGAACTCAGCTGCCTGCCATGAAAATACGCAGTGGCAAAAGCGGTGCTGTTTGATGCGTGCCATCTTGCATCCCAGTTGAATGAAATTGAGTCGGAAGACTTCGGTAGGAAATGTTACTTGATCGGCAAGGTCTGGGCGAAGTTTTTGATACATGCAGCTTACCAAAGCAAAGGCTACAAACACTTCAAGAGCCTGAACAGAGCAGGAGAGCTTATCAGCCACATCTGGCTTCTATTGGCGCATCTTGGTGTGACGGAGCCGGTGCAAACTTCCAAAGCACAATGCATTACCAAACTGATCTTGAACTAGAACTTTCAGGTGGAATGCGTCTTTTTTTAAACCTACTGTTACTTGAGTAAGATAAATAAGTTAAGCTCGTCATCTTGAGATGGCGAAATTAAGTTATTTCAATATTTGTAGTTCTTGAGGAGTCGGGAAAAAATGAAAATTGATGGTGCATCAGTTGTTCTTCTTCGCCAGAGGCATTACCATTCGGACGGAGAATTTGAGTCCCTCAAAAGTCGTTTTGTAACTTTCGGCATATCTCCTCAAAATTGTCAAGTAACTCTTTCATGTTGATTTAATTAGGGGATGTTTGGTAACCATCCAAACAATATCCGATTTTGATTTTTTGTTCCCGGAAATAATTTTGGAATAGAATCGCGTTTGGTAAAATTTTTGTTCCCGTAAACAAATTTCTATTTATTTTGTTCCCATAAGTAAATTTGGAACAGAATCAAGAATAAAAAAAAAAAAAAGAAGTTGATTTTTGTTTCGGGAATAAACTTTTTCTCTTCTTCTTCTTCTTCATCGACCGCCATCCCGCGGTTGCTGTCTAACGCCGTCCGCCGCCATCCGCCACCGTCCGCCATCGTCCACTGGCAATCGGTCTGACGAGCTCACTGGGGCTAGGTGAGGCCTACCTGGCCTTGGCAAGGCTTGCCCAACCCCACCGATGGCCAGGCGGGCCTCTCCCAGCCTTGCCAGTGGCCAGATTGGCCTCACCCAGTTGCCGACGAGGCTCAACCAATGAGGGTCGGTGATGCTTTGGTGAGGTTACCAGCCTTGCTGAGGGCCAATGATGCTCCGGTGAGGTCGCCGGCCCTCGTTTGGCCCATCGCCGGTTTGGCAACCGGCCACAAGAAGAAGAAGAAGAAGAAGAAGAAGAAGAAGAAGAAGAAGAATAGGAGAAAAGGAAAAAAGAAAAGAAAAAAAGGAAAAAAAGAAAAGAAAAAAAATAAAAAAAAATTTAAAAATTAAAAGAAATTGATTTGGAACAGAATCAATAAGCACAATATCAAATGCAAATTTATTCTAGAATCAGAAATTTTGGATAGTTACCAAATGACTTGAAATGCTTAGAAATTGGTCCTGAGAACATAATAAAAAATAATAATTTCTGATCATAATTTATTCCCGGGAACAGAATGGTTACCAAACGCGCCTTTAGCAATTCCTTAACATAATCCTGATTTGTATGCTTTTAACTTTGGGAAAGCAAGTATGTGTATATATGCGAGACAAGACTGGTTTCGTAAGTTTCAATTAAAAAAAATTAAAAAAGAGAGAGAGTAACTTTTAACCTACCATAAATTAGTAGATAGCTTGTCTACTTAGTTGATAACATTTTACTTAGAAAAATCCAGTTTGGGGCCAATTTTTGCCTATTTATCGCTTCTAGTTATGACTTTCTCTAAAAAAAATTTTAAAAAAATATATTTTAAGATTCGAAAAATAATGAAAAACTCGCTGTATATTCTCAGCAGTTTCTACTAAATCTGAAGAACATTATATTATAAAGGAATGAGCTCGCATGCGAAGTAAGTGATCCTTTACCTCTAGTAGTGATTAGATAAAGAGGCATTCATCAAAAGTCCACAGGTAACTCAAAATAATTTTTGGTTACAAATATGCTATTGTAGAAATTCCTAGCAGAGACAGAGTACCACTTATCTGAACTCTAGCTATCATGAATTCATATAATTTCATGAGCGGTATCTCCAGCACCACCAAGGAATCATAGTGGTACGTTTGTACGTGAAAATAAAATGATTTATGAAAACATTTTTATAAAAATAATTGTCATATCACTTAAAAAAATAAATGAAAAATATTTTTATCACCTATGAATATATTTAGACATAAATTGTTTTCGAGTAATGAAAATATTATTCATGTTCTAGTTATTTCAAGTGGTACAAGTAATTGTTTTTAAATATTTTTCAAATTATTCATCTTCCGCGAAACAAATGGAGTCAAGTGTGATCTTTAAAATTCCTAAGCAAGAAAATTACCAAAATACCCATAAAATTTTCTTGGCTGATGTATTAATGATCTAAATTCCACAAATCGTAAATTACCTAAAAAGAGCCAATTACCATAAAATTTGGAAAGTTGTCCTTAAATGCATTATTTCAGTCCATAAACTCGAACAAAGATTGAAATGCCGTAAATAACTCTTGAGAAGCATAAATAAAAACAATGGATGGGGCTCATCCAAAAAAAAAAAAAAAATGTAAATTTCTAGTAGATGCTATCTATATAGACAAAAATGTTCATATCTTTTTAAACTTCCACATTTATATGGTCACTCCCCGAAATGTCACCACGTACAAAACTCAATGTATAATATTTTTCCATCATCCTTAATGAAAAAGATAACATTTTCAGCCACAGAGGAGAGCCAGATTGCAAATACCTTATTTTTTTTATTATTTATCATTGTTTGAAATTTCCAAAAAATAGCAAAAATTATGAAAATTTCTTGAAAATACCCATAACGTAGAAACTTCCATGCCCATACAAGCCGTCAAAACAAAAAATCAATCGGATATCAGGATAAGCTATACAAGCTGTTTGAAGTTAGCACATCTGCAAAGGACACAATTTTAGATTTTATAGATTCAATGGGCTAATTTTGGACCTCATAACTCCTTTGCCGGAATTCCATTTTGGACGGATAGGTATATACAACAACTTAAGTGGTAATGAATGTGAACAATCAATTAAGTAGTTGGCAAAAGGTTGGGATTTGGGACCAACCATTGCCTTGCTTGATTTCATTTAACAAAACTCATGCAATAAATAAAAACAACTAAATAAGTGGATATTTTGCAATATGAAAGATTGATGTTTGCAGCAACTTGTGAAAGACAAAGCGAAAAGATGAACCTGCAGATGATGGAAGAAGAGCAGTGGAGTGTCAGAAGGCGGAGAGTTGCAATTTTCGGTTTTTTTGGATAATGTTTTTTGTAGGTGAAAAGCTTAGGTAAAGTGCATTAAGTATAATTCAAGACACACCAAAAAGAGGAGGCCCAGACGGTTTCGCCTTTCTTGGAACCAGACGTGTATGAAATCTTACTTTACCTGTGTATTCCTAAGCGGCGTGGGATTCAGGCCTCGTGCAGAGGCCCTAATTTTATTTTATTTTTAATAAGAATAAACTAGAAATAGATCCCATAGAATTGGCGAGACCGACTCACAGGCTTCAGGGATAAATGTGAAATGCATATAGAAGCCCAAGGCACGCTAAAAAGAGAGGTCTAGACAGCTTCACATTCCGCAGTATTAGGCATATATGCAACCTCATTTGTACACATTGAACCGATAGGGGACTCTGATTTTCATGAATTTGTGTCTGCGATGAAAATTAGTGAGAAAGGGATATGAAATTGAGTGTATAGTTAAATATTCTTTTATTTCGGTTTAGATCTTTATCTTACTTGAGGACAAGTTTGGGAATGGAACTTAGTAAAAGCGAGGCGAAACCTGGCTTTTGTTAATGTATAGAAGATATATCATTCACATATAACCTTTATTAGCATCAGGCCAAGAAATTGAACATTTTATCGAGGGTTTTCAAAACATTTAATCGATCTTTTTAGCATATATGGAAAAAGCAAGCATGACTTTTATTTCTAACTTTTTATGTTTTTACATTTGAAATTTGACTGATCTAGAAACCTATACATATGGACATTAATGTCATTTGCAATTGCAATCATGCCATTTCATAATTTTTTGAAAATCAAATTATGCTTACATTTTTTTTATTGGAATTTTCATTTGAATAGCATAAAAGTAAGGGGAAGGTTAAAGTATGCAATTGCTATTTTCTAAATAAAGTTGACCTTACTTTTGAAGTTTTAGTAGGTAGGGATGAGAATGATATTAGGAAAATTGTTTGAAAAGTGCTAAACTTAGTGCACTTTTGCCAATTAAGTTATAAACCGTTTCGCTCCTTGTCAATTGAGTCAATTCGGCCAAAATTGACTGGATGAACTGAATTGGTAAGAAGTGAAAATGTTTATGATTGAATTGATAAAATTGAAAGATTGAGGATTGAATTAGCAAAAGTGCAATAGGTTTAGGACTTTTTGGATAATTTTCCTAGATGATATCATTACTTTAATTATTGTAAGGCTCTTACTTCGGTGCCAAATTTTTTTTAAATGATCATTTATGTGCCACATTTTTGTACAGCAATATTAAAGTGATTGACGAAAAAGTGATGTCTTAATATTTTAACACAAGAAGTTTTAAAATTGTGTGTTGCGTAATATATATACCAAACAACATTGCTAAACTATGACATCCTCATTTTGACATCCTTGTCTTAATCCGATTTTTTAAAATGGAAATGTTTTGACAAACGATCGTTGGACGAGATCATCTTGAGGATCGATAAACCACAAGGGCATAAAAAAAGGTCACTTTGGGGGTGAAAACTCAGTTTTTCATGATAAGGACGTAGAAGAGCGGAAAAGTGGAAACGGGCCATGGGCAAGGACCCAATGGACACGAGCCCAAGTGGGCAGCTCAAGGCCCACACGCCTAACAAGTGGGCGGTTGAGGAAGGCCCATGGATCCTTCAAGCCCATCAAGCCTTCTTTTGGCAAGATCTTGTCATTAAATGCATGCAAGGATGCAAAGAGTTTATGAATAGTGCGAGATCTTGGTGAAAGGACCGAAATGCCCTTCCATTGGACTAAGGACAGAAGGGCAAAGATGGAAATTGGCAAGAGAAGGGGGCAGCTCAAGCACTTGAGCGGCAAATTGGAGAAATTTGAAGACCTATCAAGCCTCCCTAGCTAGTCAAGTCAAGCCTAGACACTCAAGTGTGAAATCCCCTCATTAATGCATAGATTTTCACTTCTTGAAGAAGCATTCCTTGAGTGATTGTAATACTCAGTAAGTATAGCTTTGACTATCGAGTAGAACATCGGTTCATCATCAACGCTAGTCAAACATCTCATGCAAACTGTGTTGAAGGAAAATTAATAGCAAAAAGCAACTATGCTTCAGGCATATATAAATGGCAATTTTTGCAATCATTCGTGAACATGATGCATGCGTTGAGCTTATACACTTCTAGCCTTTCTTTCTTGCTCATGCATGCCATGCTCATTAAGCTTATCTCTTATATTCGGGACTTGAACCCAAGTCTTCTCGAAGTCGTCTTGGGACTCGAACCCAATTTAATTCGGGCTTTTATCCATGTTTCTGGCTTTTTATTGGCTTTTGGGACTCAAACCCAATTAATATGCTCAGACTTGAACCTAAGTCTCTTTCCAGCCTCTAGAACTCAAACCCAATTCTTGCTAGGAAATCAAGGACTCAAACCCCCGCTCAAGCACCCGCTCAAGCACAATCTCTTCTTGAGCGTGTACTCAAGTCTTATGTACGTGCCATGAACTATGCATTTTATTCTCAAACATAATGCATGTGTCATGATTTTCTTCATCAACAACATTATGAATGAGCCTAAGCACAAAGCCCTGCTCAAGTAACAAGCATAAAGGAACCTTGTACCACTCCAAGATGTGAACTCGGTATGCCTCAATACCGAATCACATCTTATGGCTATGGGTGAACCTCGATACCGAACGAAAGCTATGAACCATGACTTCATTCTAGTCATACAAGAAACTCAAGTACATGAACAAGTCATAGGATACTGATATGGCTAGTATAAGTACCTAGAGGGGGGGGTGAATAGGTATAAAGAGTAATTTCTCACGATAATCGCACAATACTAGACAGTTGATAGAATTGAGACATTTTTTTTCTCGTTAATAAACAAACAACAATCAAAATAAGACTGAGAATAGGGAAGAGAAAATTGAACGCAAGGTTTATAGTGGTTCGACTTATTTCAAGCCTACGTTCACTCTTCTGCATTGAAAGCCCACTGGCTGGATTCCACTATGAACAAAGAGATGTTACAGCATTGTTCTCCCTTGATTTCACGGTGTAGAAGATTTACCATACTCCCTCAAGGTATCACTAAGTATAGACTCTCTTTTGTGAATACAGTTTTGCTCAATATGAATCGACTAATAATCAAGGAGCTTCAGACTCTGGAATTTCTCTATCGTGCATATTTTAGAACAACTGGAACGTCTTCCTTTTATACTCATTTATGCCATCATACCCGTTGGCACTTACCAAATTAATTCTTCCAATCTTCCCGTTGGACAGAATCAATTAAGAAGATCATTCGAGCTATTAAAGGAACACGTCGATAGCCCATCAATCATGTTCGCCCATACAATCAGGATCTTGGTTTCCAAGAATAAAACCTTCCAAGAATATTTCGTCAATCATCGGATCTTCAAATGGTCTTGATTTTGAATAAAAGAATCCGTTATATCATATCCAGCCAAGAGATCTTCTCCAGTGGATAAGACCAAATCATCAACCAAACACTTTAGCTCTGGATCGCCTTCGTTGCTGGATTAGAAACTATCAATGAGAATAGTCTTGAGTCTTGAGTCTTATGTGCTGAGTCTGGTGATCTGAAGGTCTTCATACTCTAAATAGAAGGGTCTGCAATGCTCCAGACTAGACTGATAGAAACGTTTTGTCAGCTTCAAAATATTCTGGAAAGATTTCTCCAACAATCTCCTCCTTTTTGATGGTGACAAAACTTTCTTGTAGATTTGAACAACTTTGACCTGCAAAACATTACTCAAGCAATATATATATCTCATAAAGATTAACAACTCAACTAGACTATGCATCCACAGAAAATAGGTTAGTCTTTCATGAGTAAAGCCATACAATAACACTTGATATAAATGTAATAGTCAATTTCAAATCCACACCCAAGTCATACTCAAAACACAAGTCATACTCAAAACAAATATCCAAACAAACTAAAGTAAAAAATTTAAAGTCAAAGTTCAAAGATTGCAATTCTCCCCCATTTTGTCATCATTAAAAATGGTGAGAAAAAAGTCAAGTCTACTTGGGAACGCGCACAAGCTGTAAATCTCCCATCGACTGTACGATGCCTTCCAGCCTCTTCAAGTCTTCCCGTAGATGTGCCACCTCTTCCCCTTTGGCATTTGCTTGAATTTGAAGAGCGAGGTCTTGCATTTGATCCGATAAGGTAACAGAAGACGCTCGTCCAGCATTCTTCAGAACTTGAAGTTCACATTCCAAAGCAGACATTTGACCCTGCATTTCCAGAAGAAGATCAAGGATGCGACGAAAATCTGCTGTAGTGTCCGTCTGCGTGCTGGCATTTTCTCTATCGGATGGAGTAAAAGCAGACGATGGAACTTCGGTGTAATCGCGCAGATTTGGCGTTGAGGTATCATGTCCTTCCTCAGGCATTTGAGAAGCCTAAAGATCTTCTGGATTTGCTGGTGAGCGACTCACACCTTCACTATTGACAGGATATGGTGTAGTCCTTCCTTGCTCGCCATCTCCCCCCGTTTCTAAGGCCTCAATTTAGGAAGAGTGATGGTCATGCTCGTCAGCGTCTTGATTGCCTTTCTCTCCGGCTTCTTCTGCGACTTTTCTTTGATTGCTTCTTCTTCTTCTTCAACTTCCTTCTCCTTTTCTTCTTTTTCTTTCTCTTCTTTCTCCTTTGCTTCTCTATTCTCTTCTTCTCTCTGTTCTTTTTCCTCTGCTTCTTTTCATTTTTCCTGTCGTTCTGTTGATTCGGGTACAGAACGACTGAGCCTTTTCAATGCCAAGGCAGAGATAGTGAGTTCATCCTCTTCATCTTCATCCTCTAAGATAAGAGCTCTTTTCTTTTTGGATGGAGCACCCATGGGCTCCTTCCCTTTCCTTTTTGATGCAGAAGATACTGGATGAGATTTGATTGGAGTTTTCACTTTGAACTTCTCCATTGCTTTATCAAGCTCTTTTAGACGCATTTTTGTCAGCATTTTCAAATCCACCACCATTTTGTCGCATGGTCGAACACAAAGAGTTTGTGGAGGTTCAATGTTCAAGTGTCTGAAGATCTTAGTCACAAGACCTGAGTAAGGCAACTGACCCTTGTCCTTCACCATCGCTCTGTCCATGTGGAAGAGAATGGTGTGAGGGAGAGAGAACTTTCTCCCTGAATTGATCGCGTACATCAATTTCGCCTCAGAGTTAGACACGTCAATCTTGGATGTCGATTTTGGCTTGAGACAATTGATCACATTTTTGTGAAGCAAGATGTTGATGGCACGCATTCTTGCGTAGGTAATTCTCCCTTATGTATTCCTGTCTTTGACGAGCTCCAGTGAGGTACGAGCAATTGAAACCTTAACTGGTTGATATCGTCCTCTTTCAACCCCAATTATATCTGCCAGCATGTCCACATCTACCACATAGTCTCGATCTCGAACACTGAAGGATATTCTATTCGCATCTAAGAAGCTGAGATTTGAATAGAAATATGCTGTCAATTGTGCATAGCCGTCTGTGGTGTCAGAGCAAAATTGCTCAAGTTGAAGCAGATTGAACTTTTCCCTCAAGTTCACATTGATGGCATCCAGAAAGTCAAAATCAACGCTCCTGGGGTTTATCACCCCACGTTTCAATAGTTTGAAGAACAGATCCTCCTGTTCCTTCGATTTGAACAACTCCGTTCTTTTTCCCTTAACCTTCATAGCAACACCCATCCTAGGTTGGAATTCACTAAACAGTTTATCATCATCGTTCTCATCAGTGGGATTCAATCCTCCTACACAAGGGTCACTTGGAATGTTTGTAAGTGCTTCCTCAGCCTTTCCTTTAGGAGCAATTCCTAAATCCTTCATTCGTCGCAAAAAGACATACTCATTTCCATAACCCTTGTCTTTAAGGAAATCATCTACATAGTTCAGCAGAGTACTAGTGCTCTTCAAAGCACGATAGAGCTTTTAAATAAAAGAGGGTTTTTGGACTCTTACAGGGTCTACTTCCTCGATTATTTCTTCCTCCAGTTGTTGACCCACACCCTGTGGGGTAGATGGTGGAGAGTGACGTGGTTGAGAGTGAATCGGGCTCTGTCGCTGTCTCGGTAACTCTTCCTCCTCGGTGAGATTGAAATGGGTAGGACCCTCCCTCATTCTCTGTGGTCTCCTGCTTGCGATTCTTGAAGACTTTCTCGAAGAAGACATCGTTCTTTGTCGTTGAAAGATTCCTTGACTCGCTTTCCCAAGAAAAGATGACAACTTTCTCGAAGATGAACACGAAGTCGAGATAGGATTGGGAGGAGAATGCTCTTTAGGGTTTTGGAGTTAAGCGAAGAAAACAACTGACTGTATATATATAACCAAATTTAAAAAGGAAAAAGCCAATCGACATAAAGGAAAGTGAACAGTCGTCCCTTTTTAAAAACGATAACCGTCCTTTTTAAAGAAAACTGCCATTTTAAATAGAAGTTATCCTTTTTGAAAAGGCAAATTCCATTTTTAAAGATAATATAAATCAATTATAACTTAACGAATGATCGTACCTTTTCGAGATTGAATATTAAAACAACTTACAGTCTATAGCCATGAATGTTTGAGTCTGAGGGTCTGAGAGTCTCTAGACTTTAACTTCCTCAAGCTTCAAAATGTTGAGTCTGGAACGGATGATATCGAATTGATTCTTCTCCAAAGGTTTTGTGAATATATCCGCTAGTTGGCTCTTTAAATCAACAAATTGAATCGAGATTTCTCCATTTTGAACATGATCTCTAATGAAGTGATGTCGAATCTCTATATGCTTTGCCCTTGAGTGAAGGATTGGATTTTTAGTGAGATTGATTGCGCTGGTGTTGTCACATCTAATCTCAGTGCATAAGTCTTCAATTCCAAAGTCTTGTAGCTGTTGTTTTATCCACAGAATTTGCGAACAACAACTTCCAAGAGCTACATACTCTGCTTCTGTTGTAGAGAGAGCCACAGTATTTTGTTTCCTTGAAAACCATGACACTGTCTTGTTTCCAAGCAACTGGCAAGTTCCCGAGGTGCTCTTTCTATCAACTCTGCAACTGGCTAGATCTACGTCTGAATATCCAAGAAGATTAAAGTCTCCCTTCTTAGAATACCAAAGACCGATGCTTGAAGATGAAGCAACTTATTTAATAATACGTTTCGCAGCACTGAGATGAGATTCGCTAGGATCTGATTGAAACCTAGCACAGATGCAAACACTCAACAAAATGTCAGGTCTAGAGGTAGTAAGATAAAGAAGTGAACCGATGATACTCCTGTATAGCTTTTGATCAACTTTCTTCCCTTCTTCATCTTTGTCTATCTTCAAAGAACTTGACATCGGTATGTCGGTCTTTTTGCACTTTTCCAGTCCAAACTTTTTGACAAGATCATTAGCATATTTTTCTTGATGAATAAAAGTTCTTTCCTTCAATTGTTTTACTTGGAGTCCAAGAAAGAAGGTTAACTCTCCCATCATACTCATTTCAAACTCATCCTGCATAGACTTAGAGAATTTCTTGCACAAACTTTCATTAGAGGATCAAAAAATAATACATCCACATATATTTGAACAAGTAAAAAGCTTTTGTTTTCCTTTTTGATAAATAGAGTAGTATCTAATTTACCTTTGATAAAACCATTATGTATTAAGAACTTACTTAGTCTGTCGTACCAAGCTTGATGTGCTTGCTTTAAACCATACAATGCCTTTTTCAATCTGAAGACTGAGTCTGGCTTCTTTGGGTCTTCAAACCCTGGTGGTTGTTCCACATAAACTTCCTCATGGATAAAACCATTTAGGAAGGCACTTTTGACGTCCATTTGGAATAACCTGAAATTTTTATAACAAGCAAACGCAAATAATAATCGAATAGCTTCTAACCTTGCTACTGGTGCGTAAGTCTCATCATAGTCTATTCCTTTTTCTTGCGTATAACCCTTGGCCACGAGTCTTGCTTTGTTTCTTACGACTTTTCCTTTCTCATTCATATTGTTCCTGAACACCCATTTAGCTCCAATAACAGTTTTACCTTTTGGTTTAGATGTCAATTCCCAGACATCATTAATGTTGAACTGTCTGAGCTCTTCTTGCATAGCTTCAATCCAGCTTTCATCAGATAAAGCTTCTTCTATGCTTTTTAGCTCAATTTCATAAATGAAAGCCACATCACTAGACTCTTCGCGCCTTTTGGATCTTGTGCGAATTCCTTCATTAATGTCACCAATAAGAAGATCTTTGGGATGACTGGACTTATGCTTCCAGTTACTGGTTGATTCGTCAGGTTGATGATCTCTTTCTTTACTTGAATCTTCACGAACAGCTTGATGATGGTCTTCCAGAGTCTGAGATGCTTCTTGAGTTGTAAGCTTTGGAGAGTCTGGAGCAGGTTCAGATTCTTCATGATGAGTTTGACTGGATTCATTTTGCATAGAATCTTGAAATTTGACATTCATTGATTCCTCCACAGATTGACTCTTCTTGTTGTAGACTCTGTAGGCTTTGCTTGATGTAGAATATCCAAGGAAGATGCCTTCATCTGATCTTTCTTCAAACATACCAACTCGATCTTTTGCATTTTTCAGTATAAAGCATTTGCAACCGAACACATGAAAGTATGAAACAATAGGCTTCTTACCTTTGAATAACTCATAAGGGGTTTTCTCTAGAATAAGTCTTAAAAAGACTCTATTGATGATATAGTACGCTATTGAAACAGCTTCAGCCCAAAATCGTGAAGAAATCTTACTTTCAATTAAAAGAGTTCTAGCCATTTCTTGAAGAGATCTATTCTTTCTTTCCACAACTCCATTTTGCTGAGGAGTATATGGAGAGGAGAACACATGCTTAAAGCCAGATTTATCACAAAATTTTGTAAAATCTTGATTTTCAAATTCACCTCCATGATCTGTTCTTATACTTGAGATAACACATCATTTTTCATTTTGAACATTTTTAGCAAATTTTTCAAAATATGAGAAGGTTTCGGACTTACTTGCAAGGAAATATACCCAAGTAAATCGGGAGTAATCGTCCACAATTACTAGGCAATATTTCTTATCTCCAATGCTCTAGGTTCTGGTTCGTCCGAAGAGATCCATATGCAACGGCTGCAGTACATGATTAGTAGAGACATGATTTATTGGCTTAAATGAATTTCTTACCTGCTTTCCCAATATACATGGAGTGCATAGATCAGACTTTTGGTATGATAAGTTGGGTAGACCATGAACAAGCTGCTTTGATGAGATTTTGGCTAATTGCTTCATATTGATGTGACCAAGCTTTCTGTGCCATAAGCTTGCTTCGTCTTGAATTGAGATTAAGCATTGCGATTCATCCGGTTTCACATCCAAGAGATAGATATTTACATGCCTTCGACCCATGAAAGACTGAGTAGAGTCTTGACTAGTTCCAGAACATATTCCTTCTTGAAAGAAGATCTTAAAACCAGTATCACACAGTTGGCTGATTCTGAGAAGATTGTAATTGAGTCCTTCCACTAGGGAAACATTACTTATTGTGAGATTTCCAATTTTCACAGTTCAAAATCCCACAATTCTTCCTTTGCTGTTTCCTCCAAATGAGACTTTTTCACCATTTACTTGAACGATCTTTATAAAGCAATTTGAGTCTTCTGTCATATGTCTTGAGCATCCACTGTCCAGATACCACTTTACCTTTTTCTTGATGGAGACCTGCATTTAAAAGAGAGTCTCAAGCTTTCTTTGGTACCCATATTTTCTTGGGTCCATTGGTGTTAGTAAGATAAACAATATTAGCCCATGTTTTCTTAACAGTTTCCAAACCATAGGACACTCTTTTTCAAAGTGATTTGGGCTATTGCACTTTGAACACACGAGGGCATTTTGACCTACGAGACTTTACAAAAACCTTCTTGAAATGATTTTTGTAAGCCTCTCTCGAGGGTCTTTGCTTAATTCTTTCTTTTACTTTAGGAAAATCAATCAAGGGAATAGTTTCTGCTGTCATACCTAGACCGACTTATTGAAGTAAGGTCTTTGAGCTGAAAGAATTTTTTCAAGTTTCTCGGACCCTATTGAAAATTTCTTTGAGATATTTGATGAGTCAGTTTTTAAAAGAGCATTTTCTTTCAAAAGACTATCTTCATTTTCTTTAAGAGTGGAAACATTCATGTCTAAACATTTAACTCTTTCTTTTAAAACGTTTTCCTGTTGTTTTAGAGCAAAGTTTTCCTTTTTAAGTTTGGAAATCCTTTTGAGAGAAGTCTTAAGACTAAAACACAGCTCATCAATATACTTAGAAACCTTGATAGGAATTTTAAAATTACTTACCTCAAATTCACTGTCTGAGTCTGATCCAGAGTTTGAGTCTGAGTCTGATTGCGCCATCAGACATAGTTGGCATATTCATCATTACTTTCTTCACACTCTGTATCATTCCAGGTTTCGACTTTGAGAGCCTTTCGAGACTTTTCAGTTTGTCCTTTCTTCTTCTTCAAAAGAGGACAGTTGGGTTTGATGTGTCCCTTTTCTTATATTCAAAGCAAACTACATCTTTGTTTGATTCATCATCATCAACAAACTTGGTCCGTTGTCTTTGAAAACTTTGTTTCTTTGAGTTGAACCTTCTTACTTTTCTATTCAGTTTTCTAAATCTTCTTATCATGAGAGCAAGCTCCTCATCGTCCATATCATCTTCAGAATCTGTAACATCAGAATCATCATTTGATTTTAATGTAATGGATTTCTTACCTTTTGGATCTTCGTCTTCATTAATTTGTTCCACTTCATAAGACTGAAGAGTTCCAACCAGCTCGTCGACATATAGTGGCATGATTCTTTGCGTCTCTCTTAGTGAAGTCTTTATGTGATTCCAATCCTTGGAGAGTCCACGTAGTAGCTTGTTTACCTTCATGGGATCAGAAATTGGTTGTCCTTGATTTTCAAGACCATTTACAATTTCTGTAAAATGGCTAAACATGTCAGTTATAGATTCTCCAGGTTTCATTTTGAAGGCTTCATATTGACCGAGAAGGATGTTGATTTTGGTCTCTTTCACTCGATCAGTTCCTTCATAGGTGATATGTAACCTATCCTAGACTTCTTTTGCTGTAACACAAGAAGATATTATGTTATATTCAGTAGGTGACAAAGCACAATATAAAGAATAAATAGCTTTTGCATCAAGAGTTTGTCTCTTGATTATCTCTTCCTGAGTCATTCCGCTGGTCTCAACAGTTTCTTTCCCTCTTTTTGAGACAGATGCAACTTTAGGAGTGATTCATTTTTCTACAACGTCCCATTCCAGAGGATCCTTTGATCGAAGAAATGCTTTCATTTTTTTTTTCCAGATGTTGTAGTCATTTCCATCAAAGTAAGGAGGTCTGGTATTGCTTTGCCCTTCCACCAGCCATAGAGCTAGCATACTAGCCATGGATCTTTTACTCTGAAGTAAAACACTTCAAATAAAGTAAGTACACGAGCTCTGATACCAATTAATATGGCTAGTATAAGTACCTAGAGGGGGGTGAATAGGTATAAAGAGTAATTTCTCACGATAATCGCACAATACTAGATAGTTGATAGAATTGAGACAATTTTTTTTCTCGTTAATAAACAAACAACAATCAAAATAAGACTAAGAGTATGGAAGAGAAAATTGAACGCAAGGTTTATAGTGGTTCGGCTTATTTCAAGCTTACGTCCACTCTTCTGCACTGACAGCCCACTAGCTGGATTCCATTATGAACAAAGAGATGTTACAGCACTGTTCTCCCTTGATTTCACGGTGTAGAAGATCTACCACACTCCCTCAAGGTATCACTAAGTATAGACTCTCTTTTGTGAATACAGTTTTGCTCAATATGAATCGACTAATAATCAAGGAGCTTTAGACTCTGGAATTTCTCTATCGTGCATATTTTAGAACAACTGGAACACCTTACTTTTATACTCCTTTATGCCATCATACCCGTTGGCACTTACCAAAGGAATTCTTCCAATCTTCCCGTTGGACATAATCAATTAAGAAGATCATTCGAGCTATTAAAGGAACATGTCGATAGCCCATCAATCATGTTCGCCCATACAATCAGGATCTTGGTTTCCAAGAATAGAACCTTCCAAGATTATTTCGTCAATCATCGGATCTTCAAATGATCTTGATTTCGAATAAAAGAAACCGTTATATCATATCCAGCCAAGAGATCTTCTCCGGTGGATAAGACCAAATCCTCAACCAAACACTTTAGCTCTGGATCGCCTTCGTCGTTGGATTAGAAACTGTCAATGAGAATAGTCTTGAGTCTTGAGTGCTGAGTCTGGTGATCTGAAGGTCTTCAGACTCTAAATAGAAGGG
This sequence comes from Eucalyptus polyanthemos subsp. polyanthemos, assembly GCA_017140185.1. Classification (NCBI taxonomy): domain Eukaryota; kingdom Viridiplantae; phylum Streptophyta; class Magnoliopsida; order Myrtales; family Myrtaceae; genus Eucalyptus; species Eucalyptus polyanthemos. The sequence continues at coordinate 35,012,770 of CM029466.1, read as the reverse complement.
TCTACAATACTCCAGACTAGACTGATAGAAACGTTTTGTCAGCTTCAAAATATTCTGGAAAGATTTCTCCAACAGATACACCAACATCCAAGAATCAATAGAGTCGAAGACGTTCCAAATGTTACTAAAAAAAGGGAGAAACTACACTTACCTGAGCAAACCTCACACTGCAAGAGGGCGTGAAGAGGAGGAGGGAGGAGGAAACGAGAGGTAAGGTGGGGAAATGAAGAGGGCTTCTCCTATATATAGCCCTTGATGCTATCTTTATCGAGCCACATGATCCAATCTTAAGTTTCCATGTAGCCTGACTAAAATCTTGGATGGCAAGTCTACTTGCCTCATGATTGCACCTAAAAAGTAAGTTGGCATGGCTAAAAGGTTTTACTTGGCAATCTAGTCCATAGACATAATCGATGACGGCCCGCTTTTCGCTTTTTCATTGGTCCACCTATATCCCGCATTTAATGAACATTTAATGGAGTTTGATAATAATGGTACCATAGTTGTCAACTTGGCAATCTAGAATCTTCAATCATTAATGAGAGCCTGTGTATCACTCTCCAATTGGTCGACATGTGTGCTATCTTTTTCTAGAACTTCAAAGATATTTTGTGCTACCATCATGACGTTTGAATTTTCAAAGGACACATCACCCATTCATTTAATGAGGGGGTTCTAGAATTTTCTCTTATGTTGTCGTTTTCTTCATTAAAGGTGATTAGAGAATTCCCCGTCTAAGTTCATTCCGAAACTTGAGAAGGGATCATTAGATACACCTCGAAAAATCGGTACGCCCAAGATTCGGTCATCACGCCCCATGCTCAGCGGAACTGTTCCTTTGGACGGTTAATCGGCCTAAAGGATCGGTTGTCCTTCAATCGGTTCAAGGCCAATCCTAAAACTACCCATGGCCTAGCACTAAGTCAAGGCATTCATGGACCTTAGAATTAGTGATAGAATAACTAGGTCTATCCCTTAGCTCATTCCAATCAGCAACCAATCCATTAGTATGGCTCATGATCAATGTATTACCGATCCACAATCGGACATCTCCAATTAAAGAATCTTTTCTGATCACTAAGGATTAAATAGAGAATGATGCATTTTTGGTCGGAAGGAGATCACATTTGATCAAGTCGGATCGTCCATGTATCGGTGCATAGCCAGGCATAATCACCTGCAACCGAGCACTGCGACCGGTTAGATCGACCCATGATCATCTACCGATCCAAAATCATCCCGTGACCAATTCTCATGATCAAAATGTCATCTTATGAGCTGGTGATCCTGCCCCATCGGTATGGTTGGTAGAAATTCACGACATGACACCTTGATCATTTCGTGACCGGTCAGTCAGTTGGTTGGTCGGTCGGTCCATGATCGATCCTTGATTCCTTACCGATTGAACTAATCAATTCATGGCCAATAGCTCATGATTGATCCTTTTAGGACCTTATGGCCAATCCTTACGGAGTCAGTATCAAAAGTGTTACATTAAGGGTCGTTCGGTACTGAGCAACCTTCACTTGTTTCTTCTTTGATTTAGTCCCTCACGAAACCCAAATGCCATGTCGATGCCAAACTGATGCTAAACTACCATCAGACCACCACCACGCCACCACCACCACGCCACCGTCGAACCGCCGTTTAGGTGCTGTCCATCTCCTCCATATCTTGTAGATGCGCGATCAACAGTCGACGGCTGCTGTTCGGTCTTGTTGTTCCATCCCCCAATGTGTTTTGAAGCTCAGATCATTTGTGAGTGGCTTTCTAGCTCTTGATCAAAGTTATGGTTGCATTTATGGAGTAGTTTAGGACTTGTTGGTGGTTAAATGATGATTTATTGACGTGATAAGTTATTGTTGGACTTAGATGGGTTATTGAGTCTCAAAGTGATAGGTTATCGTGGTTAGGGCAATAAGTTATCAGATTATGATAAGTGAAATTGATATGTGATTCTATCATGTCATAATATGATGAAATGCTATTATGTGATATAGGGATTATTGGTTAGATGTGATATATGGATTATGTGCTAGATGCATTATTTGAGTTATGTGTTAGATGTGTTACATAGTTTATGTGTGTATATGTGCTATATGGGTTATGTGTATATTTGTTATATAGGTTCAATATCCTATGTTATATGTGTCAAGTGTGCCATTATGGAGTGACATTTTGATATGACTCGTTACTAAAGCATATTATGGTAGGGTAGTATGCCATACAAATAAAAGATGAGTCATTGGTAATTGTAATGGCACGTGATAGATAATTTTGGAATATTATGATGACCTTACCTTATTGTAATCAGTGATCCATATGCCACGGATTGTTTATGAATTAAATAATGCATTTATATAATGTAATATGATGCAAGTGTGTAACATAGTGGCATTTGACGAGTAATGTGTGATATCGCATGAGTATCACATGGGTTAAATGAGAAAGAAAAGAAAAGAATTGTGTGATGATATGCCCGCGTGATCATCTAAGACCCTAATGCATATTACGCAAGGTGTGAACCCGTCCTAATGGGTTTTATGTGAGATGATGCCGATTCAGTTCGGATGCCCCAAAGTCAACGGGATGTTGATTGTAGATGGATTTCAGAACGAAACTCTTTACATGAATGATTGTCCTAATGCATTTTAAGAGGGACGATACCATGCTTGATGAGACGAGATGATGCCGGTTACGCTGGATAACTACAAACCTTTGGATTGGCCTTGGGTCTTGAGTGGCTATAAAATCTGGACATATTTGTATGGAAAGTGCATCAATTTCGTATATGTTCAGGTCTGGATTATTGTATGGCATGAGCGCATGATTTGAACCATAATGCGCATTTGTATGTTTGGCTCGAGAGCATGGAATATATGTTATGGAATTGCCTCTATATTAATGGTCTTGAATAATAGATTTGTTATTATGAGAATAGTGAAAGTAAAGCGAGAAGAGTGTTGTCATGTTTTGCTGTCGATAGATAATTGCTTGTTTAGGGCGCTTCCAACGTGAACGACTTCCCTACGCGAGGTCTAGGAAGTTCACTCATTGAGTCTATCTCATATTTGTTTGTTGAAATGTTATAGGCCCTAAGAGTGGCTGAGCTGTTCTGTTAGATACGTTTTGACCTACTCATTAAGGATAGTCAGGAGGTGACGGAGTCTCCTGTACCGGGAGGGGTTAACGCACATTACACGTGTTACATCATGACCATTTGGGTCAACGAAGGTCTACCTAACCTCGTGCTACTCTGATTCATGGCCTGGTACTTTTGGGTGGGCAATGAGAGCCATGGTCCCATCCCTAGCTTCGATGGTCCATCGAGTGTCAGAGGCTCTAAGGGAGGCATCGGCCGAGATGCAAGGACGAAGACATTCCCGATGGGAAGATATCCGACCTCAAGCTCGATCCCGAGCTAATCACCAAGCCGAAGCCATGGATCTCAGAGGCTATTGAGGCTTAGATAGTAGTGGGGTTGCTAGTACTTTTTGGACCACCCTAGAGGCGTAAGCGTACCTCGGACCCTTTTGTAGAAGGTCATGGCAGCACGGTCAAGCGTGTAAGATGTAATGAAGCTGATTGTTTAGCTTTTGAACTTTTTGTGTATGAAACATTGACTTATGGCACGCGCGCGCACACACACACATATATATGTATCTACGTACGTACGTATGTATGTATGTATGTATGTATGTATGTATGTATATGTATGTATGTATATATATGTATATATGTATATGTATATTGTATATATGTATGTATGTATATGTATTTATGTATATATGTATATATGTATATATATGTGTGTGTGCGCGCGTGCGCGCACGCTTTTAACTATTCCTGTTGAATGATGGTTGGAGATTTGTTTATGTTTCCGCTTGTGCATTTTATTGTTACTACGAATTGGGTCGGTGACACCTCTTGGGATGTTGTAATCAAACGACCATCAGAATGGAAGCGAGGGGTGCAACACGCTCAAAGCAGGTTGGGGCATGACATTATCCTTTTTGTTAGGAAAAATCTATGTGATTTTAGATTAAACTATTTTAAGAGAATGTTTGGTCAGCGATTTTGCTTTTGAGTCTAATGAAACAAAGAAAATAGTGTCAAAGTTGCAATATTTTCTTCATGACCTTTGCTTTTGGCTCACTCTAATTTTTAAAACTCTCGAGCAACAATTTTATGGATGATCAATTTAATGCCAAACCAATTTGAATGATCATTTTAGTGCCAAAACTATCTAAATCAATCATTTAAGTGACTTCAACGAGCCATGCCAGATTTGGACAAACTAAGTCACTGTATTCACTAAGATGATCATTTTTCAAAAGTTGTGGCACTTAAAATGATTGTTTGAAAATTTTTAACACTAAAGTGACACCCTATAAAAATTGTGGCATTAATGACCTCCTTTCCGCTCTGGGCAAAAATAAAACTTGTTTTGAGCTTATGAATTTTTTGACTTGAGGTTTTCATACGTTTCTAGCCTTGATGTGCAATGTTAAGGGTTTAATGAAGTTAAGGTGCTTCACGTGACAGTATGTGGAGGATGAAAATGTTCAGCTCATAAGAAAAATGTTCAGCGAGTGTCGCACACCACATGCCAATTGGTCAGACATGGTCGAGAAGTCGAAATCACGATGGTCATAAAGGACATTAGCTAACAGCGATGTGAAGTGAGATGTCTGCTCTCTGCATTATTTTTGTTCTATCGATGACTTCATTCCAAGGTTTAACACTGAGATTAGTGTTGGAGAAATCTTTGCAGAATATTTTGAAGCTGACAAAATGTTTCTATCAGTCTAGTCTGGATATTTGCAGACCTTCTGTTTAGAGTCTGAAGACTTTCTGATCACCAAACTTAGCACTCAAGACTCAAGACTCAAGACTATTCTCATTGACAGTCTTTCTAATCCAGTGACGAAGGAAATCCAGAGCCGAAGTATTTGGTTGAGAATTTAATCCTATTTTCTGGAGAAGATCTCTTGGCTGGATAAATATAACGGATTCTTTTATTCGTATCGAGATCGTTTGAAGATCCGATGGTCGACGAAATATTCTTGGAATGTTCTATTCTTGGAAACCAAGATTCTGATTGTATGGGCGAGCATGATTGATGGGCTATCGTCAGGTTCCTTTAATAGCTCGAATGATCTTCTTAATTGATTCCGTCCAACGAGTAGATTGGAGGAATTCCTTTGGTAAGTGCCAACGGGTATGATGGCATAAAGGAGTATAAAAGGAAGACGTTCTAGTTGCTTTAGGGTGTGATCGATAGAGAAATTCTAGAGTCTGAAGCACCTTGATTATTAGTCGATATATTTTGAGCGAAATTGTATACACAAAGATTGTCTATACTTGGTGATACCTTGAGCGAGTGTGGTAGATCATCTACACCGAGAAATCAAGGAAGATCAACGCTGTAACATCTCTTTGTTCATAGTGGAATCCAGCCAATAGGTTGTCAGTGCAGAAGAGTGGACGTAGGCTTGAATTAAGCCGAACCACTATAAATCGCGTGTTCAATTCTCTCTTTCCTTTACTCAGTCTTACGTTGATTATTATTTGTCACAAATCCTTCAACTATCTAGTATTGTGCAATTATCAAGAAAAATCTTTTATATACCTATTCACCCCCCTCTAGGTACTCATACTAGCTATATCAATTGGTATCAGAGCTCGTGTTCTTACTTTATTTGAAGTGTTTTACTTCAGAGTAAAATATCCATGGCTAGTATGCTAGCACCAGCCCTGGTGGAAGGGCAAAGCAATATCAAACCACCCTACTTTGATGGAAAGGATTACAACATCTGGAAGAACAAGATGAAAGCTTTCCTACAATCAAAGGATCCTTTGGAATGGGATGTTGTGGAAAGATGAATTACTCCTACAGCTGCATCAGTCTCTGAAAGAGGGAAAGAAACTGTTGAGACCAGCGGAATGACTCAAGAAGAGATAATCAAGAGACAAGCACTCAACGCAAAAGCAATTTACTCTTTATATTGTGCTTTGTCACCAACTGAATATAACAAAATATCTTCTTGTGTTACAGCAAAAGAAGTATGGGACAGATTACATATCACATATGAAGGAACAGATCGAGTGAAGGAGACTAGAATTAACATTCTCTTCGGTCAATATGAAGCCTTCAAAATGAAACCAGGAGAATCTATAACTGATATGTTTAGTCGTTTTACGGATATTGTCAATGGTCTTGAGAATCAAGGACAAAAAATTTCTGATCCCATGAAGGTAAACAAGCTACTACGTGGACTCTCCAATGAGGGAATCATATAAAGACTTCAATAAGAGAGAACCAAAGAATTATGCCACTATATGTCGATGAGCTGATTGGAACTCTTCAGTCTTATGAAGTGGAACGAGTTAATGAAGACGAAGATCCAAAAGGTAAGAAATTCATTGTATTAAAATCAAATGATGATTCTGATGATACAAATTCTGAAGATGATCTGGACGATGAGGAGCTTGCTCTTATGATAAGAAGATTCAAAAAGCTAAATAGAAAAGGAAGAAAGTTCAACTCAAAGAAACAAAGTTTCCAAAGACAGCAGACCAAGTCTATAGATGATGAGGAACCAAACAAAGATGTAGTTTGCTTCAAATGTAAGAAAAATGGACACATCAGACCCAACTGTCCTCTTCTAAAGAAGAAGAAAGGAAAAGCTGAAAAGTTTCGTAAAGCTCTCAAAGCTGAAACATGGAGTAATACAGAGTGTGAAGAAAGTGATGAAGAATATGCCAACCTGTGTCTGATGGCACAATCAGACTCAGACTCAGACAGTGAATTTGAGGCAAGTAATTTTAAAATTCCTGTCAAAGTTTCTAAATACATTGATAAACTGTGTTTTAGTCTTAAGACTTCTCTCAAAAGAATTTCCGAACTTAAAAAGGAAAACTCAGCTCTAAAACAAAAGGAAAATGTCTTAGAAGAAAGAATTAAAAATTTAGATTTGAATGTTTCTACTCTTAAAGAAAAGGAAGATAATCTTTTGAAAGAAAATGCTCTTTTAAAAACAGACTTATCAAATATTTCAAAGAAATTTTCAATAGGGTCCGAAAAACTGGAAAAAATTCTTTCAGCTCAAAGACCTTATTTCAATAAGTCCGGTCTAGGTATGACAACAGAAACAATTTCCTTGATTGATTTTCCTAAAGTAAAAGAAAGAATTAAGAAAAGACCGTCGAGAGAGGCTTACAAAAATCACTTCAAGAAAGTTTTTGTAAAGTCTGTAGGTCGAAATGCTTTCAGGTGTTCAAAGTGTAACAATCGGGATCACTTTGAAAAAGAGTGTTCTATGGTTTGGAAACCTGTTAAGAAAGTATGGCCTAATAATGGTTATCTTACTAACACCAAAGGACCCAAGAAAATTTGGGTACCAAAGAAAGCTTGAGACTCTCTTTTAAATGCATGGCTCCGTCAAGAAAAAGGTAAAGTGGTATCTTGACAGCGGATGTTCAAGACACATGACAGGAGACTCAAATTGCTTCATAAAGCTTATTCAAGTAAATGGTGGAAAAGTTTCATTTGGAGGAAACGGCAAAGAAAGCATCGTGGGATTTGGAACTGTGAAAATTGGAAATCTCACAATAAGCAATGTTTCTCTAGTGGAAGGACTCAACTATAACATTCTCAGCATTAGCCAATTGTGTGATACTGGTTTCAAGATCTCATTTCAAGAAGGAATATGTTCTGGAATCAGTAAAGACTCTACTCAGTCTTTCATGGGTCGAAGACATGGAAATATCTACCTCTTAGATATGAAACCAAATGAATCGCAATGCCTAATCTCAATTCAAGATGAAGCAAGCTTATGGCACAGAAAGCTTGGTCATGTCAACATGAAGCAATTAGCCAAAATCTCATCAAAGCAGCTTGTTCAAGGTCTACCCAAATTACCATACCAAAAGTCCAATCCATGCACACCATGTATTATGGGAAAGCAGGTAAGAAATTCATTTAAGCCAATAAATCATGTCTCTACTAATCATGTACTACAGTTGTTGCGTATGGATCTCTTTGGACCAACCAGAACCCAGAGCATTGGAGGTAAGAAATATTGTCTAGTAATTGTGGACGATTACTCCCGCTTTACTTGGGTATATTTCCTTGCAAGTAAGTCTGAAACCTTCTCGTATTTTGAAAAATTTGCTAAAAATGTTCAAAATGAAAAAGGATGTGTTATCTCAAGTATAAGAACAGATCATGGAGGTGAATTTGAAAATCAAGATTTTACAAAATTTTGTGATGAATCTGGCTTTAAGCATATGTTCTCTTCTCCATATACTCCAGAGCAAAATGGAGTTGTAGAAAGAAAGAATAGATCTCTTCAAGAAATGGCTAAAACTCTTTTAATTGAAAGTAAGATTTCTTCATGATTTTGGGCTGAAGCTGTTTCAATAGCGTGCTATATCATTAATGGTCTTCTTAAGACCTATTCTAGAGAAAACCCCTTATGAGTTATTTTAAGGTAAGAAGCCTATTGTTTCATACTTTCATGTGTTCGGTTGCAAATGCTTTATTTTGAAAAATGCAAAAGATCGAGTTGGTAAGTTTGAAGAAAGATCAGATGAAGGCATCTTCCTTGGATATTCTACATCAAGCAAAGCCTACAGAGTCTATAACAAGAAGAGCCAGTCTGTGGAGGAGTCAATGAACGTCAAATTTCAAGACTCTACGCAAGATGAATCTAGTCTGACTCATCATGAAGAGTCTGAACCTACTCCAGACCCTCCAAAGCTTATAACTCAAGAAGTATCTTAGACTCTGGAAGATCAGCACCAAGCTGTTCATGAAGATTTAAACAAAGAAAGAGATCATCAACCAGTCAAATCAACCAGTAACTGGAAGCATAAATCCAGTCATCCCAAAGATCTCATTATTGGCGAAATTAATGAAGGAATTCGCACCAGATCTAAAAGGCGTGAAGAGTCTAGTGCTGTAGCTCTTATTTCCGAAATTGAGCCAAAGAGCGTAGAAGAAGCTTTATCTGATGAAAGCTGGATTGAAGCTATGCAAGAAGAACTCAGATAGTTTAACATTAATGATGTCTGGGAATTGACATCTAAACCAAAAGGTAAAACTGTTATTGGAGCTAAGTGGGTGTTCAGAAACAAGATGAATGAGAAAGGAAAAGTCGTACGAAACAAAGCAAGACTCGTGGCTAAAGGATACAAGCAAGAAGAAGGAATAGACTATGATGAGACTTACGCTCCAGTAGCAAGGTTAGAAGCTATTCGATTATTACTTGCGTTTGCTTGTTATAAAAATTTCAGGTTATTCCAAATGGACGTCAAAAGTGCCTTCCTAAATGGATTTATCCATGAGGAAGTTTACGTGGAATAACCACCAGGGTTTGAAGACCCAAAGAGGCCAGACTCAGTCTTCAAACTGAAAAATGCATTGTATGGTTTAAAGCAAGCACCTCGAGCTTGGTATGATACACTAAGTAAGTTCTTAATACAGAATGGTTTTGTCAAAGGTAAAGTAGATACTACTTTATTTATCAAAAAGGAAAACAAAAGCTTTTTACTTGTTCAAATATATGTGGATGATATTATTTTTGGATCCCCTAATGAAAGTCTATGCAAGAAATTTTCAAAGTCTATGCAGGATGAGTTTGAAATGAGTATGATGGGAGAGTTAACATTCTTTCTCGAGCTTCAAGTGAAACAACTAAAGAAATGAACTTTCATTCATCAAGAAAAGTATGCAAATGATCTTGTCAAAAGGTTTGGACTGGAAAAGTGCAAAAAGACCGACATACCGATGTCATGTTCTTTAAGGATAGACAAAGATGAAGAAGGAAAGAAAGTTGATCAAAAGCTGTACATGAGCATCATTGGTTCACTTCTTTATCTTACTGCTTCTAGTCCTAACATTTTGTTGAGTGTTTGCATATGTGCTAGGTTTCAATAAGATCCTAGAGAATCCCATCTCAGTGCTGCGAAACGTATTACTAAATACGTTGCTTCATCCTCAAGCATCGGTCTTTGGTATCTTAAGAAGGGAGACTTTAATCTTCTGGGATATTCACACGCAGATCTGGCCGGTTGCAGAGTCGATAGAAAGAGTACTTCAGGAACTTTCCAGTTGCTTGGAAGCAGGACAGTGTCTTGGTTTTCAAGGAAACAAAGCACTGTGGCTCTCTCAACAACAGAAGCAGAGTATGTAGCTCTTGGAAGCTGCTATTCACAAATTCTATGGATAAAACAACAGCTACAAGACTTTGGGATTGAAGACTCATGCACAGAGATCAGATGTGATAACACCAGCGCAATCAATCTCACCAAAAATCCAATCCTTCATTCAAGAGCAAAGCATATAGAGATTCGACATCATTTCATTAGAGATCATGTTCAAAATGGAGAAATCTCGATTCAATTTGTTGATTCAAAAAGTCAACTAGTGGATATATTCACAAAACCTTTGGAGAAAAATCAATTCGATTTTATCCGTTCCAGACTCAACATTTTGAAGCTTGAAGAAGTTAAAGTCTAGAGACTCTCTGTTGGAGAAATATTTCCAGAATATTTTGAAGCTAACAAAACGTTTCTTTCAGTCTAAGTCTGGATGTTCGGAGACCGACAGTTTAAAGTCTGAAGACTTTGTATTCTCGAGACTCAAGACTCAAGACTCAAGACTCAAGACTCAAGACTCAAGACTCAAGACTCAAGACTTAAGACTCAAGACTCAAGACTTAAGTCTATTCTCACTGACAGTCTTTCTAATCCAATGACGAAGGAAATCCAAAGCTAAAGTATATGGTTGAGGATTCGATCCTATCCTCGGAAAAGATTCTTTGGTTGGATAAGTATTTCGATTCTTTAATTCTTATCTAAGATCGATTGAAGATCCGATGGTCGACGAAATATTCTTGGAATGTTCTATTCTTGGAAACCAAGATCCTGATTGTATGGGCGAACAGGATTGATGGGCTATCACCAGATTCCTTAAATAGCTCGGATGATCTTCTTGATTGATTCCGTCCAACGGGTAGATTGGAGGAATTCCTTTGGTAAGTGCCAACGGCTATGATGGCATAAAGGAGTATAAAAGGAAGACGTTCTAGTTGTTTTAAGTGTGTGATCGATAGAAAAATTCCAGAGTCTGAAGAACCTTGATTATTAGTCGATACAGTCTGAGCGAAATTGTATACACAGAGAGTGTCTATACTTGGTGATACCTTGAGCGAGTGTGGTAGATCATCTACACCGAGAAGTCAAGGAAGATCAACACTGTAACATCTCTTTGTTCATAGTGAAATCCAGCCAAATTGGCAATCGGTGCGAAGAGTGGGCGTAGGCTTGGATCAAGCCGAACCACTATAAACCGCGTGTTTAATTCTCTCTTTCCTTCACTGAGTCTTTCATTGATTATTACTTATCGCAAACTATCTTTCAACTGTCTAAGTATTGCGCAAGTATACAGAAATTATAAAGAAAAATCTTTGCATACCTATTCACCCCCCTCTAGGTACTCATACTAGCAATATCAATTGGTATCAGAGCCTGTGTTCTTACTTTGTTTGAAGTGTTTTACTTCAGAGTAAAAGATCCATGGCTAGTATGCTAGCACCAGGGCTGATAGAAGGGCAAAGCAATACCAGACCACCCTACTTTGACTGGAAAGGATTACAACATCTGGAAGAACAAGATGAAAGCTTTCCTACGATCCAAGGATCCTCCGGAATGGGATGTTGTGGAAAGAGGAATCACTCCTGTTGCTGCATCGCCTCTCGAAAGAGGGAAAGAAAGCTGTTGAAGCCAGCGGAATGCCTCGGAAGAAATTAACAAGAGACAAGCACTCGATGCAAAAGCAATTTACTCTTTATATTGTGCCTTGTCTCCGATCGAATATAACAGAATATCTTCTTGTGTTACAGCAAAAGAAGTATGGGATAGATTACATATCACCTATGAAGGAACAGATCGAGTGAAGGAGACTAGAATCAATATTCTCCTCGGTCAATATGAAGCCTTCAAAATGAAACCAGGAGAAACTATAACTGACATGTTTAGTCATTTTATAGATATTGTCAATGGTCTTGAGAACCAAGGACAAAAAATTTCTGATCCCATGAAGGTGAACAAGCTTCTGCGTGGACTCTCCAAGGATTGGAATCATATAAAGACTTCAATAAGAGAGACGCAAAGAATCATGCCATTATCTGTAGACGAGCTGATTGGAACTCTTCAGTCTTACAAAGTGGAACGAATTAATGAAGACGAAGATCCAAGAGGTAAGAAATCTATTGCACTAAAATCAAATGATGATTCGATGATGCAGATTACGAAGATGATATGGATGATGAGGAGCTCGCCCTCATGATAAGAAGATTCAGAAAACTGAATAGAAAAGGCGAAGGTTCAACCCAAAGAAACAAAGTTTTCAAAACAAGACCAAGTCTCTGTTGATGATGAAGAACCAAACAAAGATGCGGTATGCTTCGAATGTAAGAAGAAGGGACACATCGACCCAACCGTCCTCTTCGAAAAGAAAAGAGGAAAAGCTGAGAAGTTTCGAAAGGCTCTCAAAGCCGAAACCCGGAGTGATACTGAGAATGTGAAGAGAGTGATAATGAATATGCCAACATATGTTTGATGGCACATTCGGACTCGGACTCAGTTGGATCGATCGACTGAGTGAATTTGAGGTAAGTGATTTTAAAATTCCTGTCAAAGTCTCTAAATATATTGATGAACTGTGTTTTAGTCTTAAGACTTCTCTCAAAAGGATTTCCAAACTTAAAAAGGAAAACTCAACTTTAAAAAAAAAGGAAGTCATTTTAGAAGAAAGAGTTAAAAGTCTAGACCAAAATGTTTCTGTTCTTAAAGAAAAAGAAGATGATCTTTTGAAAGAAAATGTTTTCTTAAAAACGGACTTATCAAATATTTCAAAGAAGTTTTCGATAGGATCCGAAAAGCTTGAAAAAGTTCTTTCGGTTCAAAGACCTTACTTCAATAAGTCTGGTTTAGGCATGACAGCGGAAACAATTCCATTGATTGATTTTCCTAAAGTTAAAGAAAGAATTAAAAAAGACCGTCGATAGAGGCTTACAAAAATCATTTCAAGAAAGTTTTTGTAAAGTCTGTTGGTCGAAATGCTCTAAGGTGTTCAAAGTGTAACAAGAAGGATCACTTTGAAAAAGAATGTCCTATGGCTTGGAAACCCGTTAAGAAAGTATGGCCTAATAATGCTTATCCTACTAACACCAAAGGACCCAAGAAAATTTGGGTACCAAAGAAAACTTGAGATTCTCTTTTAAATGCGGTCTCCGTCAAGAAAAAGATAAAATGGTATCTTGACAGGGATGTTCAAGACATATGACAGAGACTCAAAGTGCTTCGTAAAACTTGTTCAAGTAAACGGTGGAAATGTTTCATTTGGAGGAAACGGCAAAGGAAGCATCGTGGGATTTGGAACTGTGAAAATTGGAAATCTCACAATAAGCAATGTTTCTCTAGTAGAAGGACTCAACTATAACCTTCTCAAAGATTAGCCAACTCGTGTGATACGGTTTCAAGATCTCCTTTCAAGAAGGAATTTGCTATGGAATTAGTAAAGACTCTACTTTGAGTCTTTCATGGGTTGAAGACATGGAAACATCTATCTCTTAGACATGAAGTTGAATGAATCACAATGTCTAATTTCAATCCAAGATGAAGCAAGCTTATGGCACGAAAGCTTGGCCATGTCAATATGAAGCAATTAGCCAAAATCTCATCAAAACAGCTTGTTCGAGGTCTACCCAAATTACCATATCAAAAGACTGATCCATGCACACCACGTATTTTGGGAAAACAGGTAAGAAATTCATTTAAGCCAATAAATCATGTCTCTACTACTCATGTACTACGCTTCGCATATGGATCTCTTTGGACCAACCGAACTCGAGTATTGGAGGTAAGAAATATTGCCTAGTAATTGTGGATGATTTCTCTCGCTTTACTTGGGTATATTTCCTTGCAAGTAAGTCGAAACCTTTTCGTATTTTGAAAAATTTGCTAAAAAGGTTCAAAACGAAAAGGATGTGTTATCTCAAGTATAAGAACAGATCATGGAGGTGAATTTGAAAATCAAGATTTCACAAAATTGTGTGATGAATCTGGTTTTAATCATGTATTCTCTTCTCCATACACTCCTCAAGAAAATGGAGTTGTGGAAAGAAAGAATAGATCTCTTCAAGAAATGGCTAGAACACTTTTAATTGAAAGCAAAATTTCTTCACGATTTTGGGCTGAAGTTGTTTCAACAAGCATGCTATATCATCAACAGAGTCTTCCTAAGACCTATTCTTGAGAAAACCCCTTATGAATTATTCAAAGGTAAGAAGCCTATTGTTTCATACTTTCATGTGTTTGGTTGCAAATGCTTTATATTGAAAAATGCAAAAGATCGAGTTGGTAAGTTTGAAGAAAGATCGATGAAGGCATCTTCCTTGGATATTCTACATCAAGCAAAGCCTACGTAGTCTTCAATAAGAAGAGCCGATCGTGGAGGAGTCAATGAATGTCAAATTCCAAGACTCAACGCAAGATGAATCCAGCCAGACTCAAAATGAAGAGTCTGAACCTGCTCCAGACCTTCCAAAGCTTACAACTCAATCTCAGACTCTGGAAGACCAGCGTCAAGATGTTCATGAAGATTCAAATAAAGAAAGAGATCATCAACCAGAAAAATCAACCAGCAACTGGAAACACAAGTCCAGTCATCCTAAAGATCTCATTATCGGCGAAATTAATGAAGGAATTCGCACCAGATCCAAAAGACGTGAAGAGTCTAGTGCTCGTTTCTCTCATCTCTCGAAATTGAACCCAAAAGCATAGAAGAAGCTTTATCTCGATGAAAGCTGGATCGAAGCTATGCAAGAAGAGCTCAGACAGTTCAACATTAACGATGTCTGGGATTTGACGTCTAAACCAAAAGGTAAAACTGTTATTGGAGCCAAATGGGTGTTCAGAAACAAGATGAATGAAAAGGGAAAAGTCATACGGAATAAAGCAAGACTCGTGGCCAAGGGATACACGCAAGAAGAAGGAATAGACTATGATGAGACTTACGCTCCTGTAGCAAGGTTAGAAGCTATTCGTCTATTACTTGCGTTTGCTTGTTACAAAAATTTCAGGTTATTCCAAATGGACGTCAAAAGTGCTTTCCTAAATGGGTTTATCCAAGAGGAAGTTTATGTGAAACAACCGCCTGGATTTGAAGACCCAAAGAGGCCAGACTCAGTCTTCAGACTGAAAAAGGCTCTGTATGGTCTAAAGCAAGCACCTCGAGCTTGGTACGACAGACTAAGTAAGTTCTTATTACAGAACGGCTTTGTTAAAGGTAAAGTAGACATTACTCTATTCATCAAAAAGGAAAACAAAAGCTTTTTACTCGTTCAAATATATGTTGATGATATTATTTTTGGATCCTCTAATGAAAGTCTTTGCAAGAAATTTTCTAAGTCTATGCAGGATGAGTTTGAAATGAGTATGATGGGAGAATTAACATTCTTTCTTGGCCTTCAAATAAAGCAATTGAAGGAATGAACTTTTATCTTCCAAGAAAAATATGCTAATGATCTTGTCAAAAGATTTGGATTGGAAAATTGCAAGAAGACCGACATACCAATGTCAAGTTCCTTGAAGATAGACAAAGATGAAGAAGGGAAGAAAGTTGATCAAAAGTCAGTATAGAAGCATGATCGGTTCACTTCTTTATCTTACCGCTTCTAGACCTGATATTTTGTTGAGTGTTTGCATCTCGTGCTAGGTTTCAATCGATCCTAGAGAATCACATCTCATTGCCGTGAAACATATTATCAAATACGTTGCTACATCTTCAAGCATCGGTCTTTGGTATCCAAAGAGGGAGACTTTAATCTTCTAGGATACTCGAGATGCGATCTGGCCGGTTGCGAGTCGATAGAAAGAGCACTTCGGAACTTGTCAACTGCTTGGAAACATGACAGTGTCTTGGTTTTCAAGGAAGCAAAGCACTGTAGCTCTCTCAACGACGAAGCGAGTATGTAGCTCTTGGAAGCTGCTGTTCGCAAATTCTATGGATAAAACAACAGCTACAAGACTTTGGCATTGAAGACTCATGCACGAAATCGATGTGACAACACCAAGACGATCAATCTCACCAAAAATCCAATCCTTCATTCAAGAGCAAAGCATATTGAGATTCGACATCACTTCATTAGAGATCATATTCTAAATGGAGAAATCTCAATTCAATTTGTTGATTCAAAGAGTCAACTAGCGGATATATTCACAAAGCCTTTGGAGAAAAATCAATTCGACTTTATCCGTTCAAGACTCAACATTTTGAAGTTTGAAGAAATTAAAGTCTAGAGACTCACCAACTCTAAGACTCTGATCTCTCAGACTTTAAATCATGAGACTCAAACATTCATGGCTAAAGACTGTAAGTTACTATTCGAAAAGGTACGAATTCTCGTTTAGTTATTTTATCTAAATTTGAAAAGGTACGATCTTTTGTTTGGTAATAATCAGTGAAAATTCGAAAACTTGTCTTTTTAAAAGAATTAATTTTGGCAGTTATTGATTTTGAAAAAGAAGTGTTCGTACACTTTCCTTGTACCAATTAAACTTCTCTTTTCAAATCCGAGGTATATATACATACAGTCTTTCTTCGCCCAATTTTCAAAACCCTAAAAGGCACTCTCCTCCCGATACTGTTTTTCTACTTCTTGTTCGTCGTCGAGAAAGTGGTCATTTTTCTTGGGAAAAGCAAGTGAAGGAATCTTCCAATAGACAAAGAAAGATGTCGTCTTCGAGGAAATCATCAAGAATCGCAAGCAGGGGACCACAAAGAATGGAGAAGGGACCGATTCACTTCGATCTTACTGAGGAAGAAGACTTATCAAGTCGGCGACAAAGTCCGATTCGCTCTCCTCCACGTCATTCAACACCTCCCCGCCCCACAAGATGCAAGTCAACATCGGAAGAAGACATAATCAAGGAAGCCGACCCGAGTAAGAGTCCAAAGACCCTCCTTTATCTATAAGCTTTATCGTGCGTTGAAAAGCTCGGTTCTTCATTAAAATATATAGATGACTTCCTTAAGGACAAAAATTATGGGAATGAGTATCTTTTTCTACGGAAAATGGAGGAATTGGGAGTTGCTCTTAAAGGAAGGGCAGAGGAGGCTCTTGCGAACATTCCCAGTGACCCTCGTTTGCCAGGACAAAATCTGATTGAAGGGAATGATGATGACAAAATGTTCCTTGAATTTAAACCTAGAATGGGTGTGGCAGCAAAGGTGAAAGGAAATCGGATGGATTTGTTTAAATCTAAGGATCAAGAAAAAGTGTATTTCAGGCTGTTGAAAAGAGGGGTGATAAACCCTAGAAGTGTTGATTTTGACTTCCTTGACACCATCAACATGAACGTAAGAGAGAAGTTGAATTTGCTTCAACTTGAGACTTTTTGCTCTGACTCTACGGACGGGTATGCTCAACTGACCGCTTATTTCTATTCAAATCTTAGCTTTTTGGATGCGAATAGAATTTCATTCGATGTTCGAGACAAAGTCTACGTGGTAGATGTGAATATGTTGGCGGACATAGTTGGAGTTGAACGGGACGCTATCTCCCAATCAAAGTCTCACCTGCTCGTACTACTCTGGATCTTGTCAAAGATATGGACGCAGAGAAGAAAATTACCTACTTGAGGATGAAGGCCATCAACATCGTGCTTCATAAGATTGTGATCAACTGTCTCAGACCGAAGTCTACGTCAAAGACTTCTGTGTCTCTTTCTGAAGCAAAGTTGATGTACGTGATCAACTCAGGACAGAAGTTTTCTCTCCCGCACACTATTCTCTTCCATATGTACAGAGCAATGTCAAAAGACAAAGGACAATTGCCTTATCCCGGTCTCAGTGACCAAGATCTTCGACACATGAACATTGAACCGCCACATACATTTTGTGTTCGACCGTGTGATAAGATGGTGGTAGGGTTGAAAATGTTAATGAAGATGCGTCTGCAAGAACTCTCCAAGGCAATGGAGAAATTCAAAGTAAAATCTCCAGTTCAGTCTGCCTCAAAGAGAAAAGGAAAGGAGGCCATTGGTGCTCCATCGAAAAAGAAGAAAAGAACTCTCATCCTGGAGGATGAAGATGAAGATGAAGATGATGAAGATCCCTCTATCCATCCACTGACAAGAACCAGACATTCTGTGTCTCAACCGACAGAACTTCAGCAGAGCAGAGAAGAAGAAGAACAGAGAGAGAAGGAGAAAAAAGTTGAAGAAGAAGGAGAAGGAGAAAAAGAAAAGTCTGCGGATGAATCTGGAGAGAAGGGAAATCAAGAGCATGATCATCACTCTTCCTCTTTCGATGTCCTAGAGACAGGGGGAGTTGGCGAGCAAGAGAGGTCTACACCTCATGCTGCTGTCAGTGAAGATCTAAGACAATCTCTAGAAGACCCAAAAGAAGTTCAGGTCTCTCAATTGCCTGAAGAAGGTCACGATACGTCAGAACCAAATCTGCAAGACTTAACGTGCGCCATCGTCTCGCATACACACCTTCCGAGAAAGCCAATGCTAGTACACGACGGAAGATTCTGCAGATTTTCGTCGTATCATGGATATTCTTCTCGGAAATGCGTGGCCGGTTATATGCTCTGATCAGAAATCCAAGCCTTGAAGAATGCTGGACAAGCATCTTCGGTCTCTCTGTAGGATAAATTCAAAGACCTCGCTCTGCAACTTCAAGCCAATGCTAAGGGAGAAGAGGTAGCTCAACTGAGGGAAGACCTAAAGAAGCTCGAAGGAGTAGTCCAGTCCATTGGGGATTTCCAGATCGTGCGCATTCCCAAGCAGACATGACTCCTTTCTCACCCTTTTTAATGCTGACAAAAAGGG
Source organism: Eucalyptus polyanthemos subsp. polyanthemos (assembly GCA_017140185.1). Classification (NCBI taxonomy): domain Eukaryota; kingdom Viridiplantae; phylum Streptophyta; class Magnoliopsida; order Myrtales; family Myrtaceae; genus Eucalyptus; species Eucalyptus polyanthemos. The sequence goes on along the minus strand of CM029466.1, from coordinate 34,993,861 downwards.
GGAGAACCAATTTGAACCAACAACTTTTAAAACTTTTTAGTGGTTATGTTTATTTTTGAGTATGACTTGAGAACTTGAACTTGAGTGTGAATTTGACTGAATTAGCTGTGGATTGTGATGCTTGACTGGTTGCATTTACATCAAGAGTTGTTATTTGGTATTACTCATGAAAGACTAACTAATTTTCTGTGGATGCGAGTCTGGTTGTTTTATTAATCTTTATGAGTTAGCCATATTGCTTGAGAAATGTTTTTGCAGTCAAAGTTGTTCAAATCTACAAGAAAGTTTTGTCACCATCAAAAAGGGGAGATTGTTGGAGAAATCTTTCCGAATATTTTGAAGCTGACAAAACGTTTCTTTCAGTCTAAGTCTGGATGTTCGGAGACCGACAGTTTAAAGTCTGAAGACTTTGTATTCTCGAGACTCAAGACTCAAGACTCAAGACTTAAGTCTATTCTCACTGACAGTCTTTCTAATCCAATGACGAAGGAAATCCAAAGCCGAAGTATATGGTTGAGGATTCGATCCTATCCTCTGGAAAAGATTCTTTGGTTGGATAAGTATTTCGGATTCTTTAATTCTTATCTAAGATCGATTGAAGATCCGATGGTCGACGAAATATTCTTGGAATGTTCTATTCTTGGAAACCAAGATCCTGATTGTATGGGCGAACAGATTGATGGGCTATCATCGATTCCTTAAATAGCTCGGATGATCTTCTTGATTGATTCCGTCCAACGGGTAGATTGGAGGAATTCCTTTGGTAAGTGCCAACGGCTATGATGGCATAAAGGAGTATAAAAGGAAGACGTTCTAGTTGTTTTAAGTGTGTGATCGATAGAAAAATTCCGTAGTCTCGAAGAACCTTGATTATTAGTCGATACAATCCTGAGCGAAATTGTATACACAGAGAGTGTCTATACTTGGTGATACCTTGAGCGAGTGTGGTAGATCATCTACACCGAGAAGTCAAGGAAGATCAACACTGTAACATCTCTTTGTTCATAGTGAAATCCAGCCAAATTGGCTGTCAGTGCAGAAGAGTGGACGTAGGCTTGGATCAAGCCGAACCACTATAAACCGCGTGTTTAATTCTCTCTTTCCTTCACTGAGTCTTTCATTGATTATTACTTATCGCAAACTATCTTTCAACTGTCTAAGTATTGCGCAAGTATACAGAAATTATAAAGAAAAATCTTTGTATACCTATTCACCCCCCTCTAGGTACTCATACTAGCAATATCACTCTCCAACCCTCAGACTCAGACATTCATGACTATAGACTGTAAGTTGTTATTATATTCAAACTCGAAAAGGTACAATCTTTAGTTCAGTTAATTTATAGTCTCCGTGAAAAACAGAATCTTGTCTTTTCAAAAGGATTAACTTCTATTTGGCAGTTAATGATTTTAAAAAGAAAGTGATCATTCACTTTCCTTGTGCCGATTGAACTTTCCTTTTTAAAACTGAGTTATATATATACAGTTTTCTTTTTCGCCCAATCTTCAAAACCCTAAAAGGCATTCTCCTCCCAATCCTGTCTCTACTTCGTGTTCATCTTCGAGAAAGTTGTCATCTTTTTTTGGGAAAGCAAGTAAAGGAATCTTTCACGATAAGGAAGGATGTCTTCTTCGAGGAAGTCTTCAAGAATCGTGAACAGGGGACCACAGAGAATGAGGGAGGGACCTACCCATTTCGATCTCACCGAAGAAGAAGATTTATCGAGTCAGCAACAGAGCCTGATTCACTCTCCACCACGTCACTCAACACCATCTACCCCACAAGGTGCGGGTCATCATCCAGAAGAAGAAATAATCGAGGAAGCAGACCCTGTGAGAGTCCAAAAACCCTCTTTTATTTACAAACTCTATTGTGCGATGAAGAGCATTGGGACTCCGTTGAACTACGTGGATGATTTTCTTAAAGATAAGAATTATGGGAATGAGTATATCTTTTTGTGTGGAATGGAGGATTTGAGAATTGCTCCCAAAGGAAAGGCTAAGGAAGCACTTGCGAACATTCCAAGTGACCCTCGTATATCGGGACCGAATCCGACTGACGGGAACGATGATGATAAAATATTCAGTGATTTTCAACCTAGAATAGGTGTTGCTGCAAGGGTGAAGGGAAAAAGAATGGAGTTGTTTAAATCAAAGGAACATGAGAATCTGTTCTTCAGATTGTTGAAACGAGGGGTGATAAACTCTATGAGTGTTGATTTCGATTTTTTGGATGCCATTAATGTGAACTTAAGGGAGAAGTTCAATCTGCTTCAACTTAAGCAATTTTGCATCGATATCACAAACGATTATGCGCAATTGACAGAATACTTCTATTTGAATCTTAGCTTTTTAGATGCGAATAGAATATCATTCAGTGTTCGAGACCAAGACTATGTGGTAGACGTGGACATGTTGGCTGACATAATTGGAGTTGACAAAAGACGCTATCAACCGATCAAAGTTTCAATTGCTCGTGCCTCATTGGAGCTTGTCAAAGATAGGGATACATATGGAAGAATTATCTATTCAAGGATACGTGCCATCAATATCGTGCTTCACAAAATTGTGATCAATTGCATCAGGCCCAAGTCTACATCCAAGACTGACATGTCCAATTCCGAGGCAAAATTGATGTATGCGATTAACTCAGGGACGAAGTTCTCTCTCCCTCACACCATTCTCTTTCACATGTATAGAGCAATGGCGAAGGACAAAGGCCAATTGCCTTACCCTGGTCTTGTGACCAAGATCTTCAAACACTTGAATATTGAATCTCCACATACTCTTTATGTTCGACCATGCGATAAAATGGTGGTAGGTTTGAAAATGCTGACAAAGATGCGTCTGAAAGAGATTTCCAAGGCAATGGAGAAGTTCAAAGTGAAGACTCCAGTACCTTCTGCTTTAAAGAGAAAAGGGAAGGAGCCCATTGGTGCCCCATCCACAAAGAAAAAAACTCTCATCTTGGATGATGAAGATGAAGAGGAAGATCTCACAATCTCAGCCTTGATAAGGACCGGACGTTATGTACCTGAATCAACAGAACATCAGAAGAAAGGGAAAGAAGCAGAAGAACAGAGAGAAGAAGAGGAGCAAGCCAAGAACAGAGAAGAAGAAGAGCAGCGAGAGAAGGAGAAAGAAGCTGAAGAAGAAGGAGAAGAAGAGAAAGAAAAGTATGCAACTGAAACTGGAGAGAAGGGGAATCAAGATGCAGAAGAGCGTGATCATCACTCTTCCCCATTTGAGGTCCTAGAGACAGGAGGAGATGGCGAGCAAGGAAGGTCCACACCACATGCTGCCAACAGTGAAGGTCTAAGACGATCACCAGCAGATCCAGAAGATTTTCGGGCTTCTTAAATGCCTGAAGAATGACATGATACGTCAACACCAAATTTGCAAGATTATACAGAAGCTCCATCGTCTGCATTCACTCCATCCGAGAAAGCACATGCAAGTACACTGATGGACAATTCAGTAGATTTTCGTCGTATTCTTGATGTTCTTCTGGAAATGCGGTGTCAAATCTATGCTCTGGACTGTGAAATTCAAGTCATGAAGAATGCTGGATAAGCATCTTTGGTTACCCTGGAGGATAAAATGAAAAACCTCGCTCTACAAATTCAAGCCAATGCCAAAAGAGAAGAGGTAGCTCATCTAAGGGAAGACTTGAAGAGGCTAAAGGCATAGTCCAGTCAATGGGAGATTTCCAGATCATGCGCATTCCCAAGCAGACCTGACTCTTTTCTCACCTTTTTAATGATGAAAAAAAGGGGGAGAATTGCAATTTGAACTTTAAACTTTGACTTTAAATTTGTTTTTGTGGTTGAATATGTTTGTTTTTTATGTTTGTTTTTTAGTATGACTTGAGTGAACTTGGGTGTGAACTTGAACTTGAATTTGACTGAATTGGGTGTAGATTTTGATGCTTGACTATTTGCATTTATATCAAGTGTTGTTGTATGGTATTATTCATGGAAGACTAACCAATTTTCTGTGGATGCAGAGTCTGGTTGATTTATTAATCTTTATGAGATAGCCATATTACTTGAGAAATATTTTTGCAGGTCAAAGTTGTTCAAATCTACATGAAAGTTTTGTCACCATAAAAAATGGGGAGATTGTTGGAGAAATCTTTCCAGAATATTTTGAAGCTGACAAAACGATTCTATCAGTCTAGTCTGGATATTTGCAGACCTTCTGTTTAGAGTCTGAAGACTTTCTGATCACCAGACTCAGCACTCAAGACTCAAGACTCAAGACTCAAGACTCGAGACTATTCTCATTGACAGTCTTTCTAATCCAGTGACGAAGGAAATCCAGAGCCGAAGTATTTGGTTAAGGATTTAATTCTATCCTCTGGAGAAGATCTTTTGGCTGGATAAATATAACAGATTCTTTTGTTCGTATCGAGATCATTTGAAGATCCGATGGTCGACGAAATATTCTTTGAAGGTTCTATTCTTGGAAACCCAAGATCCTGATTGTATGGGTGAACAGGATTGATGGGCTATCGTCAGGTTCCTTTAATAGCTCAAATGATCTTCTTAATTGATTTCATCCAACGGGTAGATTGGAGGAATTCCTTTGGTAAGTGCCAACGGGTATGATGGCATAATGGAGTATAAAAGGAAGACGTTCTAGTTGCTTTAGGGTGTGATCGATAAAGAAATTCCAGAGTCTAAAGCACCTTGATTATTAGTTGATATATTTTAAGCGAAATTGTATACACAAAGAGTGTCTATACTTGGTGATACCTTGAGCGAGTGTGGTAGATCATGTACACCGATAAATCAAGGAAGATCAACGCTGTAACATCTCTTTGTTCATAGTGGAATCCAGCCAATAGGCTGTCAGTGCAGAAGAGTGGACGTAGGCTTGAATTAAGCCGAACCACTATAAACCGCGTGTTCAATTCTCTCTTTCCTTTACTCAGGCTTACGTTGATTATTATTTGTCACAAATCCTTCAACTGTCTAGTATTGTGCAATTATCAAGAAAAATCTTTTATATACCTATTCACCCCCCTCTAGGTACTCATACTAGCTATATCAATTAGTACCTAAGGATAATAATATGTTGTTTGGGAATCGAAGCAATCAACTCAATGCATAGGAATTGCTTCAACTTGGAGTGAGCATTTATCACCCTTTTTTGGCCTTTTTGACTGTCTTTACTCGTTGTTATAGCAACCTAAATGGGTGATTTTGATATTCCACATGGATCATGTTGGGCTGATTGGGCGTGCCGGACAAAGAGTTAAAATCACGGTGATTAGAATGAAGTTCACAGAATTCGAAATCTTGAGAAGTGATTGAGAAACCAAACTTTAACTCTAGGCCTTTAATTCAATCGTCTAAATTAAAGCACATTATAATCAACTTAGTACGGATGCCGGAATCTGATTTTGTTGCTTTACTTCATCCTTGGGCAAATGCAAAGAATTGCTTGACAATTATGCATCGAAAAAAGGTGTCTCGAGTAGTGTGTCATGGGTGTTTCAAAAGCATACTGCTTTTTCCTTCTTGTAATGTTATGTAGGGTTTCTAAGTGCTCTTGCATTTGATTCCAATATCAAGTTATTGCTTATAGAGAGTAGCCGTTTAAAGGATGTTGCAGAGGTGAATTTTACTTGGTATCTTTTTTGTTAATTATAGGAAAACAAATAGGTCTATGTAATTTTAGATGAAACTATTTAAAGAGAATGTTTGCTAAATGATTTTGCTTTTGAGTCTAACAAAACAAAGAAAGATAGTGTCGAAGTTAGAATATTTTCTTTGTGATTTTTGCTTTTGGCCCGCTCTAATTTTTAAAACTTTAGAGCAAATTTTTTTTGAATGATCAATTTAATGCCAAAACTTATTGAATGATCACTTCAGAGCTAAAAAATTTTAAGCAATCCTTTAAGTGACTTCAACAAGTCACGCTAGATAAAGAACAACATTCACTTCAGTGACAGCCTATAAAAATTGTGGCATTGATGATGTCCATTCCGCTCTAGGGAAAAATAAAACTTATATTGAGGTTATGAATTTTTGGACTTTCAGGTTTTTATAGGTTCCTAGTCGAAATCACAATGGTCATAAAGCACATTAGCTAACCGCGACGTGGTGTGAGATGTGTGCTCTCATACATTATTTTTGTTCTATCGACGACTTCATTCCAAGGTTTAACACGGAGATTAGTACCTAAGGACAATAATATGTTGTTTGGGAATCGAAGCAATCTTGGGAATCAAAGCAATCAACTCAATGCATAGGAATTGCTTCAACTTGGAGTGAGCATTTATCACCCTTTTTTGGCCTTTTTGACTGTCTTTACTCATTGTTATAGCAACCTAAATGGGTGATTTTGATATTCCACATGGATCATGTTGGGCTGATTGGGCGTGCGGACAAAGAGTTAAGATCACGGTGATTAGAATGAAGTTCACAGAATTCGAAATCTTGAGAAGTGATTGAGAAACCAAACTTTAACTCTAGGCCTATAATTCAATCATCTAAATTAAAGCACATTATAATCAAGTCAGTATGGACGCCGAAATCTGATTTTGTTGCTTTACTTCATCCTTGGGCAAATGCAAAGAATTGCTTGACAATTATGCATCGAAAAAAGGTGTCTCGAGTAGTGTGTCATGGGTGTTTCAAAAGCATACTGCTTTTTCCTTCCTGTAATGTTATGTAGGGTTTCTAAGTGCTCTTGCATTTGATTCCAATATCAAGTTATTGCTTATAGAGAGTAGCCATTTTGAGGATGTTGCAGAGGTAAATTTTACTTAGTATCTTTTTTGTTAATTATAGGAAAACAAATAGGTCTATGTAATTCTAGATGAAACTATTTAAAGAGAATGTTTGCTCAATGATTTTTTGCTTTTGAGTCTAACAAAACAAAGAAAGATAATGTCAAAGTTAGAATATTTTCTTTGTGATTTTTGCTTTTGGCCCACTCTAATTTTTAAAAATTTAGAGCACCAATTTTTTGAATGATCAATTTAATGCCAAAACTTATTGAATGATCACTTCAGAGCTAAATTTTTTTAAGCAATCCTTTAAGTGACTTCAACAAGTCACACCAGATTTTCAACAAACTAAGTCACCACATTCACTTAAGTGATGGCCTATAAAAATTGTGGCATTGATGATGTCCATTCCGCTCTAGAGAAAAATAAAACTTATATTGAGGTTATGAATTTTTGGACTTTGAGGTTTTCATAGGTTCTTAGTCGCATGCTTTTGGCCTTGATGTGCAATGTTAAGGGTTTAATTAAGTTAAGCTATAGCTGGTGCACCGGTTGTGTGTCCTTCACGTGACAGTATGTGGAGGACGAAGACGTTCAGCTCATACACCACGTGGGAAAAAAATGTTAAGCAAGCGTCACACACCACATGCCATTAGGTCAGACATGGACCACATGCCATTAGGTCGGACATGGACGAGAAGTTGCGATTACGGTGGTCATAAAGCACATCAGCTGACTGCTATGTGGTGTGAGACGTGTGCTCTCATGCATTGTTTTATCGTAACGACAACTTCATTCCCGGTTTTAATGCAATTAATACGGAAGGACAATAATATGCTGTCTCCGAATGGAAGCAATCATCTCATTGCATCAGAATCGCTTCAACTTGGAGAAGCATTTATCAATCTCTTTTCAGCCTTTGCGTGTCTTTACTTATTAAAGCAACTAGAATGGGTGATTTTGATATTCCACAAGGATCATGTTGGGCTGGTGGGGTGTCCCAGATAAAGAGTTAAGACCATAGTGATTAGAATGAAGTTCACATGATTCAAAATCTTGAGAAGTAATTGAGAAACCAAACTTTAACTTGGAGTCTATGTTTTAATTTTCACCATTAAAACAGATTATGATCATGCTAGTATGAATAATGGAATATGATTTTGTTGCTATACTTCATCCTCAGGCAAAGTATAGAATTGCTTGACAATTTTGTATCTAAAAGTGGTGTCGCGAGTATTGTGTTGTTGGTGTTTCAAAAAGCGTACTGCTTTTTCATTCCTGTAATGTTATGCAGGGTAAGTAAGTGCTTTTGTATTTGATTCCAATATCAAGTTATTGGTTATAAAGAGTGGCCGTTTCGAGGATGTTGTAGAGGTAAATTCAAGGCTATTGTTGTTTGCCTTACTTTGTCCTCTCCCTTTATAATCCTAAAATCGACTGAGGGTGCCCGATTGTTGCGCCTTTTGGTGCCAACATCGAGTGCGACCATGGGATTTTTGCTGCTCCCCGAAAACACTCGAGAACTGTGGAAGGAGTGGGAGCTGCGGTTTCTCGTCCTCCTCAGCTTGTTCCTCCAATTAACTCTCGTAACTCTGGGCCTCCGGAGGAAATCCATCTACAAGTACTGGATCCAAGTCGTGGTCTGGACGACGTACCTATCGGCCGACTCCATTGCAACCCTCGCGCTCGGTGTCCTCTCGAACCGCCTGGCCACCATCAAGGAAGTGAAAGGCACGATCGATCCGAAGAGCCAGATCACTGCTTTCTGGGCGCCGTTCCTTCTCCTCCACTTGGGTGGCCCTGACACAATCACCGCGTATGCCCTGGAGGACAATGAGCTATATTTGAGGCAGTTGGCGCGGCTTTGCGTCCAGGTTGGACTAGCTTGTTACATCTACTCCATGGCCTTGTCGGGGTCTACGCTGTCGATGTTAGCAGCTGGCATGATCCTGGTGGGGTTCATCAAATATATAGAAAGGACATTGTGTTTGTTCCTGGCAAGCGAAGGTCGACTTCGAGATTCAATGCTTTCGCTTCCTGATTTTGGTCCCATATACCCCAGGATAATGGAGCAGTATAGTCTGAAGACAGAGGAGGGCTACCGAGTCAGCATGGACGAGGTCAACGAGGTTCCGGCTCCGGAGGACCTCTCAGTGAACAGCGGTCAAGCCATGGACGAAGAGAAAGCCACGGCTCTGGTCAAAGCCTATGAGTTGTTCAAGATCTTCAAGCTTCTCTTCGTGGGCCTTATCCTCAACTCTGGCGACCTGGAGGCCAGTAAGCGCATGTTCATGAACGATGCTATGAACTCGGTGATGGCTTTTGGGATCGTGGAGATCGAGCTCGGGTTCATGTACGATCTGCTCTACACCAAGGCACTGTTGCTAAACCGTGCTTGGGGCATCACTCGTTGGGTCATTAATCTCTCAGTGCCGTGTGCCGTGTTGGTATTCTTCTCCTTACAGGATAGGAAGGATTACCCCAAAGTCGACATCTATATCACCTACTTGCTGATAAGTGCGGCTCTACTTTTAGAGATTTACTCGGTTCTGCTCGCATTTTCATCTGATTGGGTCGACCACTGGCAGATTCAGAGACCCGAGCGATCCGTGATATCATCTGCCGTGCCTTTTCTCCAGATCTGGCCGAACCCAAGATGGTCGAATTCTGTGGCCCAGTTCAGCCTCTTGAAATTATCTAGTAGGAAAAGAAACAGGATCTTCAGCAAGTATCTGTGGTTCGCCAAGTTAGATGAGAAGTTGAACAAGAACTTCTACATTGATTACAAAGAGTTCAAGAGCAACATCAAAGATTGGACCTTCGGTCACATGAGAAAAACGGTCCGTTATCTGGAAGGGAAGAGCGGGTTGGCGGGTGTTAAGCTGGAGGCTAGTGAAGTACTGAAGAAGTCAAACAACGATGACCTGAACTGGAGTGTGAAGGGTGTGGAGTTCGACCAGAGCATCCTCATCTGGCACATCGCCACTGAGCTCTGCCACTACAAGGACTACGACGTGATGCAAGGAAAAGGACCAGAAGACATTACAAACTACAAGATGAGCAAGTTGGTCTCTCGGTACATGCTCTATCTTTTAGTTCTCCATCCTTCCATGTTGCCAACAGGTACAGGGGTGCTCCGATACGAAGATACTTCGGTAGACGCTCGGAACTTCTTCGAGGACAAGCTAGCGGTGTTGTCAAAGAAAGAAACCAGCATCGACTCATCGGTTGTCAAGACGTGGGTGCACGATTTATTCAAGAAAGAGAAACATCGCCACACCGGCGTTAAAAGCTGCAACAAGGCGCACAAGTCAAGACAGTCGCGCGACGTATGCGAACTCTGCCATCTTCTGCTCCAAGTGGGAACTCAGCTGCCCGCTGTGAAAATACGCGGTGGCAAAAGCAGGTCGGTGCTGTTTGACGCGTGCCATCTCGCATCCCAGTTGAATAAAATCGAGTCGGGAGACCTCGGTAGGAAATGGAAGTTGATCGGCAAGGTCTGGGCGAAGTTTCTGATATCCGCGGCTTGCCAAAGTAAAGGCGACGAACACTCCGAGAGCCTGAGCAGAGGAGGAGAGCTTATCAGCCATGTTTGGCTTCTAATGGCGCATCTCGGCGTAGCAGAGCTGGTGCAAACTTCCGAAGCACAATGCATCACCAAACTGATCTTGAACTAGAACTTTCAGGTGGAATGCGTCTTTTGCTTAACCTACTGTTACTTGAGTAAGATAAATAAAGCTCATCATCATCATCATCTTGATGAGATGGTGAGGTTGAGTTGTTTCAATACTTGTTGTACTTGAGGATTCAAGAAATAATGAAACTGTGTATCTGCTGTTCTTCTTCACCAGAGGCGTTATCATTGGCACGGAGAATTTGAGTCCCTCAAAAGTCGTTTAGTAACTTTTGGCATATCTCCTCAAAAGTGCCAAGTAACTTTCATGTTGATTTGCCTAGCAACCTCTTACCATAATTAATTTTCTTCCCGGTTTGTAAGTATGTATCTATATGCGAGATGGAGACTTGTAATTTTCTTTTCTTAGAGTGACCTGTAAGTTTCAATTTTTTTTTTTTTAAAGGGTAACTTTTAACGTACCAGAAATTACTAGCTAACTTGTCTACGTGGTTAGTAACATTTTACTTAGTATAATCCAGTTTGGGGCCGGTTTTTGAGTATTTATCACTTTAAGTTATGATTTTCTCTTAAAAATTTAAAGACAAAAAATTATTTTTAGATCCGAAAGTAATGAAAAACTTGCTGTTTATTCTCAGCAATTTTTACTAAATCTGAATGAGCTTGCTTGTGAAGTAAGTGATCCTTTTACCTCTGTTAGTGATTAGAAGTATAGGCACTCCCCAAACGTCCAAGCATAATACACCGACGCATCAAATGCAAGTGAGTATACATAATTTTCAGCAGCAACATAAATATCTCGGTAATGGACATAGACTCGCAGATATAACCTTTGGGAAACAGTGGTATCACAACAAAATTGGAAGCGTCTGTTCCTCAGAATAAGATCAAATGAAAGAATAAACCAACAACTAGATCCAGATTTATTAATTCATCAGTCACTCAAAAGCATCTTCGTTTGATCCAATGTTTATGCATAAAAATATGTTATTGGTTACAAATATGCTATATTGTAGAAATTCCTAGCAGAGGCAGAGCACCATTTATCTAAACTCTAGCTATCATGAATTCATATAATTTCATGAAGCAATATCTCCAGCACCACCAAGGAATCATAGTGGTGCGTTTGTTACGTGAAAATAAAATGATTTGCAAAATATTTTCATAAAAATAATTGTCGTATTGCTTACAAAAATGAGCATGAATATATTTTGACATAAATATTATTTATGTTCTAATATTTCAAGAGATACAAATGATTATTTTTAAATATTTTTCAAATCATTCATCTTTCACAAAATAAACAGAGTAAAATGTGATATTTAATATTCCTAAGCAGCAATTTACCAAAATACCCATAAATTTTTCATGGCCGACGGCCACATTAATGATCTAAATTCCACAAATCGTAAATTACCTAAAAAGAGCCCAATTACGATAAAATTGGAAAATTGTCCTTAAATGCATTACTTCAGTCCATAAACTCGAACGAAGATTCAACAGCCGTAAATAACTGTTGAGAAGCATAAATAAATACAATAGATAGGGTCCATCCAAAAAAAAATGTAAATTTCTAGTAGATGCTATCTATATAGACAAAAAAGTTAATATTTTTTTGAAAATTCCGCATTTATACGGTCATTCTGCAAAATGTCACAATATACAAAACTCAATGTATAATATTTTTTCTATCATCCACGATGAAAAAGATAACATTTTCAGCCACAGAGTAGAGCCATATTTCGAAAACTCTTATTTTTTCCATCATTGTTTGAAATTTCCCAAAAATAGATTTTTTTTAAAAATATTTCTAGAAAATACCTAGAACGTAGAAACTTCCATGCCCATACAAGCCGTCAAAACAAAAATTCAATTGGATATCAGGATAATCTATACAAGCCGTTTGAAGTTAGCACATATGGGAAGGACACACTTTTCAAATTTAACAGATTCAACGGGCTAAATTTGGACCTCATAGGTCAGAAAAGAGAAGAAAAGTGTAGCTCTCTGGCTCCTCGACAAAGGGCGCCCGAAGCACTGTAGCTCGTGCTCTGGTGTGCAAGCGATTCCAATCGCTTCAGCCTTCCGTTGGGCGAGATTTTTGGAGGAAAGGCTCGCCTTTCACCCCCTCAAATCTTCACCGAAGCATTTTTCTTGGCATGGCTTGAATCGTAAGATCTCGTCGATCGTAGCTAGGGTTCTGGTGCAGAATCGGCTTCATCTCTGTTATGGAAGTGAGCGACCTGGTCCAGCCTTCCATTGGCCGCGTCCTTTGGAGGTAAGACTTGCATCCCTCCTCCTAGGACTTCTCTTGAAGCTTTGCCTGTGCCATGGCCCGGATAGCTTGTTGATCGACAATAGATTTTTGGTGCGATTTTCTGAGTTTGTGCGCGGTATATGGCCTCTACGAGCAAGGACCCTCTTGGTCGAGGGAAAGGTAAGCCTCAGGCTCCTAATGCCCGAAGTCGAAGCCGCATAAGATATGCATCTCGTGGCCGAGAGGGAAGACCTCCCAACACCCTTAATCGGGACAGCTCCAAAGCTCCTCAGACCCGCTCATGGGTAAATGTGGCTAGCCTATCTGCCAAAGGATATGAATTAGGCTTTGCCTTGCCTATTTCAATTGGGAGGAAGTCGGTAGTTCGCTTATCTAATAATACGAAGTATGCTGGTGACCCGAAATGGGATAAGTGTTTGGTTGGATATTATTTGGGCAAGAATGTGCCATTCAAGATCACCGAATTAGCCTTGAAATAGGCCTGGGGTGCGCATCTTGTGGAAGTCTTGGCAAATGATGATGGATTCTATTTCTTCATCATTCCGGATGATGAATTCAGGAGAAAAATTCTGGATGGAGGCCATTTGACAGTGGCTAGAGTCCCTCTTGTGCTGAAACAATGGCACCGAAATATGGAGCTCAAGAAAGAACTCCAATCTTCTGTTCCAGTTTGGATTCGCCTTAAGAACATCCCGTTTGCATATTGGTCGGCTCCGGGAATCAGTGAAATTGCGAGTGCAGTAGGGAGGCCCCTGTATGTAGATCCCTTAACTGAGAAAATGAAGCGCCTATCCTTCGCCAGGGTATGCGTTGAGATCTCTGCAAAAGTGGAGAAATGCGAGGAGATAGAAGTATTGGTGGATGACGAATCTTTCTCGGTGTCTGTTCTCTATGAATGGAGACCTAATTCGTGTGCCAAATGTTGTGCGTTTGGACATAACTGCTTAGCAAAGGAGGATCCCAAGCAACCTGCGAGTACAGCTACTGTGAAACCTGCTGCTGCAAAACCTATTGCTGTTAAGTATGTTGCTGTTAATACAGATCCGACTTTATCATCGGCTGTTGCTGCTGATCCTGATCGGCTTATATCATTTGCCTCTGAGGATGGCTGGAAATAGGTTACGAACAGGAAGAAAAAGCAAAATGCAGGGCAGATGGAGGCTATAACAGCACCCCCAAGTTCGGATTTGAAGGCTAAAGCTATAGAGGGCTAGTCAAATCAAAGTGATTCTGATGATCAGAATAGTCCAAGGGTAGCTAATGAAGAAAGCTCAAGGGCTCTTGTAGTCTCTAATCCTAATGATGCCTCCGCAGCTCTATCTCCTGATGAAGACTCGAAGGATGGTGCGAGTGGAGTCAGTAGTAGTAGTAGTGAAGGTGAGGATACGGTTCGTGCTGATCCAAGCCACCTAGATGACCCGCAATCTAGTCCTGAGGCCCCTCCCAATCAAAAAGACGTCCCCAAGGCTGCTGTCTCAAAAACTCCTGTTACTGCTCCGGGCAAAGGGCGGAGCAAAGGAAGGCCCAGACGTCGGTAAGATGCCCTTTCTCCCTGTTTTTTGGTTATGAATTTTGGTGTTTGGAATATTAGGGGCCTCGGTAACCCCGTTAAGCAAGCCGGAATCAGAAATTTTGTTAGGTCCAATGATCTCTGCTGTGTTGGAATTGTTGAAACCAAGATCTCTGCTGCTGTTTTTGCTCCAGTTTCTTTTGCAGTCTTACCTGGCTGGAGTTGGGCCAATAACTATAGTCACTCCCATAAAGGGAGAATTTGGGTGGGATGGAACCCCCGTGAGGTCAATTTTTTGATCAATGCTTTATCGGCTCAAGCCATTCACGGTAGGCTTATCTGGTTGGCTTCTGGAAAAGCTCTGTTTCTTTCGGTTATCTATGCTGAGCATCACTTTACTTCAAGGCGGCCGTTATGGGAAGATCTTATTCAATCTAGTAGTATTCTTTCTTCCGTGCCTTGGGTTATAGCTGGAGATTTCAACGCCATCCGAGACCCTTCGGATAGAATTAGAGGCTCGAATGCTTGGATTCCTGTGTTTGATGAATTTCGGGATTGCCTGGTCCAAGCTGGTCTGGACGACTTACGCTTCACTGGTTATAGGTTCACGTGGGCTACCTCGTCGGGCCCCAACAGAATGCAAAGGAAGATAGATAGGGTGTTGGTTAATGGCTGCTGGAACTCGGAATTTTCCTTCTCGGAAGCCTCATTCTTAGCCCCAGGTATATCAGACCACACTCCTATGGTTATCAAAGTTATGCCAATTCCCAGAGCTTCTAAACCATTCAAATTCTTCAATTTCTGGATGTCTCATCCGGATTTCGATAGAATGGAGTCAGAAGTTTGGGACTCTCCATTCCATGGTTCGCCTATGTACATCCTATGTGCAAAGCTTCGCCTACTGAAATGCAAGCTAAAGCAGAATAATAAGGAATTGTTTTCTGACCTCTTAAGGAGGACGGCAGAGGCTAGGCGTGCCCTTCAAGCTACTCAAGGTGCTATGCAGTTAGACCCATTTAGCTCCACCCTTGCTGATACAGAAAATCAGCAGATTCAAGTCTTTACTGACCTTCGCCTCCAAGAAGAATCTTTTTACCGGCAAAAATCTAGAGTGCGATGGTTGAAAGAGGGAGACCTTAATACTAAATTCTTTCACCAAATGGTGAACAAGAGACATCTTCAAAATAGAATTACCTTGGTGACTAGTGGAGATACCACTATATCTGATCTGTCGGAAATCCAAAAGGTGTTTGTTGATCATTTTCAGGATCTTCTTGCTGCTACTCCTAATTTGGGCTGCCCTACTAAAGAGGAGATCCAAGCGGTTCTTAATCATTCGTTGGATGAGGATCAGGTTCGTTACCTTTCTTCTCCTGTCTCAGACGTTGAAATTCGGGATACTCTGTTTTCTCTTGCAACCGGTAAAGCCCCTAGGCCCGACGGTTTTAATGTGGATTTCTTTAAACATTCTTGGGATATTGTTGGTGCTTCGGTTATCATGGCTGTTAAGGATTTCTTTGTGACCGGGAAGCTGTTAAAACAAATTAACACAACCATTATTGCCCTTGTGCCCAAGATTCCCAATGCCTCGACCGTCCATGACTTAAGGCCAATTGCGTGTTGCAATACTATATATAAATGCATCACTAAGCTTATTGCTAACCGTCTGGCTCATGTCTTGCCCTCCATTATCAGTTTACCTCAAAATGCATTCGTAAAGGGAAGACACATCAGCGACAGTATCTTGCTTGCTCAGGAATTATTTAGCGGATTTCAGCATGATCCATATCGAGCTAAGTGTGTCATTAAGGTTGATTTTAAAAAGGCTTATGATACGGTAAGTTGGGAATTCATTGAAGTTTGTTTACAAGCTTTCCGGTTTCCTCAAAGTCTTACTGATCGCATTATGACGTGTATCCGATCCCCCAAATTTTCTATCTTCTTAAATGGGGATCTTCATGGATTCTTTGCTAGTGGAAGGGGCATCCGGCAAGGCGACCCGATGTCTCCATACATATTCACACTTGTGATGGAAGCATTTACCGGATTATTGGACATCCAAACCAGTCGGCCTGAATTTGGATTCTTCTGGAGATGCAAATCGACTAAGCTCTGCCATTTGTTCTTCGCTGATGATGTCCTCTTATTCTCGGAAGCTACCTTAGCCTCGGTTGGTCTATTAAAATCTGGAATTGATTCTTTCTCCAGCTGGAGTGGATTGGTGCCGAATCTGAACAAGAGTGAAGTATTTCTGTCTGGGGGATCTTCTGGCCTTCGAAATAACATCCTAAGTATGCTTGGTTTCCAGGTTGGTTCCTTGCCCTTTCGTTATCTTGGTGTCCCTGTTATTTCTGCAAGATTAGGGAAGACGGACTGCATAACGTTGGTCAATGCAATAACGGCTCGAATTCAATCTTGGACTCATAGATTCTTGTCATTTGCTGGTAGAGTTCAGCTCGTTAAATCGGTGCTCTATTCCATTCAAGTATTTTGGGCAAGTGTATTTTTTCTGCCCTGTGCTGTCCTTGATCGAATTGAGAAGATACTTCGGCAATTCTTATGGAAAGGTCCGAATATGGGTCCGGGTGGGGCCAAAGTAGCCTGGAGCGACGTCTGCCTCCCGAGAGAAGAGGGAGGCCTTGGAATTCGGACTTTGAGAGAAAATAATCTCGCCCTTATGCTCAAGCATATTTGGAAGCTCTTCTCGGACAAAGAATCTCTTTGGTGTAAG
Organism: Eucalyptus polyanthemos subsp. polyanthemos; assembly: GCA_017140185.1. Taxonomy (NCBI): domain Eukaryota; kingdom Viridiplantae; phylum Streptophyta; class Magnoliopsida; order Myrtales; family Myrtaceae; genus Eucalyptus; species Eucalyptus polyanthemos. The sequence goes on along the minus strand of CM029466.1, from coordinate 34,976,970 downwards.
TGGATCCACTCCACATTCTTAAACCGGAAGAATTTCTGGATTACTCCTATCTCCACTTATTGTTCTTGGGCTTGGAAAAGACTCCTTCGCCTTCGATATGTTTACCAGCAGCATTTCAGATGGAGGATAGGGAATGGAAAAGCTGTGTCATTTTGGTTCGATCCTTGGCACCCTAATGGCCCTCTCAATATCCTACTTTCCAACCAGGAGATATATCGTTCCGGCATCCCCCGAGATGCCTCTGTTGCTGATGCTTTGTCCACGCCTCTTGGTTGGTATGTTATTAATGTTAGGGCTAATTGGTGGGATCCCCTACCTAAGTTTAATCAACAAGAAGACCGTTTCCAATGGTTACGGCATCCATCGGGGAAATTCTCAACGGCGTCTGCTTAGGATCTCTTCAGACCCAAAGGAAATGTGGTGTCTTGGTCTTCGTTTGTGTGGAGCTCATCCATGCCGTCGAGATACCAAACCCACCTATGGCTTATTACCCGTAACAGGTTGCCAACTCAGGTTCTTCTCCTCTCATTTGCGTTGATTCCAGCATCTTCTTCGTGTCCTTTTTGTTCAAGCAGGCTTGATTCGGTGGATCACCTCTTCTTCGCATGCCGTATACCGGGGAATCTCGCCTCCTTCTGGGCTGCGAAATTCAATGTCTTGTGGCGGAACAATTCTTGGCCGGAGAATCTTGATTGGGCATCCAGACGATTCTCGGATAGGGGCTTTTATCACTCTATGGCTCAATTCAGCTTTGGTGCTCTTTGTTACATAATATGGAAAGAGCGCAATAACATCATCTTCCGGAATCAGACTCACTCTATCCCGGCGATGAAGATGCATCTTTGTAAGGCAATTAAAGACAAAGCGATGACGTTCAAGCATGTCTTGGATACCCCGACGAACAGAAGGCTGCAACAGAGCTGGAACTTGAGTCCGTCTATCTTTGATTGATGGAGGGTCTTTCGGTCTAGTTTAGTCTTTGTTGTTTAGGTGTCTCGTTTGGTTTTCTTTGCTGCTTTTTGGATCCATGGCACCCCTACACTCTCTTTCGACTTTGGTCGCCTTGAGTGTCTGCTCTGTTGGTGCCTGGTTTCCCCCCCTTCCTTGTAAGTTTCTGCTAAATCTATATATTTCTTACCTTTACCAAAAAAAAATTTGGACCTCATAACTCCTTCAACAAAATTTCATTTTGGACAGATCAAGTATGTACGACAACATAAGGGGCAATGAATGTGAACAATCAATTAAGTACTTGGCAAAAGGTTGGGATTTGGGACCAACCATTGCCTTGCTTGATTGCATTTAACAAAAGTCAAGCAATAAAAAAAACAACTAAATAAGTGGATATTTTGCAATTTGAAAGATTGATGTTTGCAGCAACTTGTGAAAGACAAAGCAAAAAGATGTACCTGCGGATGATGGAAGAATAGCAGTGGAGTGTCGGAAGGTGGAGAGTTACAATCTTCGGTTTTGGATAATGTTTTTTGTAGGCGAAAAGCTTAAGTAAAGTGCATTAAGTGTAATGCATACAAGACACGCCAAAAAGCGGAGGCCCAGACGGCTTCACCCTTCTCGGAACTAGACGTGTATGAAATCTTACTTTACCTGTGCATACTTAAGCGGTGTGGGATTCAGCCCTTGTGCAGAGGCCTTTTTTTTTCTTTTTTCTTTTTTCTTTTTAAATAATTATAAGAATAAACTAGAAATGAATCCTATAAAATTGGCGAGGCCGATTCACAGGCTTAAGGGTTATAGGTGAAATGCGTATAGAAGCCCAAGGCACGCTAAAAAGGAAGGTCTAACCGGCCTCAAGATCTGCAGAATTAGGCATAAATGCACCCTCATTTGCACACATCCAACCGATAAGGGACTCCGATTTTCATGAGTTAGTGGTGTTCGATGAAAATTAGTGAGAAACGGACATGAAACCAAGTGTGCACTTACAGATTCTGTTCTTTCACTATATAACATTATATTACTTGAGGACAAGTTTGGAATGAAGCTTACTAAAAGTGAGGCAAAACCTGGATTCCTTTAATGTATAGAAGATATATCATTCATATATAACTTTTTATTAGCATCAAGCCAAGAAATGGAACATTTTATCAAGAGACTTCAAAATGTCTAATCGATCTTTTTAGCAGATATGGAAAAAACAAGCATGGCTTTTAATTCTGACTTTTTATTATTTGGCATTTGAAATTTGACTGATCTAGAAACCTATACATAGGGACATTGAGGACATTTGCAATTGCAATCATGCCATTTTTCAAAATTTTTTGGAAATCAAATTATGCATACTTTTATTTTGACAGAAAATTTCGCTCGTGTAGCGGAAAATTCAGGGGAAGGTTCAAGTATGTACTTGCTATTTTCTAAATAAAGTTGACCTGAAATTTGAAGTTTTTGCAGGTAGGGATAAGGATGGCATTAGTGCCATAATTATTGTAAGATGCACACTTTGATGTCAAAATTTTTAAACGATCATTTATGTGCCACAATTTGTATAAGCAATATTTAAGTGATTGATGAAAAAACCGACGTAGCTCACTGAGGTCACTTAAATGGACACTTTTAAAAAGATTTCACACTAAAATGATCATTTATAAAATTTTAGCATTAAAGTAATCATTCCTAAAGTTTTCACACAAGAAGTTTTAAAATTGTGTGTGATGTGTAATTTATATACCAAACAACGTTGCTAAACACATCGATCTTTCACAAATTAGGATATTTGGTTAGATTGGTTTCCAAACGTTTCTAAAGAAAAGTGTATTTGGTTCAACTCGAGGGACTTTGGGCCTCTAAAATCCCATAGGAAAAATTAGGGCATCTAATAAATTTTTTTGGAGAGCATTGTGTGAAAACCGGCAAAGCTGCAAGTTCAAGGAGGTTGGGATCACTTTCAGCATTTTTGAAATGTTATTGTGATGTCTAATGACTTTTTTCCTTCCAATCTTGCCCTCACTTATAATTATATATCTCACTTTTGCTCTTGAGAAACACTGTTTATTGTCTTTCTTATACTCTCTCTCTTCGCTTGCTAGTTGCGTCGGTCGCAAAGGTAGAGGCTCACTTATGGTAGTGCGGCATGACCTTGGCGACAGGCCATCCTCTCTCTTCCAGGCTTCGCCTAGGGTGCCATCTTCATCGATTTGTGCTTCCACTTTCATTCTTTGTTTTTTTGGAAACTAAAGTCCTTTACAAGTTTTTGGTGTGTTGTGTCGTGTCGCGTGTCAATATCGGTGTTACTTAAGTTGCACCCAGATCTGAGCAACGCCTAGGATAGGGCCGCGACCTTTGCCCGCCACAAGTAAAAAAAAAATAAAAAGAAACAGACGAATCAGAAATTACTATTCTTCATCTTGCGCATATGGATACATACTTGCTTTCCCAAAATCAAAAGGGCACAAACCAAAGCGAAAATTAATTACGTTGAGGAGTTGCTTAGTAAATCAACAAGAAAAAGGTTACTTAGAAACTTTGAGGAGTAGCTAACAGTTGATATGCCAAAAGTTACAAAACGACTTTGAGGGACTCTAAGAAGAAAGAAAAAAAGGAAAAATAAGAAAAAAATACAAAAAATAAAAGAAATAAAAAAATTATATAAATTTACCAAACGTGTTTTTGTTTATTTTTTATTCCCGGAACAAGTTTACCAAACGCGTTTTTTTGTTTGAAAATTGTTCCCCGGAACAGAAACACTTTTTTCTATTTCTGTTCCCTGGAACAATTTTTAAACAGAAACGCAAACAAACGCACCATAATTCTCATCCCAAATGGTAATGTCTGTTGGTAGTTTGTTTCCCATATCAAAAGGACATAAGTGTCTAAGTAGCACCAACACTGACATACGATATGCGACATGACACGACACGACACGTCGACACGTTATTTCTAAAAAAAAAATAGAGAATTTCAACACGTTGAAACATGTTATATAGTAAATATATATTTTTTATATATAATATGATCATTTCAATAAATTAATTTGTTTCACAAATAAATAAATAATAAAAAAAAGCCTAGAATAAATTTACACTAAAAACATTAATCTACCATTTATTAATATCATTCGTTGTTTCAATTTGATAAATTCAACTTCATTCCAATAATTTATAAAATTTGGAGGAAAAAAACAAGCTATTCATATTCTAGACTTGCGTGTCAAACATATCGGAAGAAAAGAGAAAAAAAAAATTGAGAGATGAATTGTGTATCACAAGATCACATAAAGTGAGGGTTAAAAGAGAAGAGAAAATTAAGTTTTTCTTTTTTTCCCCATTTATTATTTTATTATTGTTTTTTTATTTTTCACATGTATACATTTTGATCCCTCATTTATTAAATTTTTTTAAAATTGACCGTGCGTGTTGGAATTATGTGTTGAAAACTCGCATGAGAGAATTTCAACTCGAGTGTCGGAAAGTGTCGGAAAAGTTGACCAGGTGTCGAATTTTCAACTTTTCCAACACATATTGACTAAGTGTCCAAGAGTGTCGAATACGTGTCAAAGTGTCTAACATGACACGAAGGCTTCCGGAGAGTGTTGATGCTTCCTAGAACGCAACCACCATGGCCACGAACCCAGAGCTCGAGCTCTAGTGACCAAATCTCAAGGTGGCCACAAGGTAAAAAGAGAAAAGAAAAATGAAAGAGAGATGTGGCTAAAAAGAAAACCCTAAATCCCATGGATCCCAAATCCATTTTGTTCCAGCAAGCGTAGAACTGGGGGTATAAAGCTAGCCTATGGTTTTATGCAGTGCTGTAAGGCGTGCTAGCTTTGCAATGGGATTTTCACCCACTCTCACTCACCCTAGATGCTGGTGACTACTATTCCAGCTTACTTGGAGGTAGTCAAGGCATGCTCCTACTTCGAAACCCTAATCACTTGCCTCTTGTCCTCTAGCTAGCTCTGATCCTAAAGTTGAGTCCCTCTTCAACCTTGCCAAGTAGACCAATCCCGACTCCCTTTCCCTTAAGCTCGCCCACCTCCCTCACAATTGCCCCCACCTCAAGCTTCGCGTGATGTCTCCCATCCTCCTCCATAAGCTCCTCACTTGCGACAACTCCTAATTCTACCCCCACCTCACCCTGTAGACCCAGTCCTCCTTCAAGTTTGCCCTCCTCACCTCAATTCACGACGAGGAGGCCAATTAGCCTGGCCATGGCTGGCCATGGCTGGCCATCACTAGTGGCCAGCCACTAGCAAAAAAAAAGAAGGAAGAAAAAAAGAGAAAAAATAAGAGTATTAATAAAAAAATCAAAAACATATTAAAATATTATTAAAATTTATCAACATTAGTACTGATTGCTTAACATTAGATTAGCCGACATCCTCATCAGTGAATTCCAACCGGAATTAATCAAATTGACTCAACTGACAAATTTAAAAGATTTATGATTGGATTGACAAAAGTATAATAGATTTAAATCTTTTTAAATAATTTCCTATAGAAGTTCTCAAATATTTTTCTACATGTTTTGAAATTTGCCATAATAATCCATAATAATTCATCAAGTGGAATATTGTCCTTAACAATATTATTATCTAGCCACAGGCTCCAACTCTATACTTGTGCATGAAAACTCTACTATTGGTTTGTAGGTCCTGGTGTTTAGGACTAAGTCTTCGGTAGTTGGGCTCAATCCTCGGCACCAATGCCTGGGTCCATCAAGGCCGAGCCCAAACCCTAGTGAGGCTTGTGCTTATGCCCGATTCCCTAGCACCCAAGTCGAGGTCCATAAAAGACATGCTTAAGTCCTCGATACTCGAGCTTTGGTTCACAAAGGCAATTTGTGAGTCTTTAGCGCTCAAGCTTGGGTCTTTGATTAATGAAATGTTCGTTTTTATAAAATTATTTTTTAAAATTAGATTTTTAATTATTTTTATAATTCAAAATTTTAATTTTTTATTTTCTTTCCTTTATTTTCTTTTTTCTTTTGTGTTTCTTTTTCCTTCTTCCTCCAACAAATAGCCACCCATGATGACGGCCGCCGACATATCATAAGCAAGAGATAGCTAGTGAGGTCGAGTCTTGCTAGATCAAGTAATGCTCAAGCCTTACTTGAGATTGATGAGCCCAGCCTACTAGAGCCCTTGGTCTCGTCCCTCGCCTGTGATTGATCACTAGTTGAGGAATAAGGAAAAATAAAAAGAAAAAGAAAAAAGAAAAAAAGAAAAAAAAAAAAACTAAAAATTCAAATTCTTGGTAATTTTTCTTTGGAAAATCTAATTTTCCTACTAAACAGAGAAAAATATTTTCTAATTCATTTTTAGATTGTAATTAAACACAAGAAAATATCGTCATTTTTATGGAAAATAAATTCTTGAAAAATGTTTTTTAGAAACAGGCGTCTAAATCCAAATTATCCGAAAAGCTCACACTGGGATTATCCAAGAAATTTCCTGTTTAAGTTTGCAATGTGGTTTGGACCGAAAAAAGAAAAAGTTTGGAAATGGGGTAAAAAAAAAAAAAAGCGTGAAAATGGCTTAAAATATAATAATAGAGAAAAAAAGTAATATTTAGAAAAACGAGCAGATCCATAACCCGATCCAAATCATTCCTCCTCCTCCTCCTCCCCCCTCGCGGACGCTCCTGCTCCCGCTGCACGACGCCGGTGCCATGGAAGAGCTCTCGCGACGGCGGCCGCTCTCCGAGACCCGCTCCATTCGTCTCTCGAGAGGCGTCCCTCTCTCTCTACCCAACCTCTCGACCCTTGTCCTCGTCGTCCTCGCTTCGCTCTTCGGCAACGCCCAGTGCATCAGGTTCGCGAATCGGATCCCCGACCCGGCCGCCGGCTCTCCGAACCAGCCGCTGAGGACCGCCGTCTTCGCCCTCGGGAGCTTCTGGAGGTCCGAGGCCGTCTTCGGGTGCCTCGACGGCGTCGTGCGGACCGCCGTCGGTTACGCCGGCGGTTCCAAGCCCAACCCCGAGTACCGGAGCTTGCGCGATCACGCCGAATGCGTTCAGGTGGTTTTCTTCGTGAATCTTGATTCCGTTTTATGTTGCAGAGCTATCGCGAGGAGATTCCGTGTAATTGCAAATTGAATAGGAGACGGAGAACGTTGGGATTGTACAGATCAGAAGCTAATAGTGCTATCGACTAGTATAGAGTTTCAATGATTGGAAATGCTTAGCTATCATTTGTCGACTAGTGTGGATGCCGTTGTTCTTGTTTCTTTCACTTTCAGAATCCTGTACTTCACATTGTTGTTTCCTTCAACCTCCATTAGAATTTCTTCCTAATAATTGAGGACGATATTCGCTACAGTCGATTAGGCATTAACCATCAGATGCCACTGCCAGGTGGTACTTTTAGCTTTATCTTGATGAAACGTCAGAGTTTCGAGTCTGTGAAAACGGTAAAGATCGCGTGATGGTTGCTTGTGATCAATTGAATAGGTTCTGCATATTTATGAATTAAGGGTATTCCCTTCAGTCTCTGTTTAGTTATATTTCTGTTCTCAACAACGATTTTTGTTCGTAAATGGTTTTTCCCATTTGTGTTCCTGGAAACAAAGAAGGAGATTTTTTTTTCTTTTTACTTAATGTTTCTGTTGTAAATCTATTTTCTGGCTACTTTTTTATTCTGGGGAATATAAAAATTAGCTGACATTATGAAACGGGAATATGATAGTTACTAAACAAGCCCTCCTTAGTGTCTGGTTGATAAAGAAATTGACATAAGACGTAGAAAGAGGTAATATTGAATGTTTGATTCTGTAAGTTTGCATTTTCATCATTTGTGATTTGCTAATGAAGTGAAAGTTGCTGGATTATTCTTGCGCTTTCCTCTGAGGATCAGTCTGATTTATGCATGTCAATCATTTTGGATTGATGCATCTTGGGCCACTAATGTCTAATGATTGACATAGGGCATATGAGCAGTTAGGATTTGAGCAAGCAGAAGCAGATTTTGGATGTGAACCCTGTTAGCATGAAGGGGTAAATCAGGATTCAAACAGAGACTCTATCAAAAGAAAGCATTATTTTGACTCTCCCCTTTCTTTTGCGTTTTGTTGCTTTTCTTTTTCCTTTTGGGGAGTGGGAAGGAGGAGGTGGTTGGCGAGAAAGTTTCATCTATAAATTATCTCTTTTGGGCAAGAGAGTTTCAAGATTGCACTATGTCCATGGTTTTTGGTTCTTGTAAACATCGCTATTAAGTATCGCTAATCGGAACTTAATCTTTTAATTACAAGAAAATTGCTAGTTGGTATCAATATTTACTTGTGCTTTGTTTGTTTTTGTGAATGCTGCTCTACAGGTGGAATATGATCCTAGATTGATTAGTTACAGGCAACTCTTGGATGTCTTTTGGTCTAGTCATGATTCGAGGCAAGTTCTTGGGCAAGGTCCAGATGTTGGTAACCAGTACAGGTGACGCCAATTATTTGCATCGAAAGTTTTCCTGTTAATCAGAATAAGGATATGTAGCCTGTTGCTTTGTGTCTACCCAATACTTACTGATGAAATTGTGTTGTCAGGTCAATTATCTTCACAAATGGAACTGAAGAGTCCAGGCTAGCAGCCCTTAGCAAAGAAAGAGAGCAAAGCAAGTCCAAGAGCAGTGTTGTCACTACTCAGATTCAACATCTTGAAACATTTTATCGTGCAGAGCCTGAACATCAGGTTAAGAAATTGGGAACTGCACATTATTACTTGAAAGTATACCTATCAGATAATTGATTTCACCAGTCATCATTAACTCAATAGGTCAGAATATTAATTGGCCGATCATCAAGTGGGTATTTCCGAGTAGGTATTTCTGAGCTTGCACCTGTCTATATCTCTCATTACATTGTGTCCACCTTAACCATCCCATCTTTCTTGTTGGAGTAAAATTGGTAGGTATATTCTGAACTTATTAATATTGCCCTCACTTTTTGTTGGCTCAACTGACAACGAGTGAGGTTGAAGAACTTTCCATATTTAGAGCAGTCCCTCATTCATACCTGGCTGCTCCCTCAGCCAAATGCTACATTAATACCTGCGATTCAAACATGTTACCAGTAATTCATTCTGTGCGTGGATCCAAAATTCCTCCAGAGGAGTGGAAATAACTTCGGGATTTGGTGCTTCCAACTATTATGATTTGTCTTGATTTTCCATGATGATGATCTGTGAAACATTCTAGGTGTTTTTGATGTGTAAGGAAGTGCTTTGCTGCTAGTTCTGTTGGAAGAGAAAAAGGTCCACCTGTGTATTAATTTGCTTAGGTTGATGCCCTGAATTGTCAAGGCAGATCTGTTGTGAACAAGTTGAAAGATTGTTTCCTTGGCTCCTCTGCAGCATGTTATGGCTCTTCTAGTTGTTTAATTTCGTTTTGCTTGCAATTAGAATGCATATTGCAGACATCACTGAAATCTTCATTGTGGCCCGAGAAATGCATGTGCTCCATGTGAATTTTCAATTGTACCATCTGGCACTTTTGTTGGTCACAAGGAGCTGGAAATATTCTCTTCTCACCAGCATTTCTGACAAGAATTCCCGTACCGTGAATTATGCAGAAATTTGAGCTCAAGCAGAAACCACTCCTCCTCCAGCTGATGGGAAACCTGCCTGAAGAGGAACTTCAGAAATCAAGTTTGGCTGCAAAATTGAATAGTTTTGCAGCTGAGCTTTGCCCACCTCACATTCAGAAACAGATCGATGCAAAGATTGGTGATATCATCAGAAAAAGTTGGCCTCTCTTGAGAAATGTTTAGTTCCTAGATTAAAAAATATATCGATCATTTCAGATGACAACAAAGTCATCAGTCCATTCTGTGCTAGGAGCTGTAAATCCAACTTTTTGAGAGGAAACAAGATCAATGTTGATAGACATGCAACTGTAATTGCCCTGTAGATGTTACAGTCTTTTGATACCTGCAATATGTTTATCAAATCCCATGTAAGTTTTCTTGTTTCACTTCTGGCAGGAAGATCGTCCTGCCGATCATGTTCACTATTACTAGGCCTTGTTTCTCTCTCTCTCTCTCCCCGCCTAATGATGAAAACTGCAGAGGCTAATGGTAGAATCGAAGTGAATGCGGTGGCGACATTGAAGGCGATGCCTGCACTCATTTTGTTGTAGTTGGAACGGTTGGACTTGCTGAAGTGAGACTCTGTAGACAATTAGACATGCTGTGTACATTCAACTGTAAGAGACTTGTTAGTTTTTAGGGCCTAGTAGAGTGCTTCGACTGGATATCGTCGCCGGCTGGCTAAATGAAACTAAATTGAGGATTTGGCGTCGATTGATCATTGTATCTGACTACAAGTTACCGGAGAGCATGAGGCAAAATTGTACACCCTTCTCATGCGCAAGCAGGATTTTTCTATGAGGTCACTGCCCATCTTTTTTAAAAGCTTAGCCATTAAATAGAGGTGTGACTTAATATGTGTAATTTGATGTTTAAAAATCTTAAAAATTTAGAGTAGCATTCTTAATAATATAAGATTTTATTAAGATTTTTTTTTTTTTGTAAAAAATAATTGATTTGAAAAATATTTTCTTAAAAATGATCATTTATCTCTTAAAATAATTAGTCACTAAATAATATTATCAATAATCATTTATGTTTAGAACATTTTCATAGAAGATAATTAATTAATTAATTATTTATTTTTGTAAGTGAGATGAGTAATTATTAAAAAATAATAATTTCTAAATTAGTTATTTTTCGCGGAATAAAATGAGCCTAAAATTTGAAATTGGATTAATCATACTTTTTTTTTGGGTCGAAAGATTAGTTGATTGAAAAAGCTAGCAGAGGATAATTTTTCAATGACGTGTCCATTTCTAACGTAACAGGAAAAAATTATTGAGAAATTCACCATATAAAAGCCACCATCCCCCCTGCCTCGACTCTTTCCATCGCCACCGAGCTCAGCACCGCACTCGAACTTCAACGCAGCGAGGGGCAGAACGAGGTCGCCGCCGCCTTTAGCCTGCCAAAATAGAGTCCGCCGATCGCAAGAGGAAGAGACCGTCCTCCACAACCACCTCATCGGCAGATCCAGCCGCCGCCAAGTCCGGCAACCTTAGGGACAAGCACCGGGCGAAGGCCAAGATGTCGTCGTCGGCGACGGCGGAGGGGGCGAAAAGCCAGGTCCGCGCGTCGCACATCCTCATCAAGCACGAGGGCTCCCGGAGGAAGGCCTCGTGGAAGGATCCGGAGGGCAGGGTCATCCGCAGCACCACCCGCGAGAGCGCCGTCTCGCAGCTCAAGGCCCTCAGGGAGGACATCGTCGCCGGCAAGGCCAAGTTCGAGGACCTCGCCTCGCGCTTCTCCGACTGCAGCTCCGCCAAGCGTGGCGGCGACCTCGGTTGGTTCCATCTGACCTCGCGCTCGTTATTCTTTCCCACTCTCAGCTCCTGTTATGATTGCCTTTTGTAAAGCGTTATCGTCGCTGCTTCGTCTAATTGTTCGCATCTGCTCGTTCGATGGAGTCTACTTGCTATACTGCTTCCGTCTTAGAAATCTACGGGACTTTAGCCGAATTCGTGAAGCTGGAATATAGATAAATCTAATTCTATTCATGTGCCTGAAACATTTTGTTTTTGATTTGATTTGGAAGAAAAGTTATGTTGCTGGAATTGGATAAATGAACGGATATGAAACATTCGGTTGTTAGTGTAATCTGTCGTGCTGTTATACTTTTGTGAAGATGGAGTTTGGAGCTTTAGTGTCTCTACCTTTGATGTTAGATTGTGCATCGATAGGGCTTGATTAATTTCTATCACTATCTAGCTCTTTTGTTTTTTCAAATGCAAGTTTTGTGGAGTTATCTGTCGTCGCTAGGAGTTAAATTACTGGAGAATAGTCTATGCCAAATTACTGGAGAATAGTCTATGCCATCCCATGGAAAAAGATATCATGATTTGAGTTATGATCGCGGTGTTGCCCGGATAACAAATGCCACTAATTCTTCGCGACTATTGTTATTGCAGCTCGCAGGCATGGCGTGTTAACTGTCCAATTTCAAAAATCGTGGAAGAATGCATCGTCTCTTTGAAATTGAAACAATATGAAATAAATAAAAATACTCTAATCTGCTTCTATGTGCCATGTTTTCTGATCCGTGCTATATCAGACAGTTTTCAGAATACTTTTCTCATGTTATTACATGTCTGGAATGTCCTTTAATTGTCAAGGAACTTAGATAGAAGTTCCTTAGCTGAATGAGGTATCCATTATTTTTTCAATTACTATCTGCCAATAGACCCTCATAGACAAAATTGTGTTAGGTGTATGTTTGAAAGAAGAAAGATTATGGTGATATCATGTGCTACCTAGGTCCCCCGCAATATGAGGGAAAATCTTCCAGTGAAGGGAATGTGAAAAAATCAGCAGCCCCTGGAGGGAGCTTGTTACTTTGTTTTCTGTTTGGCTGTTTAAGGGCTTTGATTTTGCATTGAAGGAAATGAAGGTGGTAAAGAATTTGTATAGAGAAGGAAAGAGCTCATTCAAATACTGCCTTTTCAATATTTTTTGGGCTATCTGGAAGGAATTTTACATTTGAGCTGTTGAACATATTTTGAACTCCAGGATAGATGGGGTTCATATGCTGTTCTAGCTTTACAAGACGTCTTCATGATTTATTCCAAGCTTGAAGCTTTTGAATGAAAGTTTAATTTGCTTGATACACCCCAGGATAAATGGGGTTCATATGCCGACTTAGCTTTACAAGAAAACTGCATGATTTATTCCCAGCTAGAAGCTGTATTTCCATTATATATACCCTGCAGTGGATCATTTTCCTAGATGATTTGGCACCCTTGGCTCCCTTGTTGAAGTTGCCTTTACTGAAGTAACAATGCTGTTTCTCCAATCAGGTCTAATTTGCATCTTAGAAGGACAGTAAAAGTTCCTTGATGAAGGCCACGAAAAAATATTAAATCTGAGGCACGAACATGCTTTGTAATCCCCAACTATTTGTTATGTCATGAGAATTCTGTAACTTCAAGCCTCATCTCCCTTGTTCCTATAACTACACCTTAAATGGTGAATTTGAGAAATTTCTTAGTTACTTTTTTAGCCTTCTCAATGATTCTTCCATTTGATCAGCTTTTCTGGTGAAGAAGTCCAAGTTATGCTGTGGGGTCTAGTTGCACAATATATGGAGCAATTGGAATTGTTTTGGTTGGCATGAAATTAATTGTTGGAGACAATGTAAAGAAAACATGAATGTGCCATTGTACTTGGAATAGTTTTCGGCCTGGCCTTGATCTATACTTTTAGTGTTGGGGACCGCATAATGAAGGATGAATATGTTCTTGTACTTGTACTAAATCAAAGTGATACAAACAATAATCCAAAAAAAGATGAAAAGCAAGATTAATGTGGTCCTGTTGCACCTGTCTTAATGGAGGACAAGAAAACACCAGTTTTATCTGATAGAGGAGGCTGCAGTACAATATACAAATAGTTTCACCAAGTTAAACCAGACATCTCCACTCATGACAAACCATTAAAAACCACCCTCACGCAACTCTTGTCTCCAAGCTATTGCCAGTGTCAATCCTTTGTATTACAAAGGCTAAAGGAAATTAATTGACTTTTATATCAGGATATCGGGTGTTTTCTCAATGAAGAGAATATCAATAACTACAAAAATGAACAAACTTGAACTAAGTATTATCCAATCAAGCCTTCCCTCACTCCCCAACCCTCACAACAAGAGAAAAAACATGGTTTGAATGGCTTGAAATTTATTGTTGTATTCTATAGTTTTGTTCTTACGGGTTGATATATAGCATTGGGGTGATGGTGGGACCTGAAACTGGGCTTAGTTGTGCCTGTGGAGGATATCCTCATATTGACAGAGAAAAGACTTGGTTTGTTCTGTGCTCTTCTATTAATGGAAGGAATTCATTGGAGAATCTCATCTCCCTCTAAAATTACTATGCAGTGTTGAGCATTCTGCTGAATATTAACAGTGTCCCTCTCCTTTTGTTACCCTAAGGAGCTAATGTGCAGGATGTTTGAAATGGCTGCACTTCCTTGTTCTGTTTAGGAATGGCAAGAAATTACTGAGATCCCCATTCCTACTTCAAATGAAGAGGGAATAATATATAAGTTGGGAGCTGCATTAAGTTGACAACTCTTTTGTACTTTATGAAGAGCTTGATCCATGTGGTTTAGACAGGGTGATATGTGTATGAATTTATACTAAATTTTAATCTTAAGAAATCGGAGTAGATAATGTGCCTAGTATTTTCGAGAAACGTAGAGACATTTCCCCGCTTTTCATTCATTTTGATGTGCATTCTCATTCGTGTGTGAACATGCCTAAAATATTCTGCAGCTTCATCTTAAGTGAGTTAAGTTTACATTTTCTGGCCTTGCACTGTCAGATATCTACCTCTACCAATAAAGGAAAGGAGAAAAGGAAGAGAGAATGAAAGGGATGAAAAAGGACTGTGTCATGCTTTTCAATGTGTTGCATTATGAAGAATCGGTATTTAATCTCACAAAGTCTTAATACTGCTGCAGGTCCTTTTGGGCGAGGCCAGATGCAGAAACCTTTTGAGGAAGCAACTTATGCTCTCAAGGTTGGCGAGATTAGTGACATCGTTGATACCGACAGTGGGGTTCACATCATAATGAGGACTGGCTAAAACATAGTTGGAGTGCGGCTAAAACGTAGTTGGAGTGCAGAAAAGATCAAGTATACGATCAACGCTTTGCTTGAGATTCTGGTTATATTGTGTTTGACTAATCGGACTATGTTATTCCGTGCCTCCTCTATGTCATTGCAATTGCATAAATTGTTTCGAGGAAACATTCACCTGTCAAAAACTTTTGGATGCTTGTTGGGATGTTTCTCGCTAAGTTTCTTGAGCGGACTTGGTTTTTGTACTGTTCCTTAATTCTATAAGGTATCGTTGGCGCATGTTGTTTCCACGAGATGAAAAGAGAGACCATAACGATTGATAAATGAACCACAGCGAGACATAACGAGTGCTGTGTTGTTGGAAGAAGGGAAGAAAATGTGGAAAATTTTATCGACAATGTTCCGTTTTATGAGCTGACGACCCGTCTAGACATTGGAGGTACGTTAGATGCACGTCGTTTGCTTGCTTGCGTTGTTTATATTTAGCCCCGACACATCTGCAGTAGAGATCTCGACTAAAAAGTAAAGTTTAAAGAATAAATTATGCAATTCAAATCAGTTAAACGGCTAAATCTGACACTATTCCTTTAACAAATAAGATAGCCTATGTATTTTGACTAACTTACTAGAAACCAACCTAGAGTGACCTGTCCTGTGGCCATATGGCATTTAAGGTTTTCACGCCAAGTTGATCAATCCTTCCATTGTCGACTGTCATTTGTAAATGTAGAAACGCCTGCCATTTCAATTGCGATGATCGCACCGGAAATACTCATAAATGAGTATCCAATTAAGGTCCTAAAGATCTTTTCTCGTCTTCCCAGCGAGATAAATGCGAGATTCATAAATGGATCCAGATAAAACCCTCCTAACAGTGCCATGTATTTCAGCTGAAGCATCAGGCTTGAATCAAGGATTGCACTTGCATCAGCATCAGCACATTTACGTCACGCTTCACAATGTCGTGCGTTTTGGGCTTGGTTAGGAAAGTGATACTGCTGGCTCAGCTGAAAAAAACCCAACGAATCTCACGTCTTCCATTTGCAGATTCCTCTGCTCAATCAGTCAAACGTGTACCAGTTGGTATCGTCAAACCAGAGCTTCTTACCGGGTCATGTGCCATGACCGGAGGAGCACTGCAGATTGCAGATAATGAACGATTACAGCACAAAATTATTAAATTTTGCCTGCTTTTCAGACTTCCTCTTGAATTTGGCATAAAAAACCAATGCTCGTACATCTTGATACTCGACAAACCCAACAGGAGTTAAAACCGTGCAGAATTCGGCCGATCCTTCATTTCACATGCTGTCAGCTCACAATTTTCTGAAGAAAATTCAGTCTTTTGTGAGATCTTCTTAACCATCTGAACAAAATGAAGGAGTGTGTAACCTGTACCAACCCATGTTTTATAACACCTTCATTAGCTTCTTTGTGGAAGGGGTCAAAATGATGACCAAGATTACCACGAGCAGGCCGAGCAATCAGCAGGTTGATCACCCTTTTAGCTCGGAAGTTCCTCAGCATCCTCTGGCTTAGCCAAATCAATGATCCACACAAGCAAAAGGACATTGAGTTAGCCGAGCGCAAAAGGAAATCAGGGTCAGTCAAAGAAAACCTGTGGCTACAATATATGACCGGTAGGGAAAACATGATCCAAGAAAGCCAAAGGTAACTGAAGAGGAATCTATTCAGAAGAATTTTACAAACATACGCCAAAAAAAGAGAGAAAGTTTACATGTTGCAGATGTTGTACTCATGTCGAATGCTGCATTTCCTTAAGAAAGGTCAAAAAGGTGGACTAACACTCAAAAAGTGATGATTATTCCATCTATCAGGCAAAGAGAACAAGAAGTCAGATACAAGTAATGTGAAGAATATTTATTAAGCAAGAGTCTGCTGCACTACAGGACATCAAGGACCTTGATACAGAAGAACGAGTTCTGGAATTACTGTTCAATCATTAGAAATAGAGTATTTGATTGAGTATCAAGGAGGAGAGCACACCCACACAGATTCTGGGTTTGACTATCAAGGTGCAATGAACCATGGCTTTGGCAATGAGTGATGTCATCGCTCAATCAGCTGGAGCACGATGCCGCGTAACATTGCAATATGGGTGCAAAATAAGCAGGACGAAATGGTTCTTGTTAACCAGCCATCGAAAAGAGGCGAAACATACTGCCTCAGTAAATCTACTACATAGACTCCATGCCTCGGGACAGATCAAGGGGATCATGGTTATGGGCAAGTAAACTAGGAAGTTCTTCATCTGATAAGACCAGAAGTTTTGGGTTGATGGAGGATGCGGAGGGCAGACTCGTGCGCTGTGAAAATCAAATGATCTTCAACAAAAATCCCAAACGACGACTGTAATGTGAAAGTGGGGTAAAAAGAAACAAATTTCTAGACCTTCTTGATGCTACGATTTTCGGCAGCGCTCTGCAGTCCTAACAAAGGATCTACATTTCAGATTAAGCCAGATTCGACAGAAGAAGGTAGTTTCGATGGTTGACGGATCATGCACTGATGCTCCATATAAGGCCATCATCAAACAAGTAAACTTAACTTCAATCCAATCAATGCTGCACAAAGTACAACCTTGCTACTACATTCCTGCGATGACTCATTTCCAATGACGAAGCAATGCATGATTCTGTATTCCATGGCACCAAAACATGTACTTCCTCTACGATCACGACGCAAAAGCATATCTGCGCGCGTCACAGAGAGAAAGGGAGAGGTGTGCTTGGGGACTCGTGTCGACTTCATCCACCGTCCCGACTCTGCAGTCCGAGTCCATGATTAAACCTACATATCAAGAGGTCGCCATCGACGGAAAAGCAGAACAATTGCGCCATCACGCAAGACTGTGTATGGCCGTACCGTCGATCGAGACCTCGCGAGGCGCTTCAGCTGTTCATCCAAACGCTCCGCGTCCTCTTCAACCGCCAACCTCATTCCACAGCCGAAACAGACATCGTCTCGCTCCTCGTAGATCGCCGAGGGAGAGAGAGACAGGAACGAACTCACGGAGAGACAGAGAGAGGTAACGGTTTCCAGCGGTCGCGACAGGGCAAGGAGGAGACAGTGGAGTGGTCCAAAACGAAGCAGAGGTCGACAGTCCAAGAGATGTCGGTGGGATCGGAGAGAGCTCGAGGTCGAGGGAATGCGAAAGCGATCGCGACTCGATCCCCCGCCTTGGCCGCGCCGGAGGCGCTTCCGAGCAGGTTCGTCACGCCGCCAACACCTGCTGCTCCACCGCCGCCACTGGCGGTGCCGCGTCGGGAATGTCGACGGCCTTCTTAAAGATGATTAATGATCATCATGAATTAGCGTGTAAACTGAATTAAGTCGCAGCCTTCATCGGACGGTTCACAAGGCACCGCACTCGCCGTCCTGCGGTAAATCTAGTCCTCGGGGTAATACTCGGGGCCTTCATCGGACGGTCCACAATGCACCGCACCTGGCGTCGCACGGTAGATCCCGTCCTGGAGGAGCACCGGATCCCCCATCCCCGGAGTTTTGACGGACTTCCCCATATTAATTGACCATACTGACCTTCTCAGCCCCACGTGACGCGACCTCATTGGTCAGTTAAAAAAAAGCGCGTAAACGAGGAAAGGTCTACCTTGACTGAACCGTCCCCCCTCCCTTCCTCTTCCGCCTCTTAAAAAGTCTCCCAAAAACACCACCATCAGATCATCCCATTTCCTCCCAATCTGCCCCTTTCTCGGTCAGGCATTTTGGCGAACACCTCGCGAGCAGACCTGTTTCGCCATCCTACGCAACAATGGCGACCCAGAACGACGCGCCCAAATCTGGATCCGGAGCCAACGGCGAAGCCCCGCCGCCTCCGCAGCACCGCAAGGTGGCCCTGATCACCGGCATTACCGGCCAGGACGGGTCGTACCTCACGGAGTTCCTGCTCGACAAGGGTTACGAGGTCCACGGCCTGATCCGCCGCTCCTCCAACTTCAACACCCAGCGGATCAACCACATCTACATCGACCCCCACAACGCCCACAAGGCCCGGATGAAGCTCCACTACGCGGATCTCACCGACGCCTCCTCCCTCCGCCGCTGGATCGACACGATCGCCCCCGACGAGGTCTACAACCTCGCCGCCCAGTCCCACGTGGCGGTCTCCTTCGAGATCCCCGATTACACAGCCGACGTCGTGGCCACGGGCGCCCTCCGCCTCCTCGAGGCCGTGCGCTCTCACGTCTCCGCCACCGGCCGCAGCCACATCCGTTACTACCAGGCCGGGTCCTCGGAGATGTTCGGATCGACCCCGCCGCCGCAGTCGGAGACCACCCCGTTCCACCCGCGGTCCCCCTACGCCGCATCCAAGTGCGCCGCGCACTGGTACACAGTGAACTACCGCGAGGCCTACGGGCTATTCGCGTGCAACGGGATCCTGTTCAACCACGAGTCCCCGCGGCGGGGTGAGAACTTCGTGACCCGGAAGATCACTCGGGCCGTGGGGCGGATCAAGATCGGGCTGCAGAGCAAGCTGTTCCTGGGAAATCTGCAGGCCTCCCGGGACTGGGGGTTCGCCGGGGACTACGTGGAGGCTATGTGGATGATGTTGCAGCAAGAAAAGCCGGATGACTACGTGGTCGCGACGGAGGAGTCACACACGGTGGAGGAGTTCTTGGAAGTAGCTTTTGGGTATGTTGGGCTGAATTGGAGGGACCATGTGGTGATCGATAAGAGGTACTTCCGACCGACAGAGGTCGACAACTTGAAGGGAGATGCGAGTAAGGCCAAGAAGGTGCTGGGTTGGAAGCCCAAGGTTGGGTTTGAGAAGTTGGTGAAGATGATGGTCGATGAGGACATTGAATTGGCCAAGAGAGAGAAGGTTCTTGTTGATGCTGGGTATATGGATGCTCAGCAACAGCCTTGAGAATTTGGTACTTCTTATCTCTGGTTGCTCTGTTTTTCTTATCATTTTTCTGCGCTCTTTATTGGTTACATATTTAAAGACCAGCTCGAAGCAAGTAAGGTTTTTATTTTTTCAAGTTTTGAAGGGTTTGAGATGTTCTTGGGATGGCTATAGGTTCTTTACCCGTTAATTGTCTCTCTTGTTGGGTAGACCAATGAGCTCAAATGCCTGTTGGATTTGTTGTAACTTGCCCTATTCATTCGCTTTCAATTAGTACATTTAGATTTGTTCATTTTCCTTGGTTTGCCTCATTTGAAGTTGCTACCTATTTGTCCAAGTTTGGACGAGCTTCAGATGGGTTGAGGCCTGTGTGTTTTTACTTTCTTTAGATCTAGTTAAATTCTGGAGATTACAGCATGTTGTGCACGAGAAAGAGAATCGAGCAACCCTTTCCTGTTTGCAAACTGATAGGAAAGCAAGGGAAAATTTTCCGATGGAAAGGCAGTAACTGGACGTTTGGTCCTACATTTCATCCATTGATAGGTTTCACAATGCGAGATGCAACCCAATGAAATCTCGATCTGGTTTTTTGTGTGGTCCCTGTGTGAGGGCTTTCAAACTTGGATGATTGTCCTTTTCATCGAAGAACTGTGTTTGTGTCGGTGCAAGCATGTCTCCTCCTTGAAGTTGAAGACCGAAGAGGATTTCCATCTATCATAAGGTCCAAAAGAACTTGGATTGGTCAATGCTGCATTAGGAACGTATGGGGACTCTTCCGCAACTAAATGACGAGCTTTTTAGCATCCTCCTATTGAAGTTACACGTTCGTAAAAGGATTTTATCATGAAAGAGATAAAATTAACACAATGATATTATGGATTTTCTATAGATCTGCAAATTCTATATTGCAGTAAGGCTTGCTGTCTTGTGTGGCATTGTTTGCTGATACCTCAGATGATGAGAAAGTCCCTCAAATATTAACCGGTTGATAAAATGATATAAGAGCATCACGTTGCTCTTTGATGTCTAGTTTTATGTAAGTTACGTTTGGCCTATCATAGTGGGTATAGACCTATTTTTTAACTCATATTTGATGAGCCGAGTCATTATATGGGTAGCTATGCTCGGGAATGGATTATAAATAAGTTTAAAATAAAAAAAAATCCAAAAAATATGAATATTAAATAGGTTTATAGTTTGCCTAAATCCATTTCACTTCTTTGGCCCCTCTTCAGCCTCTTTGAGAAAATAATGAATTTTTTATACTGATCTAAGTTCAAAGAAGTTTTGATGGACCTACAAGATGGGCCTGACTTCATCCTTATTAAAAAATCAAGACAACTTCTATTTTTTCTCATTATTTTTATTTTAAATAATATTGTAAGTATCGTTTGTTAGTTATTAGAGTATGTCTTTTGTTGGTTGCATTTCACATTGTTATTTTTGTATAATATTCTAATATTAGTTATTGTCATTGCAATTTATGGTCGATATAAATCATCTTATTCAATATCTTGCATTTAATTTAATTAAAATTTCAATTGTTTCATTTTATTTATTGCTGAAATTTTACAAATTCACTGCCAAGTACTAACTTTCTTTTATTCTTCATTGTAAATCAACATAAAAATTGAAAATTGTATACAATATTCAAAGCCGATTCTTCAGAATTTTATAGTGGAAAAAGCAAACATGAAGAGCTTAAAGCAATTTAACTAGGTGGATATGGATTTTCATAAATTGGATAAAATAGGAAGTATTTTTATAAATGAGTCAGGTTAGGTATGAATTTAGTGCTTGTTGCGTCATATATGGTCACTAAACTAAACTTTTATTTTATGTAAATAAGTCAAAACTAGTTAAATTAGTTAGTTTAGGTCAAACTATTTTTGACTTGATATGATCTACCCATTTGACGGCCTTAAGCTATGTACTATCATCAATGTTAATTGATTTCATCATTTTTTGTTAAGTAGATAGCCATCCGATATCTATAGCGACATGTAGGTGGATTGTCCAGAAAATATCGAATGAAAGACTATCTTCTTTACCGAGTACTCTTACTATAATATTCGGCTGAAGTGCGAATAGAGTTACGGCATCCATATTCCAATCAGGCTATTGAAGGATAAAGTGAAAACAAGATCATGGAATGGTAGAAGCATCTTCCACCCATCAGACATATCCAAGCAAAAAAATAACCGAGGAACATAATTAGCTCGGGGGAAGAAAAAAAGGCTAGTTCTTATGAATTCCTTATTCCAATGTTTTAAACTTTTTTAGTACTTTAAAATTTCAAATTTTTGAAAGAGGCTGTGGCACCCCAAAGCGCCTAAGGTCACCATAAATTACCAAAGAAGAACCTTAGTTCTTAGCCATTTTTTTTTTTATAACGGTCCCAGCGCATCTTATTTGCGGAAGCATAATCAAGTCCTACCAATTCTCCCTCCAACAATCATAATACAATGCACACCACTAAATACCATAAAAAAAGATAAAGCCAAGACATTTTATTTACATATTTTCTTGATGGATTTTCTTGGGTCGGTACAACAAAAGAAAGGCCAATACTTTTGACTACACTTGGCCATAACCCCAAAAAGAGACAACTCGACCCTCTATGTCATGCAAAATCCTCCATCTACTAGTGTCGGCTATTGTCCAAAAAGTAGCAGCTCCTACTCCTCACACACGGGCCGTCACACCCATCCTAGTGTGTCAGGCGGTGGCGGCGGCGGCGGCAACATTCCCCGCATCATTCCATCTCGACGAACGTGAACAGATATGAACTCCTGAATGATTGGGCCCTCAGCCAGGCCCACGTCATACATCACTAATGCATGAACCCGAATGAACGTCAAACCAGGGATGGTGGGACAGTTGATCTCCATACACTCGACCTCCACGTCCGAAGGAAGGCCATAAAAGATGCCCCGCGTGATAGTAGGGAGCGGCATATTTCTAATCTGAAATGTTGGTCCTCGAAAAGGTGAGTATAGTTACTCAGCAGGTAAAAGATCCAATAAACTACTCAATGCATCACACAATACAACCATAACAATCATAGCATAGTACATATCATTCATGCATCCAAGCATAACTTACCTTGAAGCCATGCATATGTCATCATACCGCACGTACATACATCCTCATGAAATCATCACCATCATGTCATACCTTTACCATCATACCATAGGCGTACATACATCCATGCACTCACCATCATCATGTCACATATACCATCATGCCATAGGTGCATATACATCCATGCACTCATCATCATCATGTCACATATACCGTCATGTCATAGGTGCACATACATCCATGCATTCATGCATATATGTCACCATACCATGCATAATTCAATTTCAATTTCCCAATTTTATTTTTTTATTTTGGGTCGCCACATTTCTTTTTCCCGGGACTAGTATTTGCATCCCACATTTATCGCTCGCACTCAACTTGGCATCGCAAGGAACCTCCGGCACACACCTTCGGGCATCCGGCACACACACTTCGGGCATCTCGTACCCCAACTGGCATCACGAGGTATCCCCCGGCTCACACCTCCGGGCTTCCGGCATCCCCACACCGTGGGCATCTCGAAACTCCCGAGGACATCCAGCACACATCCTCCGGGCATCCGGATTTACACACCCTGGCCGAACATCCCGACACTCCCGGGACATCGTCGGCTCACACCTCCGACGGTCTTCTCATTTATCATAGTTCACATTCACAATTATGGCTCAATTTCAACATGGCATATGATATGATGGCAAACAAGATCATTTTCAGCATTTGATTCTTATATGTAGTTCAAATCATCATCATATATGCAGCAAAATCCGATCACTTATGACAACACAATCCATGGGGTCCATACAACTTAGAATAATCCATACATTATGACTTTTTGAAATTTACCAAATTTCAGCTTGCACAATTTCAGAAAACATATAAATTAAATATCCATATGATCTTCAAAAATTATAAAATCTGAACATGTAATAGTCAAGACATAAAGGTAGCAACTCCATGAAGAACATATGCCCAAAAGAACTTCACACAAAAAGATATAGCTCACACATTACAGCTTGCAAAATTCGGACACATCAGATTGCGCAGTTCTTGAAATATTTCAATTTAAATACCCGAATGCCCTTCAAAAATTATGAAAATTTTCTAGGTGATAGTCGAGACCCTAAGGTAGATTTTTTATGAAGAAATCCAGACCAGATTCGTCCC
Organism: Eucalyptus polyanthemos subsp. polyanthemos; assembly: GCA_017140185.1. NCBI lineage: Eukaryota > Viridiplantae > Streptophyta > Magnoliopsida > Myrtales > Myrtaceae > Eucalyptus > Eucalyptus polyanthemos. Next base: position 34,953,231 of record CM029466.1, on the reverse strand, counting down.
AGATAATTAACTATGGACGGTTGAAGCTCCTGTTCCTAGTACCGAACAGTCCAGGTTTAGCTGTCTCCGAAAAATCAAGGTTTCACCCACTTATCTTCCTTCCTTTCCTCTGAAGTTTTGATATGTTTTGCCTCAAGAGGTCCACTACAACTTTCATTAAGGGATCTAGGTGAGATTCTCAAAGGATAGTCACTTTATAGTTCACGAAGTCGCTGGAGTCCAGTACAACACTTCCAGATCTATCGTCTTCAAAGGAAAAATCATTTCACTAGGCTAAAATTGTTTGTTTTACTTCAAATGTGAGTATGTTAGTCTTCAGGATGTTCTCTACAACTTTTCTTGAAGAAGTAGAAGTGAAATTCTCAGTAAAAAGTGACATGCAACACACAAAACCACCAAGAGATCAACAAAACAGTTTCAGATCTAGTGTTTTTGTAGAGGGAGGGTTTTACCCCTCAAAACTCAACCATTTTGTCTCAAATTTCAGTATGTTATACTTTAAGATGTTGTCTAAAACTTTTGTGAAGAAGTAAAATCCAAAATCCGACTCAAACCCCACATGCAAGCCTCTACAACATTCTGGGTCAGGCGGTATACTCGAAAACAGCTTACCACTTCAAAGCAACACACTCAAAGCTTCGGTTTCTTACATCCTAAACGTTCAAGATTCACCACCATTCAAACACATATGCAAGATACAACATGCAAGAGTAGTATATGGATCCCAACTTTCCTCCAAACCGAGCAAGCACGAGCACACGGCGGACTACGGACGCACGGCGACGGGCGATGGACGAGCAGGCTTCCTCCTCCGCGGGGCCTCTTCCCTTCCCTCTCAGTTCCTCACTCTCTTGACAGCCCTCTCTCTTCTCTCCCTTATGGTCGACAGCCCCCTAAACCGGCCACCCCTTCCTTTTATTTCCCCTTCAATTCAATTATTAGCCATCATTAGGAGCCACCCAAAATGACCAATAGGTGAAGCCTTCTTTTTACCACTTGGCAAACCCCATGCATGATGGGCTTGAAGATGGGCCGGCTCCTCCACCTTGTGGTAGACGGCAGCCCCCTTCATGGGCTTCATGGGCCAAGCCAATTCGGCCTACTTTAGGTCCAATACCCTTGGGCCTAAAGTTCAATCCTAATAAATCCTAATTTCACTTTTTGATAATTCATTTTTAATTCTCTCTTTTATAGATTTTAAATTCTCAATTTCATATGGCCATAAATCTTGTAACATTTAAACTATAGGGATCAAATCTATGAGGTGCATACTCAAGAACAATTTTTCTTATCAACTCATCCTATAATACTAATTTTAATAACTCATGAACACAAGATACATAACACTTGGTCTTAAAAGAAAATCAATGGCTAAAGCATAAACCAAAGGCAATTTCATTACCTAATCATAGACTTTAATACATCTAGAGGTTGCCTTGAATTTTTGGGATGCCACAGAGGTGCTGTTAGTAATAAGCTTAGTTAGTGGACATACTGAATGATGCGTCAGATTACAATTTAAGATTGTGGTATGAGGCCCATGAGAGGCATGAGGCCCTCCACATGGCTGCATTGTCGCTCACCACACCTATCTCCAGGTACAAGCTGTGGAGGGACTTGTCCATACTGGTGAATAAGATGGAGGAGTTGTGCGATGATAAGTTCTTGAAGGAGGAGGCTGAGCGCAAGAGGGAAAACGAACGTGCCGGGTTCTCCTCCCAAGCTTGTGTTCCATGGCAAGGCAAAAAATTGGCGAGGCTGACTAGTTTCTGGGATCGGTATGTGCCGATTATTTTCTTATATCTGCAGGGCGGGAAAAAGGTGCTAATGGAGCGGATCAGAAGCCCTCCAAGGGGGATCCAAGGGACTTCGATTTTGGGCAGGTCAGGCACGGGCAACACCAACCTCACAAGATGGGCCCACAACCAAGCGAAGTCCATGGACTTTGAGCAGCGTGCTTATGTCCACATCTCAGACAGCATGGATAAGTGGGTGTTCTTGTTCGACATACTGAAGCAAGTCGAGAAGCAAGCGAGGGAAATGAAGGACATGGATATGGAGGAGATAAAGACGACGCTGATCTAGAAATTGGCTGAGACGGAGAGATTCCTCATTGTGTTGGATGAAGTGAAAAAGTCCAATGAGACACTCTTGCGAGAGTTAGCTATGATCATCCCATTCTTTTCACAGGGCCACATCATTTATACGTCTCTGTTGATATTGTCTTGAATTCCACAAATTCAATTGGGAAATCTAGGAAGGCTTGAAGATTTTGAACTATTTGTTTCCTAATATATTTCCTAGATTTGGGTTTTAAATTTGATAGTATCTTTATGGTGGAATTCCTTTCCTACTAGGTTTAGGAAAGTGGGGATCTAAAGATCTATTTATTTCAGCATTGTACCTTGTACTCTTTACATACGCTCAAATAAGAAATCGTCTCTCTCTCCTCCCGTGGACGTAGGCGGATCTTTCGCCAAACCACGTAAATCTCCGTGTTCTTAACTATTCTTGTTTACTTTTCTCATCTAGTTAGGGTGTTCTTCCGCACAACAATTGGTATCAGAGCTATCCAGGTTCTCCGTTCCTGTATTGCGACTTCTAACTAGATGGCTGGAAAAGGTTCAACCGTTCGATTTGATATTGAACGATTCACTGGGAAGAATAGTTTTACACTATGGCGGAGAAGGATGAAGGATTTGTTGATTCAACAAGGTTTATCAAAGGTTCTTATGGGAAGATCAAACAAGCCGAACACCATCACTGATGATGATTGGGTTGACATGGAGGAGAGGGCGTGCAGCGCAATCCGATTGAACCTATCGGATGAGGCCCTTCAATATGTAGCGGAAATCGAATCTGCTCCGAAGATATGGCTCAAACTTGAAAGCATTTATATGACAAAATCTCTTACGAACAAGTTGTTCTTGAAGAAGAGATTGTATTCACTTTAGATGAGTGAAGGAGGAGATCTGTTGGAACACCTTAATGTGTTCAATAAGATGATTAGTGAACTTATAAGCTTGGAGGTAAAGTTTGAGGATGAAGACATAGCGCTTCTACTATTGGCATCGTTGTCGGATTCGTTTGACCACTTGGTGACTATGCTCCTTTATGGCAAGGAAACCCTGGAGATCGGAGAGGTGACTGCTGCCCTAATTTCAAACGACACTCGGAAAAGGGCAAGTAGTTCAAAATCTTCGGGAGAGGGACTCTTTACAAAAGAGAAAAACAATCAAGGAAGATGAAGATCAACGGATCGAGGATCGAGTAGTAGGGGTCGATCAAAATCCAAGGGAAGGTTCAAAGGAAGATGCTACGAGTGTAATCAGGAAGGGCATACCAAGAGATTCTGTCCAAATAAGAATGAGAAAAAGAAGAAGAGCTCGGATGAGGCAAGTATAGCCGACATCATTGAGACCAATGATGGGGACGTCTTGTCCATATTGTCGGAGAAGGACACCTTTGAAGATTCGTGGATCATGGACTCCGGATGCACTTTTCACATGTGTCCTCATTGAGAAGCCTTCGATGAGTTCAAGGCATATGATGGTGGTTCAGTTCTCATGGGTAATGATACTTCGTGCAAGACTGTGGGTGTTGGAACCGTGAAAATCAAGATGTTTGATGGCATGATTAGAACCTTGGCAGACGTACGTCATGTTCCGGGTCTAAGGAAGAATTTGATCTCATTAGGAGCACTTGAATCCAATGGATGCAAGTACACGGCTCAAGGTGGAGTCTTGAAGGTGATTAAGGGAGCTCTGGTTGTTCTTAAGGGACAGAGGCACGGGAACCTATATCGACTTATAGGAACCACAGTGCAAGGTGGAGCATCTGTGTCCACGGATGCTAGCATGGAGATAGATAACACCTATCTATGGCATATGCATCTCGGGCATATGGGAGAAAGAGGATTGATGGAGCTTCACAAGAGGAATGCACTCAAAGGTATAAAAGGTATAAAAAAACATGCAAATTAAATTTCTGCAAATTTTGTGTGTTTGGAAAACAATGCAGAGTACGGTTCAATGCTGCAATTCATACAAGCAAGGGCGTGCTTGACTATGTACACACGGATGTATGGGGTCCTTCACCGGTAAAGTCAAAAGGAGGGAAGGAATACTTCGTGACATTCATTGACGATTTCTCTCGCAAAGTTTGGGTCTACTTCATGCAATACAAAAGTGAAGTATTTGAAAAGTTCAAAGAATGGAAAGCTAAAGTTGAGACTTCAACGGGGAAGAAGGTTAAGTGCTTGAGATCAGACAATGGAGGAGAGTACAAATCGACACCATTCATGGAGCTTTGCAAAAATGAAGGGATTAAACGTCACTTCACAGTTCCGGATACGCCCCAACAGAATGGCGTAATGGAAAGGATGAACTGGACCTTATTAGAGAGAGCTCGAAGCATGAGGCTACATATGGGACTGAGCAAGGAGTTTTGGGCAGAAGCTATCTGCATGGCATGTTATCTTGTGAATCGGTCTCCATCAACTGTAATTAAATGCAAAATTCCTGAAGATGTATGGACTGGTAAAATTGTCGATTATTCTAATTTAAGAATATTCGGTTGTCCTGCTTTTGCACATGTGCAGAGTTCGAAGCGCTCGAAATTGGATCCAAAATCAAAACAATGCATATTTCTCGGTTACGAGAAAAAAGTGAAAGGCTACAAATTATGGGATCCAAGTGAGAAGAAAGTTCTGACGAGCAGGGATGTTATATTCGATGAATCTGCAATGTTGAAGTCAAGTTGCGTGCCATGTGCGGCTATTGAAGAGGAGAGTGATAAATCTATCGTTAAGGTGGAGCTTGAAACTAGAGAATCTGCAGAGAATGGCGAGTCATCCGATGAAGCTCCGGAAGTCAAAGAAATGGTAGAAGTTCCTTGTACCATTGCGACGGGTTGAGGAAGGCGCACTCCCAAAGCACCCGAGAGGTACAATTTTGAGGATATGGTTGCTTATGCTCTTATCATAGGCTTTGGCGATCCAAGCTCCTACCATGAAGCTTTGAAAAGTGATCACAAAGAAAAGTGGATGACCGCAATGATGGAGGAGATGGAATCGTTACAAAAGAATGAGACATGGGAACTTGTGAAGAAGCCCAAGGATCATAATGTCATTGGTTGCAAATGGGTTCTTCGAAGAAAGGAAGCAGCAATGGAAAAAGAGCAAGAGAGATACAAAAGGAGGAGATTGATTACGACGAGATATTTTCCCCTATTGTAAAACACACATCAATTTGTGTTTTACTAGCTATGGTAGCCATGTATGACTTGGAGCTTGAGCAGCTAGATGTGAAGACGTCATTCCTTCATGGTGACTTGGAGTAGGAAATCTATATGGAGCAGCCCGAAGGCTTCAAGGTGGAAGGGAAAGAGGATCATGTTTGTTTGCTCAAGAGATCACTTTATGGTTTGAAGCAATCTCCGAGGCAATGGAATAAAAGGTTTGATTCTTTTATGCTTTGTATTGGCCACATGAGGAGTGTGCATGATTCTTGTGTCTACTACAAAGTTTTGGATGATAAGTCACTTATTTTGTTGATGCTCTATGTTGATGACATGTTGATTGCTGCAAGAAAAATGAGAGACATTATTTCCCTAAAGTCTCAGTTAAGTAGTGAGTTTGATATGAAGGATCTTGGTGCTGCAAAGAGGATCCTTGGTATGGAAATCTTTCGAGATAGACATGCAAGTAAGCTTTGGGTAAATCAAAAGAAGTATGTTGAGAAGGTCTTAGAGTGGTTCAACATGGGTAAAGCTAAACTGGTTAGTACACCCTTAGCAAATCACTTCAAATTATCTAAGAAACAATGCCATGTTTCACATGAGGAAGTTGTAAAGATGTCTCGAGTACTCTATGCCAGTGCAGTAGGGAGCCTCATGTATGCTATGGTTTGTAGCAGACTGGATTTGGCTCATGCGGTGAGTCTCGTCAGCCGATACATGAGCAATCCGGGTAAGGAGCATTGGGAAGCTGTTAAGTGGATCTTTCGTTATTTGGCTAGAACTGTTGGAATGAGTTTAATGTTCAGTTCCAAGGGAGGATCAATTGATTTAGCAGGTTATGTTGATTCAGACTTCGCTGGTGATTTAGACAAGCGAAGGTCCATCAAGGGATATGTCTTTACTCTTGGTGGTGGAGCTATTTCATGGAAGGCAATGCTTCAACCTACTGTAGCATTGTCTACAACCAAAGTTGAGTATATGGCAGTAACTGAGGCTGTGAAGGAGGGAATATGGCTGACTGGTATGGTCACAGAGTTGGGTATAAAGTAAGAAAGTGCTACATTATATTGCGATAGCCAAAGCGCAATATGTCTTGCGAATAATCAAGTGTTCCATTCTAGAATGAAACACATTGAAGTTCGGTACCATAAAATTCGAGAATTTGTGGAGAATGGTAGCATTGCTTTGAAGAAAATCCATACTAAAGATAATCCCACAGATATGCTCACAAAGACGGTTACTATAGAGAAGTTCAAGTCCTACAGGGACTTGATTTCTCTCACTCATCATTAAAGTTGATGGAGGCCACACCGATCTAGGTGCGGGCATACCTTTGCGAAGGTACGGTGGAGGAAGAGATATGTTCGTTTTCTTGGTTCAAGTGGAGGCTTGTGGTTTATTCAAGCCAAAGGTGGAGATTTGTTGATATTGTCTTGAATTCCACAAATTCAATTGGGAAATCTAGGAAGGCTTGAAGATTTTGAATAATTTGTTTCCTAATATATTTCCTAGATTTGGGTTTTAAATTTGATAGTATATTTATGGTGGAATTCCTTTCCTACTAGGTTTAGGAAAGTGGGGATCTAAAGATCTATTTATTTCAGCATTGTACCTTGTACTCTTTACATACTCTCAAATAAGAAATCGTCTCTCTCTCTCCCGTGGATGTAGGCGGATCTTTTGCTGAACCACGTAAATCTCCGTGTTCTTAACTATTCTTGTTTACTTTTCTCATCTAGTTAGGGTGTTCTTCCACACAACAGAGTCAGGACGATAAGATAGAATTGTATTTGAATACTTTCGAGAAAGGGCCGGTCAGGGTAAAAGATTTGAACGATGTGAGAAGATAGGAGTTGCTCGCATGGCAGTTGCATAGAGAATCCAATGGTCTGAGACTCACAAATGAGGAGAAAAGAATCCTAAATTGGTGTCGTTCCTTTCCGTTCCATCTATCCTTACTTGGCGGGTTTCTGTCGAATGCTAGAGAGCAGAAATGAGCAGCGTTAGCTAAAAAGGGTTCTATGATGAAATTTTTTGAAATACTACAATTAAGTTGCCATAAATTGCGGGTCCATCTGAAACCATGCTTTGTATACATGGCTTTGTTCCTCGTGTCATTCCCCATTCCGATAAGCAGGCTAGTGAAGCTGTGGTTGGTTGCGGGCTTATTGGATTCGCATTGTTACAACGAAGAAAGGAAACTGACAAGACTGCTCGAGGATGTGGGAGAGACGTTCATTCTGGAGCTCGCGGATAGGAATGTGATTGATGTGGTGAGCTGGAGGGCAGATGGATCCCACAAAGCTTGCCAAATGGTCATCCCTCCACATGAGATGATCTACCCGATCGCGATGAGCATGGGGTTCCTCCACATACAAGCCACTCGAAAGTCAAAAGACGGGAATTACCATGACCTAACCAGCCAGCAAAGCAGCTATCCGCCCAACCGCAAGAAAGAAACAAGATTCGGTGGCCTGCGGAGCACGCGAACATAGTCATAGACATCCGCGGTGGCAGCTACCCCAATTTAAACCTCTCCCACATCCGCTCTTTTCTGTCTTTCTACTTGAGGAGAAGAGGTGTGTAAAAATTTTCCCGATGTGGGTTACATTAATTGAGATTATAATTTACCGTTTTACGAATTTGGTCTAATAAAGTAAGACATAAAGTTTCTTAATAGTCGAATATGGGCTTGACTTATGTGGGCTGAGTTGGGCTCGGCCTGTGATGAGAAGGCTTGGCTAAAAACTCTATAAATAGCACCAAGGTCCCTCCTTTAACTATCATGCTTCCATGAACATTCTCTTGTCTCACATAAGGAAGCCGTGAGGGGTGGTCTCATCACGCAAGGATCTGAGGGCCATAGAGGAGAAGAACCTAAGTGTCGAATTGTCACCATTCTACGTTAAGAACGATGGATTCCAAATTAGGTACACAAATCTTCGTCTTCTCCTCTAATATGTTCAAGTTTCGAGTTATGTTAATCCTAAGATGCCGCTTCGACAACCAACATTTGGTATTAGAGCCTTGTAGCCTAGATGTCACGACCCGAACCTCTATAGTCGCATGACAACCCGTGCTCATCAAACCTTTACTTATTCTTTGGTTATTCGATTGTGACGTCCCAGAAGGCGTTGCTGACCAAATTCACGATAATATTAACAGGGATAGTTAAAAACATAATTATGTATATAAAAGCGTCACGAGTCAACATCTCATGCACCATAAGTTCAAGGGTTAAACAACCAGCTTCATCACCTTCGACATGCCTAACCACTTCGCCGTGACCCCTACAAAAAAGGCTCGAGTTATACTTATGCCTCTAATACTACGGGGTGGTCCAAAAAGTGCTAACAACCTCACTACTACCTAAGCCCCGATGGCCTCTGGGATCCAGCCTTCGACTCGGTGATTAGCGCGGGGTCAATCTCGGGTCAGACACCTCCCCATCGGGAATGTCTCCATCCATCCTTGGCATCCTAGCTGATGCCGCCCCCAAAGCCTTCGACACTTGACAAACCATCGAAGCCGTGGATGGGATCGTGGCTCTCACCGCCTATCCAAAAGTACCAAGCCACGAATTGGTGTGGCACGAGGTTAGGTAGGCCCCTATTGATGGCAAAACATGGCAATGCTCTTCTTGCTTTTCTCTCACTATCCTCATAACAATAAATCTATCATTCAAGGCCATCAATATAAATGGATAGGCAATTCCATAACATATGTTTCATGTTCTTGAGCCAAACATATGAATGCGCATTATAGTCAAAGTCATGTGCTCGTGCCATGCAATAATTTGAACCTAAATACATACGAATTTCGTGCACTGCCCATACATAGTTGTCCAGATTATTACGGCCACTTATGACTCAAGGCTAACTTGAAGGTTCATAATCATCCGGCGTAATCAGGTATCGTCTCGCCCCATTAAGTACAACATCCCGTTGACTTAGGGGCATTCCTATAAGGAGCTTTGTTCCGAAATCCATCAATGAATGGCATCCCGTTGATTTAGGGGCATCCAAATTTAATTGGGAATCATCCTATGTAAAATGCCTCAAGACGGGTTCACACCCACGTAAAATGCATCGGGGTTTTAGGTGATCACATGGGTATATCATCATGTAATCCATTTTTTATCTTTCTCATTTAACCCATGTGATATTCATGCGATATGCAACTTCATTTACCATATGTTATCATATCATATAAAACATAACTAGAAGGTCACATCTAACCACTAATCCTCATGGCACATAACCCAATTATCACATTCCTCATGGCACATAATCCAAATACTACATCTAGCACATAATCCCTATAGCACATAATAGTATTTCATCATATTACGGCATAATAGAACCACACATCAACTTTACTCATAACAACTTGTTAACTTATCGCCCTAAACGAGATAAATTATCGTTTTGAAACTTAATAACCTATCTAAGTTCAACAATAACTTATCACGTCAACATGAAAGCCCTAATCAAAGGCCAGAAAGCCATTCACTAGTGACTCGGGCTTTGAAATGCGTTGAGGGAAATGATAACAAGATCGAATAACAGTTGAGGGTTGCTGATCATGCGTCCATAGAGTGTGAGGGAGCTGGACAGTGGTTGGTCACGACTTTAGTGGCGGCTTGGCTGTCACACCCCCGTTCTATCCTTGGTACGAGAGCATGACCTGGTGGGTTAGCATCGACGCCCAAGCAACATCGAATGTCCTAAAAGTCTTTTATCTTTAGTTAAGCACATACATAAGAGATCATAAACAATCCCCATACAAACAAACATGGAAGCCGAGCAAGACATATGCAAGCCAAGCAAATAAAAGCAACATATTCACATACATATTCACATATCAAAAACTGTTTTGATTACATGGCCATCCTAGTCCTGGGCTACTTATTTTTGTTTCCATATATAGTTAATCAAAAGGGCTTGGGTAGCCTAGCTCCTCTATCGAGTTGCTCCCAAAAGCGGCCCCCATGCTAGGTTCATTCCCTTCTTGGACCCCGGTTCACCCATCACACACCTGAAATTGTGAGAACAAGAAGAGTGAGTCAATGACTCTAAGTAGAAATCCCTAATTCTCCTATAGGAGGATGTCTCACCGTCGATCGTCACATACAAGATCACCACCCACTTGTTGATGGCAAATCAATAGCAAGGTCTGTGCCTTGCATTGCTTATATATATGAAAGGCTCTTAATCGCCTATGTGCTTTCAAAAATCCAAGACAAGGAGTTAGTGCATATGAATAAGCTTTCCAAAGATCTGTGGCTTATGATCATTTCGGTCACAAAAACGGACGCTTGCATCTCATGAAACTCGTTCAAGCACAAAGTGACCAAATTCAAACATATGCTCAAATTGATGCAAGGACTTAACAATACATATCAAAATAAACCCAGCTTTTGTAAGCATCACCCATGTATCAATCATGGATCACACTAGGACTTTCATTGTTTTCTTTTTCATTGTCATATTAGTCGAAATTAAGCAACTCTTTCGGTAAAAACCAGGCATCGGTTCCCCCCTTGGCAATTAGCATCGTCCTGATCTCATTATCAGGATGGCATTCGGGGTGACCCCTAGGCATTGGCCTCACCCGGGCCAACATCGTCCACGATCTCAATATCGGGAGCGCATCCGGGCTTTACCTCAAGCAACGATCCAGACATCCATCAATGTTGGCATATGAGTCAATTGTGTGTCCATGCATTTCAAGCATTAACCGATTCATTTTATGTTTAAAATTTTAGCTGAATGAAAGGCCCAAAGGTGTGCCATGCAAGGTGAACTCATGAACGACTCTTGTGTTTCATTAAATTAAACTCATGTTGGATGCAATTCAGGCTCATAACCTTGATTTGGAACCATTCTTTTAGGTTTTAGCATTGTCTATAGTCATCGAGACCTCTCCTCGACATTTGGGTGTGCTTGGCACTCATGTAGGATCATACACTTACTTAATGCAACCACAAACAATAGAAAACACAACAAGCATAACAATACAATGCCAACACAAACAAACGATATTATGATCCTAAAATTGATAAGCGTAGCACATTGCCTTATTGAAGAGTTAGGAAAATCCATTTACTACTTTTTGGACCTAGCTCCAAGATGCTTCTTTGGTGGTCGGTCGGCGTCTAGGGCGGCTTGGAAGAGAAGGGCATGAAAGAGAGGGGAGGAAGGGAGAGGATAGTAGAGAAAGGCCAAGCCTTAAAATATAAGGATGCCTTCTCCTATTTATAGGCCTATTTCTCTTAGATTTTTATGCAAACTAATGATTACGCCTAAATGACAAGTTGGTCTACCTATCTTCCCGAGTTGGCGCCTAGGTCCTTTGGTGTTGGCTTGTGATTGGTCCACCTATTTGCTTGCCCTCCAAGGCTCAATCTAGGCTCATTATTACCTATAGTGCCTAAGGGGCATATAAGCCTCTTTAATGCCTAATGTTTTTTTTTTTTTCTAATTGGTTGGTCCTTACCTTGTTCACCAATGCTACAACCTAGGGCCATGATAACCTAAGATTCACCTCAGATTCTAGGGGACACCTAAGTAGGTGACTCACCTCTCTCATTAATTACCAAGATTTCATGCAATCATTAGGCTTAGATGTGTTCACATTAGCCAACTTGCTCTCCAAGTTTCTTTTCTTTAACACACTAAGGTTCAAAAACATTTAATGCATTCTTATCTTCAAGTCAAGAAATCTCTAGATTAGCTTACTCCTTAAGTTGGACATGCAGCCCTTTTCCCCTCCAAGTTGGGCGTGTGGTTCTCCCATTCTAAGGCAAAAATAGTTTTGAGCAACTTCCGAAATCAATACTATTACCTTATCAAACAAACTCGAAAATTTATAAATTTTTAATATGCTGTAGAGAAACCTTAGAAAACATTTTTCATGAAAGAATCCAAGCCAAATTTGTTCTATGGAAAGAGTATCAAATCATTGAACACAACCCAAAAATTCATCCGTTGAGCAGTTCAATGGTTAGAGAGAGAGAGAGAGAGAGAGAGAGAGAGAGAGAGAGAGAGAGAGAGAGAGAGAGAGAGAGAGAGAGAGAGAGAGAGAGAGAGAGAGAGAGAGAGAGAGACTCATTTTGAAATCCAAATCTTCACATTTTTTTTTGAAATTTTAATATTTTGTAGATATGGATGTCATTTAAAATTTTTATGAAGAAAGCATGTCCAAATTCGAAAGGAAAGAGTTTATGAAAATTTGAGAAAGAAACTCAGTTACCGTTTTCACTATAATGGACAGGTTCTATATGGTAACTAATTGGGCCTTCGTCCCAACCATTTCACCTTAGGAAAATATGAAATCTAAGCATTTTATAGGTTAAGATGTTTCAAACAATTTCCATGAAAGAAGTTTCTCCAAGTTCAAAGCACAAATGGCTTTATAAAATTGGAAAGCAAGAAAGGTCCAACAGTTTTGAAAAACTAGGAAGTCAAAACCTATGAAATTCAAGGTGGCAAGTCTATGGATTAGAGGTGGTGCCCCTAATGGTCTTCCAAGACCATCCTTCATTAATTACTTGGCCGATGATTCATCAAGCATTTAAAGTTGGAAATAACTTGTCTTCCAAGTCTCAAAGTCGATGAAATGATGACCCTAATCTAATAGGGACACAAGGACATGTGATTCACCTCATTCATTAATGGATTGTCATGATGACTATACACCTAAGCTTATGAGTCATCTTCTTTCATTAATTACTTAGGACACCCAAGCCTCCATACTCATTACCCCCATTTAGTGCATTTGACTCTTGTTCTTAAAAAAGATTGACCTATCTAGCTTAGTCTCTTAGTTGGGACCAAAATAAGGGTCAAAATCGAGGATGTTACACTAGCAGCGGTCCAATAGTAGTTTGGCATCAGCACGACCTTTGGGCCTCGTGAGGGACTAGATTAGAGAAGAAATGAGTGAGAGGGAGCTATGGTGAGAGCCGAATAACATCGAATAGCCCATGAGGAGGCCAGTCAATTGGCTTGGATGGCGGTTCGACGGAGCAAAAGGGCGGTCCAACATTGGGGGTTCAACGGACGGTCGCCAACGAGGAAAACAGGAGGAAATAAGTGGAGAACAAGCTTGAAATGAAGATGAGGAGGGCTAAGGGGATTCGGTTACTCCAAGTGAGAGAAAGTGAGTTTTTGAGAGTTCGAATGAGCAAAATGAGAGAAAGTGAGAGTGAGAGGAAGGGTGATTGGTAGTGAAGGAGAGAAAGAGAGGAGAGAGAGTGAGGTCAAATCTCATTTAATGCCCCATCCCTTCTCTTTGGCTCATGTCAATCTAGGTTGCCTAAATTGGAAGTGAGATCTAGCATTAATGGAAGATGGATTGCACTCAAGTAGCTAGGATTGGACTAGACCAAGTTAGGTTATTCTAGAATGGCCTTCAAATCCCCTCCTTTGCCTCCCACATTCTTGAGCCACCCCTTCCATAACCAATTTCCATCTTTTCCCTTTCGTCTTTATTCCAAGGGAAGGTTATTTCGGTCCTTTCACCAAGATCTCGCACTATTCATGCACTATTCACGTCTTGACATACATTAATACCAAGATTGTACTAAAAGAGGGCTTGATGGGCTTGAGGGGCCCATGGGCCTCCCTTGGCCATCCACCTATTGGGCGTGTGGGCTTTGGGCTGCCCACTTGGGCTCGGGCCCATTGAGTCCTCTTTTGTGGACCGTTTTCACTTTTCTACACTCATATGTCCTTGCCGATGAAAAACCAAGTTTTTGCCTCTAAATGCCTTTTTTTTTATGTCCTCATGGCCTATCAATCCTGTCATGACCCCAACTCCATCTCTAGGGTCACGAGCGACATGGGTTATTTTTGCGACGTCCTAGGCTCGTCGCGATCCCGATTCTTTTTATCTTGTTATCATGCACATGCGGAAATGTGAATAAACAACTCTTCGAATAAACAATAGCTGGAAGACTGAGACATACATCATATTGAACACATTGACTTGTATTATAACAGTATTTTTATAAGCCTTTTCTTTATGGGCTCTTTTTTCTTTTTACATAACAGTACAAGTTTTTCACATTGGCCTAGGGAAATCCTATCTCCTCTAACGTGATTGCAGCTCCTAAAATTGACGAGAGACTTTTATGCTTACAAGACTGAAAGATGAGGGGTGAGTTTTGGGGAAACTCAGTAGGTAAAATTTCTAATTCTCTACTAGGAAAGCATCTCATCATCGTTAAAGCCTAGCAAGTACAACACTCGCAAAACAGTGTCGATGGCAGATCAATTAAGCTATTTCACCAACAAACTTAGCAACATCACATAGTAACATATTCAATAAGCTTATTGATCGTATAAACGGTTTTTCCCATACTTTTAAGGGCTTCCAACCGTAGGCTGGGCATCTAACCTTAGGCCAGGCATCCTATACTCTCAGGGGCTTCCCATATTTTCAAGGGCTTCCTGGCTCAACCAAGGCATCCTGTTTAACGAACGAGGCATCGCCGCCAATGCTGTGTGGCGACGGGCACTTTTTCCTCTTTAGATGCATGCACAAATGCATCATACAAGCCGGTTCTTATCTTTTGTCTTAGCCAACATATGCATGGCCCGAAGGTGTGCTCATTCGTTCATGTGAGTCATGAGTTTCTTATACCTCACTAGCAAACATGTCGGAAATGATCTTTGGTTTGTAACTTGAATCAATCACTCAACGCCGATCCCCGCACTGGACAAGGCTTGGAAACGGTACACCTCAATACCCACCTAAGACCTCGAGGCTTGGGTACACCTAGCTTTAGTGACGATCCCAAGCTTGACGGACCTCAGCTTTGACCCGATGTGAATACATATGCATCGAGAATGACCCTTGGCTTGTGGCTTCATTCAATGCCAAGCATAAAGTCCCCACGTCCATTTGGACTATGGAAATCAGCATGCTTGGTGCCTTATCAAGATCTCATGGATTTGGGCAATCTTCGTACCAATCAAGGCATAAGATCGACACGCCACAATGTCGACTTAGGACCTTGCAGCCTTAGGCGATTCCCGCACCAAGTGAGGCTTGGACCCAACATCCTATTTATGCCAAAACCAAGGCTTTATGGCTTAGGGCGACCTTACCTTGCAATGAACTTAACTTGAATAAACCTTAGCCTCATTCCGAGTGTGAACAACTCAAGCACACGTTCAAGCATAACCATGAGCAAAACCATGCAAAAGATCCAACACCCTATCCACGGCTTGATGGGTGAGCACCTAACTAGACTCAACAATGGAGACTACCGCCCTAGACGAGACATAGGAGTCTTACTTACCTTGGCAAACCTCAAAGACCAATTTATATAGCTTGATGAATTGATGATGCAGGGCCGAGAGAAAGGAGAAGGAGGAGGAAATGGATGACAAGGTGAGGAAGGGCTCTTCCTATTTATAGCCCTTTGGTGCCATCGTTACTAAACCAAGCGGTCCAATCTTAAGTTTCCAAGTGTCCGCTAGAATACTTAGGTGGCAAGCCTAAGTTGCAAGGTGTCAAGTCTATTTTAAAAGGTGGCACATCTAATGGCCTAATGTAATGATTGGAGGCTAACTTGTTTCATTCCTCTTGGACCATTTATACAATGCCATCATGACTTGGCAAACTTGTTCCCTAAGAAAAATCTTATGATAATCATGAACATATCTTTCATGGACACCTAAGCCAATGAGTCACCAACTTCTTCTCCAAGGAAAATCTCAAGCCATCATTACCAAATCTTCGGATGGACACTCAAGCGGGATGACTCATCCTTGCATTTAATGATGTGTTCTAAAATCTCATTTATGTCTTCTCTTGATTGGTCCATTTGTCCAAGAGTCCCTTACTTAATTCCCAAGGTGAATCTTTGGTAATCATTACCAAATCTAGAAATATCTATCCAAAGTGGTGAGTCATCCTTCTCATTAAATGAGGGAGTTCTAGAATTTTCTTATATTTTGTCATTCTCTTCATCAAGAAAGCAGTCTAGAGAATTCTATCATCCAAGTTTATTCTGGGGCCAGAAAAGGGATCAATAGATACAAATCAAAAAACCGAATCATGTACACCCAAGATTTGGCCCTTATGTCCCATATTCACCCAAACCGTTCCTTTGGACGGTCGGTCGACCAATAGGGCCGATTGTCCTTTATTTGGTTCGAGACCTATTCTAAGGCTAGCCATGGTCTAGCATAAAGCCAAGGCACCCATGGACCTTAGAATAAGTGACGGAATAACTGGGTCTATCCCGAGGCTCATTCCGATTGACACCCAATCCACCGATAGGGTTCATGGTTGGTGCATTACCAATCCATGATCAAACATCACCAATTTGAGATTCCGTTATGATCATTAAGAATTAAATACAGAATGATGCATTTTTGCTCGGAAAGAATTTGCATTTGATCAACTCAGATCATCCGCGTATCGGTGCATAACTAGGCAAAATCACTCGCGACCAGAAACTGCGACTGGTTGGATCGACTCGTGACCATCCACCAATCCAAAATCATCCCATGACCAATTCTCATGATCAAAAAGTCATCTTATGAGTTGGTGATCCTATTCCATTGGTATGGTAGGTAGAAATTCACGGCCGACACCTCGATCAATTCGTGACCGGTCGGTCGGTCGTGACTGATCCGTGATTCCTTGCCAATCGAACAGATTGTTCCATGGCCAATGACCCGTGATCGATTCTTTTAGGACCTTATGGCCGATCCTTATGGGGTTGGAATTGAGAATATACAGATCCTCAAGACAATATCATCCGACCATTGCTTGCTGAAACAATTTCATTTTGAAAAACTGGGTCGAGATAAAGATGTCACAACTCTTCTCCCATAAAGAAATTTCGTCATCGAAATTTGTAGGATCGACCATCTCCTTGAACAAATGGGGGTATTGGCTTCTCATAATATCCTCGCTTTCCTAGGTCGCTTCTTTGGTGCCTTGATGCTACTAGATGACTTTGACGAAGGGAATGACTTTATTGCATAACACCCATTCTTTTCTATCCATTACTCGGACTGGCTGCTCGATGTAAATCACTTTATCGTCCACCTCGATCTCCTCATAGCTTAGCATGTGTGTTGGGTCTAGTTCATACTTTCTTAGCATGGAAACGTGGAACACGTTATGAACCTAGGCAAGATTTGGTGGTCATGCCAACCAGTAGGCTAGAGTCCCAATTCTTTGCAAAATTTCAAAAGGTCTTATGAATCTAGGGCTTAGCTTCCCTTTCTTGCCAAAATTGGACGTATCTCTCATTGGCGACACTTTAAGGAACATGTGATCACCAACTTGGAATTCTAGAGGTCTCTGTCATTTGTCTACATAGTTTTTCTGGCGACTTTTGGTTGTCTTTAACCTTTCTCGAATGATATGGACTACATCCATGGATTGTTCCACTAGCTTGGGGCTTGTGATTTTCCTTCCTTTGATCTCATTCCAACAGATGGGCGTTCTACAGGCACATCCATACAATGCCTTAAAAGGTGCCATTCCAATGTTCTGTTGATAATTATTGTTGTACGCGAACTCGACGAGGTGCAGTTGGTCTTCCCATCCTCATTTGAAATCTATGACATAGGCTTGTGGCATATCCTTGAGAGTTTGGATCGTTCTCTTGGATTGTCCATTAGTTTGCGGATGATAAGCCGTGCTGAACTATAGCTTCGTTCCCATAGCCATCTGTAAGTTTTTCCAAAATGCGGCGGTGAACTTGGGATCCCGATCAGAAGTGATCGTCACTAGAACCCTATGCAATCGTATTATCCACCTCATGCACGGCTTAGCATACTTATCCATGATATAATCTTTTCGCACTGCAATGAAGTGAGCTCACTTAGTAAGTTGGTTGACCACAACCTAAAGGGAATCATTACCTCTCTGACTCCTTAGCAGTCCCATCATGAAGTCCATCATGACGTGCTCCCATTTTCATTCTGGAAAATCTAATGGACATAGCAATCCACCAGGCTTGTAGTGTTGGGCTTTTACTTACTAGCATGCCAAACACTTTGCCATGTGTCTTGTGACGTTAGCCTTCATGCCATTCCACCAATAATACTACTGAAAGTTCCTATACACCTTCGTACTGCCTGGATGGAAGCTATAGTTGCTTCGGTGGGCATCCACTAGAATCTCTTCCTTAAGCTATGCATTGTCAGGTACACACAATTATCCTCGGAATCTCAAGATCCCATCATTCGTCACTTGGAAATCTAGGTTCCTTTTCTTAGGACTTCCTTGTACTATCTTTTGGAATTCCAGGATCCATTGATTGCAAGGTTTTAATCTTGGTTTGCATTTTTAGTTCAATTCGAAGAGTAACCATAAGATTGAAATGATGGTCTACCTCAAATTTGAAGTCTGAATTCCATACACCTTTGAGAAGTATCCACTCTCGAACCATCATTTGTGCAATTGATGACTTCCGACCGAGTACACCCAGGATGGTATAAGATGTCGTAGTCGTAGTCCTTAAGAAGTTCCATCTAGTGGCTTTGTCTCATATTCAACTCATTTTGTGAGAACAAGTACTTTAGACTTTAATGGTCAGTGTAGATCGTGAACTTTTCCCACACAAGTAGTGTCTCCAAATCTTCAGAGTAAAGATAATCGCTGCCAACTTTAGGCCGTGCGTTAGGTAATTATGCTCTTGAGGCCCTAGCTGCCTAGACACATAGGCTATAACTCGTCCATGTTGCATTAGGATGCAACTTAATCCTTTAAATGAAGCATCACTGTAGATCTTGTATCCTCTAAGACCGAATGATATCGTCAACATTAGGGTAATCGTCAACTTGTGCTTAAGCTCTTGGAAACTCTCATCGCACTTGTCCATCCATTCGAACTTCATTTCTTTCTTTAGCAATCATGTCAGTGGTGTAGCTATTATGGAGAATCTTTCCATGAACCACCGGTAATAGCTAGCCAGTCCTAAAAACTTCGAACTTCGAAGGGTCTTGGCCAATTCATGTCCACTTCGATCTTGGCTAGGTCCACTGAAATTTCTTCACCTGATATCATATGACCTAGAAACACTACTTGGTTGAGGCAGAACTTGCATTTACTAAACTTGGCATAAAGTGCGGGTTTTCGAAGGGTTAGTAATACCATCCTCAAATGCTGCTCATAATCTTCCGAGCTCCTTGAGTACGCCAGTATATCATTGATGAAGACTGACAAATGGTCCAAATATGCCTTGAACACCTTGTTTATTAAGTCCATGAAAGTAGCTAAGGCGTTGGTTAGCCCGAATGGCATCATTGTAAACTTATAGTGGCCATGTGGCACCTGAAACGCCCGCTTTCGGGATATTCTCCTTCTTGATTCTCAACTAATGATAGCTTGTCCTTAGGTCTATTTTCAAAAATACCAAAACTCCTTGAAGTTGGTTGAACATGTCGTTTATCCTTGGCAACGAATACTTGTTCTTGATTGTCACCTGATTGAGTTGTCGATAATTGATGTACAATCGCAATGATCAATCAATTCTCTTTACAAATAGCATAGGGGCTTCTAATGGCGATTTACTAGGGCAAATAAATCCCTTATTTAGCAATTCCTGCATTTACATTGTGACATCTTGATTTTATGATTCTGTTTTCAATTGAATGAGTTGGGTTCTTCATCAATGCGCCTATAGTTTTTTTCTCTGAGTTGATCACTCATGAGATAACTAGTCTATTTGGTGAAGTCGTTAAGGGATTTAAATGCAATAGACTTGAGAATTTGATCGGAAATTGACTAATCAACCATGCTAATCTGGAAAGATTAATACGACACTATCAAAATCAATCAGAGATCAAAGATAGGTTAGTTTGACTAAGGTATGTGATTAAAGTATGGATGATTCCACCTAATTACAAAATTCTCATCGAACAGCAGTAAATTGATTTTTTTTGTCATTTTTGTACCCTATGCCTATATTTGAATTATCGAGATTTTCACGACAACCAAGAGTCACCAATGAATCAAAGATGTACAATGTGGCTCGAAAATAATTGACCACGAGTCAATTGCACTAATTCCTAAAAGCTACCCGATATGTTATGTCACGCTAAAATTGCACTCGATTGAAATTAACCGCGAATTTAAACCCGATTTTAGAAATTGAAAGTTCCGTCATGTCATGATTCATTTTAGGAAGGTCGACTCGTCCTTCGAATATTTTTCTGCAAACCCGAGATTTTGGCAAAAAATCAAATTTAGGCGTTTTTAGACCGGGAAAATTAGAGGGCCATTTTTTAGTGCACTTTTGGCCATCAAGTTGGCTCAATTGATGAAGAAATATCATGAGATGGATGAGCGCTCCTTGGCTGGTTTTATGGGGGCCAATTTGAGCTCAATTGGAGAAGAGTTGAAGTGGAATTTGAGGGCAAGAGCTCAAAATTCGTAGGTCCATGTGGGGTGCAACATTTGGGGCCTCAATTGAGGCTTGTCGAGGAAGATTGAAGTGGATAATGGCTTAGGATGATAGCCATGGATGGTGGGGCATGAAACTTGACTAATTGGGATATTTTTGTGGACTTTGAAGGCTTGTGGTCCCCCCCTTCAGCTGAGCTCTCCTTCTCCCTTCTTGCTACTACTTTCCCTATTGTCGAAGCCATTTGAGAGCTCAAAAACTAGAGAGAGTTCAACCTTGCAGCCATTGACCAGCTGAACCACCGCTTGTCCACCTGTCACGTGTGCCCGAGCCCACCAAAGCTGCTCGATCTTGCCCACACGTCCATGCAGCCGTTCCGCCTCCTGCTCATGCCCAGGCCGCCATCAAGCCCTTTGTCCAGCTCACCCTGGTTGTTGCCCAGCCGTCGGAGCCATTGCTGTCGTCCACCTGGAGCTACTTCAGCCGCCTGGTCCACCTCCTTGCTGTTTCCAAGCAAGCTGAGCTTCGGTCCAACCTTTCTCGGCCCAATGCAGAATCGAACTCCCACAGTGGGCTATGGGCTTTGTGAGGCTTTTTTGGGCCCGTCGAACCTCGCTTGGTGTCGCCGCAGGCTTGTTTATCACTTACCTCCACGTAGCCGTCGCCATGGACTCACCGGCCCGCTAAACCAGTGAGTTTCTTGCTAAACTCTGCTTAGGGAGTTAATGACGCTTAATAGATAATTATTTTAGACTAAGTATGGATTAGGTGGTTAGTTAGTTTATATTAGTGATTTCATTGCTTAATTATGCATGTTAGGTGGTTAGAATAGATTAATTAGGGGCTAAATAGATTGTGCTATTTATCTAGATAGGTGCATTAATTTTCTAGGCCCGTTTAGGTGGTTAGCATTTATTGGATTTAATTTGTTTATTTAATTCTATATGTAATTTATTTGATTATTTAATATTTTTCGAAAATTATATCGGGATAACCGGTGATCGGAATTTCATGCTAATTGTAGTGATGTGCTTAGTTTATGTAATTGAGTGTTATTTTATGCAAATTGAGTGGTGATTGTGATTTTGAATATTTATTTTGAAATTACAAAACTTGGGTACTTAATTAGAAATTACCAAATGTTGGGTTTTGATACCGAAAATGTTTTTAGATACTATATCAAATAGTGGAATTTTAAAAGGAGAGATCATTTTTTAAAGTTCGATTTGACTGTGTATTCACACATGATTATTTTAATTGGGTGTTTTTAATACGAATGAAATAAGCCAAATGCATCATCTTAATTGAGACATTTGAGTGCAATGCATGGTGTCCTTGGTTGGAATTGAATGATTGTGTGTTGGTTAAGAGAACCCGTCCCCGATATGTGTCGGGTGGAGGTTGCCCCTATATGGGATGCCTTAGTAATGGATACCAAATTGTAGTAGAGGCCGGACCGAAGCTCCTTCGGGAATGCTGTCCCCGATGTGTGTTGGTGGACGTTGTCGTGCTCAAGGGATAAGGCGAAGCGTGGCTACGCTAGAGGACCGATATGGGTCGGGTAAAACTGCCTGTGTGGGTAGTAATCAATTAGAATGTGTGATTAATTGAGATAGATGCGTCGGATTATGGGAAGAAATTGTATGGCACATAATGGGACATGTCATAACGATTTGACCCTATAATCAGGATCCCTGTGATTAATTGAGAGGTGATTGACTAAGACGTTCCAATTGATGTGTGAAATTGCTATATCCATTGGTGATACAAATTGTATTGACGTGCATGAAGGAACTGAGATGAGGTGAGTCCTTATGGTTGTGTGGTTTTGTGGTTAGGATGCCTCTAGGTGTATTTCATTCATAGTCAAGGTTTAGGGGGCGAACTTGCTAAGACATTGCCTCACCCCATCGTGGGCTCAATCTTTTCAGGTCCATAGATGGTGGTCCCTCCAGTACGTTTTGGACAACCAAGGGGTTATACGAAGTAGAGTACTGACGTCCTTGTTGTCGGGAGTTCGTGTTTCCATGAGCTCATAGTGACCACTATCTAAGTCGATGAGGGCAGACCTCAGTTGGTACCTCATCGATTTAGGGCGTGGTTTCGGCATGGGATTAATGGGATTAGGGAAGGTCCCCTGCAGGCATCCGACATCCCTGCCGTTGCGGTCAACATCGCGGTCGGTGAAGGGTAGCTGATCCCCCTGACGGTGTCATAGAAGACCCAGATCCCTCGAAGGTCTTAGAGGTCTCAATCAAGGAGTCATGTGCCTAGTTAGCTAGGTGGCTCTTCCTTTTGGAGTAGACCTTTGTTTATAGACTAGTGTTGTATATAAACTCAGCTTATTTATGAAAAGTGTTTTGTGAAAATGGTATCCTACTTTTCTATTCCGTATTTGTGTTGTCTAGAGATTTGATTATATGCTTCCGCATGTGCAATAAAAAGAAAGGGTCGGCGACGCGTCCTGGGATGTCGCGATTTTATTGACCACCAAGAATTGTGTGCGCTCGAGATTCGGAGCGTGACATGCACCTTTAGCTCCTTCAACTTAGATAGTGACATTCGATACGATGCCTTAGAGATATGTTCCATACCCAAGGGGCTAACTTGATGATGAACTCAATCTCCCGCTCTAGAGGCAATCTTGACAACTCTTTTGGAAAGACATTTGCAAATTCTCGTACAACAACAATGTCCTCTAACTTTGGCTCCTCCATTGTCAAATCCTTAATTGTTGCCAATGTGACATCTTGAATTTTCAAACAATTTCTCGATTTTATGAAATGAGCTTTTCATCGATGTGCCTGTTGACACTTAAATTTTTACATAAAAATAGGTTAATTTTTTGTGACACCCCTTGATGGCCCCCGAACCGTTAGGGTCGTCACAGTTCACTTACCCTTCACTTGACCTGATAATATAATACTTTGATACCAAGGAATTTCATTAAAATTCATAAATCCTGGGGGTTTATATCCTTTAGATCGGTCCCTATATTTAGGAAACGATGCACACATACTAAACATTTTTAGGTAAAAGCCGAACACTTTTATTTACTTAAATCAGATGGATATCATTCATCGGTACATCAAAATGCCGTAGTTTTCTATACTTGGCTATACTTCAAAAGATGACCGACATCTTCTCCAACAATCGTATATTTAAAGTCCATCCATCAATGTCGGAGTCCAAAAGTTCCTTTGCTATCTTCCTCCTTGTAGTCATATCCAACCACTTGATCCATCTACCGATGGCAAGGGCAGCAGAGGTATTTTGTTTAGTCTGAAATGTTAGTCCCCAAACGGGGTGAGTACAACCACTAAGTAGTAAAGATCCACCAAACTACATGATGCGTAAGATAGAACAATCAAGGTATCACGGATAAAGCACATATCATCCATGTATTCGAACATACCTCACCATACATCCATGCATATATCACCATACAACATGCATACACCACAATGCACTTGTACATATACCATCATGCAACCATGCATATATCACCATGCAATGTGCATATACCACCATGCACTTGTACATATATCATCAAGCAGCCATGCATATATCACCATGCAATGTGCATATACCACCATGCACTTGTACATATATCATCAGGCAGCCAAGCATATATTACCATGCAACGTGCATATACCACCATACACTTAATGCTTGCATTTTCATGAGGTTCATCCCATGCCATATGCACACATCCATGCACATGATTCAATTCTCAATTTTATCTTTCACAAGGATTTCATCAATTTTCTTTCTAGGGACTAGTGCTTGCATCCCTCATTTATCACTCGCACCCAACTTGGCATCACAAGGAGCCTTTTGGCACACACCTCTGGGCATCCAACACACACTTCCGGGCATCTCGCATCTCAACTGGTATCACGAGGAATCTCCAAGGCTCGCCATGAAAATGGTTATCCCTACCCTCCGGGCATGCATCATAATACAACCTCTCTCCCTCCGGGCATTATCATAATACAATCGGGCATCCCGACACTCTCGGGGAAAACCTCTGAGCATGTATTCATAATACAATCAGGCATCCAAAGGGCATCGACTCATTCGAACCTTTGCGCATCCCGACTCCCGGGGCATCGTCAGCTCACACTTCTTACGGTATCATCATTATCACAATGTATATTCACATATATGTCTCATTTTCAACATGGCATTTGATGCAACAATATCAAAGGTCTAAATTAGCTTTTTGATGTCATATGATATGTCAAATATCATCATATATGCAGCACACATAACATCCAAGATATCACATTTCATAAAGAAATTCATTGACTTTTGAAAATAGAACAAATTTTCGGGTAAAACAAAATGCACATCTTTAGTAACAATTCTTGGAAAATTAGTATCAATAAATTCTGAAAATTTAACATGATATAAACAAGATCCAGCGGAAGATATTTTGTGAAGAACACCATGTCAAGACAGTTCCACATCAACCACATAGATCCACACATCACAGCGAAAGAAATTCCAGCACCACTTTTGCACAGTTTCAGAAATAATTTCGATTAAACCCTTAAATTAACTCTGAAAATTATGAGATTTTAATATGTTATAGTTGAGATCTAAAGGTAAAAGTCTTATAAAGAAATAGAAGTCTTATTTCTTTTGGATTAAAAGATATAATTTTTATAACTCTCCCTAACTCTCGGTTCACTGTCCAGATTCACCATTTTCAAAGAAAATCATTTCCCAAATCAATACTTGTCATTTTATTCTCAAATTTTAGTATGTTATTCCTGAAGATGTCACCTACAAGTTTCATCAAGGACACAAGATCAAATTTCAACCGGATAAGTTTATAAAATTCACAGAATCGCACTAGATCAGCATAACTGTTTCCAGATCTACTTTTTTCAAAGAAAAATGGTTTCACCAACCTATACCTTTTCATTTTATCTCAAATTTTGATATGTTACTCTCCAAGAAGTCCTCTACAAATTTCATCAAGAAATCAAAGTTAGATTCAAACTAGAACATTGCATGTAACTCACGAAATCATCAAAGGTCGGACTGTTCTTCCCGAAAACAGAATACTAGACTAAGACATAATTCCTATAACTTCGAATATTCTCACCTCTACCACATCCAAAAATCACCATTCATCACACACAAACACATCAAGCAAAGTGTAGATCAATGGACTTTACTTGCCTCTAATCCAAGCAAAACACAGCAAACACAATGGTGGGGCAAGGTGGGCTTGACGGCAGCAGCTAGGAGCATGCATGGCAGGGCTTGGTCTTCCTCTTCCCTCGCCGAAGCACCCACGAACCTCTCTCTCTCTCTCCCTCGGCTCACTGCCCTTTCTCTCTTTCCCTCTCACTTCCGAAACCCCTTCCTTTTTGCTCTTTGATTAACAATTTATCTCTATTTTTGCATGTAAGAGACAAGTGTTCTCATGAGGAGAACAAGTGGCTAAAATGAGAGAACAAGTGGAGGCAAAATTGAAGACAAGTGTTGGAGGACATGCACTCCCCCCTCCCCTTCTTGGTCTGGTCGACACCCATGGGGGTCTTTGGGCTTGCTTGGGCTCGAAATCTTGGGTCCAAGAGTCCTTAAAATAAAGCCCAAAATTATTATTATTATTTATTAAGCATTTTATTTCTACAAAATTTAATTTAATATCCCAAAAATTAAATTTCTTCCTATACAAGTATAGACTCAAAATTCTTGCATGCCGTCCAACATCCTCAAAGTTCTAATTCTTTAATTTTAGCACGCATATCTCTTACGCAAGACCAAATTCTGTCCTTTCGGTTCAAAATAAAATAAAATATAAATTCAAATGAACAAATACAATTTAATGCCTGTAAATAATATTAATGCCACAGTTCGGTGACCGTCATCTAAATTTTTGGATGCCACATTTTTACCCATATAAAATAAAATAAAATAAAATTGCATAACATATAGTTTAGAAACATTTATTTTATTTTATTTTACATTATTCTATTTTATTTCATTTTTTGCATTGGACCGACGGTGAGCATTTATACGATGAGAGATTTTTCACATATTTAGGTAAAATACACCGAGGAACATTTTTTTGGGTAGAAAGGAAGGTTTTGGATGGAATATTTGAAAAATACAAAAATGAATATTGCGCGGGGTGCATATGTTTAAACGGTATATTCAGGGGAATTATGCACAAGCCAAATTGATTTTCATGCGTAGTGAAAAAGGAAATAAAATATACCATGAAGATCAAATTTTTGGCATATAAAAGGGGCCGTGTACGACAAAGAATGGGGGGCTTTTCTCTCATTTTTTTGAGGTCAGAAATTCAACATAAAAGAGAAAAAAATTTTCTTTTGTGGAGGGGTTTTTGGTTGCTCTTTTCATCACTTTGAAGAAGGGGCTTCCTTCGATTTTTGGAGAGAAAAAGAGAAAAAAAAACAAAAGTCAACAAAAGGAAAAAGTGAAAGAAGGAAGAGGGAGGGGACGTGCGGTAGAGAGAGAGAGAGAGAGGAAAGTACAACAGAGTGAGAGAGACAGGGAAGAAGGGTGTTCGACTAGCAAGGGAAAAGAGAAAGAAAAAAAAAAAGGCCCCCACTGTTCATCTTCTCCCCCCATCCGCATTTGCCGTTCGCAAGCCAACCACCGCTGCTTAGCCACTCGAGGCTTCTACTATGCCAGCCACCACATGGCGTCGCCACTCATCCGCGACCGCACCACCACCGCGCGAGCATCGCCGCAGCAGCAACTCGAGTCGGTTGCCAGTAGCTGCCTCGCCCTTGTGTTGTGTCACTCGTGTTGCACCACAGTTGTTCTGTCAGTCGCCGTTGTCCCTCTCGCCACGTCAGCCGCTGCCACGCCCCCGGCCGCGATGCCTACATGCATTAGCTCCGTCTTGCTAGAAGCCACCACTCCCGCAATTGAGTGATTTGCTAGATGCCTCCACTAGCGACCGCATTGCTCCTACTTGTGACACCCCTGTAGTGCTTCGCAAAGCCGCTGCTGCGTTGCCGCTCTAGCTCCATGGCCCCCACCTCACCCACGAGCTCGCGCCTCCACTTGTGAGACCCGCAAATGCCACTAGCAAACCGAGCCTCTCCTCGTCAATCGCTGTCCGTGATGCCTGCAGTAGCCCGCAAGCCCCCTCGCTGCCACTTCGCTAAAGCCTGGGCCGTTCGCAATTGGATTATGAGCACCATTGTTGTTGCCCTCTGAACACTTGCCCCTTGTAGGCCAAGCCGAGCTTCCTCCCCTCCGAGCGACACTTGGTAGTATCTGCCTACCATCCTCCACGCCAACTGCCCCTACTATAGCCCCTTGCTCGCTGTTGGCCCGCTCACCGCCGGTGCTCTTTTTGTGCCCTTGCCAGAGTTCCTCGCTGATGACTCCCCTCATCGGAACACCAGTGACCAGCTGCCCTGTTCGTTGCTACCAAGCTTGGTTTGGAAAAAAAAAAAAAAAAAAAAAGGAGAAATTAAATTAGGTAGTGACCTTACCAAAAAATAAATAAATTAGGTAGTGTTTTTTATTTACTTTATTTTATTTACTTTACTTAATTATTTTTCTTTTTTAGTATAATTATTCCTTAATGTAAGATTGAGATTTCCTGACATGAAATAGCCTATGAAATTAGAGATTGACAGTCTTATTTTCGCGCCCGAAATTTGACTCACAATTGCTTGAAAAATTGCGAATTCAATCTCACGCTCGAGATTCGATTCGCTTCATTTAAAATTTGCCAACCCAATCTCATCCGCGAGATATGGTTCATCAATTTTTTCAGATATTAATCTTATTTTGCTCTAATTTGCCGCCGTGTGGTTTGAGTTGATATTGTTTTCGTAAAAAAAAAAAATTAAAAAAATAGACATAGATTAGCTTAGTTTTAGAATATTACATGTCTTAGGGTTATCTTGCATATTTAGAATATGAATTTTATTTCAAATTTTTAAAATAAAAAAATCAATCAATTTAGGATGCTAGTTTTTTTTTTAAAATTAAATTGCATGTTTAATTATTTGATCATTTTAATTTCGAATTTTATTAAAAAATCAACAAAAAAAGAAATATTAGAATTATGGCATTCTTTGCACGTCATTGCATATTAGGGTAAGATTGCATGTTTAATTTTATTTTCTAAATGATTATAGGTTTAGATAATTTCTCTTAGATAGATTGCATTTTAGGGTTACTTGGTTAAGATAATGTTCTAGTTTAAATTAGGATTTGGCTTAACCTAATTCCTAATACAAAGTAGATGATATCTTAATATAGGTAGATAATTTTTGCATTTTTCTAATTTCGAATTTCATGAAAAATACCAAATTTTTTTCTTAGAATAAATTATTTTCATTCTTTAGGATAGACTGCATGCTTATATTTTATTTATGTCATATAGTTTAAATCATATTGCCATGTCATATCATCTCATTTTAGATTAGTAGCATGCATTACATAAAGCATGATTTTCATTAAATAAGTGAAAACAAGAAAAGAAATTGCGTGTTAATTAGAAATCATATCTAGGATTGTTGATGTGAATTCTAATTTAA
Source organism: Eucalyptus polyanthemos subsp. polyanthemos (assembly GCA_017140185.1). NCBI lineage: Eukaryota > Viridiplantae > Streptophyta > Magnoliopsida > Myrtales > Myrtaceae > Eucalyptus > Eucalyptus polyanthemos. The sequence goes on along the minus strand of CM029466.1, from coordinate 34,924,062 downwards.
CATTGCAGATGCTTTCGTTGTTATGAGATAAATCTTGCAATTTATTCACTATTTTATCTGGGTGTTAAATTGATGGTTTGTGCATTCACATGATTGCCTCACATGTTAGGAAAGTGAATTAAAATTAATTCAAACTGCTTGCCAAACATTTTTCAAAATAAAAAAGAAAGGTACCGAAAGGGCGTTAGAGAAATTTAGCGTAATCAAGTCCTCGAACTCATAAATCTCTGGTTTGTAGGAGTAGAGTAAATCTCCCGTTACTTTACTTGGGTTTCTAATCGAAGTATTTGCATGTTAAGAACTTGAACCTAAGTCACGGATTGGTATGGGCTTGATTGAAAATTATTTAGTAATGTTAAGAAACTTAACTGGTCACCGAAAATTTGGTCACGATAGTGCCTATGGTTCTTTTTCTTTGAGTTAAGTTTAATCTTAGTAATCCATTAGGGATAAAATGCATAGTTGGAATTTGAAAAATTTGGATAATCATAAGTGCCAATATGGTTCCATTATAATCAATTAGTGATCGGTTATAGGTCGATTCGATGGAATGGCATAATTAAATTGTGAGTGATTCCACTTGATTGCAAAATTCGCGTTGAACGGTACTAATCCAATTTTCTGTCAATTTTGTACCGGATGCTCGTAATTAAACCTTGAGATTTTTACAACAATGAGAGTCTCTGATGAGTCGAAGATGCACAAATGTGGATCAAGAATTATTGATCACGGGTCAAATGCGATAAAATCCCTAAAAGCTACTCGGTAGGTTAAGTCACGCTAAAATCACATTCGGTCAATTTTAACCAGAAAGTTGAACTCGGTTTCAGGAATCGAACGTTCGAGCGTGTCATAATTTATTTTTAGGACACTATCTCATCTTTAGGGAAAATTCCATCGAGCCCGGAATTTTGAAGGAAAAATCAAATTGGACAAAAAGAAATTGTGGAAATTCGGATGGCCATTGATGTGGATTTTTGGCTTTCAAAATGGATGGATTTGTGGAGAATAAAAGGGAAAATTGTAAGGGCTGCTGCCATGGCATTTTAAGCCACCAATTTGAGTTGTTTGGTGTAAAATTGAGAAGGACATGGATGGAAATTCGTATTGTTGCTGCATGGGCACTTTCGGGCTGCCATTTTGGCTTGATTTGTGAAGAAAGAGAAATCAACCATTGGCTGCTGTCTTAACCTTGAGGCTGAAGACTTTATGGCTTGCACTTGAGTGCAAGATATTTGTGCATGGATGGCCATTGGTTCATGCATGGACTTCTTGGCCCCTTGTCCCCCTCTCTCTTCCCTCTCTCCTCTATTTTTCCATTTTTTTGTGAACTGTAGTAGCTGAAACCCCAATGCTCTTCTTCTCTTCTTCTCCATTTTCCCTTTGCTCAGCCCCTCCATCCCTGTCCCACGCCAAGCCACCAGTCCACTGCCGTCATAGCCTCCTCGTGCCAGCAACCTGACCAGCTCCAATTGCTGGTTGAGCCTAGTCGCGAGCCCGTTCCCCAGCCGACGCTAGCTCGCGTTTGCTGTGTCTAGCTTTAGCAATGTTAGGCCGCCTCGCGCCTCCGTTCCGTCCAACCATGACCAAGACTGCCGTCCCTTGGCTATCAACCAGCCCGCTAGCTCCATTCCAGCTCGGGTCAGTCTCGCTCGTTGGTTCAACCGTGCTGCTTTAGCCTCATGGTGCAGCAGCCATAACCATTCTTCCAGCTCCAAGCCGTGAGTTGCAAGGCTGTTTTCAGCCCTTTTAGCCCTTCGTTGGAGTCGCCATAGGCCCGAGTCTTGGTCACGGTCATGCTACCGTCGCCATGGACGCGTTATTCTAGTAATCCGGTAAGTTAGCATCCTAGTAGGATTAGTTTAGGTTAATTAAGGATTATTGTTAATCCTAAGTGTAACTAGTTAGTTAGGTTATTTAGTTAAGGTATTTAGTTAGCTTAATTAGATGATGTAGTTAGCTTAGTAAATTAGTTTAATTAGCTTAAGTATATTAGCCTGGTTAGCTTATGTAGATTAATTAAGTGGTTTAATTTAATCAATTCGTAAGTTATTTAATTAATTTTTAATTATCGTAAATTGTATGAGGATAGCCGGTTATTAGAATTTTACGCTGATCGTCATGGATGTGTTGATTTGTGAAATTGAGTGCTAAATTATGTAATTAGGTGCTTGGTGATATTTTTGAATTATTATTCAAAAACATGAATTTTTGGTATTTAATTAGAAAAATACCGGATGTCGGGTTTTGATGCCAAAAATATTTTAGGTACTATATAAAATCATGGAATTTTAAATGGGAGTATATCACGTTTTATGGTTCGATTTGATTTTTTGACTACGCACAATTATTTTACCGGGTATTTTTAATATGAAGAACATATGCTAATTTCATTATTTGAAATTAAAGTATTTAAGTGCAAAGCACGATATTCTTGAACGAGCATGGATGTGCTTGTGATCGCTATCAGAACCGATCACCCAATGAAAGTCAGGGAGGCGATGCCTGGTTGAGTTCAGATGCCCTTGACAATATATGCCGATCACAGTGGAAGCTGGGCCGATACTCCTTCGGGAATGCTATCTAGAGGTAGACGTTGCCGTGCCCGATGAAGCGGGATGATGCTCGATTATGCCATATGATCGCCAACTGATGAGTTGGCCATGGCCGTTGGGTCGTAAATAATTAGGACATGCTTGAGTGATTGAGATAGCTGTGCCTGATTATATGACGAAATTGTGTGGCACATAATGGGATGTGTCATAACGATTTGGCCTTATAATCGGAACCCCTGTGGTTAATGGATGAATGAATTGAAGTGTTCCAATTATTGAATGCATTTACTGTATACATATGATATATGAAATGTACTAATGTGCAGGGAGGTGCTAAGGCGAGGTAAGTCCTTTATGGTTAATGTTTAGGCCGCCTCTAGGTGAATTCTCGTCCTAATCGGGGTTTAGGGTGTAGACTCACTGAGACCTTGTCTCACCTCTTCATGTTTTAAAATTTTACAGGTCCTTAGATGGAGGTGCACCATGTTCATTTTAGGTGGCCACGAGAGGCAGAGAATGAGCGTACCATTCTCCCTATCCACGGGACTCCCTAGCCCCGTGAGCTTGTCGTTACCACAATTTGGGTCGATGAAGGCCTACCTCAGTTGGTATCTCATCGCTTCAAAGCGTGGTTTCGTCACGGGCTTGACAGGGTTTAGGAGGGCCCCTTGGACAGTTTTGACGGATCTGCCATCGATACCGTATGAGGTGGTACTCGACCCTATCGTGGACACCGATATTTTGGCTGATATTGAGGCGAACCAGGGGCCTGAGGTTGAAGAGCTTGGAGTAGAGGTAGCTGATCCTCTAGACATCGACATCCTTGACGATGTTGTAGTGGACCCGGATCCCAAGTAGGTAGGGTCCGAGGTAAGATTGGCTTAGTAGCTTCTTTTTGAGATATACCTTATGTATATAACTTTGTAGGGTCAACCAAGTTTGTTTAAAAAATATGTTTTGTGTTAATTGGCTGTCCTACTTCTACTATCCCATGTGTTTGTTGGTTGGGGAGTTATTAGTTCGCTTCTACATGTGCATAAAATTAATGGGTTGGTGATGCGTCCTAGAAACATCGCAATTTGATCGATCGCCAAGGGATGTGCACGTGCTCGGGGTTCGGGGCATGATAGCCAAATAGCCTTAGCAGCCTTACTCAAGCAATCGTTCTACCTTAAGCGAAGAAATCAAGGGTGTAGATGATCCACCATTGTCTCCTACAAACTCATAACTAGAGCTACCAACTGGATTGAACTGTATAGCCTTACTAAAATAGTTAATCTGGCTCGCTGCTTATCAAGCCAATCCATTCTAATTATAACATCAAAATTACGCATAGCCAAGATAACTAAATCTATCAATTCCTTTCGCCCATTAATAACTATCTCACACCCTTGGCAGTCAAAACATATAGCACCTTATCATCCATAGGAATGGAGATACTAAGGGCTGTTTCCAATGGTTTCAATTCTAACCTAGCTAACTTAATGAATGGATTAGCTACAAACGAGTGCGTCACCCCCGTATCAAACAAAGCATATGCAGCGTGCTGGTGTAAGGAAACTATACCTATTATTATGGCCTTGGAATCCTTAGCTTCTTCTCTAGTCATTGCGTACACTTTACTTTAGGTTGGGGGTTGATTCGAATTGTCTTGCGGTGCAGCTGCTAATCACTATCTTGTGAATAAGGGTTGTGGCTACGCTCTAGCTAGTTATCGGGGGCAGTTTTTGATATGGTGGCCCTATTGGCCACATCCAAAGCATGCTCCCGTCTAGGTGCTGCATGGTGCAGATCCATGAAACTTGCCACAAAATCGGCAACTTTGGCTCAAGTGGTGTGCCGGCTTCCCAATGCCGTTCTTCCTGTTGAGAGGGATATGATGTGGCATCCCAAAATTTCATGGCAATTTCTAGAAACATTACGACCTATGGAAATGTGATGGAAGTGTCATTGATTTATGTTGTGACCATTAGACCAAAGAATTGTAATATACTAAGACCGAGTAATGGAAATGTATTTTGTATTCATGGGTTATCAAGGTTGGTGCTATAGGACAAATTGATAAGGAGGATTTTGTTCTTGTCTATGCACCTTATAGATTTGATTCTTATGGTTTAATGTTACAAAGTTTTTATGGCCATATGAAATTGTAATTTTTATTTATATAAGTGGGGATTTAAGGTAAATTATTAAAAGTAAACATGGACTTATTTAAGAAAATTTTGGGCCATCTAAGTTTGGACTTTAGGCCCAAGAGTGTTGAGCCTAAAGTGGGCCAAAAGGCCCGGCCCATGAAGCCCATTGGGCTGTCGACCACATGGAAGGGGGGAGGAGCTGGATGGCCTCCTCCATGTGTCTTCAACCAATTCCAATTGCTCTTTGTGGGGTATTCCTCACTTGTGATGTATTCCTGTCTCCTTCTTGGAGACAAGTGTCCCTCCACACAAAAATGGAAGCATGCAAGGATTTTATTCAACCAAAAGGAAAAGGGGAAGGGGGTGGTCGAAGCTAGGTGCCGAGAGAGAGAGTGAGAGAGAAAGAGAGAAAAGAAATGAAGAGAGAAAAGGGGAGACTGTGCATGCAAGAGGGAAGGAGGAGGTCCATTCGCCGTCGTTCGTTTGCCGCCCTGCCCGCTGTTTGTCGCTGTGTTTGTGCTCGGATTTGAGGCAAGTAGAGTCCTAAAACCTACCCTTTGCTTGCTGTGAAATTTATTGTGAGGGATAATGAACTTTGGTTATGGTAGAAGTGAAGAAATTCGAAGCTCTAGGGAGAAGTATGGTAGCCTTGCATTCTATTTTCTAGGAAGGCAGTCTGACCTTTCATGAGTATGTGAGCTGCATACGACTTTTTAGTTGGAATATCACTTCCATCTCTTGATAAAAGTTGTAGAGAACTTCTTGGTGAGTAACATATCAAAATTTCAGAAGAAATGAACAAGTATAGACCGATGAAACTATTTTTCTTTGAAGAAGTTAAATCTGGAAATCGTGATGCTGACCTAGTGTGATTCCGTGAATTTTATAAAATTCTCCGGTTGAAATTTGATCTCGTGGTCTGAATGAAAGTTGAAGATGACATTAATGAGTAAGATCCTAAATTTTTAGAGGAAATGAATGAGGTTTAGGTTGGTGAAATGATTTTATTTAAAATGGTCAGATCTGGGAATTTTTGCCGAGGGTTATAGACGGTTACGGTGATTATAATTTTTAATGTATCACAAATCTGATTTCGAGTTCTACATAAAATATGTACTTCTGGACCTTGTCTATAACATATAAAAATTTCAGAATTTTTAGAGCTGATTTAAGATTTTTACCGAATTTGTGAATGAAACTGTGTATGGCAATATTTTGAAATTTTAAGGACTGTGATGCGTAGGTTGTACTGATTTGTGTGATGTTCTTTTGATATGGTGTCCTTCATGGAATACTTTCCTCTAGATCTTGTATATAACATGTCAAATTTTATAATTTAATAAGGCTTTTTACTAATTTTTCAAGAATTATGACTAAAGGAGCACAATATGCTTTTATCCGAAATTGTTGTATTTTCGAAAATGAATGAAATTGTTCCATGTGATATGATGTCTTGAGTGGTTGATTATGCTGCATATGTGGTGACATACGACATGTTATATGACATCAAAAGCTGATTGAGACTCTTAATATTGATGCATCAAATGCTATGTTAAAATTGAAATACATGTGTAAATATAAATTGAGATAATAACAGGACCGTCGGAGGTGTGAGCCAACGATGCCTCGGGAGTTTCGAGATGCCCGAAGTGTGTGTGCCGGATGTCCTTGGGAGTTTCGAGATGCCCGGAGGTGTGTGCTGGAAGCTTCGGAGGTGTGTGCCGAGGGGATACCTCGTGATGCTAGTTGGGGTATGAGAAGCTCGGAGTGTGTGTGTCAGATGCCCGGAGGTGTGTGTCGAAGGTTCCTCGCGATGCTAGGTTAGATGTGAGCGATAAATTGTGGGATGCAAATATTGGTCCATGGAAAGAAAAATGATGTGATCTGATTGAAAGATAAAGATTGAGAATTGGATCATGTGCATGGATGTATGCTTGATAGCATGGATGATAAGAATCTTGGTGAAATAAGTTTGGCTGCTTGATGATACATGGTGGCATATGCACGTTGCATGATGACATGCATGGTTGCTCAATGATATAAGTATAAGTGCATGGTGATTTATGCATGTTGTATGGTGATATATGCATGGTTGTAAGGTGAGGTATGCTTGAATGCATGAATGATATGTGTTTAATTCTTGATACTTTGATTGTTCTGTTTTGATGCATTGTGTAGTTTGATGGATCTTTACTGCTGAGTGGTTGTACTCACCCCTTTTGGGGATTAACATTTTAGATTAGAAAGATGCCTTTGCTACTAGTTGCATGCGGTACCTATTATGGATTGCCATCTGATGTCAAGGTGGAGTGCACAAAGAATTCCTATACTAGTGTACTTGGTCCGGTGTATGTTCCCGTTCGTGTCTTAGTGATGTACGATGTGGGTCTTGCTAATGGGCTGGTTATCTAAGAGTTTTTCTTTATTCACATTCGGTGTGGTGGAGTGATGCTAGGGATGCTGCCGTCGCCGTTGCCCAATGCACCGAGTTGGGTGTGATGGCACGCATAGCTGATGGGAGCTGACACTTTTTGGGGGATAGCCGACGCTTGTTGATGGAGGGGTGTACATGTTCAATGTAGGGTCGAGTTCTCTTTTGAGTATAACCAAGTATAGTTAAAATCTTGGCCTTTTTGTTGTACCAACCCAAAATATCCATCTTGAAAATATAAATAAAAGTGACTCGGCTTTGTCTTTTCATTTGGAGTGTAGGTGGTGGGCATTGCATTATTGTTATTGAAGGGAGGATTGGTGAGATACGTTTATGCTTACGTTGATGAACTGCGCTGGGACCTTTACAAAAAAAAATGGAAAAGTATTCTATTGATCAACCCCTATAAATTGTGGTTTCATTTTAATTGTAAAAAGTCATTAGACTGGTATGTAATAGGATGAGTGACAAGTACTTGTGGTGATCCTAATGGATTGGGGGCCGTTGAGGGGTGCCACATATGATGCCTTCCTCCTTTCATCGATTTCTTCCAAAACCAATGGTTGCCCTTGTTGGCAACAAACTGTGATCCATATATAGCTGCTTGCTTGATGATATCCCTCTCAATTAGTTTAGCCCTTTCATAAAGCTTATCGTAGTTCTTCAGGTTTAAGGGCACCAATTGGCTATGAATTTCCGGTTTCAACCCATCTCGAAACCTCCTAGCTCGATCCATAGGGTCCTCAACCATCCTTGGAGCATACTTTGATAGCTCTGCAAACTTGGCCTCATACTGATCTACGAGCAGGAAATTCTGCCGAGGTCGTAGGTGTTGAGAAAACTCCTACTAGATTTTGAAGTTGACAAAACTTTCCTTCTCTTATTCATATTATGAGGAATACTAGTATTCTGTGGAAACCTGTTAAAGTCTATTTCACATTAGAAGTCTGTCCCACTTTGACGAAGATCCAAACTGAACCCAAGTGAAGAATGAAAATATAATTAGACTCAGGATAATTGATCTTTCAATAAGGATTCAATACAAGCAAGTTAAATTTGGCTTTCTGGCGAAGAATCTCACCTACCTTTTTTTAAAATATATTGATATAATCAATCATGGATTGGTGAAATCAATTTCGAGGACAAGTTCTTATTTGGAAAGAATCTACTTATGGAAACCTAGATTTTGATTGTATGGGCGACTAGGATCAGCGAACTTTTACCTCAATCTTCAAACAACTACAAGATCTCTTTGATTGATTCTGTCTAATGGGTTGATCGGAAGAATTCCTCCGAGTAGTGCCAATGGTCATAGATGCATGGAAGAGTATTTAAGAAGGTCTTTCGGGTTATTTGAGGGAGCACGTGAAAATTAGAATTTCAAAGTCTGAAACTTCTCAAATTACTTGTTCTTCATCGATAGTGCTCATATTTGTATTCGAGAGAGAGAAATACAAATAAGTGACCTAATGAGAGAAAAAGAAACCCTTTTCTAAGCAATCAATCTCACATCGTTGTAATTTTCTTTTGATTCATAGTAAAATCCAGCCAAGAGGTTGTGAGCGTGGGAGAATGGATGTAGGCTTGATCTAAGCCGAACCACTATTAATCTTGTGTTCAATTTTCTCTTCCCTTAACTCTTTTAATTTACTTGTGGTGAAAAATATTTTTATTTTTTAAGTTTCACTATTTTTTAAACATATTATTAGAGTATGAATTTATATCAGAAGTCTGGTGTCAATCAAACTTAGTTTGAAGAAAATATTTTTACTGCATCTTTAGATCAATATGTTTTTACACTTATTCACCCCTCCAGGTGTTAATACTAGCTCCTTCAATTGGTATCAGAGCTTCGGTGCTTATTTTATTGAAGTGTTTTTACTTCTAAGCTAAAGATCTTCTATAGCTAGTATTTTGGCTCCAAGATTGGTTGAAGGGCATAGCAACACCAAACCACCATATTTCGATGAAAATGAGTATAATGTGTGGTAGAAAAAAATAATGGCATTCCTAAGATCCAGAGATCCTCGGGAATGGGATGTTGTTGAAAAAGAATCAATCCAAAGACAACATCAGCTTCAGACAAAGGGAAAAAAGTGATAGAAAAAGATGCTGATGAATCCACTCAAGCTAAAATTACCAAGAGATAGGCTCTTGATACTAAAGTTATTTATTCCTTATACTGTGCTTTGTCTCCCACTGAATACAACATAATCTTCTCCTATAAAACAACAAAAGAAGTTTGGGATAGACTTCACGTTACTTATAGGGGGACTAATTGTGTGAAGGAGACAAATATAAATATTCTACTTGGACAATATGAGTCTTTTAGAATGAAGCTTGGAGAATCTATTTGTAATATGTTCAGTTGCTTTATAGAAATTGTAAATGGCTGATTTATCAAGGTCAACTAATTTATGGACCAATAAAAGTCAACAAATTATTATGTGGACTTTCAAAGGATCGGAATCATGTGAAGACTTCAATTAGAGAAACTCAAAGGATCATGCCTCTATTTGTTGATGAACTAATAAGCACACTCCAATCATACGAAGTGGAGTAGATCAATGATGAGGAAGACCTAAAAGGTAAGAAATCGATTACATTAAAGTCTAATGTTGATTCTGATGATATAGATACAGACGATGACATGAATGAGGAGGAGCTGGCTCTTATGATAAAGAAATTTAGAAAACTGAATAGGAAAGGAAGAAGGCTGAACTGGAAGAAACAAAGCATGCAAAATTTCCAGAAGAGACCAATGGAAGATGTTGAAACAAGCAAAGACATAATATGTTTCAAGTGCAAGAAAAAAGGGACACATCAAGCCAAACTGTCCCTTATTGAAAAAGAAGAAAGGGAAGTATGAGAAGTACAAGAAAGCTCTAAAAATTAAAACCTGGAGTGACACTAAATGTGAGGAAAGCAAAGAGAAATTTGCAAACATATGTCCGATGGCTCACTTAGAATCAGACCCAGACTTAGATTTTGACAAAGAAATTGAGGTAAGTCACTCAAAAATTCTTGTTAAAGTCTATGTATATAGATGAACTTTGCCTCAACCTCAAATCCTCTCTTAAAAGGATTTCCAAACTGAAAAAGGAAAATTCTAAGCTCAGGTGACAAGAAGATTCTTGGAGAGTTTGAAAATCTGAAAAATGAATTTGATGGTTTGAAAAGAAAGTTTTGACTCTCTTTCAAGGGAAAATGTCTATTTAAAAAAAAAAAAGATTTCAGATATCTCCAAAAAGTTTTCCAAATGATCAGAAAAGTTGGAAAAATTCTTCCAACTCAAATATTCTATTTTAACAAATCTGGTTTGGGAATGAACAATGAAATGAATTCTTTAATTGATTTTCCCAAAGTAAAAGAAAGACTTAGACAAAGACCTCTACAGTCTTTTTACAAAAGTCATTTTCAAAAAGTTTTTGTAAAACCCGTTGGCCGAAATGCTCTCAGATGTTTTAGGTGTAACAGCTCATGACATTTTGGGAATGAATGTCCCAAAGTTTGGAGACTAGTTAAGAAGGATTGGGCAAAGACTGTTTTTAACACTAACTCTCCTAGACCCAAGAAAATTTGGGCACCAAAGAAAGTTTGAGCTATCATTCTTATTGTAGGTCACTATTAAAAGAAAAATCAAATTGTACTTGGATAGTGGCTGTTTTAGACACATGACAAGAGATTCAAGCAATTTCCTAAAACTTGAAAAACAAAAAGGAGGAAATGTCTCTTTTGGTGGAAATAGTAAAGGAAAGATTATCGGATATGGAACAATAAAGATTGAAAGTCTAACTATTAATAACGTTTTACTGGTAAAAGGTTTAAACTATAATCTTCTGAGCATAAGTCAGCTTTGTGATACAGGTTTCAGAATCAATTTTCAAGAAGGTATTTGTTATGGAGTAAGTCAAGATTTGTCTCAATCCTTTACGGGCGTAAGACATGGCAACATTTATCTTCTGGATGTAAATCCAGAGAATTCTCAGTGCCTTATTTCAATACAAGATGAAGTAAATCTTTGGCATCGTAAGCTTGGACATGTGAATATGAAACAAATTGCCAAACTTTATTCTAAGAATCTGGTTTGAGGTCTTCCTCAAATGGCTTATCAAAAGTCTAAATTGTGTACTCCATGTATCTTAGGAAAACAAGTAAGAAGTTCCTTTAAACCAGTTAATCAAGTTTCTACCAATCATATATTGTAGCTTCTTCATATGGATCGTTTTGGACCACCATGAACACAGAGTATTGATGGAAATAAATATTGTTTAGTAATTGTGGATGATTATTCACGTTTCTCTTGGGTATTCTTTTTGGCTAGTAAGTCTGAAACTTTCTCTTATTTTTCAAAGTTTGCCAAGAAAGTTCAAAATGAAAAATGTTATGTTATCTCAAGCATAAAAACATATCATGGAGGAGAATTTGAAAACCAAGACTTTGCAAACTTCTGTGATAAATCTGGTTTTCAACATGTTTTCTCCTCTTCATATACTCCAGAACAAAACGGAGTTGTGGAAATAAAAAATAAATCTTTGTAGGATATGGCCAGAACTCTATCGATAGAAAGCAAAATCTCTTCCCGATTTTGGGCATAAGCAGTCTTTACTGCCTATTATATAATCAATAGGGTAATTTTAAGGCCTATCTTAGAGAAGACTCCCTATGAAGTGTATAAAGGGAAGAAGCCTAACATCTGTTACTTTCATGTTTTTGGATGTAAGTGTTTTATCTTGAAGAATGCAAATGATCAATCTAGAAAATTTGAAGAGAAATCGGATGAAGGAATATTTCTTGACTATTCTATATCAAGTAAAGCTTACAGGGTCTTCAACAAGAATACTTAGATTGTCGAAGAATCAATGAATGTCAGATTTCAGGAAAATATTCAGAATCAACCAAACCAGACTCAACTTGAAGAGTTCGAACTAGTTACAGTCTTAATAAAGTCTGATTCCCCAGAGAATTTCAATCTTCTAGAGAACAGGGTTAAGCAGATCCAAATTTAGAAGAATCAAAGGAAACAGATGATCAACTGATCTTAAAAGAAAACGACAAATTAAGTAGCGATTGGAAGCAAAAAAAGTCATCCCAAAGAACTCATCATTGGCAATCTAGATGAAGGAATCCATATCGGATACAAGGGAAAAGAAGTTTCTATTGCAATAGCACTTATTTCAGAGATAGAACCAAAATGAGTAGAAGAAGCATTGTGTGACGAAAGCTGGATAGAAGCTATGCATGAAGAACTTAGACAATTCAACGTTAATATTGTCTAGGAGCTGATTCCTAAACCAAAAGGCAAATCTGTGATTGGAACAAAGTGGGTGTTTAGAAACAAGATGGATGAAAAAGGTAAAGTAACTTGAAACAAAGCAAGGCTTGTGGCAAAAGGTTACACACAGGAGGAATGAATAGACTATGACAAGACTTATGCACCGGTGGCAAAGTTAGAAGCAATTAGACTATTACTCTCATTTGACTATTTTAAAAAATTCAAGTTATTCTAGATGGATGTCAAAAGTGCTTTCCTTAATAGATTTATACAAGAAGAAGTTTATGTGAAACAACCACCAAGATTTGAAGATCCTAGAAAACCAGACTTTGTCTACAAACTGAAGAAGGTGTTGTAGGGTCTGAAGCAGGCACCTTGAGGCTGGTATGAGAGGTTGAGTAAGTTTTTAATAAATAATGGCTTTGAGAAAAGAAAGGTTGATACAACCTTGTTTATTAAAAGGGTAGAAAAATATTTTCTACTCGTTCAAAGTTATGTAGATGATATAATATTTGGATCTTCTAACGAGAATTTGTGTAAGAAGTTTTCAAGATCTATGCAGGAAGAATTTGAAATGAGTATAATAGGTGAATTAATCTTCTTTCTAGGTCTGCAAGTTAGACAATCAAAGAAAGGAACATTCATTCACTAGGAGAAATATGCCAAAGATGTTATCAAGAAGTTTGAAATAGAGAATTGCAAGAGTACAAAAACTCCCATGTCAAGCTCATCAAAGCTCGACAAGGATGAAGGTGGAAAGAAAGTTGATCAAAAACTATACAAAAGTATGATTGGTTCTCTCCTCTATCTCACTACTTCTCAACCTGACATTCTATTTAGTGTGTGTATGTGTGCGAAATTTCAATCTGATCCCAAAAAATCACACCTTAGTGTTGTTAAACGTATTATCAAATATATTACAACTTATCCAAAGCTAGGTCTATGGTGTCCAAAGGGAGGAGACTTTACTTTATTTGGTTATTCTGATGTTGCCTTAGCTGGTTATAGAATCGATAAAAAAACACATCAAGTACATGTCAACTATTGGGACAAATGCTAGTATCTTGGTTCTCAATAAGACAAAGTACCGTGACACTTTCTACAATAGAACTAGAATATGTTGCTCTTGGAAGTTGTTGCTCTCAAATCCTATGGATTAGGTAACAACTAAATGACTTTATAATAGAAGAATTCTGCATAGAGATTAGATATGACAACACAAGTGCTATTAACCTTACTTGAAATCCTATTTTTCACTCAAGAGCAAAGCACATCGAAGTTCGTCATTACTTCATAAGAGATCATATACAAAATGGTGAGATTAATGTTTAATTTGTTGATTCTAAGAATCAACTGGCGGATATTTTTACCAAACCATTGGAGGAGAGCTTATTCGAGTCAATACGTAATAACTTGAATATCATTCTTCCCTCAAACTAAAGTTTATGGTTGATCAGACTCAACAGCTCAACAACTCAACATATGGAAAACACTTTAGTCTAAAAGACTTCCTAAACCAGGTAGTTTGATTCTAATTCTGGCGCGTAGTTTATTTCCATATTGAACAGGTATGTTTATCTCTAAATCATCACTTGTCTTTTTATTTTTGGAAATTATAATTTTCTTGCTGATTTTTCGGAATTTATTTCAAAATTTTTTGGCAATTACCTTTTATTTTTCTTAAAGGCATTTTCCCTTATGACGGTTCATTTGCCTTATTCAATTTCTTTAAATTCCCCAAAATCTTTCTTTACAAACACAGTGTGCTTTCAAACCCTAACTTTCAAACTCTCTTCTCTCTTGAATTCTCTCGCAAACTCTTTAGAAATTTCTTATTCTCTTCTACACGAGCATGTTGTCGAAGTCTTCCAAATCTGCCACAATGTCATTCCAAAGGAAAACTTCTCGCATTACAAGTCATGGACCTCGGAATATTCCTGAAGGACCAACTTATTTTGATCTGACCGGAGAAGATTCACCACGGAGTTCTCCTCATCATTCTGCAAATGAGGAAGTTACTCAAGAAGCGACCCCCATTTCTGTAAAGAAGCCTGAGGTACTCTTCAAACACTATAAGTTTTTGAAAATGGGTGGAAGTCCTATGGATTTCATCACTACCTTTTTGAAAGAGAATGGCTACGGAAACGAAACTCTATTTTTAAAAGCAATGGAAATGTTAGGACTGGCACCGGCTAGAACATCAGAGAAGGAACTTTTGAACTTTCCTTCTGATCATCGATTTGGGTCAAAAAATCAGCTCGAAAATAAAGATGACAATGAAAGGATCTTTAAAAATTTCCAACTGAAGATAAGAGTTGCAATTGAAATAATTGGAGAAAGAACAAAACTTTTTCGTTCAAAAGATTATAAGAAAGTTTATGCTCAAATGTTGAATAAAGGAGTTATCAACCCTTGAACTACAAGTTTTGACTTTCTGGATACTATCAAGGTTAACCTAAGAGAAAAGTTAGCCAAACTTCAATTGGAGAAATTTTGTGCAGAGACATCGGAAGCATATCTTGAATTAATGGCATATTTTTATTCTAATCTGTTTGGTTTGGATCCTACTCATATACAGTTTACTATATGTGATAGAGTTTTTGATGTAGATGTGGATCTCCTGGCTGACATTTTGTGAGTAAAAAGAAGTGGTTTTCTACCCATTAATGTGTACATTAAACAAGTCACTAAGTTTCTCGTGCGAGACAGATTTTTGAGTGGGAATTGATGGAGAAAACTCCTATGATGTTTTGAAGTTGACAAAACTTATCTAAGTTCTTTTCTAAAGAATGCCAGACTTCTGTGTCAAAGTCTATCTTACACCAGAAGTCTGCCCACTTTGACAAATTCCAGACTGAATGCAAGAATGAAGACATAATCAAATTCAAGATTATTTTTTCTTCCTTCAAGGTTTCAGTAAGAACATGATACATCAGGCTTTCTGGTTTGAAATATCACTTACCATACTGGTTATCTTAATTGGAATCAATTTCGAAGAGGCAAATCATTTTGGAAGGTAAGCTTATTTGGAAAGAATCTACTTATGGAAATCAAGATCCTGATTGTATGGACGAACATGATTGATGGGCTTTCATCTCAATCTTCAAATGGTTCGAGAACTCCTTGATTGATTCTGTTCAACGGGTTGATTGGAAGAATTCATTTGAAAAGTGCCAACGATTGAAAAGGCATGGAGGAGTATTTAATGAGATTTTTCAAGTCATTCGAAGAGAGCATGAAAGAAGAATTTCAAAGTTTGAAGCTTCCAAATCACTTGTCCTTCATCATTTAGTGCTTAAACTTGTATTCGAAAGAGAGAAACTCTAGAGAGTGATTTTGTGAAAATAGTAGAATCACCTTACTGAAAAGTCGAGATCACAGGGTTGTAACATTCTTTTTTGATTCATTGTGGAAACCAGCCAGAAGGATGTCAGCGTGGGAGAGTGGACTAAGCTTGATCAAAGCCGAACTACTATAAATCTTGTGTTCATTTTTCTCTTCCCTAAAATCCTTTATTTTATTTGCTGTGATATACTTTTGTACTTTGAGATAGTTGTTAAATTCAGAATCCTTCTGCAAAGTCTGTAGTCAATCAGACTCCGTTTAAAAGTAAAGCATTTTTACTGCATTTCGCAAAATCTGTTTTTACACTTATTCACCCCCCTCTAGGTGTTCATACTAGCATTTTCAATTGGTATCAGAGCTCAGGTGCTTGCTTTATTGAAGTGTTTTTACTTCTAAGTTAAAGATCTTCTATGGCTAGTATCTTGGCTCCAGGATTGGTTGAAGGACAAAGTAACACCAGACCTTCTTATTTTGATGGAAATTAGTATAATGTGTGGAAGAACAAGATAAAGGCATTTCTTAGATCTAGAGATTCCTTAGAGTGGAATGTTGTTGAAAAAGGAATCAATCCTAAAGCAACATCAGCTTTAGACAAATGGAAAGAAGTGATTGATGCTGATGAAACAACACAAGCTGAAATTACCAAGAGACAAACTCTTGATGCAAAAGCAACTTACTCTTTATACTATGCTTTGTCTCCCATAGAATATAACCAAATTTCTTCTTGTGAAATAGCAAAAGAAGTTTGGGACATACTTCATGTTACCTATGAGGGGATTGACCGTGTGAAGGAAACAAAAATAAACATTCTGCTTGGACAATATTAAGCATTCAGAATGAAGCTTGGAGAATCTATCTTTGATATGTTTAGTTGCTTCACAGAAATTGTAAATGGCCTTACTTATCAAGGTTAACCAATTTCTAGATCAATGAAAGTTAACAAACTACTGCGTGGACTTTCAAAGGATTGGAATCATGTGAAGACTTTCATAAGAGAGACTCAAAGGATTATGCCTTTATCAGTAGATGAACTAATAGGCACACTTCAATCGTATGAAGTGGAGTAGATCAATGATGAGGAAGATCCAAAAGGTAAGAAAGCAATTTCTTTAAAATCTAACATTGATTATGATGATACAGATTCGGAAGATGATATGGATGATGAAGAATTGGCCCTCATGATAAAGAAATTCAAAAGACTGAATAGAAAAAGTAGAAGATTCAATTGGAAGAAGCAGGGCTCGTAGAATTCCCAGAAGAAACCTACAGAAGAAACTGAAACTAGCAGGGATGTAATATGCTTCGAGTGCAAGGGGCATATTAGACCAAACTGTCCCTTGTTGAAAAAGAAGAAAGGGAAGTCTGAGAAATACAAAAAGGCTCTCAAAGCATAAACTTGGAGTGACACCGAATGTGAAGAAAGCGAAGAAGAATTTGCAAACATATGTCTGATGGCTCACTCAAAGTCAGACTCAAAATCAGAGATAGACACTGATTCAAACTTTGACAAAGAAGTTGAGGTTAGTAACTCTAGAAATTCCTGTTAAAGTCTCTATGTATATAGATGAACTTTGCCTCAATCTTAAATCCTCTCTAAAAAGGATCTCCAAACTGAAGAAGGAGAGTTCTAAGCTCAGGCAATAGGAAGTTTCTTGGAAAGAAAAGTTTGAAAATTTGAAAAGAAGTTTTGATGATTTGAAACAAAATTCCGATTCTCTTTCAAAAGAAAATGTTGTTTTAAAGAGGGAAATCTCAGACATTATAGGAAGATTTTCAAAAGGTTCAGAAAAACTGGAATAAATTCTTATAGCTCAAATACCCTATTTTAATAAATCTAGTCTAGGTATGAGTTCTAAAACTATTCCTTTAATTGATTTTTCTAAAGTAAAATAGAGACTTAAGCAAAGGTTTGCAAAGACCTTTTGCAAAAATCATTTTCATAGAGTATTTGTTAAACCCGTTGGCCAAAGTGCTCTCAGATGTTCTAGTGTAACAGCTCAGAACATTTCAAGAAGGATTGTCCCAAGGTTTGTAGACCAATTAAGAAAGATTGAGCAAAAACTGTTTTTAATACTAACACTCCCGGATCCAAGAAAATCTAGGTACCAAAGAAAGTTTAAGCTTTTCTTTCGATTGTAGGTCACTATTAAAAGAAAAGTTAAATGGTATTTGGATAGTGGCTGTTCGAGGCATATGACAGGAGACTCAAGTTGTTTAATAAAGCTTAACGAACTAAAATGATGAAAAGTTTCTTTTGGAATAGCAAAAGAAAGATTATAAGCCGTGGAACTGTGAAGATTGGAAGTTTGACTATCAACAATATTTCCTTGGTGAAAGGTTTAAACTACAATCTTCTGAGCATAAGTCAGCTTTGTGATACTGGTTTTAGAATAAACTTCCAAGAAGGCATTTGTTCTAGAATACGTCAAGACTTCTCTCAGTCCTTTACTAGGCGAATGCATGGTAATATATACCTTCTAGATGTAAATCTAGAAAGTTCATAGTGTCTTATTTTTATTCAAGATGAAGCAAGTCTCTGGCATCGGAAGCTCGGTCACGTAAATATGAACTAGATTGCCAAAGTCTCTTCTAAGAAGATGGTTCGAGGGCTTCCTAATTTGGCTTATTAGAAGGCCGAGTTATGCACTCCGTGTCTTGGGAAAGCAAGTCAGAAGTTCTTTTAAACCAATAAATTAGGTTTCTACCAGTTGAGTATTGCGGCTTATTCATATGGATCTCTTTGGGCCAACAAGAACTCAGAGTCTTGGTGGAAAGAAATATTATCTAGTAATCGTGGATGATTATTCTCGTTTTTCTTGGGTGTTCTTCTTAGCAAACAAGACTGAGACTTTTGCATACTTCTCAAAGTTTGCCAAGAAAGTTCAGAATGAGAAATGTTATGCTATTTCAAGCATAAGAACAGACCATGGAGGTGAATTTGAAAATCAATATTTTGTAGACTTTTGTAATGAATATGGTTTTCAGCATGTTTTCTTCTCTCAATATACTCCAGAATAAAATGGGGTTGTGGAAAGGGAAAACTGATCTCTATAAGAGATGGTTAGAACTCTATTGATAGAAAGCAAAATATCCTCTTGATTTTGGACAGAAGTAGTTTCTACTACCTCTTAAGGCCTATTCTAGTAAAGACTCCCTATGAGGTATATAAAGGAAAGAAGCCAAATGTTTCCTACTTTCATGTCTTTGGCTGTAAGTGCTTTATTTTGAAGAATGCAAATGATCAATCTAGAAAGTTCGAGGAAATATTAGACAAATGAATTTTTCTTGGGTACTCTATGACAAGCAAAGCTTATAGAGTCTTTAACAAAAAGACTCAATTTGTGGAAGAATCTATGAATGTTAGATTTCAGGAAAATATGCAGATTCAACAAGATTAGGTTCAACTTGAAGAGTCTGAACCAGTTCCAAATTTAACAAAGTCTGTCTTCCCCAGCAAAGTTCAAACTTCTGGAGTACATAAACAAGCAAAACAAGAAGATTCGAATGGAATAGAGGATCAACAGACTCTCAGGCCAAATAACAACTGGAAACACAAGTCAAGTCATCCCAAAGAACTTATCATTTGCAACATTGATGAAGGAATTTGCACCAGATCCAAAGGAAGAGAACACTCCAATGCTTTAGCACTTGTTTTTGAGATAGAACTAAAAAGAGTAGAAGAAGCACTGTCTGATGAAAGCTAGATAGAAGCTATACAAGAAGAACTCGGACAATTTAGCATCAATGATGTGTGGGAGCTCATTCCAAAACCCAAAGGCAAATATGTTATTGGAACGAAGTGGGTTTTCAGAAACAAGATGGATGAGAAATGAAAAGTGATCAGAAACAAAGCAAGACTTGTGGCGAAAGGATACACACAGGAAGAAGGGATAGACTATGATGAGACCTATGCACCAATAGTAAGGTTAGAAGCAATTAGATTATTGCTTGCTTTTGCTTGTTTCCAAAATTTTAGGTTATTCCAGATGGATGTCAAAAGTGTTTTCCTCAATAGATTCATTCAAGAAGAAGTCTATGTGGAACAACCACAAGAATTTGAAGATCCAAGAAAACTAGACTCTATCTACAGACTAAAAAAGGCATTGTATGATCTGAAACAGGCTCCACAAGCTTGGTATGAAAGGTTGAGTAAGTTCCTAACTCATAATGGCTTTGAAAAAGGAAATATTGATACTACTCTGTTTGTAAAAAGGGAAGGAAAATATTTTCTACTTGTAGAAATTTATGTAGATGATATAATCTTTGGTTCTCCTAATGAAAATCTCTGGAAGAAATTTTCAAGATCTATGCAGGATGAGTTCGAAATGAGCATGATAGGTGAATTGACCTTCTTTCTAGGATTGCAAGTCAAACAATCAAAGAAAGGTATATTCATTCACCGGGAGAAATATGCCAAAGATCTTATAAAGAAATTTGGATTGGAGAATTGCAAGAGGACAAAAATTCTTATGTTGAGTTCATCAAAACTGGACAAGGATGAAGGAGGGAAGAAAGTAGATCAGAAACTATACACAAGCATGATCAGATTTCTTCTCTACCTCACTACCTTTAGATCTGATATTTTATTCAGTGTGTGCATCTGTGCTAGATTTCTGGATGATCAAAAGGAATCTCATCTTAGTGCTGTTGAACGCATCATAAAATATGTTGCGACTTTTCCAAAGCTAGGTTTATGGTATCCAAAGTAATGATATTTTACTCTTCTTGGTTATTTTGAGGCTGATCTAGCCGGTTGTAGAGTCAACAGAAAGAGCACATCTGGAACATGTCAACTATTAGGACAAATGCTGGTATCTTGGTTCTCAAGGAAACAAAGTACGTGGCATTATCAATAGCAAAAGTAGAACATGTTGCTCCTGGAGTTGTAATTCTCAAATTCTTTGTATAAGACAACAACTAAAAGACTTTAGAATAGAAGAATCATACACAGAGATCAGATGTGACAACACAAGTGCTATCAATCTCACTAGAAACCCCATTCTTCATTCAAGGGCGAAGCATATAGAGATTTGACATCATTTTATAAGAGATCATGTCCAGAATGGCAAGATTATGTTTCAATTTATTTATTCAAAGAATCAGCTAGCAGACATCTTCACAAAACCGTTGGAGAAAAACTTATTTGAGTCTATTCGCAGCAAGCTGAATATTATTTCTCCTATCAATTAAAGTCCGAAGTTGCTCAGACTTAGAGCTTCAACTTAAGGAAGCCACTTCAGTTTCTATATTTTCTCAAATCCAAGTATTTTAGTTTTAGAATGTAAATTTTGAACAGGTATGATTTTATCTGAATTGACGCTTGCCTATTTTATTTTTGGAAGTTACTATTTTCTTGCGAAAATTTGATTTTAAATTTTTAGCAGTTACCATTTTTAATTTTTATTTTGAAAATGCATTTTCCTTGTGACGTTTCGATTACCTCGTTTCGATTTGCTTAAATACCTCAAAACACTCTTTTTTGAAGCACAAGCATTTTCCAAACCCTAACGATGAATCTCTCTCTCTCTCTCCCTCAACTCTTACATCCAAAATTTCTCTGCAAGTTTCCATCTTTTCTTCACTCAAACATGTCTATTAAATCTTCCAAGTCTGCATCCATGTCACACCAGATGAAATCTTCTTGGATCGCAAGTAAGGGTCCTCGAAACATGCCAGAAGGGCCGACTCATTTTGATCTTATTGGTGAAGACTCTCCGCCGAATTCTCCTCGCCAACCTTTGGAAGAAAAGGTTGATCAAGATGCGGTTCCTCTTAGAGTTTTGACACCCCAGGTTTTTTACAAGCATTATTGTTATCTGAAACAGGGTGGTTCTCCAATGTCCTTTATCACTAGTTTTTTGAAAAGCCATGAGCATGGGAATGAAACTTTGTTCTTAAGAACCATGGAAAGATTAGGAGTGGCACCGAAAGGTTCGCAGAAAAGGCTTTTTCTGCATTTTCCTTCTGATCCTAGATTTAGTTATGAGAAAAGGATGATGATGAGCGAATCTTTATGAATTTTCAACACAGGATAGGTGTGGCTGCTAACATCCCTTGTGAAAGAATGAAATTGTTTCATTCCTAGACTCGATAAAAGTTTAGGGTTTATGCCCAAATGCTAAACAAATGGGTGATAAACCCTTGAACAATATGACTTCTTGGACTCGATAAAAGTTTAGGGAAAAGTTGGCAATCCTTAAACTTGAAAATATTTGTGCTGAGATGGCTATGGCTTATCCTGAATTGATAGCATACTTCTACTTAAATCTGTCTTTCCTTGATCAGAATCACATTCAATTTACTATTTGTGACAAAGCCTTTGTTGTGGATGTTGACAATTTGGCCATATTCTAGGAGTTGAAAGAAGTGGTTTTCATCCAATCAATATCTCCATCGATCAAGCCACTAGATTTCTTGTAAAGGATAGATTGCCAAGTGGAAGTATCACACACTCTCCATTGCCAGCCTCTAACATTTTGTTGCACAAAATTGTCATCAACTGCATCAGACCAAAGGCAGCCTCCAAAATAGATGTTTCCAGATTTGAGGTAAGAATCATGTGGGCAATATGCAATGGGATTCGTTTCTCACTTCTTCATACTATCCTGTTGCATATGTACAGGATTGTCATGAAAGAAAAAGGCCAATTGCCCTACTTTGCCTTGGTTACAAAATTATTTTGTCATTTTCAGATCTAGTTTCCCTCTTCGCTCTATTCAAGAACTATTAGTCCTATGGAGATAGGAATGAAGATGATCTCCAAAATGAGGCTGGAGGATCTAACTAAGGCCATTGAGCTTTCAAAGAATGAATCCTTGAGTAGAATCAAGGAAGGATCTACTTGCTGCAAGAAAGTGCAAAGGCAAGGAAGTTGTACAAGAAACTAGAAAGAAAATGAGATCACTTATCTTGCAAGATGAAGAGGATGAAGATGATCTGACTATTTCTGCCATTGCCTTAAGAAATCTTCAAGACTTTGTTGCTTTTGAGAAATCAAAGGAAAGAGAAGGAGGAGAAAGAGAAGATGAAGAAGAGGAAGAAGATGCAGAAGAAGAAGAAGTAGGAGCTGAAGAAGAAGAAGAAGAAGAAGAAGAAGAAGAAGAAGAAGAAGAAGGTAATTCTGAAGAGAAGGGTGACGATGATGACACCAATGACTCTGATGGAGAGACTATTGCAATAACATTATTAGAGGATTCTGAAGAAAGTAGGGATGACCCTGAAGGAGTACGAACTGAGACAGAACATCACTCTCGTTCTGAAAAAGAAAAGGAACAAGAAGAAGGAATTTCTTCTCCACGTGAAGGCACATAAACAGGGGGAGCTCATGAGGAAACAGGGACTTCTTCTCCACCTAATGCGAGTGATGGAATAAGTAGATCTCTTGCAGACCCTGAAGATGTTTTTTTATCTCAGTTCCCTGAAGCTGAGGTTGAAGAGTCTACTCCAAGTCAGGGTGCAAAACAAAATGCCCTCAATCAAGTTGATGTTCCCTCATCTCCCAATACTCCATAAATTCACTTCGCTGAAGCTAGTGCTCAAACAGAAACTGATACAAACTATCCACGAATAGTAGAGCTCCTTTTGGAGGTTAAAGCTCAACAATATGTAATGGAGGTTGAGATTTAGAAGCTATACACTTCCTTGAGATCTACTTTAAATTTTCTCACTGGCAAGGTACAGTCTCTAGATACTCAAGTTTAGACTTTGAATCAACAAGTTTCACAGACTATAGCCAAGGTCGAGAATGTTTATCATCAGTGCTAGGAGAAGCTTGAGGAGGCAGTGCAATTGCTGGGGGATTTCCGACTCGTTCGAGTTCCTAGACAACCTTAATTGACTTTATCTTTTAATTCTATCTTTCTATTTTGACTTTCTCTTTCTTTTTGCTGTTAACAAAAAAAGGGGAGAATGAGAGTAGATTTAACTTGTTTGAACTGGTTATGTTAAAAATTTACATTCTGCAGTCAACTCGTAGTCAACTAAGTTAACTTTTTGTGGTTGTGATTATGGATTTGGATTGAATCTTTCTCTAAATTGTTGAGATTAATGTGTTTTCTGTGGTTGGAGAATCGATGTTATCCAGATCTATAACAATCTATTTTTATAAGTTATCATGTACTATTAAAGTGTTGTTTTGTAGGATATAAGTTTTAAATCTGCAGGAAAGTTTTGTCACCATAAAAATGGAGAGATTGTTGGGGAAAACTCCTATGATGTTTTGAAGCTTAACAAAACTTATCTAAGTTCTTTTCTGAAGAATGCCAGACTTCTATGTCAGAGTCTATCTTACATTAGAAGTCTACCCACTCTGACAAGTTCCAGACTGAACACAAGAATGAAGACTTAATCAGACTCTAGATTTTTTTTCTTCCTTCAAGGTTTCAATTTGAACAGGATACATCAGGCTTTCTAGTTGGAAATATCACTTATCATATTGGTTATCTTAATTGGAATCAATTTTGAAGAGGCAAATCATTTTGGAAGGCAAGCTTATTTGGAAAGAATCTACTTGTGGAAATCAAGATCCTGATTGTATGGGCGAACATGATTGATGGGCTTTCATCTCAATCTTCAAACAGCCCGAGATCTCCTTGATTGATTCTGTTCAATGGGTTGATTGGAAGAATTTCTTTGGAAAGTGTCAACAGTCGAGAAGGTATAGAGGAGTATTTAAGGGGTTTTTCAAGTCATTCGAAGAGAGCATGAAAGAAGAATTCCAAAGTTTGAAGCTTCCAAATCACTTGTCCTTCATCATTTAGTACTTAAACTTGTATTCGAAAGAGAGAAACTCTAGATAGTGATTTTGTGAAAGCAGTAGAATCACCTCACTAAAAAGTCGAGATCATAGGGCTGTAACATTCTCTTTTGATTCATAGTGGAAACTAGCCAGAAGGCTGTCAGTATGGGAGAGTGGACCTAGGCTTGATCTAAGCCGAACCACTATAAATTTTGTATTCATTTTTCTCTTCCGTGAAATCCTTTATTTATTTGTCGTGATAAACTTTTGTGCTTTGAGATAGTTGTTAAAGTCTAAATCCTTATGCAAAGTCTGTAGTCAATTAGACTCAGTTTAAAAGTAAAGCATTTTTACCGCATTTCACAAAATCTATTTTTCCACCTATTCACCCTTCCGTTAGGTGTTCATACTAGCCCTTTCAAAAGTATCACATACTTTCGAATGCCTACTTCAAATATCTTACATCACAAGTGTCACATCCTGATTTTCAGGTTCTGATTTCAATTGGATAAGATGAGACTTTCGTCAACGCGACTATAGCGTTTTTCTTTGAGTTGGTCACTCATGGGATAACTAACTAATTAGGTGAAGCCATTAAGGGATTTTAAATGCAATAGACTTGAAAATTCGACCAGGAATCGACCACTCGACCGTGTTAAGTCGACAAGGGTCATTACGGCACAATTAAAAATCGATCAGAGACTGAAAATAGGTTGATTCGACTGAGATGTGTGATCAAAGTGTGGGTGATTCCAACTGATTACAAAATTCTCGTCAATTGGCATTAGACCGATTTTCTTTCATTTTGGGTACCTCGTGTCTGTATTTGAAATCTTGAGATTTTCACGACCATCGAAAGTTGCTAATGTGTTGAAGAGGTATGTGTGGCTCGAAGAAAATCGACCATGGGTCAATTGCACAAAAAATTTCTAAAAGTTACCCGATAGGCTAGGTCACGCTAAAAGCATGTTTGATTGAAAATAATTGCAAAATTTGAATTTGATTTCAAGAATTGAAAGTCCTATCATGTCATGGGTCATTCTAGCAATGTCGACCCACTTTTTGAGGAATTTCCGACGAGTTCGGGATTTTTATGGAAAATCAAATGGACGATTCGGAAAACTAACGGAAATTCGGATTGGCCAATTTGAAGGGATGTTTGGCATCTGGGGTGAGTGAATAGGTGAAAGGAAATTTCGTGGGCTCTTTCCGCTATCAAATCGGACCTCAACCGAGAAGTTTGTTCAGAAAATCGGATTCCGAGAAAAATGAAAGATAATTTGGATTTGAAGGAAATTCGTGAGATAGAGGAACCGACTCATCTTGGTCTTCATTGGGACTTCAAATTATGCAATTGATAGAGAAATTGGTCCTAGGATGACCAATTGCTAAAATTGTTTGGAAGTTGATTAAAATTTATAAGTTGGTTTTGTTTTATTTTTCTCTTTTGTTTTCTTGGACCGACGCCCCCACCTCACGCACACTCTCTCTCTCTCTCTCCGCACGAACCTCCCTCCTCTCACGCACGTTTTCCTCCTTTTCTTTCCCTCTTGGCCAACATTTTCTCTCTCCTCCTCTCCATCCATTCGTGCGGCCAGCTGCTCCCCTTAACCTTCTACGTTGCTTTCAATTTTCCTTTGACTTGTCTTGTTCTTATCCTTTTAATTTCTGCTTTGTTTTCTGCTTTGTTACTTTTTGGATTGGCTTTTTTTCGGTCTTCTCTCTCTATATTGGATCGAATCGCCAGCTGCCCTTGATTTTCTTCCTTCGGTCTTCAGCGAGTCACGCCATCTTCGACCGCTTCATCCCCTCCTGCTTATCTTTCATTTTCATCCTGCCGCACGTGGACTGCCCCAAACGAGAATCCACCTTCCCCACACCCCAGCCGACGTAGCCCCACCTTCATCCATCTCCTTCTTCACGTGCTGCTCCATGCTGGATCAACGGCGGCAGCTACCCTGGGCCAAATTTGCTGCTCAATCGAGCCCGCCTCCATTGCATTGAAGCCGCCATCTAGTCCGCCTACATTGGCCCACCCTTGAAGCCCGTCCAGCAGTTCATTTCAGCAAGGTCAGTAGGCCATTCCAGCAAGTCTGGCAGCCCGTTCCAGCGAGCCATTAATCCGTGAGCCTCAACTTTCAAGCCGGAACCTCACCACCGCTCAAGGTGGCCAAAACCAACTCGAGCCATACCTGAACAGTTGCCATTGCAGCCTGTTCAGCCTTGATCAATGGCTAAACAGTAGGGGTTTGTGAGATTGGCAAGCACGTTTTTGCCCGTTTTCAGCCCCGGTTGGCGGACTTGCTTTGGAGAGGATTGAGCTTCGTCGCGTGCTCATCAATTTGATCCGTGCGGATCTTAAACAAGTGAGTTTTACTCACTAAACCTCGCTTAGTAGACTAGTGATGCTTAGAGGTTGATTAGTTTTAATTAGGTGCAATTATGTGGGTATATTATATTAGGACAATTAAATTATGGATGTACCTATGCATGTTAGGCAAATGATTAATGTAATTAGCGAGTAGATAGGTTTGAGTAATTATTGAATGAACCATAGGAATTTTCCGGGTCCATTTCGGCTTCCAATTAGGCATTATGGGCCTAAGTTGGATTTTTAATATTTATTTAATTAATTTATGTAATTAATTAATTAATTAATTATTTTCCGAAATTCAACCGGGATGGCCAGTGATCAGAATTTCATACTGATTATCATGGTGCAGTATGTTTATTTATTTGAATGTTAAATTGTGCTGAATCAATTTATATGTGACTTTAGGATTTATTCCTAAATTAATTAATTTTGGAAATTAATTGATAAATAATTGGGCACCGGTTAATAGTGCTAAAAAAAATATTTTGGTGGATTACAGAAAATGGTGGGATTTGTGGAAAGGAAATTATTATATTTTGGCTAAGGCCGACGTGTACCCACACACGATAATTTATTGGGAATGATAAAAGATGAGAAAGAATACTGTATGACATGGCTCGGTGATTAAATACATCACCTTAGAGAATGCACGTGACTCGTTGATTAAATACATCACCTTTGAAATGGTACGTGGCTCGGTGATTAGTACATCACCTCGGAGAAAACACGTGGCTCAGTAATTTGGTATATCGCCTAAGAGAATGCATGTGGCTCGGTGATTAAGTACGTCGCCTTAGAGAATGCATGTGGCTTGGTGATTAGACATGTCGCCTTGGAGAATGCACGTGGCTCAGTCACTAAGTACGTTGCCTTAGAGAATGCACGTGGCTCGGTGACTAGGTAAGTCATCTCGGAGAATGCACGTGGGTTGGTGACCATGTACGTTGCCTTTGAGAATGCACATGGCTCGATGACTATGTATATACTATCTTGGACATTACATAGTATGGATTAAAATGACTAGGGAATGGTCTGTTTGTCATGTAAATCGACTAGGTCGATTGATCGATGTTTCAATCGGTAGTATTTGATAAGGTGCCTATTCGAAATGTGCTAATTTGTAAGTGGAATTTGAGGCTAAGGTAAGTCATCTTACCCATGTGTGCATAGGCAGCCCATAGTGTATTGGTTTCCTAATGGAGTCTTAGAGGGTAGAACTCGCTAAGACCTTGTCTCAACCGTTTTGGGATAATATTTTCAGGTTTGTAGATGGCAATTCCACTTGAATGACATGGTCGTCCTACGAGAACGATCGAGTAGGTCTATGCTTTCCAAGATCCCAAAAGCGATTGGACGTATGAATTGGTGATAACCACAGTCTGGGCTAAAGAGGCCCCACACTGGGAGGTACCCGATCAATTTAGAGCTTGGTTCCAAACCACTCCCTACGGCCTTAGGATAGGCCCTTTTAAAGGCTTTGATATCCCTATCGAGGTGATTGATGTTACCCAAGATGTGGATCAAGCAGACCTACCTGAGGGTGAAGTGGAGGACCCGCCGTCTCACTCGAACCTCGTAGACCCTGAAGGTTCATCAACCAAGTCAGAATAGCTGGTGGGTCAACCCTTTTGATAGGCCTTGTAAATATCGGCTAGTGATGTAAATGAATTAGTTTGATATGTATAAAAGTATGTTATGGTTTCGATAAGTTGTGGTCCTACTTTTCTATCCCATTAAATTATTGTCTGTGGATTTTATTGTTGTTTCCGCATGTGCATAAATATAAAATGAACGGGCCGGCAATTTGTCTTAGGATGTCGATATTTAATTGACCATGGAGGGATGGGCACATGCTTGGAGGATTGGGGCATGGCATCCGTGTTTAAGTGGTATCAGAGCAGGTCGGTGTTTGGAGTGATAAGTTGCGATGAGTCATGGGATAGTGAGTAGGAATGACCTTTACTTCATGTTGGTGCATGTGATTGGTAGCTTTTTTGTGGATCACTCAAATTCTATTCTAGTGTTGGAATCGGAAAATAAATAGGCGTCTATAAGAGCCTGTAGTATGAGTGATCCGAAGCTAAGAACTCATAGTAAGAGGTTAGTATCCTTTGTGACTCGTGGTAAAATGCTGAGAAAGGTCAGCACCCAAGGTAGTCGAGTTAAGCACAGGTTCAGACCAGCACTAGGGTAAGAGTACCATCGTAGGTTGGTACTAATGTAATAGCACTGAGTGATCTTAGGTTCGACGGGTTGTTCAGGTGCTAGTGTTCCTTGGGAACTGGTTGAGCCAACAAGTTCAGGATCGAGTCGCTATTGTTGCCACCTCTACTAAGGTCCCACCTAGAATGTGATCAGAGGATAGACTGTAGTATCTGAGTCGAGATTCAATTCAGGCATAAATGGAAGTTGGTCAGGGAAAAGATCGATGTTGAGAGAAATGCATTTTATTCCACTCGATAGGAAGGGTGAGATAGCCAGGTTAGCACCGAGACAAAAATGGAACATGTTGTTCCCATGTGAGATGATATGGATCAGTCTTGTGTCTTCTAAAGACAAGAAATTGTGGTAGGTGTCACTAGCACAAACATTGGTTTATGGATTGTTCGCGCAAGCAAATGGAACCTCGACAACAGTTATTGTTGTCACCATTGTTAGGATAGATCAAAAGTAGTGCGCCATAGAACGCACTATGGATTTTTAGAATAGGCCTTTGGTACCAGATAGAGTGCATGCTGCCACCTGACAGGAGATAGAAGACTCACCAGATGGATGTCGAAATTGTGGAAGGAAACATCAATAATTCCAGTGTCCTCGTATGGCTAGAACGTGCTGTGATTCTGACCAGCACAACCATTAGGCAAATGACTATCAATAAGAATCTAAGAGAGCATAGATTATGCTACCTCAGTTAGGACGCCCCTAGGATGGAGAAAGGAATAAGAATGTACCTGACCCTGCACCAATAAGAGGAAGAATGTTCTTGGAGAAATTGTATCAGAGTATCACATCAGAGTGTTGGCGAAGTTTAGGGAAATTCATTTTATTGAAATGAAGTGAAAGAAAGGGGAATCACTAGCAATAGTCATGCTTGACTAGTTGCTGAGGTGTAACTTTGACACCACATGAATAGTGTGGGTTGAGGAAGCATCTTGTGGTATCAAATTATGCTCGTGGAGTAACTAGCTAAGTCCATTATCATGTGAAAGTGTCAAGTTTATTGGGAGTCGAAAAGAATCTTTAATTTCATTAATCTCATTGTTTGAAGAAAACCCGTTTGTTAGCCGAAGATTGCCAATGTTACTTGGCGATGATCATAGATAAGACAGATTGGAGAATTGGAGATGGAGGACATCTCAGTAGTCTAAAAATTTCTAGATGTGTTGTCACAAGAACTGTCAGACCATTGTCAGAGAAAGAGATAGAAATTGCGATTGAGCTAACACCAGGATAGAGCCACTCTCGAAGGCTTCTTACCAGTTATCGTTGTCGAAGTCATAGAACCGAAGGTGCAAAGTTGAGGATTGATGAATGAGGAATTCGTGCATATCAATACATTACTGTAAGGAATATCAATTTTGTGGTGAAAAAAAGAAAGATGGTTTGTTGCAATTATGCATCGACCATCGTCAACTTAATTAGGTGACAATCAAGGACAAGTGTTCATTGCCGAAGATCAACAAATTGTGTGACTAGTTATAAAGAGTGTCGATGTTTTCAAGGATCGACTTGAGAATAGGATGTTGTCAGTTGAGAACCAGGAAGGAGGTTATATTGAAGACGGCTTTTCATACTTGATATGGCCTTTGTGAGAGTACTGTAATGCAATTGGGTTTGGCGAATGCTCCAATTGCTATCATGGATTTAGCAAACCAAGTGTTCGAAGAATATCTAGATCAATTGTAATTGTTTCTTTCGATGATATTCTGGTGTATATGAGAAATGCTAAGGAGCACGAGAGACATCTGAGAATGGTGAAAGAATTTCTGTGGACTCGATCAAAACCGAAACAATTATCAGGGAACTGAGACCAACAACAGTATCAAAGATCAGAAGCTGTATGGGTTAGGCAAGTACTACAAAGGTTCGTGGAAGAATTTTTAGCATTAGTATCGTCGTGGACTCGACCTCTTAAGAAAGAAGAGAAATTCATAGGAATAGACAAGTGCGATGATAGTTTCCAAAGCTTAAACAAGAACTGGCTACCGCACTTGTGCCGATCATTCCTTATGGTTGTGGAGGAGATGAGATCTTTAGTGATGTGTCTTGCAAAGGACTAGGTGCGTGTTGATACAACATGAGAAGATTGTTGCATACGCGTCTTGCCAGTTGAGACACCACAAGTTGAATTACTAGTGCATGACTGGGGACTCACAGCATTAATTTTCATTTTAAAGATTTAGAGACATCATCGGTATGAAGAAAGATTCCAGATCTTCATCGACTATTAAAGTCTCAAGTGTTTATTCTTTCAAAATGAGTTGAATAAGAGATGGTGTCGTGAATCAAAACCTTGGCAAGACTAAAATGGTGCTATCTGGATATCACCTTGGAGGAATGAAAGAAGTCACTAATGCATTGAGTCAAGAGTCTTCAATTGTGCATAGGTTGGCTAAAGTATAGACTTTACTTGAAAAGGGTTCGAAATTCAATTTTCAAATTTGAGGTAGGCTAGATTTTGAATTGTATAGCCGCCCTCAAAATTTAACTCGAATATTCAAGTTAGAATCAGATGCTTAGTTGACAGACCAAGATGTTAAGACGATCCTATAAGAGGATATTGGTAAGAAAGAGTGACTTTCAGATTTCTGAGGATGGAACACTCAAGGTCCGAGAGTGATTAAGTGCACTTGAGGTTGTAGCACTCAAGGAAAAGACCTTGTCAGAAATCCACTGTAGCAGTTGCAGTATTTGATCAGACAACTCAAAGTAGGTTAGAATCAACATTAGCTCGGTTGGTAGACCGATATAAAGGTAGATATCATCGGACAAATTGTAAGTGTCAAAGGTACTGACAAGTGGAAATTTGGTAATATAAGCCGGGAGGAATTTTTCAATCACTCGTGAGTGCCGAGTGGGAATGGAGGTATATTGCAAGGGACCTTATGAAGAGTTGTCAAGAGATTTGAGAGGCAAAGATTCCAATGGGGATAGTGGTCGACAGATAGATGGAGCCGACTCACTTCAGTGCAGTACGAAAAGACCTCGATTTGATTAGGCATACAAAAGTGTATGTGTGTCAGAAAGTTGTCTACCTGGAATGCCACTGACAAATTTATTTAAAATCTAGATCATAAGTTCACAGTTTTGGTAGAGCCTTCAGATGGTTCCTATTGAAGCTTACATATCAGAGTATGTAGAATTTTAGTGATGAAAAGAAAGTGAAGTGAAGAAAGTTCACAGGCCCAGAGTTAGCTTAGGGGGTGCATGATAACCAAAATTTCTGTTCCAGAAATAATTTTCCTATTCCCAACCGTGTCCTGGGAATAAACCTGTTTGATAAACCTACTCGCATTTTTCTATTTTTGGAATAGATTTCTATTTCAGAAATTGATTTGGAAAAGAAATCAGAAATATAGATTTTCTACTTCTGATTTCTGGAAGAGAAATTACAAATAATTTCTCCCATTAAACCCTAATTTCGGTGAGTCCTCCCTCATCTCCTCTACGTCTTTGCCTCCTCTTCCTCCTCCTCCGCCTCTCCTCATTTTATTAAAAATAAAAATAAAAATATTCATTTTATTCATTTATAAATAAAAATTAATTTATTAAAAATAAATAAATTATTTTTATTTATCATTTTATTTTTAGTTTATTAAAAATAAATTTATGAAATTTATTAAAAATAAATTATTTATGATAAATAAAAATAAATTATTTATGATAAATAAAAATAAAATTTAATAAATTAAATTTTTTTATTTGCCTTGAGTGTTTTGCCAAATAAATTTATTTTAAATTTTAAATTTTATTCATTTTAAAATAAATTTATTCTTAAAATAAAATAAAATAGAATAAATAAAATAAATTTATTTTTTAAGGATATTTTTTTATTTTATTTATTTTATTTTTTATTTTTTTACTAAATCATTTTTTTTTTTTATATTAAAGGTTGTCGTTGAACCCAAATACATTACCCACAATGGAAGTAAACATATTAGTAATAGAACCTTCTTCAAAAAGGTTTGCCGCTGCCACCGCCGTCCGAAAGAAAGAAATTTTGCATCGTTATCAAACGAATTTCTATTTTTAGAGTAGAAATTTTGTGTCGTTATCAAACGATTATCTTTGCTTAGAAACTCTTCTAGAAATAGAAAAAGAAAAATCTGTTTCTGTTCCAGATTCTATTTCTGGAACAGAATGGTTGTCACGCGCACTCTTTTAGAATTGCTTAGTAATCAATTATTGTTGTTGCCGTGATCAGTGTGACACCCCGAACCCTTCGCAGGTCGTCACCAGCGCCGGTGTTACACTTGATTTCCTTTTTCTATCTTGTACTTAAAACAAGCGTCGTTAATCACAGGCATTTTTTTTTTTAAAAGCGGTCCCAACGCGACTCATAGCGGAAGCAAATTAAACATCTCCATCTCTCCCCTTACTAACCATGATACCAATACACACCAGCTAAACATCAGGATTTTATAAACGAACATCGACACTTTATTTACATATTCTTTCAGGATGGGACTCCTCCTTTCTCGGGTTGATACAAAACAAGAAAAGCGAGGACTCTGCCATGTCTTGCCTAAAATCTCAAAAAGAAACTATCAACCCTCTACATCAAGCGCACAACCCCCCATCAAAAGTGTCGATTATCTACATCAAAAGATTCGGCTCCTACTCATCGCGCGTAGGTCTCACACCCAACCCGGTGCATCAGGCGGTGGCGGCGGCAACATCCCTCGCATAGCACCATCTCGACGAACGTGCACAGAAATGAACTCTTGAATGACAGACCCCACTGTGCCCACGTCATACATCACTAGACAACGTACTCGGATGAAAGTCATTCCGGGAACAGAGGACAGTCTATCTCAACACACTCGACCTCTACATCGGATGGTATCCCGTAAAATGTACCACGCGTGACGGTGTAGCGGCATACTTGCTAATCTGAAATGTTATCCCCAAAAGGGGTGAGTACAACCACTCAACAGATAGGGAAATCCAATAACATCCCAATGCATCATGCATATCATCACACGTTGCAAGCATCACTTACCTTGTAATCATGCGTATCATGCATCATCACATCATATATATATCATCATCATCATGGCATATCATATATCATTATCATCATCATGTATATCATACCATGGATGATCATCATGTCACATCACACATCACCATCATGCATCATCATGCATATATTATCATAGGCGATCATCATATCACATCACATGTCATCATCATCATGCATCATCATGCATATATTATCATAGGTGATCATCATATCACATCACATGTCATCATCATCATGCATCATCATGTCATGAGTTAATTATCATCTTTATCTTTCAATTTTGATCACCACATCACCCATCTCTCAAATCATCAATCTCATCATCAATCCTTCGGGTAGAAACCTCCGACAGGGTTCCCGGCAAACTCAGCCATCCCATGGCCACCGGGCTTCCGGCCCCCCACATTCCGGGCGTTTCGCATCTCAACTAGCATCACCAGGCATTCCCTTCGGGCAGAAACCTCCGACAGGGCTTCCGGCCTTTACCCTTCTAGCCAGGCATCCCGCACCCCAATCTTGGTGTCGCGAGGAACCTCCGGGCATGTATCCAAGATACAACCGGACTTCCGGCCCCCCACATTTCGGGCATCCTGAAACTCCCAGGGAATCTTTGGAATTATGCCACTCGGCCACCAGACATCATCCTCCACCACAACCTCTTACTCACATATCGTTTTCCACATTCACCATCCTTTTAAATCTTATTATTTCATGGCATATGATCCACGCATGCTTCACAATTCATGATCATACATACACCAATGTCATACAACAATGCATGATAAATTCAATGGAATTCATGGCCAATAAATAATCCCTTTTTATTTTGTTATTATTTTATTATTATTATATTATATTATTATATTTATTTATTTTCATAAATAAATATTAAATTTAATATCTATGATTTTCCCAAAATCATAATATTCAAACAATCACTAAACCAATCAATAGGATCACAATTTCATACAAAATTCATGGCCAAATTGAATTTCTCATAATTTCACAATTTCCACAAAAATAGCACCTTATATTCGGATAATGGCCAGACTTGCACAGTTTCCAAATAAATTCGATTAAAATACTCATATGGCCTTAAAAAATTACGAAATTTTACAGGGTGATAGCCAACGCATTTTCGTGCATTTTTCATTCATAACTATAAGCCAAATTATTTTTAGATTAATTTATACAACCCCACGAAACTTCTGGAACCACTACCGTGACGTCCAGAACACACTCCTCCGAAATTCTTAGTTTTCACCCATCAATTCTCTTTCGTTTCCTCTGAAATTTTAGTATGTTATGTACCAAGGTGTCCTTTACAATTTTTATGAAGATATCTAGGTCAAATAACCAAATTAGGGTCATTATTTAAGTCCATGAAGTCTCGGGTGTCTCGAAATATTTCACCAGAACCATTGTTTCCAAGATCTAGCCGATTCACCAAGCTATACTTGTTATTTTTGCTTCAAATTCGAGTATGTTTTACCTTAAGGTGTTACCTACAACTTTCATGAAGACATCGAAGTCAAATATTCAACAGAAATCAACATGCAAACAAGAATATAGCAAGAGGTCAGCGAAAACTTTACAGATCTAGGGTATCCGTATAATAGCACTTTAACCCCTCATATCTCCATAATTTTCCACGAAATTTCAGTATGTTATACTACAAGACGTTAGCTACAACTTCTATGAAGACATCGAAGCCAAAATCGAACTCCAAACACACATGCAAGCTCGAACAAGCTACTGACTCCAACAAACCGAACAAGAACAGTCACACGGTTTGTAAATAACCAACTCTTACCTCGGTTTTTCACACAAATCACACCTAAAACCGAACATGCAAACACCACAACAAACATGCAAGAGAATTTACGGACTCCACTTGCCTCTAAGATGAACACATGACGACGAACGGCGACGATCGGACGGCGAACGAACGGCGCACCCCTCCGGCTCCGCCTCCTTCCCTCTCGGTTTCTCTCCCTTCCGCTCGAACTCTCTCTCTTTCTCACCCTCTCTTTGGACGAATTGAAGCAAGTAATCCGGCCACTCTCTCTCCTCATCCCTTTTATACTCCCTTAATCCCATGATTAGCAATCATGAGATTGCCTACAATCCCACCAATGCATGCTCTTGCCATTTGCCACTTGTCTTATTGGGTTTTTAATTTGAATTTGCTTGGGCTTGGGCTTAGGCCCATCCGGCCACTCCCCTTGGGCTGGTCGAATTCTCCTCTTGGGCTCTAATGGGCCGACTAGCTTGGCCCGCCAAGCTTTAGGCCAATGGGTCCAAGGCCCATTCCAAAAATAACCCTCTTTTTCCCTTTTTTTTTTTTTTGAATTCCTTCTATAAATATTTCTAAATTCAAATTTCATCTTGGCCAAAGTCTTAGGACACTTTGTTTATTAAGATTTAAATTTATAAATCTCATGGCCAATTATTAATCTATAAATTTAAATACACAAATCATCAAATTAAAAGACAAATTGGCTAAGGCATAAGCCAAAAGAAATTCTATCACCTAATTAGGAACTTCAACGCACCTTATGGCTTGTCATTAAATTTGGGATGCCACAATCAGTGTCAGAGTAAAGACCACTCAGAGCAGCCATAACAGTTGTATCGTTGAGCATTGAAGGCCCTTAGAGTTTTAAATTGGCGATTGCATCTTTCTAAATGTGTCACCAAGGAGGAATACCTTGCACTTCGGCAAGGAGGGAAAAATGAAACCGAGGTACGTAAGTTCCTTTGAGATTCTAGAGAAAGAATCAGGATCCTGATGTATAGTCTTGCATTGTGGCCAAAGTAGGCGCAAGTGCATGACGTCTTTCACGTGCCAATATTGAGGACATATGAGCCGGACACAACCCACGTGCTAAATCTAAAAAAATTAGAAGTGGACGACAAAGTGTCATATGTAGAAAGCCCGGTTCAGATTTTGGATCAGAATGATCAGATTCTATGAACCAAGAAGGTCCCCTTAGTCAAAGTGGTCTGACAATACTACGGGACTAAAGAAGCAATCAGGAAAGGTGAGACTCGATGAGACAACAATAACCCCCACCTTGTTGTTTAAAGATTGGTAAATGTTTAAATTTCAATGACGGAATTTTTATAAGAGGGGAAATGTTGTGACATCCTGATTTTTAAGTTCTGATTTCGATTGGATAAGATGGGCCTTTTGTCAACGCGACTATAACATTTTTCTCTAAGTTGGCCACTCATGGGATAATTGACCTATCAGGTGAAACCATTAAGGGATTTTAAATGCAATAGACTCAAGAATTTGACCAAGAATCGACTGCTTGACCATGTTAGTCTACGGGGTCATTACGGCACAATTAAAAATCGATCGGAGATCGGAAATAGGTCAATTCGACTAAGATATGTGATCAAAGTGTGGGTGATTCCACTTGATTGCAAAATTCTCGTCAATTGGCACTAGATCAATTTTCTTTCATTTTAGGTACCTTATGTCTATATTTGAAACCTTGAGATTTTCACGAACACTGAGAGTCACTAATGTGTTGAAGAGTTACGTGTGGCTCAAAGAAAATCGACCACGGATTAATTGCACCAAAAATTTCTAAAAGCTACCAAATAGGCTAGGTCACGCTAAAAGCGTGTTTGATTGAAAATAACCGCAAAATTTGAATTTGATTTCAAAAATTGAAAGTCCTGCTGTGTCATGGGTCATTCTAGGAACGTTGACCCACCTTTTGAGGAATTTCCGACGAGTTCGAGATTTTTACAGAAAATCAAATGGACAATTCGAAAAACTAACGGAAATTCGGATTGGCCAATTTGAAGGGATGTTTGGCATCTCGGGTGAGTGAATATGTGAAAGGAAATTCCGTGGGCTCTTTCTGCTATCAAATCAGACCTCAACCGGAGAAGTTTGTTCAGGAAATCGGATTCCGAGAAAAATGAAAGAGAATTCGGATTTGAAGGAAATTTGTGAGATGGAGGAACCGACTCATCTTGGTCTTCATTAGGACTTCAAATTATGCAATTGATAGAGAAATTGGTCCTAGGATGACCAATTGCTAAAATTGTTTAGAAGTTGATTAAAATTTATAAGTTGGTTTTGTTTTATTTTTCTCTTTTGTTTTCTTGGACCGACGCCCCCACCTCACGCACACTCTCTCTCTCTTCGCACGAACCTCCCTCCTCTCACGCACGTTTTCCTCCTTTTCTTTCCCTCTTGGCCGACATTTTCTCTCTCTCCTCTTCTCCATCCATTCGTGCGGTTAGCTGCTCCCCTTAGCCTTCTACGTTGCTTTCAATTTTCCTTTGACTTGTCTTGTTCTTATCCTTTTAATTTCTGCATTGTTTTCTGCTTTGTTACTTTTTGGATTGGCTTTTCTTCGGGCTTCTCTCTCTATATTGGACCGAACTGCCAGCTACCCTTGATTTTCTTCCTTCGGTCTTCAGCGAGTCACGCCATCTTCGACCGCTTCATCCCCTCCTGCTTATCTTTCATTTTCATCCTGCCGCACGTGGACTGCCCCAAACGAGAATCCACCGTCCCCACACCCCAGCCGACGTAGCCCCACCTTCATCCATCTCGTTCTTCACGTGCTGCTCCATGCTGGATCAACGGCCGTACCTACCCTGGGCCAAATTTGCTGCTCAATCGAGCCCGCCTCCGTTGCATTGAAGTCGCCATCTTGTCCACCTACATCGGCCCACCCTTGAAGCCCGTCCAGCAGTTCATTTCGGCAAGGTCAGCAGGCCATTCTAGCAAGTCTGGCAGCCTGTTCCAGTGAGCCGTTAATTCGTGAGCCTCAACTTTCAAGTTGGAATCTCACCACCACTCGTGGTGGCCGAAACCAACCGAAGCCGTACCTGAACAACTGCTGTTGCAGCCTGTTCAGCCTTGATCAGTGGCCAAACAGCAGGGGTTTGTGAGGTTGGCAAGCCCGTTTTGGCCTGTTTCCGGCCCTGGTTGGCGGACCTACTTTGGAGAGGATTGAGCTTCGTTGCGTGCTCGTCAATTTGATCCGTGTGGATCTTAAACAAGTGAGTTTTACTCACTAAACCTTACTTAGTAGACAAATGATGCTTAGGGGTTGATTAGATTTAATTAAGTGCAATTAGGTGGGTGTATTAGATTAGGATAATTAAATTAGAGATGTACCTATGCATGTTAGGCAAATGGTTAATGTAATTAGCGAGTAGATAGGTTCTAGTCATTATTAAATGAACCTCAGGAATTTTCCAAATCCGTTTCGGCTTCTAATTAGGCATTATAGGCCTAAATTGGATTTTTATTATTTATTTAATTAATTTCCGTAATTATTTATTTATTTTCCGGAATTCAACCGAGATGGCTGGTGACCAAAATTTCATGCTGATTATCATGGTGCAATTTGTTTATTTATTTGAATGTTAAATTATGCTGAATCAATTTATTTGTGATTTTAGGATTTATTCCTAAATTTATTCCTAAATTAATTAACTTTGGAAATTAATTGATAAATAACCGGGCATTGGTTAACAGTGCCAAAAAAATATTTTGGTGGACTACAGAAAATGGTGGGATTTGTGGAAATGAAATTATTATATTTTGGCTAAGGCCGACCATATACCCACACATGATAATTTATCTAGGATGATAAAAGATGAGAACGAATATTGTATGACGTGACTCGGTGATTAGATACATCACCTTAGAGAATGCACGCGACTCGTTGATTAAATACATCACCTTTGAAATGGCACGTGGCTCGGTGATTAGTACGTCACCTCAGAGAATGCATGTGGCTCGGTGATTTGGTATATTACCTTAGAGAATGGATGTTGCTCAGCGATTACTTACGTTGCCTTAAAGAATGCAGAGGGCTTGGTGATTAGACATGTCACCTCAGAGAAGGCATGTGGCTCAGTGACTAAGTATGTCGCCTTAGAGAATGCACGTGGCTTGGTAACTAAGTATGTTATCTCGGAGAATGCACATGGCTCGGTGACCAAGTACGTCGCCTTTGAGAATGCACGTGGCTCGATGACTATATATATACTACCTTGGAGATTGCATAGTATGGATTAAAATGACCGAGGAATGGTTTGTTTGTCATGTAAATTGACTAGGTCAATTGATCGATGTTTTGATCGGTAGTGTTTGATTTGGTGCCTATTTGAAATGTGTTGATTTGCAAGTGGAATCTGAGGCCAATGTAAGTCCTTTTACCCATGTGTGCATAAGCAGCCTATAGTGTATTGGTTTCCTAATGGAGTCTTAGGGGATAGAACTCACTGAGACGTTGTCTCACCCCGTTGAGGGATAATATTTTCAGGTTCGCAGATGGTGACTCCCCCTGGGCGACATGGTCGGCCTACGAGAACAATCGAGCAAGTCTATGCTTTCCCTTATCCTAAAAGCTATTGGATGTATGAATTGGTGATAACCATGGTTTGGGTTAAAGAGGTCCCACAACGGGAGGTACCCGATCAATTTAGAGCTTAGTTCCATACCACTCCATACAGCCTTAGAATAGGTCATCTTAAAGGCTTTGATATCCTTACAGAGGTGATTGATGTTGGCTAGGATGTGGATCAAGCAGACCTACTTGAGGGTGAAATGGAGGACCCGCCGCCTCACCCAAACCTTGTGGACCCTGAAGGTTCAACAACCAGGTTTGAATAGCTGGTCCTAAGACAACCAATTTTGGGGGTCAAGCCTTTTGATAGGCCT
Organism: Eucalyptus polyanthemos subsp. polyanthemos; assembly: GCA_017140185.1. Lineage (NCBI taxonomy): Eukaryota > Viridiplantae > Streptophyta > Magnoliopsida > Myrtales > Myrtaceae > Eucalyptus > Eucalyptus polyanthemos. The sequence continues at coordinate 34,883,258 of CM029466.1, read as the reverse complement.
TGTAAATATCGGCTAATGATGTAAATGAATTAGTCTGATATGTATAAAAGTGTGTTCTGGTTTTGATAAATTCGATAATTTGTTATTCTACTTTTCTATCCCATTGAATTATTGTCTAAGGATTTTATTGTCGTTTTGGCATGCGCATAAAAATAAAATGAATGGGTCAGCGATTTATCCTGGGATGTCGCTATTTAATCGACCACGGAGGGATGGGCATGTGCTCGGAGAATCGGGGCGTGACAACAAGATAGTCATAAATTGCATTCGACCAAGGGCTGTTTCTAAGACTAATGTTTCGAGATTTGAAGCAAAGATCATGTGGGCAATATGCAATGGAGTTGCTTTTTCACTTCCACACACTATCTTTTTGCACATGTAAAGAACAGTGATGAAGGGAAAAGGGCAATTGCCATACTCTGCTTTGATAATTAGACTATTCATGCACTTTCAGATTTAGCCACCATCTCAACTTCAATCAAGGACTCTTGCTCCTATGGAAATTGGAATGAAAATGATCTCTAAGATGAGGCCGAAAGATCTCTCTAAAGCTCTAGATCTTCTGAAGAAAGAATCGTCTAGCAAAATCAAGGAAGGATCTATTCCTAAAAAGCGCAAGATGAAGAGGAGGAAGATGATGATTTGACAATCTTTGCCATTGCCTTTTGTAATCTTCAAGGTTTTGCTGATTCTGAGGAGGAAGAAGAAGAGGGTGAAAAGGAACAAAAAGAAGAAAGTGATGCTGAAGAGTTTGAAGAGAAAGAGGATGAAGATGAAGAATCATAAGGAGATACTAGAGTAAACCAAGAATTGGAGGAGACTGAAGACACTAGGGAAATTGATGCACCTAAAGTTGAGGATACTGAACCAAAAAAGAGAACTCGTGTTGGAAAAGAAATAGTTCAAGAAGAAGTTTCTTCTCCATCTGAAGGCACCAAAACAGGGGGAGAACATGAGAAAACTCTAATTGATGCACATACTACTAGTGATGGTATCAGCAGATCTCCTGCATATGCTAAAGATGTATTCACATCTCATTTCCCTGAAGTACCAACTAAAGGTCTTGAGAAGGAAACTCCAATTCAAAGGGAGCAACACACTACACACGATCAGGTTGATGTTCCTTCACTTCTGGATGCTCCACAGATTCATTTTGCTAAAGCTAGTGCCCAAACAGAACCAGAAGCAAACTATCCAATGATAGTAGAACTCCTCCTAGAGATAAAGGCACAACAATATGCGATATAGTTTGAAATTTAGAAGTTGCATGTTGCTTTAGGATCTACCTTAGAATTCCTTATGAGCAAGGTACAGTCTCTTGACACTTAAGTTCAAACGTTGAATCAACAGGCTTCGTAGACTGTAGCAAAAGTGGAGACTGTCTATCATCAGTGCCTACATAAGCTTGAGGAGACCGTGCTGTCTTTGGAGGATTTCCAACTTGTTGGTGTACCTAAACATCCCTGATTATCTTCTTCAACTCAACCTCTTTTTATGCTTAACTGACTTTATTTTTTACTGATGACAAAAAAGGGGAGAGAAAATAGATTTAAAGTTCTTGACAATTTTCGTTGTGGTTTGAACTTGATTGTGGCTTGAACTTTTGAACTTATGGTTGAACTTTTATTGGTATTGTTGTTGCAAAACTAATTAAAACTAATGTGTTTTGTGGATGCAAACTCTATGTTATTCAGTTTTATAATGATCTATTCTTGTTATAAACTATCATGTGCTACTAAAGTGTTGTTTTGCAGGATATAATGTTTAAATCTGTATGAAAGTTTTGTCATCATAAAAAATGGGGAGATTGTTGATAAAACTTCTATTAGATTTTGAAGTTGACAAAACTTTCATTCTCTTATTCTTTTTATGAGGAATACTAGACTTCTGTGGAAATATGTCAAAGTCTATTTTACATAAGAAATCTATCACACTCTGACAAAGATCCAGACTGAACCCAAGTGAAGAACGAAGATATAATCAAACTCAGGATTATTGATCTTTCGACAAGGATTCAATACAAGCAAGTTCAATCTAGCTCTCTGACGGAGAATCTCACTTACATTTTTTTTTATATAAAATATACTGATATAATCAATCATGGATTGGTAAAATCAATTTCAAGGACAAGTTCTTATTTGGAAATAATCTACTTATGAAAACCTAGATTCTGATTGTATGAGCGATTAGGATTATCGAACTTTCACCTCAATCTTCAAACAGCTACAAGATCTCCTTGATTGATTTTGTCTAACGGGTTGATTGGAAGAATTCCTCTAGATAGTGTCAATGGTCATAAAGGCATGGAAGAGTATTTAAGGAGGTCTTTTGGGTTATTTGAGGGAGCATGTGAAAATGGAATTCCAAAGTCTGAAGCTTCTCAATTACTTCTTCTTCATCAATAGTGCTCATATTTGTATTCAAGAGAGAGAGAGAGAGAGAGAGAGAGAGAGAGAGAAAACACAAAGAAGTGACTTAGTGAGAGAAAAGGAAACATTTTTCTAAGCAATCGGTCTCACATCATTGTAATTCTCTTTTGATTCATAGTGAAATCTAGTTAGAAGGTTGTCAGCATGGGAGAGTGAACGTAGGCTTGATCTAAGCCGAACTACTATAAATCTTGTGTTCAATTTTATCTTCCCTTAACTCCTTTAATTTACTTGTGGTGACATATATATACATATATTAAAGTTCCGCTATTTTTTAAACATATTATTTGAGCTTGAATTTATATTAGAAGTCTAGTGTTAGTCAAACTTAGTTTGAAGAAAATATTTTTAGTGCATCTTTAGATCAATTTGTTTTTACACCTATTCATCTCCCATCTATGTGTTAATACTAGCTCTTTCAATAAGAACTTCAATATCTTCTGCTTTCGGATGCACTCGAAAAAGTATTTTCTGTTAAATGCTTCCACAAATGCACATTGCCTTGCAACTGGTGGACTACTAGGGTCACCTTTTCCTACTCTGTACACTTTAATAGGGTGAAAGCCTTCTCCATCTCCTTAATGCATGAAGCATCAACCTTGGGATCGCCCTTTTCCAGTGAATTGGGATGGCTTTAGCTTAAGGAACTGCTCCACCAACATTTGGTTCCTGTTTCCAACTAATGGTTATCGTGGTGAGCAGCGACAACGCCAGCCTTTGCTGAGCCTATTGCCCCCATCAAGTTCCCTATGGTCTCTAGGGCCTATAGAATCCCATCAAATCGAGGGTCTTTGCGTGCCCTACCTCAGCCATTAGTTGGCCTAAGAGCTACCCTTCCTCGCTGCATCCTCAATACCGTGTTAAGCTCCACTCATAGCTAATTCCACAATCCCCACAATACAATTAGGAATTTAGAATCACAAATCATCAAGACAATCAACAATCACATGCATCTCGTAAGTGTTCTTATCTAACTATCTCAAGATCTTAACGCGCCTTATCATTCTAGGTAATAACCATACTCTAATACCAAACTGGGTGAGGATGTCACGCCACAAACCACTACGGCCGTGTGACAACCCATGCTCATCGAACCTTTACTTATTCTTTGGTTATTCGATTGTGACATCCCAAGACATGTTGCCAACCCAATTCGTGATAACATTAAAATGCACAAGTGGAAACGTAAACAAATCTAGAACCATCAATCCACAAGGACAGTTAAAAACATAATCATATATATATAAAAGCGTCACAAGTCAACATCTCATACACCACAAATTCAAGGGTTAAACAACCAACTTCATCACCTCTAACACACCTAACCACTTCGCCACAACCCCTACAGAAAGGGCTTGGGGTATATGTATGCCTCTAATACTATGAGGGTGGTCTAAAAAGTTCTAACAACCCTACTACTACCTAAGTCCCAATGGCCTCCGAATCCATGCCTTCGACTCGGCGATCAATGCGGGATTGATCTCAAGGTCAGACATCTCCTCATAAAAAATGTCCCCATCCTTAGCATCCTAGCTGATGTTGTCCTTAGAGCCTTTGACACTCAACGAACCATCGAAGCCCAAATGGGACTGTGGCTCTTGTCACCTACCCAAAAGTACCAGGCCACGATTCGGTGTGGCACAACATTAGGCATGCCCTTATTGAATCAAATGGTTGAGATGTAACGCGTATAGTGCGCATCAGCCCCTCTCACTACTAGGTACTTCGTTACCTCTGACTGTGCTCAACGGGGAGGCCAAAACGAATATGTTGAAACGGCTCAGCCATTCCTAAGGCCTGAAGACATTTCAAGAAAAAAATATGAGATAAACTCAATGAGTGAACTTCCTAAACCTTGCATAGGGAAGTCGTTCATCTCGGAAGCACCCTAAACATGCAATTATCTATTGATGGCAAAAGATGGCAATGCTCTTGTTGCTTTTCTCCTACTATCCTCATGGCACATAATCCAAATATCACATTTAACCACTAATCCTCATGGCATATAATCCAAATATTGAATCTAACACATAATAGAATCTCCTCATATAATGGCATAATAGAATCACACATCAATTTTACTCATAACAACTCGTTAACTTATTGCACTAAACGAGATAACCTATCGTTTTGAAACTCGGTAACCTATCTAAGTTTGACAATAAATTATCACGTTAACAAATCATCATATGGCCACTCATAAGTCCTAAACTACTCCTTAATTGCAACGAAAGCCCTAATCAAAGGCTAGAAAGCCACTCCCTAATGACTTAGGCTTTGAAAAGTGTCAGGGGAAGGGATAACAAGACCAAATGATAGTTGAGGGCTACTGGTCATGCATCCACAGTGCATGAGGGAGTTAGACAGTGGCTGGTCGCGGTTTCGGTAATGGCTTGGCGGTGGTCTTCTGGCGATTTAGTGTTGGCATAGCCTCTGGGCTTTGTGGGGGACTAGATCGAAGAAGAAATGAATTAAAGGGAGCTTTGGTGAGGGTCGAAGAACACCAAACAGCCCTTGAGGAGGTTGGTTAGTTGACTTGGACGAAGGTTCAGCGGAGCAAAAAGGCGGTCTAGCATTGAGGGTTCAACAAACGATCACTAGCAAGCAAAACAAGAGGAAACAATTGGAGAACAAGCTTGAGATAAAGATGAGGATGGCTAGTTAGATTTGGCTACTCCAAGTGAGAGAGAGAAAGTGAGTTTTTGAGAGTTCAAGTGAGCAAAATGAGAGAAAGTGAGAGTTGTTAGGGAAATCCCTTATGATGTTTTGAAGATGACAAAATAAATCAAAAGCTACTAATGTGTTTAATGGTTAAGTAATAGATTATGCATATGATAGAACATGTAAAGGATATTATCAAAGTCTATGCTTGGAAGAACTAGAAGACGGACTCTATGCTGGAGCTAAACTTATTCAGACTATGTCCAGACCTTAAAGCTAAATATGTTCAGAAGAAGAATATGTTCAGACTCAGATTGTAAAATCTATTGCTTTCAGACTTTACATCCAGAACAAGATAAAATGTAACACAAGCCCTAATCATATAACGGCTAGTGATCTGGTTTGAATTCTATATTAAGATTAATTTAATTGACTCAATCTAATTGATTGATAATTAGATCTTGAAGACAAGCACTTTCTATACGAAGAAGCTCTACTTATGGAAACCAAGATTCTATTTGTATGGGCGATCATAATGAATTTGGGATTCTACTTTTGTCACTCAACGGCTACCAAATCTTTTAGATACAAATCTGTCCAATGGGTAGATTGGAAGATGATTCTCTAGATATTGTCCAATGGTTAGTTTGGAAGTAGAGGAGTATTTAAGGAGATCAAGGACTGATGAGCAAGTAAGAGACGGAGCGTAGAATTTATAATTCCAAAGTCTAAGCCACCTTCAATCATACACTTGTCTCTCGTGAGCTTAAACGTTTGTGATCTTGAGAGAAATACCAAAATAGTGACTTAGTGAGATAGTGTGATCTACTACTAAGTGTTTGCACTCAAAGTTGTAATCTCTTGTTGATTGCATGGTGGAATTCAGCAGAAGGCTGTTAGCGTGGGAGAGTGGACGTAGGCTTGGTCTAAGTCGAACCACTATAAATTATGTGTTCTTACACTCTTCCCTAAACTTCTTTATTTTATTTGTAATTCTATTTAACTGCCAAAGTCTAAAGTCTCCAAGACTTTTGTGTCAAAGTCTACTAATCACTAGACTCAGTTTCAAAAAGAAAATATTTCTACTATTCTTTGCGAAAATTGTCTTCACACCTATTCACCCATCTTTAGGTGTTCATACTAGCACTCACAAGAGTGAGGGAAAGGGTGACCGACGGTGAGGCAGAAAAAGAAAGGAGAGAGAGTGAGGTCAAGTCTCATTTAATGCCCCATCACTTCTCTTTAGCTCATGTCAATCAAGGTTGCCCAAATTAGAAGCAAGATCTGGCATTAACGGAAGGTGGATTGTCACACCTCGATATGGCCGTGTGATAACCTACACTCATTGAAGATTTATTTATTCTTTGGTCATTCGATTGCGACATCTAAGGAGGCATCGCTAACCTAATTTGCGATAACATTCAAATGCACAAGTGGAAACATAAACAAATTTCCAACCATCAATCAACAGGGATAGTTAAAAACATAATTATGGATATATAAAATCATCACAAGTCAACATCTCATACACCACAAGTTCAAGTGTTAAACAACCAGCTTCATCACCTCCAACATGCCTAACCACTTCACCACGACCTCCTACAAAAACAGCCTGGGGTATACCTACGCCTTCAATAATATGTGGGTGGTCCAAAAAGTGCTAACAACCCCGCTACTACCTAAGCCCTAATGGCCTCCGAGATCCATGCCTTCGACTCAGCAATCAACGTAGGGTCGATCTCGGTGTTGGACACCTCCCTATTGAGAATGTCCCCATCCTTGGCATCCCAATTGATGCCGCCCTTAGAGCCTCTGACACTCGACGGCCAGTCGAAGCCACATAAGGGACTATGGCTCTCGCTGCCCACCCAAAAGTATCAGGCCATGAATCGGTGTGGCAAGAGGTTAAGTAGGCTCTCATTAATCTAAATGGTCATGACGTAATGCATATAGTACGTGTTGGTCCTTCACGCTAATAAGTACTCCATCACCTCCTGACTGTGCTCGACAGGGAGACCAAAATGAATCTATCAGAATGGCTCAGCCATTCTTAGGTCTTGTAAACATGTCAATAAACAAATATGAGATAAACTCAATGAGTGAACATCCTAGACTTCGTGTAAGGAAGTCGTTCATCTCAAAAGTGCCCTAAATGAGCAATTATCTATTGATGGCAAAACATGGCAATGCTCTTCTTACCTTTCTCTTACTATCCTCATAACAACAAATCTATTAATCAAGCCCATCAATATAGACTAATAGACAATTCCATGATATATTTTTCATGCTCTCGAGCCAAACATATAAATGCACATTATGGTCTAAGTCATGCACTCATGTCATGCAATAATCTGAACCTAAATACATACAAATCTCATGCACTTCTCATACACATTTGTCCAAATTATTATGGTTGCTCAAAAACCTAAGGCCAACCTGAAGGTTCTCAATCATCTGGTAACCAGGCATAGTCATGCCCCATCGAGCATGGTATCCTGTTGACTTGATGGCATTCTTGTTGGGGGCATTCTTATAAGAAGCTTCATTCTGAAATCCATTTGCGAATGGCATCTTATTGACTTCAGGGCATCCGAACTTAATTGGGCATTGTCTTGCTTAAATGGCCTCAAGACGAGTTCACACTGATATAGCTAGTATAAGTACCTAGAGGGGGGTGAATAGGTATATAAAAGATTTTTCTCGATAATTGCACAATACTAGACAGTTGATAGATTTGAGATAAACAATAATCAAAATAATCAAAGTAAGACTGAGAGAAGGGAAGAGAAAATTAAACACGCGGTTTATAGTGGTTCGGCTTATTTCAAGCCTACGTCCACTCTTTTGCACTAACAACCTATTGGCTGGATTCCACTATGAACAAAGAGATGTTACAGCGTTGATCTTCCTTGATTTCTCGGTGTAGATGATCTACCACACTCGCTCAAGGTCTCACTGAGTATAGACACTCTCTGTGTATACAATTTCGCTTAGAATGTATCGACTAATAATTTAGGTGCTTCAGACTTTGGAATTTCTCTATCGGTCATGCACTAAAGCAACTAGAATGACTTCCTTTTATACTCCTTTATGCCATCATACCCATTGGCACTTATCAAAGGAATTTCCTCCAATCTACCCGTTGGACGGAATCAATTAAGAAGATCATTCGAGCTATTAAAGGAACCTGACGATAGCCCATCAATCCTGTTCGCCCATACAATCAGGATCTTGGTTTCAAAGAATAGAACCTTCCAAGAATATTTCGTCGACCATTGGATCTTCAAATGATTTAGATTACGTATAAAAGAATCCGTTATATTTATCTAGTCAAGAGATCTTCTCTAGAGAATAGGACTAAATCCTTAACCAAATACTTCGGCTCTGGATTGCCTTCGACACTGGATTAGAAAAACTATCAATGAGAATAGTCTTGGGTCTTGAGTCTTGAGTCTTGAGTGCTAAGTCTGGTGATCTGAAAGTCTTCAGACTTTAAATAGAAGGTCTGCAAATATCCAGACTAGACTGATAGAAACGTTTTGTCAACTTCAAAATATTCTAGAAAGATTTCTCCAACACACACCACGCGTAAAATGTATCAAGGTCTTAGGTGATCACATGGGCATACCATCACACAATCCATTTCTTATCTTTCTCATTTAACCCATGTGATATTCATGTGATATGCAACTCCATTTATCATATGTCATCATATTATATGAATCATAACCCGAAGGTCACATCTAATCACTAATCCTCATGGCACATATTTCAAATATCACATTTAACCACTAATCATCATAGTACGTAATCCAAATATCACATTTGCCACTAATTCTCATGGTACATAATCCAAATATCATATTTAACCATTAATCCTCATAGCACATAATAGCATATCATCATATTTGGCATAATAGAACCACACATCAATTTTTCTCATACCAACTTGCTAACTTGTCACCCTAAATGAGATAACCTATATAACCATCACGTCAACAAATCATCATATAACCATTCATAAGTCCTAAACTACTCCCTAAATGCATGAAAGACCTAATTAGAGGCTAGAAAGCCACTCACTTATGACTCAAGCTTCAAAACACGTCGGGAAAGGAACAATTGTTAGAGAAAACTCTTATGTTATTTTGAAGCTGACAAAACTTATCTAAGTTCTATTCTGAAAATTGCTAGACTTCTGTGTCAAAGTCTATGTTACATCAGAAGTCTGCCAACTTTGACAAATTCCAAACTAAACACAAGTGAAAAATGAAGACTTATCCGGACACGGGATTATCTTTCTTCAAGGTTCAGTTCGTATAGGATATATATGGTCTTCCGATTGGAAGTATCACCTACGAGATTGGTTATCTTTATTGGAATCAACTTAGATATATCAAATCTTTTCGGATGGCAAGTTAATTTAGAAAGAATCTACTTATAGAAACCAAAATCCTGATTGTATGGGCAAACAAGATTGATGGGCTTTCATCACAATCTTCAAATGGCTCGAGATCTCCTTAATTGATTCTATCCAACGGGTTGATTGGAAGAATTCTTTTGGAAAGTGCCAACGGTTGAAATGTATTTAAGGAGAGCTCTCCAGTTGTTCGATGGAGTGAAAGAAGAATTCCAAACTCTGAAGCTTCCCACTTACTTGTTATTCCTTACATTGTGCTCAAATTTGTACTCAAAAGAGAGAGAGAGACTCAAAGAGAGACTTTGTGAGAGCAGTAGAGACTCTTCATTGTGAAGTTGAGTTCACTTTGTTTCTTTTTTCGTCCCTAAACTCATTTACTTTATTCGTATTTCAATTTTGTAGTTAAAGTCTAAACTCTTTTAAAGTCTACTAATCATCAGACTTAGTTTCAAAAGCAAAATATTCTTACTGCCCTTTTCCAAAAATTGTCTTCACACCTATTCACCCCCTTCTAGGTATTCATACTAGCACTTTCAATTGGTATCAGAACCCATGTGCTTACTTATTGAAGTGTTTTACTCCTAAGCTAAAGATCCTCTATGGCTAGTATTTTAGCTCCAAGTTTAGTTAAAGGTCAGAGCAACACCAGACCCCTTACTTCAATGGAAAGGAATACAATGTGTGGAAGAACAAGATGAATGCATTTCTCGGATCCAGAGATCCTCTGAGGTGGGATGTTATAGAAAAAGGGATCAACCCTAAAGCAACATTAGCTTTAGACCAAGGGAAAGAAGTTACTGATGCTAACAAAGCAACACAAGCTAAAATTACCAAGAGACAAGCTCTTGACGCAAAAGCAATCTACTCTTTATACTGTGCCTTATCTCCTATTGAGTATAATCGAATTTCTTATTATGAAACAACAAAAGAAGTTTGGGATAGATTAACCTATGAAAGGACTAATCGTGTGAAGGAAACCAAGATAAACATTATGATCGGACAGTATGAAGCCTTTAGAATGAAGCTTAGAGAATCTATTATTGATATGTTTTGTCGCTTTACAGAAATTGTGAATGGCCTAGCTTATCAAGGTCAACCAATCTCAGGATCAATGAAAGTCAACAAACTGTTGCGTGGGCTTTTGAAAGATTGGAATTATGTGAAGATTTTGATTAGAGAAACTCAAAGGATCATGCCTTTATCAGTTGACGAACTGATAGGCATGCTTAAGTCATACGAAGTGGAGCAGATAAATGATGAAGAAGATCCGAAAGGTAAGAAGTCAATTGCTTTAAAGTCTAACATTAATTCTTTGTCAAAAAAAAAAGTCTAACATTAATTCTGATGATATAGATTCAGATGATGATATGGATGATAAATAGTTAGCACTTATGATTAAGAAGTTTAGAAAGCTGAATAGAAAGGGAATGAGATTCAATTAGAAGAAGTAGAGCACGCGAATTTTCAGAAGAGACCAACGGAGGACAATGAAACTAGCAAAGATGTAATGTGTTTCGAATGCAATAAAAATGGGCATATTAGACAAAACTGTCCACTATCAAAGAAGAAGAAAGGAAAAACTGAGAAGTACAAAAAGGCTCTCAAAGCTGAAACTTAGAGTGACAACGAGTGTGAGGAAAGTGAAGAAGAATATGCTAACATATGTTTGATGGCTTATTCAGAATCAGACTCAGAATCATACATAGACTCTGATTTAGACTCAAACAAAGAAGTTTAGGTTAGTAACTCAAAAATTTCTGTTAAAGTTTCTAAATATATAGATGAACTCTACCTTAGTCTTAAATCCTCTCTTAAAAGAATTTCCAAACTAAAAATGTAGAATTCTAAGCTCAGGCAATAGGAAGTTTCTTGAAAAGAAAAGTTTGAAAGTCTGAATACAAGTTTTGATAATTTGAAAGAAAATTAAGATTCTCTTTCGAAGGAAAATGCTATTTTGAAAAGGGACATTTCAAGTATTATAGAAAGATTTCCAAAAGGATCCGAAAAACTAGAGAAAATCCTTTCAGCTCAAATACCCTACTTTAACAAATTTGGTTTAGGTATGACTTCAGAAACTGTTCCATAATTGATTTTCCCAAAGTAAATGAGAGAATTAAACAAAGACCTGCAAGGGCATTTTACAAAAATCACTCTAAAAAAGTTTTTGTAAAACCTGTTGGCTGAAGTGCACTCAAATGTTCGAAGTGTAACAATTCAAAACATTTCGAGAAAGAATGTCCCAAGGTTTGGAGACTAGTTAAGAAGAACTGGGCAAAAACCGTCTTTAATACTAACTCTCCTGGACCCAAGAAAATATGGGTATCAAAGAAAGCTTGAGTTTTTCTTTTGATCATAGGTCACTATCAAAAAGAAGATCAAATAGTATTTGGATAGTGGCTGTTCGAGGCATATGACATGAGACTCAAGCTGCTTCATAAAACTTGTTGGATTGAATGGAGGAAACAACAAAGGAAAGATTATAGGATGTGGAATTGTGAAGATTGAAAGCTTGACTATCAATAATGTTTCCTCGGTGGAAGGTTTAAACTACAAACTACTAAGTATAAGTTAGCTTTGTGATACTGGTTTCAGAATAAACTTCCAATAAGGCATTTGTTCTGGAACGAGTCAAGACTTCTCTCAATCCTTTACTAGGCAAAGGCATGGCAATATATACCTTATGGATGTAAACCTAGAAAGTTCTCAATGCCTTATTTCTATCCAAGATGAAGCAAGTCTCTAGCATCAAAAGCTTGGTCATGTTAATATGAAGCAAATTGCTAAAGTTTCTTCTAAGTAGCTGGTTTGAGGACTTCCTAATATGGCTTATCAGAAGTCTGAATCATGCACTCCCTGTGTCTTGGGAAAATAGGTTAGAAATTCCTTTAAACATATAAATCAAGTTTCTACCAGTCGAGCATTGCAGCTTCTCCATATGGACCTTTTTAGACCAACCGGAACTCAGATTATTGGTGGAAAGAAATATTGCCTAGTAATTATGGATAATTATTCTCGTTTCACTTGGGTATACTTTCTGGTAAGTAAATCTGAAACCTTTTCTTATTTATCGAAGTTTGTCAAGAAGGTTCAGAATGAGAAGGGTTATGCTATTTTGAGCATACAAACTTACCATAGAGGTGAGTTTGAAAATCAAGACTTTGCGAAGTTCTGTGATGAATCTAGTTTTCAGCATGTTTTCTCTTCTCCATACACTCCAAATAGAATGGGGTTGTGGAAAAGAAAATCAAATCATTATAGGAAATGGCTAGAACTCTCTTAATAGATAGCAAAATATCCTCTTGATTTTGGGTAGAAGCAGTTTTTATTGCTTGCTATATTATCAATAGAGTATTATTGAGGCCTGTCCTAGAGAAAACTCCTTATGAAGTATATAAATGAAAAAAAGCATATTGTTTCCTACTTTCATGTCTTTGGTTGTAAATTTTTTATTCTGAAGAATGTAAATGATCGATTTGGAAAGTTCGAGGAAAAATTAGACGAAAGAATCTTCCTTGGCTACTCAACATCAAGCAAAGCTTATAGGGTTTTCAACAAAAAGACTTAATCTATAAAAGAATCTATGAACGTCAAGTTTCAGGATTTTGTGGATAACCAACCAAATCAAACTCAACTTGAAGAGTCTAAACCAATTCCAAACTTAACAAAGTCTATTTCTCTTGAAGAGATTCGGACTTCCAAAGAACAGGAACAAGCAAATCGAGAAGATTCAGCCGAAGCAGAGGATCAACAGACTCTCAGACCAAACAACAACTGGAAGTACAAGTCAAGTCATCCCAAAGAACTCATCATTGGCAACATTGATGAAGGAGTTCGCACTAGATCCAAAGCAAGCGAAGACTTTAGTGCTTTAGCACTTGTTTCTGAGATAGAACCAAAAGGAGTAGATGAAGCCTTGTCTGATGAAAGCTAGATAGAAGCTATGCAGGAAGAACTCAGACAATTCAACATCAACGATGTATGGGAGCTTATTCCAAAACCCAAAGGCAAATCTATTATTGGAACGAAGTGAGTTTTCATAAACAAAATGGATGAGAAAGGAAAAGTGATCAGAAACAAAGCAAGACTCATGGCGAAAAGATATACACAGGAAGAAGAAATAGATTATGACGAGAACTATGCACCAATGGCGAGGTTAAAAGCAATTAGATTATTACTTGCTTTTGCTTGTTTTAAAAATTTCAGGTTATTCCAAATGAATGTCAAAAGTACATTTTTGAATGGGTTCATACATGAAGAAGTCTATGTGGAACAACCACTAGGATTTGAAGACCCAAGAAAGCCAGACTTAGTCTACAGACTGAAAAATGCCTTGTATGGACTAAAGCAAACAACCTTGACCCTAGTATGAAAGGTTGACTAAGTTTCTAACTCAAAAAGGTTTTGAAAAAGGGAAAGTTGATACTACTTTGTTTATAAAGAGAGAAGGAAAAGGTTTTCTACTGGTACAAATTTATGTAGATGATATTTTTGCAAGAAATTTTCAAGATTCATGCAAAATGAATAGGATTGCAAGTCAGACAATCGAAGAAAGGTATATTCATTCACCAAGAGAAATATGCCAAAGATCTCATCAAGAAATTTGGATTGGAGAATTGCAAGAAGACAGAGACACCTATGTCAAGTTCTTCAAAACTAGACAAGGATGAAGAAGGGAAGAAAGTAGATCAGAAGCTATACAGAAGCATGATTGGTTCACTTCTCTACCTTACTGCCTCTAGACCTGATATTCTATTTAGTGTGTGCATCTGTGCAAGATTTCAATTTGATCCAAGGGAATCTCATCTAAGTGCTATAAAACGCATCATTAAATATGTTGCGACTTGTCCAAAGTTGGGTCTATGGTATCCAAAAGAATGACTTTACTCTACTTGGATATTCAGATGCTGATTTAGCCAGTTGTAGAGCCGACAGAAAGAGTAGATCTGGTACTTGTCAACTATTGGGAAATATTCTGGTATCTTGGTTCTCAAGTAAGTAAAGTACTGTAGCATTATCAACAACAGAAGTAGAGTATGTTGCTTTTGGGAGCTGTTGTTCTCAAATTCTATGGATAAGACAACAACTAAGAGATTTTGGAATAGAAGAATCCTACACCAAGATCAAATGTGACAACATAAGTGCTATTAATCTCACTAGGAATCCAATTATTCATTCAAGGGTGAAGCGTATAAAGATTCGATATCATTTTATAAGGGATCATGTCCAGAATTGGCGAGATTTTGGTTCAATTTATTGAGTCAAAGAATCAATTGGCAGACATCTTCACAAAGCCTCTGGAGAAAAGCTTATTTGAGTCTATTCACAACAAGCTAAATATTATCTCTCCTATCGATTAAAGTCTGAAGTTGTTCAGACTTAGAACTTCAACTTGAGGAAATCTCTTCAATCTAGATATTTTATTTGTAGTATGAAATTTTTGAATAGGTACGTTCTTCTTCAAATCATTGCTTGCCTATTTTATTCTTAGAAGTTATATTTTTCTTGCTAAAATTCGAATTTTGAATTTTTGGCACTTTCCATTTTCAGTTTATTCTGAAAAGGAATTTTATTTTGTGTCATTTCAACTTCTTGTTTTCGAATACTTTATATCTTCCAAAATGATTCATTTCGATAATCACAATTCTCTTCTCACTCGACTTTTTCTCTAAAAATTTCTCTACAAGCTTCAAACTTTTTACTCGAAAATGTCAATAAAATCCTCAAAGTCTGCATCCCAGTCATGCTAGTGAAATTCCTCTTGGATAGCTAGTCAATGTCCAAGGAGCATGCTAGAAGGACCGGTGCATTTCGATCTCACTGAAGAAGACTCTCCACACAACTCTCCACAGAAATCTCCACAGAACCCTCCACGCCAACCTTTGGAAGAGGAAGTCAAGCAAGACGTAGTTCCTCTCCGAATTTTAACACCCTAGGTTCTTTATAAGCATTATGGTTATCTGAAAATGGGTGGTACTCCAATGTCTTTTATTACTAATTTTCTAAGAAGACACGTGCATAGCAACGAAACAATGTTTTTAAGAACAATGGAACGCTTGGGTATAGTGCCGAAAGGTATGGCAGACAAAGCTTTTCTTTATTTTCCTTCTGACCCTAGATTCAATTATGAGCATCTTGAAAACAAGGATAATGATGAGCGGATTTATTCGAATTTCCAATCTAGAATGGGAGTGGCTGCTGATATTCCTGGAGAGAGAATGAGATTCTAAGGAACACAAAAGGGTTTATACCCAGATGTTGAACAGAGTGGTGATAAACCCTCGAACAATGGATTTCGATCTCTTAGACTCGATCAAGGTTGACTTAAGGGCAAAGTTGGCTGCTCTTCAACTTGAAAAGTCTTGTGCTGAGACTACTATGGCCTATCTTGAGTTGACTGCTTACTTTTACTCCAATTTGTCTTTTCTTGACTAGACTCACATTCAATTCATTGTCTGTGACAAAGCTTTTATTGTAGATGTTGATACTCTAGCTAACATTCTGGGAGTAGAAAGAGGTGGCTTTCAACCGATCCAAATCTCAATTGGTCAAGCAACGCATTTCTTGGTGAAGGATAGGATGCTAACTGGGAGCATCACTTACTCTCAACTGCTAGCAACCGGTGTTCTATTGCACAAAATCATCATTAACTGCTTAAGACCCAAGGCAGCATCAAAGATTGATGTGTCCAAATTCGAAGCAAAGATCACGTGGGTCATCTACAACGACATTCCTTTTTCTCTACTGCACACCATTTTCATGCACATGTACAAGATAGTTATGAAGGAAAAAGGGCAATTGCCTTACTCGGCTTTAATCACCAAGTTGTTTCACCACTTCAAGATCCAATTCCCCTCTCTACTCTGCATAAGAACCATTAGTCCTATGGTGATAGGACTAAAGATGATCTCGAAGATGAGGATGAAGTAATCAACAAGTAGAACCAAGGCGATTAAGCATCTGAAGAAGAAATCAACAAGCATAACCAAGGTAGAATCGACTTTTGCAAAGAAAAGAAAAGGGAAGAGTGTTGCCCAAGCAACTTTGAAGAAGCAAAAGAGGCGTGTCTTCCTGTTGGATGAAGAAGAGGAGGATGACCTGACCATCTTTGCTCTTGGCTTGAGGAATCTTCAAGGAGTTGATTATGAAGAAACAAAAGAAGAAGAAGTTGAAGTAGAACCAAAAGCAAAAACAAAAGAGGAAGAACAAGAAGAAGAAGATGAGCACGAAGAAGAAGTTGAGCCTGAAACATCAATGGAGAAGGACCATGAAGATGAAGAGTTAGATGGAGCAAGTGGTGCCATAACACTTTCAGATGAGACTGAGAAAGGAGTTTATGAAGAAGAAAAAGGAGATGTTGCTTCCAAAGATGAAGAAAATCAACAAGGGAAGGAATCCGATGCTGAGAAAGAAAAGACTGCAAAAGGAGAAGTCTCATCTCAACCTGAAGGCAACAAGTCAGGGGGGATCTTGAGAAAATTCCTACTGCTAGTGATGGCATTAGTAGATCCCCTACAAATCCAGAAGAAGTCTTTGCATCTCACTTTCCTGAGACTGAGATTGAAGAAGAGACTCCCAATCAGGACTAGCAAGAAGATGCTCGTATTCAAGTCGATGTTCCTCCATCTTTTGATACTCCTCAAACTTACTTTGCTGAAACTAGTGTTCAAACTGAAATTGATCCCAACTATCCAAGGTTGGTTGACCTTCTTCTGGAGGTTAGAGCTTAGAATACACAATGGAGTACGAGATTTAAAGCTCTACACTGCCTTAAAGTCCTCAACGGACTCTCCCAATGGCAAGGTACAATCTCTTGACAATAAAGTTCAGACTTCGAATCAACAGAAGTCCTAGGCTGTAGCCAAAGTAGAGGAGGCAGTGCAATCACTTGAGGATTTCCAACTAGTTCGAGCCCTCAAACAAACCTAATTGACTCCATTTTTTTTTTCTATCTTTTTTGAAAGTTCTCTTTCTTTTTGCTATTGACAAAAAGGGGGAGAATGTGTGCATATTTGTTTTGAACTTTAAACTATTTGTTTGCAAATTTGAACTTTGAACTTGTTTGGATTGAACTTGTTTGTTTATATCCTATAGTTAATCTTTTGTGGTTGTGATTGTGATTATGGATATGGATGATTGAATCTTGTTTAAATTTTCAAGATTAACGAGTTTTCTATGGTTGCATAATCGATATTATCCAGATCCTCAATCTGTTTTTATAAGTTATCATGTACTGCTAAAGTATTGTTTTGAATAATATAGTTTTTTAAATCTGCAGGAAAGTTTTGTTATCATCAAAAAGGGGGAGATTGTTAGAGAAAACTCATACGTTATTTTAAAGCTGACAAAACTTATCTAAGTTCTATTTTGAAGATTGCTAGACTTCTATGTCAAAGTCTATCTTACATCAAAAGTCTGCCAACTCTAACAAATTCCAAACTGAATATAAGTGAAGAATGTAGACTTATCCAGACGTGGGATTATCTTTCTTCAAGGTTCGGTTCATACATAATATATATGGTCTTTTGATTGGAAATATCACCTACGAGATTGGTTATCTTTATTGAAATCAACTTAGATATATCAAATCTTTTCATATGGCAAGTTAATTTGGAAAGAATCTACTTATGGAAACCAAGATCCTGATTATATGCGCAAACATGATTGACGGGCTTTTATCACATTCTTCAAATGGCTTGAGATCTCCTTGATTGATTCTGTCCAACAGGTTGATTAGAAGAATTCCTTTGGAAAGTGCTTGTGACATCCCAAGAGCATCACGTACTAAGCACAAGCAAAAATTACATGGATTATCATCTTACAAGACTTATTGATTACAAAAATGTCTGACTAGTGTTCACCATTGAAGGTTAACATGTATAACATGGACAATTTTAAAGTATAAATTTTATACAACAAGGTTATCTAGTAATAAAACTGTCAACTAACATTAGATAATCCAACCGAAATCATATATAAAGATCATGAGAAGCTTCATTACCTTCCTGTTAAGATCATTTGGGCTTACAAAAATCAACCGGGACTACTTACAAGTTTTTTGCCTATTTACATCATACTTACAAGTTCAAAAGTAAAGGCGTAAGTAAATAGCCAGGGAAAAAGGGTGGGGGGTTTCTAACTCCATTATCACACACAAGCCCATGTCCATCAAAAAACAAAAGATGTTCCTCCAGCTTCTACGCGATCATGGGCGTCTAGGCACCATCCGTCCCAGCTCCAAGTCCTCCAGTACCAAAAGGAAGGGGGCCAAACATGTCCCCATCGTGGTTTATGAACCACACGACAAACCTCATCGAAATCATCTCAGCTCTACCATCGTCCATCCACAGTGTAGCCTCATACTTCGAGAAGGTCATCTTGACATTAAGATCAAACACATCATGAAAAGAAACCTTGATACTCGCTATCACCTCGTAACGAGCTATCGGAGGCACATCCATACTAACAATCTAAAAAAAAAAAAAAAGGAATGAGCAATGCCCATTAAAGAAATGATAAAACTCTAACCTAGACAATCCACAGCTACCAAGAAGGCAAGAGAAACATGACCAAATAGCTTAAGATAATAAGAAAAATTGTCACAGGGATGGTTAATTGAATACTGGGATATCACAAAGATGATCACACCTTATTACAATGTCAAATGCATATGTATGCCTCATGCTCTAAATTTATGCCAAGATGTAATGCAACAACAATGAATGAACTCACATGCCAAGTGGACTTATATTATAGTATGAATATCAAGTCCACCCTCGATCAGTTTACGCATCGGAACACAACCGGCCTGATCAAGTCACTTCCGGAATCCCACATCCGGACTTCCACAATATTTCTATCATGGGCTTCTCACTCTAAGGCATCCTAGTATCACACGACCGGGGCATCCCAAGATCACTCAACATGGGGCATCTCACTTCGAGGCATCTCAGTATCCCACAACCGAGGCATCCTCGATCACCTACAAGGGCATCTCGGGCATCTCACTCCGAGGCATCCCGGCGTTGTATTCAACCGAGGCATCCAAGATCACACAGCATCGACATCCCACTCCCTGGGGCATCACCGGCATCTCAGTACCAATGGAAATCTCGTACTCATTCAAGCACACATTTCACACATCACACCTTTGATTAATGTCATCACAGCACACACAAGACTTCAAGAGCACACAATTCACTCATGCATAATCAATAATCAGAATACAATCACTCTCGTGCGCCAAAATCCACATAGTCTTGATTATAAAGTAAAACCATTTTGGTACGTCCCATACCATGCCTAACAGTTTTGCCCCATAATCAAGCACAACGCATTGCATTCATTGCATGCGCATGTCACTCTTGGTAACTATACAATGACTTCACTCCAAATGATGGAAGAGGCATGCTCATGTTTGAGCTAACTATTATAATGAGATCATTAGACTCCATATATGTCATGAAGGTCAAGTACACAAGACACAACAACTAATGCACATTCTCGGATCAAGGCAGTATATGAGCAATTGTGGGCAGTTTCGAACATAGACACAGCAAGTACATCTATTCTTATCGGAATGTTACGAAATTTTAATATGTCATAGAAAAGACACAGATTAAAATTTTTCATGCAGAAACCTAAGTCTATATCTCGATGTATTAAAAGCAGTAATTTACTATCTTCTTTCTAAAATTCTGCAGCATATTCCAGATTTAGTACCTACAGAAGAAAAATCATTTCACTACCCGAACCTTGTCTGTTTGTTCTCAAATTTTAATATGTTATTCCTAAAGATGATTTATACAGCAAGACCTTTGATCTTGCTGTCTTCTACAATACAGCTTACTATTTTAAAGAGAAGTACTCCCGCCTACAAATTTTCGCATCCATTTTGCTATAACTAGAAGTAATACCTAATTTAATTGATGTTCTCTCAAGTAAAATTTTTCTTTTCCTTATCTACATCATTAAGATTCAAGGCAACACAAAACAAAAAGGTTTTCCATCTCTATTTCTCTAGAACAGAAAGTCTTGCACCATTTTCTTCATCTTTAGCTCAACTAAACCATTAATTTCTCTAACAATCCCTCTTGTAGTATCTCAACACTCTTCCACAGCATCTAAAGGTAATTACAGTAGGTCTTTACTTACATAGAACCTTCCACAGCTCGGTTCAAAGCAAACTCGCACCTCGACTCATCTACCACAACATGTATCGCTTTTCCTCACTCAGTAATCACTTCTCCACCTTGCTCGACTAATACAGGTTACTCACACTGTTTCGAAACATGCAAGGCTCTAACATGACATGCAAGGACTCATAGCTTCAATCTATAGTTCATCTAGCTCAATCCAACACAAAACAACAACATCACATCTAATCCTCCACCATTCAGCTAGTTCCGCAAGTTCCCTCGACAAAACAGCGGATAAATTCTAGTTTAGAGGCTTATCTTTTCCTTATCTTTGTTCAGCTACTTGATGACTCAAAAGCCGAACAGTAGCTGAGGGCTGTTGGTTGCACGTCCTCTGTGCATGAGGGAGCTAGACAGTGGTTGGTTGTGGTTTTGGTGGCGGCTTGGCGATGGTTGAGTGGCAGTTCAGTGTTGGCACGGCCTTCAAGCTTTGCTAGGGACTAGATCGAAGAAGAAATGAGCGAGAGGGAGCTCCAATGAAGGCTGAACAAACACCAAACAGCCCTTGAGGAGGCTGGTCAATCGGCTTGGATGGTGGTTAGTCAAAGAAAAAGGGCGGTCTAGTGTTGGGGTCCAACGGACGATCACTGGCGAGGTAAAACAAGAGGAACAAGTGAAGAACAAACTTACAAGGAGAGAAATGGAGGTGTGGGGGTTCGGTTACTCCAAGTGAGAGATAAAAAAGTGAGTTTGAGTGTTCAAGTGAGCAAAAAGGAAAGTGAAAATGAGAGAGGGAGGGTGAGTCGGCGGTGAGGGGGAAAGAAAGGAGAGAGAAGAGAGGTCTTGTCTCCATTAATGCATTGCCATCTAAATCTTCCAAATCTCTCAAATCTAGGGCTCCATTGAATGAGGATGTGACATCTTGAAGAGGAAAAGGTGAGAACAAAGGAGAGAAGAGGGGTGGCCAACGGTCTTGGGGAGGAAAAGGGAGGAGAGGGAGAAGTGTTGTCTCCATTAATGCCCCATCACTTCCCTTTGGCTCATGTCCATCAAAGTAGCTTAAAGAAGAAGCAAGATCTAGCATTAATGAGAGGACTTAGGTACTCAAGTAGCTAGGATAGGACTAGACTAGGTTAGGTTAGTCTAGAATGGTCTTCAAATCCTCTCTCCTTGCCACCCAAACGATGGCCACCCCTTCCAAGTCAAATCTCCATTTTTGCTCTTTCGTTTTTAGTCCGATGGAAGGGTATTTCGGTCCTTTCACCGAGATCTCGCACTATTTATGCACTATTCACGTCCTCTCATGCATTTAATGCCAAGATTGTGTCAAAAGAGGGTTGATGGGCTTTGAGGGGCCCATGGGCCTCCCTTGGCCACCCACCCCTTGGGTGTGTGGGCCTTGGGCTTAGGCCCATCGGGTCCCTATCTATGGCACATTTCCACTTTTCTACACACGTGTATCCTCACCGATGAAAAACCGAGCTTTTCCCCCTAAATAGCCTTTTTGATGTCATCATGGCCTATCAATCCTCAAGACATTCTCGTCCGACGATTGCTCATCGAAACAATTCCGTCTAGAAAATCGGGTCGGAACAAGGATGTCACAACTCTTCCCCCTTAAAGAAATTTCATCCTCAAAATTTGCAGAATCGATCATCTTCTCAAATAAATGAGAAAATTGGCTCCTCATAATATTTCCCAAGTCGCTCCTTGGTGTCGTAATGCTGCCAGACGACTTTGACCAAGGGAATGACTTTATTGCGTAACACTCATTCCTTTCTGTCCACAGCTCGCACTAGCTACTTGACGTAAGTCACTTTGTCGTCCACCTTGATTTCCTCATAGGTACAATAGAGTAACATTTTCTAGGTGATACTATATTTTTGCCTATAATATGAAGAAAAAGTTAATGCGAGAACTTCTTTTCTTGATTAGTTGAACTGTAAATCCTACTGGGTTTTCTTACTCTGAAACTATGAGTTAGAAACCCTGAGGACTGCTTTTATTTTGGCTACACGAGTCTTCATAAAAGTGCATTAATTATAAATTCAGGAAGTTCTGGGGTTGGCTCGGAGGATTGCTGTTTAATGTGTGTCGATGGCCGAATCTAGGTGAAGAAGTTGAGGGAGGCATTTCAATGAAGGACACTGGCAGCACGTGCATTGAGGATATACTGGAACATGAACTGGGTAAAGCAAGAGAACAAGGACACTATAAGATGGTTGGAGCGCAATGAGCTTGATAGTGATGATGAGATGCTCTTATCTCTTGATTTTTCTGCTAATTTAATGCTCTTATCTTATCTCTGGAGACTATCTCTGGTACCATCTTTGAGCTTTATGGGATGAGATGAATTTATGGTGTACATGCTCATTTTTTCTTGCGCTAGGATTTGCTTGCTCTTAGCCTGTGTGGAAATAGGCTTGATAGTGCAAACATCATTTTTCAGTAAGTTACCAAATTCAAGCATCTAAAAGCTCCGTGGCTCTACATTAATTCAATTGTAGGGAAATGGCATGTGCATTTGTGCCCAAGTAACTTAGAGTAGGCTTTTAGAGGAGGGAAAGCTTAACGGTTTTACCTTCAGTGATGGCTGTCTGGCAGATAAAATTCTTCAGCTTGTTCTGGGCTTAAATTTCTTAATTCATCTTATACCAGTAATTTTAATGAGTGGGAGTTGGATTTTGTGCAGAAGTCCGGGGGTTGCTGTCCTAGGCTTAACAACAAGGTCTTATAATAACTTTTGCCTAACTCATATTGAATTGCTTTATTGCATTGTATCTTTTACTTGTTCTTCATTACAACTATTGATGCCTTTGTTGTGATTGTTTTTATATCATTTTCTGTATTGTGATTCATTTTCATAGTTGAGTGGTTGGGTTTCAATCTAGGATCATAATAAACATAAAATATTGCATGGACACTTAGTGGACAAGAACTTTATGACTCATAATTGGTAAAATCGTTTAGGTACTGAAAGGGCATTAGTTAGATAACTAGTGTGATCAAGTCATTGACTCTAAATTTTTGGTTACGTAGGAAGTGAGGTATAGGTAGGAAGTGAGGTATACTCCTATACCTCACTTGATTTTTAGCCAGTCCCAATAGGCTAATGGCGACTCTTCATTTAGAATTCTTTTGGAGTTAATCAAATTGAAATATTAGTCCCAATGTTGCAAGAGGTAAGGATTTGGCAGAACCCATGTCAATTGAGAATTGTTGGTCCCTAATTCAACTTTACCTCTATACCCATCATTTTCCCAATGCTCATGTCAGGAGGGTTGCGATAGAATTGAGTAATTTGAAGCAAAGCTCAAGGTCTGACCATCTTCCAGAGCTTGATTACTGTCACTCCCCAAACCCCGGGTATGAGCACATCCCTCGATGGTCGACTAAAAATGCGATATCTCAGGACGCGTCGCCAACCCTTTTCTTTTTATCTTTCAATTAAGCACATGTGGAAGCGAATTAAACAAACACCCGGACAACCAACCAACACAAGGATAGTCAAAACATGCTAATGCCTTTTCACAAAACACACTTTATATACATGCTAAGTTAGTCTTACATGTCTATAAACATAAGTTTGACCCAAAAGAAACTACCAAACCACCTACACTCCAGACCCTTTTGCCTCGAGCTCTGAGTTCTCCACGACACCATATGGGATGTCGATGTCCATGGAGTGAGCTACCTCCTCATCCTTGGTTTCGACGGCAAGTCCGTCAAAACCTTGCAAATGACCCTCCTAAAACCTATTAGGATAGTTAATGAACCATGCTTTGAAGCGATGAGGTACCCAATGACGGAGACCCTCATCGACCCAAATAGTGGTCACAACTAACTCACGGGTCTGGGTGGTCCCAAGAATAGGGAAGTAGGAGGGCTTGTAGTCTATTTCCTTCGGTACCCCAAAATGGACTAATCGCCTCTCCATACTAAGGACCTAAAAAAGTTTAATCATGACGGGATGAGAAAAATCTCAGTGAGTCAAAACTCTAAACCTCGATTATGACGCAAATTCACCTAGAGGCAGCCTAAACAAGCGTCACAAACTACTTACCTCGCCTTACCACATCCCTCCATATTAGTGTGTCACATATATTATATAAATATAACGAGCATATTTAACAAGTGGAACACATTATTTCATTCTCAAACAATAACACGAGTCCCGATTATATGGTAAAATCGTTATGACACGTTCCATTCCATTCCACACAATTTTGCCCCATAATCAAGTGCAACTATCACAACCACTCAAGCGTGTTCCAGTTATTACAACCCATTGGCCACGGCCAACTCAACAATCGGCGGTCATCCGGCATAATCCGGCGGCGTCCCACTCTGTCAGGCACTACAACGTCTACACCTAGACGGCATTCCATAAAGAGCATTGGCCCAGCCTCCACTGCAACCGGTATCCGTTGACGTGGGGCATCCGAACTTAATTAGGCATCGCCTCCCCAACTCTCATTGGGTGACAGGTTCCGATAATAACCACACGCACATCCATACTTAGCCAAGAACATCATGCTTTGCACTCAAATACCTCGATTTTAAATAATGGACTTGGCCAATTTTCTTCGTATTAAAAATTCTTGATAAAATAATTGTGTGTGGTCACATATTTAAATCAAACCATTAAACATAGTACACTCCCAATTTTAAAATCCCATGATTTTATATAGTATATAAAAAAAATATGGTGTAAAAAACTGCACCCAGTATTTTTCTAATTAAATACCCATAAAATTGAATTTTGCAATAAAAATGACCAACTATCACCAAGCACTCAATTGCACATATAAGCAATCAATTTCACATATAAATTCAACCACGAGAATTAACGTAAAATTTCACTAAACGGCTATCCCGTCACAATTCACGCTAATTACGATTAATTAAATAAATCCAATTTAATTAAACTAATCATGGTTAATTATCCTAACCATAGTTAACTAATCTAACCTAAGATAACTAATCTAACCTAGGGTTTGCTAACTAACTAAACTAACCACCTAACCAAACTAACCTAACTAAAATAACCAACCTAACTAACTAGTTACTCTAACTAGATTAACCACTAATCCTTAACTAACACTAACCTAATCTACTAAGGTGTAATTAATTACCTAATCCGAGATTAGGGAGCTAACTCACCGGAATTCAACGGCGGTGGGCTCATGGCAAGGCAATGAGAAGGTGGTGAGGACTCGAGGCTACCGCGTCTCCAACGGAGCTCAAATAGCGAACGAAAAGCCCAACAAGACTCACGGCTAAAGGAGTTAGTCGGTTTTGCTTGAAGGTTGTTGGGGCTGGTTGAGGTGGTGCGGTTGGACATGGGGATAGCGTGGCTGGATGAGCAGGGCGGGCGGAGTTGGTTACTGGTGGGCTGGACAGCACGGGTGATAGCGATGGGTTGAACTGGAACGACTACTGGACTGGCGGACGGTGGATGCTGGGTGGACGGACGGGCGGTGATGGACTGGTGGCGGTGTAGCCGTGTGAGGTGGATGGTGGTGTGGCTAGGGAAGGGGTTCGGTGCTGTGGGTGGCAACAACAATAATGAAGGAAGAAGATGAAGAACTCAAGAAGAAGAAGAAGAAGTAAAGCAGAAGAGGGGTTCGGGTAGGGGGTGAGCACACATGAAGAAGGAGGGGGAAATTGGGAGAGAGGGAAGAGGGAATGAAAGTCCACATTGCAGCCAATAGAAACCTAGGAAGAAATATCTAAATGATGATGGTCAACCCCTAAAGTCTTCAGCCTAAAGTCAATCACCCCTCCAATGGCTATTTTTCCTCAATTCCTCACAAACAAATTCATTCTGGCAACCCAAAAATCCCTTAAAACAGCCCATCCGAATTTCACTTATTTCTTTTGTACAAATTTGATTTTTCTGCAAAATTCTGGGCTCGACAAAAATTCTCTGAAAGATAAGACAGCATCCTAAAAATGAATCATGACACGCTTGAACGTCCGATTCTCGAAATTGAATTCAATTTCATCGTTAAAATCAACCGAACGCAATTTTAATATAACCTAACATATTGGATAGCTTTTAGGGAATTTAGCACGTTTGACCCATGGTCGATAATTTTCGATCCACGTTTGTACATCTCCAACTCGTAGGCGACTCTCGGTTGTTGGAAAAATTGCAAGGTTTCAATTATGTGTCGTGAGTATAAAATCGATAGAAAATCGGGTCAGTGTCGTTCGATGCGAATTTCGCAATCACGCGGAATCACCCGCAATTCAATTACATGTTTCCATCAAATCGACTTATATTAGATTGTAATTCGAATATAATGGTGTCGTATTGACCCTTGTCAATTATAATGGTCAAGCAGTTGATTTTCGATCGAATTCTCGAGTATGTCGCATTTATATCCCTTAACGGCTTTACCTAATAGATTAGTTAACTCGTGAGGGCCAGCTCAAAGTAAAATGACCATAGGCGCATCGACAAAACAACCATTTCATATTATCGAGACAGGGTTGAAATTTAGGATGTCACAATTACATCGGGCAAATTTTTTCTCCAAAAAATGATACCTTCCTAAGCTCTACCTCGATGTAGAGAGAGTCCGTCAGATCTCCTTTAAGCATAAGGAAAAAGTAGCCCCTGTGAAGTAACGATATTGCATTCCTTACATAGTTTGACGATCTCCTTTCGCAAGTTTTTGAATTGTGAAATCCATTCTCAAACACTTTTTCTATCATCTTCAATTGGATACGAGACAACATGCATAGCATGTTTCATAGGCGCAATGACGTGTTTTAAATGCTGCAACTATCAATCACAAGAGGCCACACTGAGTAAAATGCGTGTATGTTGACAAAAGTTCCGTATAACATAAGTCACAAAACACTTGGTACGTTCTCCAAATTTTCAAGTGAATGGTTCTCCAAACTTTCTTGTATGTCCACATCAAAGGATGACAAGACTCAAGTAGGCTAAAACCATGGCTGCACAATATCACCGCACTTTCCATCATTTCTCATTTGCTCAAAGAAAGCCAGGGTCTGTCCATAGTATGTTTTCCAAAAATAGCAATGTTTTTGGTTTATTCTTGTATTGCGTTTGGGGGATAACGATATTGAAAAATGATCCATTTATTGAAGAAGTCTCTAGTCCAAAATAGAGAACCTAGAATCATGTGAGAAGCAAGAAACTTTTGGCTGGAAAATGTCATAGTCGGTGATGGAAAGCTGTTGAAGAATATCCAGCATTCAAGTTGAATAAGAAAAGCTAGCTTAGTCAAGTGGCTAACAAAAGGTTAAAAAAATTCAACTGTATTTGAGCTATCTTCTCGGTTGTGATGCTGATTAATTGATTGCTCTATAATTAGAGCTTAGAACCATTCATGTAATACCATGTAGAGGCGATGTGGATGATGCTGTAGCAAGAAAAGCTGCATGACTATGTGGTCACAACAGAGCAGCTGCGCACAGCAGAAGAATTTGTGGGGCTGAATTGGAGGGATCATGTGGTGATCGACAAGAGATACTTCAGGGCAGCGGAGGTTGACAACTTGAAGGGAGATGCGAGCAAGGCCAAGAAGGTGCTGGGTTGGAAGCTCAAGGTTGTGTTCAAGAAGTTGGTGAAGGCGATGATCGACGAGGACATTGAATTGGCTAAGAGAGAAGGCTCCTGTTGATGCTGGGGACATGGATGCTCAGCAACAGCCCCGAGAATTCGGTACTTATCTCTTGCTCCTCTGTTTTTCTTGACCTTTTTCTGGGCTCTGTTTTGGTTATTTATTGGAAGATCAGCTCAAAGCAAGTATAAATTTTTTGTTTTTCAGGGTTCAAAGGGTTTGACATGTTCTTGGGGTGGCTATAGGTTCTTCATCAATTAATTGTCTATCTTGATGGGACCAATGAGCTCAAATGCCTGTTGGATTTGTTGTAACTTACCCTATTCATTCACTTTCAATTAGTGCATCTAGGCTCCATTGTTTCGCGGAAAATAATTTCCTGGAAAATGTTTTCTGGATTTTCCAGCATTCATTTTGCATAAATTAATTTCCTAGAAAACATTTTCCGGAAAATAAATTCCTAGAGGAAAATGTTTTCCATGAAAGGAAAAAAGTCTTCTAAATTAGGGGAAAATGTTTTCCACTTTTGAAAAATGGAAAATATTTTCCTCACTTGATCTCTCTTATCTCAAACTTCTACAAATCATCACTTCCTCCTCCCCTTTCTTCTTCTTCTTTTCTTTTTTTATTTGAATTATTTTTAATTTACTTTTCTTTTTTTCATTTCTTTTTCTTTTTTTTCTTTTTCTTTTCTTTGTTTCCCATCTTCTTCTTTCTTGGCTAGTTATTAGCTGTCACTAGGTGAACCTCAAGCCCGTCGATCTAGCGAGCCTTGAGCTTGATGCTCATGCTCGCCAATCTAGGGAGCGGAAAATATTTTCCTAAACATTTTTAGGTTTTAGCCGAACACTAGAAAATATTGTCGTTTTCCTGGAAATTGACTTCTAGGAAAATATTTTCTGGAAATGGCTCATTTTC
Organism: Eucalyptus polyanthemos subsp. polyanthemos; assembly: GCA_017140185.1. Classification (NCBI taxonomy): domain Eukaryota; kingdom Viridiplantae; phylum Streptophyta; class Magnoliopsida; order Myrtales; family Myrtaceae; genus Eucalyptus; species Eucalyptus polyanthemos. The sequence continues at coordinate 34,854,094 of CM029466.1, read as the reverse complement.
CGCGAAACGAGTGGACCCTTAGATTGTTTTATTTTTCTTGGGTTTGCCTCATTTGAAGTTGCTATCTTCTTGTTCAAGTTTGAATGAGCTTCAGACGAGTTGAAGCCTATAAGTTTACTTTCTTTAGATCTGGTTAAATTCTGGAGTGCAATATGTTTGCGCACAAGAAAGAGAATGGACCAACCCTTTTGTGTTTGCGAATCGATAGGAAAAACAAGGGAAATTTTCTAATGGGAAGGCAGTAGCTGGACGTTTGGTTGTGTCATTTCATCCATTAATGGGTTTCACAATGCGAGATGCAACCCAAATGAGATCTCCATCTGGTTTTTGGTGTGATCCCTTTGTGTGGGCTTTCAAACTTGGATGATTGTGGGCTTTCAAACTCGGTGCAAGCATGTCTCCTTCACGAAATTGAATACCGAAGAGGATTTCCATCTATTATAAGATCCAAAAGAACTTGTATTGGTCAATGTTGCATTGGGAAAGTATGGGGACTCTTACAAATTTTACGAACTTTTAAATATCCTCCTGTTGAAGTTACACATTCATAAAAAGAATTTTCTCATGAAAGAGAAAAAATTAACACAATGATATGATGAATTTTCTATAGATCTACAAATTGTCTATTGCAGTAGGGCTTACTGTCTTGTGTGGCATTGTATGTTGAATCGGGATCTTAGCCATTTACCTAAGATGATGAGAAAGTCTCTCGAAGAGTAATCAGCCAATAAAGTGATATTAGAGCATTGTCTTGCACTTTGTTGTCTAGTTTTATATAAGCTACATTAGGCCTAACATGATGTGTTATAGAACTATTTCTTAACTCATATTTAATGGACCAAGTCATCATATGGGTAGTTATATTCAATCAATGGATTATAAATAAATTTAAAATGGAAAAAAGTGAAATTTAAATAGGTTCACAGTTCACCCAAACCCACTCACCTTTGTGACTCCCTCTTAGATTGTTTTAATCCAAAGAATCTTGTGCAATATGGGCCTGACTCCACCCTTATTTATATCAAGAGGCTTCTATTTTTTCTCATTGTTTTTTTTATTAATATTGTAAGTATGCTTGTTAATTGTCACGCCCCAATCCTCGGGGCATGCACCCATCCCTCACCTAGTCGATATAAAAGCGACGTCTCAGGACACATCGCCTACCCTATTCATTTTAATACGCATACGGAAGCAAATATAAAATCCCCAGACAATAAAACAACGTGATAAAAAAGTAGGACTAAAACTCGAACTTGAAAAACCAACACACTTATATACATATATAACAACTGAGTTGTGTGTGTGTATGTGTGTGTGTGTACAAGCCAAATTGATAAGTCAGTTTCTACTCAAACAAGTTCAACAAGCAAGTCTACAGATAGGGGTGGGGTCTCAGTCTTCATCGGGGCCATCCTCTGGGTCCTCCTTTGGATCCATCTCCTCTGGGTCCTCCTCTTCTTCGACGATATCTCCTTCCTCCTCACTCTAGCTGGAGTCCACTGTTAAGTACTCCATAGAATCAAGGTCATCACTAAGTTTGGGATCCTTCGCATCAACCACAAATCCATCCTTAGGATTTGCCATCCCCTTCCCAAGTGCTACCTCCAAAACATACAGAGGTACATCACATTCCAGTATAGGACCCTCCCTTCACCCATCATTGTAATGGCGATACCATGACCGGTATTTGTGGGGCACTTTTGGGGTTTACCCACATCAACCCAAACGGTGGATTTCACCATCACATACTCCAGTCCTTCAGGGTGATGGTGCATTGGAATGTGATAACCTATCTTAGTGATCTCCTTAGGTATACCAAAATGCACGAGAGGAGGTGGAGGTGTTGCCATCTATGGATCTGAAATGTTATCCCACAACGGGGTGAGACAACATCTCAGCGAGTTCTACCCCCTGAGACTCGATTAGGAAGCCAATACGCCCTAAGGGCTACCTATGCATAATCACGAGTTAGAGGACTTAGCTTGGCCTCAGTTCCTCCCTGCAATTCAACACAATTCATAAGCTCATCGAGTCACATCAACGAATCAAATCGTTCACTCAGATCAACTCATCGATCAATCAACATAGTCGATTACATGTCAATCAAACCATTCCCCTGTCATTCCAGTCAATACTACTTATTCTCCAAGATGACGTATTAAGTCACCGAGCCAATATAATATAATGTCTTTCTCCAAGAAAACATATCGAGTCATTGAGCCGACATAATATACTATTCAATCTCCAAGATGACATATTAAGTCACTGAGCTGGTATAACACAATGTCTTTCTCCGAGATGACCTACTGAGTCATCGAGACGACATTGTATAATGTCATTCTCCGAGATGACATCCCTAGTCATCAAGCCGACATAATATATGCCTTTCTTCGAGATGACATACTAAGTCATCAAGCCAATGTTCGTTCTCCAACAATTTCTCACTTTTTATCATACCTGATAAAATAGTCATGTGTGGGTACACAGTTGGCCTTAGCCAAAATATAATACTTTCCTTTCCATAAATCTCACCATTTTATATGGTCCACCAAAATATTTTTGGCGTTGTAAACCGACACTCAATTATTTTCCAATCAACTACAAAAATTAATTAATTTAGTAATAAAATCCTAAAATAACAATAAAATCAATTCGGCACAAATTAGAGCTCAAATAAATAAATGAACCACACCACAATCATCAACATAAAATTCTGGTCACTGGCTATCCCGGTCTAATTTCTGGAAAATAATTAATTAATTAATTAATTGTGGCATCCTAAAATTTCATAACGAACCCTGGATACACTACAACCTATGGCGAGATGATGGAAGCATTAACAGACTATATTATAATCATAAGACCAATGGATTACATTTAAGCAAGGGCTGAGCATTGAATGGACTATTGTTTTATTGGAAATGTATCTTATGTCCATGTGTGATCAAGGATTATATTGAAGGATAAATTGATAAGGAATTTTTTGTTCTTGGCCGTATACTCTATAAGTCGGAATACCATCGATTAATGTTGTAATATTATATGGCCATGTCAGTATTTGTAATTATGTATATATAAGTGGGGATTAAGGTGGATTATTAGGAGCAAGTGTGGGCTGGATAACTAAGGCCCAAAACAGCCCAAAGCAGCCCACATTCCCCCTATTCGGTCGACCAAGGCTCGGCCGAATGAGGCCCATCATCTTTGCATGAAGATTGACAAGTGGCAAGAGAGATTAAGCAAGTGTCGCTGCCCCCATTGCTTCACCGGTGATCTCCATGCAAATCCAATGATTACTAGCTAATCATGAGAGTGAAAGAAAAAGAAAAAGGGGCAAATTGAACAAGGGAGTGATCGAGAGAGAGAGTGACTGAGGGAAAGAGAGAGAGAGAGAGAGAGAGAGGAGGGAGTTTGTGAGGGTGCATTGGCAGGGAAGAAGGAGACTAGCCCCGTTGTGCATGCGCCTGCTGCCACCATCGATGCTGCTAGCTTCGCCGTCAATTGTGCTACATTCGAAGTCCTCTAATTGCTATTGTGCTTGCTATGATTTCATTGGATTTAAGGCAAGTGAAGTCCATTTATCTACATTTTGTTGTGCTATGGTTGTCTAGTAGAATATGGTAGAGATTATGGAGATGTTTGAATCTTGATGCTGGATGTTGGAATTTCGAAAGTATAGGAGTAGTTCTTCAAGCTAGTAAACTATTTCATGGAAAAACAGCATGATCTTTGGCAACTCCATGAATTTTATATAATTATCCAGTTGAAATTTGACTTTGTGTTATTGATAAAAGTTGTAGATGACATCCGGAAGAGTAACATACTAAAATTTTAAAAGAAACAGACAAGTATAGGTCGGTGAAAGGATTTTCCTTTGAAAATGCTAGATCTGGAAACTGTTACCGAGGGTTAGGGAGAGTTATAGTGATTATAGCTTTGGATCTATCATCAATCCGACTTCGAGTTCTTCACAAAACTTTTACCCCTAGGTTTTATCTATAACATATCAGAATTTCAGAGTCTTCTGAGTTCTTTTAGAGGTTATACCGAATTTGTTATTAAAAATGTTCAATAGTGATGCTTGAAGTTTTATGGCTGTGATTGTATGGACCATTACGACTCATATGAAGTTTTCCTGACTTAGCATCTTTCATGAAACCTTTTTCGCTAGATCTTTTCTACAACATGTTAAATTTTCAGAATTTAATAAGATCGTTTACTAATTTTCCAGAATTTCAATTAGTGGAGTGCATTCTGTTTTATCCGAGAAACTGTTATATTTTAAGAACAAATGAATTGCTTTGTAAGCTAGAATGTCTTGAGTTGTTATTTATATAACGGATGCGGTGACATTAAACATATCATATGGCATCAAATGTTATTTTCAAAGTGAGACATATATGTGAATATATCATGATGTTAATGATACCATCAGACGGTTGTGACAACGATGCCTTGGGAGTTTCGAGATGCCCAAGGTGTGTGCTAGATGTCCTCGGGAGATTCGAGATGCCCAGCGAGGTATGTGCCAAATGCCCGAGGTGTGTGCCGGAAGCCTCGTGATGCCAGTTGGGGTGCGGAATGCTCGAAGATGTGTGCCGGAGGTCTCGTGATGCCGGTTGGGTTGCGAGAGTCAGGAGGGATGCAAAGACTGGTCCTTGGGAAAAATAAGATCCTTTTGAATATCAAAATGAGAAATGAATCATATGCGCATGTGTGTGCATATAGCATGGAACATAAATTGCCTTAATGAATGAATCTCATGGAGATATAAGCATGATTGCATGGATGATATGTGCATTACACATGATATCTTGGTTGTTTTGCTTGTTGCATTATGTAGTTTGATGGATCTTTACTGCTAGTGATTGTACTCACCCCTTTTGGGGACTGTCATTTCAGATTGAGAGATGCTTCTGTTACCTGTCACACGTGGCACTTTTTACGGCATCCCGGTTGATGTTGAGTGCTTGTGTTTGAAGCACATCCGTGTTGGTGTTTGAGGACTGGTATTCGTCCATGTTTGAGTCTTAGTCATGTATGACGTGGGTCTACCTGATAGCCCCATGGTACAGGAGTTCCTATCTGTGCATGTTCGTTGCGATAGGATCATGATGGGGATGCTGCCGCCACCGCCAACCGATGGACCAGGTTGGGTGTGATTGTGCGTGTGATGGGTAGCAGATGACACTTTTTGGATGGCCGACACTAAATGATGGACCGATGTGCATGACCGTTATGGGGTCGGGTACTTTTGGTTATAGCTGAGCTTAATAAAGCCTTGGCCTTTTGATGTACCGACTCATGATGTCCATCAAAGTTAAGTAAATAAAAGTGTTTGGCTTTAACTTATATAAGATGTGTAGTTGGTGTGCATTGCATTATTTTGTTGAAGTATGGGATAGGGAGATTTGAATATACTTTCATTACATGAACTGCGCTGGGACCGATTTAAATAATACGAACCCCTAGGATTTATGGACCCACTATAATTAAATGGTATCATAGTGATATATTATTAGGGTAAATGAAAGTCAAGTGAACTCTGGCAACCCTAACGAATCAGGGGCCATTTCAAGGGTGCCACAGCGGGTGGTATCAGAGCAATGGTTATATGTGTAGTGATAAAGAGCCTCATTTGGAAATTGAGGAATATTATGGCAATGCACATCATAGGATACTAACTAGGATAGTTGACTAACTTTGAACAACGGGTGATGGGTATTCACTCGTAGATCCCTAGTAATTTGCATGAGTTGTTTTTAGGTGTCAGTAACATGTTTATGTTACTTATATATATAGTTGTAGTTGCTTTTAAATGGAGACATTAAGTCACAGATTATTCCTGAGGCAAATGCTTGGAAATTGTGGGAAAGTCATGGTGCGAACTAGAAGTTCTCATCCATTGAGGGCTGAAGCCTTTGCTGTAAGGGCTGAACCCCGAATGGAAGACATCCTACAGACAATGGCCAATATAGGAAATTTGATGGAAAGACAAGCGCAACAACAACTCGAAGTGGAACTTCGCCCTCAAAGACTGATGGAACAATTTCTGAAGCTGAAGCCACCTAAGTTTAGTGGAATGGGAAGTCTTGAGGAGGCGGAACATTGGATTGATGGAATAGAATAGATTTTCTGGTTGTTGGACAACGATGATGCTGAGAAAATAACTTTGGCAGAGTACTAGCTGGAGGGAAATGCAAATTTTTGGTGGAGAGCTTTAAGAGATACGATCTTTCCACCAGGTACTAATATAAACTGGGATGAATTTGTTAGAGCTTTCAATAGAAAGCATTTTTCTGACCGTGCCAAGGATAAGAAGATCACAGAGTTTGTTCAGTTAGAACAAAGGAGCTAACAGTAGATCAGTATGAAACAAATTTTCTGAATTGTCTAGGTATGCTCCTAGATTGATTGAGGATCGAGAGGAAAAGGCTAAGAGATTTCTAAAAGGGTTGATGGCTGATATCAGGAAACAACTAGTGCCTCTGAATATAAAGGGATTATAATGAGATTTATGAGAGGGCACGGTTAGTTGAGCAAGAGCTAGTGAGAGAGCAATTAGAGTCTAAGAGGCAGTTGACCTTTAGTGATATCAAATGGGGTAAGAGACCCTATCTTGGTCAAGGTCAGACTTGGGACTCTAAGAAAAAGAGTAATTTTGGAAACTTTGGAAAAGTCAGGGATGGCCTGAATATAGGAAAAGCACCCTATCAGCATGATGCTTGTCAAAGATGTGATGGGCAACATGGCCCAGGCTGCTTGCAATGGACGGCTGAAATGTTATGGTTTTGGACAGGTAGGTCACCTCAGAAAAGATTGTTCACAAGAGAGGTCGCAGCCAAATGTCAACCCGATGCGACGAGTACAACAACGTACTGGTGGACCATATCCACAAAGGAATCCACAGAGACCATCAGCACAAGGAAGGGTGTATGCGGTCACCCAAGAGGAAGCGGAAGCTTCCAAAAACGTTATCTCAGATACGATTTTCATAAATGGCAAGAAGGCATATGCATTGTTTAACATGGGTGCTACGCATTCATTTATATTTGGAAGATATAGACAATTGAGTAAAATAGAAACTACATCTCTTGAGACACCTCTTTGTGTTTCCACACCATTAAAGAATAAGGTTCTATCTACAATGGTATGTGCAAAATTTAAGATAGCTATAGAAGGATGAGATATGGAAATAAATCTAGTTGGGATGGCTATGTATGACTTTGATGTTATCATAGGGATGGATTGGCTCCATAAGTATCGGGCTAAAGTGGATTGCTATAGGAAAGTGATCTAGTTCATGTTACTTGACCGGTCTAATTTTGAATCTTTCGGAGGTCAGACAAACCCCTCTATAGCCATTATTACGATGATAGAAACTCATGAACTACTTGACAAAGGATGTCAAGGATACCTAGTAGTAGTAAGAGATCTTACTAAGAAAGAGGCTAAAATCGATGAGATCTAAATAGTCAGGGAATTTTAGGATGTGTTTCCTGAGGAGTTGCCTGGATTACCATCGAAATGAGAGATTGAGTTTGAAATTGAACTAATGCTTGGAACAGGACCAATATCAAAAGCCCCGTATAGAATGGCCTTGGTAGAACTGAAGGAATTGAAGGTGCAACTACAAGAATTGCTCGATAAGGATTTATTAGGCCAAATGCTTCACCTTGGGGTGCACCAGTTCTATTTGTGAAAAAAAAGGACGGGTCGATGCGTTTATGTATTGACTATAGATAGCTGAACCAAGTGACTATAAAGAATAAGTATCCCTTGCCTAGAATTGATGATTTATTTGATCAATTGCAAGGAAGTTCAGTCTTTTCTAAAATTGACTTAAGGTCAGGATACCATCAGTTAAGGATAAGGAAAGAAGACATTCCTAAGACTGCATTTAGGACTCGTTATGGACATTATGAGTTCCTAGTTATGCCTTTTGGATTAACGAATGCACCAGCCGCATTCATGGATTTAATGAATAGGATATTTAGGCCTTATCTAGATCAATTTGTAATTGTTTTCATTGATGATATCTTGATATATTCTAAAAGACTTGAAGAACATGAACGACACCTAAGGATAGCATTGCAAACATTAAGAGATCATAAGTTATATACCAAATTCAGTAAGTGTAAATTCTGACTAGACCATATCATATTTTAAGGAAATGTGGTGTCAGGAAATGGAATTGCAGTAGATCATGCAAAGGTTGAGATGGTAGTGAACTAGCCGAGACCGACGACGCCGATTGAAATACGGAGTTTCTTGGGACTGGCTGGCTTCTATAGGAGGTTTATTGAAGGATTCTCACAATTGGCAGGCCCTTTAATGAAATTAACCTAAAAGAATGTAAGGTTTGAATGGAGTGGAGAATGTGAAAGAAGTTTTCAAGAACTTAAAAGAAAGTTAACTACAGCTCCAATTCTAACTATACCATCTAGATCTGATGGATTTACGGTGTATAGTGATGCATCTCATAAAGGACTAGGGATGTGTTCTGATGCAGCATGGCAAGGTCATAGCCTATGAATCGAGGCAATTGAAACCTCATTAGTTAAATTACCCAACCCATGACTTAGAATTGGCAGCTAATGGAGACATTATTTGTATGGAGAGAAATTTGAAATCTATACAAATCATAAGAATTTGAAGTACTTGTTTTCGCAAAAAGAGTTGAACATGAGACAGAGAAGGTGGATGGAATTATTAAAGGATTATGATTGTGAAATACGGTACCATCTGGGAAAAGCAAATAAGGTGGCAGATGCCCTTAGTTGAAAGTCGGCTATGGACATGGCTAGTCTAAGGATAACATAATGGAATCTGTTAAAGTCAATAATAGATTCAGAATTCAAGTTGGAAATAGACCACCTCACCGATATGCTTACTGCACTAAGGATTGAACCTGAAATTATCCAAAAAGTTAAGATTCTGCAAGAATCTGATCCAGAGATTGTGAAGATACAAAATGTTGTGTCTTTAGGAAAAAGACCAAAATTTCAAGTCTTTGATGATGGAATGGTAAGATGTCAGGGACGGCTTCGTATTCCCGATGATGAGGAAGTGAAGAAAGAAATCCTGTCGGAAGCACATAGGAGTGACTATAGTATTCATCCGGGTAGTACAAAGATGTACAGGAACTTACGCTAGTAGTTTTGGTGGAATGGCATGAAAACAAATATAGCTAAACACGTTTCTCAATGTTTAACATGCCAGCAAGTGAAAACGGAACACCGCAAACTTGCAAGGACTATTGAGACCATTAGATGTACCAAAATGGAAATGGGAGCACGTAATGATGGACTTTGTACAAGGAATGCCAAGGACATCAAGTGGCCATGACTCAATTTGGGTGATAGTAGATCACTTGACTAAATCTACACATTTCCTAGCAGTTTGCATAGACTACTCGATGGATAAACTTGCTGAGATATATGTGAGCCAGGTAATACACTTACATGGCATTCCTGTAACAATCACATATGATTGGGACTCTAGGTTTACATCAAATTTTTGGCAAAGTCTCCACAATGCCTTAGGGACAAAGCTTCAATTTAGTACTGCTTTTCATCCTCAAACAGATGGACAAACGGAAAGAGTGATCCAGACTCTAGAAGATATGCTGAGAGCTTGTATTATTGATTTTAAGGGAAGTTGGGATGAAAAGTTGCACTTGATAGAGTTCGCCTATAACAATAGTTTTCAGAAAAGTATAGGCATGGCTCCATATGAAGCATTATAAGGAAGAGGGTGCAGAACCCTTGTTTGATTGGAATGAAGTAGGTGAAGGAGATTGATAGGACCTGAATTGGTGCAAATTACTACTAAGGTTGTTGAAATTATCAAGAAAAGACTTAAAACAACCCAGAGTAGACCGAAAGACTACGCAGATAAGCGTAGAAGACCTTTAGAGTTCAATGTAGGAGATCATGTATTCTTTAAAGTATCTCCTATGAAAGGAATATCTCGGTTTGGAATGAAAGGTAAGTTGAGCCCTAAATTTATTGGACCCTTTGAGATACTTGAAAGAATAGGAGACGTAGCTTATCGTTTGGCACTACCTCCTAAATTGGGAAATTTACATGATGCGTTCCATGTGTCAATGCTAAGGAGATATCGATCGGATCCTGGTCACATACTCGATGATGAAGCCATCAAAGTGGATGAAATGAGATACATTGAGGAGCCTCTACAAGTATTGGATCGAATGGAGCAAAATCTTAGGACCAAGAAAATTCCATTAGTTAAGATATTATGGCGACATCATGATGTGGAGGAAGCCACATGGGAAAGTGATAATGAAATGAGGGAAAGGTACCCTCACTTGTTTAAAGAAACATGAGTAATGTTTAATTTCAAGGACAAAATTTTCTAAGGAGGGAGGGAAGAATTGTGGCATCCAAAAATTTCATAACGAACCCTGGATACACTACAACCTATGGCGAGATGATGGAAGCATTAACATACTATATTATAATAATTAGACCAATGGATTACATTTAAGCAAATGCCGAGCATTGAATGGACTATTGTTTTATTGGAAATGTATCCTATGTCCATGTGCGATCAAGGATTGTTCTGAAGGATAAATTGATAAGGAATTTTCTGTTCTTGACCGTATACTCTATAAGTCAGATTACCATCGATTAATGTCACAATATTATATGGCCATGTGAGTATTTGTAAATATGTATATATAAGTGGGGATTAAGGTGGATTATTAAGAGCAAGTGTAGGCTAGATACCTAAGGCCCAAAACAGCCCAAAGCAGCCCACATTCCCCCTATTCGGTCGACCAAGGCCCGGCTGAATGAGGCCCATCATCTTTGCATGAAGATTGACAAGTGGCAAGAGAGATTAAGCAAGTGTCGCTGCCACCATTGCTTCACCGGTGATCTCCATGCAAATCCAATGATTACTAGCTAATCATGAGAGTGAAAGAAAAAGAGAAGGGGCGGATTGAACGAGGGAGTGATCGAGAGAGAGAGTGACCGAGGGAAAGAGAGAGAGTTTGAGAGAAAGAGAGAGAGAGTCCGAGAGAAAGAGGGAGTTTGTGAGGGTGCATTGGTGGGGGAAGAAGGAGACCATCCCCACCATGCATGCACCTGCTGCCGCCATCGACGCCGCCTTGCTCGATCGTGTTACGTTCGAAGTCCTCTAATCGTTGTTGTGCTTGCTGTGATTTCATTGGATTTAAGGCAAGTAAAGTCCATTGATCTACATTTTTGCTGTGATGTGGTAGTCTAGTAGAATATGGTAGATTATGGAGATGTTTGAATCTTGATGTTGGATGTTGGAATTTCGAAAGTATAGGAGTAGTTCTTCAAGCTAGTAAACTGTTTCATGGAAAAACAGCTTGATCTTTGGTGACTCCGTGAATTTTATATAACTATCCAGTTGAAATTTGACTTTGTGTTCTTGATGAAAGTTGTAGATGACATCCGGAGGAGTAACATACTAAAATTTGAGAAGAAAAGGACAAGTAGGTTGGTGAAAAGATTTTCCTTTGAAAATGCTAGATTTGGAAACTGTTACCGAGGGTTAGGGAGAGTTATAGTGATTATAGCTTTGGATCTATCATGAATCCGACTTCGAGTTCTGCAAAAAACTTTTACCTCTAGGTTTTATCTATAACATATCTTAATTTCAGAGTCTTCTTAGTTCTTTTAGGGGAAAATGAATAAAAATAATAAAATAATAAAATAAAATAGATTTTTATTTGGCCATGGATAATTCCATTTGTGTGGCATTTCATGATACCGAATTTGTTATTAAAATTGTGCAATAGTGATGCTTGAAGTTTTATGGCTGTGATTGTATGGACCATTGCAACTCATACTAAGTTTTCCTGACTTAGCATCCTTCATGAAACCTTTTTCTCTAGATCTTGTCTACAACATGTTAAATTTTCAAAATTTATTAATATCGTTTACTAATTTTCCAGAATTTCAATTAGTGGAGTGCATTCTGTTTTATCCGAGAAACTGTTGTATTTTAAGAATAAATGAATTGCTCTGTAAGCTGAAATTTCTTGAGTTGTTATTTATATAACGGATGCAATGACATTAAGCATATCATATGGCATCAAATGTTATTTTCAAAGTGAGACATATATGTGAATATATCATGATGTTAATGATACCGTCGGACTGTTGTGACGACAATGCCTTGGGAGTTTCGAGATGCCTGGAGATGTGTGCCGGATGCCCAGAGGTGTGTGCTGGATGTCCTTGGGAGATTTGAGATGGCCGGAGGTATGTGCCAAATGCCCGGAGGTGTGTGTCGGAAGCCTCGTGATGCCAGTTGGGGTGCGGAATGCTCGGAGGTGTGTGCCTGAGGTCTTGTGATGCCAGGTTGGGTGCGAGAGTCAGGAGGGATGCAAAGAATGGTCCCTGGGAAAAATGAGATCCTTTTGAATATCAAAATGATAAATGAATCATGGTCATGTGTGTGCATATGGCGAATGAATATAAATTGCCTTAATGAATGAATCTCATGGAGATATAAGCATGATTACATGGATGACATGTGCATTACACATGATATCTTGGTTGTTTTGCTTGTTGCATTATGTAATTTGATAGATCTTTAATGCCGAGTGGTTGTACTCACCCCTTTTGGGAATTAACATTTCAGATTGAGAGATGCCGCTGTTACTTGTCACATGTGGCACTTTTTACGGCATCCCGGTTGATGTTGAGTGCTCGTGTTTAGAGCACATCTATGTTGGTGTTCGAGGACTAGTATTCATCCGTGTTCGAGTCTTAGTCATATATGACATGGGTATACCTAATGGCCCCGTGGTATAGAAGTTCCTATCCATGCATGTTCGTCCCGACGGGATCATGATGGGGATGCTGCCGCCGCCGCCAACCAATGGACTAGGCTAGGTGTGATTGTGTGTGTGATGGGTAGCGGATGACACTTTTTAGATGGCCGACAATGAATGATGGATCGATGTGCATGACTGCTGTGGGGTCGGGTACTTTTGTTTATAGCTAAGCTTAGTAAAGCCTTGGCTTTTTGATGTATCGACTCATGATGTCCATAAAAGTTATGTAAATAAAAGTGTTCGGCTTTAACTTATATAAGATGTAAAGTTGGTGTGCATTGCATTATTTTGTTGGATTATGGGATAGGGAGATTTGAATATGCTTTCGTTACATGAACTGCACTGGGACCGATTTAAATAATACGAACCCCTAGGATTTATGGACCCACTATAATTAAATGGTATCAAAGTGATATATTATTAGGGTAAATGAAAAGCAAGTGAACTATGGTGACCCTAATGGATCGGGGGCCATTTCGGGGGTGCCACATTAATTAATTACGGAAATATTAAATAAATGCCAATAAATTCAACTTAGGCCTGTAATGTCTCATTGGACTCCGAAATGGGCCTGGAAAAATTCTGAGACTCGTTGAATAAATACTAAAGTCTATTTACTTGCTAATTGCATTAACTAACCACCTAACATGCATCAATAGATAATTAAATTAATTAATCTAATCTAATCTATCCACCTAAACCGTGCTTAATTTAATCTAATCAACCCCTAAGCATCATTAACCTACTAAGCAATGATTAGTGAGTTAAACTCACTTGTTTAACAAGTTGGTTGATTCAAATCAATGGGGATGCAACAGGGCTCGATTCTTCCCAAGGCGGGCCTAGCTTTCGGGGCCAGAAAGTGGACCTAAACGGGCCAACACTAAGCTGGAAACCCACTGGTTTTGCTCTCTGTTTTGGGCTAAAACAGAAGGAAACAAGGCTGGTTAAGAGAAACAAGACCAGCGGAGGCGGGTGGAAGGCTCGATGAGGCAAGTGGCCATCGAACGGGGGTCTACGATGGTCGAACAGGCTCCGACTTGGCTTGACCAGGCTTGAGGGACTCTAGCTCGAGCTAGAAATGGTGATCGGAACTTTGGGGTCGCACGGACGGTGCGGTGCAGTGGTGGCGCACAAGAATAGTGGACGGCGGAGGGCGGTGATGTTGTGGGCAATTCGACAGTTTGCTGGCTGCTCCAATGGCTCTTCTTCAGCTGATGGTTGTCGAAACGACAAGGAGGAGGGCAAGGGTGATGGTCGGCTAGCTTTGAGGAAGAGAGAGGGCAAGAGGGGGCAAAAGGGGGCCACCTTGGCTAAATCTTCTCCTCCATGGTCCCTTTGACTGGTGCTTGTCCACCAGTTGGTCCTTGGCTACAATTTAGCCACCAAGGCTCTTCTTGCAACCTTTGAAATAATCCAAAAACCATAGGCATAGGGGGGATATGAATTTTCTTGGAAATTCATCCAATTGGACACTTATTCTCCCTCAAATTAATCCAATTTGGCCTCAATAAAATCAACCGATACCTCAACAATCAAATTGGTATTTTACCTCACCAAATGATCCCACTTGCTTCCCAATTTTACGATAAAAAATGGTCCATCTTCTTCTAAACAAAAACAGCCATAGGACGACTTTTTCTCAAAAAGTCTCGATTTGCAGAAAAATCTTCTAAGACTGAGTCAAAACTCTTACAATTAATTGTGACATGATAAAATTTTCAATTTTTGAAATCGAACTCAAATTCACGGTTAATTTCCATTCGGCGCGCTTTTAGCGTGACCTAAGCTATCGAGTAACTTTCAAAAAAATTTAATGCAAATGACGCGTGGTCGATTTTTATCAAGCCATAATGAACCCACTCAACTCATTGGCGACTCTCGGTTATTGTGAAAATCTTGAGGATTCAAATACGGACACAGGGTACCAAAACGATAGAAAAATCAGTCTAGTGCTGGCTGATGAGAATTTTCCAATTTAGTGGAGTCACCCACGATTAACCACACATCTTAGTCGAACCAACCTATCTCTGATCTCAAATCGATTTTAACTATGCTGTAATAGCCTCTAAAGATGGATACGGTCGAATAACCAATTCCTAGTCAAATTCTCAAGTCTATTGCATTAAAACTCCTTAATGGCTTTCCCAGTTAGTCTAGTTATCTCGAGAGTGATCAGCTCTAAGAACAGCCCTATAGGCGCATCAAAGAAATGCCCAATTTATTCAATAGAAAACAAGATTTAAAATCTGGGATATCACATTAATTATTGGAGTATATCTTTTCTTGGTTGCATTTCACATTGATATGTTTATATAATATTCTAATATTAGTTCTTGTCATTGCAATTTATGGTCAACATAAATCAGCTTATTCAATATATTCAATTGTTTCAAGTTATTTGTTGCTGAAGTTTTATAAATTCAATATTGAGTAATAACTTTCTCTTATTCTTCATTGTAAGTTAATATAAATATTGAAAAATATATACAATATATTTGGGTAGATTCTAATGATAGTAATTAAATGTGATGATTCACTATAATTGTTTAATTAATAATATATGCGGAACCTAGGTAGACCTGGAATTGATCCTAGAACATATATTTGGGTAGATTCTAGGTTCCAACATATGCATAGTAGTTTTCAAATTAAAAAAAAAAATAAAAAAACTGAGGAACTTGTTTCAACGGTAGTTTCTAAGTTTCAAATGGAACCTATACAGAACTTGTAATCGATCACTCCTAAAAAGCATCATCAATCCATCAAACATGTCCAAGCAAAGAATAACTGAGGAACATGGTTAGCTTGAGGGAAGAAAAAGGCTTGTTCTTTCCTTATTCTTCTTGTGTCTAAATACGAGTTTTTAGTGAATATTAATAACAAGTAGTGGTGATTAAATGTGATGATTCACTACAATTGTTCAATTAATAATATAGGTGAAACTTGAGTAGACCTTGAATCGATCTTGGAACAAGTGACTAGGTAGATTTCAGGTTCCAAAGTATGCATTATAGGTTCCAGGTTCCAAAAAAATGAGGAATCTATTTTAATGAGTAGATAAAGTTTTAGATAGGACCTGTACAGAACCTAGAATCGCCCCCCTAATAAGCATCGTTAGCCCATCAAACATATCCAAGGAAGGAATAACTAAGGAACATGGTTGGCTTGAGGGAAGAAAAAAGGCTGGTTCTTATTAATTCCTTATTCCACTGTTTTAGCTTTTTACCACATTAAAATATGAAAAAATTTGCAAGAGGTGCTGTCGGTAATAATCTTAGTTAGTGGACATAGTGAATGATGTAAGTTACAAATTAAGTTATGATAAAAATAAGTGGGTTAAGATCACCACCAAATAACAATTCATCACATCGTATTGACCGTGTGAACTCATCTTGTTTTCGAATCTGAACCTAGTGTCCGCTCTCTAATTCTCTCATCTTCAAGTGTGAACTTTAGCAAAATTGGATTGGCTTGTTAATTAGGTAACCTAGCAATCACAAAAACACTCATTTGAAGAAAAGCACTGAAAAAATGAACAAAATGTAAAAAACACAATAAATAAATAAAAAACAGAGATCCTTTCGCCCCTTACATGGTAACATTCCTACCATGTAGTATTTAATATGTGATAATGACATGATATTCACGTGTTTTATATGAGCATATCGTGGATTTTGATACAATAAAATAAATTCTCTTTGAGCAAGGGGGTTCCTATGTGGACAAATTGATAATGTGTGTATAAGTACAGGCTTCACTTCTTCCTTTTAAATGCATTGAAGATATAATCGATATTTGAGATGCAATTGAATCCTAAAATTTGTGAACATCTAATATCTCAAGCAATTTGAAAGCCAAGTCCTTAATTTTCTTTGAATTGATTTTAGGATTCTATATTAGATAAGATCAGCTAACAAATGTTCTCATTTGATCTCACATCCCTTGTGCTGGTAAAGTTTTGAATTCTTATAGTGGGTTGAATTTCATCACAAAAGCTAAAGTTCTTGATAGGCCATTTTTACTTATATTTGCGACTCCTAGTCCGACAGTAAACAATTGAATTGATTATCCTCATGTACGAGAGCAAAGAAAGAAATACTAAGATAGATATGTAAGATTGTTGTATTAAAAGCAAAGAAGTTTACTTGATTACTTTTATCTTTATCACTGTGAGAGATACTCTCCCTCCTGTCTCCCCGTCAAACATGGCACAAGCAAAGAATTAAACAAAGGGAGTTGTAGATGGGAGAGGCCACCCCAAGAAAAGCATAGAAAAACGAAGGATATATACACAGAGAGAATAATATGTCCTCATAGATTAATTCAATTCAAGCAAACAAGCCAACAGACACAAATACACCTACACGACCTAGCTCAAAGCAAACATATTGATTAGTCACGGTTGTTTGACACAAGAAGTTGCATGTTGGTTGCCAAAGCCACTGCCCAGATCGTGTTGTGGAAACTAGATAACTTGATCTCTCACCCGGTGTGCATTGAGGGCTTATCGATGCAAGCTCGCGCGAAAGTCAAAATTGGTTAAATTGATCAAATTGGGTCGAATCATTTTTAATCAACCTGACTTGACCTGTCCATTTGGCCGCGTTAAACTATGTACTACCATCAATGTTAATTGATTTTATTATATTTTAACAACTGACGAGCCATCTGAACTCTATAGCTACTAATAGGTGGATTGTCTGGAAAATATTAAACAAAAAACTGCATCTTCTTTAGCGGGTACTCTCTTACTATAACATCCAGCCAACCATATACCTACCGTGTTGTTGAAAGGATAAGGTGAAAACAAGATCATGGAAAGGCACGGGCATCTTATACCCGCAAGACATCACCAAGCAAAGAATGACTGAGGAACATGATTAGCTTGAGGGAAGGGGAAAAGGGCTGGTTCTTATGAATACCTTATGCCGCTTTTTTTTTATTTTTTTTTTTTTTTTTTGGTAAGGCGCTTTTTTTACTTTTTGGTACTTTAAAATTTGAAATTTTTTGCCAGACTCGCTTTAGTAATAATCTTAGTAAGTCGATATGCTAAATAATGTGGTAGACATTAAAATAAGTGGGTCATTTTCAAGTCCGAACCTGCTATTGCCTCTCTAATTCTCTCATCTTCAAATCCGAACTTCAGGAAAATTGGATGGGCTTGTTAATTGTTTAACCTGCCAATGACAAAAGCACCGGATACTTTCTTGTCCCATGGTCAAGATTTGGCTTAGTCAAGAATCAATCTGGAGGAGAGGCACCTGTTTGAATAAAAGCAAAGAAAAAACGAACAAAAGAGAAAACACAATCTTTTAAAAAAAAAAAAAAAAAAAAAAAAAAACCATACACACGTTACGTGGTAACATTCCTACTGTGTAATATTCGTATTTTATATGAGCACCATATGTGATGTGGATATTGGTATTATCAAAAATATTCTCTTTGAGCAAGTGTTCTTATATGGACAAGTTGATAATGTGTGCATAAGCACAGGCCTCACTCATTCCTTTTAAGTGTATTGAAGTTATAATTTATATTTAAGGTGCAATTGAATTCTAATATATCACATAATTGAATCCTAAAACTTGTGAACATTAATATCTTCAGCAATTTGATAGCCAAGTCCTTAATTACCAAAATCCAGAAGAAAAATAATGATTTTATTCGGATTGATTTTAGTATGACATAGAAGAAAAGATAAGCCGAAGAATGTTCTCATTTTATCTCACAGCATTCATGTTGATAAATAAGATAGGTGGAATTTCATCACAAAAACTAAATTCTTTGATAATCAATTTTTAGTTGGCTCTACAGCTCCTAGTTCGATGGGGAAAACTACCAAAAAATAAGTTCTAAACCTATTATATTTTTTGCCAATTCAGTCTCAAAATTTTAATCGTGCCAATTGAGTTCTAAAGCTTTTTATATTTTGCTAATTGAGTCCATTTGGCTAACTTTGATTGGAAATAGCTTATGTGGACAATTTTTAATAATATATATTCTTAATCTTTTCAATTTTTTTTAAATTCCTTTTTCATTTTTCTTTATTTTCTTTGTTTTATTTTATAGAGGTTGTTGCCAAGCATCACTCGCACAAAGGCTAGGAGTGACCCTCCTTTGGGCTAGGCAAGGCTGTCACGGCCCTCGTTGGCCACGAATAAGAGTCTCCATTCCCTTACCAGTGACAAGCAAGGGTATCGGGCCCTCGACAAGATCTAACCGAGGGTGGGGATGCCTTGCTTGGTTTGGTCGAGGACTGCGACACCCCTGCCCATGACTAGTCAAAGTTGCCAAAAAAAATAGGAAAAAATAAAAAATAAAAGAATATTAAAATATTAAAATATTATTAAAAAATTATCCACATCTGTGCTAACTGTGCTACATAAGATGACCAATGTTCACATTAGCGATTTATAGTCAAAATTGCTCAGATTGACTCAATTGATAAAATTTGAAAATATTTAGAATTTAATTGATGCAATTAAAAGGTTTATGATTTAATTGGAATAGTTAAAAAATTTAGCATTGAATTGACCAAAATATTATAGATTTATGACTTTTTGGACAATTTTCTCATTTCTATAGTAATAACTAGAATGATTATTTTCAAGTACAAGGGTAAATAAGGAATGCTAAGACGGATCTGTAATATTGTTATATAAAAAAGCACAGTACTTTACCTTCTATCATAATCATTCTGAGAGATACTTTCTCCCGTCTCATGGCAAAAAATCGCACAAAGCAAAGAATTAGACACAAAGCTTGTTGTAGACAGGAGAGGCCCCGCCAAGAAAAGCATAGAAAAATGAAGAATATATACATTGAGAGAGAATAATATGTCCACCAATCAATTCAATTCAATCTAGCAGGCCAACACACACTCCCACACGACCTTGCTCGAAACAAACAATATTGATTAGCCATGGCTTCTTCCGACAAGGGAAGCTGCACGATAATCGCCGAAGCCACCGCCCAGATCGTGTCGCAGAAACTAGATATCTTGCTCTCTCAGCCAGTCTGCATCGAGTGCTTACCGACGCGAGCCCGCGTGGAGAAGGCCAAGGCAAAGCTGGCCAAGATCCAAGAGTTCATTTCCAGTCAATACAGACTGTCCAAAACCACGGAGTGGTCGGGGCGGCTCCTCCGAGCCATGTACTACGCCGAGGAATTCATCGACAAGTTCCACCTCAGAGAGGCCAGTGAGAGGCACAAGGCCCTCCACATGGCTGCATGGCCACTCGCGGCGCTCGTCTCCAAGTGCAAGCTGTCGAGGGACTTGTCCACACTGGTGAATATGATGGAGGGACTGGGTGATGACCAGTTCTTGAAGGAGGAGGTCGAGGACAAGAGGAAAAAGGAACCTCCTAGTTCCTCCTCCAGTTCCTCCTCCCATGCTAGTATTCCATGGCAAGGGAAAAAGTTGGCGAGACTGACTAGTTTCTGGGATCGGCGAGCACAAAAAAACTTCTTATGTTGCAAGGCCAAGGAGGAAATAAGGAACCGGATCAAGAACAATGAGCAGAAATTCCAAGGGACTTCGATTTTGGGCGAGCAAGGCACTGGCAAGACATTCCTCGCGAGATGGGCCTACAGCCAAGCAAGGTACATGAACTTCGTGGGGCGCGCTTGGGTCCATGTCCGGGCTAGCATGGACAGGCGGGAATTCCTGTTCGAGATATTGAAGCGAGTCGGGAAGGAAATGAAAGACATGAAGGACATGGATACTGTGGAGATGCAGAGGATGCTGAGCCAGAAATCGGCCGAGGCAAAGAGATTCCTCTTAGTGTTGGATGACGTGCAGCCACCCAACGAGAAACTCTTGCAAGAGTTAGCGATGATCATCCCGTTCTCTTCGAACATCCACGTAATTACCACGACTCGGGACTATAACATAGCCAGGTTCATGCAGACAGGCAAGGAAAAGCCGATCAGTTTAGAAGAACTGGGCGATGAAGAAAGCCGGGGGATGCTTGCTTGGAAGTTGCGTGGAGTAAATGGTCAGAGACTGTCAACTGAGGAAAATATCCTGAACATGTGTCCTCGCTTGCCGCTCTGTGTATCCTTACTTGGTGGGATTCTGTCGAATGCTGAAGAGCACGAACGCGCAGCGTTGGTGAAAGAGGGTTCGATGACATTGTCAGATATACTACAATTGAGTTACCATAAATTGCCGGTCCATCTAAAACCGTGCTTCATTTACATGGCTTTGTTCCCCGTAGGATTCCCCATTCCAACAAGAAGGCTAGTGAGGCTGTGGTTAGCTGAAGGCTTGTTGGATTCGCATTGTTACAACAAAGAAAGTGAAAGGACAAGGCGGCCCGAGGACGCAGGAGAGACGTTCATTCTGGAGCTTGCGGATAGGAGTGTGATCGATGTGGTGAGCTGGAGGGCGGATGGGTCCCCCAAAGCTTGCCAAATGCTCACCTCGCTGCATGACATGATCCACCCGATCGCGACGAAAACAGGGTTCCTCTATGTACATGCCACTAGCAAGTCGAAAGACGTGAACGACCTTGACCCAACCAGGCAGCAACAACAGCTGCCGGCACAACCGCTAGAAAGAGCCAAGATTCGGTGGCTTGCGGAGCACACAAACATAGTCACAGGAGGCCACGGTGGCAGCTACCCGAATTTGAACCTGGGCCATCTCCGCTCGTTTTTGTCGTTCTACCAGAGGAGAGGCTTGCTTACCAAAGACATTAGCACGTTTCTTAGGAAGATGACGTCCGAGACTGACTATAGCTTGCTAAGGGTGCTTGATTTGGAGGGTGTGTATAAGCCATCCTTGCAAGGTGTGCTCCCCAAGCTGGTTCTCCTAAGGTACCTAGGATTGAGATCCACGGGGTTGGATTCGCTCCCGAGCGCCGTTGCAGATCTGTACCATCTCGAGACTCTTGATATAAAGTACACCAACATCACTTCGCTGCCGAATTCTTTATGGAAGGCGAGGAACTTGAGGCACCTGCATCTTAATTGGTTCTACATCGACTTCAAGAAAATCCTCAAGGCTTCTAGCAACAATGTTATGGCCTTGACTCAACTCCAAACCTTAACCCACCTGGTTATCGGTGACATCAAGGAGAACTTCATGAGGGACTACATGGACAGCTTGACCACGCTCATCACGCTCAAGCTCTACTTGCAACGCTTGGATACGGACACCTCAGGCGCCACGGAAAAGGCAGTAGCCGATTGGATTAGCTCCAGGCTCACCAATCTCCAGTCTTTGACCTTTGGGGTGATCCAAGAAGCCAGGCTCACAAAAGAAGATGAGCCGGCGGAAGAAGACAAGGCCCCGAAGGAAGAGGCCAAACCTGCAAAATCGCAGATAGGCTCATTACCGAAACTGTCGTTGGCCGAAAAACATCACGACCTGTTCGATCTCTACTTGGTGGGCCAACTCAAAAAACCCATCTGGACAGAGCTCTTGCCAGGCTCACTCAGGGTATTGACTCTGTCAGGTTCGAAGGTGATGATAGACATGATGCCCGAGTTGGGTGGTCTCCTCAGGAACCTGCGGACACTCAGTCTCTTGGCCAATTCTTTCCTGGGCACTAGTCTGAGATTCATCAAAGATGGGTTTCCGAGCCTCTTGATCTTGAAGATTTGGAAGCTGCCTAAGCTTGAGAAGGTGATTATCGAACAAGGAGCAATGCTACATCTCAAAGAACTCGACTTTAGGCATCTCGATATGATTACAAAAGCTGAAGGGATCAAGGCGTGTAAGGATTTGGAGAATATCTGTGTGATAGGAAAAACGGGTGTTCACAATTTTGTTGACCATCTCAAGGATGTAATAGGACGGAGGACGTCTCAGTACGAAAGAGAAGACACCGAGACCCCTAAATCTAATGATGACGATGAGGATGACAGGTATGGGACCATATTAAATCTCAAACCTGATGAAAATGTTTTTATAGATTGATAATTTCAGACTCATTAAAAGGAACGATAAATATCAGGGACAGAAAAGAAGAGATTGTCTATCTGCACATTGAAAAGGAGGTGGATTACGGCTACAGGTATGGGAGAATATGTAATCTCTAACATGTTCTTTATGCGTGATGATGAAATTGTTATTATAGACTTGATGATTGCAATAATCACTTATTAGTTATTAAAAAGAACCATAAAGATCAGAGACAAAATATGAGAGACGCTTAATCTGCACATTGAAAAGGACACCAAGAGGCCCAAATTTGCAGATGACAATGACAGCTATGGAAGATGTTCCTTACACATAATGATGAAAATGTTTTTATAGACTTGATAATTTCTCATTACTGATTAAAAACAGCAATTGTGATTTCTATCGGATAAGAATTAAGTTGGCTCATTTTACCAGAGCAATCAACACATATTAAGTAACTATGAAGGCTATAGTGAGTCCCACCAAATTACACAATCACGTGGGTAGTATAATTTAACCTTTGTGAAACCTAATGTTGGGTTCATAAGTAACCTTTGGAACCAACCTTACTTCCTATAGCCTAAGCACGTTGGGTGAGCCTCTCACTTAGCTTACATACAAGACGCTGAAGAGATTGCAAGATTTTTTCGCACTAGTTAAGACCTCTCCTTTCCTTACCCTGTCATATTAAAAAATAAATGAAGCTTCTCATATGGGAACAAAATCTACAATGCTAGTGTTTTGACTGTAGAATTGTTATCGAGAATGTAAATTGAGTGTAGTGGAAAATTGATGAGACTTTTGTAAATTCTACTCGTAAAGTTTAAAGTAGGTATGATTTCGTGTCATTCTCTTTTTTAATAATAATAGTGATAGTGTACAATAGAGAATCATTTTTTAGGGTGATATGATCTTTTTGCCTATAATATGCAGAATAAGTAAATGCATGAACTTCTTTTTTATTAGTTCAACTGTAAATCCTGTCGGGTTTTCTTACTCTGAAACTATAAATTAGAAAACCTCAGGACTGCTTTTATTCTAGCTGCATGAGTCTTCGTAAAATTGCATTAATTACAGCATCAGGAAGCTATGGGGTCGGCTCGGAGGATGGCTGGGAGCGATCTGAATGTAGATGAAGAAGCTGAGGGAGGGACTTCAATAAAGGACACTGGCAACATGTGCGGTGAGGATTTATTGGAACATGAACTGTTTAAAGCAAAAGAGGAGGAGAATAATGAACTGTCAGATGGTTGGAGCTCATTGAGCTTGATATTGATAAGGAGATGCTCTAATCTCTCGATTTTTCTACTAAATTTCCAGTTGGTGTTAACTACATTCATCCTGAATTAAATGATACTAGTGTAGTTGGACCATTTAAGGATTTCTAGTTGATGCATGATTATTCGTATGTTGTACAATTATTTGTATGTTGTACAATCTCATCTTCCATGACTATGGTGGAAAAACCCTATCATGTGTTATTTATAGACTGAAAATTAACATTACCGAGTTTCGGGGACTATATGCACGAGCAACCATCATTTCCTTACAACATACTTGCTCTGGAGATTATCTCTAGTACCATCTTTGAGCTTTTTGTCATGTGATGAATTTATGGTTTACATGCTTATTTTATCTTGCGCTAAGATTTACTTGCTCTTAGGCTGTCTGGAGACAGGCTCGAGAGTGGAAACATAATTTTTCAGTAAGTTACCAAATTCAAGTATCTAAAAGCTCTGTGTCTCAACAATAACCCAGTTGAAGAGAAATGGCACGTGCATTTGCGTCCGAGTAACTTAGGGCAGGGTTTAAGAGGAGGGAAAGCTTAAGGGTTTTACCTTCAGTAATGGCTGTCTAGCAGATAAAATTCTGCAGGCTTGTTCTCGACTTGAAATCTTTAATTCACCTTGAATACATAATTTTGGAGAGTTGGCGTTGGAATTTTGGGGGTGTTTGGTTCAGCTTTCCCAAGGGGCTTTCAGTCCCGAAAGCCCCTTGGGGAAAATATTTGGTGTTTGGTTTACACTTTTGAGCTTGCATTTCCCAAATGCCAGCATTCGGAATGCTGAAAGCCCAAAGCAGGTCCGGACCTGCTTTGGGCTTTCAGCATTTTCGGGATGCTAGTTTAGGGTTTAATGAATTTTTTTCTTTCCAATATTGCCCTTATCGATAATTGTTTTTTTTCCATTTTGCCCTCCAAAACACTGTTCATCTTCTTCCTTGGACTTCTGCTCGGTCAAGCTTCGCGGTGGTGGGCGGCGCTCTTCCTTGGACTTGCTGCTCGGCCAAGCTTCGCGGTGGGCGGCACTCAGCCGCCGGAAAGCCTCGCCTAAGGTCGCGCGACCTTAGGCGAGGTGGCCTGAGGTCGCCCGACCTCAGGCGTTGCCTGAGTCAAGCGACCCAGGCGACGCCACCTGAGGCTGCGCGCTTGAGGCCGCGCGATCTCAGGCAACACCCTGGGTCGCTCGACCTCAGGCGCGACCCAGGCGGCGGCCTGAGGCCGCGCGACCTCAAGCGGCGTCGCCTGGGTTGTCGCCTGAGGCCAGGGTCGCCGCCTCCCTCCCTCCCGCCGTCGCCACCGCCACCGCCGCTGCCGCGCCGGGCCGTCGGCCACCTCCTCACCACCACTAGCTGCTCCTCCACAATTTTCCCCTCACCACGTGATCTCTCCTCCATTTTCTTTTTTTTTTTTTTTTCATTTTCCTTTTTACTTTAAAATAGCTTTGCAAAACATGCACAAAAAATAGGTTTCCAAACACAACTCCCTTCCCAAAATGCTCATTCTCTCAAAGGTACTTGGGGAAATGCAAAGCCATTTCCCCAAAGTTGAACCAAACGGGGCCTTTGTGCAGAAGTCTGGTTGTTGTCCTGGGCTTAATGCAAGGCTATATAATATTCTTCGTCCAACTCACGTCGGATTACCTTACCGCGCTTTACCTTTTAAACTTTCTTCATTACTATTATTGACGCCTTTGTTGTGATTGCTTTTATATCATTTTCTGTGTTTTGATTCATTTTCATAGTTAAGCATTTAGGTTTCACTCTAGGATCATAACGAGTACAAAAACATTGTATGGGCACTTAACAAACAAGAACTTATGATTCATAATTGATAAAAGATTGCATGGACACCTTAGCTAACATATAATCTATTGAGAAAATTCCTATCGGGTTTTGAAGTTGACAAAACTTTCATATTCTTGTTCTTTTTCTTAAGAATACTAGACTTATGTGCTATATCATGGAATGTTGTCAAAGTCTATTTTACTCCAAAAATCTTTCTCATTCTAACGAGATCTAGACCAAAACCAAGTCCAAAACAAAGATATAATCAAACTCAGGATTATTGATCTTTCAACAAGAATTCAGTACGCATGAGATTTATCCTTAATATCTGGCTTTCTGGTGAAGAATCTCACTTACCTTTTATAAATATATTGATGGAATCAATCACGAATTGATGAAATCAATCTCCAAGACAAGTTTCTTTTTGGGAAGTATCTACTTATGAAAACCTAGATTCTGATTGTATAGGCGACCAAAATAATCGGATTTTCATCTCAATTTTCAAACTGCTACAAGATTTCCTTAACTCTATCCAACGGATTGATTTGAAGAAATTCCTTCGAAGAATGCCAACGATTATAAAGGCGTAGATGAGTATTTAAAGAGGTCATTAAATCCATTTAGGGTAGAGCGTGAAAATTGAAATTCCAAAGTTTGAGGTACTTCTGTCACGCCCCGATCATCGAGCACGTACACATCCTTCTCACTTGGTCGATTTTAAAATGTGATATCCCAGGACTATATATCGCAAACCCTTTCATTTATTAAGCACATGCGGAAGCAATTATAAATCCCCAGACAATAAAACAATGGGATAGAAAAGTAGGGTCATATTTTTCATATTAAAACTTATAACCAAACTTTTATACAAAACACAAACCAGAGCACTTCATAACTTTTTACTCTAAACTCTATTCACATCAAAATGGAGATCTCAAAAGAACATAGAATCTCAGTCCATCTGGGCCGTACTCAAGGCCCCTCTCGGGATTATCTTCTTCTTCCAAAAATCCGTCTCCTCAAGATTCACCTCCGAGTTCTCCTTCTCGGATTCCTCCTCCTCAACTCCTCAGCGAGGTCCTGAAATGATTTCCCCAAACCAGGATGAGACTACGTCTCAGCGAGTTCTACCCCACTAAAGCCTGATTAGTAAACCATTATATTATAGGCTGCCTAAACACGCACAAGGCAGAAGACTTACCTTAGCCTTAGATTCCACTTGCAAGTCAGTACAATTCACAATAGGCACCAATTTACTCAAAACAAATTGAACCAGTCAATTACATGTCACACAAATCATTCCCCACTATGGAATGTCGAAAAGCTAGACCACATGCAGTCTCCAGGAGGACATTCCAAGTCTCCGAGCCACGTGCCTCAAACCTTAGGCCCACGTGCATTCTCTAAGGCGACCTTTTCGCCAAGGTGGTACATCAAGTCACTGAGCCACATGCCCTTTTAGATGCTATTCTCAAATACTAGACCCACATGCATTCTCTAAGGCACTCAATTGCCAAGGTGATGCATTAGATCACCGAGCCATGTGTCCTTTTTACGATGCCCGGGCCCACGTGCCTTCTCTTAGGTGCTATCTCACCAAAGTGATGCATCAATTCACCGAGCCATGTGCCCTTTTAGATGCCAAACTCTGTCACTAAGCCACGTGCATTCTCCAGGAGGACATAGTGAGTCTCCAAACCACGTGCATTCTCTTAGGCGACCTATTCGCCAAGATGACATATTCAACCGCTGAACTCACGTGCATTCTCCAGGTGATATTCCAATTCACTGAGCCCACATATTTTCCTTCATGTGATTACCAACCTACTTTCAATACCAATAACCAATGTCCAACAATTTCTCAATCAAATAATTGAATCAGCTCAACAAAGCATTATAAATGCTTAATAACATACTTGGCCATTTACCAATCAACAATTCAATCTCAATCAATACCAATCAATTTAGGGTAAATCCCTAAAATATCACAATTTAATTAATTCCATGCAACGTGGAGCTCAAATGAATAAACAGACTGCGCCATGACAATCAGCACAAGATTTCGGTTGTCGACCATCTCAACCTTAATTTCTGAGAAATAATTAATTAATTAATTAATTTCGAAAATTAATTAATAAGTATTAAAAATTCAATTTAACTCAAAATAAAGCCCAATTAAATAAACGGACTTTAGCATAGTCACCAGCTAAAATTCCGGTCCCGGGCCATCCCAGTTGAATTTTCGGAAAACAAATAATTATTTAATTTAATTTCGAAAATTAATAACTAAATACCAAAAATTCCACTTAGGCCCGAAAAGCCTAATTGAAGCCCACTAAGGGTCGGGAAAAAATCCGAGACACTTTCAATAAATAGTAGACCACGTCTACTTGCTAATTGCACAATCAATTTGTCTAATTCACATCACAATTGACTAATAAACACTAATCCATACTAATTTAACCACCTAAACCTAATTAATTAAAACTAAACCATCTTTAAGCATAATTAGCCAACTAATCAAAGATTACTCACCAAATTGCACGCAAATCGGATCAGTCCGATGGGGGCAAAGCGAGGAACAAAACTTCCCAAAGCACGGCTCGGGTTCGGGGCCCGGAAACGGCCCAAAAGTGGGCCTAAAGTTGCTGGAAACCCACTCGGCAACTTGCTGAGTTGCTGCAAAACAGAGGAGAAAAAGAGTTGGTTGAGGGCGGCAAGGGTTCGGGAGAGCGGGTGGAGCTCCGGGGAGGCCGGACGATGGTTGGAAGGGGTCGGACCGCGGCTTGAGTTGGCCGAACAAGGCTGGGTAGAGGAGAAATAGGGCTGGATCGCACGGGGAAGAAGCCTAGACGCGTGGGTGCGGGTGCGGGAGGTGAGACGGGTGGGCGCGGGCGCGGGTGGCGGGACGGGCGGCCACGGTGGCTGGTTGCTTGTCTCGGCGAGCTGTTGTCTTCCTCTTCCTGGTTCGCTAGTTTGCATGAAGAAGAAGAAGAAGAAGAAGAGAGGAGAGAGAGAGAGAGAAGGGATAAGCTTTTGACTAGTCAAAGAGGGAAAAGAAAGAGAGAGTAGGCGTGGGGAGGGGGCGTCCGCACGAAGGGGGAGGGGAGAGGAGAGAGAAGAGAAAAAAAAGAAAAGAAAAAGAATAATACTATTCTAGATTTTCTTTTCCTTTTCCATTTCCCTTTTTATTTTCTTTCAGTCTTCGATTTTTCCTCTGATAATTTCTTTCTTGAAATTTCAGACTCGACAATAAATTGATAAACAATGAGACGGTCCTAAAAATGAATTGTGACATGCTCGAATATTCGATTTCCAAAACCGAATTAAATTTCATGATTAAAATCGACCGGACGCGATTTTAGTCCAATCCAATCAATTAGGTAGCTTTTAGGGATTTTACCGCGGATATATCCCTTAACAGCTTCACCCAATAGGTTAGTTAACTCGTGAGTGATTAGCTCAGAGAAAAAGGACCATAGGTGCACCAACGATATGCACATTTCATTTTTTATCAAAACGAGGTCGAATTTCAGGATGTCACACTTCCAATCACTTGTTCTTCATTGACAGTGCTTACAAATTGTATTCAAGAGAAAAACACAAGAGGAGTGACTTAGTGAGAGAAAAAGAAATCATTCACATCATTCACTGAGTGTTCGTACTCAAATCTTTGTATTTCTCTATTAATACCTTACTGAACTTAAGCCAAAAGTCTGTTAGCGTGGGAGAGTGGACGTAGGCTTGATCTAAGTCGAACCACTATAAATCTCGTGTTCAATTTCCTCTTCCCTTAACTCTTTTGATTTGTTTTTCGCAATCTTTTTTTGAATTCCGTGAATTTCTAAACCATCTTAATTGAGTCTGAACTTATGTCAAAAGTATGGTGTCACTTTTTGTCACACCATGAACCTCGAGCATGCGCTATGGCATCCCAAAATTCAAAGCCAAGCCATAAGGTGTGTTAAAGTCTCTAATTAAGTGATAAATTTCCCATGGCTTATGCGTTAGCTATTAGTCTTTTTAAATAGATGATTCGTGCATGTGCTTGTGAGAATTTAAATTTGATAGATTAATAATCTATGCTTGGCCATGTACTTTATAAATTAAATTTCAATAAATAAAAATGTCATAAGACTTTGGCCAAGATGAAAATTTGAAATTTAAAAATATTTATCAAAAGGAATTTCAAAAAAAAAAAAGAAGAGGAAAAGTCAATTTTTAGGATGGGCCTTAGGCCCATTGACCTAAGCTTGTAATGGGCCAAGTTAGTCGGCCCAATTAGGCCCACAAGTGGGCTGTCGACCAGCCCAAGAGGAGGCCCAAGAAGTGGCCGGATAGCCCAAAAGCCCAAGCCCAAGAAGCCCAATCAAATTCAAAAATTCAATAAGACAAGTGGCAAAAAGGGAAGGCCATGCATTGGTTGGTTTGTAGGCAAGTAATCATGAGAATTTGGAGGTATAAGAGGGAAGAGAGAGAGAAGGTGGCCGGATTTCCCTCATTCGGCCAAGAGAGTGAGAGAGAGAGAGAGAGAGAGAGAGAGAGAGAGAGAGAGAATTTGAGAAAGAGAGGGAGAGGCCGAGAGAGGAAGGAGGCGGAGTCGAGGGGTCGTCGCCGTCCGTCCGCCGTGTGCCGCCGTGTTCGCCGCCGTACGCCATCGTTTGTCCGTCCTAGAGGCAAGTGGGAGTCCTCTAGCTTCTCTTGCTTGCTTGTATGTTGTTTGCATGTTAGATTTTGGGTGTTTTAAGTGAGAAAAACCGAGGTATGGTTGGCTTGTTCTTAAGTCGTGTGACTGTTCTCGCTCGGACGTGTGAGTCAGTAACTTGTTTGAGCTTGCATGTGTGTTTGGAGTCCGATTTTTGCTTTGATGTATTCATGAAAGTTGTACCTAATATCGTGTACTACAACATACTAAAATTTCGTGGAAAATGATGGAGATTTGATGGGTTAAAGTCTCATCTTACGGAGACCTCAGATCTGGAGAGTTTTTACTGACCTTTCGCTGGATTCATGGTTGCATGTTGGTTTTTGTTGAGAATCTTACTTTGGTTTCTTCATGAAAGTTGTAGGGAACATCTTAAAATACAACATACTCAAATTTTAAGTGAAAAGAACAAGTATAGCTTGGTTAATCGACTAGATCTTGAAGACGATGATTCTGGTGATGTATTCCGAGACACCCGAGACTTAAAGGACTAAAATGAGGACTATACTCTGGTTATTTGACCTAGATCTCTTCATGAAACTTGTAAATAACATCTTGACACATAACATATCCAAATTTCAGCGAAAACGAAAGAGAATAGGTAGGTAAAATCTCAATATTTCAGAGATGGAGGCACTGGACGATGCGGTAACGGGTCCAGAAGCTTCGTGAGGTTGAATAAAATAATATATAAGGAATATGGCTTGGAGTTCTTCATGAAAGTTGTATAAAAATGACTTGGCTATAATCCAGTAAAATTTTATAAGTTTTGGAGGCCATATGGATATTTTAATTGAATTTATTCGGAAACCGTGCATTCTGGGTTCATCCGAGAAGTATAGGATGTTTTGTGAAAATTGTGAGATTTTTGTAAAAATTCAATTTGGCCATGAATTTTGCATGTAAATCCTATTGGGTTGTAATTGCTTGAATTTTTATAATTTTGGAAATTTATATATATATAAATAATAATAAAATAATAAAATAATAATAATAAGAAATAAATTAAATTAAATTATTTTATTGGCCATAGATTTTATTTAATTTAATTATGTGGCACGTGTGATCTTGATTTGTCATCACCTCACATGCCATGATAAATTGAATCATAATGATGTGAATTGAGATAAATGAGTAAGCCGTCGGAGGTAAGCCGACGATGCCCCGGGAGTGTCGGGATGCCTGGCTAGAAGGGTACGGCCGGTTGCCCGGTGGTCATGAATGGCCGAATACCAGAGGGTCCTCGGGAGACCGAGTGGTATCGAGATGCCCGGAGAGTGGGGGAGCCGGAAGCTCGGCATGGTAATTATGTCGAGGGATACCTCACGATGCCGGATTGGGTGCGAGATGCCTGGCCTGAAGGGTGCGGCCGGTTGCCCGGTTGTTTCATGATACATGCCCGGAGCATTGTGTTGGATGCCCGGTTGTATCATGATGCATGCTCGGAGGGTCCTCGTGATGCCAGTTGGGGTACGAGATGCCCAGAGAGTGGAGGAGCCGGATGATCTGTAATTGTATCTTGGATACATGTGGGACGCAAACATTGGTCCCGGGAATGAGAAATGTGGCGGTCCAAGATGAAATTGGAACTAAATCATGCATGGTGATATATGTGTGACATGATGCATGATGATATATGCATGACATTATGCATGACAATATATGCATGGTAATGATGATGATGATGATGATGATGATGATGATATGCATGATGATGATGGTGAGGATGATATATGATAATACGCATGATGATGATGATGATGATGATATGCATGATGATATGCATGATGATGATGGTGAGGATGATATATGATGATATGCATGATGATGATAATGATATATGGTGATATGGTATGATAACATGTGTAATGTGATGATGTCATGATGATGATGACATGTATGATATGATGATGCATGATAGTATGCGCATGGCTTCAAGGTAAGTAACGCCTGATGCATTGAGTTGTTATTGGATTTCCCTATATGCTGAGTGGTTGTATTCACCCTTTTTGGGGATAACATTTCAGATTAGCAGTATGCCGATCCCTGCCGTCACGCGGGGTACATTTTACGGGATACCGTCCGATGTAGAGGTCGAGTGTGCTGAGATAGATTGTCCCTCTGTTCCTGGACTGACTTTTATTTGAGTACGTTATCTAGTGATGTACGATGTAGGCCTGGCTGAGGGCCCTGTTATTCAGGAGTTTATATCCGTACATGTTCGTCGGGATGGAGCGATGCGAGGGATGTTGCCACCGCCACCGCCTGATGCACCGGGTTGGGTATGAGACCGTGCGCGACGAGTAGGAGCTGGATCCTTTTTGGAGTTAGTTAGCCGACACATATGATGGGGGATTGTACACGTGTGATGTAGAGGGTTGAGGAATCTTTTTGAGGTTTTAGGCTGGACATGGCAGAGTCCTAGCTTTTCCTTGTTATGTATCGACCCGAAAAGAAGTCCCATCCTGAAAGAATATGTAAATAAAGTGTCGTCGCTTGTTTATAAAATCCTGATGTTTAGTGGTGTGTATTTGTATCATGGTTGGTAGCGGGAGAGACGTGATATTCAATTTGCTTCCGCTAATGAGTCGCGCTGGGACCGATTTGTTTAAAAAAAAATGTGTCTATGAATTACGATGCATCTTCTAAAGGAGAAAGGTAATAAGGAGTAACATTGGTGCTGGTGACGACCTGCGAAGGCTTCGGGGTGTTACATGCGCACACCCCTCGGCGGTCGGTTGTAATGCGACATTCCCAGGATGCGTCGCTGACCCTTTCCTTTTATGCACATGCGGAAGCGAAATTTAAATATATACTCGACAACAACAAACAGGGGATAGGAAAATAGTCAACCAAATTTCACCAATCACGTTGTATATACAATTCAAGTCAGTCCTACAAGTATGTACCCTAAGGTCTGCCCTGAAAGAACTACCGAACAACCTCTACTCCAGATCCCTTCGACTCCAGCTCAGGATCCTCCACGACACCCTCCAATATCTCCAAACTAAGGACTTGTAAAATTGTAAACCACGATGGAGTGAGAATAAATCTCAATGAGTCAACACTCTAAACCCCGATTAGGATGAGAATTCACTCAAATGCGTCCTAAACATGCACTACTCAGAACTTACCTCACCTCAGCACCTTCCTACACATTAGGGCATCTCATAAACCATATGCATACGGTAAATGCGTTCAATGACTAGTATGCATCATATCACTCATCAAACAATTCACAAAGGTCCAAATTATAAGGCCAAATCGTTATGACATGTCACATTCCGTACCACATAATTATGTCCCATAATTAGGCGTGGATAACTCATATCGGTGGCTCAATCCACACTCGATATTCACTTTTAATATCCAAACTCAATATTCAAATTCAAGGTTCTAGAGGTGACCCCCACGAAGTCCCGTTATCATGTGACACTTAGTCCCTGACCACAATCAGCAACTGTACAAGGTTCTAGAGGTGGCTCCCACGAAGTCACGCTGTCATGTAGTACTTAATCCCTGATCACAATAAGCAATAGCTCAAGGTTCTAAATGTGACTCACACGAAGTTTCTTTGTCATATAGTACTTAGTTATTTTCCACATATAGCAACAGTACAAGGCTCTAGAGGTGTGACATCCTGATTTTCAAGTTCTAATTTCGATTGGATAAGTTGGGTCTTTCATCAACGTGCCTATAGTATTTTTTTCTGAGATGGCCACTCATAAGATAATTATCCTATCCAGTGAATTCATTAAGGGATTTTAATGCAATAGACTTGAGAATTCGACCAGAATCGACTGCTCGACTGTGTTAGTCTACAAGAGTCATTATGACACAATTAAAAATCGATTAGAGACCAAAGATCGGTCGATTCAACTAAGATGTGTGATCAAGTGTGGATGATTCCACCTGATTGCAAAATTCTCATCGATTGGCACTAAATCGATTTTCTATCATTTTGGGTACCCCGTGTCCGTACTTGACATCTCGAGATTTTCACAACCACCGAGAGTCGCCAATGTGCCAAAGAGGTACATGTGGCTCAAGGAAAATCAACCACGGGTCAATCAAACCAAAAATTCCTAAAAGCTACCCGGTAGGCTAGATCACGCTAAAACCATGTCTGATTGAAATTAACCGTGAATTTGAATTCGATTTCAGAAATTAAAAGTTGTGTCATGTCATGAGTCATTCTAGGAACGTTGACTCACCATTTGAGAAATTTCTGACGAGTTCGGGATTTTTACGGAAAATCAATTCGGATGATTCGGAAAACTAACAGAAATTCGAATTGGCCAATTTGAAAGGATTTTTGGCATCTGGGGTTAGTGAGTTAGTGACAGGAAATTTCGTGGGCTTTTTCCTCAACAAATCGAACCTCAATCAGAGAACTTTGTTCAGAAAATTGGATTCCGAGAAAAAGGAAGTAAAATTTAGATTTGAAAGGAACGACCGTTTTTGCTATCCAAGACTTGTTATTTGGGTAGAATTATAGTGCAATGAAGCAAGTGCGAATCAAGCATTTTACATAGAAATTTGTAGGACCAAGTTTGGAATAATAGGATGTTCTATTTTCAATTCCCCACCCTCGTCCTATTTCGGCCTTTTATTCCGCCCATTCTCTTTCTCTTTCTCATATTCTCCTTTTTCATTTCTCTCTTAGTCGCCGATTCCACGCAGAGGGTCTTCCATCATTCTTAAACGTTGACTAATGGGCCCCTTTTGCCCATCCAATTCGTTCACGCCTCTCCCTCTCCCTCTCGCATAATCTCTTTTTCCTTTTGGCCGACAACTTCTGTCTTTCTATCCCTTAAATGGTGTTGTTCTCTTGGTCGGTCTTCTGTTGGACCACGATGCCAACTGCCCCTGATTTTTACTTCTTTGGTCTTCTACGTTGCTTTCATTTTCCTTTGACTGGTGTTGACACCTAAATTTTCCCATTTTTATTTAGGATTTAATTGTGTACGGAATTAGAAATTAGTTGCTAAAAAAAAAGGCAAGAGGAGCCCAGTTGGGCCGAATCTAGCCTTGGCCCAACCCGGCCCTCCTCC
Source organism: Eucalyptus polyanthemos subsp. polyanthemos (assembly GCA_017140185.1). NCBI lineage: Eukaryota > Viridiplantae > Streptophyta > Magnoliopsida > Myrtales > Myrtaceae > Eucalyptus > Eucalyptus polyanthemos. The sequence goes on along the minus strand of CM029466.1, from coordinate 34,818,518 downwards.
TTTCCTCTCTCCCTTTGGCCTAGCCCGCGCCAAGCTTCTTCCTCCACAGCCGATCTTCACAAAAAAAAAAAAAAAAAAAAAAACCCTTGGGCAAAAAGAAAAAAGGAAGGAGGGAAATCCAGAGAGAAAAAAGGGAAGAGAAGCACCGTGAGAGCTCGGGACCAAGACGGAGAGAGAGAGAGCTTGAGAGAGGAGGCCTCATCGCCTCAACCCAACACCGCCACTACCGCTGCCGCGTCTCCTAGCCGCCGACCCTCGTGGCAGAGTAGGGGCCGCAGCCGCCGGCCTCGATCGACGTCCTCGCCACAACCACCGACAACCCCCCACCTCTGAGGTCAGGGGTTGCCCCCACTCACCTAGTTGAGGCGGCGCTATCACGGTCCTAGCTAGAGGAGCCACCTGTGCCGCCACCGGCCACACATCTCTAGCAACCGCCATCCCTGATGATTGCCGCCGTGCTGGGTCCTTGTTATGCCAAGTCAACCCCATCGCCGCACCAGCCGTTGCCTTTTTTGCCTGAAACCCTGGCCGTCGCCCCTCAGCCACCGACGACACCGCCGACCCCGATGTCGTCATCGTCCCGAACCCCTCAACTCGCCACCGTTGCTCCCAACGCCCAGCCCGCGACACCGTCACGCCAGCAGTTTGCACTTGCCCAGCCACGACGCCACCGCCGCTGCCACCGTCTTTGCTCGATGCCAGCAGCACACACTGGCCACCACACTTCAGCTGCCCTGCCACACCGCCATAACTGATCTCCAACACATGTTATTGGGCCTCGACGTCGCCGCCTATCTGCCAAGAAGCCCTCAATAAGAGGTGCAAACCAAGTTGGGCAAAACCTCCAAACCGAGTAAGGTTTTGGGCAATCCAAGCTGGGTATACTTGAGTTGGGTTTGGGCTAGTTTATGATTTGGACTTGTGGGCTTCATTTTTATGAAATAGAAAAAGATTAGACCAAATTGGGCCTGCTAGTTGGGCCCAATTTGAGCCAAGGAAAGGCCCGACCAAGTTGGTCGAGCCTTGCCTTTTAAGCGGGCCGGTTCGACCGGGCCCCCATCCAGGCTGAGCCCAGGCGGGTTGGACTCAAGTCCGATCAGACTGAACCCGACCCGGTCTGGCCCAATTTTTTTAAAATAAAAAAATATTTTAAAAATTTTAAAAAATTCGAAATTTAAAAAACATGGGGTCTAGTTAGGAATTATCATATCTTGTCTTCTTAGTGTAATTAGGCTTTTATGTGCTTGTATTTTAATTATATCGTATGTTCAATTTGCATATTTAATTATGTTTAATTACACATGTTTAATTTGACTACAATTATGATCTTGGTAGCTATGATTGTTATCTTAATGATTGTGCACCCATATGATCACCTCACATGTTAGTAGATAGACATAAAATCAATCCAAATTACTTGACAAAAATCATTTTTTTAAATGAACAAGATTAGGTACCAAAAGGGCATTAATTGGTTAATTAGTGTAATCAAGTCCCCAACCCTAGATTCTCTGGTTGTGTAGGAAGTGAGGTATACTCCCATACCTCACTTGGTTTCTAGCCGACCCTAATAGGCTAGTGGCGACTCCTTTTTGTGAAATTCTTTAAAACGCCACAATGTCACGCGGGGTATGGGCTTGGGAGAGCTTGTGCCTAATTATAGGCCTTAGGTCCATCCTTTAGGCAGTACCCCTAAACCTGTTCCCTTCCCCGAGGGTAGGTCGTGATAGCTTGGCAACTCCACTAGGGACTTGGTTTTAAACCTTAGAGGACTAAGGCTAGAATTAATCTTGTTCAAAAAAAATATTTTTGTTTGGCAGCGAGGATTCTAGGTAAGCCCCTAACATTAAAGGTGTTAAATGTTTTTGCAGAATGGGAAATATAAGGGAAAGTGTTTGCTCACTTTTGTCTTGTAGGGAGGTGTAAGAATATATGGTTTATTTTTATGTACGGAGTGTTGTTTGCCTATAAATTGTTGTGCATGCATCCTTTGCATTGCACTACACCTAGCACACACAACCTGCCGCTGGACCTAGGCCACATAGGATCACTTAAAATGGTGTTGAGGTGGATACTACTCCTGTTGGAGAAATCCTCTCGAAGTATTTTGAAGCTGACAAAACGTTTCCATCAGTCTAGTCTGAAGGTTTGCAGACTCTGCCATTTAAAGTCTGAAGACCTTCAGACAGCCAGACTCAAGACTCAAAGTCTATCCTCATTGACAGTCTCTAATCTGTTGAAGAAAGGTTACCCAGAATTGGATGTTTTGTTAAGGGCTTGACCTTATCAAATGGAGAAGATCTCGTGGTTGGAATAGACACAACGGAATTCTTTGATTGATTGAGATTGACTCGAAGATTAAGGAATCGATGATTGCCTAAACATTTTTGGAAGGTTCTACTTATGGAAATCGAGATCCTGATTGTATGGGCGAACATGATTGATGGGCTATCGACATGTTCCTTTAATAGCCGAATGATCTTCCTAATTGATTCCATCCAACGGGTAGATTGGAGGAATTCCTTTGGTAAGTGCCAACGGGTATGATTGCATAAAGGAGTATATAAGGAAGACGTTCTAAGTTGTTGAGGTGTGCGCGATAGAAGAATTTCAAAGTCTGAAGCACCTTTTTGTTTAGACAATTCCTTTGAGTGAATACTTGTATACAAAAGAGAGTCTATATTTGTGAGAAACCTTGAGGAGGTGTGATAGAACATCTACACTATGGAATCAAGGAAAAGCTGAGCTGTAACTTCTCTTTTGTTCATAGTGAAATCCAGCCGGTGGGCTGTCAGTGTGGAAGAGTGGACGTAGGCTTGGAATAAGCCGAACCACTATAAAACTTGTGTTTAATCTTCTCTCCCTCACTCTCTTTACTTTGATCGTACATCATTTTGTGAACTCCTTTCTATTGGCTGCCTAGAATTGCTTCTGTATCTCGATAAAGTGTTTGTGCACCTATTCACCCCCTCTCTAGGTGCTTATACTAGCTATCTCAATTGGTATCAGAGCTTGTGTACTCACTTTGTTTGAAGTGTTTTACTTCAGAGTAAAAGATCCATGGCTAGTATGTTGGCTCCAGGGTTGGTAGAATGGCAAAGCAACACCAGACCGCCTTACTTTGATGGAAAGGACTACAACATATGGAAGAACAAGATGAAGGCATTCTTAAGATCAAAGGATCCTCTGGAATGGGACGTTGTAGAAAAAGGAATCATTCCTAAAGCTGCATCTGTCTTAGAAAGAGGAAATGACACTATTGAGTCCAACGAAATGAGTCAGGAAGAGATAATCAAGAGATAAGCTCTTGATGCAAAAACAATTTACTATTTATATTGTGCTTTATCATCTACTGAATATAACAGAATATCTTCTTGTGATACAGCCAAAGAAGTCTGGGATAGATTACACATTACCTATGAAGGAACCGATCGAGTGAAAGAAACAATAATCAATATTCTTCTCGGTCAATACAAAGCCTTCAGAATGAAACTAGGGGAATCTATAATTGACATGTTTAGTCGTTTTACAAAAATCGTGAATGGTCTTGAAAATCAAGGTCAACCAATTTCTGTTCCCATGAAAGTAAACAAGCTACTGCGTGGACTCTCCAAGGATTGGAATCACATTAAGACCTCAATCAGAGAGACTCAAAGAATCATGCCACTATCTGTCAATGAGCTGGTTGGGACCCTTCAGTCTTATGAAATGGAACGAATCAATGAAGACGAAGATCCCAAAGGTAAGAAATCAATTGCATTAAAATCTAATGATGATTCTGATGTAACAGATTCTGAAGACGACATGGATGATGAAGAACTTGCTCTCATTATAAGAAGATTCAGAAAGCTAAATAAAAAAGGAAGAAGATTCAATTCAAGGAAACAAAGTTTTCAAAAGCAACAGACCAAGTTTGCTAAAGATGATGAATCAAACAAAGATGTAGTCTACTTTGAATGTAAGAAAAATGGACACATCAGACCCAACTGTCCTCTTCTGAGGAAGAAGAAAGGAAAAACTGAAAGGTATCGAAAAGCTCTCAAAGCTGAAACCTGGAGTGATACGGAGTGTGAAAATAGTGATGATGATTATGCCAACATATGTCTAATGGCACAATCAGACTCAGAATCAAACTCCGAGATTGATTCAGACTCAGAAAGTGAATTCGAGGTAAGTAATTTCAAAATCCCTATTAAAGTTTCATAATACATCGATGAATTATGTTTTAGTCTTAAGACTTCTCTTAAAAGAATTTCTGAACTCAAAAAGGAAAATTCTACTTTAAAACAACAAGAGAATGTTTTGAAAGAAAAAGTAAAATGCTTAGACCGGGATGTTTCTTCTCTCAAAGAAAGTGAAGATAATCTTTTGAAAGAAAATGCATTTTTGAAAAATGATATTTCAAATATTTCCAAAAGATTCTCTCTAGGATCTGAAAAATTGGAGAAAATACTTTCTGTTCAAAGACCTTATTTCAGTAAATCTGGTTTAGGAATGACTGTTGAAACCATTCCTTTAATCGATTTTCCTAAAGTAAAAGAAAGAATTAAACAAAGACCAACAAGGAATGCTTACAAAAACCATTTTGAAAGGACCTTTGTAAAACCAGTAGGTCGCAATGCTCTTAGATGTTCAAAATGCAATAGCGCAGATCATTTTGAGAAAAATTGTCCTATGGTTTGGAGACCTGTCAATAAAGTCTGCACAAAAACCGTATATCAGACTAACTCAAAAGGACCCAAGAAAATATGGGTACCAAAGAAAGCTTGAGTTTCTTTTTAAATGCAGGTAACTATCAAGAAAAAGGTGAAATGGTACCTGGATAGTGGATGCTCGAGACACATGATAGGAGATTCAAATTGTTTCATAAAACTTGTTCAAGTGAATGGTGGAAAAGTCTCATTTGGAGGAAACAGCAAAGGAAAAATAGTGGGATTTGGAACTGTAATGATTGGGAACCTCACAATAAGCAATGTTTCTTTAGTTGAATGGCTCAATTATAATCTGCTCAGCATCAGTTAGCTTTGTGATGCCGGTTTCAAAATCAACTTTCAAGAGGGTATTTGTTCAGGAACCAGTAAAGACTCTACTCAGTCTTTCATGGGTCGAAGACATGGAAATATCTATCTCTTAGACGTGAAACCAAATGAATTACAATGTCTAATCTCAATCCAAGACGAAGCGAACTTATGGCACAAAAAGCTTGGGCATATCAACATGAAGCAGATAGCCAAAATCTCAGCAAAGAAGCTTGTTCGTGGTCTACCTAATTTATCATACCAAAAGTCTGATCTATGTACACAATGTATATTGGGAAAACAGGTAATAAATTCCTTTAAGCCAATAAATCAAGTTTCGACTAACCGTGTACTGCAGCTCTTGCATATGGATCTCTTCGGACCAACAAGAACGCAGAGCATTGGAGGTAAGAAATATTGCCTAGTAATTGTGGATGACTACTCACGATTTACATGGGTATATTTCTTGGCAAGTAAGTCTGAAACTTTCTCTTACTTTGAAAAATTTGCTAAGAAGGTTCAAAATGAAAATGGGTATGTTATTTAAAGCATAAAAATAGACCATGGAGGTGAATTTGAAAATCAAGATTTTGCTAAATTTTGTGACGAATCTGGTTTACAGCATTTGTTCTCTTCTCCATATACTCCAGAGCAAAATGGAGTTGTGGAAAGGAAGAATAGATCTCTTCAAGAAATGGCCAGAACTCTCTTAATTGAAAGCAATATTTCTTTACGGTTTTGGGTTGAAGCTATTTCAGCATCATGTTATATTATCAATAGAGTTTTTCTAAGGCCTATTCTAGAAAAAACCCCCTATGAATTATTCAAAGAAAAGAAGCCCATTGTTTCATATTTTCATGTATTTGGATGCAAATGTTTCATATTGAAAAATGCAAATGATCGAGTTGGTAAGTTTGAAGAAAAGTCAGATGAAGGCATCTTCCTTGGATATTCAACCACAAGCAAAGCGTATAGAGTCTACAACAAAAAGTCTCAAACTGTGGAAGAATCAATGAATGTAAAATTCCAAGATTCTATACAAAATGAATCTATTCAGACTCATTTTGAAGAGACTGAATCTGCTCCAGACTCTATAAAGTCTAATTCTCAAGAAGTGGCTCAGACTTTGAAGGACCAGCAACAAGTGACTGTTGAAGATTCTAGTGAAGGAAGTGATCATCAATCTGATAAATTAACCAGCAACTGGAAACATAAGTCCAGTCATCCCAAAGATCTTATTATTGGCGACATCAATGAAGGAATCCGTACAAGATCCAAAAGGCGAGAAGAGTATAGTGCTATGGCTCTTATTTCTGAAATAGAACCCATGAGCATAGAAGAAGCTTTATCCGATGAAAGCTGGATTGAAGTTATGTAAGAAGAACTCAGACAATTCAGAGTTAATGATGTATGGGAGCTGACTCCTAAACCAAAAGGTAAATCAATTATTGGAGCTAAATGGGTTTTCAGGAACAAGATGGATGAGAAAGGAAAAGTCATAAGAAACAAGGCTAGACTCGTGGCCAAGGGATACACACAAGAAGAAGGGATCGACTATGATGAGACTTATGCACCGGTAGCAAGGTTAGAAGCAATTCGTTTATTACTTGCATTTGCTTGTCATAAAAATTTCAGGTTATTTCAAATGGACGTCAAAAGTGCTTTCCTAAACGGTTTCATCCGTGAGGAAGTCTATGTGGAACAACCACCAGGGTTTGAAGACCCAAAGAAACCAGACTCGATATTCAAACTTAAAAAAGCCTTGTATGGCTTAAAGCAAGCACCTCGAGCTTGGTACGACAGATTAAGTAAGTTTTTAATTCGAAATGGATTTGTTAAAGGTAAAGTAGACACTACCCTTTTTATTAAAAAAGAAAGCAAAAGCTTTTTACTTGTTCAAATATATGTGGATGATATTATTTTTTGATCTTCTAATGAAAGTATGTGCAAGAAATTCTCTAAGACTATGCAGGATGAATTTGAAATGAGCATGATGGGTGAGTTAACCTTCTTTCTCGGGCTCCAAGTGAAACAACTGGAGGAAGGAACTTTCATTCACCAAGAAAAGTATGCAAATGATCTTGTCAAAAAATTTGGACTGGACAATTGCAAAAAGGCTGACATACCAATGTCAAGTTCCTTGAAGATAGACAAAGATGAAGGAGGAAAGAAAGTCGATCAAAAGCTGTACATGAGTATCATCGGATCACTTCTTTATCTTACTGCTTCTAGACCTGACATTTTGTTTAGTGTTTGCATTTGTGCCAGATTTCAATCAGACCCAAAAGAATCTCATTTGAATACTGCGAAGCGTATTATCAAGTATATTTCATCAACATCAAGCTTTGGTCTCTGGTATCCAAAAAGGGGAGACATTACTCTTTTTGGATATTCAGACGCAGACCTTGCTGGATGCAGAGTCGATAGAAAGACCACCTCGGGTACTTGTCAACTACTTGGAGGCAGGACAGTGTCTTGGTTTTCAAGAAAGCAAAGTACGGTAGCTCTCTCTATAGCAGAAGCAGAGTATATAGCTCTCGGAAGTTGTTGTTTACAAATTTTGTGGATAAAACAACAGCTAAGAGACTTTGGAATTGAAGACTCATGCACGAAGATTAATTGTGACAACACCAGCACTATAAATCTCACCAAAAATCCGATTATCCACTCAAGAGCAAAGCACATAGAGATTCGACATCACTTTATAAGAGACCATGTTCAAAATGGAGATGTTTCAATTCAATTTGTTGACTCAAAGAATCAACTGGCGGATATATTCACAAAGCCTTTGGAGAAAAATCAATTTGAGTCTATCCGTTTCAGACTCAACATTTTGAGGTATGAGGAAATCAAAGTCTAGAGACCTTCAAACTCAGACATACAAGACTTTAAATTAGTCTTGGTACGGCCGTCAGACTGCAAGTTAGTCTCTCTTTCTCTCTCTCGAATCTTATCTTGAAGAGGTACGATCGTCAGATTGTGTTGCTATATTTAATCGACGAAATTACTGCATCGTTTCATTTTCAAAAAGGAAGTTATTTTTTAAATGACTATTTTCGCGGAAAAAGACAGTTCTGTTAAAAAGGCATCTTTTTATTTTCCTTTGTGACGCTTCGTTTATCTTTCTTTTTAAACCGATCGTGTACTGTTGATTGCTCTTCACTTCACTCTCAAAAACCCTAGAAAGCATCGATCCTCCATTCCCGTTTTCTTCCCTTATTTAATCTTCGAAAAAGTTGTCATCTTTCTTGGGAAAGTCAAGCAAGGAATCTTCCAAAAACTAAGAAAGATGTCGTCTTCAAGAAAGTCTTCGAGAATCGCAAGCAGGGGACCACGGCGAATGAGTGAGGGGCCTACGCACTTCGATCTCACCGAAGAAGATGTGGCTCCAGAACAGCAATCGAGCCCACAACATTCTCAGCAGCGTCACTCTCCTCCATCTAGCCCTCAAGGCGTTGATCATCAACAAGAGAACGAAATCATCGAGGATGCAGACCCTGTAAGAGTTCAAAAGCCCGCTTCTATTTATAAGTTGTATCGTGCCTTAAAAGCAACGCGTACTCCCTTGAAATATGTCGATGATTTTATTAAAGAGAAGGGGTATGGAAATGAATACATCTTTCTGCGAAGAATGGAAAGTTTGGGAATTGCTCATAAATGGTTGGTTGAGGAAACTCTTGCGAACATCCCGAATGATCCTCGTGATTGGGGACCGAATCCTGTAGATGGAAATGATGATGACAAATTGTATAGTCAATTTCAACCGAGAATGGGTATTGCGGCTGAAAGTCGAAGAAAAAGATGAGATTTGATCAGATCGAAGGAACAAAGGGATTTGTACTCGAAATTGCTGAAGCGTGGGGTAATAAACCCTAGGAGTGTGGATTTCGATTTTCTAGATGCTGTAAATGTGAACTTGAGGGAAAAGTTCGGTTATCTTCAACTTGAAAAGTTCTTCTCCGACACTACAGAGGCCTATGCTGAACTAACTACATATTTCTATTCAAATCTTAGCTTTTTAGATGCGAATAGATTTTCCTTCAGTGTCAAAGATCAAGACTATGTTGTGGATATGGATATGTTGGCAGATGTGTTGGGAGTCGAGAGGGGAAGATATCAACCGATCAAAGTTTCTATTGCTGGTGCTACATTGGAACTTGTCAAGGACAGGAGAACAGACGAAAAGATTTCCTACCTAAGGATGAATGCATTCAACATCTTGCTGCACAAGATTGTGATCAATTGCCTTCGACCAAAATCAACTTCCAAAACTGATGTTTCAAGTTCAGAGGCAAAGCTGATGTATGCCATTCTCACTGGGAAAAGGTTTTCTCTTCCTCACACTGTTATGTTCCACATGTATAGAGCCATGATGAAGGACATAGGTCAACTTCCTTACCCAAGTCTTGTGACAAAGTTATTCAGACATCTGAATATTCAGCCTTCGTAAATCTTTTGTGTTCGATCGTGCGATCATATGGTGGTAGGACTGAAAATGGTGACCAAGATGCGTCTAAAGGAATTGAACAAGGCGTTGGAGAAATTCAAGGAGAAGACTCCACTCAAAGTTCATCAACCTTCTTCTTCATCAAAGCGGAAAGGAAAGGAGCCCTTGGTTGCTTCAAAACCGAAAAGAAGAGCTCTTATTGTTGAAGATGAAGACGATGATGAAAATCTCACCATCTCTGCAATGGCTTTAAAGAACTTAAGTCGTCCTGTTCCAGGGAAAGTATTAGAACAAATGGCGAAAGAAACAGAGGAGAAGGAAGCAGAGGAGAAGGAAGAAGAAGAAAGAGAAGCTGAGAAGGAAAGAGTTGAGACAGAAGAAGAAGAAAGAGGAGAAGAAGGAGAACCTGATGAACACTCTTCTCCACCTGTAGGCATGGAAACAGGGGGAGATCAAGAGAAAAGAGGGAAGTCCTCATATCCTGACGCAAGTGAAGGAGTCAGTCGCTCTCCTGTAGACCCAAAGGACGTTTATGCCTCTCAATTTCCAGAAGAAGGTCATGAAATTTCATCGCCAAACCTACGAGATTATGCTGATCTACCATCGTCTGCATTTACTCCATTAGATCGAGCCGAAGCAAGTACTCAGACTGATAATGCAGCAGATTTTCGTAGAATCATGAATATTCTCTTGGAGATGCGAGGTCAAATTTATGCCTTGGGATGCGAGGTTCAAAACTTGCAAACTGCGGGTCAAGTTTCTTCATGTTCATTGAATGATAAAATCCAAGCCCTCACTGTTCAGAATCAGGCCAATGCCAAGGGTGAGGAGATCGCGCAACTGAAGGAAGACTTGAAAAGGCTAGAAGGCATCGTTCAGTCTATGGGAGATTTCCAGCTTGTCCACGTTCCTAAGCAATCTTGACTTTATTCCATTTTCATCTCAACCTTTTTTAATGCTGACAAAAAGAGGGAGAGATGCAAGATTTGAACAATTTGACTGGTTTAATCGTGTGGTTTGTTGGACTGGTTGTTTGATTTTGTGGATTGTTTTGATCTGTTTGACTTTGTTTTTGTGTCTGGATGAGAACTGAACTAGACTTGGACTTGACTACTTTTATTAACTATCATTGGTATCTTATGGATGGCTCTATCACTTATTAGACTAACCTATTTTTTGTGGTTGCAGATTCTAGTGTTATTCATTTAGCCATTTATCTCTATAAGATATGCATATGTGTTTGAGAAATGTTTTGCAGGTCAAAGTTGTCCAAATCTGCAGGAAAGTTTTGTCACCATCAAAAAGGGGGAGATACTTGGAGAAATCCTCTTGAAGTATTTTGAAGCTGACAAAACGTTTCCATCAGTCTAGTCTGAAGGTTTGCAGACTCTGCCATTTAAAATCTGAAGACCTCCGGACAGCCAGACTAAAGTCTCAAAGTCTATCATCATTGACAGTCTCTAATCCGTTGAAGAAAGGTTACCTAAAATTGGATGTTTTGTTAAAGGCTTGACTTTATCAACTGGAGAAGATCTCGTGGCTGGAATAGACACAACGGAATTCTTTGATTGATCGAGATTGACTCAAAGATTAAGGAATCGATGATTGCCTAAACATTCTTGGAAGGTTCTACTTATGGAAACCGAGATCCTGATTGTATGGGCGAACATGATTGATGGGCTATCGACACGTTCCTTTAATAGCTAAATGATCTTCCTAATTGATTCCGTCCAACGGGTAGATTGGAGGAATTCCTTTGGTAAGTGCCAATGGGTATGATGGCATAAAGGAGTATATAAGAAAGACGTTCTATGTTGTTGAGGTGTGCGAGATAGAAGAATTTCAAAGTCTGAAGCTCCTTGTTGTTTAGACAATTCCTTTGAGTGAATACTTGTATACAAAAGAGAGTCTATATTTGTGAGAAACCTTGAGGAGGTGTGATAGAACATCTACACTGTGGAATCAAGGAAAAGCTGAGCTGTAACTTCTCTTTTGTTCATAGTGAAATCCAGCCGGTGGGCTGTCAATGCGGAAGAGTGGACGTAGGCTTGGAATAAGCCGAACCACTATTAAACTTGTGTTCAATCTTCTCTCCCTCACTCTCTTTACTTTGATCGTAAATCATTTTGTGAACTCCTTTCTATTGGCTGCCTAGAATCGCTTCCGTATCTCGATAAAGTGTTTGTGCACCTATTCACCCCCCTCTAGGTGCTTATACTAGCTATCTCAACTCCGACTACAAGCATGTAGTATGAGTTGCCCATCCTAACCCCAAAATTCCTTTCTTGATGTCAGAGGTCCCCAGCCTGGTCTACGAGCATGCGACACAAGTCGATTCTTTGATGAAGCCGGAGTCATGGGTAACACGACCTAGCCGCGAGCTTGTTGGTTCAGTCCTGTGAAATTGAGCCACATCCCATGTGCATGTCTATGTAATTTAAAAAAAAAAAAAAAAAGAGACAAAGATTGGCACCCATTGTAAGTATCATTTTCCTTTTTTATTTACTCATTTTGTATTGAATTTTCATCTTGAAATTCGCATAAATCAATCGAATGCTCTTGGTGATGTAAGCTTATGATTGAAAAATTGGCAATCACTCTTGCGAAAAGTGAACATTGAATGCAAGTTCTAAACACTTTGATTTAGCCCTGCTAAACATGGCTTTGTTTAAATTTTTAATTATGGGCTCAAAACCGCTTTTTGTTTAAAAAATTCTTTCATGTCAAGATTATATTTTGGGGTATAAAAATTGAAATTGCATTTTTAACCAAATTCTCTCATTCTTACATTTTGGGACTGAAATGCAAATCACATTTGGTGTACAAATCCCTCAAAATAGAAGTTGTTGGAGAAATCTTCCTGAAATGTTTTGAAGCTGACAAAACGTTTCTTTCAGTCTAGCCTGAAGGTTTGCAAACTCTGCTGTTTAAAGTCTGAAGACCTCCGGACAACCAGACTCAAGATTCAACGTCTATCCTCATTGACAGTTTCTAATCCGTTGAAGAAAAGCTATCTAGAACTGGATGTTTTATTAAGGATATGACCTTATCAACTGGAGAAGATCTCTTGGCTGGATATGACATAACGAAATCCTTTTGATTGATCAAGATTGATTCGAAGATTAAGGATCCGTTGATTGGCGAAATATTCATGGAAGGTTCTACTTATGGAAACCGAGATCCTGATTGTATGGGCGAATAGGATTGATGGGCTATCGACATGTTCCTTTAATAGCTCGAATGATCTTCCTAATTGATTCCGTCCAACGGGTAGGTTGGAAGAATTCCTTTGGTAAGTGCCAACGGGTATGATGGCGTAAAGGAGTATATAAGGAAGATGTTCTAAGTTGTTCGGGAAGTGCGTGTTAGAAGAATTCCAAAGTCTGAAGCTCCTTGTTATTTAGTCAATTCATTTGAGAGAAATCTTGTACGCAAAAAGAGAGTTTATATTTGTAAGAAACCTTGAGGTAGTGTGGTAGAACATCTACACTGTGGAATCAAGGAAAAGCTGTGCTGTAACATCCCTTTTGTTCATAGTGGAATCCAGCTAATAAGCTGTCAGTTCGGAAGAGTGGACGTAGGCTTGGGATAAGCCGAACCACTATAAACCTTGTGTTTAATCTTCTCTTCCCTACTCTTTACTTTACTTTGATCGTAATTCATTTTGGTTAAGCAAAAGAGTACTTCCTTTCTATCGGTTGCCTAGTATTGCTTTTGTATCTCGAGAAATTGTTTTTACACCTATTCACCCCCCCTCTAGGTGTTTATACTAGCTACATCAGTTGGTATCAAAGCTTGTGTACTCACTTTGTTTGAAGTGTTTTACTTCAGAGTTAAAGATCCATGACTAGTATGTTGGCTCCAGGGCTGGTAGAAGGGCAAAGCAATACCAGACCACCTTACCTTGATGGAAAGGATTACAACATATGGAAAAACAAGATGAAGGCATTCCTAAGATCGGATGATCCTCTGGAATGGGATGTTGTAGAAAAAGGAATCATTCCTAAAGTTGTACCTGTCTCAGAAAGAGGAAAAGATACTGTGGAGTCTAGTCAAATGACTCGGGAAGAGATAATCAAGAGACAAGCTCTTGATGCAAAAGCAATTTATTCTTTATATTGTGCTCTATCACCTACTGAATATAACAAAATATCTTCTTGTGTTACAACTAAAGAAGTTTGGTATAGATTACATATTACCTATTAAGGAACCGATCGAGTGAAAGAGACCAGAATCAACATTCTCCTCGGTCAATACGAAGCCTTCATAATGAAATCGGGAGAATCTATAACTGACATGTTTAGTCGTTTTATAGATATCGTGAATGGTCTTGAAAATCAATGTCAACTAATTTCTTATCCCATGAAGGTAAACAAGCTACTGCGTGGACTCTCCAAGAATTGGAATCACATAAAGACCTCAATCAGAGAGACCCAAAGAATCATGCCACTATCTGTTGATGAGTTGGTTGGAACTCTTCAATCTTATGAAGTGGAACGAATCAATGAAGATGAAGACCCTAAAGGTAAGAAATCCATTGCATTAAAATCCAATGATGATTCTGATGTTGCAAATTCTGAAGACGATATGGACAATGAGGAGCTTGCTCTCATGATAAGAAGATTTAGAAAGCTGAACAGAAAAGGAAGAAGATTCAATCCAAGGAAACAAAGTTTTCAAAAGCAACAAACTAAGTCTATTGAAGATGATGAATCGAATAAAGATGTAGTCTGCTTTGAATGTAAGAAAAAGGGACACATCAGACCCAACTGTCCTCTTCTGAGGAAGAAGAAAGGAAAAGCTAAAAAGTATCAAAAGGCTCTTAAAGTAGAAACCACAGAGTGATACGAGAATGTGAAGAAAGTGATGATGATTATGCCAACATATGTCGATGGCACAATCGGATTCATTCAAACTTCGAGACAGACTCAGATTCAGACAGTGAATTTGAGGTGAGTAACTTCAAAATCCCTATTCAAGTTTCTAAATACATTGATGAGTTGTGTTTTAGTCTTAAGACTTCTCTTAAAAAGATTTACGAACTCAAAAAGGAAAATTCTGCCTTAAAACAACAAGAAAACGTTTTGAAAGAAAAAGTGAAATGTTTAGATATGAATGTTTCTTCTCTTAGAGAAAATGAAGATAATCTTTCAAAAGAAAATGCATTCTTGAAAAATGATATCTCAAATATTTCCAAAAGATTTTCTATAGGATCCGAGAAACTAGAAAAAATACTTTATGTTCAAAGACTTTATTTCAATAAATCTGATTTGGGAATGACTACTGAAACCATTCATTTAATTGATTTTCCTAAAGTGAAGGAAAGAATCAAACAAAGACCCTCAAGAGATGCTTACAAAAATCATTAAAAGGACCTTTGTAAAACCAGTAGGTCGCAATGCTCTCAGATGTTCAAAGTGCAATAGTGCATATCATTTTGAAAAAGAATGTCCTATGGTTTGGAAACCTATTAATAAAGTATGGGCAAAAATGTTATATCATACTAACACGAATGGACCCAAGAAAAGATGGATACCAAAGAAAGTTTGAGTTTCTTTTTTAAATGCAGGTCACTATCAAGAAAAAGGTAAAATGGTATCGGGATAGTGGATGCTCAAGACACATGATAGGAGACTCAAATTGCTTCATAAAACTTGTTCAAGTAAATGGTGGAAAAGTCTCATTTGGAGGAAACAGCAAAGGAAAAATTATAGGATTTGGAACTGTGAAGATTGGAAGCCTCACAATAAACAATGTTTCTTTAGTTGAAGGACTCAACTACAATCTGCTCAGTGTCAGTCAACTATGTGGTACCGGTTTCAAAATCTACTTTCAAGAGGGTATATGTTCAGGAACCAATAAAGACTCTACTCAATCATTTATGGGACGAAGACATGGAAATATCTACCTCTTGGATATGAAACCAGATGAATCGCATTGTTTAATTTCAATCCAAGATGAAACAAGCTTATGGCACAGAAAGCTTGGGCACATCAATATGAAGCAGATAGCCAAAATTTCAACAAAGAAGCTTGTTCGTGGTCTACCCAATTTATCATACCAAAAGTCTGACCTATGTACACCATGCATATTGGGAAAACAGGTAAGAAATTCATTTAAACCAATAAATCAAGTTTCCACTAACCGTGTATTGCAGCTTCTACATATGGATCTCTTTGGACCAACTAGAACACAAAGTATTGGAGGTAAGAAATATTGCCTAGTAATCATGGATGACTACTCACGATTTACTTGGGTGTATTTCCTGACAAGTAAGTCTGAAACTTTCTCTTACTTTGAAAATTTTGCTAAAAAGGTTCAAAACGAAAAATGATATATTATTTCAAGTATAAGAACATATCATGAAGGTGAATTTGAAAATCAAGATTTTACAAAGTTTTGTGATGAATCTGGTTTTCAGCATTTGTTCTCCTCTTCATATATTCCAGAACAAAATGGAGTTGTGGAAAGAAAGAATAGATTGCTTCAAGAAATAGCTAGAACTCTTCTAATTAAAAGCAACATCTCCTCATGTTTTTGGGCTGAAGCAGTTTTTACAGCATGTTATATTATCAATAGAGTTTTTCTAAGGCCTATTCCAGAAAAAAAAAAAAAAAAAAACCCTATGAATTATTCAAAGAAAAGAAGCCTATTGTTTCATATTTTCATGTATTTGGATGCAAATGTTTTATACTGAAAAATGCAAATGATCGAGTTGGTAAGTTTGAAGAAAAGTTAGATGAAGGCATCTTCCTTGGATATTCAACCACAAGCAAAACGTACAGAGCCTACAACAAAAAGACTCAAACTGTGGAAGAATCAATGAATGTCAAATTCTAGGATTCTATACAAAATGAATCTATTCAGACTCATCTTGAAGAATCTGAACCTGCTTCAGACTCTACAAAGTCTAAATCTCAAGAAGCAGCTCAGACTTTGAAGGACCAGCAGCAAGTGACTGTTGAAGACTCAAGTGAAGGAAGTGGCCATCATTCTGAAAAATTAACCAGCAACTGGAAGCATAAGTCCAATCATCCCAAAGATCTTATCATTGGCGACATTAATGAAGGAATTCACACAAGATCCAAAAGGCGCGAAAAGTCTAGTGCTATGGCTCTTATTTCTGAAATAGAACCCAAAAGCATAGATGAAGCTTTATCTGATGAAAGCTGGATTGAAGCCATGCAAGAAGAGCTCAGGCAATTCAGTATCAATGATGTCTGGGAATTGACTCATAAATCGAAAGGTAAATTAGTTATAGGAGCTAAATGGGTTTTCAGAAACAAGATGGACGAGAAAAGAAATGTCGTAAGAAACAAAGCAAGACTCGTGGCCAAGGGATACACGCAAGAAGAAGGGATAGACTATGACGAGACTTATGCACCAGTAGCAAGGTTAGAAGCAATTCGTTTATTACTTGCATTTGCTTGTCATAAAAATTTCAAGTTATTCCAAATGGATGTCAAAAGTGCTTTCCTAAATGGATTCATCCATGAGAAAGTCTATGTGGAACAACCACCTGGGTTTGAAGACCCAAGGCAACCAGACTCAGTTTTCAGACTCAAAAAGGCGTTACATGGCTTAAAACAAGCACATCGAGCTTGATACGACAGGCTGAGTAAGTTTTTAATTCAAAACGGTTTTGTGAAAGGTAAAGTAGACACTACCCTGTTTATCAAAAGAGAAAGCAAAAGTTTTGTGCTAGTTCAAGTATATGTCGATGATATTATATTCGGATCTCCTAATGAAAGTCTGTGCAAGAAATTCTCTAAGACCATGCAGGATGAATTTGAAATGAGCATGATGGGTGAGTTAACCTTCTTTCTTGGGCTTCAAGTGAAACAACTGAAGGAAGGAACTTTTATTCATTAAGAAAAATATACTAATGATCTTGTCAAAAAGTTTGGTCTGAACAATTGCAAGAAGGCTCAAATACCAATGTCAAGTTCCTTGAAGATAGACAAAGATGAAGAAGGAAAGAAAGTCGACCAGAAGCTATACAGGAGTATCATTGGCTCACTTCTTTATCTTACTGCTTCTAGACCTGACATTTTGTTTAATGTTTACACTTATGCCAGATTTCAAGCAGACCCTAAAGAATCTCATTTAAATGCTGCAAAGCGTATTATTTAATACATTGCTTCAACTTCAAGTATCGGCCTATGGTATCCTAAAAGAGGAGACTTTACTCTTCTTGGATACTCAGACGCAGATCTAGCCGGTTGCAGAGTTGATAGAAAGAGCACCTTGGGTACCTGTCAACTACTTGGAGGCAGGACAGTATCTTGGTTTTCAAGGAAGCAAAGTACAGTAGCTCTCTCTACAGTAGAAGCAGAGTATGTAGCTCTTGGAAGTTGCTGTTCACAAATTCTGTGGATAAAACAACAGCTAAGAGACTTTGAAATTGAAGATTCATGCATGAAAATTAACTGCGACAACACCAGTGCGATCAATCTTACCAAAAATCCAATTCTTCACTCAAGAGCAAAGCATATAGAGATTCGACATCACTTCATTAGAGATCATGTTCAAAATGGAGAAGTTTCGATTCAGTATGTTGATTCAAAGAACGAACTGGTGGATATATTCACAAAGCCTTTGGAGAAAAATCAATTTGAAATTATTCACTCCAGACTCAACATTTTGAGGTTTGAAGAAGTTAAAGTCTAGAGACTCTCAGACTCAAGCAAACAAGACTTTGACTATAAGTTATTCTCTCTCTCCCAAATCCCATCTTGAAAAGATACGATCATCAACCGTATCTTATTATTGCTATCTTTAATTGACATGATTATTGCAACGTTTCCTTTTGAAAAAGAAGTTATTTTTTTGAAATGACTATTTTCTCGGAAAAAAGGCAGTTATTTTTTTTTGAAAAGGCATCTTTTCACCTTCCTTTATGATGTTCTTTATGCCCCTTTTTTAACCGATTATGCACTGTTGCTTCTTCTTCGCTTTACTCTCCAAAAACCCTAAAAAGCACCGATCTTCCATTCATGTTTTCTTCTCTTGCCTAATCTTCGAAAAAGTTGTCATTTTTCTTGGGAAAGTCAAGCAAGGAATCTTTCAAAGAAGTGAGAAAAATGTCGTCTTCAAGAAAGTCTTCGAGGATCGCAAGCAAGGGACCACAGCGAATGAGTGAGGGGCCTACTCACTTCGATCTCACCGAGGAAGAAGAGGCTTCAAACCAGCAATAGAGCTCACAACATTCTCAGCAGCGTCATTCTCCACCATCTAGTCCTCAAAATGTTGGTCATCAACAAGAGGAAGAAATCATCGAAGACGCAGATCCTGTAAGAGTTTAAAGGCCCTATTTTATTTATAAGCTTTATCGTGTTTTAAGAGGGACTCGTACTCCATTGAACTACGTCGATGATTTTCTTAAAGACAAAGGATATGGGAATGAATATATCTTTTTACGGAAAATGGAAAGTTTGGGAATTGCTCGTAAAGGGGTGGCAGAAGAATCCCTTGCAAATATCCCAAGTGATCCTCGTGATTGGGGATTTAATCTAATAGATGGGAATGATGATGACAAATTGTACTGCCAATTTCAACCGAGGATGGGTATTGCGGCGGAAAATCGAGGAAAAAAAGGAGAGTTGTTTAGATCGAAGGAACAGAAGGATCTATACTCAAAATTGCTGAAACGTGGGGTAATAAACCCTAGGAGTGTGAATTTTGATTTTCTGGATGCTGTGAATGTGAACTTGAGGGAAAAGTTTAGTTTTCTTCAACTTGAGCAGCTCTGTTCTGACACAACAGAAGCTTATGCTAAATTAACTGCTTATTTCTATTCGAATCTTAGTTTTCTGGATGCGAATAGATTCTCTTTTAGTGTCAAAGATTTAAGACTTTGTAGTGGATATGGATATGCTGACAGATCTGTTAGGGGTTGAAAGAGGAAGATATCAACCAATCAAAGTTTCTATTGCTCGTGCTACATTGGAACTTGTTAAGGACAAGAGAACAGAGAAAAGATTTCCTACCTAAGGATGAGTGCGTTCAACATTCTGCTTCACAAGATTGTGATCAATTGCCTCAAACCGAAATCAACTTCCAAGACTGATGTTTCAAGTTCAGAGGCAAAGCTGATGTATGCCATTCTCACTTGGAAAAAAAATTTCTCTTCCTCACACTGTTATGTTCCACATGTATAGAGCAGTGGTGAAAGACAGAGATCAACTTCCTTATCCAAGTCTTGTGACGAAGTTATTCAGACATCTGAACATTCAGCCTCCACAAATTCTTTGTGCTCGATCGTGTGATCATATGGTGGTAGGACTGAAAATGGTGACCAAGATGCGTCTGAAGGAGCTAAGCAAGGCGTTAGAGAAATTTAAGGAGAAGACTCCTGTAAAGTCTCATCAAATCTCTTTTGCATCAAAAAGAAAAGGAAAAGAGCCCATGGTTGCTCCATCCAAGAGAATGAGAGCTCTCATCGTTGAAGATGAAGATGATGAGGAAAACATCACCATCTCTGCAATGGCGTTGTAACATCTGAGCCGTTCTGCTCCAGTGAAAGACTCAAAACAGAGGACTCGAGAAAGAGAAGAGAAAGAAAGAGAAGAGAAAGAAGTAGAGGAGAAGGAAGCAGAGGAGAGAGAAGCAGAAGAAAAGGATGTTGAGGAGGCAAGGGATGATGAAAAAGAAGAAGAAGAAAGAGCACTTGGCGAAAAAGAAGCAGAAGAAGAAGAAGAGAGAATGAATCAAGAGGAAGGAGAGCCTGAAAAAACACTCTTCTCCACCTGAAGGCATAGAAACAGGGGGAGATAATGAGAAAAGAGGGATGTCAGCTGCTACTAGTGAGGGAGTCAGCCGCTCTCCAGCCGACCCGGAAGACATTCATGCCTCTCATTTTCCTGAAGAAGAACATGATGCTTCATCGCCAAATCTACGTTATTATTCTGATATGACATCGTCTGCAGATCGTGCTGAAGCCAGTACGCAGACCGACAGCTCAGCAGATTTTTGCAGAATTATGGATATTCTCTTGGAGATGCGCGGTCAAATTTATGCTCTGTGATGCAAGGTTCAAAGCTTGCAGAATGCATGTCAAGTTTTTTCAGTTTCTCTGAAAGATCAGATCCAAGCCCTCTCTATTCAAATTCAGGCTAATGCTAAGGGTGAGGAGGTTGCACAACTGAAGGAATACTTGAAAAGGCTGGAAGGGATCGTTCAGTCCATGGGAGATTTCCAGCTTGTCCGCATTCCCAAGCAATCTTGACTTTATTCCATTTTCTTCTCAACCTTTTTAATGCTGACAAAAATGGGGAGAAGTGCAAGATTTGAATCAAACTTTGAATTTTTAATCGTTTGGAGTGTTTGATTTGGATTGTTGTTTGACTTTAATTTTGTGTTTGGATGTGAATTTGGATTTGACTGCTATTGACTGCTATTGATATCTTATTGATGGCTTTATCATATTCAAGACTAACCTATTTTCTGTGGTTGTAGATTCTAGTGTTATTCATTTAGCCATTTATCTTTATAAGATATGTATATTTGTTTGAGAAATGTTTTTCAGGTCAAAGTTATCCAAATCTGTAGGAAAGTTTTGTCACCATCAAAAAGGGAGAGATTGTTGGAGAAATCTTCTTGAAATGTTTTGAAGCTGACAAAACATTTCTATCAATCTAGTCTGAAGGTTTACAAACTCTCTTTGTTTAAAATCGAAGACCTCAAACAGCCGAGACTCAAGATTCAAAGTCTATCATCATTGACAGATTTCTAATCCGTTGAAGAAAAGCTATCCGAACTTGGATGTTTTATTAAAGATATGACCTTATCAACTGGAGAAGATCTCTTGGCTGGATATGACATAACGAAATCCTTTTGATTGATCAAGATTGATTCGAAGATTAAGGATCCGTTGATTGGCGAAATATTCGTGGAACGTTCTACTTATGGAAACCGAGATCCTGATTGTATGGGCGAACAGGATTGATGGTGTGGCACCCCCGAAACGGCCCCCGATCCGTTAGGGTCGCCACAGTTACGTCCTCTTGAAGCATACCTCTGAGACCAAATAAATGTTTACATAACTTATAATACACGGGGGTTTTCATTTATTTTCTTTACCGGTCCCCTGCGCAATTAATATGGCGGAAGCATAATTCGACTACCCTTCAACAAAATATAAAGTGACACACACCATACTAAAACTTTTATAATTTAGGCCGAACACTTTTATTTATATAAGGGATGGACTATGATAGTTGGTACAACAAAACGCCGAGGTCTTTTTGTGCACGGCGATAACCCAAAATAAAACCAACTTCTATCCTTAGATATCATCTCGTGTCCGTCCATCACCCATGTGTCGGCACCCCAAAAATGCATCTCCTGCTACCCTCGACTCCAGATCATATCCAGTCAGGTCCGTTGGCCGGCGGTGGTGGTAGCACCCTCGGGAAGGCCATCCATACGGACAAGGACTGATGTGTACTCCTGGTGAATAAGCCCGACCGATAGGCCTACTTCAAAAGTCGAAAGATCCTCACACGCTCGAATACCAGCCCGTGCACCCCCGGGATGACGGTGCTCGGTCCACTCCCATTGTAAGTCAATCAAGAGTCCGTAAAATATGCCGAGTCACAGTGTAGCGGCATTTTCGTTTAGTCTGAAATGTTAGTCCCCAAAAGGGGTGAGTACAATCACTCAGCAATAAAAGATCCATTACACTATATTATGTAGAAACTATAATCATCCGGATGCATGCAAAACACACTTATCATATATATATATGCATGCCATCAAGGGTCTATTTTACTTGCACCACGTTCATAACAACAATTCAATGCCACAACAAACATATTTTCAGTGCCGGGTGAAACTCACTCAATTTCACAAACAAACTCTCATATCATGCCACATGCACACACATGCACTCCTTTAATGCACCGGTTTTAATGTTCAAAGAAAAGTTTCATTCCCCGGGGACCAATGTTTGCATCCCTCCGGGCTTTCGCACCCAACATGGCATCGCGAGATCCTCCGGCACAAACCTCCGGGCATCCAGAGCGTGTTCCGTCACACCCCTGGGCATCTCGCACCCCACCTGGCATCACGAGGTATATCCAGGGCTCGCCATGAAAATGGTTGCCCCTTCCCTCCGGATTTACGTACAATCCCTACAACCGGGCATCCCGAAACTCCCGAGGATCCTCCAGCACAAACCTCCGGGCATCCAACGGCATCGACACACTCGACCCTTGGGCATCCCGACACTCCCGGGGCATCGTCGGCTCACACCTCCGACGGTAACATTCACATCACAATATACATCTCATTACTAAATACATTTTAATGCAATGACGTCATGAGTTCCATGGATTCATAAAACTTTATCAAATTTTCCAATGTCATGTGATATGCTGAATATCAATGCATCTATCAAGTGAATAACAAATAACAACTCAAGATACAATGATTCTTATAACAAAACGAGCAGTTCATAGTAAAACAGTATAACAACCAGAATGCACGCCTTCAGTAGAGACTTCGAAATAACCAGCAAATGATCATGAAAAATTCTGAAATTTTAACACGTTATAATTGAGATCTAGAGGAAAATATTTCGTTAAGAACACTAAGCCAGATTCGTTATGTATAGTGAGCAGTAGTTCACACCATTCAGTTCAGAATTCTTTTATCACAGACTAAAGTTCAACAGCAAGCACTGCATTTTAACAAAGATTTAAACCATTGTATTGATACCAAGAATTTCTGATAAAATTATATACTCTAGTTCACGCAATTCCTCACAACTTCCGTGAAGAAATCGATATCAAATTCATATACCAAAGCATTTTCGAATTACCAATGAACGAAACTCAGCAATGAAAACAGAAAAGCCCGTAGGTCCACTCCAATGGCTAATCTCCAAATGCATTTCAAAATCATATGCAAATTTCTTAAACCATGCTTGCAACTTTTGTCCAAAATTGAAAAGAGTTATCAAAACAAACAACTTGAATTCGGCACATTGGTAAGTTTAGACACCACTCCTGACTTCAAGATTTTATAATAAGTCCACATCAAAGTTCGAGATTTCAAGAGCGCCAAAACCTTTTCTTTTCTTTTGAAACTTTGATGAACGGTGCCTCGGTTTATACAAAACTTCTAGTGAGGGTCGGGAGGTCTTTCCACATCCATTCATTGCTAAACTTTATTCGAAAGCGAAAACTAAATTTGAACATCATATAGTAGGCCGAAATATCAACCTGACCGACACTGGTTTGGACAAATCAATACAAAACTCGAAAGTTTGTCAAAACACCGAGCAGTTTTTTTTTTAAAATCATTTCAAGCCAGCGCTATGGTAAGTAGAGTTTCAAACACAAGTCAGGAGGTTTTCTTTTCCGAAACCGAAAACGATGGCCAAATTTCTCAAGATTTTATAATCGCCAAAAATCTGTTTTCGATGAAGTCCAAAGTAATCGAAACCATATATGAAAAACCCGAGCATTTCCTCAATCTCATGATCCCGCTTTACTTTGATTACTCATAATTTAACATTCTAATTCCAGAACTCAAATATTTCCAAGTGTATTGCACTAAACTAGACAATAACAGCACCACATAATATACATTCATGGACTTTCATCCACTTGCCTCAAGTCCTAGAGTTCAGCAGCTAGGGAGTTCGATTTGGCGATGCGGCCCGACGGCGGCAAAGACAAGCGGCGTCGACGGCGGCAGCTCACACGCACGGCATAGGGCAGTCTCCTCTTCCTCTCACTGCTCACCCCTTCGCTGCTCACTCACAAATTCTCTCGCTCAAACTCTCTCTCTCTCTCGCTCAAGTTTCACTCGATTCCTTCTCTTTTGCTCACCTTTACGAACACAAAACCACTTGGTTTTGCTAAAACCAGTTAAACAAATGAAGTACATGTCTCGGTGGATGCAAAGGAAATGGACAGCTGGGGTGGACGTGTCTTCAATATGCCTTCCCTTGCATTTTCGCTGGCTACTCCTACACTAGCAACGTGTCATCCTCCAACCAAGTCTCGAGTCAACCGCTCTTCTATTTAGTTGACTTAATTGTCGATTATTCAGGGGCATCCGAATTGTATTGGGCTGGTGGATTAGTGGACGTGCAGTCCCTCTATAACAAAGCCCAAATAACCGAAAAAAAACTGATCATTAAACTTATACGAATATGGAACATTTTCGGTCCCATGGTCTTGGTGTTTAAATTTCTTTTCTTATCTCATGTGCACTCAAGTGATATAATTGTGTCGAGTCATAAAAATGAACATATATATATCGATAGTCTATTCAACGATTGGACTCTTAACAAACATAAGATATCGGTCCGTCGATGAAATCAAATAATGCTCATACAAAATACTAAGGATGCCATTCAACGATACTTTTATTGATCAGTCACTGCCGTCGCACATCACGGTTTATGAAATTTTCGGGTGCCACAGATGGGCTATCGACATGTTCCTTTAATAGCTCGAATGATCTTCCTAATTGATTCCGTCCAACGGGTAGATTGGAAGAATTCCTTTGGTAAGTGCCAACAGGTATGATGGTGTAAAGGAGTATATAAGAAAGACGTTCTAAGTTGTTCGGGAAGTGCGCGATAGAAGAATTCCAAAGTCTGAAGCTCCTTGTTATTTAGTCAATTCATTTGAGGAAGTGTGGTAGAACATCTACACTGTGGAATCAAGGAAAAGCTGTGCTGTAACATCTCTTTTGTTCATAGTGGAATCCAGCCGATAGGCTGTCAGTGCGGAAGAGTTGAGTAGGTTGGGATAAGCCGAACCACTATAAACCTTGTGTTTAATCTTCTCTTCCCTACTCTTTACTTTACTTTGATCGTAATTCATTTTGGTTAAGCAAAAGAGTACTTCCTTTCTATCGGTTGCCTAGTATTGCTTTCGTATCTCGAAAAATTGTTTTTACACATATTCACCCCCCTCTAGGTGTTTATACTAGCTACATCAGAAGTCACTCATTTCAAAAATCAATGCCACTTTTGCATATAAAACTTTTGGAATAGAGTGGACATTCGATTGATAGCCGTCGATCGATCTTTTAATGATGCCCCTTCTCTTATGATTAATCTTGGTGAAATACTAAAACCCTGTAGCAAGGACTATGGGGCATGTACGGTCGCCTCGATTTTATTGTAAGAGGCGACCTCATTGAGAGATCATTTTCTCATTCATATACTGACACGGTTGTCTTTTTTTGCAGCTTATGGACGATGCTCCTTCACATTTTTGTCTTTGACCATATGGAAAAGTGAATTCCAGAGCTAGAACAAGAGTTGATTTTTACTCTTATCTATGCAAGAGTTTCCTATATTTTATCATTGTATTTATTCTTGCTAAGAATCATGTTTTTCATTTTGGTTTTTGATTGCGAATCCAATTGTTGCTTTTGTAAATCATGCGACTCACTTTTTCATGATGGAATTCAATTTCATAAAAATCATCCTTTAAAAAAAATCGAATTCACAAGTGTTTCAAGCGATCTTTACATCTACCTTCCAAAATGAATTTCAAGAAAGCTTTGCTTAAGGCCTTCTCTTCACGAAATTGCTGTTTCCGATACGATGAGGAGGTTATCTAAGATCGACATTTGCCCATTTTAAAAGATAAAGATGTAGGCTCATGGAACCTGAGAAGCAAGCTTGCGTTGAAGTTTCATCAGCACCAATCTTCCAATAGATGTAGAATGAAATTGAATTCCATTATGGCAAGTTTCTTTATTTGGAGATGCCTTACGTGCCAAAATAGCCCATATATCTCGCTCACTTTGCATGATGAGACAAATGAAGGGAGTTGCCAAGCATCCAAAAAGACAAATTCAAGGGAGAGTAAACTGTATTAATTCTAGTTATTCATTTCTAATATCGTTTCTGACATGACTTTCTTTTCATTGTCAATGAGACATCAAGAGTGCCAAGTTTTGTAACATTCACGACAAACGTGATGGAGCATTATTGGGTCATTTTCATCTTAAACAAAAAAGATTCAAATGATGAAACAGATGGGCAATATTATCCCTTCCTCCATGAGAGATACCTTGGGATGTTGATCGCTCAACTTTGAAAATGATATATCTCGTTCCTAAAATTGATTCTCTTCAACATTAAAAAAAAAAAATGATGTGTCCTTTTCTTTGGTGCAGGACAAACTCGAACAAAACAAAGGTTTGTCATAGAAAGAGTGGAAGAACAATGTTTGATTTAGAGAAAAATCTCTCTTTCACCTACCAATGAAGTATGCTGGAACAACATTGTCAAATTCATCAAGAAGGTTGTATCGTTCCTCAGTTAAACCTAACTAAGAATGGAAATAACTCGTTTCATCTCCCTTTCTTACAAGGTGATAAATGGAAAAAAATTGCGCGTTGACCATAGAAGCCGCATCTTCTACCAAGAAATCAGGAAAACACCAAACACTTAAAGGTGAATACAAGGGAAGGGTATTTGTCAAGTTACCGAATATCCACGAAGGTGAATTCAAGAGATGTTAGTACTCAAAGGATAAAAGCGAGTGAAGGGTAATGATGTATCGTTTCCAACATTTCAACCCATAAAGATTTCCGCACTAACATATTATTTTACATTCTTTATAGGGTTACCGGTCAGCATGATGTAGGTAAGTACCCTTCTTCTCAAGTTTTTTTTTTAAGTAAAAAAAAAAAGAAGAAAAAAAAAGAATTTCCATTACAAAAGAGAACATTTGGCGCTTTCCTAGAGACAAGCAAACAAAAAAATGAAAAAAAAATGAATAATTGAGAAAAGAAAAAATTTCTACAAACTTTTTTAGCATCATTTTTATCTCAAAATTGTTTTCTCGTTTTGTGGGTTATTCATTTTGAATCAAATTTTCCTGTGGAGATTGATATATTCAGATGATCTCGATAGAGTGAAATGGAGACGTTAACCATGCCAAACAAGAAGTGCTTAGGATGAAGAAAGATAAACCCATTTTTAAACACATCCTTCAAACACTTTTGAGAGTTGAGTAAAAAAAAAAAAAAAAAAACATTCTCTTAGGACAAAGGATTCATTCACATTGAGTGCAAAGATCGAAATGATAAAGACATTTCCTTCATCAATCATAAGCATCACACAAATCTCTTACTACCCATTTGGGTAGAATAAAGATGATCCTTCAAAGTACCCCTATCGAGAACGACCCTACATTGGGGCAGCATAGGAGGTTACGGTCGTGTTGTAGAGCGAAATATTGAGAAAGATTCTATTACTTTCCCTTGCATCAATCTTCCGGTGGTAGCTTCAGAGGAATTCTCATTAGAGCTTGACTCATCCCAATGTGAAGAAGAGCATTTCCTTTTCTACCCAACACTTATATCCATTGCTTTAACCAATTTGGGCCTGATTATTCATTTCTGAACCCTAAGCAATGATCATGTCCCTTCACTGGGGCAAGGCATAAGAATTGACCAAATACAATTGATAGTCATGAGAAAATGTGAAAAACATCTCAAAAGTCCTAAGAGCTACAAAAGTTCAAAGAGCATAAAGTTCGACAAATTAAGGGGCATGAAAAAACAATGTGCCTAGTAAAAGCAAGGCCAATGCCCGTCGAGGAAAAAAAAAAGAAGCCAAAAGACTGCATCTTATGTGAAATTTTTTTTATCAAAATCCAAGTGCCTACGTAAAAAAAAAAATCGCAAGGGCGAAGGAAATTAGAGAAAAGAGAAAAGCTCCCATGTAGAAATGATTAGTCAAGGGACTTTCAAGATGTGCTGTGTTTCAAAAGCCAAATGATTTCGAAAGATCAAGTGACTTGGTCACAACGCCATGATGATCACCAGCTCTTTAAAAAAAAAAAAAACCCTTGAAAAGTTTAAGCCTTTTGAGCCTCTCCTGAGCCAACATTACAACCCTATTTCGAAGTCTCTTCTAATTAGGATGGTTCAAGTGAAAATGAGAATGTCACAAAGAAGCTATTACTTGAAGGAGTGGAAGTAAATCTATCTTGTCTTATCTTCCAAGTTCTCGACTCATAAACCCAATGAAGATAGCGACAAATGTTCATAACCAGCCATAAAGCAATAATTCCTTTGTGTAAGCCCTAACCGAGATTGCAGTCCTTTCAAAAGACCTTTTTGATCAATCAAATTGTATTCATTGCGAATGTTTCCGAAAGCCTTTGACATAGGTTATGTAAGATACCTTCAATAATCAATTACTTCCCATGTGAATAGATGAGATCAAGTAGCCATTTTATCAAGAGTGTGTAAGAAACCCTTTCTGACTAAGAAGCTCTAGTTTGGCATATTTAATGAGTCTTTTTCATGAGTTGTAGCCATTCTAATAAGAACTTAACTCCTAGAGAATTTGATGATTAATGATACATCCCCAAGCAAGATGACAATTTTGCGTTACATGATGCTAATTGACATTGAATATATATATTTAAAAAAAAAAAAAAGTCGAACTTAGTTTGATTAGCTTGTTCAATTGATGCTGTAATATTGCCAATACATCTCTTGATGACGTCTTTAATGACACTTGCTCAAGTTGAGTTTGATAGGATTCCTCAATGAAGTCATGCAATTTTCAAGAGGTTAGCGGGTGCTTCCCTAAAAAACCAAAGGTTCACGGTCAGCCTTAAACCATGTCATCTCCAAAGGTCCATGGTCAACCTTAAACCATGCTATCTCCAAAGGTTCATGGTTAGCCTTAAACCATGCCATTTTCAAGATTGGTGGATTCATCCGTAAACCACACTTGTCGCATACTTGGTCGAAACCCGTTCGTACACGGTGAGACTATCATATCCGGTCGATACTCATTTGTACACGGTGAGACCTCCCTCCCAATCGAAACCCGTTCATACACGGTGAGACTATTATATCCGATCGAAACATGTTCGTACATGGTGAGACTATCATATCCAGTCGAAACACATTCGTACATGGTAAGACTATCATCTGGTCAAAACCCGTTCATACACGGTGAGACCTTCCCTCCAATTGAAACCCATTCGTACACGGTGAGATTATCATACCCGGTTGAAACCCGTTCGTACACGGTGAGACCTCGTTCCTCTCATTCTTCTCATGACCCGGAGAGCTTTGTATCCCAGAGTCTTTGTTGTAGAAATCTTTTCAGAATATTTTGAAGCTGACAAAACATTTCTATCGGTCTAGTCTGGATATTCGCAGATCTTCTGTTTAGAGTCTAAAGACTTTTTGTTCACCAGACTCAAGACTCAAGACTCAAGACTCAAGACTATTCTCATTGACAGTCTTTCTAATCCAGTGATGAAGGAAATCCAGAGCCGAAATATATGGTTGAGGATTTAATCTTATCTTCTGGAGAAGATCTCTTGGCTAGATAAATATAATGGATTCTTTTATTCGTATCTAGATCAATTGAAGATCCGGTGGTCGACGAAATATTCTTGGAAGGTTCTATTCTTGGAAACCAAGATCCTGATTGTATGGGCGAACATGATTGATGGGCTATCGTCAGGTTCCTTTAATAGCTCGAATGATCATCTTAATTGATTCCGTCCAACAGGTAGATTGGAGGAATTCCTTTGGTAAGTGCCAACGAGTATGATGGCATAAAGGAGGAAGACGTTCTTGTTGTTTTAGAGTGTGTGATCGATAGAGAAATTTCAGAGTCTGAAGCACCTTGATTGTAGTCGATTCATTCTAAGCGAAATTATATACACAGAGAGTGTCTATACTTGGTGATACCTTGAGCGAGTGTTGTAGATCATCTACACCGAGAAATCAAGGAAGATCAACGTTGTAACATCTCTTTGTTCATAGTGGAATCCAGCCAATTGGCTGTCAGTGCAGAAGAGTGGACGTAGGCTTGAATCAAGCCGAACCACTATAAACTGCGTGTTCAATTCTCTCTTTCCTTACTCTGTCTTACGTTGTTTATTATTTCTTGCAAATCCTTCAACTGTCTAGTATTGTGCAAATATCAAGAAAAATCTTTTATATACCTATTCACCCCCTCTAGGTACTTATACTAGCTATATCAATTAGTATCAGAGCTCGTGTACTTACTTTATTTGAAGTGTTTTACTTCAGAGTAAAAGATCCATGACTAGTATGCTAGCACCAGGGCTGATGGAAGGGCAAAGCAATACCAGACCACCCTACTTTGATGGAAATGATTACAACATCTGGAAGAACAAGATGAAAGCTTTCCTGCGATCAAAAGATCCTCTGGAATGGGATGTTGTAGAAAAAGGAATTACTCCTACAGCTGCATTAGTCTTTGAAAGAGGGAAAGAAATTGTTGAGACCAGCGGAATGACTCAGGAAGAGATAAACAAGAGACAAGCACTCGATGCAAAAGCAATTTACTCTTTATATTGTGCTTTGTCACCAACTGAATATAACAGAATATCTTCTTGTGTTACAGCAAAAGAAGTATGTGACAGATTACATATCACCTATGAAGGAACAGTCGAGTGAAGGAGACCCGAGAATTAACATTCTCCTCGGTCAATATGAAGCCTTCAAAATGAAACCGGAGAATCTATAAGCGACATGTTTAGTCGTTTTACAGATATTGTCAATGGTCTTGAGAATCAAGGATAGAAAATTTCTGATCTTATGAAGGTAAACAAGCTATTGCGTGGACTCTCCAAGGATTGGAATCACATAAAGACTTCAATAAAAGAGATGCAAAGAATTATGCCACTATCGTCGACGAGAGCTGATTGGAACTCTTTAGTCTTATGAAGTGGAACGAATTGATGAAGACGAAGATCCAAGAGGTAAGAAATCTATTGCATTAAAATCAAATGATGATTCTGATGATACAGATTCTGAAGATGATATGGACGATGAGGAGCTTGCTCTCATGATAAGAAGATTCAGAAAACTAAATAGAAAATGAAGAATGTTCAACTCAAAGAAACAAAATTTCCAAAGACAGCAGACCAAGTCTGTTGATGATGAGGAACCAAACAGAGATGTAGTCTGCCGAATGTAAGAAAAAGGGACACATAAGACCCAACCTGTCCTCTTCGAAGAAGAAAAGAAGAAAAGCTGAAAAGTTTCGAAAAGCTCTCAAAGCCGAAACACAGGTGATACGAGTGTGAAGAAAGTGATAATGAATATGCCAACCTATGTTTGATGGCACATTCGGACTCGACTCGGATTAGGATCGACTCGAGCAGAATTTGAGATAAGTGATTTTAAAATTCCTGTCAAAGTCTCTAAATATATTGATGAACTGTGTTTTAGTCTTAAGACTTCTCTCAAAAGAATTTCCAAACTTAAAAAGATAAACTCAGCTCTAAAACTAAAGGAAAACATTTTAGAGGAAAGAGTTAAAAGTTTAGACTTGAATGTTTCTACTCTTAAAGAAAAAGAAGATAATCTTTTGAAAGAAAATGCTTTTTTAAAAACTGACTTATCAAATATTTCAAAAAAAATTTTGATAGGGTCCGAAAAACTTGAAAAAGTTCTTTCGGTTCAAAGACCTTACTTCAATAAGTCTGGTCTAGGCATGACAACAGAAATAATTCCCTTGATTGATTTTCCTAAAGTAAAAGAAAGAATTAAGAAAAGACCCTTGAGAGAGGCTTACAAAAATCATTTCAAGAAAGTTTTTGTAAAGTCTGTAGGTCGAAATGCCCTTAGGTGTTCAAAGTGCAACAGTCCGGATCACTTTGAAAAAGAGTGTCCTATGGTTTGGAAACTAGTTAAGAAAGTATGGGCTAATACTGTTTATCTTACTAACACCAAAGGACCCAAGAAAATTTGGGTACCAAAGAAAGCTTGAGACTCTCTTTTAAATACAGGCCTCCGTCAAGAAAAAGGTAAAGTGGTATCTTAACAGTGGATGCTCAAGACGCATGACAAGAGACTCAAATTGCTTCATAAAGCTTGTTCAAGTAAATGGTGGAAAAGTTTCCTTTGGAGGAAACATCAAAGGAAGTATTGTGGGAATTAGAACTGTGAAAATTGGAAATCTCACAATAAGTAATGTTTCCCTAGTGGAAGGACTCAATTACAATCTTCTCAGCATTAGTCAATTGTGTGACACTGGTTTTAAGATCTTCTTTCAAGAAGGAACCTGTTTTGGAACCAGCAGAGACTCTACTCAGTCTTTCATGGGTCGAAGACATGGAAATATCTATCTTCTGGATGTGAAACCGAATGAATCGCAATGCCTAATCTCAATCCAAGACGAAGCAAGCTTATGGCACAGAAAGCTTGGTCATGTCAACATGAAGCAATTAGCCAAAATCTCATCAAAGCAGCTTGTTCGAGGTCTACCCAAATTACTATTCCAAAAGTCTGATCCATGCACACCATGTATTCTGGGAAAGCAGGTAAGAAATTCATTTAAACTAATAAATCATGTTTCTATTAATCATGTACTTCAGTTGCTGCATATGGATCTTTTTGGACCAACCAGAACCCAGAGCATTGGAGGTAAGAAATATTGTCTAGTAATTGTGGACGATTACTCCTGCTTTACTTGGGTATATTTCCTTACAAATAAGTAATAAACCTTCTCGTATTTTGAAAAATTTGCTAAAAATGTTCAAAATGAAAAAGGATGTGTTATCTCAAGTATAAGAACAGATCATGGAGGTGAATTTGAAAATCAAGATTTTACAAAATTGTGTGATGAATTTGGCTTCAAGCATATGTTCTCCTCTCCATATACTCCTCAGCAAAATGGAGTTGTGGAAAGAAAGAATAGATCTCTACAAGAAATGGCTAGAACTCTTTTAATTAAAAGTAAAATTTCTTCACGATTTTAGGCTGAAGCTGTTTCAACAGCGTGCTATATCATCAATAGAGTCTTCCTAAGACCTATTCTAGAGAAAACCCCTTATGAGTTATTCAAAGGTAAGAAGCCCATTGTTTCATACTTTCATGTGTTCGGTTGCAAATGCTTTATTTTGAAAAATGCAAAAGATCGAGTTGGTAAGTTTGAAGAAAAATCAGATGAAGGCATCTTCCTTGGATATTCTACATCAAGCAAAGCCTACGAGTCTAAAACAAGAAGAGCTCGGGAGGAGTCAATGAATGTCAAATTTCAAGACTCTACGCAAGATGAATCCAGGTCGACTCATCATGAAGAGTCTCGAACCTACAGTTTAACATTAATGATGTCTGGGAATTGACATCCAAACCAAAAGGTAAAACTATTATTGGAGCCAAATGGGTGTTCAGAAACAAGATGAATGAAAAAGGAAAAGTCGTACGAAATAAAGCAAGACTCGTGGCCAAATGATACACGCAAGAAGAATGAATAGACTATGATGAGACCTACGCTCCAGTAGCAAGGTTAGAAGCTATTCGACTATTACTTGCGTTTGCTTGTTATAAAATTTTCAGGTTATTCCAAATGGACGTCAAAAGTGCTTTCCTAAATGGATTTATCCATGAGGAAGTTTATGTGGAACAACCACCTGGGTTTGAAGACTCAAAGAAGCCAGACTCAGTCTTCAGACTGAAAAATGCCTTGTATGGTTTAAAGCAAGTACCTCGAACTTGGTACGACAGACTAAGTATGTTCTTATTATAGAATGGTTTTGTCAAAGGTAAAGTAGATACTACTTTATTTATCAAAAAGGAAAACAAAAGCTTTTTATTT
The DNA here is from genome assembly GCA_017140185.1 of Eucalyptus polyanthemos subsp. polyanthemos. Taxonomy (NCBI): domain Eukaryota; kingdom Viridiplantae; phylum Streptophyta; class Magnoliopsida; order Myrtales; family Myrtaceae; genus Eucalyptus; species Eucalyptus polyanthemos. The sequence continues at coordinate 34,784,464 of CM029466.1, read as the reverse complement.
GTTCAAATATATGTGGATGATATTATTTTTGGATCCTCTAATGAAAGTCTATGCAAGAAATTCTCTAAGTCTATGCAGGATGAGTTTGAAATGAGTATGATGGGAGAATTAACATTCTTTCTTGGTCTTCAAGTAAAACAATTGAAGGAAGGAACTTTTATTTATCAAGAAAAATATGCTAATGATATTGTCAAAGGTTTGGATTGGAAAATTGCAAAAAGACTGATATACCGATGTCAAGTTCTTTGAAGATAGACAAAGATGAAGAAGGGAAGAAAGTTGATCAAAAGCTGTACATGAGCATTATTGGTTCACTTCTTTATCTTACTGCTTCTAGACCTGACATTTTGTTGAGTGTTTGCATATGTGCTAGGTTTCAATCAGATCCTAGAGAATCCCATCTTAGTGCTGCGAAACGCATTATTAAATACGTTGCTTCATCTTCAAGCATCGGTCTATGGTATCCTAAGAATGGAGACTTTAATCTTCTAGGATATTCAGACGCAGATCTGGCCGGTTGCAGAGTCGATAGAAAGAGTACTTCAGGAACTTGCTAGTTACTTGGAAGCAAGACAGTGTCTTGGTTTTCAAGGAAACAAAGCATTGTGGCTCTCTCAACAACAAAAGCAGAGTATGTAGCTCTTGGAAGCTGCTGTTTGCAAATTCTATGGATAAAACAACAGCTACAAGACTTTGGGATTGAAGACTCATGCACAGAGATCAAATGTGACAACACCGGCGCAATCAATCTCACCAAAAATCCAATCCTTCATTCAAGAGCAAAGCATATAGAGATTCGACATTACTTCATTAGAGATCATATTCAAAATGGAGAAATCTCGATTCAATTTGTTGATTCAAAAAGTCAACTAGCGGATATATTCACAAAGCTTTTGGAGAAAAATCAATTCGATTTTATCCGTTCCAGACTCAACATTTTGAAGCTTGAAGAAGTTAAAGTCTAGAGACTCTCCAACCCTCAGACTCTAAACTCTCAGAGTCTAAACCGTCAGACTCAGACATTCATGGCTATAGATTGTAAGTTGATATTTTATCTAAACTCGAAAAGGTACGATCTTTCGTTCAGTTATTTTATAGTCTCCGTGAAAAACGAAATCTTGTCTTTTCAAAAGGATTAACTTCTATTTGGCAGTTATTGATTTTAAAAAGAAGTGTCCTTTCACTTTCCTTGTGCCGATTGAACTTTCCTTTTCAAAATTGAGTTATATATATACAGTTTTCTTTTTCGCCCAATCTTCAAAACCCTAAAAGGCATTCTCCTCCCAATCCTGTCTCTACTTCATGTTCATCTTCGAGAAAGTTGTCATCTTTTCTTGGGAAAGCAAGTAAAGGAATCTTTCAACGACAAGGAAGGATGTCTTCTTCGAGGAAGTCTTCAAGAATCGCGAACAGGGGACCATAGAGAATGAAGGAGCGACCTACCCATTTCGATCTCACCGAAGAGGAAGAATTATCGAGTTAGCAACAGAGCCCGATTCACTCTCCACCACGTCACTCAACACCATCTACCCCACAAGGTGCGGGTCAACAACCGGAGGAAGAGATAATCGAGGACGCAGACCCTGTAAGAGTCCAAAAACCCGCTTTTATTTACAAACTCTACTGTGCGTTGAAAAGTACTGAGACTCCGTTGAACTACGTGGATGATTTTCTTAAAGATAAGAATTATGGGAATGAGTATATCTTTCTGAGAAGAATGGAGGATTTGGGAATTGCTCCCAAAGGAAAGGCTGAGGAAGTACTTGCGAACATTCCAAGTGACCCTCGTATGTCGGGACCAAATTCGACTGACGGGAACGATGATGATAAAATGTTTAGTGATTTTCAACCTAGAATGGGTATTGCTGCGAAAGTGAAAAGAAAAAGAATGGAGTTGTTTAAATCGAAGGAACAGGAGAATCTGTTCTTCAGACTGCTGAAACGAGGGGTGATAAACCCTAGGAGTGTTGATTTCGATTTCTTAGATGCCGTTAATGTGAACTTAAGGGAGAAGTTCAATTTTGCACCGATACCACAGACGGTTATGCACAATTGACAGCATACTTCTATTCGAATCTCAGCTTTTTAGATGCGAATAGAATATCATTCAGTGTTCGAGACAAAGACTATGTGGTAGACGTGGACATGTTGGCTGACATAATTGGAGTTGAACGAGGACATTATCAACCAATCAAAGTCTCAATTGCTCGTGCCTCATTGGAACTTGTCAAAGATAGAGATATAGAGGGAAGAATCATCTATTCAAGGATGCGTGCCATCAATATCGTGCTACACAAAATTGTGATCAATTGCATCAGGCCTAAGTCTACATCAAAGACTGATTTGTCTAATTCTGAGGCAAAATTGATGTACGCAATTAACTTAGGGAAGAAGTTCTCTCTCCCTCACATCATTCTCTTTCACATGTACAGAGCAATGTCGAAAGACAAGGGCCAATTGCCTTACCCAAGTCTGGTGACCAAGATCTTCAGACACATGAATATTGAACTGCCACATACGCTTTGTGTTCGACCGTGCGATAAGATGGTGGTAGGTTTGAAGATGTTGACGAAGATGTGTCTGAAAGAACATTCCAAGGCAATGGAGAAATTCAGAGTGAAGACTCCAGTACCGTCTGCTTCAAAGAGAAAAGGGAAGGAGGCCATTGGTGCCCCATCCAAAAAGAAGAGAACTCTCATCTTGGAGGATGAAGATGAGGATGAAGATCTCACAATCACTACCTTGATAAGAACCAGACGTTCTGTACCTCAATCGACGGAACTTCAGAAGAAACAGAGAGAAGAAGAGGAGCAAGCCAAGAACAGAGAAGAAGAAGAACAGCGAGAGAAGGAGAAAGAAGCTGAAGAAGAAGGAGAATAAGAGAAAGAAAAGTCTGCAGCTGAATATGGAGAGAAGGGGAATCAAGATACAGAAGAGCATGATCATCACTCTTCCCCATTTGAGGTCCTAGAGACAGGGGGAGTTGGCGAGCAAGAAAGGTCCACACCTCATGCTGCCAATAGTGAAGGTCTAAGACAATCTCCAGCAGATCCAGAAGAGTTTTAGGCTTCTCAATTGCCTGAAGAAGAACATGATACGTCAACACCAAATCTGCAAGATTATACAGAAGCTCCATCGTCTGCATTCACTCCATCCGAGAAAGCACATGCAAGTACACAGACGGACAATTCTGCAGATTTTCGTCGTATTCTTGATGTTCTTCGGAAATGCGGGTCAAATCTATGCTCGAATTTGTGAAATTCAAGCCATGAAGAATGCTGGACAAGCATCTTCGGTTACCCGGGAGGATAAAATCAAAGACCTAGCTCTACAAATTCAAGCCAATGCCAAAGGAGAGGAGGTAGCTCATATAAGGGAAGACTTGAAGAGGCTAGAAGGCATAGTCTAGTCGATGGGAGATTTCCAGATCATGCGCATTCCCAAACAAACCTGACTCTTTTCTCACCTTTTTAATGATGACAAAAATGGGGAGAAGCGGTGTGAACCAAACCAATTTGAACTTTAAACTTTGACTTTAAATTTGTTTTTGTGGTTGAGTATGTTTGTTTTTGAGTATGACTTGAGTGAACTTGGGTGTGAACTTGAATTTGACTGAATTAGCTGTAGATTTTGATGCTTGACTGTTTACATTTATATCAAGTGTTGTTGTATGGTATTACTCATGAAAGACTAACCAATTTTCTGTGGATGCAGAGTCTGGTTGTTTTATTAATCTTTATGAGATAGCCATATTACTTGAGATATGTTTTTGCAGGTCAAAGTTGTTCAAATCTACAGGAAAGTTTTGTCACCATCAAAAAGGGGGAGATTGTTGGAGAAATCTTTTCAGAATATTTTGAAGCTGACAAAACATTTCTATCGGTCTAGTCTGGATATTCGCAGATCTTCTGTTTAGAGTCTAAAGACTTTTTGTTCACCAGACTCAAGACTCAAGACTCAAGACTATTCTCATTGACAGTCTTTCTAATCCAGTGACGAAGGAAATCCAGAGCCGAAATATATGGTTGAGGATTTAATCTTATCTTCTGGAGAAGATCTCTTGGCTAGATAAATATAACGGATTATTCTATTCGTATCTAGATCGATTGAAGATCCGGTGGTCGACGAAATATTCTTGAAAGGTTCTATTCTTAGAAACCAAGATCCTGATTGTATGGGCGAACAGGATTGATGGGCTATCGTCAGGTTCCTTTAATAGCTCGAATGATCTTCTTAATTGATTCCGTCCAACGGGTAGATTGGAGGAATTCCTTTGGTAAGTCCCAACGGGTATGATGGCATAAAGGAGTATAAAAATGAAGACGTTCTAGTTGTTTTAGAGTGTGTGATCGATAGATAAATTCCAGAGTCTGAAGCACCTTGATTGTTAGTCGATTCATTCTAAGCGAAATTGTATACACAGAGAGTGTCTATACTTGGTGATACCTTGAGCGAGTGTTGTAGATCATCTACACCGAGAAATCAAGGAAGATCAACGCTGTAACATCTCTTTGTTCATAGTGGAATCTAGCCAATTGGTTGTCAGTGCAGAAGAGTGGACGTAGGCTTGAATCAAGCCAAACCACTATAAACCACGTGTTCAATTCTCTCTTTCCTTACTCTGTCTTACGTTGATTATTATTTGTTGCAAATCCTTCAACTGTCTAGTATTGTGCAAATATCAAGAAAAATATTTTATATACCTATTCACCCCCCCTCTAGGTACTTATACTAGCTATATCAGTCTTCCTCCCATCTCACGACTCGGAGAGCTTTGTATCCTAGAGTCTTCCTCCCTTCTCACGACCCAGAGAGCTTTGTTTCCTAGAGTCTTCCTCCCTTCTTATGATCCAGAGAGCTTTGTATCCCGGAGTCTTCCCCTCTTCCTATGACTTGGAGAGCTTTGTATCCCAGAGTCTTCATCTCTTCCTATAACTCGGAGAGCTTTGTATCCCGGAGTCTTCCTCTCTTCTTATGACCCGAAAAGCTTTGTATCCCGGAGTCTTCCCATCTTCTTATGACCCGGAGAGCTTTGTATCCCGGAGTCTTCCTTCATTCTTATAACCTGAAGAGCTTTGTATCATGAAGTCTTCCATTCTTCTTATGACCCGAAGAGCTTTGTATCCCGGAGTCTTCCTCTCTTCTCATGACCCGAAAAGCTTTGTATCCAGAAGTCTTCCCCTCTTCTTATGACCCGGTGGGTTTCTGTAACTTGGAGTCCTCCTCTTATTGACAAGACATGCCTCCATAGCTATGAGTCATTTCCGTCGATCTGACGTGTGCCTATGCACCTAGGGTCTCTCTACCGTCGAAATAAGTTAGGTGTCTTCTATCTTTGAATGCAACCTCTTCGAGCTCCAATACAAAGAGGGGCAACTATTGACACCTAAATTTTCTCATTTTTATTTAAGATTTAATCGTGTACGGAATTAAGAATTAGTTGCTAAAAAAAAAAACAAAGAGACAAAAGACGTAAGACGAGCTTGGTTGGGCTGAATCTGGCTTTGGCCCAACTCGGCCCTCCTCCTTTCCTCTCTCCCCTCGGCCCGGCCCACGCCAAGCTTCTTCCTCATCAACCGATCTTCACACGAAAAAAACCCTAGGGAAAAAAGAAAAAAGGAAAGAGGGAAATCCAGAGAGAAAAAGGGGAAGAGAAGCACCGTGAGAGCTCGAGACTGGGATGGAGAGAGAGAGAGAGCTCGAGAGAGGAGGCCTCACCACCTCAACCCAACACCATCGCCGCCACCACCGCGTCTCCTAGCCACTGACCCTCGCTGCCACCTCCAACACCTCCGGAACCCAATCGCCGAGCAAGGGCCGTAGCCACCGGCCTAGATCGACGTCCTCGCCGCAACCACCGACCTAGTCAAGGCAGCACTATTACGGTCCTAGCTGAAGGAGCCACCGGTGCCGCCACCAGCCACACTTCTCCAACAACCGCCATCCCCGACAACTGCCGCCATGTTGGGTCCCTATCATGCCGAGTCAGCCCCGTCACCGCACCAGCCATCACCTTTTTCACTTGAAACCTTGGCTGTCGCCCCCTTAGCCACCAACGACACCATGGACCTCGACGTCGTCGTCGCCCCAACCCGCCTCCACCCGCCGCCGCTGCTCCTGACGCCCACCCCGCAACACCATCATGCTAGCAATCTGCACCTGCCCAGCCACGACACTGTCACTGCTGCCACCGTCTCTGCTCGATGCTAGCAACACACGCTGGCCACCGCACTTCAGCCGCCCTACCGCACCGTCATGACAGACCTCTGGCACCACGTCGCTGTGCCTCACCGTCACCGCTTGTCCACCAAGAAGCCTTCGAGAAGAGGTGCAAACCGGGTTGGGCGAAACCTCCAAACCGGGTAGGGTTTTGGGCAATCTAGGCTAGGTATACTTGAGTTAGGTTTGGGCTGGTTTAGGATTTCGACTTGTGGGCTTCGTTTTTATGAAATAGAAAAAGATTAGACCAGATTGGGCCCGCTGGTTAGGCCCAATCCGAGCCAAGGAAAGGCTCGACCAAGTTAGACAGGCCTTGCCTTATAAGCGGGCCGATTTGGCTCGGCCCCCATCTAGGCTGAGTCCGGGCGGGTCAGACCTGGGTCCGTTTAGAATGGACCCGACCCTGTCCGACCCAAAAAGAAATTTCTTATTTAAAAATTTTAAAAAAATTTCGAAATTTAAAAAACTTGGGGTTTAGTTAGGAATTGCCATATATTGTCTTCTTAGTGTAATTAGGCTTTTATTTGCTCGTATTTTAATTGTATTGTATGTTTAATTTGCATATTTAATTATGTTTAATTGCACGTGTTTAATTTCACTACAATTATGATCTTGGTAGCTATGATTGTTATTTTAATGATTGCACACATGTATGATCACCTCACATGTTAGTGGATAGATATAAAATCAATCCAAATTGCCTAACAAAAATCATTTCTTTTAAAGTGAACAAGATTAGGTACCGAAATGGCATTAATTGGTTAATTAGTGTAATTAAGTCCCCAACCCTAGATTCTTGGTTGCGTAGGAAGCGAGGTATACTCCCATACCTCACTTGGTTTCTAGCCGACCCCAATAGGCTAGTGACGACTCCTTTTTTGTGAAATTCATTAGAACACCACAATGTCACATGAGGTATGGGCTTGGGAGAGCTCGTGCCTAATCATGGGCCTTAGGTCCGTCCTTTAGGTAGTACCCATAAACCTGTTCCATTCCCCCAAGGGTAGGTCACGACAACTGGACAACCACCATTTCGAAGCTGCTTTGGTTTTAATTTCAGCCCCGTGCGTTCTTTGCCCATGGATGCTTCGACCTTGGTCCATCTCTCTCTAAACTGACGCAAGCCCCACCATTTTTATCTCCACCGTCCCACTTCAATCAACCTTGGTTGTTCATTGATCGTGGACCTCCAAGCCAGCATGACCGCGGCCGACCCGTTCCCAACCCATCGAAGCAACCTTGCATTTTCTATTTTCTTCGAATAGTAGACTCGAATAGCCCACATTTCCAACAAGCCTTTCAGCCGCAACAACCCCGTCTTCGTGTTGCACTTGCACCACCACCCGCGGCCACCGAACCTAGCGTTGAATCGTGCTCAACCAGCCCCGTTGCAGCTCCTTAGGCTCAAATTTTGGAGCCGAACCAGCAAGGGTTTATGAAGTTGACGAGCCTAATTTGGCCTATTCCCGACCCCGGTTGGCAAGCCTACTTTGGAAAGGATCATCCCCTGTCATGTCCTCATCAGTTTGATCCAAGCGAATCATCGAACGGGTGAGTTTAACTCATTAATCCTTGCTTAGTAGGTTAATGATGCTTAAGGGTTGATTAGTTTAGGTTAAACATGGATTATGTGGTTAGTTAGATTAGATTAGTGGATTTAATTATCCACGGATGCATGTTAGGTGGATAGTTAGTGAAATCAGAGCCTATACAAGCTCTAGTATTTATCTAGAGTGACTCAAAAATTTTCCAGGTCCATCTCCGTGTTCAATTAGGCTTTTCCGGGCCAAAGTCGCATTTTTAGTATTTAATACTTAATTGTAGTAATTATTTAATTATTTTCCGGAAATTAGACGGGGATAGCCGGTGACTAAAATTTTATAATGATTGCAATGGTGTGGTCTTTTTATTTAATTGAGCTCTAATTTGTGCTAATTGTACATGATTTGTATTTTTGGAATTTATTATTAAATTCATTTAATTTCAGCAATTAATTGGAAAATAACCAAGCGTCGGTTTACAACGCCAAAAATATTTTAGCTAAGGCTAACCGTGTACCCACACACGGTAAATTTTATCGAGTATTTTAAATACAAAGAAAATAGGTCATAACGTCTGTTAATTGAGGAAATTAAGTATGAAGCTCAATGTCATGGACCGTGGATGATTGACCATGTGAGAATGTGGGTTAAGTTGAGAATGCCACCCGATAGAGGTAGCGCCCAATCGAGCTGTGATTTGCCACCTGATAGAGGTAGCGCCCAATTAGGCCATGATTTGCCACCCGATATAGGTTGTGCCCATGGGGCCATGATTACCACCTATTATAGGTTGTGCCCATTGGCCCATGAGTAAGAGTTGGGGATGGATGATTGAAATGACCGTGAGAGGATCCTGTTGTCTTGGAATCGACTAGGTCAATCGATCGATGTCTCGATTTGAATTCTTGATTTGATGTGATGATGTGATTCAATGATTGTATGAATTGAATTAACTTGCAGGAATGAATTAGGCCAAGGTAAGTCCTCTGACTCATGATTGTGCCTAGGCAGCCCTCTAGGCATATTTTCTTGATAATCGCGGCTTAGGGAATGGAACTTGCTGAGACATCGTCTCACCCCATTGTGGGATAATTATTTCAAGTCCCTAGATGGTGGTCGTGGAAGACTTGAAGCCCCGAAGTTTGGAAAGGTGGAGAGACCAGAATCGACGAACGGGTCTAACTAGTAGGTCATAGGAAAATTCCTTTTGGAATGAGCCGACCTTTTTTGTAATTAGTCTGGTCTTGTAAATAAACCCAGTTGTTTATAAAAGGTTTGTTTTGGTTAGAAAAATTGGTCCAACTTTTATATCCCATCTAATTGTTGTCTGGGGATTTATATTGTCGTTTCCGCATGCATATTAAAATGAATGGGTTGGCAACACATCCTAGGACGTCACTATTTGATCGAACAAGGAGGGATGGGCACATGCTCGGAGGATCGGGGTGTGACATCCCTGTTTAATGGTATCAGAGCAGGTTTGTGTTTGGAGTGATACGGTGCGATGAGTCATGAAATAGTTAGTATGAATGACCTTCATTTCATGTGGGTGCATGTCTATGATAGCCGATTGGTAACTTGTTTGTGTGGGTCACTCAAATTCTAATACAATATTAGAATTAGAAAACAGGTTTCTGTAGGAGCCTGTAGTATGAGTGATCAGGAGCTAAAGACTCCTAGTAAAAGGGCAGTAGCCTCTGTGACTTGGGGTAGAATGTTGAGAAAGGTCAATACTCAAGTTGGTTGTGGCAGAGCGTCGACTCGGGTTAGCTCGAGTGTAAGAGTATTGCCGTAGGTCGGTACTAGTGTAGCAACACTGAGTGATCCTAGGTTCAGCAGGATCGTTCAAGTGCTAGTGTTCCTTGGAAATTCATTGAGTCAGCAAGCTCAAGACCGAGCCACTATTGTTGCTGCATCTACTGAGGTCCAACATGGATTTGTGATCAAAGGACAGACTTCAGTGTTTGAGTCAAGATATAATTCAAGCAAAAGTGGAAATCAATCAGGGAAAAAACCGATGTCGAGAGAAAAGTATTCTATTCCACCCAATAGGAACAATGGGATAGTTAGGTCAACATCGAGTCAAAATGTAACATGTTGTCCCTATGTGTGACGATAGAGATCGGCCTTATGTCTTTGCTCGGACAAGAATTTGTTTGAGTGTAGCCAATAGGGTTATCTGGCTAGAAACAGTTATAGAAGGCCGATGGGCCATATTAGAAGGAATGCACCACAAAACACACTGTGGGGTTTTTAGAACAGGCCTCCGGTACTAGAAAGAGTGCATGCTATCACCTAACAGTAGATAGAGGACTCACCAAATGGGTGCCGAATTTATGGAAGGAAGCAAGGATGAATCTAGTATCCCAGTATGTCTAGAACATGCTTTGATTAGGACTAGCACGGCCATCAGGCGAATGACTGTCAGTGAGAATCCAAGGGAGCATAGACACTGCTACCGTAGATAGGACGCCACTAGGATGACGAAAATGGACAGGAATAAAACTAACCCTGCACAAATCAGAGGAAGAATGTCCTTGAGGAGATTTTATCAAAGTAGCGCAAGTTTTGATTAAGTTCGAGGAACTTCAGTTGGTTGGAATAAAGTGAAAGAAAGGGGAATCACTAGTTATAGTTGTGCTTGACTAGTTGCTACGGCGTAACTTTGACACCACATGAATAAAGTGGGCTCATGGAGCATCTTCTGGTAATGAAATATGGTCATGGAGTAATCCAGCTTAGCCCGTTGGCATGTGAAAGTGTCGAGTTTATTGGGAATCAAAAGAACCCTCGATTAATTAATCTTATCGATTGAAGACAACCCGTTTGTTAGACGGAAGTTGCCAAGGTTACTTAACAGTTGCCATAGATTAGACAGATTGGAGAACTGGAGATTAAGGACATCTCGGTAGTCTAAGAATTTCTAGATGTGTTGTCACAAGAATTGTCAAGCCATTGTTAGAGAAAGAAAGATGATCCGTTGCAATTATGCATCAATTATCGTCAACTCAGTCAAGTGATGACCAAGAACAAGTGATTACTGTCAAACATCGATGAGCTGTGTGACTACTTACAAAGAGTGTCGATATTTCCAAAGATCGACTTGAGGACAGGTTATTATCAGTTGAGAATCAGGAAAGAGATTCTACCGAAGACAGCGTTTCGTATTCGATATGGCCTTTGTGGGAGTACTGTAATACCATTGGGTCTAGAGAACACTCCAACTATTGTCATGGATTTGGCAAACCGAGTGTTCTAAGAATATCTAGATCAGTTGTGGTCGTGTCTCTTAATGATATTCTGGTGTATTCGAGGAATGCTAAGGAGCACAAGAGACATCTAAGAATGGTGAAGGAATCTCTGTGGACCCGACCAAGATCGAAGCAATTATCATTGGACCAAGACCGACAACAATATCAGAGATCAGAAGCCATATGGTTTAGATAGGTTACCACAAAAGGTTCGTGGAAGGATTTACAGCATCAGTATCATCATGGACTCGACACCTGAAGAAATGAGAGAAATTCATATGAATGGACAAGTGCGAGGATAGTTTCCAAGAGCTTAAGCAGAAGCTGGCTACCGCACTTGTACTAATCATTCCATATGGTTCTGGAGGAAGCGAGATCTATAGTGATGCGTTGTTTAGAGGATTGGGTTGTATATTGATGTAACGCAGTAGAGTGTTACATATGCATCCCATTAGTTGAGATCTCATGAGTTGAATTACCTGGTGCATGACTTGGAACTCGCAGCAATAATTTTCGCTCTGAAAATTTTAAGATATTATCTGTGTGGAGAAAGACTCTAGATCGTCTCTAACCGTCAAAGTCTCAAAGTATTTATTCTCTCAAAAGGAGTTGAATATGAAACAGTGTTATGAGTTAGAATTTTGGAAGAACTATGATTGTGATGTCTTGTGTCACCCTGGAAAGATGAATTAAGCCGTAGGTGCATTAAGTCAGAAATTTTCAGTTGCCCTAATGGTGATCAAGGAATGAACTTTACTCGTGAAAGATTGAGATTCGGTTTTCAAATTTGAGGCATGCTACCTTTCAAATTTTATAGTCACCCTCAGAGTTGAGCTGGATGCTCAAATTTGAGTTAAGACACAACAGTTGAGAGACCTAAAGATTCAAAAGATCCTACGAGAAACACCGATATGAGAAAAACTAATTTCGAATTTCTGAAGGCGGAACACTAAAGTTCCGAGAATAATCGAGTGTACCTGACAATGTAACATTCAGGGAAGAGACCTTGTCAGGAATTCATTGTAGTAGTTGCAGTATTCAACCAAACAGTACAAGTAGGTTAGAATCAACGTTAGCTCAATTGGTAGACCAATAAGAACATAGATATCGTCGGACAGGTTGCAAGTGACAAATGTGTTAATAAGTGGAAGTTCAGTAATGTAAGCCGAGAGGACTTTTGTAATCACTCGAGAGTCCTAAGTGGGAATGGAAGTATGTCATGATGGAACGTTATGACAGGCTTACTAAGGAGTCAGTGGAATAATGATTCTATTAAAGGTTGTGGTCGATAGATTGACGAAATCGGCTCACTTCTTGGTAGTTCGAAAGGATCTGGACCTAGGCAGACATGAACAGTGGTATATGCGTCAGATAGTTCGTCTACATGGAGTACCAGTGACGAAACTATATCAAATCTAGATTAGAGGCTCTCAGTTTCAGTAGAGCTTTCAAATGGTTCCTTTTGAAGCATTGCATAGCAGAGTGTACAGAACTTCAATTTGTGAGAAGGAAGTGAAATGAAGAAAGATCACAGGTCTGGAGCCAGCTCAGTAATTGGTGTTTGCAGTTGCCATGATCAGTGTCAGAGTAAAGACCGCTCAAAACCGCTAGAAAAGTTGTATCGTTGAGCATTGAAAGCCCTTAGAGTTCTAAATTGGTGATTGCATCATTCTGAAGGTATCACCAATGAGGGATACCTTGCACTTCGGCAAGGAGGGAAAACTTAACCGATGTACGTAGGTCCCTTTGAGATTCTAGAGAGAGAATCGGATCCTAACGTATCGTCTTGCATTGTCACCAAGGTTAGCGCAAGTGCATGACATCTTTCACGTGTCGATGTTGAGGACATATGAGCTTGACATGATCCACGTGCTAGATCTTAAAGAATTAGACTTGGACGATAAAGTATCATACGTGAAAAGCCTACTTCAAATTATGAATCATAAATAACAGATCATGTGTACCAAGAAGGTCCCCTTGGTCAAAGTGGTCTAACCACACCACGGGATTGAAGAAACAATCGGGAAAAGTGAGGCTCGATGAGACGACAATACCCCCACCTTTCGTTCAAGATTGGTAAAGGTTTAAATTTCGAGGACGAAATTTTTATAAGATGGAAAGAGTTATGACATCCTGATTTTCAGGCTTTGATTTCAATTGGATAAGTTAGGCCTTTTATCGATACGGCTATAGCTTTTCTCTTGAGAAGGCTACTCATGGGATAACTAACCTATCCGATGAAGTCATTAAGGGATTTTAATGCAATAGACTTGAGAATTCGATCGAGAATCGACTGCTCGACCGTGTTAGTCTACAAGGGTCATTACGACACAATTAAAAATCGATCAGAGACCGGAGATAGATCGATTTGACTGAGATGTGTGATCAAGTGTGGGTGATTCCACTTGATTGCAAAATTCTCATCGATCGGCATTAGACCGATTTTCTATCGTTTTTGGTACCCCGTGTCCGTATTTGATGTTAGAGAAATCTTTTCAGAATATTTTGAAGCTGACAAAACGTTTCTATCAGTCTAGTCTTGATATTTATAGACCATCTATTTAAAGTCTGAAAACTTTCTGATCACCAGACTCAAGACTCAAGACTCAAGACTATTCTCATTGACAGTCTTTCTGATCCAGTGATGAAGGAAATCCAGAGCCGAAGTATATGGTTGAGGATTTAATCCTATCCTTTGGAGAAGATCTCTTGGTTTGATAAATATAACGGATTCTTTTATTCGTTTCTAGATCAATTGAAGATCCGATGGTCGACGAAATACTCTTGGAATGTTCTATTCTTGGAAACCAAGATCCTGATTGTATGGACGAACATGATTGATGGGCTATCGTCAGGTTCCTTTAACAGCTCGAATAATCTTCTTGATTGATTCCGTCCAACGGGTAGATTGGAGGAATTCCTTTGATAAGTGCCAACGGGTATGATGGCATAAAAGAGTATAAAAAAAGGAAGACGTTCTAGTTGTTTGAGAATGAGATCGATAGAGAAATTCCAGAGTCTGAAGCACCTTGATTATTAGTCGATACAGTTTGAGCGAAATTGTATACACAAAGAGTGTCTATACTTGGTGATACCTTGAGCGAGTGTGGTGGATCATCTACACCTAGAAATCAAGGAAGATCAACGCTATAACATCTCTTTGTTCATAGTGGAATCCAGCCAATTGGCTGTCAGTGCAGAAGAGTGGACGTAGGCTTGAATCAAGCCGAACCACTATAAACCGCGTGTTCAATTCTCTCTTTCCTTTACTCAGTCTTACGTTGATTATTATTATTTGTCGAAATCCTTCAACTGTCTAAGTATTGTGCAATCATCAAGACAAATATTTAATATACCTATTCACCCCCCTCTAGGTACTCGTACTAGCTATATCAATTGGTATTAGAGCTCGTGTTCTTACTTTATTTGAAGTGTTTTACTTCAGAGTAAAAGATCCATGGCTAGTATGCTAGCACCAGGGCTGGTGGAAGGGCAAAGCAATACCAGACCACCCTACTTTGATGGAAAGGATTACAACATCTGGAAAAACAAGATGAAAACTTTCCTACGATCAAAGGATCCTTTGGAATGGGACGTTGTGGAAAGAGGAATCACTCCTACTGCTGCATCAGTCTCTGAAAGAGGGAAATAAATTATTGAGACTAGCGGAATGACTCAAGAAGAGATAAACAAGAGATAAGCACTCTATGCAAAAGCAATTTACTCTTTATATTGTGCTTTGTCACCAACTGAATATAACAGAATATCTTCTTGTGTTACAGCAAAAGAAGTATGGGACAGATTACATATCACCTATGAAGGAACAGATCGAGTGAAGGAGACCAGAATTAACATTCTCCTCGGTCAATATGAAGCCTTCAAAATGAAACCAGGAGAATCTATAACTGACATGTTTAGTCGTTTTACAGATATTGTCAATGGTCTTGAAAACCAAGGACAAAAAATTTCTAATCCCATGAAGGTGAACAAGCTACTGCGGAGACTCTCCAAGGATTGGAATCATATAAAGACTTCAATAAGAGAGACGCAAAGAATTATGCCACTATCCGTCGACGAGCTGATTGGAACTCTTCAGTCTTATGAAGTGGAACGAATTAATGAAGACGAAGATCCAAGAGGTAAGAAATCCATTGCATTAAAATCAAATGATGATTCTGATGATACAGATTCTGAAGATGATATGGACGATGAGGAGCTTGCTCTCATGATAAGAAGATTCAGAAAACTGAATAGAAAAGGTAGAAGGTTCAACTCAAAGAAACAAAGTTTCCAAAGACAACAGACCAAGTCTGTTGATGATGAGGAACCAAACAAAGATGTAGTCTACTTCGAATGTAAGAAAAAGGGACACGTCAGACCCAACTGTCCTCTTCTAAAGAAGAAAAGAGGAAAAGCTGAGAAGTTTCGAAAAGCTCTCAAAGCCGAAACCTGGAGTGATATAGAGTGTGAAGAAAGTGATAATGAATATGCCAACATATGTTTGATGGCACATTCAGACTCGCATTTAGTTCTGATCGGACTCGGACGCGAATTTGAGATAAGTAATTTTAAAATTCCTGTCAAAGTCTCTAAATACATTGATGAACTGTGTTTTAGTCTTAAGACTTCTCTCAAAAGAATTTCCGAACTTAAAAAGGAAAACTCAGTTCTAAAACAAAAGGAAAACATTTTAGAAGAAAGAGTTAAAAGTTTAGACTTGAAAGTTTATACTCTTAAAGAAAAAGAAGATAATCTTTTGAAAGAAAATGCTTTTTTAAAAACTGACTTATCAAATATTTCAAAGAAATTTTTGATAGGATCTGAAAAACTTGAAAAAGTTCTTTCAGTTCAAAGACCTTACTTCAATAAGTCTGGTCTAGGAATGACAGCAGAAACAATTCCCTTGATTGATTTTCCTAAAGTAAAAGAAAGAATTAAGAAAAGACCGTCGAGAGAGGCTTACAAAAATCATTTCAATAAAGTTTTTGTAAAGTCTGTAGGTCGAAATGCTCTAAGGTGTTCAAAGTGTAACAGTCAGGAACACTTTGAAAAAGAGTGTCCTATGGTTTGGAGACTAGTTAAGAAAGTATGGGCTAATACTGTTTATCTTACTAACACCAAAGGACCCAAGAAAATTTGGGTACCAAAGAAAACTTGAGACTCTCTTTTAAATGCAGGTCTCCGTCAAGAAAAATGTAAAGTGGTATCTTGACAGTGGATGTTCAAGACACATGACAGGAGACTCAAATTGCTTCATAAAGCTTATTCAAGTGAATGGTGGAAAAGTTTCATTTGGAGGAAACGGCAAAGGAAATATTGTGGGATTTGGAACTCAGTGAAAATTGGAAATCTCACAATAAGCAATGTTTCTCTAGTGGAAGGACTCAACTATAACCTTCTCAAAGCATTAGCCAATTGTGTGATACTGGTTTCAAGATCTCCTTTCAAGAAGGAATATGCTCTGGAATCAGTAAAGACTCTACTCAATCTTTCATGGGTCGAAGACATGGAAATATCTACCTCTTAGACATGAAACTAAATGAATCGCAATGCCTAATCTCAATTCAAGTTGAAGCAAGCTTATGGCACAGAAAGCTTGGTCATGTCAACATGAAGCAATTAGCCAAAATCTCATCAAAGCAGCTTGTTCGAGGTCTACCCAAATTACCTTACCAAAAGTCCGATCCATGCACACCATGTATTCTCGGGGAAAGCGGAGTAAGAAATTCATTTAAGCCAATAAATCATGTCTCTACTAATCATATACTACAATGCTGCATATGGATCTCTTCGGACCAACCAGAACCCAGAGTATTGGAGGTAAGAAATATTGCCTAGTAATTGTGGACGATTACTCCCGTTTTACTTGGGTTTATTTCCTTGCAAGTAAGTCAGAAACCTTTTCGTATTTTGAAAAATTTGCTAAAAAGGTTCAAAATGAAAAAGGATGTGTTATCTCAAGTATAAGAACAGATCATGGAGGTGAATTTGAAAATCAAGATTTTATAAAATTGTGTGATGAATCTGGATTTAAGCATGTGTTCTCCTCTCCATATACTCCTCAGCAAAATGGAGCTGTAGAAAGAAAGAATAGATCTCTACAAGAAATGGCTAGAACTCTTTTAATTGAAAGTAAAATTTCTTCACGTTTTTGGGCTGAAGCTGTTTCAACAGCATGCTATATCATCAATAGAGTCTTCCTAAGACCTATTCTAGAGAAAACCCCTTATGAATTATTCAAAGGTAAGAAGCCCATTGTTTCATACTTTCATGTGTTCGGTTGCAAATGCTTTATATTGAAAAATGCAAAAGATCGAGTTGGTAAGTTTGAAGAAAGATCAGATGAAGGCATCTTTCTTGGATATTCTACATCAAGCAAAGCCTACAGAGTCTATAACAAGAAGAGCCAGTCTATGGAGGAGTCAATGAATGTCAAATTTCAAGACTCTACGCAAAATGAATCCAGTCAAACTCAGTATGAAGAGTCTGAACCTACTCCAGACCTTCCAAAGCTTACAACTCAAGAAGTATCTCAGACACTGGAAGACCAGCATCAAGATGTTCATGAAGATTCAAATAAAGAAAGAGATCATAATTCAAACAGATCAACCAGTAACTGGAAGCATAAGTCCAGTCATCCCAAAGATCTCATTATCGGCGAAATTAATGAAGGAATTCGCACCAGATCCAAAAGACGTGAAGAGTCTAGTGTTGTGGCTCTCATTTCTGAAATTGAACCAAAAAGCATAGAAGAAGCTTTATCCGATGAAAGCTGGATCGAAGCTATGCAAGAAGAGCTCAGACAGTTCAACATTAATGATGTCTGGGAATTGACATCTAAACCGAAAGGTAAAACTGTTATTGGAGCCAAATGGGTGTTTAGAAACAAGATGAATGAAAAAGGAAAAGTCGTACGAAATAAAACAAGACTCATGGCCAAAGGATACACGCAAGAAGAAGGAATAGACTATGATGAGACTTACGCTCCTGTAGCAAGGTTAGAAGCTATTCGACTATTACTTGCGTTTGCTTGTTATAAAAATTCCAGGTTATTTCAAATGGATGTCAAAAGTGCCTTCCTAAATGGATTTATCCAAGAGGAAGTTTATGTGGAACAACCACCTGGGTTTGAAGACCCAAAGAAGTCAGACTCTGGAGAAGAAGAGCAGAGAGAAGAAGAGGAGCAAGCCAAGAACAGAGAAGAAGAAGAGCAGCGAGAGACAGAGAAAGAAGCTGAAGAAGAAGGAGAAGAAGAGAAAGAAAAATCTGCAGCTGAATCTGGAGAAAAGGGGAATCAAGATACAGAAGAGCATGATCATCACTCTTCCCCTTTTGATGTCCTAGAGACAGGGGGAGTTGGCGAGCCAGAAAGGTCCACACCTCATGCTGCCAATAGTGAAGGTCCTAGACAATCTCCAGCAGATCCAGAAGAAATTCAGGCTTCTCAATTGCCTGAAGAAGGACACGATACGTCAACACCAAATCTGCAAGATTATACAGAAGCTCCATCGTCTGCATTCACTCCATCTGAGAAAGCAAATGCAAGTACACAGACGGACAATTCTGCAGATTTTCGTCGTATTCTAGATGTTCTTCTGGAAATGTGGGGCCAAATCTATGCTCTGGACTGTGAAATTCAAGCCATGAAGAATGCTGGACAAGCATCTTCGGTTACCCTGGAGGATAAAATGAAAGACCTAGCTCTACAACTTCAAGCCAATGCCAAAGGAGAGGAGGTAGCTCAACTAAGGGAAGACCTGAAGAGGCTAGAAGGCATAGTCCAGTTGATAGGAGATTTTCAGATCGTGCGCATTCCCAAGCAAACCTGACTCCTTTCTCACCTTTTTTAATGATAACAAAAAGGGGGAGAAGCAATTTGAACCAACCAACTTTAAACTTTGACTTTAAATTTGTTTTTGTGGTTATGTTTGTTTTTGAGTATGACTTGAGTGAACTTGGGTGTGAACTTGAATTTGACTGAATTGGCTGTGGATTTTGATGCTTGACTGTTTGCATTTATATCAAGTGTTGTCATATGGTATTACTCATGAAAGACTAACCAATTTTCTGTGGATGCAGAGTCTGGTTGTTTTATTAATATTTATGAGATAGCCATATTGCTTGAGAAATGTTTTTGCAGGTCAAAGTTGTTCAAATCTACAGGAAAGTTTTGTCACCATCAAAAAGGGGGAGATTGTTGGAGAAATCTTTCCATAATATTTTGAAGCCGACAAAATGTTTCTATCGCCTAGTCTGGATATTTACGACTATCCGCTTGAAGTCCGAAGACTTTCTGATCACCGCACTCAAGACTCAAGACTCAAGACTATTCTCATTGACAGTCTTTCTGATCCATTGACGAAGGAAATCCAGAGCCGAAGTATATGGTTGAGGATTTAATCCTATCCTCTGGAGAAGATCTCTTGGTTGGATAAATATAACGGATTCTTTTATTTGTATCTAGATCAATTGAAAATCCGGTGGTCGACGAAATATTCTTGGAATGTTCTATTCTTGGAAACCAAGATCCTGATTGTATGGGTGAACAGGATTGATGGGCTATCGTCAGGTTCCTTTAACAGCTCGAATAATCTTCTTGATTGATTCCGTCCAACGGATAGATTGGAGGAATTCCTTTGGTAAGTGCCAACGGGTATGATGGCATAAAGGAGTATAAAAAAAGGAAGACGTTCTAGTTGTTTGAGAATGTGATCGATAGAGAAATTCCAGAGTCTGAAGCACCTTGATTATTAGTCGATACAGTTTGAGCGAAATTGTATACACAGAGAGTGTCTATACTTGGTGATACCTTGAGCGAGTGTGGTGGATCATCTACACCTAGAAATCAAGGAAGATCAACGCTGTAACATCTCTTTTTTCATAGTGGAATCCAGCCAATTGGCTGTCAGTGCAGAAGAGTAGACGTAGGCTTGAATCAAGCCGAACCACTATAAACCGCGTGTTCAATTCTCTCTTTCCTTTACTCAGTCTTACGTTGATTATTATTATTTGTCGCAAATCCTTCAACTGTCTAAGTATTGTGCAATCATCAAGAAAAATCTTTTATATACCTATTCACCCCCCTCTAGGTATTCGTACTAGCTATATCATTTGAAACCTCAAGCTATTCACAACTACCAAGAGTCGCCAATGTGCCGAAGAGGTAAGTGTGGCTCGAAGAAAATTGACCACAGGTCAATTACACCAAAAATTCCTAAAAGCTACACGGTAGGCTAGGTCACGCTAAAACCGCGTCTAATTAAAATTAACTGCGAATTTGAATTCGATTTTAGAAATTGAAAGTTATGTCGTGTCATGAGTCATTTTAGGAACGTTGACTCACCTTTTAAAGAATTTCCGATGAGTTTGGGATTTTTACGGAAAATCGATTCAAACTATTCGGAAAACGAACGGAAATTTGGATTGGCCAATTTGAAGGGATTTTTGGCATATGGGGTGAGTGAGTTAGTGATAGGAAATTTCGTGGGCTTTTTTCTCGACAAATCGGACCTCAATTAGACAAGTTTGTTCAGAAAATCGAATTCTGAGAAAAATGAAGTAAAATTCGGAATTGAAAGGAACAGCCGTTTTTGCTATCCAAGACTTGTTATTTGGGCAGAATTATAGTGCAATGAAGCAAGTGCGGATCAAGCTTTTTACATAGAAATTTGTAGGACCAAGTTTGGAATAATAGGATGTTCTATTTTCAATTCCCCCCCCCCTCCTATTTCAGCCTTTTATTCCGCCCATTCTCTTTCTCTCTCTCATATTCTCCTTTTTCATTTCTCTCCTAGTCGCCGGTTCCACACAGAGGGTCTTCCATCATTCTTAAACGTTGACTAATGGGCCCCTTTTGCCCATCCAATTCGTTCACGCCTCTCTCTCTCTCTCTCGCATAATCTCCTTTTCCTTTTGGCCGACAACTTATGTCTTTCTATCCCTTAAACGGTGTTGTTCCCTTGGTCGGTCTTCTGTTGGACCACGATGCCAGCTGCCCCCGATTTTTATTTCTCCGGTCTTCTACGTTGCTTTCATTTTCCTTTGACTGGACGACCACCATTCCGGAGCTGCTTTGGTTTTAATTTCAGCCCCGCGTGTTCTTTGCCCACGGATGCTTCGACCTTGGTCCATCTCTCTCTCAACCAACGCCAGCCCCACCATTTTTATCTCCACCGTCCCACTTCAATCAACCTTGGCTGTTCATTGATCGTGGGCCCCCACGCCAGCACGACTGCGGCCGGCCTGTTCCCAGCCCACTGAAGCAACCTTGCATCTTCTATTTTCTTCGAAACAGCAGGCCCAAACAGCCCGCATTTCCAGCAAGCCTTTCAGCCGCAACAGCCCCGTCTTTGTGTTACACCCACACCACCACCCGCGGCCACCAAACCTAGCCTCGAACCGTGCCCAAACCAGCCCCATTGCAGCTCCTTGGGCTCAAATTTTGGAGCCAAACCAGCAAGGGTTTATGAGGTTGGCGAGCCCGTTTTGGCCCGTTCCTAACCCTGGTTGGCAAGCCCACTTTAGAGAGGATCGTCCCCCGTTGTGTCCTCGTCAGTTTGATCCGAGCGAATCGTCGAACGGGTGAATTTAACTCACTAATCATCGCTTAGCAGGTTAATGACGCTTAAAGGTTGATTAGTTTAAGTTAAACATGGATTAGGTGGTTAGTTAGATTAGATTAGTGGATTTAATTATCTACCGATGCATGTTAGGTGGATAGTTAGTGCAATTAGGGCCTAAACAAGCTCTAATATTTATCTAGAGTGACTCAAAAATTTTCCGGGTCCGTCTTGGCGTTCAATTAGGCTTTTCTGGGCCTAAGTCGCATTTTTGGTATTTAATACTTAATTTTCATAATCATTTAATAATTTATTTATTTTCTGAAATTAAACTAGGATAGTCGATAACTGGAAGTTTATGCTGATTATAATGGTGTGGTATGTTTATTTAATTGAGCTCTAATTTGTGCTGATTGTGCATGATTTGTATTTTTGGAATTTATTCTTAAATTCATTTAATTTCAGTAATTAATTGGAAAATAACCGAGCGTCGGTTTACAACACCAAAAATATTTTGGTGGACCATATAAAATGATGGAATTTGTGAAAATGAAATTATTGTATTTTGGCTAAGACCGACCGTGTACCCACACACGATAAATTTTATCGGGTATTTTAAATACAAAGAAAATAGGTCATGACGTTATGTTAATTGAGGAAATTAAGTATGAAGCTCAATGTCATGGACCGTGGGTGATTGACCGCGTGAGAATGTGGGTTAAGTTGAGAATGCCACCCTAGCGCCTAATCGAGTCGTGATTTGTCACCTGATACAGGTTGTGCCCACAGGGTCATGATTACCACCTATTATAGGTTGTGCCCATTGGGCCATGATTAAGAATCGGGGATGGGTGATTAAAATGACCGTGAGAGGATCTTGTTGTCTTGGAATCGACTAGGTCGATCGATCGATGTCTCGACTTGAATTCTTGATTTGATGTGATGATGTAATTCAATGATTGTATGAATTAAATTGACTTGCATAAAGGAATTGAGGTCAAGATAAGTCCTCTAACTCGTGATTGTGCCTAAGTGGTCCTCAGGGCATATTTTCTTCCTAATCAGGGCTTAGGAGTGGAACTTGCTAAGACGTCATCTCTCCCCGTTGTGGGATAACATTTTCAGGTCCCTAGATGGTGGTTGTGGAAGACTTGAAGCCCCGGAGTTTGGAAAGGTGGAGAGACCATAATCTACGAATGGGTCTAACTAGTAGGTCATAATACAATTCCTTTTGGAATGAGCCGACCTTTTTGTAAATAGTCTGGTCTTATAAATAAACCTGGTTGTTTATAAAATGTTTGTTTTGGTTTGAAAAATTGGTCTTACTTTTCTATCCCATCTAATTGTTGTCTAAGGATTTATATTGTTGTTTCTACATGCGCATTAAAATGAATGAGTTGGCGACGCGTCCTGGGACGTCACTATTTAATCAACCAAGGAGGATAGGCACGCACTCGGAGGATCGGGCGTGACAAGAGGTGGCTCCCACAAAGTTACGTTATCGTGTAGCATTTAGCCCTCAACTATGTATGACAATATTGCAAAGCTCTAGATGTGGCTCCCATGTGACTCAAGTCACCATGTAGCACTTAGCCCTTGACTACAATAAGCAACGGTACAAGGTTCTAGAGGTGGCTTACACGAGATTTCTTTACCGTGTAGCACTTAGTTCTTTACCTGCTCACAACCCATTCAGTTTCCTCAACACATCACATATCACCCTTCAATCATCCTTTGCCATGACCATAAGCCATTACCATAACACAAACATTCACATCTCATCACGCACAAGTTCCAAGCATATCACAGGTCAACCACATCACCATATATGCAATTTCTAACAAGCAAGGCATTAAGAATAATCACAAACTACTACCGATCACAACCAGCAGAAACGGTCCACTCACACGTCTCCAAGTTTAAATTCAGAAATCTAATCAAACAAGTTTGGAAAATTCCCAAATTTTAATATGTTGTAAAGGACGCATAAACGAACATTTTTAGTGAATATACCTTAACCAAAATATTTCTATATTAAGCCTATTAAATCGATCAATCCAGTACAAAAATTGGGTCCGATTCCAGAACTCAAATTTTCCAAAACTAGCTTGGTTCGAGATGCAAAACTTGTTTATTTGATATGAAATTTGACTATATTAAACTAAAAGATGTGAAAAACAACTTTTGTGAAGAAACCCTTTTAAAATTCGAACCTTAAGAATTGATAAAAATCCACTAAATCCCAAAAGGTCATCAGTTTCAGCAAAAACAAAGGTTCTGTTTTCAAATGACAGAGCCGAAATCTCCTTTTTTTTAAATCCCTAAAATCTTGAATAAAATATATGTTATAATTGAAGATGTCTAAAACATTTTTCAAGAAAGAATTAACCTCAAAATCTTAGCACATTTCAATCCACAAAAATGACAAACAGCGAGAGTCCAGAAACCAGATCTAAGAAAAATCCACTGAACTAGACTAATCCCTCCTCATTAGTGCTAATCTCACTAATTAGATCAACAATAATCTATCTTAAGGCTAATATAACCATTCTAGATTAGCACTAATCCATCTTAAGGCTAATCTCACTTCGTACTAATCTAACTAAGCTAATTAACATTAATCCACCTAACTAAGTGCAATTAACAACTTAATCAAGGATTAGAGAGTTAACTCACCAAATTAGCAAATAAATGGATTCACAGCGATGGCAGCACAACGGCGGTGAGATCACATGTCTACAACGGCTCTAAAGGAGGCCCGGAAGGGCTCGAAAAACACCTCACAAGTTACTACTCGAGCTGGTTGCTCTCGAGTTGCTGGCCTCTGCTCGATTCTGTTTGACCTAGCTAAGGGTTGAGTTGGGGTGGACGGCGGAGCTAAGCGGACAAGTAATCGCTAGCCACGATTTGCTGGCCGGTTGGGGGCTGCAAGGCAGGAGCTGTAGCGGTGATGAGGACGCTGGAATGGAGGCATTGATGGAAGATGGTAGTGATGTGTCGATGGTGATGTTGGGCGGTGGGGAGTGGAGCAGCTTGGAGGCTTGGGGTGGCAGCTGGCGAGAGTGGAGGGTAGTCGTGGGGCTTACGGTGGAAAGGGGCAGACAATGGTTGAGCAGGGGAAATGAAAGGAAGTCAAAACCAGGGAAAAGGGAAGAAGGAACTAAGATGGGTCGGTTGCTATAGGGACTTGGTCGCACGCGAGGGAGGAGGGAAAAGTAAAGGGAGAAGGAGAGAGAGAGGGGGAAGTCGGCTGGTGGGGCGCCTTCGCGCGTGAGCTTAGAGAGGAAAGAGAGGGAGAGATAAGGGAGAGCTAAGAAGTCTTCATGCTTGATGTCAAGGCTCCCTCCAATCACAATTTAACCTTCAAATCTCACAAATTAACCCATTTTGGCAGCCAATTAAACCCTTTTCTTCAGCCATCCGAATTTAAATTTCTTTTCCGAATTGTCTGAAAACCGATTTTTCTGCAAAATTCCAAACTCATCGAACTTTCCTCGAAAGACGAGACGATGTCCTAAAAATAAATCGTGACACGCTCGAACGTTCGATCCCCGAAACCGAATTCAATGTCGTGATTAAAATCAACTGGACACGATTTTAGTCTAATCCAACCTAATGGGTAGCTTTTAGGGATTTTACCATGGTTATATCCCTTAACGGCTTCACTCAATAGGTTAGTTAACTCGTGAGTGATCAGCTCAGAGAAAAAGCACCATAGGCGCGTCAGTGAAAAGCCCATTTCATTTTATCGAGACGAGTTCAAAAATTCAAGATGTCACACTTTTAGTCAAACTTTGCTTGCAAAATAACTTATTCTGCATTTATTTGCTTAATTTGTGTTTACACCTATTCGCCCTCCCCCTAGATGTAATACTAGCATTTTCATAATCAAGTAGGGTTACTGAAATGGCACTAGTTAGATTACTAGTGTAATCCAATTCTCGACTCTAGATCTTTGCTTGCATAGGAAGTGAAGTATATTCTCATACCTCACTTGATTTCTAGCCAACCCCAATAAATTAGTGGCAATTCCTCATTTAGCATTCCCTTGGAGTTAATCAAATTAAAATGTTAATATCAACATGGCACGAGGTAAGGATTTGGGAGAACGCACATCGATCGAGGACCGTTTGGCCCCAATTTGACATTACTTCCATACCCATCTTTTTCCCAATGCCCGTTTCAGTAGGGTTGTAACAAAATTCAATAATTTGAAGCAGTGCTCGGGGTCTAACCATCTTCCAGAGCTTGATTACATCGGGCAAATTTTATCTCTTGTTGATGCTGGGGACATAGATGCTTGGCAACAGCCTTGAGAATTCGGTACTCATCTCTTGCTGCTCTGTTTTTCTTGACCTTTTTCTGGGCTCTGTTTTGGTTATTTATCGGAAGATCAGCTCGAAGTTAGTAAAGTTTTTGTTTTTCAAGGTTTATAGGGTTTGAGATATTCTTGGAAGGATCAGCTCGAAGTTTTTGTCGCAACACACCCTATTCATTCGCTTTCAATTAGTAAATTTAGATTTTTTTTTCATTTTCCTTGGGTTTGCCTCATTTAAAGTTGCTACATTCTTGTTCAAGTTTGAATGAGCTTCAAATGAGTTGAAGCCTATATGTTCACTTTCTATACATCTGGTTAAGTTCTGAAGAGTGCAATATGTTGTGCAGAAGAAAGAGAATGGACCAACCCTTTTGTGTTTGCGCATGAAAGGAAAAGCAAGGGAAAATTTTCTGATGGGAATGCGGTAACTGGAAGTATAATTCTGTCGTTTCATCTATCGATAGGCTTCACGATGCGAGATCAATCCAATGACATCTCGATCTGGTCATTTTGGTGTGGTCCCTTTGTGTGGGCTTTCAAACTTGGATGATTGTCCTTTTCATTGAAGAACTTTTTATTGTGTTTGTGTCGGTGCAAGCATGTCTCCTTCACGAAGTTGAAGATCGAAGAGGATTTCATCTATTATATAAGTTCCAAAAAAACTTGTATTGGTCACTGCGCATTGGGAAAGAATGGAACTCTTGCAAAAGTAATTTACGTTCCAAACTTTTAAATATCCTCCTGTTGAAGTTATAGGTACATAAAAGGATTATCATGAAAGAGAAAAAACAATGATATGATAGACCTGCAAATTGTATATTGTAGTAGGGATTGCGGTCTTGTGTGGCATTGCATTTTGAATTGGGGTCTTAGCCATTTACCCAAGATAATGAGACAGTCCGTCGAAGATTAACCAGTTGATAAAATGATGTAAGAGCATCATCTTGCTCTTTGCTGTCTAGTGCTATATAAGTTACGTTAGACTTATCAAAACAGGTCATAAATCCATTTCATAACCCATATTTGATGGTTCAGTCATTATATGAGTTTGCTATATTCAAAAGGTAGTTTATAAATGGATTTAAAATGGTAAAGTCCAAAAAAATTTTAGTTTTAAATTGGTTCACAGTCTACCAAAATTCAATCCACTTTGTGACTTTGTCTTCTCCCCGAATGAGAAAATAATGAGGTCCTCGAATAGTTTTAAGTTCTGAGAAATCTTGGTGGGCTTGGAAGATGAGCCCAACTTCACCTTTATTAAAATAATTACGATTCCTACAGGTTGGAGTTAAGGATGAATGTTTTAAATTCGAAGTTATTGAAGTGTTGTTTGATTTAAACTGTTGTGCATGCCTTGCATCTTACACTACACTCTTAAACACAACCTGCCGTCGGACCTGGGCCGATAGGATTATTTAGGATGGTATTGAGATGGATGCCACTCCAACTACATACTCGCGGTACGAGTCACCCATCTCAATTCTAAAGTTTCTTTCATGGTGTCAAGAGTACCCACCTTGGTCCGCATACCCACGACCCGGGTCAGCTCTTTGACAAAGCCGGAGTCATGAGGACCCGACATAGTCCACAAGCCCGTGGCTAGTCTGATCATCCTTGTGGCTCCACTTTGATAAACCTTATAGATAAGAAATCGAGCCACTTACCATGTGCATGTCTATGTGATTGCCGTCGATTTTTCTTGGTGAAGTAAGTTTTCTATCCCTATACCATGCAATATATTTGGTCGTGCTTTTTGTCTGTCCATGACAATCTAGGATAGTCATTTGATCTAATTCCTTTCAAAAATGAAATGAGGAAATTGCCATGCAATAAATCATTTGAAAAATAAAAACAGCTTTGAAGAATTTGCTTTCAATTCATGTCTAGGAAATTTAATCTTGCTAGGGTGTTTTTTTTTTTTTCTAGCTCTCTTTAAGAAATTCCCTTTTTGTAAGAGCTTTTCATGAACAAAAATGTAAAAAGTTGATAGATCATTGTCATGGATTGATTCTTTATTTGCACCTCGTACTTATATATTTTCATTCATTTGAATTAGGTGATAACGAATCCTCCGTGTATTACGCAATCAAGAGCTAAAATGGCCGACCAAACTAAAATGTGTGATCGTATCTCCGCTATGGAATACCAACTCCAACAGTTGCTTACCTCTATGCAACTCATGACAACCCAAATCCAATCCCTCCGAGCGGATTTGACTCCTGCACCTGCTTTCCCTGAGGTAGGAGTTCCGAAGCAGGAATACAAGACCCAAATGAGCAATAATGACATGCCTGAACTGGAAGATAACCCACTAGTCATTGCCAAACTTAACAATGTCCCTAAGACAAAGCAAGATGAAGTAGAAGTGATGGATACTCTAGGGCAGCCAAGTGGCAAGCTCAATTATTTGGTGAAGTATTCAGCTCCTCACAGCTTCTATATTGATCCCCGCAACATAGTTCCAAATGGGTGTGATGGCATGGATGATCCAACACCTCCAAAGATAGAGAACTCTAATAACGCCCTGGAAGGGATCACAAGTCTTTTCAATGGCCTCTTCATAGGAGCCAATGACAAAGGACTTTCGGAAGACATGGACATTAGCCCGCAAGAGTAACTTGTTACTTTTGCACATTCCCTTGCGCGGGAATTTTTACCGCTTTCTAGGAATTCTTATCTTTTTTTTTAGGAATTGTTTTCGCCTTCTAGGAATTGTTTTCAATTTCTTATTTTGCTCCTTTTTCAGAGATTAGGAATTGCATTTTTCATTCCAATAATGTAATTCATTTGATTCTATTCAATGAAATTACAATTTTATTTCCAATTTTTGAGGGCATGACAGGGTACTCCAAACCGATCCAATGATGATATCCAACCATGAAAGAAACTATCCTCCACGGAGAAATCTTGAGGGCTGGACTTTTTCATGCTTCCTCCCAAAAACCTTTTTGAAAACAAAAGCATTTCACTGCTAAAAAAAAAAAAAAACATTTTCCCAAAGCTTGTAGCAAAGTTAAACATGTTTGTTTGTCTGACTCATTTGCTTCTTTTCTTAGAGCATAATTCTATAACTTGTTATGACAAGGGATAACTGAGAATAGCATATCA
Organism: Eucalyptus polyanthemos subsp. polyanthemos; assembly: GCA_017140185.1. Lineage (NCBI taxonomy): Eukaryota > Viridiplantae > Streptophyta > Magnoliopsida > Myrtales > Myrtaceae > Eucalyptus > Eucalyptus polyanthemos. The sequence continues at coordinate 34,755,468 of CM029466.1, read as the reverse complement.
AGTTTCAATGACCATAAACTTGACTTGTGATTAACAGGTTTAGAGTGCACTTGCAATGAAAAAAGATTTGGGGCAAGTAAAAGAGAACCATCATTCTCTGGTGGAAGATCGTGGGGGCAAGTTTGCTCCAAATTATAGCCTATATGTGGTAAGGAAGGTACTTTTAGGAGGTGTCGTCCTAGCATAAATGGGTAGTCATGAGTTTTCTACTCCAATTAATTCTGATGTTGTCAAGAAGTATTACCCATGATTGAATTTGACATATCATGTTTTGAACTACAAGCAATTTTATGATGAATAAATTGCTTCAATGAGTTGCAAATTCAATCGTTCAACTTTATTGCAAATCTTGCATTTTTCTTCTTTGATGAATTATGTGAGATAAATTGAATGTGTCAAATGAGATGCTTTGGAATGAGGAAAGGCAAACCCTATTCCATACACTGTTTCATCCACTAACCCCCAGTGAGTTGCGTGGAAAAATTCCATGCCTACGAGGAAAAGGGTGATCTCGCAAAGGGTACGTCAACCGAGGTAATGAGAGGCAGTTTCTTCTGCTACCTGAAACACTACAGGTATATCCATTGTTCAACTCTTTGAGCCCACACACATGAAGAGCTTTTTAAATTATCCCTGTCAAGGATCATCCCATACTGGGACAAGGTTTGAAATGAATGATAGGAATTTTCTTACTCACACTTGCATCAATCTTTTGAGTATTGCTTTCACATTGTAACTTGTATAATAATTTAAAGTGCCTTAGGACAACGAAGAGCAGTTCTTTCTCCATCCTATACACTTTATCCATTGCATAGCCCCCTTGAGCCTACGAATTCGTTTCACATTAAACCTAGTTGGTGATCATCCCCCACACTAGGGCAAGGCAAAGACAGATGAGAACCCTTGAAAGTTCAAGTGTCATCCAAAGTGTAATTCATTGACGCATGCATTATGCGCAAAAATTGAAATCAAAATAGAACTAAGGGGGCATGAAAAAGCAGTGTGCCTGCTAAAGCAAGGCCAATGCCCATGAAAAGAAGTGAAGAAAAATGAATGAGAATGAGGGGCATGAAAAAGCAATGTGCCTGGTAAAAGCAAGGCCAGTGCCCAAAAAGAGAAAAATCAAATACTCGATGTAGTGAGTCGTATCCCCAACAAGGCGATACTAAAAAAAACTCAAATGTCGAGGTGTTGCAATCAATGGAGTTGTAATGTAAAGCAAATCTTCAATGATGAAAAAGAAAACTGGTGGCAATGCCAAGATGATCATCAACTCTCCCCCTAAACACTTTTTGAGCCTAATCATCTTTTCGTTTCTCAACCCATGAACCTAGCCTACGTCACATCCCTTGCAAAGTCTCTTCAGATTATGGCACTTGAATTAACATAAAAGTTCATGTGTTTGAAAGCATCGATTGAAGAAGTGTGAGTAAGATAATTTCTGCTTCATTTCTCATGTTTCTTGACTTGTAAATCTCAAGACAATTGCGAAATGTCATTCTTTAATATCGACTCAAAAAGTCCCATTTGTTAAGCCATTCACCAAGTCCACATTACGATCCTTGTTAAAGACCTTTCAGATTATTAAGGTCGTACAATTTGCAAGATTGCTCAAACCCTTGTTTGGCATGATGACAGTGAGATAGAGTGATTATTAAAAATCCTGCATCAAATGTTAGGATGAAATAGCCATTTTAATCAGGGAGTGAAAAGTCATTTCTGACCGAAAGATCACTCATTTGACGCATCCATGACACTCATGTATTCATATTGGAATATTCTTTTGAAATGTCTCCAGTGGAAATTTGAGTGATGCAAATGTCATTATGCATGAACCCCAATTGAATTGATAAAAACATCAGTAGATTTTGAAGTGTGCATTCCAGAATAGCCGTAATTGCTTATTTCTTTGGTAAATGCATTTTTGCTCTAAATCATGTCTTAAAGACCCAAGAGCTCTTGACATTCAGGTTCCTTTAAGAAGAGAAACCATCACGAACATTCAAGGTGCATTCTTGATTTATTTCTATCGAGGGGTGAGAGACCTCTACAGGATATCTGAATTCCGAAAGACATATCCCCAAGGATCAGAAATAATATCAGGTAAGTATATCTCTACCCATTCTTGACACTTGACTCGGTCAAGCTGTCTCTCTATATTGACCTAGTGTGCTTTCATAGCCCAAAGTCCATTTCATCGACCCGGTGTGCTTCCGTAGCTCGGTGTCCATTATATTGACTTGGCGTGCTTTCGTAGCCTAAAGTCCCTCTCATCAACCCGGTGTGCTTCCGTAACCTGATGTCCTTTATATTGACCTAGCGTGCATTCGTAGCCCAGTGTCCATTTTCATTGACTCGGCGTGCTTCCGTAGCTTGATGTCCCTTTTAATAGACCCGGCATGGTTATGTAGCCCGGTGTCCTTTACCTTGACCTGGCGTGCTTTTGTAGTCCAGAGTCCTTCTTTATCAACCCGGCATGCTTTCGTAGCCCGGTATTCATTTATATTAACCTGGCGTGCTTTCGTAGCACAGGTTCCTTTTTATTGAACCGGCGTGCTTCCGTAATCTGGTTTTCTTTTATCGACCTAGCATGCTTTCGTAGTCTAGAGGCTTTTACATTGACACTCGATCAAGCTATTGCCAAAGATTTTCTCTAGATTCAATCTGATTAAGGCGATCGAAGAAAAGTTCAGGTCCTAGTTAGATGATCTATGTTGCAAGACTGGGCAACCGAAGAAAGGTTCAAGTCCTGGTCAAGCAAAACCCAAGTTCAAGTGACCGTAGATAGGTACGGGTCCTGGAAAGCGAATCCCCATTTAGGCGACCATAGAAAGGTACGGGTCCTAGACACAACCCAACACTACTATACTAGGCGACCGTAGAAAGGTATGGGTCTTAGGAAAGCAGTTTCCTCACAAAACCTTACTGCCGTACTAGGCGACCGTAAAAAGGTACGAGTCCTAGGAAAGTAGTCTCCTTATAAAGTCTCGTTACTATTTTAAGCGACCGTAGAATGGTACGGGTCCTAGACACGTAACATCAACTACCTAGAACTACTCTATCCTTCTTGAAGGTAAGTTAGTCTAGGTAGGTTCATTTGTCATTTGCATTATTATTTTCATGCATCATATAAATTGCATTCAAAAATGATATTCATTTTTCAAAATTAAAAAAAAAAAATTCATTGCATGTACATGATCAAAATTTAGGTATCAATTTGTCTTTGAAAGCAACATTTACGAGCTAACCTTCAAAGAGGGGCAGTTGTTGACACCTAAATTTTAACGACCCGTTTAGTCATTTATTGCATAAAAAATAGGGATTAATTTTTAACCCCTAAGAAAAAATATTATAATTCAATTTTAGGTGCATTTATTTTTAATTTACATGTTTTGCATTTTATTTTTAGGACTGGTGGTGGATGGGTTTGAATTAATATTTCTGAGCTCTAGCTTGGCAGGCCGGATTAGGCCCATGAAAGGAGTAAATTAGCCCAAGCCCGTTGTTTTTTTAATTAATTATCTCGTGGGAAATTGAGATTTGATACAATATTACGATGGTTTTTGGAATCGGGTTGCAATCTTATCTTTAGTCTTTAGATGATAAAATCATTTGGAATATTAAGGAGATAAGGGAAATAAGAGGATTTTTGTGATCGAGAGGTTATAGATTATCTTCGTGTATATTGAAAAAACGAGATCAAATATTCTACGCAGATCACCTATTTTTACCTATAAAAGCAACATGTACGGAGAAGGATGGGGGGTTCTCTTCGTTGAATGGGGGGAAAAAGAAGTGAAAAGTAAAAAGAAAAGGCAGAGAGAGAATACAGAGATAGAAGAGGAGTGATTTGACCCTTACTGTTCATTGTCTTCCTAAGTTCGCTACTCAACATCTACAACCAACCGGCCAGCTCTTCCTCAACTGCGCTGCACTCGCCTCGCCGTTCAACCCTAGCAGCAGAGTTGTGCCTCACCGCGACCCAGCCATGCCACTAGTTACTGCCACTTCGCCGGTCGTCCACAATCGCCCGGCATAGATCCAACAATCCAACGCCCCTATTGCCGTGCCTCCCGTTGCCGTCCGCTCGAAGCTCCACCGCCGCTCCACACCTCTGCCGGTAACCATGCCTCCACGAGTTTTCCCCTACCGATCCACTGTAGCCCAACGTCGTTGCTCCTACATGAACTACGACTAGCCGCGACTGCTGCATCTGCCAATCGAGCCCTCCACCCAAGCGATGAGCTGCTACCCCTGATCCGAGCCTGCTGCTGTCCTCTGCTACGCCCACGAAGCTGCCGTTGCTACTGAGCTGCTGCACCAATCCGACGGAGCCATTGCTGCTGCTCGTCTCCGTTCACCTGCTGCTTCCCCTTTGTTGGTGCTCGAACACTAGTAGCTTCGCCCATGCCGCCCCTATCTCGCCTAACCCGTCACCAGCCGTGCCTGCTGCCACCCTTTGCCAGAGTTTCCTCCTGTCGAACCTCCGATCTACTGCTTCGGTGACTAGCCTTGCACGAGCAAGCCTTGCGTGAACAACAAAAAAGGAAAAAAAGGAAAATTAGGTAGTTTATTTATTTATCTCTTTCTTGAATTTTTATTATTTTTCCATTATAGCTTTTTTTTAGTAGAATTGTTCCTTAAATATATGATTGATACTCCAACATGAAAAAGTCCCTCAAGCTAGGGATTGCCAGTTTGATTTTCGCACCCGAAATCTGACCCGCAATCCCTTACAAAAATCGACAATCCAATCTCACGCCCGAGATTCGATTCGCGATTTAATTTTAAAATTAGTCAACCCGATCTCATGCACGAGATATGGTTTGCCAATTTTTGGATATCAACATTATCTTGCTTGATTTGATGTCGTGGTGTTTGAGTCAGTTTTATTTTCGTAAAAGGAAAATAAAATAAAATAAAATAAAATAATCTGAATTAGGATTAGGTTTTTTTTTTATCTTGCATATTTAAAATATGGATTTTATTTTGAATCATAAAAAAAGAAAAAGAAAGTGCATTCATTTAAGATGTTAGTTTTTTATTTGAATTGTATGTTTAATCTTAATTTCGAATTTCATAAAAGAAAAAATTAGAATTAGGACATTCTCTACACGTCATTGCATATTAGATAAAATTGCATATTTAATTTTAGGTCTAGATAGATCTTTAGATGAATTGCATGATAGGTTATTTTTTTTTAAAATGCATGTTTAGAAAGCATTTAGAATAGATAGTATTTCACTTTAGTTTGATTTTCATTTTTAGTGATTTTCATTACGAATTTTCGTTAAATAATAAAAATTCCCATGTCATATAGAATTAGGTTCATAAAATGCACGTCATATATTGACTGTTGTTAGGTTCATTTAATTAGAAATTGCCCATCATTAGATTAGGTCATTTAATAAATGTCGCGTGACATATAGCTCGCACATTAAATTGTATGTCGCGTGCCATTTTAGTTAAAATAATTTTGTACGTCATCGCATTGCATCACATCACACATCATTAGATCTAAGTCACTTTGGTTAATTTAGATTGCATATTTAATAATTGCATGTTCATTAAGAAATCACAAAAAATTTTATTCATTCATATAGTTTAGGACATGTTGCCATGCCATATCATTTCATATTAGATCAAAAGCATTGCATTGCATATGGATTATAGTCTCATTAAAAAGTGAAAGCGAAAATTGAGTGATTGTTTGTTAATTAGAAACCATATCTAGGGTTGTTGATGTGGATTTTAATTTAACAACGCAGATGCTTCCGTTTCTTTGAGGTAAGTTCTGCATTATTTAATTGCTTTCTTGGATGTTAAATTGGTGGTTTGCGCACCCGCATGATAACCTCACATGTTAGGGAAATAAATTTAAAATCAATTTAAGCTACCTGCAAAAAACATTTTTGAAAATAAAAGAAATTGTACCGAAAGGGTATTAGAGAAATCTAGTGTAACCAAGTCCCCGTACCAAAAGTCTCTGGTTCGTAGGAGTAAAGTAAAACTCTCGTTACTTTACTTGGGTTTCTAATCGACCAACCAAAAAATAGATTAGTGGCGACTCCTAGATAAAATCAATTGCATTATAAAAACTTAAACTTAAGTCGCGAATTGATATGGGCTTGGGAGAGCCCAAATTAAGTCTAGGCTTAACAATCTATTAGCCAAATCCTAAGTGGTTCACACCCAAAAATTTGGTCGCTACACTTTAGAAATTGTTTTATGGCTCATGCATGTTTAACATGGCCTTATATGAGATGCATGAGATACATGCATAATTTAATTGTCATTTTAGTGACTTGAAATGTGGGGTAAGTACACTATCAGTGCCAAAACTTATGTACGGCACTCACTTTGGTGCCAAAACTTTATTTTGGATCACTTAAGTGCTAAAAAATTCGAAAAATGAACATTTTAGTGCCAACGCCAATCTGATTGACTAGAAATCTGACATGGCACTTTTTTATTAAATTTTGAAGCTGATGTGGCTTGTAGGAGAGTACAGTTAGCATTTAAACCAAAAAACAACGTCGTTTGGTGTCTTTCCCCCAATTAAAAACCCTAAATCCCCAAATTGAGAGAGAGAGAGAGAGAGAGAGAGAAGGCATGGCATGGGCTTCCCATCGTCTTCTTCCCTGAAGAACAGCACCAGCACTGGCCAAAAGCGACACCAGCAGCGCACCAGCACCAACGCCAGCACAACTCCGCCTCCGGTTCATCCAACATTGTTGACAAGTCCAAGCTCTTGTCCTCCTCCTCCTCTCCTCCTCCTTCTCCTTCCCCCTTCAAAAGGACCCACTTCGGCTGCTTCTTGAGTAGAGCTCAATTCGCCATCTCCATCTGTGCCCTCCTTGTTTCCCTCACCCTCCTTGTCTTTGTTCTCTCCACGTTCAACCCCCATTCTCCTCCGCTTCCACCCTCGCCTCATATTCTTCCCGTCGCTTCTTGCCTGAGCAACAACCTCAGCCTCTCCTCGCTCGCCTAGTCAAGCAACTATGATGGAGGCTGAGTGACGGTGGCGAGAAACTATGACGGAGGCCGAGCGACGATGGCTGAGCAACGGCGGCCAAGTGACAGTGGCCGAGCAACAGTGGCTGAGCGATGGTGGTCTAGTGAGCTAGGTCAACATTGGGCGAGGATCAAACAAAAAAACCCTAATTTCAATCCCAAATAAAAAATAAATAAAAAATCTCCAAATGAGTTGTGCGACGTCGTTTTTGTGAGGCCATCCACTTAGGACGGAAAATGACGTCGTTTAAAAGCCATGTCGATTTTTTTTTAAATATAAAAGCCACGTAATCATTTTGGTCGGAATCTCTCACCGATGGCACCAAAGTGATCGTTTTTCCTCCGATTTGGAACTTAAGTGCAAAATAAAATTTTGGCACCAAAGTAAGCGCCGTACACAAGTTTTGGCATTGATAGCGTACTTACCCCCTTGAAAGACATGTGCATGTTATAATTATTGTTATTTGGGATGTGAGAGGCATGTGAATGTTTTGGAAGTTATTGTTTGAGACTTGAAGGCCATGGTGATATTTTGGAAGTTGATATATGACACATGGGAATATTATTGACCATTTATTGCACAATATGTAGCATGCGTGAATTTTTATGCTATTATTGAGGACTTGAGGAACTCGTGTATGTGGTTGAAGTCATTAATTGGCATGCTTAGAATTTTCATGAGTATGAAATAAATTGTAGATTGTTGATAGGATTGATGTTTGGGTAGATTTCCTTCATGTTTATAGTTAAGACAAAGCAAAGGTTTTGCTATTGATCTGCCATCAATGAGTGGGCGTTGAGTTTGTAGGTTCCAAAACGAGGCATCAGCCTATACGAGGTTTAGGCGATTTACTTATTGAGTTGTCAAAACTCATTTGTTGTTGTTTCACCTGTTTCAAGTCCTAACCGACAATCCAGTAGATGATGCTTAGGTAGCCGGTCCTCGTAGGGGAGCCACTTTTGGTTAGTATCTCGCTAGAGGAGATAGGCTCACCTTGAAGTTTGTGAACCCCCTATTGTCTTTTGGATGTGTATTGGATTGGTCCAAGAACGAACTTTTATATTAAAAGGTTTGTTTTAATGAAACAAATAAATAAGATGTACATTTGCTCTTGTGTTTTCCTTACTATCCCTATTATGTGATTGTTGATCGGGTGATGTTGTTGTTGTACGCTTCCGCTTGCATTTGATTGAAAGATAATAATTGATGGGTCGGTGACACATCTTGGGATTTTGCATAATTGACCGATGCCGGATGTCACTTTCCCATGGTGAGGGAAGGTCTAAGGCGTGACAATGGTTGTTTCCACTTTTTTGTACTCATGCCATTGCTGGTGAAAAATCGAGTTTTTCGCCCCTAAATGGCCTTTCCCAATGTCCTCGTGGCCTATCGATTTTCAAGACACTCTAATTGGACGATTTCTTGCTGGAATAATTCTGTAAAGGTTTCGGTGGCTTGCAAAACACACAAACATAGTCACCGTTAGTGGCCATGCCAACTACCCCAATTTGAACCTCCACCACGTCCGCTCATTTCTATCATTCTACCTAAGGAGAGGTGTGCTAACCAAAGACATCAACACGTTTCTTAGGAAGACAGCATTCGAGATTGACTATAGCTTTGCTAAGGGTGCTTGATTTGGAGGGTGTGTATAAGCCATCCTTGTAATGTGTGCTCCTCAAGCTAGTGCTCCTAAGGCACCTGGGGTTGAGATCTGTGACATCCTGATTTTCTAATTCTGTTTTCAATTGAATGAGTTGGGCTTTTTATCGACGCGCCTATAGTCTTTTTCTCTGAGCTAATCACTCATGAGATAACTAATCTGTCAAGTGAAGCTGTTAAGGAATTTAATTGCAATAGACTTGAAAATTCGACTAGAAATCAACTGCTTGACCATGCTAATTCGCAAGGGTCAATACAGCACTGTCAAAATCGATCAGAGATCAAAAATAGGTCGATTCGATTGAGGTATGTCATTAAAGTGTGTGTGATTCCACCTAATTGCAAAATTATCGTCGAACAGTACTAAACTGATTTTTTGTCATTTCTATACCTTATGCCTGTATTTGAAATCTCGAGATTTTCACGACAACCGAGAGTCGTCAATATGTCATGTCGAAAATGCACAATGTGACTTGAAAATAATCGACCACAGGTCGAATGTGCTAAAAATTCCTAAAAGCTACCTGATAGGTTAGGTCACGCTAAAATCGCGCCAGGTTGAAGTTAACTACGAAATTGAACCCGGTTTCAAAAATTGAAAAATCTGTTATATCACAATTTATTTTAAGAACGTCGACTCATCCTCCGAAAAATTTTCTGCAAACCCAAGTTTTTTGCGAAAATTCAAAGTTGGGTTATTTTGGATCGAGAAATTTAAAGGGTTGTTTTTTGTTGCATTTTTGGCATTCAAGTCTATTGGCAAGGAAAAATGTGGAATTCGATGTGGGCATCCTCCTTGATAGTTTGGCCTTTGAATTAAGTCCAATTGTAGAGAAATTGGGTTGGAATTGGAAGAGGAATGTTCAAATTTCATAGGTCCATGGGGCTGCAACATTTTGGACCATTTGGGAGGCTTGTTAGAGAAGCTTGGTGTGAGAAATTGGCTGAGGATGAAGCTTGGGCTGGTGAGGGCCTTGTGATGAGTGAAATGGGATATTTAAGGAGACTTTTGAGGCATTTGGTGGTCCCCCTTCAGATGAGCCATTCTTCTTCTTCCTTGGCCTTGCTTTCCCCATTGTTGTTGTGATTGGGAGCTCAAAGAACTAGAGAACCAACCAACCAAGCCCTATGCACCGTCGACTACACCCTGCCGCCCGTCGTGTGCCGTTGTTGCCGCCCACCAGCTTCCCGCCGTCACGCCTGCCCCTACTCGTGTCCTAGTCACCGTCTCGAGGTCCCGAGCCATCGAGCCCTCTGTCCAACAATCGTCAACCGTCGTCTAGCCGTTGTTCGCCGCCCCCAAGCTACTTGGACCCGCCGTGCCCATTTTCACCATCCTAGCCCCTTCGGCCGCCCATTCTAGCCAGCAAGCAAAAGCCGAGTCTTAGCCTAAGCTTAGACTTCGTGGGCCTTTTTTGAGCCCATCCAGACCTCCCTTGGCATCACCGTAGACCCGAGTGTTGCTCGCCGTCACATTGCCATCGCCGTGGACTCACTGGTTTGCTAATCTAATGAGTTTACTCACTAAACCTTGCTTAGGAGGTTAATGATGCTTAGTGGATAATTAGATTAGCTTAAATATGGCTTAGGTGGTTAGTTTAGATTGATTAGTGATTTAGTTGCTTAATTCGGCTAATTAGGTGGTTAGATTAGACTAATTATGGGTTAATTAGGTTGCTTGATTTTTGTAGATAGGTACATTATTTTTCTAAGCTCGTTTAAGTGGTTATTTTAGTATTTTAGGCCTAAGTATGCATTTATCTAATTAATTATATTTATTTAATTAATTTTTCTATTTATTTAATTATTTAATCTTTTCCTAAAATTATACCAGGATAGCCAATAGCCGGAATTTCGTGCTAATTGCGTAGTGTGCTTAGTTTATGCAATTGATTGTTAAATTGTGCAATTGAGTAATGATTGTGATTTTTGAGTATTTATTTCAAAATTATGAAATTTTGGTATTTAATTAGAAAATACCAGGTGTCGGGTTTTGACCTCAAAGATGTTTTTAAATACTATATCAAATAGTGGGATTTTAAAAGGAATGACATCAATTTTTAAGGTTTGATCTGATCGTGTATCCACACAAGATTATTTTTACAGGATGTTTTTAATACGAAAACAATAGGCCAAGCGCATTATCTTAATTAAGACATTTGAGTTCAATGCTTGAGCGGGCTGGCTATTGGTGAAGATAAGGAGACCTCAGGCCTCATGTACAGCTTGACAGTGCTCACCACGCTGAAGCTTTTCTTGCAACACTCGGGTAAGGACACCTCAAGCGCTATAGGGTAAACAATAGCGCATTGGATTAACTTGGGGCTCACCAATCTCCGGTCCTTGACCTTTGGGGTGATCCACGAACCCAAGCCCATGGAAGTACCCAAGCCCGACGAACAAGCCCAACCCGCAAAAGAAGCAATGAAAGTAGACCAACCCGCAGAAGAAGCCCAACCCGCGCAAGAAGCCCAGCCCTCAGAAGAAGTCAAGCCCACGAAAGAAGGCACAAAAGTATCCGAGCCCGTGAAAGAAGATAAGAAAGGAGCCAAGCCCGTGACATCGCAGATAAGCCCGATACCCGAACTGTCGTTGGCTGAAAAGCATCACGAGCTGTTGGAGCTGTACATGCTGGGCCAACTCAACAAACCCATCTGGACACAGCTCTTGCCAATCTCGCTCGGGGTACTGACTCTGTCGGGTTTGAAGTTGGATATAGACATGATGCCCCAGTTGGGTGGTCTCCTGAAACAACTGAGAACCTTCAGGCTGTTGGCCAATTCCTTCCTAGGCACTTGCCTGAGGTTCGCCAAAGATGGGTTTCCAAGCCTCATGATCTTGAAGATCTGGAAGCTGCCTCGGCTTGAGAACGTGATTATTGAAGAAGGAGCAATGCTCCATCTCAAAGAACTCGAGTTTAGGCACCTCGATGTGATGAAAAATGTTGAAGGGATCAAGGAGCGCAAGGGACTGGAGAATATCCGTGTAGTAGTCAAAAAGGGTGCTCAGGGTTTTGTTGACGTCCATGATAAGGGAGAAGGAAATACGTTGTACAAGATAGAAGAGACCAAGATGGATGAACCTACAGACAACGTCGACGGGTATGGAATAATAATATTAAATCTCAAACGTGATTTATACTCATGATGATGGATTTTTTTATAGAATTGATAATTTCAACAATTATTTACTGGTGGTTAAAACAAACAATTGAGATCCTCATTAAATAAGTATTTCATTAACTCATTCCACTATATCAAGTCAATGCATATCAAGCCTATATATAAGTCCCTAGCGAGTTCTATAGAAGAAAGCAAATTTTCATATAGTCTTCACACCGTAATTAGTCACATAGCCTTTTTAAAACAGTTTGCATTTACACTTTTTCCTGTCACAATTCCTAATCATGTGGGCAACATCATTTGATCTTTGTATAACCCAATGTTGAATCCAAAAGCAACCATTAGAATCAACCTTACTACTCATAGCCAAGGCATGTCTAGTGAGCCTTTCACATGGCTTACATACAAATTGCTGAGGTATAGATACCAATTAATGCCTATCATTTACATACTATATCATATTTTAAGAAAAGAAGCATATATGAACAAATCTACATAATTCCTTTCCTTTTCATTGGGAGGAGTACTATTGGGAAAGCTTTGTGTGTGTGAAGCTTACTTAAGTGGTTTCTTGCTTCCTACAGTCCCTGACGCTGACGAGGAGGCTCTTCCTTCAATATAAGCTACTACAATGATATTTCGAGTTGAACATATGTGTATGTCCCATCCTCCCACTCTCTCTCTCTCTCTCTCTCTCTAAGTGTGCAAACAAATAATTTCATGTAACTACTATCTTATGTAATTACTGAGATGATGCCATTCAAACTTTACAAGATACTCTGTCTTCAGTTTTAGGCATTTAAGTCAGAATATTCTCAATCCAATGAGGTCAGGAAAACCACGAGGGCAAAAAAATGGCTTAATGAAATCGAGGAGTCACAATCAACGAGGGCACGCCACGAGTCATTAGTGAAATTACCAATTTAATCAGCTACAAGCTTTTAAATAAAAAACATGTAAGAGGATGGAAGAAATAGAAACAGTAGTATATTAGTCCAATTAACATCATTCATGCGCCCATACATACGTTAGAGAGCCAGGACCGGTGAGAGGACCTGCAAGCCCTCATTTGTTCAAGAGAATATTACAAAGCTTTTGAACAATGACCTGCATCTCATTACATACATATTACCAGTTAAAAGGAATTCATACCACCTCAGATAGTTGGAGAAACGATTTCGTCACCATTCCGCAAAAGTAATAGCATCCAAAACAAAGCTTCACAAGAAAGACATCATAGTGCTTTTCCACTTACGAAGTTTTGTTTTTGATCGCCAAGGTGTAAAGTTGAGGCCAAACATCTCCTTGGAAGCTTCCTCTGGCTGAACAAAACCAACAAGCTTTGCAACAGTTTTGGCACTCTCGGCCACATGGTCCATGTCTTCTGTGTCGGACCACAACCGGTGGGCTAACTGCAAACTTCTATGCTTGGTATTCAAACCGATCCCCCAAGTTTGGAAGAGCATCTCTCTATCTTTCCTGGTGAGCTTCTTTTGCAACTGCTTGGTGAGCATCTGCCTCTCACGACGAAGATCTTGTATGCTGTTTAGCATGATAAAATCCCAGACTGAATGTCCCTACTGAGAATTTAACACAAGCAGCGAGTGTTTCTTATAATTTAAATTCAGTACCTTGAAACAGCAGTCAAGGCCGGACTATCTTCCAGAGCTTGATTACAACGAGCAGATTTATCCCTAAGAAATGACAACCTCCTGAGCTCTACCTCCAAGTAGATCGAATCTGTCGGATCACCTTTAAACAGAAGGAAAAAGTAGCTCCAGTGAACTAATGAGACATTGCATTCCTTCCATAGTTTGACGATCTCCTTCCTCAAGTTTTGGAAGTGTGAAAGCCATTCCAAAGAACGTTCTGTATCATCTTCAATCGGATCCAAGCCAATATCCTTAACGTGTTTAGTAGATGCAATCACATTGGGTTTTATATCATGTACCTGTCAATCAAAAGAGTCCCCCCACTGAGCAAAATGGGCGTATGTTGACAGAACATCCATATCTAATGGTAGTAACCAAACACTCAGTTCGTTCTCCAAATTTCAAAGCACTTTATATTCAAGTGAGTGGTAATCCAAACTTACTTGCATGTCCACATTTACATATGGCAAGACTCTTATAGCTGAAACCATAGCTGGGCAATATCACTACATTGGTCATCATATATTTGTACACAGAAAAACAATCTTTAGATGAATCAAGATTTTCTAAATCATAATATTTCACAAACTTTAAACACCTGATAACCATGGTTTCTGTAACCTGTCCGTAGTAAGTTCTCAAAACAATGTAAAAGTAGCCTAGTCTGACCCACGTGGGCCAACCCCTAATAACTCGCCTCCACTTGAGTCATGGGGTGTCACGCCCAAATATTTGAATCAGATAGCAGAGATATAACATTCTTTGATATGGAAAAAGCATACTAACTCCTGTGTTATATTTAAATTCCAATAAAGAAAATAAAAATTTGTAAGGTCCTCCAAAATAATTAATCCATCATTCATCATATAGCTCAATGTCTGTGATGAAAGGAACAAAGAAAAGGCAGGGAACAAAGGTCACCCCATGCTGACTAGGTTGATCCTCCTGCTGAGCAATGGACTCCTCTAATTCAGAAGCGGAATCCATACTGCTGTCAAATTTCTCAACTGCCCGACGTTTATCTGCTTGAAGCTCATAATCCAAAGAATCCTCCAGTGAATTATGAGAACCACTACCAGACAAATTTTCTTTGGACACACACACACTTCAGTGAAGGAAACTTTCTCTGACATCCCTCAGGTCTTCCAGGACATTCTTTTTCATATCGAAGGGGAGATGTGCTATGGTTTATCTCCATCTCCTCAATTGAAAATGAAATATTTGTAAGGCCTGACTCACAACTTCTACTCCTGACTAGCTTGAAACTTCTGGATGTAGGTAACTCTTTCTCCTGCATTATCGAATATGCTTTTTCAAGAGAAGGTTCTACATATTCTTGATGGACGCTGTCTAACTGTCTAGCTTTCTCCAAAGTTGGTGATCCCAATTTCTCTTTTTCTACATCACCTTCCTCAACCACAATATAGTCTGAGATGCCTGCCGTCTCCTCCACTGATGACATACCACCATTTCCATGGCAGTTCGAGTTTGGCTTTTCCATCTCAATGCTGCGTACTTCTCTGCAAAAGTCCTCAGAATTTTCATCAGTGTACTCACCAATGTCCTCTGGACATATGCTATTTCGCCTGGAGTGAGATATCCGAATTGAGAGCTGTGAAGAGGGGTCCGAGAGTAAAGAGTTCTCTTCGAAGTCGGGAATGTGGATCATATGCCCATCTAAGTCACTCCTACGGTGTTGATCTGAATATTGACATGAATCAATTGTTAAGATACCAACATCCAAATACTCATTATCTGCTTGGTTTTGAGTATTTAAAATTGGGTTCTTGAGTTCCCATGAACCTCGCACACGAAGTTTAGGGTAATCACTGCATGCATCCACCTGAAATATTAAATCAACAGATGATTCATTGAGGAATAATTGGTGTTATAAGTTGAGGACGGCAAATCCATCAAGGAATCTAACAAAGTAGAATTACCTGTGCAGTTGAAGATTTGTGATCCACAACCAATCGGTGCAAATCCTGAACCTCAGACTGAGCAAGGTCTCGCTGCAGAGACAATTCTGCAATCTCTTTCTTGAGCTGTGAGAGGATACAACCACATAAAATAAGGTTTTAAATAATTAAGTGGTTTCCTGATTTATAAATGGACAAAAAAATGCTTCACTGTTCATCGAACTTTAAAGGAGGTGACAACATGGAAATTTTACAAACATAATCTTAAAAGTGCCACAACAAAAAATTATTAAGAAGGCCGGTAAATAAGCTGCATAGTTAACTCTTCACAAATTAGAACTGATTTTGCTACCAGCTGATGTTATTACCCATCCCAGCCGAGGAAAATGCACATAAACCTACAGGCCATCCAATTTTCTATGCCAAATTACAACAAATAGTGAAGGTTTGTATGCTTTTAGCTCTGAAGTAGATGCCCATTGACAGGATCATGGCAAAACTTAGAAGGTTCGCTGGACATCCAGGTAAATCAGAAGGTTCGCTCAAGTAAGCTCTAGTTATCTTTTTCGTCGAAAAATAAATAAATAACTTAAAAGAAAAGCTGATGAGCTATAAATGCTAACAGCATAATGGTGAAGCTGTGGGTTATTGCTCAAAGGTGCAGAATGTTAGAAGTGGTCCAAAGGGACATGCTATGGTGAGAGAGATGAAGAAAATTTGCAATTGTGGAAAATATGCATTCTGCAGGGGAAAGTCAAAAAGGCCAGGTGAAGATATTGCTCTTAAAATTCTCAGTTAAGTCTTAGGTTCACAAGTTAAATTCCCAACTTTTACATGAACTTTCAAGTGGATGAGCTTGGTCAAGAGAAGTCGATTGAGATGGAAATTGCATGTATTGTGCATTGAAGAATATTCAACCCAATGGAACTGGTGGAATTCACCATCCGTGTAAAAGAAATAAAAGACTTTCTGACACAGCAGCGTACTAAGGAAGAAGTTGGAAGATACACCTAGTTTATGTATGATAATTACACCCAAGTACCTCCCTTTACCATATATAGTGAGAAAAACCTCAAAAAATATAAGAAACATCGAATTATAATACCAAAAGCCTTAATGCAGAATTATCACCTTCTCAATTTGGAGATCCTTTTCTCGAAGCAGCACAGCAGTATCAGATGAAACAGACGCTAGTCCTGGATTTCTCAGCTCACTCTCCAATCTAGCCAATTCTCTCTGTAAATGCTTTACCAAAGCTTTATCAGACACAACAACATTGACCTGTGCATTTGTGGCGACCTCTTTAGCACAACTTGCGAACAATAGCGTATTTCGTGACTGTTCAACATGACTTCGGGCTGGACTCATTGTACAGATGATGGAAGTTCTAGCATTTCCTCCTAGTGAGGATTGCAGAATACGAGTCAGTTTGGAATCTCGGAAAGGAATATGTCCATTGCTTCCCTTGCTGGAGCCATTCAAATAGTTCTTGATCAATAATCAAAAGTTTAAAAATAAATCAATGATAAATTGAAAGAAAAGAGGGCTACAATACTTCCACCAACTCCTGATTTCTTATAGGATCATAATATTAGTAACTGTTCTGTCCATACAATCAAAGATGAAAAATTGGTAAAACATCATCACAGATGGTTTGCTTTGAATTTCTATAAGGCTTTTTAAAAAAAAAAAAAATCCTCCAAAACATTGATAAAGAAAATAAAGATACTTAAAGTTAATATATATAGTAAAAAGAGTATATAACCACACATGTCAGTATTCATATGTTTTAAAATTTTAAGATGTTCAATGTGCAATAAAATTCAAATTTCAAACACTACAAGAAAAGTAAAATGTGAAATGTCCAAACTTGCTCCAAACAAACCTAAACACCTACTCTTGAGTCTCTTGACTTCTTATGCTTTGAAACAGTTAATCTTCTTGATGCTAAAATCTGCATGGTAACCTATATGGAGCTGAAGGCTAAGAACCTAGTCAATAGCCTGGAAAACTAATCCCCTACTCTCAAAACAACAATTTTCAACTATGCAGTGGAATTTATGCCTGAGAAACCAAAACCACCCCCCCCAAAAAAAAAAAAAAAAAAAAAAAAAAGACCAGATAGAAAAATTCTTTTGGCTGACATCATGTCTAATGAATTGACCCAAGCATTTGGTACAAGAGGTACTTGACATTACTAGAGAAGAGCAAAGACAAACCCATTGTCAGCTCTGAGTACTTGATAGTCACAACAGGTAGGCAGACAAGAATAAATGGAACTAAACATGTGGGAGCTGAAGAAACGAATCTGTTTTCTTATATCTCATAGAGTGATTACAATGAGTATAAATACATGAACAGAGAACCTAAATTAGGTAAGAAACCTATTTAGATAAAGATCCTAAGTTGCCTCTAATATCTATCAATATCTAATTTACAGCTAACAGAATAAAAAACAAATCACATAATATCACGTAATATAATCACGTAATATAATCAGGAAGAAATTCTAGAAGATTTCCTAATACATTCCAACACTCCCCCTCAAGCTGGCTTGAAGATGTCTTCCATAGACAGCTTGTTCACTAGACGAATGAATTGCCTTCAATGTAATCCCTTGGTCAGAATGTCAGCAGCTTGATCATCACTTGAAATATACGGCATACAAACCAGTCCGCTATCAAGTTTTTCTTTGATGAAGTGTTTATCAACTTCCACATGCTTTGTCCGTTCATGTAACACGGGATTATGAGCAATTGCGATTGCTGCCTTATTGTCGCAATATACTTTCATTGGTATGGAACTTGGAATTTGTAGTTCATCTAAGATACCTTTAATCCACATAACTTCGCATACACCATGTGCTACTGATCGAAATTCAGCTTCAGCACTACTCCTTGCCACCACACTCTGCATTTTACTCTTCCAAGTGACTAAATTACCACCAACAAATGTGCAGTAGCCTGAAGTAGATCTCCTATCCATATTGCTTCCAGCCCAATCTGCATCAGTGAACACCTCAATTTCCAGATGTCCATGTTTTTCAAACATTAGACCCTTACCAGGACTTCCCTTCAAGTAGCGTAAAATTCTATATACCACTTCAAAATGCCTTGACCCTGGTAAGTGCATGAACTGACTCACCATACTTACAGCAAGCGATATATCAGGTCGAGTATGAGATAAGTAAATAAGTCAACCAACAAGCCTTTGATACCTTTCTCGGTCTATTACTTCTTCAGCCTTGGCAAGTTCAAGCTTCATATTTGGTTCCACGGGGGTCTCTGCCGCTTTACATCCTAATAGACCTGTCTCTTTGAGCAGATCAAGAACATATTTGCGTTGGTTTATAAAAATGCCCTTTTTGGATCTCGCAAATTCTATTCCAAGAAAATATTTCAAGACACCCAAATCCTTAACTTCAAACTCCTCAGCCAACTTCCCTTGCAAGCTTTCCAACTCAACTTTGTCATCACCAGTTAATATTATATCATCAACATAGACGATTAGAATTGCACGCTTACCTTCCTTTGAGTGTTTATAGAATAGAGTGTGATCTCCTTGACTTTGGTGATAGCCAAATCTTTTAACCACCTTCCCGAATCGTTCAAACCACGCTCTTAGAGATTGTTTAAGTCCATACAACGACTTTTTTAATCTGCAAACTTTGCCTTCAGTTTCTGCAAAACCTAGTGATAAACTCATAAACACTTCTTCCTCCAAGTCACCATTCAAGAATGCATTCTTCACATCTAACTAATGTAAGGGCCAATCAAATGCAGCAGCCAAAGATAGTAAAATTCGAACAAAATTTATCTTGGCAACTGGGGCAAAAGTCTCCTGATAGTCTACTCCATAAGTCTGAGTGAACCCCTTTGTCACTAACCTTGTTTTATACCGCTCAACACTCCCATCGGGTTTACATTTTATAGTAAATACCCATTTACAGCCAACAATCTTTTTTTCTTCTAGTGCATCAACCAACTCCCATGTGCCATTCTTCTTAACTGCAAGCATTTCATCCTCAACAGCCATCTTCCACTTTGGATCCTTCAAAGCTTCATAGATATTTCTAGGAATAGATATGTGAGACAGATTTGACACAAATGCTCTATGATGATGAGATAACTTTTGGAATGACACATGTTTTGATATAGGATGCTTAGTACATGATCTAACTCCTTTTCTAAGAGCTATAGGCATATCAAGATTAGAAGCATTAGTATCAGAATTTAAGATAGGAATGGAGGGAAAAAGAGTACTACTAGGATCACCTGATGACGAAGGCAAGAGATCATCTCTCGGGGTTGTAGACGGATGAGGCTCCAGGACAAAGTTCTGATCTACAATATTTTGAAGAGTTTTCCTTCTAGTATAAACCTGAAGCTCGGGCTTGTTGATCACATTGTGATCTTGAACTTTTTCTCCCTCTATCCTTGACACATCAAGATTTGGCAGAGGTGTTTTCGAAGATTCAAACAAAGGAGTAGGAAGGACAAGAGAGTTAATCTCTTCACTAACTTCGCCATTCTCCCCCTGAAGAGATTTGTTAGAAAAAAACGGTTGTGACTCGATAAAGGTTACATCCATAGTGATATGAGTTTTACCAGTATGTGGATTGTAACACTTGTAACCTCTTTGATTAGGTGCATACCCTATAAACACACACTTTTCAGCCCGAGGATCTAATTTAGATCGACACTGAATTGGGAGATGGACAAGGACAAAGGTAGTGCAACCAAACACCCTTAGAGGAATATCAGAAAAAATACGAGCTGTAGGGTACACTTTTTTGAAACAATTTAAGGAAGTAGTGTAATTTAATACCCGAGTAGGCAACCTATTAATTAGATAAGATGCTGTTAGCACAGCTTCCCCCCATAAGTATTTAGGTACATGCATTGAAAAACAGAGGGCACGCGATACTTCAAGGAGATGGCGATTTTTGCGTTCAGCAATGCCATTCTGTTGGGGTGTAGTTCGGCAAGTTGACTGGTGAAGGATGCCTTTTTCTGTCAAAAAACTCCCCAAAAATTGGTTATAATATTCAGTATCATTATCAGTACGAAGAATACTAATAGTAGTACGGAATCGAGTTATAACCATTTGATAAAAAATTTTGAACAATGACTCAACTTCAGATTTGGCGCCATCAGGTATGTCCAACATAAACGGGTATGATCATCTATAAAGGTAACAAACCATCGTTTTCCGGTTTTTGTTGGCATGGGTGAAGGACCCCAAACATCACTATGGATTAAGTAAAAAGGAGATGAAGCACGATACTGTTTTGAATTATAATGAGTACGATGACTTTTAGAAAAAAGACAATTGTCACAATGTAGTGAAGAAACATCCACATCTTTGAACAAATGAGAAAACAAATGTTTCAAATATCCAAAGCTAGGATGGCCTAATCTATGATGCCAAACCATTATTTGTTCTTGAACAGAGGAAGAACTGAAAGTTCCATACGCATGAGCTTTTTTATTAGGGACAAACTCTTCAAAATAGTAGAGACCATCCCTCATCCTAGCATTGCCAATCGACTTCCCCAAGATCTGATCCTGAAACTCACAATGGGAAGCAAAAAAAAAAACAACACGGCAATTAGACTCTTTAGAAAGTTTACTAACAGACAAGAGGCTGCAGGCTAACTTAGGAACATGCAGTACATTATGAAGTTTAATAGACTCAGAAAGTGGAAAAAATTATCACCATTCAGCTTTGTGGAAGTGATCTGAATGGGATGAGCTTCGGTGGATTTTGTAAGAAGTGATGGAGGGTTAGACTAGGTGGTTGATGATTCGTCCGACATAGTGATCGAACGAAAAAAAAAATTACTCAAGGTGAATAGATGAAGGACCTTTGGGCTCTGATACCATGTAGAAAAGAATCTGTTTTTTTATATCTCATAGAGTGATTACAATGAGTATAAATACATGAACAGAGAACCTAAATTAGGTAAGAAACCTATTTAGATAAAGATCCTAAGTTGCCTCTAATATCTATCAATATCTAATTTACAGCTAACAGAATAAAAAACAAATCACATAATATCACGTAATATAATCACGTAATATAATCAGGAAGAAATTCTAGAAGATTTCCTAATACATTCCAACAGGAGCTCATGCACTAAACCTGCCAGGCAGCAATGACAAACCCTGATGGAGGATTGAAAGTGTGAACAGAGCTCGGTATCAGGATTTTACTGAAAGCGGGATAGGAAATAGAGCGCAATGGCATAACAGGATCCATATATCCTGTCCTATTTTGTGGGAGAAGGCTT
Source organism: Eucalyptus polyanthemos subsp. polyanthemos (assembly GCA_017140185.1). Taxonomy (NCBI): domain Eukaryota; kingdom Viridiplantae; phylum Streptophyta; class Magnoliopsida; order Myrtales; family Myrtaceae; genus Eucalyptus; species Eucalyptus polyanthemos. The sequence goes on along the minus strand of CM029466.1, from coordinate 34,733,806 downwards.
GATTGTTCATGATGTTGTTATTCATATAACATGTGTGTATGCAGGTAAATTAGTATTGTGTAAGAAATGGACCTTTGGCACAGAAAAGGCATTGCAGTGGTGCTCTATGTTCATGTCAATGCATGGTCCAACTAAATTATAAGATATCTAAGATGAAGACAACGAAAAAACAAGCTGTAAGGCCAACCTCAGTTTTCGGATAACTGTTCCCAAAGTCAGCAAACTGCGATTTATGTGGCAGCCCTCTTTCAACCTCGCACCAGCTAAAATGACTGAGATGCACGCTCACTTCCTGCTAGATCCACGAAGTTCTGCAGCCAAAAGAAACTATTATATTCTCCCAGTAACAGTTTATAAGTTGAAGTTAAGTACTAAATATTCATACAACAGTAGCAGAAAGAGTGCTTGAATTGTCGTTCCCCAAGAACTCACGAGCCAAACTTTCAATTGTCTGGCAGCAGAATGAGCAATAAATCTTTGACATTTTAATAGGAATTGACCACAAAACAGATAAAATTCACCATTACCAGTCTGAGAATCTGATGTGATCTTGAGCTAGCTTCGTTAAGGCATGTCTCTCCAACCTGTCTTTGAGCTGTGAAATCCAATTGATCAGTCAAAACATTTCATTGTAATGCTAGATATTGCATGCAACCAAGAAATTCATCCAACACAAGACTAAATAGCCTTAGTCCTTACCTTCACACACAGATAGAAGTTCTTGAAAGTGGCTCCAGTCCTTCAGTGTTTCCTCTGTAAGTTTCTCAACTATAGTCCCTCTCTGTCAAAAAAGCTAGCTCTCACGGTGATGTTGGATGCGCTCATAGTTCCTCAGCATAGTACAAAGAAGTTTACCTCTGGATCATCTAGAAGTCTCAGAGGACTACTATCTGCACTGAGGAGGTCTCTCACAGACTCATTGTAGATCTCCATTGCAGAAAATTTCAACAGAAATTCTCTTTCCTTGTGCTATTAAGAAACAAGAGAATGTCTTTATTAATAAGCAAATGTTAGAGGAAGAAGTTGCCATTGAAAATGGAGGAGATCTTTCGGTAGTATATGACTTGTTACCTTCTCTATATAGCTGCATATATCTGCCATTGAGTATTCAGTAATTCCATTCATAGTGTATGTCTTTCCACTACTTGTCTGTCCATATGCAAAAACACTTGCTGCAACATTGAGCATCAGATGGTTGCAATCTCAGGCAAATATCAACATAACAAACCATTGTCGAAAGGAAGGAGAAGAGGTTAAAGTTTACCATTTATCCCACTGACAACTGAAAGAGCAACTTTCTTGGCTCCTTCCTCGTACACTTGCCTTGTGGAGCAATCACACCAGAAAACTCTGTCTGCAGATCAGCCAACATGGAGGACACATAACACTAAGAGATATTGAACAGATTGCTTCCTTAAATGCAAGTCCTCCATTAGAAACATTTGTTGGAATTTGAAGACATGGGCTCAAGACCAAAAGGAAGCTAAATCCAACATAACATGAAAATGTGCTCAAGAAAGAAAGGAAAAAACTTCATGAATAGGATTCAATTACCAAATGTGTAGGCAGCTGGGTACATGGACCGCTCTGAAACAGAGAGATTGTTTCTGTAGATAATGGTGTTGTCATCGATACATTCCCAATCTGATACATCATTCCTAGAAATTTCCTTCTGATTCAATGGCCTGAGACGAACTAATACGAAGATTTTCTCTTCACAGGGACTCGACCCCGGCGTTATCTCCTGGCTGTCGACTGCCACCATTGCTTACCTTCTTACTATCCAAGTCTATGAACCATCCAAAATCAAGATTAGTCTTCACCGCAACCAAATACTCCGACAAAGCCTGCGACACAGCACAGAGTTCTACACCCCATCACAACTTCACTGTCCGACTATGCATTGTAGTTTTGGAGTCAACAAAGCGAGTGATGTTGGGATCTCATGAAATCTGAGGCCCATCCAACTCCTACACCTACCACCATCACCTGTAATGAACAAGCTAATTATGGCTCAGAGCTAACTCCCCCACGCCGCATCAATTCGTCTTGAGCACAAAAAAACTCGGTTTCCTCCTACGTTGCTCCTTCGTTATGTCATCTAATTTAGAAAAGTCAAACAAACGCACATCTGAAGCCACAAGTTCCCATTCTCCGAGAGAAATGGGCGGTGTTTCTTTTTTCTTTAGATTAGCAAATATTTTATTAAATGTACCCATTTTGGAGTTTTCCGAGATGGTCCCCATAACACTGTCAAAAAGTCTCCTTTGCTCGTGCTGACTTACATTATAGAATGTCTTTAGAAAAACAAAGCAAGACATGTTTTCACCTTGGGAGTATTCACTTCCCAAAGAATGTCTGAGATCTACGCAAAGATCCATGGCACTCTGCATTTCACTGCAGTGGGCGCAGAGAGAGAGAGAGAGAGAGTTCTTAACTAGTCTTTGCAAAATTTTTAGTTGCCTTATTTCCTTCCTATTTGGACAGTAAACAGCAAAATCTCCGCAGGGCAGAACATGAATTTCCGGAAAACTGTTGGCTCTCTCTCACTTTAATAAAACATAAAGCGAATGCGCTCCGAAGAAGCGACCAAATTTTCATGACACGTCTCCAAGCTACATGCCAAGCCACCTAAATTCGACAAGAAAGATGGCATTGCCAATCCGCGACGGCAGAAGCTTCGCCAATCTGTCCTTGGCGGTTCCAAACGAGAAACGTATAAACGCATTCAGGTCGCTTTTTGCTAAAATTCCAAGGCGAATCACTGAATAAGCATGAAACGGAACTCCGGAATGGTTTACCAAACGTAAAAAGTGGGGAAATTTACCATCGTGACTCTCAGCTTTGTCGAACTCCAATCCGTACGCCATCCCCCTCGCGATCCGACCCGAAACGCCATTCCGGATCCGAAACTGCAACCCCTCTCTCTCTCTCTCCAAGGAGGATGGCGATGATTTCCTGCGAATGTGGAGCGGGAGAGACGATAGGTAGTCTGTTCCGTGTGCGGGTCGGGTTTAGCCCCGAGTTGAACTGAGCTACTGGGACGGAGAAGTCCTCTCTTTCTCTCTAATTCCTCCTAATAAAAATAAAGCGGAAAATAAAGTTGTGAAATTTCTGTTTCGAAAAGGCTATTTATAGGTTTTACAGGGTGATTATATATAATAATATGATATTATAACAGAAATAACAACCAATCAAGATTACAATATGAAAGATACATAAAATTAAATAATACATATTTTTTATCCCCTCAAACTTAAGGTGATGTAGAAGAAGTCTTCTAGACTTTGGAGGAAAAATTTTGAAAACGCCCTAGTGGATATGCCTTAGTGAATACATTAGCAATTTGATTCACTGATGAAGTTGATACAAGACAAATGATGCCATGAAGCACGTGAGAGTATATGAAAAATCACAATCTATTTCAATATATTTGGTTAGCTCATGGAAAATGTCATTATTTGCTATTTGATTAGCATGGTTATCACAATAAAGTACCATTCCACTATTGTGACAGACACCCATGTCCACTAATAACAATCATAATTATAATAATTATGTTTTCGTATCAATAAGAACACAACATTCTGCTTACATATTAGATCAAGCAACAACAGTCTATTTCTTACAACACCATTAGATAAGTGAGTTACCTAGAAACAAGTGATAGCAGTATCAAAGTAAGCCTTTAACTCCAAGGTACATTAAGCAGAAAAGTGAAGACCATGAAATATAGTGCTCTTGACATAATGAAGATTTTGAAGAACGGCAACAATATGAGTGGTTCGTGGCGTGGTCATGAATTGATTGATAATGTGAACAATGTAGACTATGTCAAGATGAGTGACAGTTAGGGGTATGCAAAGGAACCGGGACAAGCCCGAACTGCCCGGAATCAATGGGTACTGGCCCAGTTCCCAATTTTATGGGCGGATCCGCCCACTCGCCCATCCAGACCGAACCAATTATATTATAATAATATATTAATTTTTAATATTAAAATTTTTTCTAGACACTTCCTAAGATCCCTAATAGCTTCCCCTCTTCTTGCCATTATCATCTTCACATTCACCAACTCAAGAAGCACCGCGTGCTACACGGCTCTAATGTCCTCCACTCCAGACCCCTCTTCCTCTAGCTTAGCCAACATCCTATTAGATCTATTCAAATACCCCCAAACTATCACTAAACCTATTCAACATGTAATTAGCAGAACCCATCAGCTGCAAAGCCATGGCAACAAGCAAGCTGGGCTTTGCAGTGATGGAGCTTTGCATAAACCCTTGCAGAAACCTCAAGCAAACAGGGTTTTTGTCAGGAAAACCAAAGGGAAAAAAAAAAAAAGTTGCCAACTCATGTTCCGATTCTGGGTGGTTGTTGTGCCATTGACTATTAAACAACTTTTGGTGGAACCAGCTCCATGGATTCTCTTGGGAACTGGACTGGACCAGTGGTCTGGTTCCTAAGTAGATACATGCAACTAACGGATGGTTCCCAATTCCAAATTTTCGAAACCAGTCCTTAGCGGGTGGTTTCGAGTTCTAGGCTAGGAATTGCTCGCCCGGACCATGCACACCCTAGTGATAGTATGGTATACAAGGCTACCAACCAGCTATCAATAAAGAGGAGGATTCAAAAGAAGAGTCACGTCTTTGTGATTAAATTTGACACTAGTCTTAATAGGAGTTGCAGTAGTCATGTTATCAGCAAGTCCTGCTCGAGAAAGAAGATGAGTAGTATATTTAGCCCGAGATAGATTATAACCCAAGCAATTTGAATTAATCTCCAAGCCTAAAAAATAAATGAGTAGCTCAAAATCTTCATTTTAACCGTTGATTGAGATACTATTGGAGTTTTATAATGCAGGTATGATCATCACTAATGATAACCAGATTGTCTACATCGAAAAAGAAAAAGGAAAAAAAAAAAAAAAGGTAGCAGAATATACCAATGAGATGTTCGTTGAACAAAGAGAGGATTGTCATAAGGGCTAAATTTATGGCCAAGATGTTCCATGGTAGAACTAAACTTGTAACACCATGCACGAGAAGCTTGCTTCAGTCCATCTAATGCTCGACATAATCAACACACTTTGTCAAGAGTAGTGCATCCAAGAGGAGGAGGTTCCATATATGCTGCCTCGGTAAGATCACCATTGAGAAAAACATTTTTGATATCCATTTGGAAGTAAAAGTGATAGCAAGAGGACTTTGAAAAGACATAAGACAAGCAATTACAACAAACATCTCATCATAGTGAATCCTATAATCACGAGTAAAACTTTTACTACTAGTTGAGGTTCGTAGTGTTCCACCTCACCATGTACCTTCGTTTTGATCTTATACACCCATTTACAATCTATAGCAGACTTTCCAAGAGGAAAATAGAGCAAATCCCACATATGAGATTTGTTTAACGCTTGCAACTCGTCCAACATTTTCTTGCAGCCAAAGAGGATTAGTATGAGTTGTCTGATATGTGTGATGCTCGTGGAAAGAAGAAATAGTAGAATAACAATGAAAATCATAAAACTGAACAAAAGATTGACTTACATGGGTGGACGATGATAATGAGAAAAACGTATCACTAAGGGTAGGGAATGTACGGTTGGTGCATGCATATCAAGAGTTGTCGAAATGGGATCCCTAGATGTACCTGCATCAAGATTAGAAGAAGACAACTTTGAAGAGGAAGATGCAAGTGTGTCATTTTTAGGAAATAGTTATAGTAAAGGATTGGTGAAGAAGCAAATGGTTGGAGATAACTTAAAAGGACGGAAAGACAAAGACATCTTGTATTACCAAAAAATAACATGATGAGACACATGTAGATGATTAGAGACAAAATCTTAACATTTATATTTTTTACGCTAAAAGCCACATCCAAGAAAGTAACATGAGCAGGCTCAACATTGTAACTTCGTGTGTTCATTAGGAAGTAAATGCATAAAACAAGCATTGCCAAAAACTCAAAGAAGATTGTAATTAGGAACACTACCATACAAGTGCTCTATTTTAGACAAGAGGTTGAAATGAGAAGTCATACAACATCTAAGATGTGCCTATGTTTATGCTCTGCTTGACCATTCTGTTGTGAAGTTGATGGACTGAATGATAATACCATTTTGAGAAATAATTTGAAAAAACACTCCGTATCTCTATGTTCCATGGCATTATTGGTACGGAAAAATTTAATATCTCGAGAAAATTATGTTTTTATCGGGTACACAAAATCACGATAAATATGAGTAAGTTCATAGCAATTCTTACATATAGCCACGTATAACAAGAATAATCATAAAAAAAAAAGTCACAAAATAAAGAGATCTTCCAGTAGTTGGAGTAGGAGCTGGCCCTCAAATATCGAAGTGAATAAGATCAAAGAAAGCATAAGAGATATAGGCATTAAGATCAAATGGTAAAGCATGACGTTTTCCCAACTTACAAGATAAGCAATCAAAGTGTTTATCGTCAACAAAACCTAGATTGCCACTATAAATCAAAGGACCTAATCTAGAGAAAGAAGCATGACTCAAGTGAGAATGCCAAGTTCCAAATGAAACTGTGGTAGCACAACTAGTGAAAAAGTTTAGGTGCTGTAAGGAAACAAGATCAAATCAACGTCCACTTTATGGCTTGTCCTAATTATCTATCACATTCGTAGATCCTACACATGACAGCCATTTGAAGAGAAATGAATATCAAAACCAAATTCACATAATTGTCCCATAGATATCAATTATAAAGAGAGTTTAGGAAGTAAAAAGGTATTAGGTAAGGACAATTTGAATGTCAAAATGTTACCAGTATGACTAATTATCATCTGTGAGTTATCAGTTGTAAGAACCATAGGTACTTGTGACCACCCGTGGTGGCGGCATAGTGATTGAGCTTCAGTTCCTTTTGGGAGAAGTCTAGAGTTCGAATCCCTGCGTCGTATGCCTTGTTGGAAAGGAACCCACAACTTGCCCGGGACAGAAAGGGTGGTGGTGACTCTCCTGCTCCTCTAGGGTTTACTCCACCGTGAAGCGGCGCACGGAGGTTCCCTGGGTACCAAAAAAAAAAAAAACCCATAAGTACTTGTGAAGCGAATGAGTATGACATCAAAAAAAAAAAAAAAAAAAAAAAAAAAAAAAAAAATTGGAGTTCAAAGTCATGTAATTACAGTAGCTAAAATCAAAGAAGCATGAATCAAGAGTATCTGAAGTGAGTAATAGAGTAGAATTGATAGGGACAAAGGAGCAAGAAGTGCAAAATTCTCAAAAAATGGAACAAATATTTTTTAATTGATAAAGTATAAAAAAGAGTCTTTGGTGGAACCCTTAGTAATAGCAGCAATCGATTGACGTGCAATTGAGGTGGACCTCTCTACTGGGATTGGTTATTTGTCTCTGTAAGTTGCCTAGATTCTCGTCGATAACAATATCGATGACAATTCATACGATACTGTCAATGCAAGGAGGAAGAATTAGGAGTGGCAAGTATCGTATCTGTAGGCAAGGACAAAGACCGTTGCACCTTTAAGGTTGCAAGTCAAATATTCTTAGTCAACAACTTGGGGACAAATGTCTCAAGACAAGGTAATGGATCTTGATGTAGAAGTGAAGCTCGCATATGTTCAAATTCATCATCACGTGCCATAAAAAATTGCATAACACACATTCAATTGCGATATTCGGTAAACTTACAAGCATCAAAATCTGCGTCCCATTGTAGTTTGAATAATGTTAGTTGATCTCAAATGGCATGCATGGAGGATTAAAAAAATCATAAATAAACTGGCCTATCTCTTGCTGCATGTGATGCAAATTTTCTAACAGATACTAATGGGCAATATCTCAAGTGGATATCAACTTGCAAGCAAATCTCATGCTTCCATCGTCGTATTAAGACAACCAAATTGATGTTTGACAGAAGGAATTGAAATGCTTCAAAACCACATAAGGATTTGATATTTCTCGATATCTTAGTCCTTCAAGTGTTCATTAAGGGTGCGTTTGTTTAGGGATAAACTTCAGGAAAAAAGTAAATACTTTCGGGGAAATTGTTTTTCAAGAAAATTGTTAGTTTTCCTTTGGTATGTCACCGAAAATGTTTTCTGGTGTTTAGATCTCATTTTAAAAAAAAAAAAAGATTTCAATCTCATGACTTTATCTCAGGCGAATAGGAAAAACATTTTTTTTAAAAAAATTCTTGTCTTTCTCTTTCCTCCTTCCTCCTCCACCGATCGCCGAGCCTTAACAATGGCTATGAGAAGGCACTAGCATTGTCCTTGAGGCCCGGTGAGGGCCAACCTAACCAAGCTTGGGCGAGGTCGAGCTCGCCACTGCAAGGTTGGCAAGGCTCGACTCACCCAAGGCTAGCCCACGCTTGTGATCACCTAGGCCCAACAATCGGCAAAGGAGGAAGAAGGAAAAAAAAAAAAATGAAAAGAAAAATAAAATATAATAAAAAATTGATTTTTAAAATAAAATAATATGTTAGAGGAACAATCCTGAAAAGTGTTTTCACCTTTTTAGAATTAGGAATTCACTTTCCTAATTTTATGTATGAATATTTTCCTTGACTAGAAAGTGTTTTTGGTCAACTAATTATTTTTAATGAACCAAACTGGTGGGAGATTGAAAAAACTAATTTCAAGAAAACATTTTTCCTCAAACAAATGTGTGATATTAGGCTAGTGGGCCCCAAAAGAAGAAAAAGAAAAAGAAGTTGAAAAGTCAATAAAGCAAAAAGAAGAGGGGAGAGGGCTCAGCTAAATAGAAGCTAAGAGTTCCCTTGACGAGAAAGAAAAGAAAGAAAAGAAGAAGAAGAAGAAGAAGAAGAAGAATGGGAAGAAAGGAAAGGGGTTTTGGCACGTGCACGCCACAGATGCCTCACCAAGCTGACTCGACTCCATAACGCAGCGCCCAGTAAGAGATTAGGCCCATTGTTTGTCCAATTGAAGTAATTTATGGGTTTATGGCTCAAATTCAAATTTTTTGGAAAATCAAGCGGCGAAGTCTAATTTTGGAGTCGTTGAGCCGCGTATTTTTGTAGGAATGATAGTTTAGGGTGTTGCAGAGCCGTGGGATTTTACGGATTGTGATTTGAGCTTATGGTTTGTCCGAAACAAAATTTCAAAGTTTCCCGCATGCAGTGAACAATACGCATCCTGCAACTTTGGGCCAGTATTTTGTCATTTTTCGGCTTGATTTTGGGACGATTAAGTTGGGATTCTTGTAATATATGTCAAGGGCTCTCTATTAACTATAAACACGCTCGGATCAGGGTTTGGAGGAGGAAGTTATTGCGTAACTAAGTTTTACGCTTCAACTCCGCGTCGCAAATGGCTTGAACAATTGCTTTGGTTATGCAATTTGTTCACGCATAGAAGTCCTTTTGTTAGAGTTAAGGCGTAATTTAGTTGTTTCATAGTTGAGATAGAGTTTTATTAAATTTTAACATTATTCCCCGGTTATTTGATAAGGCCGTGAGTTTGAGGGTATCGTTCGTCATTTGGTTGTAGACGGCGAGGTGAGTGGTATTATATCTTCTTTGGTTTTGTAAAAATGATATCTTGAAGTATATGTATATATATTGAATCAAGAGTAGCATTTTTATTGCATAAAAGCCGGATCGAGCAATTGCTACTCTTTGACTAATTGTGGGTGTTTGAAAAGTGTATTATACAAAGTTTGTGGAGAAATATATATGAAATTGTTTTGTGATTGATTTATGGAAATGTTTATGATGATTTGAGAAATTGATATGAAAGGGATGGTGGGTAATGTTGCAAAATGTTATTTGTTTGATTTAAGATATTGATTTTCGGATTAGATTTCTAGTATTGGAGGATGGTTATTTATGCTCAATATGACTGTGAACCCAGTGAGGGGTTTTGGGGATATGCATACCAGGTCTAGGATATCCTTGCCAAGGGGAAAAGCTTGATCGCCTTATCACCGAACGTTGTGTCGCAACCATGGTAGAATATCAAGCAATAAATTAGTCAGTGGATGGACCATTGATATGTGACATTTGATGGAGATTATTCAATGGACTTGACCATTGATACTTGACTTTTGATGGTGATTTAAATGAGTTTTCCATATTAGTATAAAGTTTTGATGATAAAAAATAACTTTTATATGATTCAATAAGTATTTTATATATTGAGTTGGCGTTATGCAGTTTGGTATTACTTTGTATACATGCATAGTGGTTGTTTGGTTTGCTTAGAAGATATATACTACTCACTGAGTTGTTGTTGCTCATTCCACTCATCCTTTAATCTTTTCAAGTTCCTCGGTTAGAGGCCAATAGAGCGAGAGCGCCGTCGATGGGAAACTTTTGGAGAGTTCTATTTTTGGGCATGGTTTAAGGAAGTGGTGCACATAATCCTTGCTAGTGGTTGGATTGTTTAAATTCTAATTATATATTTCTTTTTTGTGGATTATAGAAACTCTGATATTACAACAAATCTGTTGGTTTATCTTATATGTATATATGGTTTAAAAAATATATATATATAAGTTGATATCAGGTTGTTTGTTGTATTTGAGGTTGCGTCCTTCATGTGGAAGACGGTCATTGCATCCCTATTCTTCGTAGTTTTGGGATGTGACAAAATGCACCATTAGTACTTCGAGTAGTTGCACCAATAGCACCAGTGATGTAAAGTCAAAGTCGACGTCCTCTCACAAAGTTGGGTATTTCTTGAGCCAATAAATTATAATTGGAACCATTCATAATGGTCTAAATGGGTTTTGAAACTTTCAATTATTTCATAATGTGCAATATACTTGTATAAGCCTACTAAATCCTATAATGAGCTCGAAGAAAACCGGTACCTACAGAGCTGATATGGAGAAATTAAGGCCGGTAAAAGATTCCGGACCTTGAAATACCTCGGGAACCACTCGAAAAACACCAAGGACCGGTCTGAAACAGGTTGAACCGGAGGTGGGCAAATTGGTCTGGTGTTAATGCCGGTCAATGGCCGATTAGCGGGATCAACATTCACCATCAGAGGCTGACGTGGAAAACACGTGTCAACGACATGGTTGAAACGTGGCGCTAACGTCGCTTCTTCAGCGGGTGGGGGCACATGCGGCGTCAAACGGTGATGATGTGCCGAAGTAGGATACCCTAAGGTTGCGTTTGGCAGTCGGGATAAAATTCGGGATAGGATATGATTTATCCTATCCTACGTTTGGTGCTCACTCAGGACGGGATAAAGTCGGATATAATTGAGATATAGACATGATAAAATTATCTCATGGGGGAGGTGGGATAAAGGTGGATAAGATTTGTAATATTCATAATAGGAAAGTTATTTTTCTTGAATAACAAACTTATTAAATTAACAAATTTGAAATTATATTTCAATATAAATAATATTTTAATTATAATTTAAGAAATAAAAAATAAAAAAAAAAAAATTTATTTTTAATTAATCTTATTTTAATTTAGATATTCAACTTTAATTCTATCTTATATTAATTATTCAATCTATAAATTAAATATTTATATTTATTATATATTTTAGGTATTTTTGTATTTTTGGTATGTTAGTACAATTTACTATTTGATTAAATATTTATTAAAGAATGATGAAAGGGGAAAAAAGAAATAATAATGAAAATAATATAAAAAAGAAGAAAAATAAAATAAAAATAAATTAAATAATAGTGTTACGAGAGATTTTCACTATCTCTGTTTATGAAAATTTAGTTCATTTATAATGATATGCCGTTTATATAAAAAAATAAAAATTGTACATGATATAATGTAAACATATCCGACTTTAATATTATGATTCATCAAACAATGGACGGGATATAAAAAAAAAATCCTAGGATTTCATATCCTATCCTATCCAGTCCTATCCCGATTAGAAATCCAGACGACCAAACGTAGCCTAAGTGTTAGAATAGCACCGTAAGTTATCGGGTCAGCGAATCCGAGAAGTGGCAAAGTGTGGCGAAGTGTGCAGCGCTAAATGGCGACGTAATTTTAAGGTCGGGCTCTTTTGAGGGCAGAGAGTCTAATGGTCGTGTCAATTTTGCAAAAGAAACAATAGAAAGTGGCGTTACAGCACTCATCAGTGGCAAGTTTGACCAAATGCTGGATACCAACGCGGCTGACATAATATTGCTGCAACTGCCACTTTGTAATAGACTCAATGGGTGGCGCTTCCTCAATTTATAGTGACTCTGATACCATGATGAGAATAAAATGAAAAATAAAATTGTGAAATTTCTGTTTATTGATGAACTATACAAGAAATAGGCTTTACAATGTTGATTGATTTCATTATGTTTTGATATTTGTTTAGCTATCTGAAAATTATAGTGACACGTAGATGGATTTTCCGGAAAATATCAAACATAAGACTGTATCTTCTTTACCGGGTACTCTTACTGTAACGTCCAGCTGAAGTGTTGAGTAATTTAAGGAACGACATCCGCATTCAGACCATGCTGTTGAAAGGATAAAGTGAAAACAATATCATGGAAGGGAACAAGCATCGTATACCCATAAGACATCTCCAAGCAAAGAATGACTGAGGAACCTGGTTAGCTTGAGGGAAGAAAAAAGGCTAGTTTTCATGAATTCCTCATACCACGGTTACAACTTTTTACTGATTTCAGAATTCAAAATTTCTGCCAGAATCGCCTGTGGTAATAATCTTAATAAGTGGACATACTAAATGATACGGTCGGTTATAAGTTAAGATTATTAAATGGGTTACAATCACTACCGAACAACTATCCATCACATCGAACAACTATCCATCACATCGCTGATATACTAACCGTGTGAACTCGTCTTGTCTTCAAGTCCGAACTTTAGCAAAACTGGATTGGCTTCTTAATTATTTAACCTACCGATGACAAAAGCACCGGATGCTTTCTTGTACCTCGGTCAAAATTTGGCTCAGTCAAGAATCAATCTGGGGGAGAGGCACCCGTTCGAGGAAAAGCACCGAAAAATGAACAAAATGTAAAACACAATCATAATAAGAACACACACCCCTACACACCTTGCATGGCAACATTCCTACCTTGTAGTATCTAATATGTGACAATGACATTATATTCACGTATTTTTTATGAGCATTATATGCGATGTTGATATTTATATTAAGATACATTCTCTATGAGCAAGTGTTTTTATATGGACAAATTGATAATGTGTGTATAAGCACAGACTTCGCTGCTTCCTATCAAGTGTATTGAAGATATAATTGATATGTAAGATGCAAATGGAACCTAATTGTATATCGTGTAATTGAATTCTAGAACTCATAAACATATAGTATCTCTAGCAATTTGAAAACCAAATCTTTAATTGTTGAAATCCACAAGAAAAGTAATGATTTTCTTTGAATTGGTTTTAGTATTCTATATTAGATCAAATAAGCCGACGAATGTTCTCATTTGATCTCAGATCACGGGTGCTGATAAAGTGTTAAACTCGACAAATGGATGGAATTTCTATAAGAGTTTTCCTAATGTAGACTAAATTAATTGATATTGTAATTTATTGTTTTTACGATTACCGTAAAACAGGGTTGGTCTAAGGTGAGATAGAAGGTTTCTTAATTAGTCTAATATGGGCTGGCTAGTGTGGGCCAAGTTGAGCCTGGCCTGTAATGAGGGAAACTGGCTAGAAACTCTATAAATAATGCTCAAGTCTCTCATCTAACCCTAATTCTCACATGTATCCTCATCTAAGGAGCGTTTACCTAACGCTACACGTGAGGAGGCCGCCTCATTGAGCCAGTGATACGGAGGGCAATAGATGAGAAGGACTTGATATGTGGATCTCCTTTATATGTGGGTAATCCCTTTTTCTGCTTCCGTTTTATATTCAATAGATCTAGGTGCGTTAATCTTTCTACTCAATTATGCATGTTCTTGTTCTGGTTATGGAGATCTTGGGGTTGTGCAATTGCCGTCGAACATGTTGTATCAGAGCCTCCATAACCCTAGAACACGAACACAAATGATTTTGCCCTAATTTGTACTAATTAGCCCTAATTAGTACGGATCTTGCCCTAATTTGTGATTTTCGAGAATTTTCGTTCAATAAAAATTAAATTAAATTATATATTTGGATTGGGCTCGACGAGACGAAAAAAACCGTGGGTGACACGTCATCGGAGGAGGCCGCACGAGCCCCCACGCGCGGCCACACGCCTCCTGCGCATCGAACACGCGCTGCGCATGTGCTCCACGCGCCGCACACTCAGGCGGCCCGTGCGGGCGCGTGGAGGCTCCGATTCGCGCGTGGCTGGCGGCGATGGACTCGTATGATTATTTCCTACATCATGGTATATTTATTTTATATGTTTGATGATTTTATGGATGTGAAAATGCATACAAAGCCTTAAATACGTGAATTTTTAGTGTATTTTAGCGTATTTTTCTTGTATTTTCTGTGTTCTTGGAAATACATGTATTGGATTACTGGTATGTTATCACATAATCATTATAAGGTGTGATTCATCAATAAAAATCAAACTTTATTGTGAACTAAAGCTAGCTTAATGAGATACAACCATTGTGAGATAGTATTTGAGCTATGTATTGAGCTGATGAGAAACTGTAAAGGTTATGAAATTTTTGTTGCTCAAGCATACTCCTTGACACGCCGGTAATCTTTGAATGATGGACGTCTTAAGAATTCGTGACCAAACTGATTGTACTGATTAACATATCTGTTGTATGTGGGTAATGCATGTCGATTAAGTTACTGCATATTATACATTAACTCATCTGGTCACTTGTTAATGTCTATCAAGTTAAATAGTTTTATGGTTAAGGAGTATGGCAATATTTATGCAGAGTAATAGTATCTACTGTTATAGTTTAGATGTTTAGTTATGTGGTTTGACTCAATTTATAGGCCACTGGTTAAAGTAATGATATTTGTTACCTAAAATTGATTAATAAATCAGTTGTTGGCCTTGGAGTCATATTTGTTTTATGAACTCATGAGTGATAATGGATCAGCTGTTAAGCTTGTCGATTTGGTGTACCATGTATTACTATTGATGTTTAGCATTCTTTTTATGTTGTTTTGGTAATATGTAATTGGGGTGCATAAGAGATGTTTTATTCTCTGTTATGAGAAGTTTCTTGTGTTACTGTGATCAATGATCTCATTGGAATCTGTCTCTCAGGTTTGTTGTATATATATATATATATAAGTATGATTAATTTTTATTAATGAATAAAGCAATATAATTAGCATGATATGTGATTTTGGTGATATGCCGCATCTATTACTAAAGTTAATATCACATGTATATGATGTATATGCGGAGTAAAGTTTATATCCTTAGTATGAGAGAATTTCAATGATTCAATTGAGTAATGACCGCCAAAGTGGCACACTTAATTGAGTTTGAGAAATTTCGGTCTCGTATGATGATTAGGATGTCTCCTGGTCTAATGCGTGGTCATACTCCCAAATGAGGTGATTATGTATTAGTTTATGGAGGGTTACATGATAATGTGGTAGAGGATTGACTAATCCCAATGATTCATCTGCCCAAAGGTGATGAATTCACGAAGATTATAATATATTCTCATAACCGCTATCATGTGGGGAGTGTACAATTGCATGTCATGTATTATGCCCAAAGGTGATTATATGATTATACGTGTAACTCTCTAAATGTGTACTTGTACGTCAAGTTACATGGTGCTCACATGATGCTAATTATATATATATATATATATATATATATATATATATAGATTGCTTATTTTTCAGTCACCTTTTCTGTAATTAATAACTTCATTATTATTAAGGTTTTTACTGTTTCAAATTTTAAGTTATGGACATATAATTTATTGCTTGAGAAAAGAGCAATTGAATTTGCTTAATGTCCATGAAGCGTTCCATTCTGGAATACTTGAAAAGAGGTTTGCCTGCATACTGCACTGCTATAAGATGATGGAAACCTTAATTGCTTGAAATTATGTCTTATCTGATATTGAAATTAGAACATATCTGTGGCACCCCTCGACGGCCCCCGATCCGATTTGGGTCGCCACAGCTCGCTCTAACTTTCACTTTTCCTAATAACATGTCACTCTAATACCATTTTATCTGCAGCGGGTCCATACAACCATGGGGGTTTACACATTTTTTTTTCTTTAATCGGTCCCTTGCGCAATTCATATAGCAGAAGCACATCCATCAACTCCCTTCCTTATATTCAAAAACAATGCACACCTATTAAACATTTATAGGTAAAAGCCGTACACTTTTTATTTACTTAAATCAGATGGACATCGTTCATCGGTACATCAAAATGCCGTAGTCTTCTATATTCGGCTACACTCCAAAAGATGACCGACATTTCCTCCAACAGTCATACACTTAAAGTCCATCAATCAGTGTCGGCGTCCGTAGGTTCCCTCCTTTGCTATCCTTCTTCTCACGGTCATATCCAACCGTTCAAACCATCTACTAATCTGAAATGTTGGTCCCCAAAAGGGGTGAGTACAACCACTCAGCAGATAAAGGAATCCAGTAACCACTCAATGCATCATACCAGTCATACATGCATTGCAGGCGTTACTTACCTTGAAGCCATGCACATACTATCATGCATCATCATATCAATTTATAATACATACATGTGTATCATCTTCGTATCATACATGTCAACATCATCATGACATCATTACATCACACATGTCATCATCATCATGGCATCATCACATTACACATGTCATATCATATACCATCATCATTATCATCATGCATATCATGCATATCATCATCATCATCATCATCATCATCATCATCATGCATATCATCATCATCATCATCATCATCTTGCATATCATCATGCATATCATCATTATCATCATCATGCATATCATCATACATATCATATCATGGGTGATCATCATTATTTCACATCACATATCATCATCATTTCCATGCATCCATGCATGTAACATCATCACCATATCCTTATACCACATGTGCCATCATCATTACCATGCATCCATGCATGTAAAATCATCATCACATCATGCATATATCATCATGCATAATTTAATTTCAATTTCATTTTGAACTGCCGCATTTCTCTTTTCCGGGATGAATGTTTGCATCTCACATTCATCACTCGCGCCCAATCCTGGCATTGCGAGAAACCATCCGAGCATGTATCCAAGATACAACCGGGCATCTGACACCCCCACATTCCGGGCATCTCGTATCTCAACTAGCATCACGAGGCATCCGGGCATGTATCCAAGATACAACCGGGCATCCAAAGGGCATCGATTCATTCGAACCTTTGGGCATCCCGACTCTCGGGGCATCGTCGGCTCACACCTCCGACGGTATCATCATGACCACGATGCATATTCTCATACATCTCATTTCTCATCTTCAATTATAGTTTAATTTTAACATGGCATATGGTATGATATCAAACAAATCATACTTGGCATAGGATTCACACATGCATCTCAATTCAATGTCATACATACACCAAGACTTTATCACATATGCAACTCAATTCAATATCATACACATATCAAGGCTTTATCACACATGCAACATGAATTAATAAAATGGAATTTATGGCCAATAAAATAATTCCTTTTATTTATTTATTCATTTATTTATTATTTATTTTATTTATTATTTTTTTATAAAACTATAAATTCCCAAAATTATCAAAATTCAAGGAATTATTAAACAAACTCATAGGATGATAATTACTTGCAAAATTCATGGCCAAATTGAATTTTTACAAAATCTCATAATTTTTCCAAAACATCCAATGCTTCTCGGATGAAACCAGAATGCACGGTTTCCGAATAAATTCAATTAAAATATCCATATGGCCTCAAAAAATTATAAAATTTTACTGGATTATAGCCAAGACATTTTCGTACAACTTTCATGAAGAACTCCAAGCCAGATTCTTTTTAGATTATTTTATACAGTCTCGCGAAGCTTCTGGATCCATTACCGCATCGTCCAGTGCACACATCTCCGAATTTTTGAGATTTCACCTACCTATTCTCTTTATTTTTCTTTTAAATTCGGATATGTTATGTTTCAAGATGTCCTTTACAAGTTTCATGAAGAGATCTAGGTCAAATAACCAGATTATAGTCATCATTTATGTCTTTGAAGTCTCGGGTGTCTCGGAACACATCCCCAGAATCATCGTCTTCAAGATCTAGTCGATTAACCAAGCTATACTTGTTATTTTCACTTCAAATTTGAGTATGTTGTAGTTTAAGATGTTCCCTACAACTTTCATGGAGAAATCGAAGAAATATTCTTAGTAAAAATCAACATGCAACCACAAATCCAACAAGAGGTCAGTAAAAACTCTCTAGATTTGAGGTCTCCGTAGGATGAGACTTTATCCCCTCAAATCTCCATCATTTTCCACGAAATTTTAGTATGTTGTAGTAAAAGATGTTAGCTACAACTCTCATGAAGATATCACAGCCAAAATCGAACTCTAAACATGCATGCAAGCTCTCACAACATTCTTGATGGTTTTATATGAGATGGGCTTAAGGCCCGTCCGCCCAAGTTGGGCCCAAAAAGGCCCGGCCCACGGGAATAGGGCCCGTGGATGGGGGAAGGTATAAAAGGGAGGAGAGAGAGAGAGAGAGAGAGAAGACACCCTTTGGCCATTCTAACGTACGCTTCTCACTCTCTCTTTCCCTCCAAACGCTTAAGGCACGTTGTTTCCCTTTTCAAGGCAAATTGACATCATCGAATCAGAATTTCTTCCTCGGTCTTCAGCATTGGTGTTTAATCTGTGGCTAACAAGGTACGCTCGAATCCGTGGTGTGCTTTAGGATCGGTGATACGTGATTTTCCCGTGCTTCGCTTCCACATTGATTTAGGGGTTCGATTTAGTGTCGAATCCGGTTTTCGGGGATCCGTTATTCCCAACATTGGTATCAGAGCCCTAGTTCACGTTTTCCCGATCAATTTGATGTTTTTTGATTGATTTTTTCGCAAAAACCATTCGGCCGTATGGATCGGGGCGAGAAATCCCGACACTCGAGCGTTGTTCGGCCATTTTTCTGAGTTTTCGTAAGTCGAAATCATTTTCTGAACACATGAGGAGAAAGGCGACGTCGAGACGAGTCCGGCGACATGTCGCACGCCGCCGGGGGACGCCGCACGCGCCCACACGCGCGGCCAAAAGCCGCTGCGCGTGGGCGCGATGCGCCCGAAGCAATGGCAATGGCCAACGCGTGCGCCACACGCGCCGGTGACGAACCGGCACGTGTGCGCCGGCGACCGACGAACGACACGCGCCAGTCGACAAACCGACGCGTGCTGACGTCACTCGCTGACATCATCGTGACGTCACCCAACGGTCGGTAACCGTTGGGATGACGTCATTGATGACATCAGCGCCAATGACGGATGGCCGGCCGGCACCGGCCGGCGACCCGACCCGACTGCGACCGACCCGACCCGATCAGCCTGGCACATGCCGCGCATGTGCCGGCTGACGTCTGCGTGACGTCAGCACGCTCATGCACGAGGCACGTGCTGGCTGACGTCTGCGTGACGTTAGCCAACGCACGCGCGTGGCACGTGCGGTCGTTTCGTCCGACCTACGCGGCCAGTCCGACCGGCCCGACCGGTCCGTCCGGTCCGACCGATCCACCGACCCGCGTGCCCTTTGACCGTTGACCGTTGACCGACCGTTGACCGTTGACTAACCGTTGACCGTTAACCCGAAAAAAAAAAAAAATTTCTTTTTCAGTCATGCCTATGTGGGTTATAAGTAATCCATTTTTAATTCTGCATTTATTGCATGAATTTTGGAAAATTATGTATTTTCCCTTATATTTATTATGGATTATAAGTGATCCATTTTTAGTTCTGCATTTGTTGCAGGAACTATGATGCGTTATGCAAGAATACCTACAATCCCGAGAACGGACGAGGGAAATGCAAGACTTAAAAGGCTGATGTCAGAATTAGCTAATTATCGGTGGCATGATGGTGATTTAGTATCACGTGTGGTCAGGGTCAATCAGATGATACTGGAAATCATTTGGAATGGTTATCTTATGTCAGATTTTGAGAAGATGCCGGCTTTGATGAACACTTTTCCATCTGAATGGCAAGCAGTGTTAGATCGGCTATGGGAGGTCAATGTAGTCCCGGGTTATAAGAGACTAGTGGAAGCTTTTGTAAGAGAGTACTGTAGGATTAAGTTGGCCAAAACTTCAACCCTTAGATTGAGCGCCACATGGCGCCGAGTGAATGCGCCTTGGAGGCGACATGAATGCTCTCCAAAAGTTTTTCCATGGTTGGCAAATGTGCCTTCAGTTTTCTCAGATGTTTTGATCGATAGATTAGAAGGGACATTTCCTATTTATTTATTTGATTAATTATGTAATGTTTACTACCTGATTGTTGTTGATGTAGCAACCGATATGTTAGTTGTATCATGTGAAAGCATTGTTATTTTATTGGATGTTAAGATTTTATTTGCTATCTGTTATTGCTGGTTGCTGTGGGTAATTAGCTGTGGGTAATAATAGAAGTTTTTGTAACTTCATAGAATTTATTTGCATGAGACAATTATATTAATAATAATTTTGAGTTAGGATTTTTGGAGGATGATTGGAAACATAGTGACCTTTTGATTCTGAAGCCTTACTTGAAATTATTCATTAATATGATGGGTCTATGCAAATGGGGATGCATAAATGATATGCATTAATTATTCGTGCATGTATGTCTAATGTGTTCAGAACGATGGTTCATCAACTAAGAATGTAATTGTTGATATGAACGGCAACAATTGTGAAATATTGAATATGAAGATTCAATATGTGCTGGAAAAGCAAGAAACACTAGAAGCTTTTGACCATGTTATGGAAGATCTTGAGGATGCCATGCGCCACCTTGAGCTAGAAAAGGACCGCCTCACGGCATTTGAGCCGAAAACGGACATTTGCAATACTGGTTCTAGCTTAGAAAAGGCTTTGAGCTCTAAGCGCAAGCATATTGATTCGTTCAATATGTGGGATTGCAAAGGATCAAGTCCTTGTTGCAAGAAATCAAGAGTTAACCAACACAAAAGAGGAAAATGTCCTCAAGTGAAGAAAAAGTCAAGTGTGAGGTGTTACAATTGTGACAAGAAAATGTCACTATGCTCTCAACTGTTGTGAGCCGAAAAAGGTAAACATCTCTTGTACATTTGAGAACTTTGATTATGTGTCAAGTTCTGAATTATTGGCTGAATCTAATCCTTTGTGGACTGTAGATTCGGGAAAGACAGACCATGTAGCGAAGGATAGAGAATCCTTCGTGGAATTCCGACGATACCGACTGGAACTAAGTGGATCTATGTGGGATATAACTCCAGAAATGAAGTTAAAGGGATTGGCACCTGCCAATTGAACATGCGTGGTGGACGCATCTTGTTCCTACATGACGTTCAATATGCTCTAGAGATTCGTCGAAATTTAACGTCTGTTTTGGTGTTGGTTAAACTTGTTTTTTTATATGAACTTCCATAATAGAGGTGTAGATTTGTATTTGGATACAAATTACTATGGTTGTGGTCACTTTCTGGATGGTTTTATTGTACTAAATGTTGACTGTGGTGATATCAATATGTTATTCCCTTGTTTCACGTCTTCTACCTTAAATAATAATGATGTGAATATGGTGGCATGCTAGACTTGGTCATATGGGCCAACAACATATGAATAGACTAGCCAAAAAGGGCTTGTTGGGCCATATTGAAAAAGTCAATTTGTCCATAAGTGAGCATTGCCTAGTAGGGAAAATGACAAGAAAACCATTTGGAAAAGGTAAAAGAGCTTAATTTCCTCTACATTTAATCCATTTTGACGTCTGTGGTTCAATGAATGTGAGAGGAAGGCAAGGGGCTGTTTATTTCATCACTTTTTTTTTTATAGATGATTATACTCGAGTCGGATATGTCTATTTGATTTCTCATAAATCTGAAGCATAAGTTGTTTCAGAAGGTTTATGAACCTGGCAGAAAATCAATTAGACAATAAAATAAAGGTATTTAGATCCGATCGAGGTTGAGAATATTTATCTGATAAGTTCAGAAAATTATGTGATGAAAAAGGAATAGAAAGATAGTTGTCTATTCCATATACTCCTCAACAAAATGGTGTTGCAGAGAGAATAAACAGAATCCTACTGGAATGGTTAGGTCCAAGATGGCGCATGCTAACTTACCTATCACTTTTTGAAGTGATGCGTTGTTAACTACTGCCAATATACTTAACCGGATGCCTTCCAAATCAGTTATTTCCACTTCATATGAGTTATGGACAGTTAAAAAATCGAACTTAAGTTTTCTTAAGCCATGGGGTTGTGCTGTCTATATTCATGAGTCATCTTACAAGTTTAGGAAATTGGGTCCCAAAGAAAATAAGAGTATTTTCATGAGATACTGCGAACACTCAAAAGGGTATGTGTTCATGGGTGAGCAGGAAAGTGGGAGTATAACTGAATTTGAATCACGGGATGTCACATCCTTAGTGGATGAATTTCCTAAGAGGGGCGAAATAAGGGAAAATAACTCCCTATTTGAAACCTTGGATCAAGATAATGATGTCAGTGGAGTTTGTCCAAGTGGGAGTAATATGAGATGTGATGAATTGAATTCAACTCATTCTCAATTGCAACCACCTGATGTGACGACATCATCATTACCTAATCCAAGTGGGAGCATGATGGGGAATGATGTACTAAGTGTACAATCTCCCATACGGTGAACAAGTCGCCAAAATATTCCCCGTCGATGTTTTGACATTGAAAGGGAAACTTTTATGGTTGCTCCACAAGATGAGGATGAGCCAAGAAATATTAATGAGGCTCTGAATTGCCCTAGTAAGGAAAAATGGATTCATGCAATGGAAGAGGAAATGGAGTCAATGAAATCAAACCAAGTCTGGGAACTGGTTGATCTTCCAAAAGGACACAAAGCTATTGGGAACAAGTGGGTTCTAAAAATAAATAAATAAATAAAGCGAAAGGCTGATGGCTCGATAGAAAGGCATAAGGCTCGCCTTGTGGCGAAGGGGTATAATCAACAGGAAGAAATTGATTATAAAGATACATTTTCTCATGTAGTGAGATTTACCTTGATTCGCATTATTCTAGCAATAGTGACTAGTATGGATCTTGAGTTACATCAAATGGATGTAAAGACTGCTTTTCTCAATGGAGAATTAGAGGAAGGAACATATATGGAACAACCTGCTGGTTTCATAGTGAAAGGCCAAGAAGAAAAGTTATGTCGACTTTGGGGGTCGATATATGGCCTTAAGCAGTCATCAAGACAATGATATATACGTTTTCATAATGCCATAATGGCATATGACTTTACAATGATAGATGATGATCATTGTGTATATATCAAAATATCTAATGATCCATTTGTGATCATATCATTATATATTGATGATATACTGATTGCCGGAAGCAATATGGAGTTGGTTAATACTGTCAAGAGATGGTTGTCTTCTAACTTTGAGATGAAGGATATGGGTGAGGTTGCATACATTCTTGGAGTTAAGATTTCAAGAGATCGTTGTCTCTTTCGCAAGAAACATATATAAATAATGTTCTTGAACGATTTCGTATGCAAGACTGTAAACCCATAGACACTCCTATTGCAAAAGGTGAAGGATTGAGCCATACACTGTGTCCAAGGACTCCACAAGAGAATGAACAAATGAAACATGTTCCTTATGCTAGTGCTATTAGAAGCTTTATGTACGCTATGATGTATACAAGACCTGACATATGTTTTGCAGTTGGAATGATGAGTAGTTACCAATCCAATCTAGGTCAAGCACAATGGAAAGTTGTTAAGAGAATACTTAGGTATCTAAAGGGGACTGCTGATAATATGCTGAGTTATTAAGAAAATGATCTACGACTCTAAGGCTATTCTTATGCTGATTGGAAATGAGATTTAGATGAAAGGAAATCTACCTCTAGCTTTGTTTTCTTACCGAGTAATGGCACCATATGTTGGAGCAGTAAGAAACAAAAGTGTATAGCCTTGTCCACGATAGAAGTTGAGTTCGTGGTATTATTAGCAGCAGTATAAGAAGATGTTTGGCTTAAGAGATTTTTTTGGATCATTTAGGTGTTATTGGAAGTGCTGCAGATTCATTGTTGGTTAACTGTGATAGTCAAGCAGCAAAAGCGTACACCAAAGATCCAAAATATCATGACAAGACCGAACACATAGATACCAAGTATAATTTTGTAAAGGATATGGTTGCACGAAAGGATGTGAACTTAAAGTACATACTACACATAGAATTGTAGAAGATCCTATGACAAAGCCAATACCTAGAGATGTGTTTTGTGGCCATATGAAATCTCTAGGATTGCGTAGAGACTGATGTACTGAATATTGTAATTTCCCTAAATGTTCACAATTTGATGAATTTGTGTTTTTATCATTAATGCCTATGAATCTTTGTTTGATCTTTATGCATCTTAATGCTTAATGCATTACTTTAAGTTGAGAAGTATGTCAGACAGATATAAGATTAGCCTACTCACACGGGTAATCGCCTCTATTTACTGTGTGATAAATAGAGATGAGACTGTTTTTAAGCTTATTATCTAGGTGATAATCGAGAGCTCAAGCTTAAAACACGTATGTCGCCTTAACTGAGTGTTAAGATGAGGACATAATACTTACTATGTCCGAAAGTAAAATACCCCACATGTTTTACTTTATCTGTCTAAGATGCTAGATGTGAGTTCTGATGAATTTTGTGAATGAGTAGATACGTGAACTCAAGTTAGACATTTGGTATGTCTGAACTATCATCTGTACGGTATTGAAAGGTGTAGACATACGCTCCATGGGAAAGGAGTTAATACCGTAATACGTATTTCATACTACGTATACATGAGACGACCAATAAGAGTGACAAAAGTTTGATCTCAACTTTTATGTCGTGTGAGACTCTTGAGGAAAAGAGTTCCTCAATTTTTAGTCCCCTCATGACTCTTACTTATTCTCAAGATTTCTATTTAGTGTTTGCTATCTTAGGATGTTGCCAATGGTCATGAGTTTGATTCGATCTAATGGGGCATTTCTAGAAAAGCGAGCTGGACTGAAATTGAGAGTTTGAAGGAAAGAGGAAGATCGATTTTGGAGAATCACATTGTAGTTTTGTATTCACCGGTTAACCAATTATGATTGTCTTTGGGATAATCATAATTGTGAATACAATATATATATATATATATATATATCATTGTTTAAAAGAGATCAGGAGAGATATAAATGTGATCGATCGATCTAGGGTACTGCATACTAAATCTACTAAGGATGTGATGCCCATTATGAGCTGCTATATATTCCTAACAGATGTATAGCAACGAGCTCTCAAAGTATGCTGGTCGCACGGATTATTCACCGGTATGAATGTTGAAGAGAGGAAAAGAGGATTCTGTTCGGCCCACCATGTTAAGTGAGAGTCTATGATAGATTTTTCTCTTATGGGGTTGAGTAGGGCCTGTCCGTCCATGTTGGTTTTGGACCACTATGTGCGAGTGGGAGATGATGGTTTTATATGAGATGGGCTTAAGGCCCGTCCGCCCAAGTTGGGCCCAAAAAGGCCCGGCCCACGGGAATAGGGCCCGTGGATGGGGAAGGTATAAAAGGGAGGAGAGAGAGAGAGAGAGAGAGAGAAGACACCCTTTGGCCATTCTAACGTACGCTTCTCACTCTCTCTTTCCCTCCAAACGCTTAAGGCACGTTGTTTCCCTTTTCAAGGCAAATTGACATCATCGAATCAGAATTTCTTCCTCGGTCTTCAGCATTGGTGTTTAATCTGTGGCTAACAAGGTACGCTCGAATCCGTGGTGTGCTTTAGGATCGGTGATACGTGATTTTCCCAGGCTTCGCTTCCGCATTGATTTAGGGGTTCGATTTAGTATCGAATCCGGTTTTCGGGGATCCGTTATTCCCAACAATTCTGACTCAAACAGTTCATACGAAAATATTCCAGATCTAGCATCTCCGTAGGATGAGGGTTTGACCCCTCAAATCTCCATCATTTTCCACGAAATTTCAGTATGTTGTAGTTCAAGATGTTAGATACAACTTTCATGAAGAAATCGAAGCCAAAATCGGACTCTAAACATACATGCAAGCTCAAACAAGTTTCTGACTCCAAACAGTTCATGCGAAAACATTGGTGCAAGAGTAGAAAGTGGATTCCCAACTTGCCTCTAGACCACACGAACAGCACGAGTGGACGGACGGCGATTCCTCCTCCTCTCTCTCTCAGCCACTTCCTCTCTCTCTCGACGGCCAAATGGGAAATCCGGCCACCCTCTCTCTCTCTTCCCTCTTATACCCCCCATTCCTCATGATTACTTGCCTACAAACCAGCCAATGCATGGCCTTCTTCCCTAAGCCAATGCATGAGAGTCTTGTGCCACTTGTCACAACACATGCAAGATGGGCTTGGGCTTGGGCCAGCCACTCCTCCCCCTTTCTTGGTCGACGGCAGCCCACTTGTGGGTTTCAATGGGCCGGCCAACTTGGCCCATTAAAATCCACCTTTTGGGCTTAAGGCCCAAACCTAATTTAAATCCTAATTTCACTTTTCAATTATTCATCTTTAATTCTTTCTTTTAAAAATTTAATTACTAAATTCCACATGGCCAAAATCTTGAAATCATAATTCCATAAATCCCAATTTTATAAAACACATGGCCAATGATAGGATTTTCTTTCCTATCACATAATTATCCCTTAAAAGCTTGGCCATAAATCTTATTACAAATTATGGATTAAATGGCCATAAAATAACTTGATGGTACTTCCATCACCTATTCATAGACTTTAATGTAACTAGAGGTCATTATGAATTTTGGGATGCCACAATATCTGCAAAGATTGTGTTTAAGTCCTAATGACATATACATCTCGTATATGATTAAAAGGTTGTCAGGTTTAATAGTGGCCATGAGTATTTTGGCAAGTATGACAATGCGAAATAGTTTAAAGGGTCATTTGTTAAATACTCGGTAGATTCTGGGGTGGTAATTTAATTACTATACTTGAAAATTCTGACAAAAAGATTTGGCCAAAAGATATAAATGCACCATAATGAACATGGTGATGAGTATGATCAGTAAGACTAATTTATCTGATTTTTTGTGGGCTGATATTATGAAAGTAACTTTTCACATACAAAATGTGTCTCTTATCAAAATTGTTTCATAAACTTCTTTTAAGTTATAAATTAGACATAAATTACTTAAATCATATGAAATTTAGAAGTGTCATGTAAAAGTGAGGTTATCTAATCCAATATTATGTGCGTTGGAATTCAGATCCACTTGAAATTATTTTGTATCTTATTTAGATTGTTAAAGGGGTATTGATTTTATGACCCTAAAAAGGTATAAGAATTATGGAATCACATACTATAAAGTTTCTACAGTTCGACGTAATTGTAGAGGATAGCTACTCTCAGACTATTAAGGATAATAGTGTGATGGAAGATCACTGTGTCTTTGTCTTTACCTATATAGACAATTGTAATACAGACAATTGTAGAATCTCCTATACCATAAACTATTCTTGATATAGTTATGATGAATTTTTTTTTTCAAACCTCTCAAATATAGATTGAAGTGGTGGTAACTTTATTAAGGAGATTTGTTAGGGAAAGACGATCGGTTATTCCATTAGACTATATAGTCTATTTGTGAGAGCATGACTATAATGTCCACTACATGGTTAATTTAGCGACATAAATAAACATTGTTTCTTATCCTCAATCAAGTATGTGATTAGATGTCATAAAATGCGATATACAATCTATAAAACATGTTTGGAAACTTACTAACTTGTCTAAAGATCACAAGTTTATTAGTTGCAAATTGGCGTACAAAACTAAAAGAATTTCAAAAAAAAGATTGTGGAATTTAAAGTCAAATTGGTAACTAAAGTTTTCACTCTGAAATATGGGTGGATTGTTTATAGTGAAGAAATAACTATTTCTTTAAAAAATTCTTTGAGAGTGAATGCGGCATTAATAATTTATTTTGATATAAAGTTACGCCAAATAGATACAAAATATATATTGTGCAACTGGATGATTTTGCAGCAGATTCAAGTAAACTTGTGTGTAGACTGAAAAAGTCTTATCTATAGTATTAAGCAAGTTTCCAGTCAATATTATTAAAGTTTCATAGTGTTGTTATTTTTTTGTTCAATTGAGAACAAAGTAATTCAATATACTGCTGCAAGGTCAGTGGGAGGAATTTATTTTTTCTCATACTCTATGTACATGATTTTTGTTTATAATTAGTGACCTTGAGGCATCTTTTACACTAAGGTCTGTAAGAATTGTTCTTGTCATATATATTGGATTTTATATTAGATTTTCTTGGAGGACATTTGCTGATCGTATTTTAGAAATATTCAATATACATCATTGCAAGCTAGGAATTGCTCCTGTTGTTAAGGGTGATAGACTGAATCTATCACATTGTCCTTATTTAGATATTGAGAAAATCTAATTAAAGGAAGTACCTTGTGTAAGTGCACTTAAAAGTATAATGTATGCTCGAATTTGCATTAGATTAAATGTTGTTTTTATGACGGGACTTCTAGGCAGATATCGATCAAATCCAGGACATGATCACTAAGTTGCTATCAAGAAGGTTTTAAGGTACTTAAAGAAGATAAGAGATTATATGATAATTTATAGACATGTTCAATTCTTACAGTTAGTAGAGTATTTAGATGTAAACTTTGCTGGTTGTTCTGATGACATGCAATCAATAACGGAATACATATTTATGTTAGCAGTAAGTGCAGTAAATAAAGTTTTATGTCATCTTCTACTATGTAAGCAGTGTTAATAACATTCTTTTAGGCTGTTACTTGGGCTTTTAGGCTCCAGAACCTCATGAAGGAGTTGATCGTTTTAACTTTATAGATAGATCCATACGGTTGTATTGAGATAACAAATTTATAGTATTATTTATTTACTACAGAGGTCTCAATGGGTCTAAATATATGGTAGCTAAAATTTTTTACCAAAAGCAAACGGTACAGAAATGTGACGTTTTAATATAATATATTTTCACAGATGATGTGATTGCAGATTCACTAACTAAAAGCCTACGCCCATGTGTATTTGAGTGACATGTCATTAGCATGGGCTTAGGAGTATCTTCGGATATTGTTGTTTAGTGGGAGCTATTTTGGCTTTATTTTGATAAAGATTTCATCTGTGTTTGTTACACTTTGTAATGATTTGATATGTATCAACTTTTGCATTCAATAAAATATTTTGAATGTGTTGTTATTATGTTGAATACATATTGATAAAGTCTCAAGGGATTGTATAAACCTTGAGTGAAGGCTAGGGGCATCTGGGCATTAGCCTTGTGCATATGTCTTGTGATACATAAAGAAAGGTTAACCATAAAGACAAGACATATGTGGGTTCATTGGAACCATAAAGCATTCTCTAGTGGCACAAGTTTTTTGTGGCACCTAAGGTAAGAGAATGATGACTGATAAATAAGATCTCTCTATGAGAGATGTTATCCATTTGACACACTACCATATTGAATCCATATCAATAAAGTTGAGAACATTCGTGACCATGGAAGGTTCTGTGTGTATACATGCAGTTACCGCCATGATTCGGTGTTTAAGACTTTATGGGATATGATTGACTATTGAGAATTATCTCTAAACCAAATGTGCGCACATACGGTACAATTTCAATTAATATAGTCCAAGTGGGAGAATGTAAGAGTTTTCCTAATGTGGACTAAATTAATTGATATTGTAATTTACTGTTTTTACGGTTACCATAAAACAGGGTTAGTCTAAGGTGAGATAGAAGGTTTCTTAATTAGTCTAATATGGGCTGGCTAATGTGGGCCGAGTTGAGCCTGGCCCGTAATAAGGGGGACTGGCTAGAAACTCTATAAATAATGGATCCAAGTGCGTTAATCTTTCTACTCAATTATGCATGTTCTTGTTCTGATTATGGAGATCTTGGGGTTGTGCAATTTGCATCCAACAATTTCATCATAAATAAATAAATTCATTTTTACTTGTCTCTGCAACTCCTAGGTCGACAAAGTAAGGAATATTAAGGTGGATTTGTAAGAGTGTTTTATTAAAGGCACACAACTTTACCTCACTGTGGTAGATACTTTTTCTCCCGACTCCCGGTCAAAAATCGCACAAGCAAATAATTAAACAAAGCTTATTGTAGACAGGAGAGACCACCCCAAGAAAAGCATAGAAAAATGAAGAATATCTATAGAGAAAGAATAATATGTCCCCACAAATTAATTCAATTCAAGCAAACAAGCCAATACACACACACCCCCACACCCACACGACCTTGCTCGAAGAAACATATTGATTAGCCATGGCTGCTTCCGACACGAGAAGCTGCATGATGATCGCTGGAGCCGCTGCCCAGATCGTGTCGCAGAAACTAGATATCTTGCTCCCTCACCCGGCCTGCGTTGAGTGCTTCCCGATGCAAGCCCGCGCGGAGGATGCCAAGAAGAAGCTGGCCACGATCTAAGACTTCATTTCTACTCAATATGGACCGTCCAAAACCACGGAGTGGTTAGGGCGGCTCCTCTGAGCCATGGACTATGCTGAAGAATTCATCGACGAGTTCCACCTCAGAGAGGCCCGCGAGAGGCACAAGGCCCTGCGCATGGCAGCAAGGCCGTTGGCCTCGCTAGTCTCCAAGTGCAAGCTGTGGAGGGACTTGTCCATGCTTGTGAATATGATGGAGGAGTTATGTGATGAGAAATTCTTGAAGGAGGGGGCCGAGGGCAAAAGGAAAAAGGAAGCTGCTAGTCCCTCCTCCCATGCTAGTGTTCCATGGCAAGGCAAAAAATTGGCGAGGCTGACTAGTTTCTGGGATTGGCAAGCACGGACATACTTCTTGTGTCACGACGCCAAGAAGCAGGAAATAATACAGCAGATCAGAGAGGGATCGCGGTGGATCAAAGTGACTTCCATTTGCGGCGAGCAAGGAATTGGCAAGACGTTCCTCGCGAGAAGGGTCTACAGCCAAGCGAAGTACATGGACTATGAGTGGCACGCTTGGGTCCACGTCTCGGCCAGCATGGACAAGCGGGGGTTCCTGTGCGAGATACTGAAGCGAGTCGAGAAGCAAGTGGGGGAAATGAAGGACATGGGTATCAAGGAGATAATGAAAATGCTAAGCTCGAAAAAGTCCGAGCCGAAGAGATTCCTCATAGTGTTGGATGACGTGCAGCTGTCTGACGAGCCACTCTTGCTAGCGTTATTGACAATCATCCCGTACTCTTCGCCGGGCCACATAATTACTACAACTCGGGACAATAGGATAGCTGGGTACACCACAGCACCTCCGATCAGACTGGAAAACTTGGGCGATAGAGAAAGCCAGAAAATGCTCGCTTGGAAGTTGTATGGAGTACCCGAAGGTGAGAGACTCTCAGAGGAGGAGAAGGATATTTTAAACAAGTGTCGTGACTTGCCACTCTATATATCCTTACTCGGCGGGTTTCTGTCAAATGCTGGTGAGCAAGAACGCACGGCCTTGGCGGAAGAGGGTTTCAAGTTAGATATACTACAATTGAGTTGCCATAAATTGCCGGTCCATCTAAAACCGTGCTTCATCTACATGGCTTTGTTCCCCGTAGCAACCCCCATTCCGACAAGAAGGCTAGTGAGGCTGTGGTTGGCCGAGGGCTTATTGGATTCGCATTCTTACGACAGAGAAAGGGAAAGGAAAAGGCAGCCTGAGGACGTGGGAGAGACGTTCATTCTGGAGCTCGCCAATAGGAACGTGATCGATGTAGTGAGCTGGAGGGCAGATGGATCCCCCAAAGCTTGCCAAATGATCACCTCCCTGTACGACATGATCCGCCCAATTGCAATGAGCCTGGGGTTCCTCTATATACATGACACTAGCAAGTCGAAAGACAATAATGACCGTGATCCAACCAGCCAGCAACAACAGCGGCCGGCCCAACTGCGAGAAAGAACCAAGATTCGGTGGATTGCGGAGCACACGAACATAGTCAGAGATGACCACGGCAGAAGCTACCCCGGTTTGAATCTCAGCCATGTCCGCTCGTTTCTGTCGTTCTACCTGAGGAGAGGCGTGCTCACCAAAGACATCAGCACGTTTCTTGGGAAGATGACGTCCGAGACTGACTATAGATTGCTAAGGGTGCTTGATTTGGAGGGTGTATATAAGCCATCCTTGCAAGGTGTGCTCCACAAGCTGGTGCTTCTAAGGTACCTAGGATTGAGATCCACGGTGTTGGACTCAATCCCGAATGCCGTTGCAGATCTGCACCATCTCGAGACTCTCGACATAAAGCACACCAACATCACTTCGTTGCCGAGTTCCTTGGGGAAGGCGAGGAACTTGAGGCACCTGAATCTCAACTGGTTCTACATCGACTTGAAGAAGATCCTCAAGGCTTGTGATGACAATGTCAATGCCTTGACTAAACTCCAAACCTTAAGCGGGCTGGTTATCGGTGAAGTGAAGGAGAACCCGATGACGGGCCACATGAACTACTTGACCACGCTCACCACGCTCAAGCTTTTCTTGCAACACTCGGAAAACGACACCTCAGGCGCTGCAAGGAAAACAGTAGCCCATTGGATTAGCTTCAAGCTCACCAATCTCCAGTCCTTGACCTTTGGGGTGATCCAAGAAGCCAAGCCCGCGGAAGAAGCCCAAACCAAAAAAGAAGCCCAGCTCGCGAAAAAGGACATGAAAGTAGCCCAACCAGCCGGAGAAGCCCAGCTCTCGGAAGAAGACAGGAAAGTAGACCAACAACCCGCGGAAGAAGCCCAGAACAGGAAAAAGGCCACGAAAGCAGTCGATCCCACGAAAGAAGCCACAAAAGTATCCAAGCCCGTGACATCACAGGTAGGCCCGTTACCGGAACTGTCGTTGGCTGAACAACATCACGAACTGTTGGAGCTCTACTTGCTGGGCCAACTCAACAATCCCAGCTGGACACAGCTCTTGCCAGTCTCGCTCCGGGTTTTGACTTTGTCGGGTTCGAGGTTGAAGGCAGACATGATACCCCAGTTGGGTGGTCTCCTGAAACAACTGAGGACCTTCAGGCTCTTGGCCAACTCCTTCCTAGGCACTAGTCTGAGGTTCACCAAAGATGGGTTTCCGAGCCTCATGATCTTGAAGATATGGAAGCTGCCTCAGCTTGTGAACGTGACTATTGAAGATGGAGCAATGCTACATCTCAAAGAACTCGAGTGTAGGCAAATCGAGAAGTTGAAAACTGTTGAAGGGATCAACAACTGTAAGGAATTGGAGAATATATGTGTGCTATTCAAAAAGACTGCTCCGGGTTTCGTTAACAGTCTCAACGAGGAAAAGATGAATTTGCACAACATGGAAGAGACCAAGACAGATGAACCTACAGATGACGACATAAGTATGGGATAATAATATTAAATCTCAGACGTGGTTTATACGCATGATTATGGATTTTTTTATAGAATTGAAAATTTCAACAATTATTTACTAGTGGTTAAAACGAATAATCGGGATCCTCATCAAGTAAGTATTTCATTAACTCATTCCACCATATTAAGTCAATGCATGTCAAATCTTTGTGTAAGTCCACATCGAGTTCTATAGAAAAAAGCAAATTTTCATATAGTTTCCACACCGTAATCAGTCACATAGCTTTTTCAAAATTAGTATGCATTTATACTTTTTCCTATCACTATCACGATACCAAATCATGTGGATAATATCATTTGATCTTTGGATAACCCAATGTTGAATCCAAAAGTAACCTTTGGAACCAACCTTACTGCTCATAGCTGACGCATGTCTACTAAGCCTTTCACATAGCTTACATACAAATCGCTAAAGAATAGATGCCAATTAAGGCCTATCATTTACATTACCATATCATATTTTAAAAATGAAGCATATAAGAACAATCTACAAAGTTGCTCTCCTTTTCATTGGTGGGAGTACTATTAGGAAAGCTTTGGGTGTGCGTGAAGCTTACTTACTTGGTGGTTTCTTGTTTCCTACAGTCACTGACGATGATGAGGACTTCCTACAATATAAGCCACTCCAATGACATTTCAAGTTGAACATATGTATATGTCCCATTCTCCCACCTCGTCAACCTCTCTCTCTCTCTCTCTCTCTCAGTCTGCAGATAAATAATTTCATGTAACTATTATCTTGTGTGATTATTGAGATGATGCCATTCAACCATTTACAAGATACTCTTTCTTTAGTTTTAGGCATCTAAGTCTATATAAACTCAATCCATATATTACTTACCTTACTAAAAAAAAAAAACTCAATCCAATGAGGCCGGTAAACCCACGAGAGCTAAAAAATGGCTTAATGAAGTTGAGGAGTCACAATCAACGAGCGCATGCCACAAGTCATTAGTTAAATTACTAATTTAATCAGCTACAAGCTTTTAAATAATAAACATGTAAGAGGATGGAAGAAATAGAAACATTATTACATTAGTCCAATTAACATCAATCATGCGCCAATACATATGTTAAAGAGCTAGGACCGGTGAAAGGACCTGCAAGCCCTTATTTGTTCATGAGTATATTACAAAGCTTTTGTACAATGACCTGCATCTAAATTACATATATATTACCAGTCAAAGGGAATTCATAGCATCTCAGACAGTTGGAGGAACGGCTTTGTCACCATTCCGCAAAAGTAATAGCATCCAAAACAAAGGTTCACAAGAAAGACATCATAGTGCTTTTCCACTTGCGAAGTTTTGTGCTTGATCGCCAAGGAGTAAAGTTGAGGCCAAACATCTCCTCGGAAGCTTCCTCTGGCTGAACAAAACTGACAAGCTTTGCAACAATTTTGGCACTCTCGGCCACATGGTCCATATCTTCTGTGTCAGACCACAAGCGGTGGGCTAACTGTAAACTTCTATGCTTTGTATTCAAACCGATGCCCCAAGTTTGGAAGAGCATCTCTCTATCTTTCCTGGTGAGTTTCTTTTGCAACTGCTTGGTAAGCATCCGCCTCTCAGGACGAAGATCTTGTATGCTGCTCAGCACAATAAAATCCCAGACTAAATATGTTCCTACTGTGAATTTAACAAAAGCAGCGAGTGTTTCATATAATTTGAATTCATTACCTCAAAGCAGCAGTCAAAGTCTGACCATCTTCCAGAGCTTGATTACAACGGGCAGATTTATCCCTATGAAACGACAGCCTCCTGAGTTCTACCTCCACGTAGATAGAATCCGTTGGATCACCTTTAAACAGTAGGAAAAAGTAGCTCCTGTGAACTAATGAGACATTGCATTCCTTCCACAATTTGACGATCTCCTTCCCCGAGTTTTTGAAGTGCGAAAGCCATTCCAAAGAACCTTCTGTATCATCTTCAATTGGATCCAAGCCAACATTCTTAACGTGTTTAGTAGGTGCAATCACATTCGGTTTTATATCTGTACCTGTCAATCAAAAGAGTCCCTACTGAGCAAAATGTGCATGTGTTGACAAAACATCCATATCTAATGGTAGTAACCAAACTAAGTTCGTTCTCCAAATTTCAAAGCACTTTATATTCAAGTAAGTGGTAATCCAAACTTATTTGCATGTCCACATTTTCGTATGACAATACTCTTATAGCTGAAACCATAGCTAGGCAATAACACTACATCCATCATCATATATATGTACACAGAAAAACAATCTTTAGACAAATCAAAATTTTCTAAATTATAGTATTTAACAAACTTTAAACACCTGAAAGCCATGGCTTCTGTACCCTGTCTGTAGTAAGTTTTCAAAACAATGGAAAAGAAGCCCAGTTTGACCCACGCGAGCCAAGCCCTAATAACTCCCATCCACTTGAGTCATGGGTGTCACGCCCAAATATTTGAATCAGATCTTTGATATGAAAAAAGCATGATAACTCCTGTGTTATATTTAAATTCCAATAGAGAAAATAAAAATTTGTAAGGTCCTCCAAAATAATTAATCCATCGTTCATTATATAGCTCAATATGCCTGTGATAAAAGGATCAAAGAAAAGCGGGGAACTCAACTGTCCGACTTACTCTGCTCGAAGCTCGTAATCCAAAGAATCCTCCAGTGAATTATGATAAACACTACTGGACAAAGTTTCTTTGGACACATACTTCAATGAAGGAAACTTTCTCTGACATCCCTCAGGTCTTGCTGCAACATTGGGCATCGGATGGTTTTGATCTCAGGCAAATATCAACAAATCAAAACAATGTCGAAAGGCAGGAGAAGAGGTTAAAGTTTACCGTTTATCCCACTGACAACTGAAAGAGCAACTTTCTTGGCTCCTTCCTCGTACTCATGCCTTGTAGAGCAATCACACCTGAAACTCTCTCTGCAAATCAGCTGACACGGAGGACACAAAACACTAAGAGATATTGAACAGATTGCTTCCTTGAATGCAAGTCCATCATTAGAAACATTTGTTGGATTGGCTTCTTAATTATTTAACCTACCAATGACAAAAGTACCGGATGCTTTCTTGTACCTCGGTCAAAATTTGTCTTAGTCAAGAATCAATCTGGGGGAGAGGCACCTGTTGGAGCACCGAAAAAATGAACAAAATATAAAACAGAATCATAAAAAGAACACGCCCCTACACACCTTGCATGGCAACATTCCTACCATGCAGTATCTACTATGTGACAATGACGTTATATTCACGTATTTTATATGAGCATTATATGTGATGGTTGATATTTATGTTGTAAGATACATTCTCTATGAGCAAGGGTTCTTATATGGACAAGTTGGTAATGTGTGTATAAGCATAGGCTTCGCTACTTCCTATCAACTATGTAGCACCAACACGGATACGTGACACGCGACACGCCACGACACGACACGCCGACACGTCATTTCTCAAAAAATAGAAAATTCCGACACGTTCTGACACGTTATATATGAAATGCAAAAGTAAATAAATAATAATAAAATGAGCATAGAATTAATTTATACTAAAAATATTAATCCAACATTTGTTGATATCATTCATTGGTTTAATTTAACAAAGATTGAATGAGAAATTCAAAAATTTCTAACACAAAAGAGTAAATTTGAAGGAAAATGTCATGTTTTCTTACACGTGTTGGAGATTAGTGAGATTTCTTAGTCCCAAACAAAATTTGGAATTCATGATATAGACTGGCTTGGAGCCCCTTTGCAAAATAAGGTTCGAGAAAAATGAAAATCTAGGACAAGAACTCAAAGAAAAGAAAACAACTAAATTGACCATGGAAAATATGAGAGATAACTCACAAGCCAATGACATAGACCAAAAGAGATAACTCGTAGGGGACACCTGCGAGAGGTAGCAAGAAGCAAAAAAAATCACAACTTTAAGTCTGCAGGGGCGACGAAGCGACACCGGCGAGAAGAGGGGCATTCCATTATTACTCATGGGAAGGTTAAAGCCTATAAGTGAGAAACTTGAAAGTGATAATTTTCTTCTTTCTCCTTTATTTTGTTATTTTCATTATTTTTCATATATTTATATTTTGATCCCTTAAGTATTAAAAAATTTTAAAATTGACCTTGAACGTGTCGAGAATCGCATGTCGAGCATGTCGGGAAGAGTTGACCATGTGTCAGATTTTCCAACACTCGTTGACCACGTGTCAGAACGTATTAAAGCGTGTCAGACACGTGTCGGAGTATCGGACACGACACAAATGCTTCCGAAGAGTATCAGTGCGTCTTAGCCTATCAAGTGTATTGAAGATATAATTGATATCTAAGATGCAAATGGATCCTTATTGTATGTCATATAATTGAATTCTAAAACTTGTAAACATATAGTATCTCCAGCAATTTAAAAATCAAATCCTTAATTGTTGAAATCCATAAGAAAAGCAATATTTTCCTTGAATTGGTTTTAGTATTCTATATTAGATAAAATAAGCCAACAATGTTCTCGTTTGATCTTAGATCACGGGTGCTGATAAAGTGTTAAACTCTACAGATGAATGGAATTTCATCACAAAAAATTAAATTCATTTTTACTTGTCTCTGCAACTCCAAGTTCGACAAAGTAAGGAATATAAGAGTTTATTAAGGGCACCCAACTTTACCTCATTGTGGCAGATACTTTCTCTTCCGACTCCCAGTCAAAAATCACACAAGCAAAGAATTAAACAAAGCTTACTGTAAACAGGAGAAGCCACCCCAAGAAAAGCATAGAAAAATGAAGAATATCTGTAGGAAAGAATGATATGTCCCCACAAATTAATTCAATCCAAGCAATTCAATCCAAGCAAACAAGCCAACACACACACGCCCACACGACCTTGCTCGAAACAAACATATTGATTAGCCGTGGCTACTTCCGACACGAGAAGCTGCATGATGTTCGCCGGAGACGCTGCCCAGATCGTGTCACAGAAACTAGATATCTTGCTTCATCACCCGGCCTGCGTTAAGTGCTTCCCGATGCAAGCCCGCGCGGACGATGCCAAGGCAAAGCTGGCCACGATCCAAGACTTCATTTCCACTCAATACGGACCGTCCAAAACCACGAAGTGGTTGGGGCGGCTCCTCCGAGCCATCTACTATGCTGAGGAATTCATCGACAAGTTCCACCTTAGAGAGGCCCGCGAGACTCACGAGACCCTGCGCATGGCAGCAAGGCCGTTGGCCGCGTTCGTTGCCAAGTGCAAGCTGTGGAGGGAATTGTCCATGCTTGTGAATATGATGGAGGTGTGGCATCCCAAAATTCAGAGCCAAGCCATAAGGTGTGTTAAAGTCTTTAATTAGGTGATAAAAATTTCCATGGCTTATGCTTTAGCCATTAGTCTTTTAATTAGATGATTTGTGCATATGATTGTGAAAATTTAAATTCGATAGATTAATAATCTATGCTTGGCCATAAGATTTATAAATTAAATTTCAATAGACAAGATGTCCCAAGACTTTGGCCAAGATTGAAAATTGAAATTTAAAAAAAATATTTGTAGAAGAATTTCAAAAAAAAAAAAAAAAAGAGGAAAAAGGGTTAATTTTTAGGAATGGGCCTTAGGCCCATTGGCCTAAGCTTAGTGGGCCGAATGGCCAGCCCAAATGGAGGCCCACGGAAGGGCTATTTTGTTCGCCCAAGGAGAGAGAGAGAGAGAGAGAGAGAGAGAGAGAGAGAGAGAGAGAGTGTGCGAGAGAGAGAGAGAGAGAGAGTTGTGCGAGAGAGGAGGAGTGGCCGAGAGAGAAAGGAAGGAGGGAGTCACCGTCGCCGCTGTGTCCGTCCGCCGTACGCCGTCGTTTGTTCATCCTAGAGGCAAGTGGAGTCCTCTAGCTTCTCTTGCATGCTTGTATGTGTTGGAGAAATCTTTCCAGAATATTTTGAAGCTGACAAAACGTTTCTATCAGTCTAATCTGGATATTTGCAGACCTTCTGTTTAGAGTCCAAGACTTTCGATCACCGACTCAAAGACTCAAGACTCAAGACCCAAGACTATTCTCATTGACAGTTTTTCTAATCCAGTGTCGAAGGCAATCCAGAGCCGAATTATTTGGTTAAGGATTTAATCATATTCTCTGGAGAAGATCTCTTGGCTGGATAAATATAACGGATTCTTTTGTACGTAATCTAGATCGTTTGAAGATCCGATGGTCGACGAAATATTCTTGGAAGGTTCTATTCTTGGAAACCAAGATCCTGATTGTATGGGCAAACAGGATTGATGGGCTATCGTCAGGTTCCTTTAATAGCTCGAATGATCTTCTTAATTGATTCCGTCCAACGGGTAGATTGGAGGAAATTCATTTGGTAAGTGCCAACGAGTATGATGGCATAAAGGAGTATAAAAGGAAGTCGTTCCAGTTGCTTTAGTGCATGACCGATAAAATTCCAGAGTCTGAAGCACCTCGATTTTTAGTCGATACATTCTAAGCGAAATTGTATACACAGAGAGTGTCTATACACAGTGAGAGACCTTGAGCGAGTGTGGTAGATCATATATACCGAGAAATCAAGGAAGATCAACGCTATAACATCTCTTTATTCATAGTGGAATCCAGCCAATAGGCTGTCAGTGCAGAAGAGTGGACGTAGGCTTGAAATAAGCCAAACCACTATAAACCGCGTATTTAATTTTCTCTTCCCTTCTCTCAGTCTTACTTTGATTATTGTTTGTCTCAAATCTATCAATTATCTAGTATTGTACAATTATCGAGAAAAATCTTTTATATACCTATTCACCCCTCTCTAGGTACTTATACTAACTATATCAATTGGTATCAGAGCTTGTGTACTCATTTTATTTGAAGTTTTTTACTTCAGAGTAAAAGATCCATGGCTAGTATGCTAGCACCAGGGCTGATGGAAGGGCAAAACAATACCAGACCACCCTACTTTGATGGAAAGGATTACAACATTTGGAAGAACAAGATGAAAGCTTTCCTACGATCAAAGGATCCTCTGGAATGGGACGTTGTAGAAAAAGGAATTACTCCTACAACTGCATCAGTCTCTGAAAAAGGTAAAGAAATTGTTGAGACCAGCGGAATGACTCAGGAAGAGATAAACAAGAGACAAGCACTCGATGCAAAAGCAATTTACTCTTTATATTGTGCTTTGTCACCAACTGAATATAACAGAATATCTTCTTATGTTACAGCAAAAGAAGTGTGGAACAGATTACATATCACTTATGAAGGAACAGATCGAGTGAAGGAAACCAGAATTAACATTCTCCTCGGTCGATATGAAGCCTTCAAAATGAAACCAAGAGAATCTATAACTGACATGTTTAGCCGTTTTACAGATATTGTCAATGGTCTTGAGAATCAATGACAGAAAATTTCTGATCCCATGAAGGTAAACAAGCTACTGCGTGGACTCTCCAAGGATTGGAATCACATAAAGACTTCAATAAGAGAGACGCAAAGAATTATGCCACTATCTGTCGACGAGCTGATTGGAACTCTTCAATCTTATGAAGTGGAACGAATTAATGAAGACGAAGATCCAAGAGGTAAGAAATCCATTGCATTAAAATCAAATGATGATTCTGATGATACAGATTCTGAAGATGATATGGACGATGAGGAGCTTGCTCTCATGATAAGAAGATTCAGAAAACTGAATAGAAAAGGAAGAAGGTTCAACTCAAAGAAACAAAGTTTCCAAAGACAGCAGACCAAGTCTGTTGATGATGAGGAACCAAACAGAGATGTAGTTTGCTTCGAATGTAAGAAAAAGGGACACATCAGACCCAACTGTCCTCTTCTGAAGAAGAAAAGAGGAAAGGCTGAAAAGTTTCGAAAAACTCTCAAAGCCGAAACCTGGAGTGATACAGAGTGTGAAGAAAGTGATAATGAATATGCCAACCTATGTCTGATGGCATATTCAGACTCAGACTCAGATTCTGGATCAGACTCAGACAGTGAATTTGAGGTAAGTGATTTTAAAATTCCTGTCAAAGTTTCTAAATACATTGATGAACTGTGTTTTAGTCTTAAGACTTCTCTCAAAAGAATTTTTGAACTTAAAAAGGAAAACTCAGCTCTAAAACAAAAGGAAAACATTTTAGAAGAAAGAGTTAAAAGTTTAGACTTGAATGTTTCTACTCTTAAAGAAAAAGAAGATAATCTTTTGAAAGAAAATGTTTTTTTTAAAAACTGACTTATCAAATATTTCAAAGAAATTCTCGATAGGGTCCGAAAACTTGAAAAAAATCTTTCGGTTCAAAGACCTTACTTCAATAAGTCCGATCTAGGCATGACAGCGTAAACAATTCCCTTGATTGATTTTCCTAAAGTAAAAGAAAGAATTAAGAAAAGACCTCGAGAGAGGCTTACAAAAATCATTTCAAGAAAGTTTTTGTAAAGTCCGTAGGTCGAAATGCCCTCGTGTGTTCAAAGTGCAACAGTCCGGATCACTTTGAAAAAGAGTGTCCTATGGTTTGGATACCCGTAAGAAAGTATGAGCTAATACATGTTTATCTTACTAACACCAAAGGACCCAAGAAAATTTGGGTACCAAAGAAAGCTTGAGACTCTCTTTTAAATGCAAGTCTCCGTCAAGAAAAATGTAAAGTGGTATCTTGACGGATGCTCAAGACACATGACGGAGACTCAAATTGCTTCATAAAGCTTGTTCAAGTAAATGGTGGAAAAGTTTCATTTGGAGGAAACATCAAAGGAAGTATTGTGGGATTTGGAACCGTGAAAATTGGAAATCTCACAATAAGTAATGTTTCCTAGTGGAAGAACTCAATTACAATCTTCTCAAAGCATTAGTCAATTATGTGACACTGGTTTTAAGATCTTCTTTCAAGAAGGAACATGTTCTGGAACCAGTAGAGACTCTACTCAATATTTCATGGGTCGAAGACATGGAAATATCTATCTTCTAGATGTGAAACCAAATGAATCGCAAAGCCTAATCTCAATCCAAGATGAAACAAGCTTATGGCACAGAAAGCTTGGTCATGTCAACATGAAGCAATTAGCCAAAATCTCATCAAAGCAGCTTGTTCGAGGTCTACCCAAATTACCATTCCAAAAGTCCGATCCATGCACACCATGTATTCTGGGAAAGCAGGTAAGAAATTCATTTAAGCCAATAAATCATGTCTCTACTAATCATGTACTACGATTCACGCATATGGATCTCTTCGGACCAACCAAACCCGAGCATTTGAGGTAAGAAATATTACCTAGTAATTGTGGACGATTTCTCCCGCTTTACTTGGGTATATTTCCTTGCAAGTAAGTCCGAAACCTTCTCGTATTTTGAAAAATTTGCTTAAAATGTTCAAAATGAAAAAGGATGTGTTATCTCAAGTATAAGAACAGATCATGGAGGTGAATTTGAAAATCAAGATTTTACAAAATTTTGTGATGAATCTGGCTTTAAGCATGTGTTCTCCTCTCCATATACTCCTCAGCAAAATGGAGTTGTGGAAAGAAAGAATAGATCTCTTCAAGAAATGGCTAGAACTCTTTTAATTGAAAGTAAAATTTCTTCACGATTTTCGGTGAAGTCAAGTTTCAACAAATGCTATATCATCAATAGAGTCTTCCTAAGACCTATTCTAGAGAAAACCCCTTATGAGTTATTCAAAGGTAAGAAGCCCATTGTTTCATACTTTCATGTGTTCGGTTGCAAATGCTTTATATTGAAAAATGCAAAAGATCGAGTTGGTAAGTTTGAAGAAAGATCAGATGAAGGCATCTTCCTTGGATATTCTACATCAAGCAAAGCCTACAGAGTCTATTAAAAGAAGAGCCAGTTTGTGGAGGAGTCAATGAATGTCAAATTTCAAGACTCTACGCAAGATGAATCCAAATCGACTCATTATGAAGAGTCCGAACCGCTCCGCACTCTAAAGCTTACAACTCAAGAAGCATCTCGACTGGAAGACCAAAGATCAAGTGTTCATGAAGATTCAAATAAAGAAAGAGATCATCAACCGAGACAAATCAACCAAGAATCGGAAGCATAAGTCCAAATCATCCCAAAGATCTCATTATCGGCAAAAT
This sequence comes from Eucalyptus polyanthemos subsp. polyanthemos, assembly GCA_017140185.1. NCBI lineage: Eukaryota > Viridiplantae > Streptophyta > Magnoliopsida > Myrtales > Myrtaceae > Eucalyptus > Eucalyptus polyanthemos. The sequence continues at coordinate 34,690,209 of CM029466.1, read as the reverse complement.
TAATGAAGGAATTTGCACCAGATCCAAAAGACGTGAAGAGTCTAGTGCTGTGGCTCTCATTTCTGAAATTGAACCAAAGAGCATAGAAGAAGCTTTATCTGATGAAAGCTGGATTGAAGCTATGCAAGAAGAGCTCAGACAGTTCAACATTAATGATGTCTGGGAATTGACATCTAAACCAAAAGGTAAAACTGTTATTGGAGCTAAATGGGTGTTCAGGAACAAGATGAATGAGAGAGGAAAAGTCGTACGAAACAAAGCAAGACTTGTGGCCAAAGGATATACACAAGAAGAAGGAATAGACCATGATGAGACTTACGCACCAGTAGCAAGGTTAGAAGCTATTCGACTATTACTTGCGTTTGCTTGTTATAAAAATTTCAGGTTATTCCAAATGGACGTCAAAAGTGCCTTCCTAAATGGATTTATCCATGAGGAAGTTTATGTGGAACAACCACCAGGGTTTGAAGACCCAAAGAAGCCGGACTCGGTCTTCGGGATGAAAAATGCCTTGTATGGTTTAAAGCAAGTACCTCGAGCTTGGTACGACGTACTAAGTAAGTTCTTAATACGTAATGGTTTTGTCAAAGGTAAAGTAGATACTACTTTATTTATCAAAAAGGAAAACAAAAGCTTTTTACTTGTTCAAATATATGTGGATGATATTATTTTTGGATCCTCTAATGAAAGTCTGTGCATGAAGTTTTCCAAGTCTATGCAGGATGAGTTTGAAATGAGTATGATGGGAGAATTAACATTCTTTCTTGGTCTTCAAGTAAAGTAATTGAAGGAAGGAACTTTTATTTATCAAGAAAAATATGCTAATGATCTTGTCAAAAGGTTTAGATTGGAAAATTGCAAAAAGACTGATATACCAATGTCAAGTTCTTTGAAGATAGACAAAGATGAAGAAGGGAAGAAAGTTGATCAAAAGCTGTACAGGAACATCATTGGTTCACTTCTTTATCTTACTGCTTCTAAACCTGACATTTTGTTGAGTGTTTGCATATGTGCTAAGTTTCAATCAGATCCTAGAGAATCCCATCTCAGTGCTGCGAAACGTATTATTAAATACGTTGCTTCATCTTCAAGTATCGGTCTTTAGTATCCTAAGAAGGGAGACTTTAATCTTCTGGGATATTCAGACGCAGATCTAGCCGGTTGCAGAGTCGATAGAAAGAGTACCTCAGGAACTTGCCAGTTGCTTGGAAGCAGGACATTGTCTTGGTTTTCAAGGAAACAAAGCACTGTGGCTCTCTCAACAACAGAAGCAAAGTATATAGCTCTTGGAAGTTGCTGTTCGCAAATTCTATGGATAAAACAACAGCTACAAGACTTTGAAATTGAAGACTCATGCACAGAAATCAGATGTGACAACACCAGCGCAATCAATCTCACTAAAAATCCAATCCTTCATTCAAGAGCAAAGCATATAGAGATTCGGCATCATTTCATTAGAGATCATGTTCAAAATGGAGAAATCTCGATTCAATTTGTTGATTCAAAGAGTCAACTGGCAGATATATTCACAAAGCCTTCGGAGAAAAATCAATTCGATTTTATTCGATCCAAACTCAACATTTTGAAGCTTGAGGAAGTTAAAGTCTAGAGACTCTCCAACCCTCAGACTCAGACATTCATGGCTATAGACTGTAAGTTGCTATTATATTTAAACTCGAAAAGGTACGATCTTTCGTTCAGTTAATTTATAATTTCCGTGAAAAACGGAATCTTGTCTTTTCAAAAGGATTAACTTCTATTTGGCAGTTATTGATTTTAAAAAGAAGTGTCTGTTCACTATCCTTGTGCCGATTGATCTTTCCTTTTTAAACTGAGTTATATATATACAGTTTTCCTTTTCGCCTAATCTTCAAAACCCTAAAAGGCATTCTCCTCCCAATCCTGTCTCTACTTCGTGTTCATCTTCGAGAAAGTTGTCATCTTTTCTTGGGAAAGCGAGTAAAGGAATCTTTCAACAACAAGGAAGGATGTCTTCTTCGAGGAAGTCTTCAAGAATCGCGAACGTGGGACCACGAGAGAATGAGGGAGGGGCCTACCCATTTCGATCTCACCGAAGAAGAAGATTTATCGAGTCGGCAATGAGCCCGATTCACTCTCCACCACGTCACTCAACATCATCTACCCCACAAGGTGCGGGTCAACAACCGGAGGAAGAAATAATCGAGGACGCACTCGTAAGAGTCCAAAAACCCTCTTTTATTTACAAGCTCTATTGTGCGTTGAAAGCACCGACTCCGCCGAACTACGTAGATGATTTCCTTAAGGATAAAAATTATGGGAATGAGTATATATTTTTGCGACAAATGGAGGATTTGGGAATTGCTCCCAAAGGAAAGGCTGAGGAAGCACTTGCGATTATTCCAAGTGACCCTCGTGTACCGGGACAGAATCCGACTGACGGGAACGATGATGATAAAATGTTCAGTGAATTTCAACCTAGAATGGGTATTGCTGCGAAGGTGAAAGGAAAAAGAATGGATTTGTTTAAATCGAAGGAACAGGAGAATCTGTTCTTCAGACTGTTAAAACGAGGGGTGGATAAACCCTAGGAGTGTTGATTTCGATTTCTTGGATGCCATTAATGTGAACTTAAGGGAGAAGTTCAATCTACTTCAACTTGAGCAATTTTGCACCGATACTACAGATGGTTATGCGCAATTAATAGCATACTTCTATTCGAATCTTAGCTTTTTAGATGCGAATAGAATATCATTCAGTGTTCGAGACCTTGACTATGTGATAGATGTGGACATGTTGGCTGACATAATTGGAGTTGAATGAGGACGCTATCAACCGATCAAAGTTTCAAATGCTCGTGCCTCATTGGAGCTTGTCAAAGATAGGGATACAGAGGGAAGAATTACCTATTCAAGGATGCGAGCCATCAATATCTTGCTTCACAAAATTGTGATCAACTGTATCAGGCCAAAGTCTACATCCAAGACTGACGTGTCTAATTCCGAGGCAAAATTGATGTACGTAATTAACTCAGGGAAGAATTTCTCTCTCCCTCACATCATTCTCTTTCACATGTACAGAGCAATGGCGAAGGACAAGGGCCAATTGCCTTACCCAGGTCTGGTGACCAAGATCTTCAGACACTTGAATATTGAACCTCCACATACTCTTTGTGTTCGACCATGCGAAAAAATGGTGGTAGGTTTTAAAATGCTGACAAAAATGCGTCTGAAAGAGCTTGCTAAGGCAATGGAGAAGTTCAGAGTGAAGACTCCAGTACCTTCTGCTTCAAAGAGAAAAGGGAAGGAGCCCATTGGTGCCCCATCCAAAAAGAAAAGAACTCTCATCTTGGAGGATGAAGATGAAGAGGAAGATCTCACTATCTCTGCATTGATAAGGACCAGACGTTCTGTACCTAAATCAACGGAACATCAGAAGAAAGGGAAAGAAGCAGAAGAACAGAGAGGAGAAGAGGAGCAAGAAAAGAACAGAGAAGCAGATGAGCAGCAAGAGAAAGAGAAAGAAGCTGAAGAAGAAGGAGAAGTAGAGAAAGAAAAGTTTGCAAATGAAGCCGGAGAGAAGGGGAATCTAGATGCTGAAGAGCCTGACCATCACTCTTCCCCATTTGAGGTCCTAGAGACAGGGGGAGATGGCGAGCAAGGAAGGACTACACCACATGCTGTCACCAGTGAAGGTCTAAGACGCTCACCAGCAGATCCAAAAGATTTTCAGGCTTCTCAAATGCTTGAAGAAGGACATGATACGTCAACTACAAATCTGCAAGAATATACAGAAGCTCCATCGTCTGCATTCACTCCATCCGAGAAAGCAAATGCGAGCACACAGACGGACAATACAGTAGATTTTCGTCGTATCCTTGATGTTCTTCTGGAAATGCAGGGTCAAATCTATGCTCTGGACTGTGAAATTCAAGTCATGAAGAATGCTGGACAAGCATCTTCTAGTACACTGGCGGATCAAATGAAAGACCTTGCTCTTCAAATTCAAGCAAATGCCAAAGGAGAAGACGTGGCTCATCTCAGGGAAGACTTGAAGAGGCTGGAAGGCATCGTCCAGTCGATGGGAGATTTCCAAATCGTGCGCATTCCCAAGCAGACCTGACTCTTTTCTCACCTTTTTAATGATGACAAAAAGGGGGAGAATTGCAAATTTGAACTATCTAAACTTTGACTTTAAATTTCTTTTGAGTGTTTAAATGTTTGTTTTTGAGTATGACTTAAGTGAACTTGGGTGTGAAGGGTGTGAACTTGAATTTGACTGACTTGGGTGTAGATTTTGATGCTTGACTGTTTGCATTTATATCAAGTGTTGTCGTATGGTATTACTCATGAAAGACTAACCAATTTTCTGTGGATGCGTAGTCTGGGTTGTTTTATTAATCTTTATGAGATAGCCATATTGCTTGAGAAATGTTTTTACAGTCAAAGTTGTTCAAATCTACGGGAAAGTTTTGTCACCATAAAAAATGGGGAGATTGTTGGAGAAATCTTTCCGAATATTTTGAAGCGACAAAACGTTTCTATCGCTAGTACGGATATTTGCGACCTTTTGTTTAGAGTCTCGAAGACTTTCGATCACCGACTCAAAGACTCAAGACTCAAGACCCAAGACTATTCTCATTGACAGCTTTTCTAATCCAAAGGTCGAAGGCAATCCAGAGCCGAAGTATTTGGTTAAGGATTTAGTCATATTCTCTGGAAAAGATCTCTTGGCTGGATAAATATAACGGATTCTTTTGTACGTAATCTAGATCGTTTGAAGATCCGATGGTCGACGAAATATTCTTGGAAGGTTCTATTCTTGGAAACCAAGATCCTGATTGTATGGGCGAACTGGATTGATGGGCTATCGTCAAGTTCCTTTAATAGCTCGAATGATCTTCTTAATTGATTCTGTCCAACGGGTAGATTGGAGGAAATTCCTTTGGTAAGTGCCAACGGGTATGATGGCATAAAGGAGTATAAAAGGAAGTTGTTCCAGTTGCTTTAGTGCATGACCGCTAGAGAAATTCCAGAGTCTGAAGCACCTCGATTTTTAGTCGATACATTCTAAGCGAAATTTTATACACTGAGAGTGTCTATACTCAATGAGACCTTGAGCGAGTGTGATAGATCATCTACACCGAGAAATCAAGGAAGATCAATGCTGTAACATCTCTTTGTTCATAGTGGAATCCAGCCAATAGGCTGTCAGTGTAGAAAAGTGGACGTAGGCTTGAAATAAGCTGAACCACTATAAACCGCGTGTTTAATTTTCTCTTCCTTTCTCTCAGTCTTACTTTGATTATTGTTTGTCTCAAATCTATCAACTGTCTAGTATTGTGCAATTATCGAGAAAAATCTTTTATATACCTATTCACCCCCCTCTAAGTACTTATACTAGCTATATCAGTATGTTGTTTGCATGTTAGATTTTGGGTGTTTTTAGTGAGAAAAACCGAGGTAAGGTTGGCTTGTTCTTAAGTCGTGTGACTGTTCTTGCTCGGGTTGTGTGAGTTAGTAACTTGTTTGAGCTTTCATGTGTGTTTGAAGTCCGATTTTGGCTTCGATTTCTTCATGAAAGTTGTATCTAACACCTTGTACTATAACATACTAAAATTTCGTGGAAAATTATGGAGATTTGAGGGGTTAAAGTCGCATCTTACGGAGACCTCAGATCTGGAGAGTTTTTACTGACCTTTTGCTGGATTCATGGTTGCATGTTGGTTTTTGTTGAGAATCTCACTTCTATTTATTCATGAAAGTTGTAGGGAACATATTAAACTACAACATACTCAAATTTGAAGTGAAAATAACAAGTATAGCTTGGTAAATCGACTAGATCTTGAAGATGATGATTCTGGTGATGTATTCCGAGACACCCGAGACTTAAAGGACTAAAATGAGGACTATAATCCGGTTATTTGACCTAGATCTCTCCATGAAACTTGTAAAGGACACCTTGACACATAGCATATTTAAATTTCAGAGAAAACGAAAGAGAATAGGTGGGTGAAATCTTAGTATTTCGGAGATGGAGGCACTGGACGATGCGGTAATAGATCCACAAGTTTCGTGAGGTTGAATAAAATAATCTATAAGTAATCTAGCTTAGAGTTCTGCATGAAAGTTGTACGAAAATGTCTTGGCTATAATCCCGTAAAATTTAATTATTTTTGGAGGCCATATGGATATTTTAATTGAATTTATTCGGAAACCGTGCATTCTGGTTTCATCCGAGAAGCATAGGATGTTTTGGGAAAATTATGAAATTTTATAAAAATTCAATTTGGCATTGAATTTTGCAAGTAATTATCATCCTATGGGTTTGTTTAATAATTTCTTGAATTTTGATAATTTTGGGAATTTATAGTTATTTTAAAAATAAAATAAATAAATAGAAATAAAATAAATGAATAAAAATGAATTATTTCATTGGCCATAGATTTCATTCAATTAATTCATGTTGCATGCGTAATAAAGCTTTGATATGTCTATGATATTGAATTGAGATGCACATGTGAATAAGCCTTGATATGTCTATGATATTGAATTGAGATGAACATGTGATAAAGCCTTAATATGTCTAAGATATTGAATTGAGATGCACATGTGATAAAGCCTTGATATGTCTATGATATTGAATTGAGATGCACATGTGATAAAGTCTTGGCATATGTATGGCAATTGAATCAATGCATGTGTGAATGTCATGCCTAGTATGATTTGTTTGATATCATGCCATGTGCCATGTTAAAATGTGAATAAAATACTGGTAAACATGAATGATGGTAAATGAGGAGATGGTTGTGATGGCGGATGATGCTCGGAATGTATAGAGATACATTGCCGAAATTCCCTAGGAGATTCAGGATACCTGGAATGTGGGGGGCCGGAAGCCATGTTGGAGGTCTTTGCTCGAAGGGAATACCTCGCGATGCCAGGATTAGGGTGCGAGATGCCTGGCTAGAAGGGTAAAGGCCGGAAGCCCTGTCGGAGGTTTCTACCCGAAGGGAATGCCTCGTGATGCTAGTTGATATGCGAGATGCCCGGAATGTGGGAGGCCGGATGCCCGGTGGCCTGGGAGGCTGAATGCCGGGGAACCTCGGAGGTCTTTGCCCGAGGGGATGATGAAATTGATGATTTGAGAAATGGGTGATGTGGTGATCAATTGAAAAGTAAAAAGTGAAAATTAAACCATGATATGATATGCATGATGGTATGCATGATGGTGATGATGATGATGATAATGATATGTGATGTGAAATAACAATGATCACCCATGATGATATGATATGCATGATAATATGCATGATGATGATGATGACGACGATATGCATGATGATATGCATGATGATGATGATGATGATGATATGATATGCATGATGATATGCATGATGATGATGATGACGACGATATGCATGATGATGATGATGATATGGCATACATGATAATATGCATGGTGATGATAATGATGATGGTATAAGATATGACATGTGTAATGTGATGATGTCATGATAATGATGACATGTATGATACGATGATGATACACATGTATGTGTTATAAATTGATATGATGATGTATGATAGTATGCGCATGGCTTCAAGGTAAGTTACGCCTGTAATGCATGTATGATCTGCTTGATGCATTGAGTTATTATTGGATTTCCCTATCTGCTGAGTGGTTGTACTCACTCCTTTTGGGGATAACATTTCAGATTAGCCAGTATGTCGCTTCCTGCCGTCACGAGAGGTACATTTTACGGGTTACCGTCCGACGTTGAGGTAGAGTGTGAGGAGTTCGGCTGTCCTTCCGTGCCTGGACTCACCTACATTCGCGTACGCTGTCTTGTCATGTACGACATAGGCCTGGCTGGAGGCCCAGTCGTTCAGGAGTTTGTTTCTATTCACGTTCGCCGCGATGGGGTGATGGGAGGGATGCTACCACCACCACCGCCTGACGCACCGGACTGGGTGTGAGACCTGAGCATGACGAGTAGGGGCTGTGTTTTTTGGGAGTTAGTTAGCCGACACTTATGATGGGGGGATTGTACACATGTGATGTAGAGGGTCGAGGGTTCTTTTTGAGGTTTTAGGCTATGGCTGAGTCCTAGCTTTTCCTTTTGTTGTACCATGTGGCATCCCGGAAATTCAAAGCCAAGCCATAAGGTGTGTTAAAGTCTTTAATTATGTGGTAGAATTTCCATGGCTTATATTTTAGCCATTAGTCTTTTAAATTTGATGATTTGTGCTTGTGATTGTGGAAATTTAAATTTAATAGATTAATAATCTATGCTTGGCCATATGATTTAAATTTCAATGACCAAAAATATCCTAAGACTTTGGCTAAGATGAAAATTGGAATTCAAAAATATTTATAGAAGGAATTCAAAAAAAAAAAGGGAAAAATGGGGTTAATTTTCGAATGGGCCTTGAACCCATTGGCCTAAAGCTTGGTGGGCCAAGCTAGTCGGCCCATTAGAGCCCAAAGGAGGCTGTCGACCAGCCCAAGAGGAGTGGCCGGATGGCCCAACTCCAAAGCCCAAGCCCAAAATCAAATTTAAAATCCAATGAGACAAGTGGCAAAGGGCAAGAGCATGCATTGGTTAGTTTTTAGGCAAAGTAATCATTATCAATCATGAAGATTAGGGAGTATAAGAGGGGAGAAGAGAGAGAAGGTGGCCGGTTCTTTGCTCGTTCGGCCAAGAGAGGGTGAGAGAGAGAGAGAGTTCGAGAGAAAGGGAGAGACCGAGAGGGAGAGGAGGCGGAGCCGAGGAGGAAATCGACGTGTCCCGCCGTCCGTTTGCCGTGTATACCGCCATTTGTCGTCGACCGTCCATCCTAGAGGCAAGTGGAGTCCTTAACTTCTCTTGCATGTTAGTTTTGTTGATTGCATGTTAGATTTTAGGTGTTATTTGTGCGAAAAACCGAGGTAAGGGTTGGTTGTTTTCAAACCGTGTGACCGTCCATATTTTGGCTTTGTTGTCTTCATGAAAGTTGTAGCTAACATCTTGTAGTATAACATAATGAAATTTCGTGGAAAATTATGGAGATATGAGGGGTTAAAGTTCCATTATACGGAAACCCTAGATCTGTGAAGTTTTCACTGACTTTTTGTTGGATTCTTGTTTGCATGTTGATTTTTGTTGAATATTTGACTTCGATGTCTTCATGAAAGTTGTAGATAACACCTTAAAATACAACATACTAAAATTTGAAGCAAAAATAACAAGTATATCTTGGTTAATCGGCTAGATCTTGGAAACGATGGTACTGGTGAAGTATTCCGAGACACCCGAGACTTCATGGACTTAAATGGTGACCATAATTTGGTTATTTGACCTAGATCTCTTCATAAAACTTGTAAAGGACACCTTGTTACATAACATACTCAAATTTCAGAGGAAACAAAAGAGAATAGATGGGTGAAATCTTAATATTTCGGAGAAGTATATTCTGGACGACGCGGTAGTGGTTCCAGAAGTTTCGTGGGGTTGTATAAATTAATCTAAAAATAATTTGGCTTAAATTTCTGCATGAAAGATGTACGAAAATGTCTTGGCTATCACCCTGTAAAATTTCGTAATTTTTGGAGGCGATATGAGTATTTTAATCAAATTTATTTGGAAACTGTGCAATCCTGGTCATTATCCGAATATCATGTGCTATTTTATGGAAATTGTGAAATTATGTGAAATTCAATTTGGCCATGAATTTTGTATGAAATTGTGATCCTATTGGTTTGTTTAATGATTGTTTGAATATTATGATTTTGGGAATATCATAGATATTAAATTTAATATTTATTTATGTAAATAAATAAATATAATAATAAAATAATAAAATAATAATAAAATAATAAGGGATTATTTTATTGGCCATGAATTCCATTGAATTTATTATGCATTGTTATATGACATTGGTGTATGCATGATCATAAATTGTGATGCATGCGTGACTTATATGCCATGTAATAATGAGATTAAAAAGGATGGTGAATATGGAAAATGATATGTGAGTAAGAGGTTGTGGTGGAGGATGAGGCCGGAATGTACAGAGATGCATTGCTGGAATTCCCTGGGAGATTCAGGATGCCTGGAATGTGGGGGGCCGGAAGCTTTGTCGGAGGTCTTTGCCCGAAAGGAATACCTCGCGATGCCAGGATGTGGGTGCGAGATGCCTGGCTAGAAGGGTAAAGGCCGGAAGCCCTGTCGGAGGTTTTTGCCCGAAGGGAATGTCTCGTGATGCTAGTTGAGATGCGAGATGCCCGGAATGTGGGGGGCCGGAAGCCCGGTGGCCATGGGATGGCTGGAATGCTGGGAACCTTGTCAGAGGTCTTTGCCCGAATGGATGATAATTGAGAATGGGTGATGTGGTGATCAAATTTAAAGATAAAAAATGGAAATTAATGCATGATGATATGCATGATGATGTGATGATGATGATGATATTGATGCGATATGATGATCACCTATGATATGATATGCATGATGATGCGATAATGATGATGATATTGATATGCATGATGATATGCACGGTGATGTAATAATGATGATGATGTGATGATGATGATGATATTGATGCGATATGATGATCACCTATGATATGATATGCATGATGATATGCATGATGATGCGATAATGATGATGATATTGATATGCATGATGATATGCATGGTGATGTAATAATGATGATGATGTGATGTGATATGATGATCATCCATGGTATGATATGCATGATAAAATGCATGATAATGATAATGATATATGAGATGCCATGATGATGATATGTATGATATGATGATGCATGAATGTGCCTGGCTTCAAGGTAAGTAATGTCTGCAATGCTTGTGAAATTTGCATGATGCATTGAGTTGTTATTGGATTTCCCTATCTGCTGAGTGGCTGTACTCACCCCTTTTGGGGATAACATTTCAGATTAGCCAATATGCCGCTTCCTGCCGTCACGCGGGGTACATTTTACGGGATACCATCCGATGTAGAGGTCGAGTGTGTTGAGATAGACTGTCCCTCTGTTCCCGGACTGACTTTTATCCGAGTACGTTGTCTAGTGATGTGTGACGTGGGCCTGGCTGGGGGTCCTGTTATTCAGGAGTTCATTTCTGTACACGTTCGTCGAGATGGAGCGATGCGAGGGATGCTGCCGCCGCCACCGCCTGATGCACCGGGTTGGGTGTGAGACCTGCGCGCGATGAGTAGGAGCTGTTTCTTTTTGGGGATAGATAGCCGACACTTATGATGGGGATTGTTGCACGTGTGATGTTGAGGGTCGAGAGTTTCTTTTTGAGGTTTTAGGCTGGACGTGGCTGAGTCCTAGCTTTTCCTTTTTGATGTACCGACCCAAAAGGAATCCCATCTTGAAAATATATATGTAAATAAAGTGTCGTGGCTTGTTTATAAAATTATGGTGATTAGTGGTGTGTATTTGTATCATGGATTGGTAGGGGGGATAGATGGTGATGTTAAATTGCTTCCGCTATGAGTCGCGCTGGGACCGCTTTTAAAAAAAAAAAAATGCCTGTGATTAACAACGCTTGTTTTAAGTACAAGATAGAAAAAGCTAATAAAGTGTAACATCGGCGCTGGTGACGACCTGCGAAGGGTTCGGGGTGTCACATACCGACCCAAAAGAAATCCCATCTTGAAAATATATGTAAACAAAGTGTCATGACTTGTTTATAAAATCCTGATGTTTAGTGGTGTGTATTTGTATCATGGTTGGTAGGGGGAGAGACGTGATATTTAATTTGCTTCCGCTAATGAGTCACGCTGGGACCGTTTTGTTCCAAAAAAAAAAAATGTGTCTATAAATTACGACGCATCTTCTAAGGAGAAAGGTAATAAGGAGTAACATTGGCGCTGGTGACGACCTGCGAAGGATTCGGGGTGTCACGGGAGGAGTTATGTAATGAGAAGTTCTTGAAGGAGGGGGCCGAGAGCAACAGGAAAAAGGAACCTGCTAGTTCCTCCTCCCAGGCTGGTGTTCCATGGCAAGGCAAAAAACTGGTGAAGCTAACTAGTTTCTGGGACGGGCAAGTGCCAACTAACTTCTAATGTTGCGAGACTGATAAAACGAAAATAATTAGTTGGATAAGACAAAAACCGTGTTGGATTGAATGGACTTCGATTTGGGACGAGCAAGGCACCGGCAAGACGTTCCTTGCGAGATGGGTCTACAGCCAAGCGAAGTACATGGGTTATGAGTGGCGCGCTTGGGTCCACGTCTCGGGCAGCTTGGACGAGCGGGAGATCCTGTTTGAGATACTGAAGCACGTCGAGAAGCTAGCAAGGGACGAGAAAAACATGGATATGGAGGAGATAATCATAATGGTACAACAGAAATTGGCCAAGAAGAACAGATTCCTCATAGCGTTGGATGACGTGCAGCCATCCGACGAGCAACTCGCGCGAGTGTTAGCAATTAGCTTCCCAATCTTCTCAGAGGGCCACATAATATCCTAAATTTCAGATTCTGATTTCACTTGAATAAGTTGGGTATTTCATCAATGCGCTTATAATGCTCTTTTCTGAGATGGTCACTCATGAGATAACTAGCCTATCCAGTAAAGTTATTAAGGGATTTTAATGCAATAGACTTGAGAATTTGACCAGAAATTGACTACTCGACCGTGCTAATTTGTAAGGGTCATTACGGCATTGTCAAAATCGATCAGAGATTGGAGATATGTCGATTCAATCGAGATGTGTGATCAAAGTGTGGGTGATTCCACCTGATTGCAAAATTATCATCGATCGGCACTAAACCGATTTTCTATCGTTTTGGGTACCCTGTGTCCATATTTGAAACCTCAAAATTTTCACAACTACTGAGAGTCACCAATGTGTTGAAGAGATATGTGTGACTCGAAGAAAATCGAAAACGGGTCAATTGCACAAAAAATTCTTAAAAGCTACTCGATAAGCTAGGTCATGCTAAAATCGCGCCATATTGAAATTAACTGCGAATTTGAATTCGATTTCATAAATTGAAAGTCATGTCATGTCACGTCATTTTAGGAACGTTGACTTACCTTTCGAGAAATTTTTGGCGAGTTCGAGATTTTTACAGAAAATCGATTCAGACGATTCGAAAAACGAACGGAAATTCGAATTGGCTCATTTGAAGAAAATTTGGACTTTCAAGCCGAGCTACTTAGTGATGGGAACTTATAGAAATTTCTATGGGCTTTTTCTTTATTGAAATTAAACCTCAGATTGGAGAAATCGCAGAAGAAATTGAAGCCAAAGTTGAGTAAATTCGGAGCTAAGGAGGAGGGCTGGATTTTTATCATCAAAATTGGTTTAATTGGCAGAATTTAGGCTAGAAAGAAATAGAGGAGATTGTGATAAGCTTGACGACCAAAGGGGGACCAAGCTTTAATTAATTAAGATATTTCTTTTGACTTTTGCTTCTCTCTCTCCACCCATCTTCTCGGACATGCTTCTACCGATCTCCATCTTCGTATACCGCTCTCTCTCTCTCTCTCTATCATTGCCCGTCTTTCTTTCATCTGAACAGCCCATCCCCACGTTTCCTTTTGCTCCCTCTTCATCGAAGCTTTGCCACACCACCTCCACCCACCAAATTCTCCTCTGCTGCCACATGTTCCTCGGTTTTCCCTGCTCCGCTCTCACTCGCCCAGCTTCAGTCAACCAGCAACATTTGGTTGACCCCTAAAACCCCACCGATTCTCCACGAATGCCCCAGAATCGACGCCAGCGAAGCAACTTGTTCCAGTCAACCGTGCCATCCCCTCAATCGGTTTGCTGACCGAAGCTGCCCTGCCCATGTCTTCGTGCAGCTTGTCCACCGAAGCAACTGCCACGAAGACCTCCTTGCCGCGCGTCCTCCTCCATTTCGGTTCTGCCAGTTCACCCCTCTCCAGCGTCAACGACTGAAGCAGCTTCGCTGCTTCTTCGATCGGCCCATCTCCTCCAAGCCTAGTTGACCCCAACAGCGAAACTACAAGCCCAGCGGTCCATCCAGCATCTTCAGCCCATAAACTTCAGCTGCCGCAGCCAGCCCATCTTCAACCCACTTGAAGCCCGCGGTTTAGCCCGAAGTTGAGCCCATCAGCCCATGAATTTCTAGCCCATTATTGGAGTTTGGCCCAATCCATTTGAAGCCCACGAAGCAGGCCCAAGCCCAAGACCAAGCCCAGCAATTGCTGTGGGTTTGCAAGGCCTTTTTGGCCCGGTCTAAGTGCCCGTTGACGTCGCCGAAAGTTCGGGTTTCGGCCACCATCGCGGTGATCCGATTTTCGCATTACACCGATGAGTTTAACTCACTAATCATCATTTAGTAGGTTAATCATGCTTAAATGTTCATTAGTTTAGGTTAAGCATGGATTAAGTGGTTAGTTAGATTAGATTAGTGAATTTAATTAATTACCGATGCATGTTAGGTGGATAGTTAGTGCAATTAGCGAGTAAATAGACTCTAGTATTTATTTAACAAACCTCGGAATTTTTCCGGATCCGTTTCGACATCCAATTAGGCATTACGGGCCTAAGTTGGATTTATTGGCATTTATTTAATATTTTATGTAATTATTTATTTATTTATTTATTTTCCAAAAATTAGACCGGGATAGTCGGTAACCGGAATTTTATGCTGATTGCTATGGTGTGGTTCATTTATTTATTTGAGCTCTAATTTATGCCGAATCGATTTAATTGTGATTTTAGGATTTTACTCATAAATTAAATTAATTTTGGTAATTGATTAGAAAATAACTGGGCATCGGTCTATAACGCCAAAAATCTAATTTTGAACTATTGAAAGTATTGGGAAGATCAAAAGTGAAATTATTGTATTTTGGCTAAGACCGACTGTGTACTCACACACGAGTATTTTTATCGGATATGATAAAAATGATGAATTTGTTGTATGGTAAAAGTGGTATACTATATTGGCCTGAGGGCCCTGATAGTATAACATAGTATCAGCTTTGTGCGAGCAATATATTATCGGCTTTGGATGAGCATATATATAGTATACTATATTATCAACTTTGGGTGAGCAATACTATCTATTCATCAGTTTTGGGTGAGTAGTCCTGATTTGATAAGATTTTATAGATAGTATTGAATGCACCGACCAGCAGAAGATCGTGGTGACATGTAATCAACTGAATCGATTGATCGATAATTCGATCTGATTAAGTGATTTGATTGTTAATATGATTCAATAAAATATTAAATGGTATCAACTTGCAGAAAGGAAACTGAGACCAAGGTAAGTCCTCTGACTCGTGGTAGTGCTTAGGCAGCCCTTATGGCGTATTTTCTTCCTAATCGAGTCTTAGGGGAGTTGAACTTGCCGAGACGTTGTCTCACTGGTTATTATATAACCATTTTCAGGTCATTAGATGATGTTAGTGAATGACCGAAAGCCCCGGAGTTTGGAAAGGTGGATAGACCAGAATCGACGAACAGGTGTGATTAGTAAGTCATAAGACAGTTTCTTTTGGAATGAGCTGACCTTTTTGTAAATAGTCTGGTTTTATAAATAAACCTGGTTGTTCATAAAAAATTTGTTTTGGTTTGAAAAATTGGTCCTACTTTCCAATCCCATTGTTTTATTGTCTGGGGATTATTTATATGCTTCCACATGCGTATTAAAATAAATGGGTCAGCGATACATCCTGAGACGTCGCTATTTAATCAATCAGGAAGGGATGGGCACACGCTCAAGGATTAAGGCATGACAGTTTGTAAAAACAAACCAAATGCATGTTTTATTGTCCCACATAGGAAAAGTGGGAGGAAGTGGGCCAATTAATAAGTGTGGGGTTTCTTTTGTATACTTAAAGGAATAATTGGATGTGGATTCGATCACACCATATCCATGTGCGGGTGCGCGAATAATGGTGCACTTAGCACTTTTCCCAAAGGATTGCATTTATTCGTTTTTCAACTTCTTCTAAATGGAGGCATTTGTTTGTCTTTGTTCAATTGGACAATTTTCGAAAAGGACACATTTGTTCATTTATTGCAATTTTTCACGAAGAGTTGCCTGTGTTTTAAGAGTATTTTATATATATACATGTCAGTTTTCAGAAGGAGTGTGATCATTTCAATTGTAACTTTAGAGCATTCTTTCTGAAAACTACACCCATCATTTCAATTGTTTCCTTAGAGAGACTTTGGAGAAATACTAGAATTACTATTTAGTATTCTCATTTTTGAGACTTTATTGTATTTTGGAGGATATTTGCCGGTGATCATTAACAACGTTGTGGCGCAAATAGATCATTAAAGAAAGTGATATTACACATCAAAGTCCAACTTGATCACTCTAAAGATCTAACTTTATTGTTCTACCAAATTCGAAATCATATTTTCCCAACAATTTTAAGGATTTATTTTTGCTACAATGGAGTCGGAGACAATCAAAGTCATGAATCAAGATATGGTCAAACTGGATCGGTTTGATAAAAACAACTTTGCTCGTTAGAGGGACAAGATGATGTTCTTACTCACTACTTTGAAGATTTCCTACATACTAGATGCTAACTTGGCACCTATAGAATATCCTAAGCCTACTACTAAGAGAGGACAGCTAAGTGCGGAAGCCATTGAAAGGGTTAATAAGGAGAAGAAGAAACATGCGGAGGATGAATTACTTTGTCGAGTACACATTCTTAATACACTCTCCGATCGTCTGTATGACTTATTCACTGAAATGAAGCCGGTTAGAGAAATTTGGAATGCACTGGAATTCAAGTACAAAGCAGAGGAGCAAGGTACCAATAAATATCTAATTGCAAAGTATTTTGATTTCAAGTTTATTGATACTAAACCCTTGCTGGAACAAGTTCATGAATTGCAAGTGTTTGTAAATAAAATTTGTACCCCCAAGATTGATATTCCATAAGCTTTTCAAGTTGGAGCAATTATTGCGAAATTGCCTCCAGGTTGGAAAGACTATAGAAAAAGGCTGATTCACAAGTTAGAGAACTTTACTTTGGAACAAATACAGAAACATCTTCGCATTGAGGAAGAGTCATGTTTAAGTAATAATTATGTTTTGTACAATTCGAAGGTAAATGTTGTGGATAAAAAATGAAAAATCGGCTAGAACTTCAAAGTAAAAAAGCGGAATAAATTTAAGAGAAAACAAAAAAGAAAAAGAAAAAAGGTTTATGTTTTGTTTGTAGCAAACATGGACACTACACCAAGGATTGCATTCATCGTAAGAGTATTTCAAAGGATAAGAACATTCCGACGGTGAAGGTAAATGCAAATCTAGTTGAAAAAAAAAAATATGTAACCATGATTACAACCATGTTTTCGAACATGAAAATTTCTAAAATTAATAATGCGATGACTATGGTTTCTGAAATCAATTTTACCATTGTCCAATCCATTTGGTGGTTAGATTATGGAGCAACAATCCATGTGTATAAGGACAAATACATGTTCAAGCAATTTGAAGAGATTGTTGACTCAAATGTTCAAGAGGTCCTGATGGTGAATAATGCTCTTGCGAAGGTTGCTGGAAAATGCACGGCGGAAATAGACTTCACTTCTGGAAAGAAGATAACTCTTCTTAATGTGTTATTTATACTCGAAATTAGGAAGAACCTAGTGTCTATTGATTTACTTTGTAAGAGGGAGTTTTGAGTTTTGTTTGAATCCGACAAGGTTATCCTATTGAAGAATGGTTGTTTGTTGGAAAGGGTTATGCCAATGATGGCATATATCAACTGAGTATCAATAATAATATTGTTAATTCTGCTTATATTGTTGAGTCTTCTTTTTTATGGCATAGTAGGTTGACACATATAAATATTCGTTATTTAAAGAATATGAAGAAATTAGACTTGATAAATTTCAATGGTGAATTTAATAAATGTGAAATATGTGCTAAGTCCAAACTTACTAAGAAACAATTTCCTAGTATTAAAAAAATCAACTTTATTGGATTTAGTTCATAGTGATATATGTGAATTCAATGGTATTCTAACACGGAGGTAAAATGTATTTTATTACCTTTGTGGATAATTGCAGTAGGTTTTTATAAGTTTATCTCATGAGATCAAAGGATGAAGCATTTACCATGTTTAAGAAATATAGGGCTAAAGTAGAAAATCAATTAAAAAATAAAATTAAAGTTCTACGATCAGATAAAGATGAAGAATATTTCTTCAATGAATTCTCTTCATTTTATGAGGAACATGGTATTATTCATCAAATTTCGATACCATATATTCCACAACAAAATGGTTTGGCTGAAAGAAAAAATCAATCTCTTGGAGAAATGGTTAATTGTACGCTTTCAAATTTAAAGTTACCAATTAACCTTTGGGGAGAAGCATTACTTACTGCATGCTACATTCATAACAGAATACCTTCCAAGAAAAATCATATAACCCTTTATGAAATATGGAAAGGTAGAAAACCAAATTTGTCATATCTTAAAGTGTGGATGTGTTTGGCATACTATTGAGCACCTCCTAAGTGAACAAAGCTCGGTCCTAGAATTATCAAAAGTGTTTCTATTGGGTATGCTGAAAACAGTAAAGCTTATAAGTTTCTTGATTAAGAGTCCAATGTCATTGTAGAATCGAGATACGTTGAATTCTTTGAGAATAAATGTTTTACAAGTTCTGAAATTATTGAAAATAATTTGAAATCTATGGAAACTCAAAGAGATTCTCAAGAGAAAGAAACGAATGATTCTAAAGACATAATTGAACTAAGGAGAATTACTAGAGCTAAGAAAATAAAAGACTTAGGTCCTAATTTTATTACTCATGTTTTTCTTGTTGAATGAGATGGAGATAATAACGTGATAAATAAAATAACTTTAGTATTAAATTTATGAGATAATCTTAAAAGCTTTGATGATGCTATGTCTTCTAGAAATGCTTCTTTTTGGAAACAAGTTGTGAATGATGAAGTGGACTCAATTATGTCCAATAATACTTGGATATTAGTAGATTTACTGAAAGGATCAAAACCTATTGGATGCAAATGGGTTTTTAGAATAAAATATCATTCTGACGGTTCTGTTCAAGCTTTTAAAGCTAGGCTTGTGGCCAAGGAATATAAACAAAAAGAATGAATATATTATTTTGATACGTATGCTCATGTTGCATGTATAACTTCTATTCGAGTTCTTTCTAGCTTCCATTTATGATCTTTGTGTTCATCAAATGAATGTTAAGACTGCTTTATTGAATGAAGACTTAAATTAGGAAATTTACATGGAATAACCGGAAGGTTTCGTTCTTCTTAGAAATGAAAGAAAAGTATGAAAAATGATTTAAGTACTTTTATGGGCTTAAGCAAGCTCCTAAGTAGTGATATGAAAAGCTTAATTCGGTCATATTATCAAATGGTTTCATCAACAGTAGTGCCGATAAGTGTATATACTATAAATTCACTAAAGACTATAGTGTCTTAGTGTGCTTGTATGTTGATAATATGCTTATCTTTGTAACGAATATGACTGGAATTATTGAGATTAAGAAGTATATAACTTTCATGTTTAAAATGAAGGATTTAGGTGAAGTAGATACTATCTTAGGTATTAAAGTTAAGAAACGTAATGGAGATTATTCTTTAAGTCAATGTAGTTATGTTGAAAAGTTATTAAATAATTTTCAACATCCTAATTTCAAGGAAATAAATACTCCATTTGATTTCAGTATTAAATTAAATCATAATACTTGTAGAGCGGTGGCACAACTAGAATGTGCAAGTGCTATAGGGTCTTCAATGTATGCAATGTATTGTACAAGACATGATATTGCTTATTCTATATGCAAGTTAAGTAAATATACTAGTAATCCAAAAATAGAATATTGGAGAGTTATTACCAGAATTTTTTGTTACCTTAAGAGAACTAAAAATTTAAAATTGTTCTACAATAATAATCCAGTTGTATTAGAAGGATACACCGATACTAGTTGGATTACAAGTGTAGGAGATAAACGTTCCACTTCTGATTGGATTTTCACACTAGCTGGAGGTGTTGTTTCTTGGGTGAGTAAGAAACAGACATGTATAACTCACTCAACAATGGAATCTGAATTTATTGTTTTGGTGGCAACTGGGAAAGAGGCTAAATGAATTAGAAATTTACTGATGGATATCAAATTATGGCATAATCCTATACCTCCTATTTCTATCCATTGTAATAGTCATATTACTTTGGCAAGAGCCTATAGTAGCACCTATAATGGTAAGTCTAGACATATTAGTCTAGAACATGAATATATGAGACAATTGATTAAACATAGTACCATAACAATTATCTACGTGAGGTCAAGTAATAATCTTGCTGATCCATTGTCGAAGGCTTTACTAAGACATATGATAATAATGATCTCACAAGAAATGGGGTTGAAACCTTTTAATTGAAATCACCAATAATGGTAACCCAACCTTTTTTCTAGAACATCACTAATTACAAGGTTTAATGGATAATAACAAGTTATTGAATGTAATTGTTTGATACTAATGTAGCCTTGATATGAGAAATCAATATCGTATGTTACGTTTTGTAGATTGAATTGAATTCTTAAAGAAATATAATATAAACTTATAATGTGTTGATAATAGCAAAAATACATAGTAGATACTTCACCTATATAAGCTTAGAAGTTGTGCCACTTCTTATGAAAATAAGAGTTGCTTTCTAAAGAGCTCATGAAATAGGATCAAACACAAGGCCATAATAGTGCGGAGTAATATCGAACTTCTCGCTGAAACAAGAAGTTAGTGTATGTGCGGTATGGCCAATTCTATTACATAAAACTACAAGTTTAAAGCCGAGTTACTTGTCACTTTGATAAAGCTTTGATATACTTACACTAAGTAAAGGTTTAACTCGAAAGAAATATTTATGTATATATATATTAATCTTACTGAAATTTTGGTTGTACGGTTTTAAAATTTTAATTTTGAAATCTTTGTTTTACAAACAAAGTGGGGGATACCACTTTACTGAATGGTGCTGCTGGCTTTGGGCTTTCTCCCCCTCACGAAGGGGAGAAGTTCGAATCCCCAGCACGCCACAAGTGGACTTACCCGCTTCATGAGGATGGTGGGTTCCTCCGTGGGCCCTAGGGTTTGCCCATCGGCTGTCAACTTACGAGTTTCCCTATGTCATCAAAAAAAAAAAAAACAAAGTGGGGGATTTTTGGAAATTTGTTTGTAAAAACAAACCAAGTGCATGTTTCATTGTCCCACATAGGAAAAGTGGGAGAAAGTGGGCCGATTAATAAGTGTGGGGTTTCTTTTGTGTACCTAAAGAGATGATTGGATGTGGGCTAGACCCCACAATATCCGCGTGCAGGTACACGATTATTTGGCGCACTTAACACTTTGCGTGCCTACGGTTTAATTAGTACTAACCCCTTTATTATTATAATTCTTTTATGGTTATGTTATTAATTTTAATCAATTCAAAGGTTGCTTTTGTTTATGAGAATTTTCAGAAATTATTTAACAAAATCGAAATTTAATTTTTTAAAAATTATTTTAAAAATTATTATTATTATTATTTCAAATTTTTGTTTATGTCTTTTCAAGACAACCTTTTGAAAATATACTCATTCAGTTTGCAAATTTTCCCGAAGAATTGCATTTGTTCGTTTTTCAACTTCTTCTGAATGGACGCCTTTCTTCAACTGGGTAATTTTCGAAAGGACACATTTGTTCATTTATTGCAATTTTTCATGAAGAGTTGCCTGTATTTTAAGAGTGTTTTATATATATATACATGTCAGTTTTCGGAAGAATAAGTGTGATCATTTTTTTTTATCTTTTTGAGCATTCTTTCTGAAAATTACAGCTCCTTTCAATTGATTTTTAAAAAGACCATAGAAAAATACTATAATTGCTATTGTGACATCCCGATTTTTCCAAGTTTATTTTCAATAAATTGAGATGGGCATTTCGTTGGCACGCATATGGTTCTTTTCCTTGAGTCGGCCACTCATGTGAAAACTAATCTATTTGGTGAAGTCGTTAAAAGTTTCTAATACATCAGACTCGAGAATTTAACTAGGAAGCGACCTATCGACCGAGCTAATCTGCAAGGGTCATTACGACACAATTAAAAATCGATTAGAGACCGGAGATAGGTCGACTCGATAGAGACATGTGATCGAGTGTGGGTGATTCCACCAGATCGCACAATTTTGTCGATCGGCACTAGACCGACTTTTCTGTCGATTGGGTACCTTGTGTCCGTATTTAAAACCTTGAGATTACCCCCGACAACCGAAAGTCGTCAATATTTCAAAGATGTACATTGTGGCTTGAGATGATCAACCACAGGTCAAATGCATGAAAATTTCTAAAGGCTACTCGATAAGTTGGGCCGTTAGTATCGTGCCAAAGTGAAATTAACCGTGAAATTGAGATCGAATTAATAAATTGGAAGTCATGGTGTGTCACAAATCATTTTAGGATCATTGAATCATCTTTGGAAGATTTTTCATGCAAGTAGAGTTTTTCAGCAAATTAAATCAGAGAATGGCTAATTTGGCTCGAAAAATTAATAGGCCCACTTTTAGTCGTGCTTTTGGGACTTAAGTTGGTTCTATGAACAAGTGAAGATGTAAATTGAAGTGTGGTGATGTTGGATTAATTTTATGGACTTCAATTGGACTCAATTGGAAGTGAATTGAACGGAATTGAAAAAATTAATGTACAAAAATTGGACCCCGGCGGATGATAGAATTGGACCCATTGGAAAATGTCGTGGGAGGTTTGAAGTTAGTGGAGCATGACATCACTTGATGATGTCATGGTGGGCCCTTTTGTTGGATTAAAGAAAGAGAAAAAAAAAAAGAAATGGCCCCTTCCTTCTCTCTCCTCCCTCTCTTCTTCCTCCCTCCCGTCGGCTCCCTCTCTCCCCAATTTCTTCTTGTCGTTCGAAACCCAGCAACCGCAGAAGCTGCAGCCTTCGCCGTCTGCTCCTGCTCGCACGTCGTCGCCGTTCATCCGCCGTTCGCCGCTCCGCTCGCCCGCGTGTGTGCTGCTCCGCCTTCTTTCTCCCCCTCCGTTTGCTGCTCAAGATCTCAGATCTGGTAGGACACCGGGCAGAAGCAGCAGCCGACATCACTGGGAGCCGTCGCTCGCCGCACGCCGTCCTCGCCTTGCGTCGCCCGTCGCCGCTTGCCGTCTTGCACTCCGCCGCTACTCGCGCTCGCCCACACTTGGCCGACGCTCAACTACGTCTACCTCTGTCCGTGAGTTCCAGGAGCTACCGGAGCTCGTCCCCGCCGTCGTGAGCCGCCGTTGACCTCCCCACCAGCCCGTCCAAGCCCCGCCGGTCTTCTCCACCCGTTTTCGGCCCAAGCCGACGCCGGATCCACCCTCCTTCGACCCCAAAACAGTAGCTGGAAAATGGGTAATCTAGCTCAATTTTGGCTCATCTTGGCCGCCTTCCCGAGCCCGAATGTTTGGCCCGCCTTGAGAAAAGTCGATCATCGCGTCGTCCTCGTTGTTTTGGTTCGCTCGGCTCACTAATCCGATGAGTTTAGCTCACTAAATCTTAATTAGACGGTTAATGATGCCCTAAGTGTGCTTAGTCTAAGTTAAGTAAGTTTAGGTGGTTAGATTAGTTTATTTGATTGATGATTAGATTAGGGTGTTTGATTAAGTTAAAGTGTATTTGTTTTAAAGTTAAGTATGTTTATATTAATATAAGTTTTGATGTGACTTAAAGGAATTTGCTTTTGATTTATTTAAATATCTCGAAATTATTAAATGATTTAATAATATATTATTATTCAAAATTATTAAAATATTATTATTTAAATAAATTTCGGAATAAAATTAATTATTTAATAAATTCCGAAAATTATCTCGACCTTATTTGCTCGTAATTTCGCGCCGATCGCTGTTGTATATTCAGATTTTGAAATTGATGGTTGGATATTATAAATTGAGTGTGGATTATGAAAAATATGGATATTATTATTTAATTAATTTTCGGAATAAATTTAATTATTTAATAAATTCTGAAAATTATTTTGGTACCCTAAATTCTCAGAATTTCGTGCTGATCGCTACTGTGTATTCAGATTATGAATTTGATGATTGGATAATGCAAATTGAGTGTTGATTGTGAAAAGTATGGATTTTATTTAGAAAATCCCAAGTGTCGGGTTTGGCATTGAAATTGGATTTTTAATGGTTAATATCGTAATTGGATTATGTGAGTGAAATGTAAAGTATCCAGGGATCGGTATCGAATTGTCGTGTGCTGGTTGAAAGGCTCGGATCGTAGTAGTGGCTAGGCCAACTGGACCCTTATTCTGCTAGAAATGTCGTCAAGAGAGTGACGTGGCTCAGGTCGCAGTAGTGGCTAGGCCAACTGGACCTTTGTTCTTCTAAAAATGCCGTCAAGAGAGTGACGTGGCTCGGGTTGCAGTAAAGGCTAGGCCAACTGGACCCATGCTCCTTCGGGAATGCCATTGACGTAGTGACGAAGCTGCGCTCCAAGGAGGGAGGCGATGCCTGGCATTAATGTTAGAAGACAGCCGAGCTGCGAGTAGGCTATGCCCTTGTGTGGTAATGAATAATAATTAGATTGCGTGCTAAGTGCGACTGTGATTTATATGCAAGTGATGGTGTTCCAATTTTTTGAATTATTATTACTACCTAAGATTGTGTGAGTCAAATTGTGCTAACCTGCATGAAAGAATTGAGGCGAGGAAAGTTCTCGGTGTGATGTGGCTAGGCCACCCTTTGGCGTATTTTCTTTCTCATAAGGGTTTAGGGGGTTGAACTTGCTGAGACATTGTCTCATCCAGTTTGAGGATTTCAATTTCAGGTCCCTGGTAGACAGAGCAGCTAGATAGTTTTGATTGACCTTAAGGAGTTACGGAGGTGAAGTCATAAGGATTGGAGAACGTGTCCGACTTGTAGGTTGTAGGACAGTTCCTTTTTAAGAGCCAGTCTTTTGTAGACTTTTGGCTGTAGGCTTCTATTTGTAATTATGTTAAATTATGAAAGTGTTATGTTGTGGTTTTGCTTCCTACTTTTCTATCCCGTATTTCATTATTAGTGATTTTATAATACGTTCTGTTTGCGCAATAATAAATGAATGGGGTCGGCACACTACCTGGGAATATTGCATTTGCATGACCATAGTAAGATTTTGGCGCGCTTGAGGTTCGGGGCGTGACAGCTATCTAGTATTTTTATTTTTGAGACTTTGTTATATTCTAGAAGGTATTTACTGATGACCATTAACAACGTTGTGGGGCAAATAAATCCTTAAAGAAATTAATATCACGTTTCAAAGTCCGACTTGATCACTCTAAAGATCTGACTTCATTATTCTACCCAATTCAAAACCATATTTTCCCAACACTCAAGACAGTAAGATAGCCAAGTTGACAGATACATCCGAGGCAAAGCCGATGGCTACAAAACTTGGGTAATGAAAGCCAAAGGATCCTTGCTTGGAAGTTGCATGGAGTACCAGAAGGTCAGAGACTCTCAAAAGAGAAGGATATCCTCAACAAGTGTCGTGGCTTGGCGCGCTCCATATATCCTTACTCGGCGGGTTTCTGTCAAATGCAGGAGAGCGCGAACCCACAGCGTTGGCGGAAGAGGGTTTCAAGTTAGATATACTACAATTGAGTTGCCATAAATTGCCAGTCCATCTAAAACCGTGCTTCATCTATATGGCTTTGTTCCCCGTAGCAATCCCCATTCCGACAAGAAGGTTAGTGAGGCAGTGGTTGGCCGAGGGCTTATTGGATTCGCATTGTTACGACGGAGAAAGCGAAATGAAAAGGCAGCCTAAGGACGTGGGAGAGACGTTTATTCTGGAGCTCGCAAATAGGAACGTGATCGATGTAGTGAGCTAGAGGTCGGATGGATCCCCCAAAGCTTGCCAAATGATCACCTCCCTTTATGGCATGATCCGCCCAATTGCAATGAGGATGAGGTTCCTACACATACATGGCACTAGCAAGTTGAAAGACAAGAACAACCGCGACCCAACTAGCCAGCAACAACAGCTGCTGGCCCAACTGCGAGAAAGAAGCAAGATTCGGTGGCTTGCGGAGCACACGAACATAGTCAGAGACGGCCACAGCGGCAACTACCCCGATTTGAACCTCAGACACGTTCGCTTGTTTCTGTCGTTCTACCTGAGGAGAGGTGTGCTTACCAAAGACATCAGCATGTTTCTAAGGAAAATGACATCCGAGACTAACTATAGTGTTGGGATTAACGGATCCCCGAAAACCGGATTCGACACTAAATCGAACCCCTAAAGTAATGCGGAAGACGAAGCCCGGGAAAATCACGTATCACCGATCGTAAAGCACACCACGGATTCGAGCATACCTTGTTAGCCACAGATTAGACACCGACGCCGATAGAAGAAGAGAAACTTGGCCCTGTTCGATCCGATGACGCCTTGAAGGAAAGGAAAAAAGTTGCCGGACCTTACTGTTTTTCCTTTTCTTTTTGGAGAGAGAGTGCGCGGGAGAGGGGAAGACGTACTTACGTTCTGATTGTCCAAAAGGTGTCTTCTCTCTCTCTCTCTCTCCTCCCTTTTATACGTCCCTCCATCCACGGGCCCTATTCCCGTGGGCCGGGCTTTTTGGGCCCAACTTGGGCGGACGGGCCTTAAGCCCATCACTAATAAAACATTCATCTCCCACTCGCACATGGTGGGCCGAACAGGATTCTCTTTACCTCTCTTCAATATTCATACCGGTGAATAATCCGTGCGACCAGCATACTTTGAGAGCTCATTGCTATACATCTGTTAGGAATATATAGCAGCTCATAATGGGCGTCTCACTCTGAGTAGATTCAGTATGCAGTACCCTAGATCGATTAATTACATTTATATCTCTCTTGATCTCTTTTAAACAATGATATATATATTGTATTCACAATTATAATTATCACAAAGACAATCATAATTGGTCGACCTGTGAATACAAAACTACAATGTGATTCTCCAAATTCGATCTTCCTCTTTCCTTCAAACTCTTATTTCAGTTCAACTTGCTTTTCTAGAAATGCCCAATTAGATCGAATCAACTCATGAGCATTGGCAACACCCTAAGATAACAAACACTAAATAGAAATCTTGAGAATAAGTAAGAGTCATGAGGGGACTAAAAATTGAGGAACTCTTTTCCTCAAGAGTCTCACGCGTCATAAAAGTTGATATCAAACTTTTTGCCACTCTCTTTGGTTGACTCATGCATACGTAGTATGAAATACGTATTATGGTATTAACTCCTTTCCCATGGAGCGTATGTCTACATTTTTCAATACCGTACAAATGATAGTTCAGACATACCCAATGTCTAACTTGAGTTCACGTATCTACTCATTTACAAAATTCATCATAACTCACATCTAGCATCTTAGACAGATAAAGTAAAATATGTGGGGTATTTTACTTTCAGACATCGCAAGTATTATGTCCTCATCTTAACACTTAGTTAAGGCGACATGCATATTTTAAGCTTGAGCTCTCGATTATCACCTAGATAATAAGCTTAAAAACAGTCTCATCTCTATTTATCACATAGTAAATAGAGGCAATTACCCATGTGAATGGGCTAATCTTTTATCTGTCCGACATACTTCCTCAACTTAAAATAATGCACTGAGCATTAAGATACATAAAGATCAAACAAAGATTCATAGGCATTAATCAATGAAAAACAAAATTTCATAAATGTGAACAACTCAAGGAAATTACAATTCAGTACATTAGACTCTACGCAATCCTAGAGATTTTACATGACCACAAAACACATCTCTAGGTATTGGCTTTGTCATAGGATCTGCTACCATTCTATGCGTAAATATATACTGTAAGTTCACATCCTTTCGTGCAACCATATCTTTTACAAAGTTATACTTGATATCTATATATTTGGTCTTGCCATGATACTTTGGATCTTTGGTGTATGCTATAGCTGCTTGGCTATCACAGTTAACCAATAATTGATTTGCAGCTTTCTTAATAACACCTAAATGATCCAAAAATCTCTTAAGCCAAAATCCTTCTTGTACTGCTGCTGATAATGCCACGAAATCAGCTTCCATCGTGGATAAGGCTATACATGTTTGCTTCTTACTACTCAATGATATGGCACCATTGTTCAGTAAGAAAGCAAATCCAGAGGTAGATTTTCTTTCATCTAAATCTCCTCCTCAATCAGCATCTGAATAGCCTTCAAGTCGTAGATCCTTTCCTTGGTAATTCGACTTGTAATCAGCAGTTCCCTTCAGATACCTTAGTATTCTCTTAACGGCCTTCCAATGTGCTGGACCTAGATTGGATTGGTATCTACTCACCATTCCAACTGCAAAACATATGTCGGGTCTTGTACACATCATAGCATACATCAAACTCCCAACAGCACTAGCATAAGGAACATGTTTTATTTGTTCCTTCTCTTGTGGAATCCCTGGACACAGTCTATGGCTCAATCCTTCACCTTTTGCAATAGGAGTGTCTATGGATTTACAGTCTTGCATACGAAATCGTTCAAGAACCTTATTTACATATGTTTCTTGCGAAAGAGACAACGATCTCTTCGAACGATCTCTTGAAATCTTAACTCCAAGAATGTGTGCAGCCTCACCCATATCCTTCATCTCAAAGTTGGAAGACAATCAACTCTTGACAGTATTAACAAACTCTCTATTGCTTCTGGCAATTAGTATATCATCAACATATAATGATATGATCACAAATTGATCATTGGATCTTTTGATATATACACAATGATCTTCATCTATCATTGTAAAGTCATATGCCATTATGGCATTATGAAAACGTATATACCATTGTCTCGATGACTACTTAAGGCCATATATCGATCTCAAAAGTCAACATACCTTCTCTTCTTGGCCTTTCACTATGAAACCAGCAGGTTGTTCCATATATATTTCTTCATCTAATTCTCCATTGAGGAAAGCGGTCTTTACATCCATTTGATGTAACTCAAGATCCATACTAGTTACTATTGCCAGAATAATGCGAATCGAGGTAAATCTTACTACAGGAGAAAACGTATCTTCATAATCAATTCATTCTTGTTGATTATACACAATGCGAGCCTTATGCCTTTCTATCGAGCCATCAGCCTTTCGCTTTATTTTGAGAACCCACTTGTTCCCAATAGCTCTGCGTCCTTTTGGAAGATCAACCAGTTCCCAGAATTGGTTTGATTTCATTGACTCCATTTCCTCTTCAATTGCATGAATCCATTTTTCCTTACTAGGGCAATTCAGAGCCTCATTAATATTTCTTGGCTCATCCTCATCTTGTGGAGCAACCATAAAAGTTTCCCCTTCAATGTCAAAACGTCGACGGGGAATACTTTGGCGACTTGTTCGCCATATGAGAGATTGTACACTTTGTACATCATTCCCCATCATGCTCCCACTTGGATTAGATAATGATGACGTCATCTCATCATGTGGTTGCAATTGAGAATGAGTTGAATTCAATTCATCACTTCTCATATTACTCCCACTTGGACGAACTCCACTAATATCATTATCTTGATCCAAGGTTTCAAATAGGGAATAATCTTCACCCATTTCGCCCTTCTTAGGAAATTCATCCTCTAAGAATGTGACATCTCGTGATTCAAATTCAGTTATACTCCCACTTTCCTGCTCACCTATGAATACATATCCTTTCGAGTGTTCGGAGTATCTTATGAAAATACTCTTCTTTCCTCTGGGACCCAATTTCCCAAACTTGTGAGAGGACTCATGTGTATAGGCAGTACAACCCCATGGCTTAAGAAAACTTAAGTCTGGTTTTCTACCTGTCCATAACTCATATAGAGTGGAAGTAACTGATTTGGAAGGCACCCGGTTAAGTATATAGGCAGCAGTTAACAACGCATCACTCCAAAAAGTAATAAGTAAGTTAGCATGCACCATCATGGACCTAACCATTTCCAGTAGGGTTCTGTTTCTTCTCTCCGCAACACCATTTTGTTGAGGAGTATACGGAATAGACAATTGTCCTTCTATTCCTTTTTCATCACATAATTTTCTAAACTCATCAGATAAATATTCTCGTCCTCGATCGGATCTCAATGTTTTAATTTTCTTATCTAATTAATTTTCTACTAGGTTCATAAACCTTTTGAAACAACTTATTACTTCAGATTTATGAGAAATCAAATAGACATATCCGAATCGAGTATAATCATCTATAAAAGTGATGAAATAAACAGCTCCATGCCTTCCTCTCACATTCATTGGACCACAGACATCAGAATGGATTAAATGCAGAGGAAATTCAGCTCTTTTACCATTTCCAAATGGTTTCCGTGTCGTTTTCCCTTCTAGGCAATGCTTACATATGGGCAAATCGACTTTTTCAATATTGCCCAACAAGCCCTCTTTGGCTAGTCTATTCATACGTTGTTGGCCAATGTGACCAAGTCTAGCATGCCACACATTCACATCATTATCATAGGTATTAGGAAATGTGATAAGGGAATAACAAACATTTATATTAACATAGTCAATATCTAATACAATGAAACCATCCAGAAAATAACCACAACCATAGTAATTTGTATCTAAAAACAAATCCACACTTCTATTATAGAAATTTATATTAAAAACTAGTCTAATCAACACTAAAATAGACACTAAATTCCGACGAATCTCTGGAGCATACAATACATCATGAAGGAACAAAGTGCGTCCACCACGCATGTTCAGTTGGTAGGTGCCAATTCTTTTCACTTCAGCTCTAGAGTTATATCCCACTTAGTTCCAATTGGTACTCGTCGGAATTCCACGAAGGATCCTCTATCCTTCGCTACATGGTCTGTCACTCCTGAATCTACAGTCCACAAAGGATTAGACTCAGTTAAGAATACAGAATTCGACACAAAAGTAAAGTTCTGAAAAGCACAAGGGGTGTTTACCTTCTTTGGCTCACGACAGTCGCGAGCATAGTGACCCTTCTTGTCACAATTGAAACACTTCACCCTTGTAAGCTTCTTCATTCGAGGACGCTTTCCTCTTTCATGTTGGTTAAGCTTGGGTTTATTCCCTGAAGGACCTGCTTCCTTGCCTTTCCCTTTATCAAACCAGTTAGGACGTTTGCGCTTGAAGCTCGAAGCTCCATGTGAGCTAGAACTAGCATGATAAAGTTCAGCATCCGGCTTAGCCGTCAAGAGGCGGTCCTCTTCCAGCTCAAGATGACGCATTGCATCCCCAAAAGTTTTGATATTATCATTATGGGTTAGGTGCACCTTCATATGCTCCCAACTCTGAGGCAATGAACGAATCACTGCTTGCACTTGCTGCTCATCTGTCAGGACATCGCCAGCATCTTTCAGCTCATTTATCATGTTTGACATCTTTCTAAGATGTTATTTCATGGTCTGACCATGAGGCTTCTTATAAGAGTCAAACCTGATAGTGAGCTGCCTCAGTCTGGTCACCGAAGTGTGACCAAATATTGCCGCCAATGCTTCCCACATTTCTTTGGCATTGTCAAAACGCCTAAACTCTCGCATGACATCATTGTCCATGCTGCTCAGCAACGTAATGCGAGCAAGAGAGTTCTTTCTTTTACATGCAACAAAAGCTTCCTTGTCTCTCTTGTGCTGTGCAGTGATTCCTTCTTCAGGTTCAACCATGGTCAGGTTAAGAGCCTCGAGTGCTTCTTGCTCTTCCAACACATACTGGATTTTCATTTGCCAAATTTCATAGTTGTCACCATTGAACTTTTCACCTTTGTTCAGCTCGGCAACTATGCTCTTTGTGGCTAAAGCCAATGATCTGAACACATCAGACAAATATGCACGAATTATTAACACATATCATTTATGCATCCCTTTTGCATAGACCCATCATATTAAAAAAACTTCAAGTAAGGTTTTAGAATCAAAAGGTTACTACGTTTCCAATCATCCTCCAAAAATCCTAACTTAAAATTATCATTAATATAATTGTCTTATGCAAAATAAATTCTATGAAGTTACAAAAACTTCTATAACTACCCATAACTAATTACCCACAGCAACTAGCAATAACAGAAAGCAACAGATAAATGATATCCAATAAAAACAATAATGCTTTTAATTAATACAACTAACATATTGGTTGCTACATCATCAACAATCAGGTAGTAGACATTACATTAAGATGTCCACAAAGCACACTTAATTAAGTTTAGCTAATACAACTAACACCAAGTCAGCACACGAACTGGGAAGGATCCTCTTTTGTTCAATTTCTTGATCTTTTCCCTTGTAACAATACAGTAATATTCATTCACAAACTCCATCACAATTTTCTTATATGAAGCAGCTCCGTTGACATCCCATATGCGATTCAACACATCTTGCCATTCAAGTGGAAGAGTGTTTATGAAAAATCGCACCATCTCTGACTGTGGCATAGGACGACCATTCTATATGACCTTTTGAATTTTTGTGTTGACTTCAAGGACATGATCAATTAAGTCACCACTCTCCTATCGATGATCAGTCAGCTCAGCTATTAACTTAGACAGCATTTCCTTTTGTTCATCGGTAATTGTGCGAATAGGTGTGCGCAACCTCAGGGGAGGCATTGTTCCTGCAACAAATGCAGAACAAATAAGGGATCACATATAATCCATATAGACTTAATTGAAAAAGAAACACATTTTTTCCTCTCTTTTTTTTTTTCTTTTTTTTTTTCGGTCAACGGTCGTTGGTCAACGATCAACGATCAACGGTCAAGTCGCCGGGTCATCGGACCTGTCAAGCCAGGTTAGACGAACCGATCGCACGTGCCGCGCGCGTACGCTAGGGGTGAGCGGTTCCAGGTTTCAGTTCGGTTCCGTCTGGAACCTGGAACCTACCCTCGGTCGGGTTCCTCAAAATGAGGAACCCGGAACCTACCCATGGAATCGAGAACTGGAACCTACCCCATCACGGGTTCCGTGGTCGGGCCTGGTTCCAACAGGTTCCTTTTTTTTTTTTTTTTTGTTATTTTCATATTTGAACTATAATATATGTGCACGTTACCCAAAAAACATATAACGTACGCGCACGTTACCAAAAAAACTATAACGTACACGCACGTTACCAAAAAAAAAAAAAAAAACTATAACATATGCGCATGTTACCAAAAAAAATATAACGTATGCGCACGTTACCAAAAAAAAAACTATAATGTACGTGTATACTACACGGTAACTTCCCATTGACATGTTATCTTGATACATTAACTTCACACTGCACAACAATAATAGAATATAATTAGAAATTTCAAAACAAATAGCAAACTAGAAAGTAGAAATAAAACACCACTATAACAAGAATGTCTAGAGGTACAAGTTTTGAAAAAAATTTCGATTAAAGCCTCAAATGAACTCAGAAAATTCTGAAATTTGGACACGTTGTATTTAAGACCTAGAGGTACAAGTTTCATGAAGAAATCATAGTCCAATTAGTTCTGGATTAAAAGATAAAATCGATTTACTTTTCCTATTCTCTACTTGCATAGTTTTTGAAATTTTTTTGGTTAAATAGGCAAATGAACTAAAAAAATTACAAAATTTAAATATGTTGTAGGAAAGACATGAAGAGAGATATTTCATGCAGAACACATTTCCAAAAGAACCTCATACAAAATGATATAGTCCACGCATTGCAACTTACAAGATCCGAACACATCAGATTGCACAGTTTTAGAAACATTTCCGATTAAATACCCAAGTGACCTTAAAAAATTATGAAATTCGACTATGTGATAGCCAAGACCATAAGGTAGATACTTCATGAAAACATCGAAGTCAAATTCGTCCTAGATAATTAAATATGGACGGTTAAAATCCCTGTTCGTAGTACCGTAATTCCAGATCTAACCATCTCCAAAGGACCACGATTTCACCTACCTATTCTTGTTTTTTTTCTATAAATTTTTGATATGTGGTACCTCAGGATGTCCTTTACAACTTTTGTTAAGAAACCGAAGTGAAATTTCGACAAAAAGGTTGCCTTACAGTCCATGCATTCATCAAGGGTCGGTCCCAAAATCTCCAGATCCAGTCTTTCCAAAGAATAACAATTTCACCCACTTATACTTATTTGTTTTGTCCCAAATTTGAGTATGTTATACTCCAAGAAGTCCTTTACAACTTTCATTTAGAGGCCGAAACCAACTTCAACTAGAACATCACATATAAGTCACTAGAACATCCAAGGTCGAGCTTTTTCTGCCCTAAGTAACCGGTTCCGGTTCCGGTTCCGCTTAGAACCGGAACCGGAACCGGAACCGGTCCCCCTTGGAACCGGGAACCGAACCGGACCCTCCTCCGGTTCGGTTCCGGTTCCGGTTCCCGGGTAACCCGGGAACCACGCTCAGCCCTAGCATGCGCGGGCTAACGTCACGCAGACGTCAGCACGTGCCACGCGCGTGCCAGGCGTCCGCGGGTCGGGTCGGGTCGCCGGCCGGTGACCGCCCGGCCAACCGTCGTCGGCGATGACGTCATCAGTGATGTCATCCCAGCGGTTACCGACTGTTGGGTGACGTCATCGCATGACACCAGCACGCGTCGGTTTGCTGACCGGCGCGTGCCGATTCGCCGCCGCCGGCGCGCACATGCCGGTTCGCCGATCGACGCATGTGCCGCATGCGCTGGGCAAGCCAGCGCTTCCGAGCGCGTCGCGCCCACGCACAGCGCCTTCTAGCCACGCATGTGGGCGCGTGCGGCGTTGCCCGGCGACGCACGACATGTCGCCAGACTCGTCTCGACGACCCCTTTCTCCCTATGCCATCAGAATTCGATTTCAACTTACGAAAACTCGGAAAAATGGCCGAACAGCGCTCGGGTGTCGGGATTTCTCGCCCCGATCCGTACGGCCGAATTGTTTTTGCGAAAAATCAATCAAAAACATCAAAACAGGTCGAGAAAACGTGACCTAGAGCTCTGATACCAATGTTGGGATTAACGGATCCCCGAAAACCGAATTCGACACTAAATCGAACCCTTAAAGCAATGCGGAAGACGAAGCCCGAGAAAATCACGTATCACCAATCGTAAAGCACACCACGGATTTGAGCGTACCTTGTTAGCCACAGATTAGACACCGACGCCGATAGAGAAAGAGAAACTTAGCCCTGTTCGATCCGATGACGCCTTGAAGGGAAGGAAAAAAGTTGCCGGAGCCTTATTGTTTTTCCTTTTCTTTTTGGAGAGAGAGTGCACGGGAGAGGGGAAGACGTACGTACGTTCTGATTGTCCAAAAGGTGTCTTCTCTCTCTCTCTCTCTCTCCTCCCTTTTATACGTCCCTCCATCCACGGGCCCTATTCCCGTGGGCCGGGCTTTTTGGGCCCAACTTGGGCGGACGGGCCTTAAGCCGATCGCTAATAAAACCTTCATATAGCTTGCCAAGGGTGCTTGACTTGGACGGTGTGTATAAGCCATCCTTGCAAGGGGTGCTCCACAAGCTGGTGCTCCGAAGGTACCTAGGATTGAGATCCACGGTGTTGGACTCAATCCTGAGTGCCGTTGCAGATCTGCACCATCTCGAGACTCTCGACATAAAGCACACCAACGTGACTTCCCTGCCGAGTTTCTTGTGGAAGGCGAGGAACTTGAGGCACCTGCATCTCAACTGGTTCTACGTCGACTTGAAGAACATCCTCAAGGCTTGTAGCAACAATGTCAATGCCTTAACTCAACTCCAAACCTTGAGCGGGCTGGTTATTGGCGAAGATAAGAAGACCTCAGGCCTCATGTACAGCTTGAGTTTTTCTTGCAACACTCGGATAAGGACGCCTCAGGCGCAGCACGGAAAACTGTAGCGCATTGGATTAGCTTGGGGCTCACCAATCTCCAGTCCTTGACCTTTGGGGTGATCCAAGAGTCCAAGCCTGTGGAAGTACCCAGGCCCGCCGAACAGGCCCAACCCGCGAAAGAAGCCATGAAAGCAGACCAACCCGCAGAAGAAGCCCAACCCGGGCATGAAGCCCAGCCCTCGGAAGAGGCCAAGCCCACGAAGGAAGGCACAATAGTATCCGAGCCCGCGAAAGAAGACAAGAAAGGAGCCAAGCCCATGATATCGCAGATAGGCCCCATACCGAACTGTCGTTGGCTGAAAAACATCACGAGCTGTTTGAGCTCTACTTGCTGGACCAACTCAACAAACCCATCTGGACACAGCTCTTGCCAATCTCTCTCAGGGTACTGACTCTGTCGGGTTTGAAGTTGGATATAGACATGATTCCCCAGTTGGGTGGTCTCCTGAAACAACTGAGAACCTTCAGGCTGTTGGCCAATTCCTTCCTAGGCACTTGCCTGAGGTTCGCCAAA
The DNA here is from genome assembly GCA_017140185.1 of Eucalyptus polyanthemos subsp. polyanthemos. Taxonomy (NCBI): domain Eukaryota; kingdom Viridiplantae; phylum Streptophyta; class Magnoliopsida; order Myrtales; family Myrtaceae; genus Eucalyptus; species Eucalyptus polyanthemos. The sequence goes on along the minus strand of CM029466.1, from coordinate 34,653,897 downwards.
GATGGGTTTCCAAGCCTCATGATCTTGAAGATCTGGAAGCTACCTCGGCTTGAGAATGTGATTATTGAAGGAGCAATGCTCCATCTCAAAGAACTCGAGTTTAGGCACCTCGATGTGATGAAAAAAGTTGAAGGGATCGAGGAGCGCAAGGGACTGGAGAATATCCGTGTAGTAGTCAAAAAGGGTGCTCAGGGTTTTGTTGACGTCCATGATAAGCGAGAAGGAAATACTTTGTACAAATAGAAGAGACCAAGATGGATGAACCTACGGACACGACGATAGGTATGGAATAATAATATTAAATCTCAAACGTGATTTATACTCATGATGATGGATTTTTTTATAGAATTGATAATTTCAAATTACTGGTGGTTAAAACAAACAATTGAGATCCTCATTAAATAAGTATTTCATTAACTCATTCCACCATATCAAGTCAATGCATATCAAGCCTATATATAAGTCCCTAGCGAATTCTATAGAAGAAAGTAAATTTTCATATAGTCTTCACACCGTAATTAGTCACATAGTCTTTTTAAAACAGTTTGCATTTACACTTTTTCCTGTCACAATTCCAAATCATGTGGGCAACATCATTTGATCTTTGTATAACCCAATGTTGAATCCAAAAGCAACCTTACTACATAGCTGACGCATGTCTAGTGAGCCTTTCACATAGCTTACATACAAATTGCTGAGGTATAGATACCAATTAAGGCCTATCATTTACATACTATATCATATTTTAAGAAAAGAAGCATATATGAACAAATCTACATAGTTCCTTTCCTTTTCATTGGGAGGAGTACTATTGGGAAAGCTTTGTGTGTGTGAAGCTGATTTAAGTGGTTTCTTGTTTCCTTCAGTCCCTGACGCTGACGAGGGGGCTCTTCCTTCAATATATATAAGCCACTACAATGACATTTCGAGTTGAACATATGTGTATGTCCAATCCTCCCACCTCGTCAACCTCTCTCTCTCTCTCTCTCTCTCTCTCTAAGTGTGCAAATAAATAATTTCATGTAACTACTATCTTATGCAATTACTGAGATGATGCCATTCAACCATTACAAGATACTCTGTCTTCAGTTTTAGGCATTTAAGTCAGAATTTTCTCAATCCAATGAGGACAGGAAAACCACGAGGGCAAAAAAATGGCTTAATGAAATCAAGGAGTCACAATCAACGAGGGTATGCCACGAGTCATTAGTGAAATTACCAATTTAATCAGCTACAAGCTTTTAAATTTAAAAAAAAAAAAAAAAAACATGTAAGAGGATGGAAGAAATAGAAACAGTATTATATTAGTCCAATTAACATCATTCATGCGCTCGTACATACGTTAGAGAGCCAGGACCGGTGAGAGGACCTGCAAGCCCTCATTTGTTCAAGAGAATATTACAAAGCTTTTGTACAATGACCTGCATCTCATTACATACATATTACCAGTTAAAAGGAATTCATACCACCTCAGATAGTTGGAGAAACGATTTCGTCACCATTCCGCAAAAGTAATAGCATCCAAAACAAAGCTTCACAAGAAAGACATCATAGTGCTTTTCCACTTACGAAGTTTTGTTTTTGATCGCCAAGGTGTAAAGTTGAGGCCAAACATCTCCTTGGAAGCTTCCTCTGGCTGAACAAAACCAACAAGCTTTGCAACAGTTTTGGCACTCTCGGCCACATGGTCCATGTCTTCTGTGTCGGACCACAACCGGTGGGCTAACTGCAAACTTCTATGCTTGGTATTCAAACCGATCCCCCAAGTTTGGAAGAGCATCTCTCTATCTTTCCTGGTGAGCTTCTTTTGCAACTGCTTGGTGAGCATCTGCCTCTCACGACGAAGATCTTGTATGCTGTTTAGCATGATAAAATCCCAGACTGAATGTCCCTACTGAGAATTTAACAAAAGCAGCGAGTGTTTCTTATAATTTAAATTCAGTACCTTGAAACAGCAGTCAAGGCCTGACTATCTTCCAGAGCTTGATTACAACGAGCAGATTTATCCCTAAGAAATGACAACCTCCTGAGCTCTACCTCCAAGTAGATGGAATCTGTCAGATCACCTTTAAACAGAAGGAAAAAGTAGCTCCTGTGAACTAATGAGACATTGCATTCCTTCCATAGTTTGACGATCTCCTTCCGCAAGTTTTTGAAGTGTGAAAGCCATTCCAAAGAACCTTCTGTATCATCTTCAATTGGATCCAAGCCAACATCCTTAACGTGTTTAGTAGATGCAATCACATTTGGTTTTATATCATGTACCTGTCAATCAAAAGAGTCCCCCACTGAGCAAAATGGGCGTATGTTGACAGAACATCCATATCTAATGGTAGTAACCAAACACTCAGTTCGTTCTCCAAATTTCAAAGCACTTTATATTCAAGTGAGTGGTAATCCAAACTTACTTGCATGTCCACATTTACATATGGCAAGACTCTTATAGCTGAAACCATAGCTGGGCAATATCACTACATTGGTCATCATATATTTGTACACAGAAAAACAATCTTTAGATGAATCAAGATTTTCTAAATCATAATATTTCACAAACTTTAAACACCTGATAACCATGGTTCCTGTACCCTGTCCGTAGTAAGTTTTCAAAACAACGTAAAAGAAGCCTAGTCTGACCCACACGGGCCAACCCCTAATAACTCGCCTCCACTTGAGTCACGGGGTGTCACGCCCAAATATTTGAATCAGATAGCAGAGATATAACATTCTTTGATATGGAAAAAGCATACTAACTCCTGTGTTATATTTAAAATCCAATAAAGAAAATAAAAATTTGTAAGGTCCTCCAAAATAATTAATCCATCATTCATCATATAGCTCAATGTCTGTGATGAAAGGAACAAAGAAAAAGGCAGGGAACAAAGCTCACCCCATGCTGACTAGGTTGATCCTCCTGCTGAGCAATGGACTCCTCTAATTCAGAAGCGGAATCCATACTGCTGTCACATTTCTCAACTGCCCGACTTTTATCTGCTTGAAGCTCATAATCCAAAGAATCCTCCAGTGAATTATGAGAACCACTACCAGACAAATTTTCTTTGGACACACACTTCAGTGAAGGAAACTTTCTCTGACATCCCTCAGGTCTTCCGGGACATTCTTTTTCATATCGAAGGGGAGGTGTGCTATGGTTTATCTCCATCTCCTCAATTGAAAATGAAATATTTGTAAGGCCTGACTCACAACTTCTACTCCTGACTAGCTTGAAACTTCTGGATGTAGGTAACTCTTTCTCCTGCATCATCAAATATGCTTTTTCAAGAGAAGGTTCTACATATTCTTGATGGACGCTGTCTAACTGTCTAGCTTCCTCCAAAGTTGGTGATCCCAATTTCTCTTTTTCTACATCACCTTCCTCAACCACAATATAGTCTGAGATGCCTGCCATCTCCTCCACTGATGACATACCACCATTTCCATGGCAGTTCGAGTTCGGCTTTTCCATCTCAATGCAGCGTACTTCTCTGCAAAAGTCCTCAGAATTTTCATCAGTGTACTCTCCAATGTCCTCTGGACATATGCTATTTCGCCTGGAGTGAGATATCCGAATTGAGAGCTGTGAAGAGGGGTCCAAGAGTAAAGAGTTCTCTTCGAAGTCGGGAATGTGGATCATATGCCCATCTAAGTCACTCCTACTGTGTTGATCTGAATATTGACATGAATCAATTGTTAAGATACCAACATCCAAATACTCATTATCTGCTCGGTTTTGAGTATCTAAAATTGGGCTCTTGAGTTCCCATGAACCTCGCACACGAAGTTTAGGGTAATCACTGCATGCATCCACCTGAAGTATTAAATCAACAGACGATTCATTGAGGAATAATTGGTGTTATAAGTTGAGGACGGCAAATCCATCAAGGAATCTAACAAAGTAGAATTACCTGTGCAATTGAAGATTTGTGATCCACAACCAATCGGTGCAAATCCTGAACCTCAGACTGAGCAAGGTCTCGCTGCAGAGACAATTCTGCAATCTCTTTCTTGAGCTGTGAAAGGATACAACCACATAAAATAAGGTTTTAAATAATTAAGCGGTTTCCTTATTTATAAATGGACAAAAAAATGCTTCACTGTTCATCAAACTTTAAAGGGGGTGACAACATGGAAATTTTACAAACATAATCTTAAAAGTGCCACAACAAAAAATTATTAAGAAGGCCTGTAAATAAGCTGCATAGTTAACTCTTCACAAATTAGAGCAGATTTTGCTACCAGCTGATGTTATTACCGATCCCAGCAGAGGAAAATGCACATAAACCTACAGGCCATCCAATTTTCTATGCCAAGTTACAACAAATAGTGAAGGTTTGTATGCTTTTAGCTCTGAAGTAGATGCCTATTGACAGGATCATGGCAAAACTTAGAAGGTTCGCTGGACATCCAGGTAAATCAGAAGGTTTGCTCAAGTAAGCTCTAGTTATCTTTTTTGTCGAAAAATAAATAAATAACATACAAGAAAAGCTGATGAGCTATAAATGCTAACAGCATAATGGTGAAGCTGTGGGTTATTGCTCAAAGGTGCAGAATGTTAGAAGTGGTCCAAAGGGACATGCTACGGTGAGAAAGATGAAGAAAATTTGCAATTGTGGAAAATTTGCATTCTGCAGGGGAAGGTCAAAAAGGCCAGGTGAAGATATTGCTCTTAAAATTCTCAGTTAAGTCTTAGGTTCCCAAGTTAAATTCCCAACTTTTACATGAACTTTCAAGTGGATGAGCTTGGTCAAGAGATGTCGATTGAGATGGAAATTGCATGTATTGTGCATTGAAGAACATTCAACCCAATGGAACTGGTGGAATTCACCATCAGTATAAAAGAAATAAAAGACTTTCTGACACAGCAGCGTACTAAGGAAGAATTTGGAAGATACACCTAGTTTATGTAAGATAATTACACCCAAGTACCTCCCTTTACCATATATAGTGAGAAAAACCTCAAAAAATATAAGAAACATCGAATTATAATACTAAAAGCCTTAATGCAGAATTATCACCTTCTCAATTTGGAGATCCTTTTCTCGAAGCAGCACAGCAGTATCAGATGAAACAGACGCTAGTCCTGGATTTCTCAGCTCACTCTCCAATCTAGCCAATTCTCTCTGTAAATGCTTTACCAAAGCTTTATCAGACACAACAACATTGACCTGTGCATTTGTGGCGACCTCTTTAGCACAACTTGCGAACAATAGCGTATTTCGTGACTGTTCAACATGACTTCGGGCTGGACTCATTGTACAGATGATGGAAGTTCTAGCATTTCCTCCCAGTGAGGATTGCAGAATACGAGTCAGTTTGGAATCTCGGAAAGGAATATGTCCATTTCTTCCCTTGCTGGAGCCATTCAAATAGTTCTTGATCAATAATCAAAAGTTTAAAAATAAATCAATGATAAATTGAAAGAAAAGAGGGCTTAAGACTGCAATACTTCCACCAACTCCTTATTTCTTATAGGATCATAATATTAGTAACTGTTCTGTCCATACAATCAAAGATGAAAAATTGGTAAAACATCATTACGGATGGTTTGCTTTGAATTTCTATAAGGCTTTTTAAAAAAAAAAAAAACTTTTCCTCCAAAACATTGATAAAGAAAAGAAAACATACTTAAAGTTAAAATATATATATATATATATTAAAAAGAGTTTATAACCACACATGCCACACATGTCAATATTCGTATGTTTTAAAATTTTAAGATGTTCAATGTGCAATAAAAGTCAAATTTCAAACACTACAAGAAAAGCAAAATGTGAAATGTCCAAACTTGCTCCAAACAAACCTAAACAGCTACTCTTGAGTCTCTTGAATTCTTATGCTTTGAAGCAGTTAATCTTCTTGATGCTAAAATCTGCATGGTAACCTATATGGAGCTGAAGGCTAAGAACCTAGTCAATAGCCTGGAAAACTAATCCCCTACTTTCAAAACAACAATTTTCAACTATGCAGTGGAATTTATGCCTGAGAAACCAAACCCCCCCCCCCCAAAAAAAAAAAAAAAAGACCAGATAGAAAAATTCTTTTGGCCGACATCATGTCTAATGAATTGACCCAAGCATTTGGTACAAGTGGTATTGGACATTACTAGAGAAGAGCAAAGATAAGCCCATTGTCAGCTCTGAGTACTTAATAGTCACAACAGGTAGGCAGACAAGAATAAATGGAACTAAACATGTGGGAGCTCATGCACTAAACCTGCCACAGGCAGCAATGACAAACCCTGATGGAGGTTTGAAAGTGTGAACAGAGCTCGGTATCAGGATTTTACTGAAAGCAGGATAGGAAATAGAGCACAATGGCATAACAGGATCCGTATATCCTGTCCTCTTTTGTGGGAGAAGGCTTGGTAGTTCATGATGTTGTTATTCATATAACATGTGTGGATGCAGGTAAATTAGTATTGTGTAAGAAATGGACCTTTGGCACAGAAAAGGCATTGCAGTGGTGCTCTATGTTCATGTCAATGCATGGTCCAACTAAATTATAAGATCTCTAAGATGAAGACAATGAAAAAACAAGCTGTAAGGCCAACCTCAGTTTTCGGATAACTGTTCCCAAAGTCAGCAAACTGCGATTTATGTGGCAGCCCTCTTTCAACCTCGCACCAGCTGATAATGACTGAGATGCACGCTCACTTCCTGCTAGATCCACGAAGTTCTGCAGCCAAAAGAAACTATCATATTCTCCCAGTAACAGTTTATAGGTTGAAGTTAAGTACTAAATATTCATACCACAGTAGCAGAAAGAGTGCTTGAATTGTCTTTCCCCAAGAACTCACGAGCCGAACTTTCAATTGTCTGGCAGCAGAATGAGCAATAAATCTTTGACATTTTAATAGGAATTGACCACAAAACAGATAAAATTCACCATTACCAGTCTGAGAATCTGATGTGATCTTGAGCTAGCTTCGTTAAGGCATGTCTCTCCAACCTGTCTTTGAGCTGTGAAATCCAAATGATCAGTCAAAGCATTTCATGGTAATGCTAGATATAGAATGCAACCAAGAAATTCATCCAACACAAGACTGAATAGCCTTAGTCCTTACCTTCACACGCAGAAAGAAGTTCTTGAAAGTGGCTCCAGTCCTTCAGTGTTTCCTCTGTAAGTTTCTCAACTATAGTCCCTCTCTGTCAAAAGAGCTAGCTCTCACGGTGATGTTGAATGAGCTCATAGTTCCTCAGCATAGTACAAAGAAATTTACCTCCGGATCATCTAGAAGTCTCAGAGGACTACTATCTGCACTGAGGAGGTCTCTCACAGACTCATTGTAGATCTCCATCGCAGAAAACTTCAACAGAAATTCTCTTTCATTGTGCTATTGAGAAACAAGAGAATGTCTTTATTAATAAGCAAATGTTAGAGGAAGAAGTTGCAATTGAAAATGGAGGAGATCTTTAGGTAGTGTATGACTTGTTACCTTCTCTATGTAGCTGTATATATCTGCCATTGAATATTCAGTAATTCCACTCATAGTGTATGTTTTTCCACTACTTGTCTGTCCATATGCAAAAACACTTGCTGCAACGTTGAGCATCAGATGGTTACAATCTCAGGCAAATATCAACATAACAAAACATTGTCGAAAGGAAGGAGAAGAGGTTAAAGTTTACCATTTATCCCACTGACAACTGAAAGAGCAACTTTCTTGGCTCCTTCCTCGTACACTTGCCTTGTGGAGCAATCACACCGGAAAACTCTGTCTGCAGATCAGCCAACATGGAGGACACATAACACTAAGAGATATTGAACAGATTGCTTCCTTAAATGCAAGTCCTCCATTAGAAACATTTGTTGGAATTTGAAGACATGGGCTCAAGACCAAAAGGAAGCTAAATCCAACATAACATGAAAATGTGCTCAAGAAAGAAAGGAAAAAACTTCATGAATGGGATTCAATTACCAAATGTGTAGGCAGCTGGGTACATGGACCGCTCTGAAACAGAGAGATTGTTTCTGTAGATAATGGTGTTGTCATCGATACATTCCCAATCTGATACATCATTCCTAGAAATTTCCTTCTGATTCAAGGGCCTGAGACGAACTAATACGAAGATTTTCTCTTCACAGGGACTCGACCCCGGCGTTATCTCCTGGCTGTCGACTGCCACCATTGCTTACCTTCTTAGTATCCAAGTCTATGAACCATCCGAAATCAAGATTAGTCTTCACCACAACCAAATACTCCAACAAAGCCTGCGACACAGCACGGAGTTCTACACCCCATCACAACTTCACTGTCCGACTATGCATTGTAGTTTTGGAGTCAACAAAGCGAGTGATGTTGGGATCTCATGAAATCTGAGGGCCATCCAACTCCTACACCTACCACCATCACCTGTAATGAACAAGCTAATTATGGCTCAGAGCTAACTCCCCCACGCCGCATCAATTCGTCTTGAGCACAAAAAAACTCGGTTTCCTCCTACGTTGCTCCTTCCTTTTGTCATCTAATTTAGAAAAGTCAAACAAACGCACATCTAAAGCCACAAGTTCCCATTCTCCGAGAGAAATGGGCGGTGTTTCTTATTTCTTTAGATTATCAAATATTTTATTAAATGAACCCATTTTGGAGTTTTCTGAGATGGTCCCCATAACAGACTGTCAAAAAGTCTCCTTCGCTCGTGCTGACTTACATTATAGAATGTCTTTAGAAAAACAAAGCAAGACATGTTTTCACCTTGGGAGTATTCACTTCCCAAAGAATGTCTGAGATCTACGCAAAGATCCATGGCACTGTGCATGAAGCGACCAAATTTTCATGACATGTCTCCAAAGCTACAAGCGGAGCCGATATCATTTGAATACACACGAACTGGAACCGTTCTACCAGCAACGCCTCATTGGTTCATTAACTTGGACCAAACGAAAGAAAAAGAGGAAATTACCATTGGCTCTCAGGATCTGACGCGAGACGCCATTCCGGCAACGGGATCGCTTGCCTCCGACGTTTGAACCCGAAAGAAGTGGCGAAAGATATCGAAATGCAGGGCGAACGTGACGCGGAGTCGACGAGGATGCGCGCGAGAGATGGAGAGGGGAGAGAAAAAGCGAACCCCGGCAAGCTCTGGCGATGAAGATTTGGATGACTTTCTTAAGGCCCTGCGAATATGGAGAAGAGAGGGACGGTTGTAAAGTCCTGGTCGGTGTTGGTTTTGGGTTTCGATTATTGCCACTTTTGCTGGCTTCGTTTTGAGCCTTTGAATTAAAACTGCCAACCGAACCAAAATTTCTGCTCTCCTCTTTTTCCATTTTTATAAAATTTCTATTTTTACACCGTCGGGAACACGCGGCAAAAGCCAGACCTCGACCTATCAACATACCCAGTTGCACGGCCCACTTTAATTTAAAAAGATTATACCGATGAGTTATGAATTAATGAAAACATATTAGCTCTCTCACACTATACCAAATGTCCCAACATATGACTTTTTTTTTATAACAAGACTCTTATGTGCATCTCCGCATTTCATACGTGCCCAATATCTTCCACTTTCCACGTGGTCTCTGATCTACCAATCGATCACGCACATCACAAGCAAATAGAGTAGATAATTGTGTGTGCCATGTCAACTAATAATATTGCATGCTATGGTGTCGACAATTATATGAGCTATGTCAATTCACAATTGTTGGAGTATGATTTATACTCCCCATCAATAGGAATATATGAGGTCTTGCTCACCAATGAGCAAGTGGGAGTTTAGAGGTTGTGGGGTCAGCACCCCAAGTCACCAAAGAGCTTTTACAGTTTGAGCTCATATTTTATTTATAATTTGAGCTTAAACTAATAAATAGTTACTCCATGTTTATAATTTCTTTTTCTTAATAGAGAGGTGCAAAGTGTTAATTATGGTGGAATCGTATGATAGATGTAGTCATGTTTAATGTTTAATGTTTAAGAGTGAATTAGGATAAACCTTACTTTACCAAAAAAAAAAAGGAAAAGGACAAACCTTATGTTTCGATTTCTCTTTCCATATTTACTCTCCATTTTGTTGTGTTTAAGCAGTTAATCCTAACAATATCGCAACACATCGTGTCAGTAATTGTAAGTATCTACAAAACATGGAATTGGTGGAGCTCCTAATGTTCTCTTTTTTTGCTAAGCTACGCTTAGATATTTTCTTAATTTGCTTCGCCAAGGTAGTTCGACGAGCAATTGAAAATGTTTGGTGCTTTGGTTTGAATTGGGAGGCCCATCATTGCAATTTATGAAAGCATTGGGCAGGTTGGTGAGCTCTCGAACAAGGAAAAAATATTTAGTTCGTGAGCATGTTTATTTCGATGGTAGCGTGATGCGACTGTTCATTTAATGAAAAGCCCTCGCCCTTCGTTGATTTCACATGGTGGTGGTTGCTTGGAATCAAAATAATATCAAATCCCAAAAGAAAATTAATAATTGCAACATTTGCCATGTGACCCTCGATTACTTTTCTTAACCCCAATTATTTTATTGCAAGAGAGGACGATAGATAATCGTCCCGTTTCACTCTCCCGACGTGCACGAGTGACTTTCGTACAATCATTTAAAACGGGCTTTACTTCGACGTGCGAAAGCTAATTCCGACGACACCCAACAGTATCAGGATGCTAATGATGCCGCCGGAAAAAGCCGAGCCAGTTCAAATCGATCATGGGCGGACTCGATCGACGCGTAATGAGAGGGGTTTTCTTTTCAGGGATGAATTTAGGAAGGAATCACATCAAATCGAAGTGTTGTGTAATTAAAACTCCTGTGCACCAAAATGGGCCACACCACTGCAAAACTCCTCTTGATTCTCATTTCGTAGATGCTTGAACACAACATGCAACCTAAACCGGCGTTGATGGTGGGTCGGTGATTAAAGCCACGAACCAATTGGGTGGTAACTATTCATTTAATTAATTAATGATAATCTGTGAATAGATCTATTGACCTAACCGGCCCTGTCCACCATCCGGAAAGGAGGTGAAGTAGAACTTAAACAAACGGTGATTTCAGATCAAGGAAAGGAGCGAGAGTAATCTTCCCACCGTTGAAGTTTGGGAGGCTACTTTAGCTAAAATTATATGTTGGCTATATAAGAGTGTCAAAAAGAATCATCCGAAGTAAAATTAAAACTGAATTGAACCGACCCAAATAAAGTAATAAAAAGATAAAAAAATATGGTTTATTTTTGGTAGGGGTTCCATTCTATTCGATTAGTAAGTGAAACAACGGGATTCCAACGTTTCGGTTTGATTTTGAGTCATGAACTCCGGAAACGACCTAGAATGGCATTACCAGACTTGTTTCAAAACAAAAACCAATTGGAACAAATGCATTCATGAACATGAAAAGGGAAACCTGGACCCCCTCGCCTGACCGTCTGACCGTCGACTTCTCGTCCCCGCCGTCGTCTCCTCATCCCCTTCGGTTCCATCGTGTCTGCTCGAACCGTGGGTTATGTTGCTATCAGCATGCAATCTACTGGTGAGCTCTAATCAATCGGGTCACCAAACAGAATCCATAGAAGCCTCAAATTACAAACGACCCTGTTCTTCTCTCATCGGAAATATTCAACGTGTCTTTTGATAATTCGACATGTTGAATTATTTCAAATGTTTGTGGGGGTCTCAACGAGCCGGGGCTACAATTAAAGTAGCGCGACAAAATTTCAATGAAAAAATTTACGGAATAGAAATTGAAATTTATTTATATTCTATGTACGAGTTTCTAAGCAAAAAAACGCATATGGTAATGATCCAAAATTTCTATTTCTAAAATAAAAATTTGTTTGGTAAAACAATAAAATTTCTATTTCTAGGAGTGGCAACGACCAGCGTCTAGTGGTCGAAGTCCGACGTCTAGCAACCAACAACGAGCAGCTAGAGTTTGGAGTTCAACGTTCGAAGTCCGAAATCCAGCGGTCGACGACCGACATCCAACATCCAGCAGTCGACGGCAGGAATCCGACATCCAACATCTAAAGTTCAATGTCTGACATCCAACGTCCGAACTTTGGCGTTCGATGTCCGGAGTATGACAGCTGACAGCCAGTGGCCAGTGGCCAACGGCTAAAGTTCGGCGGGCAGTGACGGGCAACCGACATCCAACAACCAGTGGCAAGCGACAGGCGGTCAACGGTGAACGTCCGGTGGTCGACAATGGGCCTCCAACGTCCAACGGTTGGCGATGAGCAGCCAATAACCAACAGGCATCTGACGACCGACAATCGATGACGGACAGCCGGAGTCCGGTGGCCGACAGAAGGCGGCGAGCTGCTGATGGCGAGCGTCCAGCAAACGACGACGAGTGGCAAGCATCTAGCGTCCCATGAGCGGCTGGTAGACAATGGGCAATAACAAGAGTGAACGACGATAAAAAATTTTATTTCTCATTTCTGTTTCAGAAATAGAAGCTAAAATTTTAACTTCTGATTTTTACTCAAAATCTATTTCTGGAATTGAAATATGTTTCAAAAATAAAAATATTAAATTGTGTTATTAACGGATTTCTATTTCAAATCCGTTTCAAAGAACAGAAAAATTGAAAAATTGAGAAATAAAAATATTGTCATACACACCCAAAATAATCAATCTCAATGCAACTTAATCTTGTCCGGTCATACTCATTTCTTGAATATCTTTTCGGTTTTCCCTTTGGGAAAAGCTGAAGAAAAGCTGCAAGAGTTCGAAGGGGAGGACCACTTTGACTCTGTGGGGAAAAGAATTGCAGGACACCCCACGTGGCTAGCGAAAGCCATGCGTTCATGCATGTGTACTCTCTTTCGATGGTCATAAATACTTTTGTCGCGTAAAAGAAATTAATGAATAATAATAATAATAACAGCAGTTCGGAAAAAAGATAAATTCGAGGAGCAAAAAGTTGTGTCGTGGAGATCGAATTTCGGAATCCACGCATGTGCCTTCCCACCGACAGTGACACGTGGTCGGGGAAAAAGAACGTAGGTTTCGTCAACAATTCGACGGATAATATTTCGTGAAATTGTAATGTAGCATTTTTGTTTAAGCGCCTAGGAAAAAAGGGACAAAATTGATATACTCATGCCTATGGTAATGTACAGATAATCACTGGTCACCTGCTCAAGGTCATAGTGGATTAGGTAAGCAAGATACTTCCAAGTAATTATTAACGTGTGTGTGTATTTACATGTCTGATTAGGGCATGCTGAGAAATTCTTAGCTAGATGCCATTTGTTTGTTCTTTGGCCAGCTCCATCCCAACAAAGAGATTCCTATGACCAAACTCATACATACGTGGAGATTCCTATACATAGAGATACTAGCATACCTTGCGTAGCAAAATTTGAAATTTTGAATTTAATTATGTCCTCTAAAATAGTTGACAGGGTTTTCGTTGAGTTAATTAAAGTTCTGGAGTTTTTGAAATTCATCAAGATACACAAATCAGCTTCGAATTTTTGGAACCAAAGGATATTTTCTTACACAGTTCATCATTCTGGAAAATTCTTTGGGTAAATAACACAAAAAATCCTAAATTGTACTCATTATGACGTAAATACCCCACTTTTTTTTTGTGTCGCAAAAAATCCCTAAATTTGTCTCATGTGATACAAATACCCTAACCCCTTCTATCTCATGAAAAAAAAAACCCAAACTTATACATACGTGACATGCATACCATTTATTTTAGTTTTATTCAAGCTATATTTATCACACTGATAAAAGTTTGATTTTTTTAATAATTTGCATCACAATGGGTAAATTTAGGGTTTTTAGTGACAAAAAAAATAAGTTCCAAGTATTTGTGTAACAATGGCCATAATTTGAGATTTTTGTGATATTAATCCAAATTCTTAACATAAATTTTTTTGAAACACTCTATATCATTCCACTAACTTAAGCTAAGATCATGTTTATGCTACGTAGCTGGTTTGGACTTAAACACAAGCATATTTCCTTTCACCCTAGCATTGATCTAATTTTGATCAGAAGTTTGTATCATTGAAAATTATTTATTTATCTTTTCTTTGGCGTTTGATGTTGGAAAATTAGTTGGTCTACGAAAATCACTTTCCATGAAAAAGCCACACTCGCAAAATGAGTGAAATGATTTCGGGTCTTGAAATTGGAGAACATTTTTCTACACTTCTCATCAATGAAAAGGCCAATTTCATCATCATCATCATCATCATCATCGAATTACGTATGGACACTATTTACATCATCGACCACCACCGTCGATCACAAAACAGAACCGAATCGCCACCGCTGTCGTCGAACCCTCCTTCTTTAGTCATTCCCGACCACAGAGTAGCCCTTATTTTTTCACTAGAGCAAGCCCTTGGGGATGTTTGATCGTCGCGTGCCGGCGAAAAGGAAACTGAGAACAATTAAGGATGTTTCCGATGAGCGCACTCGAATGTTGTTCCCACATGGAAAGAACTCTTCTTTGTGCCAGAATTTTATCGTATTATAAAGTAGTTAAATTAAATACGAGAAAGGCAGCACCAAATGCCAAATATGTGGTTGGAGTCACCCCCTTTTGACTACTATTAATTTATGGGTGTGTGTGTGTGTCTGTGATTATTTGATTATTAATATCTTTACTCTTCGTCCTTTTATGGCTGAATGTTGGCGAAGAATCCAATCCAGCATGTGATGATAGGAATTTTTAAACGACACGTATCGAGGAATTGTCCATTTTATATTTACCGGCTATTAAAAATTTGCTCTCCCACATATCCAGCTGTTCTAAGGTTAACGATAGCGATCAGATTAGTTGACGCCGATGGAATAAACATCTTTATTTTTGTTTGATGCAATAATTGGTTCAATGCAAAAGGAGGCAAAAGAGAGAGAGAGAGCAAAGAAGAAACTGAACCATCACGTAACGTTATGTTTTTCTCTTTTATATTTGTCATAAAGATAAGGGAAGACGAAAATAACATAATGGGAGACACTGTATGTTGATAAAACTTGCCAATATGTTTTGAATATTGATAAGGCTTTCTATAGATGTTTAATGATTCTGACGATAAGATTTGCGGGTGATATTCTCTTTGTTCTTGTTGGGATTAACGGATTCCCAAAAACCGGATTCGACACTAAATCGAACCTCTAAAACAAATGCGGAAGATAAGCCCGGGAAAAACATGTATCACCGATCCTAAAACACACCACGGAATCGAGCGTACCTTGTTAGCCACAGATTAAACACCAACGCCAATAAGAGGAAGAGAAAAACGATTCCGTTCGATCCGATGACATCGATTGGCCTTGAAGGGAAGACGGTGTCGCCGTTTGCGCTCGTTTTTCTTTTGGAGGGAGAGAATGAGAGAAAACGTAAGTTATTATGCCAAAGGTTGCGTTCTCCCTCTCTCTCCTCCCTTATATACGTTCCTCCAAAAAATGAAATGTACCCCTTCATCCATGGGCCATAATTTTGTGGACTGGGCTTTTAGGCCCAACATAGGCGGACGGGCCTTAAGCCCATCACATAAAACCATCATCTCTCACTCGCACATGGTGGGCCGAACATGATTCTCTTTACCTCTCTTCAACATTCATATTGGTGAATAATCCATGTGACCAGCATACTTTGAGAGCTCGTTGTTATACATCTGTTAGGAATATATAGCAGCTAATAATGGGCATCACATCCTGAGTAGATTCAATATGCAGTACCCTAGATCGATTGATCACATTTATATCTCTCTTGATCTCTTTTAAATAATGATATATAAATATTGTATTCACAATTATGATTATCCCAAAGACAGTCATAATTGGTTAACCGGTGAATACAAAACTACAATGTGATTCTCCAAATTCGATCTTCATCTTTCCTTCAAACTCTCAATTTCAGTTTAGCTTGCTTTTCTAGAAATGCCCTATTAGATCGAATCAACTCATGACCATTGGCAACATCATAAGATAGCAAACACTAAATAGAAATCTTGAGAATAAGTAAAAGTCATGAGGGGACTAAAGATTGAGGAACTCTTTTCCTCAAGAGTCTCACACGACATAAAAATTGAGATCAAACTTTTTGCCACTCTTATTGGTCGTTTCATGCATACGTAGTATAAAATACGTATTATGGTATTAACTCATTTCCCATGGAGCGTATGTCTACATCTTTCAATACTGTACAGATGATAGTTCAAACATACACAATGTCTAACTTAAGTTCACGTATTTACTCATTCACAAAATTCATCAGAACCTACATCTGGCATCTTAGACAGATAAAGTAAAATATGTGGGATATTTTACTTTCGGACATAGTAAGTATCATATCATCATCTTAACACTCAGTTAAGGCAACATGCGTGTTTTAAGCTTGAGCTCTCGATTATCACCTAGATAATAAGCTTAAAAACAGTCTCGTCTCTATTTATCACACAGTAAATAGAGGCGATTACCCGTGTGAGTGGGCTAATCTTATATCTATCCGACATACTTTCTCAAAATAATGCACTGAGCATTAAGATGCATAAAGATCAAACAAAGATTCATAGGCATTAATGATGAAAAACACGAATTCATCAAATGTGAACACTTCAGGGAAATTACAATCCAGTACATCAGACTTTACACAATCCTAGAGATTTCATATGGCCACAAAACACATCTCTAGGTATTGGTTTTGTCATAGGATCTGCTACCATTGTATGCGTAATATGTACTGTAAGTTCACATTCTTTTGTGCAACCATATCTTTAACAAAATTATACTTGGTATCTATATGTTTGGTCTTACCATGATATTTTGGATCTTTGGTGTATGCTATAGCTGCTTGGCTATCACAGTTAACCGACAATGAATCTGCAGCACTTCCAATAATACCTTTATGATCCAAAAAATCTCTTAAGCCAAACACATTCTTATATAGCTGCTGATAATGCCATGAACTCAATTTACATTGTGGACAAGGCTATACACTTTTGTTTCTTACTGCTCCAACATATGGTGCCATTATTCGATAAGAAAACAAAGCTAGAGGTAGATTTTCTTTCATTTAAATCTCATCTCCAATCAGCATCTGAATAGCCTTCGAGTTGCAAATCATTTCCTTAATAACTCAATGTATAATCAGCAGTTCCCTATAGATACCTTAGTATTCTCTTAACGGCTTTCCAATGTGCTTGACCTGAATTGAATTGGTAACTATTCACTATTCCAACTGCAAAACATATGTCAGGTCTTGTACACATCATAGGGTACATAAAGTTTCCAACAACACTAGCATAAGGAACATGTTTCATTTCTCTTGTGGAGTCATTGGACACAGTTTATGGCTAAATCATTCACCTTTTACAATAGGAGTATCTATGGGTTTACAATTTTGAAATCTTAACTCCAAGAATGTATGCAACATCACCCATGTCTTTTATCTCAAAGTTGGAAGACAACCAACTATTGACAATATTAACAAACTCCATATTACTTCCGGCAATTAGTATATTATCAACATATAATGATATGATCACAAATTGATTTTTGGATATTTTGATATATACACAATGATCATCATCTATCATTGTAAAACCATATGCCATTATAACATTATAAAAACGTATATACCATTGTCTCGACGACTGCTTAAGGCCATATATTGACCTCAAAAGTCGACATACATTTTCTTCTTGGCATTTCACTATGAAACTAGCAGGTTGTTCCATATATATTTCTTCCTCTAATTCTCCATTGAGGAAAGCAGTCTTTACATCCATCTGATGTAACTCAAGATCCATACTAGTCACTATTATCAGAATAATGTGAATTGAGGTAAATCTTATTACAGGAGAAATTTTTTCTTCATAATCAAATCCTTCCTGTTGGTTATACCCTTTCGCCACAATGCGAGCCTTATGCCTTTCTATCGAGCCATTAGCTTTTGCTTTATTTTGAGAACCCACTTGTTCCCAATAGCTTTATGTCCTTTTGGAAGATCAACCAGTTTCCAAACATGGTTTGACTTCATTAACTCAATTTCCTCTTCCATTGCATGAATTCATTTTTCCTTACTAGGGCAATTTAGAGCCTTATTAATATTTCTTGGCTCATCCTCATCTTGCGGAGCAATCATAAAAGTTTCCCTTTCAATATCAAAACATCAACGGGGAATACTTTGGCGACTTGTTCGTCGTATGGGAGATTGTACTCTTAGCACATCATTCCCCATTATGCTCCCACTAGGATTAGATAATGATGACGTTGTCTCATCATGTGGTTGCAATTGAGAATGAGTTAAATTCAATTCATCACTTCTCATATTACTTCCACTTGGACGAACTCCACTAATATCATTATCTTGATCCAAGGTTTCAATAGGGAGTAATCATCACCTATTTCGCCCTTCTTAGGAAATTCATCATCTAAAAATGTGACATCCCGTGATTCAAATTTAGTTATACTCACACTTTCCTGCTCACCTATGAACACATACCCTTTCAAGTGTTCGGAGTATCTCATTAAAAATACCCTTCTTTCCTTTGTGACCCAATTTCCCAAACTTGTGAGGGGACTCATGAGTATAGGCAGCACAACCCCATGGCTTAAGAAAACTTAAGTCTGGTTTTCTACCTGTCCATAACTCATATGGAGTGAAAGTAACTGATTTGGAAGGCACCCATTAAGTATATAAGCAGCAGTTAACAACGCATCACTCCAAAAAAATAATAAGTAAGTTAGCATGTGCCATCATGGACCTAACCATTTCCAGTAGGGTTCCGTTTTTTCTCTCCGCAATACCATTTTGTTGAGGAGTATATGGAATAAACAACTGTTTTTCTATTCTTTTTTCATCACATAATTTTCTAAACTCATCAAATAAATATTATCGACCTCGATCAGATCTTAATACTTTTATTTTCTTGTCTAATTGATTTTCAAACAGGTTCATAAACCTTTTGAAATAACTTAATATTTCAGATTTATGAGAAATCAAATAAACATATCCGAATCAAATATAATCATCTATAAAAGTGATGAAATAAACAATCCCATGCCTTCTTCTCACATTCATTGGACCACATACGTCAGAATGGATTAAATGCAGAGGAAATTCAGCTCTTTTACCTTTTCCAAATGGTTTCCTTGTCGTTTTCCCTACTAGGCAATACTCACATATGGGCAAATCGACTTTTTCAATGTTGCCCAACAAGCCCTCTTTGGCTATTCATACGTTGTTGGTCAATATGACCAAGTCTAGCATGCCACACATTCACATCATTTTCATATGAATTAGGAGACGTGAGAAGGGAATAACAAACATTTGCATTAATATAGTCAATATCTAATACAATGAAATCATCCAGAAAATAACCACAACCATAGTAGTTTGTATCCAAATACAAATCTATACCGCTATTATGGAAGTTCATTACTAAAACCAAGCTTGACCAACACTAAAATAGACACTAAATTTTGATGAATCTCCGGAGCATATTAAACATCATGTAGGAACAAGGTGTGTCCACCATGCATGTTCAATTGGCAAGTGCCAATTCCTTTAACTCTCAGCTCTTGAGTTATTTCCTGCATAGATCCACTTAGTTCCAATTGGTATCGTCAAAATTCCACGAATGATTCTCTATCCTTCGCTACATGGTCTGTTTCTCCTGAATTTACAGTCCAAAAAGGATTGGATTCAGCCAATAATACAGAACTTGACACATAAGCAAAGTTTTCAAATGTACAAGATGTGTTTACCTTTTTCGGTTCATAACAATTGCGAGCATAGTGACCATTCTTGTCACAATTGTAACAAATCACGCTTGACATTTTTTTCACTTGAGGACGTTTTCCTCTCTTGTGTTGGTTAACTCTTGATTTCTTACAATAAGGACTTGATCATTTGCATTCCCACATATTGAACGAATCATTACACTTGCGCTTAGAGCTTAATGCCCTTTCTAAGCTAGAACCAGTATTGCAAATATCTATTTTCGGCTCAAATGCCATTAAGCGGTCCTCTACTAGCTCAAGGTGGCGCACAACGTCCTCAATATCTTCCATAATATGGTCAAGAGCTTCTGTTTCTTGTTTTTTCAGCACATATTGAATCTTCATATTCAATATTTCACAATTGTTGCCATTCATATCAACAATTACGTTCTTAGTTGCTGAAAACATCGATCTGAACACATCAGACATATATATGCACGAATAATTAATGCCTATCATTTATGCATCCACTTTGCACAGACCCATCATATCAATGAATAATTTCAAGTAAGGTTTCAGAATCAAAATGTCACTATGTTTCCAATCATCTTCCAAAAATCCTAACTCAAAATTATTATTAATATAATTATTTTATGCAAAATAAATTCTATGAAGTTACAAAAACTTCTATGAACTACCCACATCAGTCAACAATAATATAAAGCAAATAATATCTAACATCCAATAGAATAACAATACTTTCACATAATACAACTATCCATTACACTAAGCAATATATACAAAGAAAATTATCAACATAGAAAGAGATATTCACACCTAAAAACATCTCAAACTAATCTAACAAATAAATAAGGAATGTTCCTTCTAATCTATCAGTCAAAATATCTGAGAAATTTGAAGGCACATTTGCCAACCATGGAAACAAATTTGGAGAGCTTTCATATCGCCTCCAAGGCGCATTCACTCTGCACCATGTAGCGCTCAATCTAAGGGTTGAAGTTTTGGTTAACTCAATCTTAAAGTACTCTCTTACAAAAGCTTCCACTAGCCTTCTATAACCCGGGACCACGTTGACCTCCCATAGCCGATCTAACACTGCTTGCCATTCAGCTGGAAGAGTGTTCATCAAAGTCAGCACCTTCTCAAAATCCGGCATAAGATAATCATTCCAGATGATTTCCTGTATCATCTGATTGACCCTGACCACATGTGATACTAAATCACCGTCATGCCACTGATAATTAGCTAACTCTGTCATCAGCCTTCTAAGTCTTGCATTTCCCTCGTCCGTTCTCGGGATTGCAAGTATCCGTGCATAACGCATCATAGTTCCTATAACAAATGCAGAACTAAAATTGGTTCACTTATAATACATAATTTACATAAGGGAAAATACATAATTTTCCATGAATGCAGAATAAAAAATGGATTACTTATAACCCACACATATATAATTGAAAAAGAAACATATTCTTTTTCATTTATTTTTTTTCAGGTCAACGGTCAAAGTCAACGGTCGTCGGCCAACGATCAACGGGTCAATGGTCAACGGTCACGATCAATGGGTCAACGGGTTGGGTCGACGAGCGCGCGGGTCGGGCCGGTCGGACAAACCGACCAGCACGTGCCGCACGCGTGCGCGGGCTGACGTCACGCATACATCAGCCGGCACGTGCTGTGTGCGTGCGTAGGCTGACGTCAGCCGACACGTGTGCGGCATGCGTAGGCTTCCATGCGGGTCAAGTTGGGTCGGTTCGCCATCAGGTCGGGTTGCCGACCGGCTAACGGTCGTCGGCGATGACGTCATCGATGACGTCATCCCAGCAGTTACCGTGACGTCAGCACGCACTGGTTCGCCGACCAGCGCATGCCGATTCACCGGCCGGCAACGCGCACGGGCCGGTTCATCGACCAGCGCGTGTGTCGCACGCGCTAACCGAGCTAGCGCTTCAGGTGCGTGGCGCCCACGCACAGTGGCTTCTGGCCGCGCGTGTGGGCGCGTCCGGCGTTGCCCGGCGGCGCACGACATATCGATGAACTCATCTCGACGAACTCTTTCACCCTATCCTTTCAGAAATCAATTTCGACTTACGGAAACTCGAAAAAATCGATGAACAGTGCTCGGGTGTCGGGATTTCTCGACCCGATCCGTGTTGGCCGATTATTTTCGCGAAAAAATCAATCATAAAACATCAAAGGGGTCGGGAAAAACATGAACTAGGGCTCTGATACCAATGTTGGGATTGACGGATTCCCAAAAACCGAATTCGACACTAAATCGAACCTCTAAAATGAATGCGGAAGATAAGCCCGGGAAAAACATGTATCACCAATCCTAAAGCACACCACGGAATCGAGCGTACCTTGTTAGCCACAGATTAAACACCAACGCCGATAAGAGGAAGAGAAAAATGATCCCGTTTGATCCGATGATATCGATTGGCCTTGAAGGGAAGACGGTGTCGCCGTTTGCGCTCGTTTTTCTTTTGGAGGGAAAGAGGGAGAGAAAACGTACGTTATTATGCCAAAGGTTGCATTCTCCCTCTCTCTCCTCCCTTATATATGTTCCTCCAAAAAATGAAACGTACCCCTTTATCCATGGGCCCTAATTTTGTGGGCCGGGCTTTTAGGCCCAACATGGGCGGACGGGCCTTAAGCCCATCACATAAAACCATCAGTTCTGAATGTTAACAGACTTAGAAAATCATACTAAGAGACTCGTTCCTCTTATCAAGAAGTTCTAAATATCATCAAAACCTAGAGACTTATCAAGACATTCTAATTATCTATGTTCAAGACATGGTTGAATTATGTCAAATTGAGTTATATGAGGACAACAATAAAGCTTGCATGAGTGTTGTCAAGATGACATACCTCTTTTCAAATGATTAAGATATTTAGAATCAGATTATTGAAGCGCAATTGTTAGTAATTTGTTTCGAATTTCTTTCTAAAGATATATTGATTGTCTAGAATTGATAAATATCAATGTAATCATTCCATACTAAGGACTTGTGATCCATGTGACAATCTCCTGGAGATGAGATGTTCTTTCATGACGAGGAACCCTACTTATGGAAACCCAACCTCTGTTATATGGGTAGCGGAATCAAGAGAAACTTTAATCTAGTAATTCAAACAACAATCAGATCTTCTTATATCATTTAGGTCAAACGGGTTAATTGTATGAATGATCATCAAAGTATTGTCCAACGGTCAGTTTGGAAACCAAGGAGTATAAAAGGAGATCCAAAGTTCAAAGAGAGCTTTGATATTTCACACTTGTCTTTATAAGCTGAAACTGCAATTATTTGAGATGTGTGAATAGTGTCATAGTGTGTGCTTTGTGAATAAGCATTACCAACTTTGGACAAAAGCTATTGGATATAAGTGGCACACCTTGACTGTAACCTCTAATTGATTCTCTAGTGAAATCCAACTCATAAGCTATTAACATGAGAGAGTGGACATAGGGTCACTACAAGTCGAACTACTATAACTATTATGTGCAATCTTTTCTATCACTTAACCTCTCTTTTATTTTGTTAGATAGTTTATTGCCCACAAGAAGATTTGATCACCGCGAAGTTTTTCTTCATACCTTGTTCTTTTGTGATATTTAACTCGGTTGCTTAAAATTTCACTTTAATTGTGTATAATCACCTATTCATTTTCTCTATAGGTGATGGTGCTAGTCTCCAACACCGTGAAGTATTATTATGTTTTAAAGTACATAAAAGATCATCCATACAATCAAGAAAGGACCAAGGGAGTGTTCTAGCTCAAAAGCTTGCGAGTTGCAACAATGTAAAGCAAAATACATTTGGAAAATGAAGATCGCTATTTGAGAAGGTGAGGATTTATGTACATTTTTATCCGGGCACAGTCCAATAGTTTTTATTTTAGATATAAATCATCTAACTGAAGGAGAGAGATCGCGCTTTTTTTAATTCATAGTTTCAATTGAAGTTATACTAAAGATCAGTACATTTGTAACTTTATGTACATGAAAATTGAAAAGGACAAGGGGTCTTAGGATAACTCATAGCAACTTTAATATGAGGCCCAAGGGCTTATGGGACAGGCTATAAGGAGAGCTTCCTATGTTGCTACCAAGTCGACTAGCTCACTTTTCTGATTGGCCCATAAACAGGACTAAACACTTTTTGTATGTGATATAAACATCTGTTTATATTAGAGGGTATCAAAACCTTTCGTCCCGACTTATTTGTATCAATATATACAAATTGTTCCGTCTGTGTTTATCGGGTGAGGCTCCATAGGAGGCGAGCATGGCCCCTAAAATGATATATAGTGCGTTGCGAATAGGACATATGGTAGGTCGCATCTAGATCAAGCATGTAATGAAACCTTATAGCCAACTCTCTTGGCCACAAAAAATTAACTATGTTCTGTCCACAATTTACTGATGTGAATTGCTTTTTACTCAAAATTTCATTGAAAAGCCAGCTAGATGTTCGATTCAATTATAATTATTGTTATAGCATCCATAAAGTCAACATCCATATCTCTAAAAGCTAAATTTGTATAGTTATGTTTTCACTGTTACTATTAAGTAAAATCTTAATTTTCTTTGTCGGTGCGGTTAAAAATTTATGCTTTTTGTCATGATTTTTCGAATTCATCAAATTGTGTGACACGTAACCTAATCAAATCAAGGCCCTAAGGAGGATTTTTTATCCAACTCTCTCTACTCTCCCGTCATAGATATCAGGCGCCACATCAGCTTCGATTGTCATGTCAGCAACTACTCCGTCAACAATGCCACGTCAAGCATTAATGAACTGAGAGATGGAAATGACCACATCAGACAAATCGAGTCAGTTCTCGAGTATTTGTTTTCTCACCATTACGATTTGTATTGAGATTAGAGCGGTGCAAGATCAGGTGTGCACGCAAAATGGGATTCCCGCCATGTGTGTTTGGTCGGAGCGACCGGGCAACTTCGTCGCTGTTCAGCTTCTTGGATTCTTCTTGAGCTTTTTGGGCGACAAAAACATCGGGAGATCGATGATGGAGGGGCTTCATTCTTCTGAGAAGAGGAAGCATCGTGGAAGTTTCTCTGGTTTTGGAACCTTGCACCGTCAGTTGCAAGTTGCAACAACTTTCAGGGGACTCGATCGATCCCAGATCCTCCACGCGTTGTTCTAATCTATTGCTTTTAACACTGGCAAAAACCTTGTGTGTATCCACACCAAGGATGTAATCTTTTATGTACCTACTAAACTCTAATGTACTTTATCCTCAAAGGGATAGCTCAAGTCCTAAGCATATCTTCCCCTATGCTTAGGGTTTAAATGAGTCCAAATCGCCACATTTGTGCATTCTCTCAATGCAACCCCAATATCAAACACGCATTTATGGCTCCAGTAATGACTCGACATGTGTGACAATGAAAAGAGGGTTGCTACATTAGGTAAGATCAATCGGGTGCTCAAAGATAGCCTTGAACACTTCATTAATATAAATAAATGGGTGATATAATTTCATCGTGTTTAATAAGCTTCGAAATACAGACAACTTACATTCAGTAGGGTCAGTGTGGATTAAACGTTTACACCATGGTGTGTACTAGTGTGTACGAAACAAAAGATAACCAGACTAAAATCAGATAATGTGATACGAAGGGCATCCACCTTTTCCCAAGAGAGAATCTGCAAGGAAAGTTCCTCTCGCCCATATTTTTAAATTTTGCCAAGTTTTCAAGCTAAAGCAATGTGACGGCCTCTCTTTAAAAAGGAACTAATCGCCACTCATTCCATTCATAACGTATGCTCGAGGGAGACCACAAGAAGAACAACGCAGAGGAACTTTTTAAGGAGGATCAGAAGCTGAAGAGCGACGACCAAGCTCTTAGAGAGAAGATGATGACGGGTGCAAAGATGGAGATTGAGGAAGTGATGGGCGGCTGCGAAGCACTGCCTCTCCTCTCGCTGAACCACGTCTCATTGATGTGCCGGTCTGTGCGCGAGTCGGTGAGGTTCTACGAGGACGTTCTCGGCTTCGTCCTCATCAAACGCCCTTCTTCTTTCGACTTCAATGGAGCTTGGTCCGTCTCTCTCTCTCTCTCTCTCTCTCTCTCTCTCTCTCTCTCTCTCGTATTGATATGAAAGACATGATTTCACTTTTGCATTGTGCCATGCCTGCATGAGCATGATCCTCGCTCTTTCTGCGTTCGATATGCAGGTTATACAACTATGGAATAGGGATACACTTGATTGAGAACCCATCAATTGAGGAAAACGACGCCATTGACGAGCCACGTCCAATCAACCCCAAGGATAACCATATGTCTTTCCAAGTAAGTTTGATACAGCATACCTCTCCATTAACAGGGAGAACTGTAAGGCACGATTGAATTTGAGTTACTAGTCCTAGTTGTTCGATTGTTCAAAGGATTTGTTTCAAAAGAAATCTTAGAACAAGACGAGAATTCGTGGTCTTTCGTTGCATTCGTTGATCTAATAAGCATCGTTTGGCCTTCTTTACACAGTGCACGGACGTAGGGCTAGTGAAGAGGAGACTACAAGAGATGGGAATGAGGTACGTGACAGCGGTGGTGGAGGAAGCGGGGGTGAAGGTGGACCAAGTCTTCTTCCACGACCCCGACGGGTACATGATCGAGATCTGCAACTGCGACAACATCCCGATCCTCCCCATCTCCTCTTGCCCGTTCAAGCCCAAGCTCGGGAGCTTCAACAAAGCGCCCGTGAGCAACTGCGGGTTCATGGAGACCATGATGATGGAGAGCCTCAGCATGGACATCATGAACTTCTCCTTCTGAGAACTCAAGTTTCAATCCACAAGAAAAAGATCATTGATGCTGGATGAAGAAGCAGCAGCAAACTCAACATGTTTTTCTTTTGATAATTTGTGTGAAATTAAGTACTTTGTCATGTTGTTTTCAAGGTTTGTAATACTAAAGGACCTAAACACGTATGAGTGTCATAAATTGGTTGTCGAAGGGTTCAAGGTGATTAATTATCACATGTTCCTCTTTTACTATATGTTGAAAAAAAAATATGAGTGATTACTATTTATTCTAAACTATGCAATTCCAACAGGGGATAAAATGGTTTTTCATATGTTAATGAGAGAATCTGATAAAAAGGGTCTCTTTGCTCAATAAATACATGGTTATCATTTTGCCTATCAAGTATCTCCATTTCTCTGGACTTGCAGTTCCTGGGATGTTTATTTTGCAAAAAACTTCTTGACGGAGGAAAATGTTCTTTGTCAAAATCAATTTTAAGTAGAATGGCTGGTTTTTAGTTGTTCAGTAATTTACTCGAAGATATTTAGATCTTATATTAAAAAAATTATCCTCTCCATCAAATTGTATTTTATTCCAAATAGAAGATACTAAGATAATATCAAATTGCTTGTCTAAGATATTAATAGTGCGACATGAAATATAAATTTTATGTTTTTAATATCAAAATAAAGAAAGGTCAAAAAGGATCCAAAAAAAAATGCAAATAATTAACAAATTTAATTTCTCAGTGCATATAAAACTTCCCATCAAAATCGTTCTCGATTCCATAAAACATGAATAAATAAAGCAATCAAAGAACGATACCAGAGAAAGTATTTAAACAGAAGGTACGAAAGAGCGGTGAAGACCAGGCTAGAGAGAACATGGGTTGAAACTCTATGCGAACATGCGCGTGAAAAGGAGTTACAACGATTTCTTCCTTTTAAATTGGAAAAATCATTTTCCTCATTTTTAAGTATGATTTTTTTTTTTCCGTAAAACCTTTTTCTTTGATTATCCATTTCCAGTAAGCCAAACATGTGAAAGTTTGGAAAACCAATTCATGAAAATGTCTTTCATAAAACAAACATGCCTCTGGTAACTTTTCAATTTACCCAAATGTTTTATTATATTGTTCCTTGTGCAATGTATGGGTTAAGATTCTTTTAAACTTCATTTGTTTAGCAGAAAATGAATAATTTGGAAAATATTCAAAAAGTCAATAAAGAAAAAATTTTATGTCAACAACAATTCATATCTACACATTTTCATAGATGATGAAAATATTTTCATTTATTCATTTTTATAAGTAATACGAGCGATTATTTTTAGGAAAATAATCTTCAAATCATTCATTTTCCGCAAAAACATTGCCATAATTAAAAACTGACAACTAGAAGACTTCTTTTACCCTTCTATTTAAGAATGAAAAACTTCATTGGATGAAAGGGCATTTGAATATCATAAGGTCTAACCAAAAAAAAAAAAACAGATTTTATAAAAGGAGACACAAATTTGAAGTTTTATTTCTTACAGAAAATTTTTGACAAAGATAAATTTTAGCATATGATGGGGGAAATTTTGTTCAAAAAGTCCCAAACCTATTTGCACTTTTAGAAATTTCACTTTAAATATTTTAATTTTGTCAATTAAGTCATAAACATTTTTAAATTTTGCCAATTAAGTCCATTCAATCAATTTTGACAAAAAAATCATAGACATGCAGTCCAATGGTAGCTGTTCTACATGGCTTAGCCAACACTGATGTGGACAAATTTAAATACTTTTTAAATTTTTTTGAACTTTGTAATACTTTTTATTAATTTGTTTGTTTTTTTTTTTTCATTTTCTTTTCATTTATTTATTTATTTATTTATTTCTTTTTTGGTTGAAACCTTTGATGGCCATAGATTTGTCAAATGAGTGAGTCAAGTCAGGTTTAGGTCGGGTCATAAATAATCCGATTCAAATCGACATGTTTAACCCATTTATGACCCATTTGTCATAATGCAAAATTCTTGACCCATACTTGACTTAACCCATTCGCAATCAATACCCGACTTATTTAACTAAACTTAAAAAAGCTTATTTTTTATTATTTTTTAAATGGTATTGCTAAAACACTTTCATGCAATAGAAATCTAATGGAAAATTTTTTATATATTTTTTTTTAAAATAAGCATTCGTTTGTTTCTTGAAAAAAAAATTCAAAAAGTATTTTTCAGGAAAATTAAATAATTTTTTTGCCTTTTGAAATCTAAATAAATTATAAAATATTTCCAGCTGTTTGGTATGAAAAATATGATTAAATTTTCCTCCATGACTCAATATTTTTTTTTTTTTTCTTTTTATTTTTATAAAAAATCAATTTTATAATTATTTTTTTATTTTAAAAAAATCAAAATTTTAATTATTCTTTATTTTTAAAAAATATAATTTTTTATTTTTTCTCTTCTCTTTTTCTTTTTTTTTTTCTTTTTGCTTCTTTTTCAATCGCTTATTAGCCACGACGACGGCCGGCAACCAACTATAGGCAAGCTCGAGGCTCGCCAAACATCGATAGGCTCAAGTTTTGCCAAATCGGGGATGCTCGAGCCTCACCAAATCAAGCGAGCTTGAGTCTTGCCAAATGCTAGCGAGGCCCCCCTCACTAGATCGATGAGTTCGAGTCTTGCCAGTTGTCAATGACCTCAAGCTCACCTAAGACCAATGAGCTCAAGCCTCAGTTGGTCGACCGTTGATCGTCATTGTGCCGACCACTAGCTGAGGAAGGTGGAAGAAGAAAAGAAAAAGAAAAGAAAAGAAAAGAAAAAGGAAATATAAAAAATAATTATAATTTTGACTTTTATAAAAAAAACTTTTTTATAAGGCTAAATAGGAAAAGAGAAAAGTGTGAGCCTTCGATTGAAAATGAGTTCTAAGTCCAACCTATTTAAGACCCATTTGTTTCAGCCTTTCAATTTTTAAACCCATTTAAGTGGTATTTTCAAGATGTGAATGACCCATATATGACCCGTTTATGTTTTAAATAAGATGGATTTAAGACCTAATTTGATAGGTCTAACCACTGACCGGGCAACTCAACTCCAAGCCTTAAGTGGGTTGGTTATTGATGAAGTGAAGGAGAACTTGATGACAACCTTGAGGACAGCTTGACCCCAATCACCATGCTCAAGCTTTTCTTGCAACACTTAGATAACAACACTCTAGGCGCTGCAAGGAAAACAATAGCCCGTTGACATTTCAATTTTACCAACTAAGTCCTAAACCTTTTCATTTTTTGTCAATTAAGTCTATCTCGGCCAATTTTGGTTAACATAGCACTTTTTAAATAATATTTGATGATTTTCCCAAAAAAAATATTTAATGATAATTTAATAATTTTTTGAATTTTTATGCTTTTTTCCTTCTTTTTTTTTACTATTCTTATTTTTTGTTTAAGATTTTGGAGAAGGTCGGCGAGGGTGGCTAGCCGACCCTTGCCAACCCTAGGCGAGGGTCAATCTGCCTTGACTATCATTGACCCTAACTCAAAAACATAAAATAAAAATAAAAAGAAAAGTAAAAAAATCATGAAAAAATGTAAATTTTTATTAAAATATTACCAAAAATTGCCATGTTAGCACTAGTCGTCCACATTAGCAATTTCTAGTCAAAATTGGCTGAATGAACTTAATTGGCAAAATATAAAAAATGTTCATGACTCTATTAGCAAAATTGAAAGGTTTATGATTGAATTGATAAAAATACAATAAGTTTAAAACTTTTTGAACAATTTTCCCTTACCAATCTCTAGCTCTTGACCTTTAGGGTGATCGAAGAAGCCAAGCTTGCAGAAGAAGCCCAAGCCAACCGAGGGTGATGGCCGCGATCCTCACTAGATTTGGCAAGGGCTCGGGCTATAGGGCTTGTAACACACTCATTAGCCTTAGCAAGGGTCGTGATCCCTTGCCCGTGGCTAGTGAAGGCTTCACGACCCCCAATCGAAGGTAACAAACCCTTTCAACAAAAAAAAAAAAAAGAAAAAAAAAAAAAGGAAAAAGAAAGAAAAGGAAAGGAAAGGATATTATTTAAAAATTATTAAAAAATTAATAAAAAATATTAAATTTTTAATTTTTTATTAAATTTTGTCCACATCGGGGCCACTTATATCATGTAAGACAACTAATATCTATATTAGCAATTTCCCACCAAAATTGACCGGATGGACTTAATTGACAAATTGTCAAAAATTTTAGGACTTAATTGACAAAATTAAAAGGTTATGATTGAATTGGCGAAAGTGTAAAAGGTGTAGGACTTTTGGACAATTTTCATGTTTGTGAATTAATATCACAAAATATTCCAAACTGATAAACATATGACAAATATATCTAAATTAATCAATAAAAACTACATGTCATATAGGGTGCACGTCAAAATAATTTAATTAAGAAATTGCATATCACCTTAGAATAATTGCATTTAGAGTAATTGCATTACATTCATCACATATAGGATAGTTTTCGTGAAAGAGAAAACCCTAAACAAATTTGAGTGGAATTGTGTGATAATTGGAAACTATATTTAGGTCGAATATGTGTTTTTCTAATTAATCTTGCAGATGCTTACATTACTTTGAGGTAATAAAATTCACCAATTTTCCTTGCAATTCATGTACCATTTTGGATTATTGACTGTAAAATTAATGTTTGCACATCCACATGATAATCTTAAAAATTAGTTGATGGCTTAAATTCAATTCAAACTGCCTACAAAATATATTTTTTTTATATAAAAGAGAAAATGTGCCAAAATATGTTAAAGTAATATATCGTAGTCAAGTCCTCTTGAATCCATAATTTCTAGTTTGTAGATGTAAAGTAATTCTTCTAATACTTTACTTGAGTTTTTAATTGACTTATCAAAAAATAGATTAGTGGTAACTTTTAATTAAAAGGATTTTATATGTTAATAACTTGAACCTAGTATGGGTCTAAGCTTACTAATCCATTAGTCATATCCTAGGTGGTATACTCGAGGTAAGGTCACAACAAATACGAGACCTTATTTGAACTTAATTTGATGATTTTAAAACTTTATTTTTAGACAAGATGAATTCTAAGCCCTCATTTAAAACTTTTCATAAGTTTTTGAGGGTAAAAAAGGCTATTGGCCAAATTTCATTGATGGAAGTAGCATTTCGAAAATGCTAAAAACTCAAGATAGCTAAGGATTTGCTTTGGGCTCTTTAGCTTTGCCAAGACCAACATTTGGTCGAATAGGTCTAAAAAAGATTTGCCTTAATAGGCTTAAAGCGATTTTTCGGAAATTTTATTGTCAAATTATTAAGTTAAATGACATGTGACAAAATTTGGGATTTTACCATTAAGATATTAATCTAAATTAGCGGAGGGTGAATCAAATGTAGTCTTTGAACTTGTATTTGAAATTTTTAGCCTTACATGGTAAATTATTTGCCTAATATCTTAACAAACCTCCAACTTTAGGTTCAATCCTAATTCTACCCTTAAAAGCTTAACTTTAGATTTAGTCTCAATTTTACCATAAACTGTTTTTATCTCATAAAAAACCACTAATTTTTACTTCAATTCCAAACGTGTCTCGTTAATTTTCTATCCAAAATTTCTCTTGACAATTAAGAGATGAAAAACTCCTAGTGTGAAAAGTTCGAGCATCCCAAGCCAAGTGCCTCGAGTGCGAGAAATGAAAAACTCCAAAGTACTGAAGATTGAAGACCGAACGCAAAATGAAGATCCCATAGCAAGATGGAAGGAAGACTTACTTAAGAATTAGAGCAATTAAAGAAAATCAACCATAATTGCTTTAAGTTTTACCCAAATTTCATATTTAATGAAACGTCGTTTAGGTTGATATGGAAATTCGTCTCCAAAGGGGATCATCTTCTATATGAAATTTTGGAAAAAAAAAACTAGAGTAATGAAATGGAAATGTTTGGATGATTAATGAGATGGATATGAGATTTTAGAAAAATTAAGAATTTTTTTATAAAAAAAAAATTAGGGTAAAATTAAAACTATATTTAAAGTTGGTGATTTTTTATGAGATAAAAAAGTTAATAGTAGAATCGGGATTGGATCAAAAGTTCTTCTTTCTCATGAGACGGAAAAAAATCTTTTGGATAGATTTGGGCCTAAAGTTTGTTTTTTTTTTTTTTGTTAGATAAGTGCATTAGAATTCCTAAAACTTATTATAAAAAATGTAATTGCATCCTAAAATTTTCAAAAAATGTAATTAAGTCATAAAATTTGTCACAAAAGTTTAATCAAGTCCTAAAACTTTAAAAAGGTTCAATAACAAAAGTGTAATCAAGTTCTAAAACTTTCAAAATATGCAATCAATGTAATGACTTAGATTAAACCACTTTGACAACTTTTAGGACTTGATTGCACTTTTTAAAAATTTTATGACTTAATTATACTTTTTGACGAGATTTATGACTTAATTGTATTTTTTGAAATTTTTATAATTTAATTACATTTTTATGATAAATTTTAGTACTTCCAAAGTACTTATCTCTTTTTTTTTTTTTTTTAAGATAGAGTCGAGATACGTCGAAGCTTCAAAAAAATGATACTTTTATCCGATTATCATCTGGCGAGACAACGAAGAAAAGCCAACCTTTCCTCCCCAAAACCGATTCTTTGAAGAGGAGGAAGAAGGAGGAGAAGCAGAAGCGACTTCCATGGGGACTACGATGAGCTCGATCTCGATGCTGACTCCTCTCTTCTTGTCGATGCTCGTGGCTCTGTGCCATGGCTACGTGAAGGACCGAACTTTGCTTCACCAACCTTCCAGCAACGACGTTGGATATTACTTGACCAAGGATGAGCTCTGGTTCAACCAAACCCTCGATCACTTCTCTCCATATGTACTCTCTCTCTCTCTCTCTGCGTGGACGATCTTGGTTTTTGGTTTTGCTCGATTCCATGTGGATTGGCGTGTAACCGGTCGCTTGATGTTTGGTGGTTGTTGTCCTCGGCGATGAGCTGCTTGAGATGTAAACCCCATCAGTCTTTTTCCCTATTCCTGCTTTCCTTTTAAAGGTTAATCCGATTGAACTTTGAACTGATTGAGTTTGGAGGACGCGATCAATTTGCTTGTGAATTCGGGTAACGATTGATTGGATGCTTTGAATTAAAAAATCTTGGCCTCGCAAAATTGTGCATATTGTTTAATTTCATCCGCCAATTTTATTGGCAACCCACTTATTATAAACTCGAACGAATATATATATATAAATACATGCGAGAATTCGAAGATTTCATTCCTTGAAACGAGTGATGACACCATATTGTTAGTGGCAAAATAAGTACAGAAGGCCAATAGTTGACAAAATAACTAAACTAGTGCTCTTGACCCTGTTTTGCATGGGTTTGATCTTTAAATATTGTTAATATTTGTTAATTGCTAAAACTCATATCACAATTTACAGATTCTACTTTTGTGATTACGATAACGGATTCTACATTGTGTTTCTGGACATACACCGAAGTTGTTCCGCCCTTTTTATCTTTTAGTCTTCGAACTTTGAAGTTGAAGTTGAAGTTGAAGTTGTTATGTCATGGTTCTGATTGTGGATTCTCATGAAGCGACTCAACATGTAATGTAGGGGTGGGCGCACTATAACTGATTTTTTCATAGCGATCCTCAGAAAAGGGCATCATGCTATTGCTAACTCTTGGATATTGGATTTTCATTCTCAGGATCATCGTCAATTTGCGCAGCGCTACTATGAGTTCCTCGACTACTTCCAGCTTCCTGATGGACCAATATTTTTAAAAATCTGCGGTGAATCTGCATGTAATGGGATAGTGAATGACTACATTAGTGTAAGTGCTACTTAGCTCGGTGTTCTACTAGCTTTTGGCTAGTATAAGCATGCCAATCATCAAATCTGTATAAAGTGGTTAGCATCCCACTAAGCATTATACTGGCACATTTAGAGAGAAAATCCGAAAACTAAACCCTGTTAAGGATTTGGAATTTCGTGGTTACACTAAGCTGTGATTCTTTGAAAATTCTTTGAAAAAATTTCCCTGTGTTAATTCATGCAGGTTTTGGCAAAGAAGTTTGGAGCTGCTGTGGTTTCACTTGAGCATCGGTACTATGGGAAGAGTTCTCCTTTCAAATCATTGACCACAACAAATCTAAAATACTTATCATCTAAACAGGCACTCTTCGACTTGGCTTCCTTTCGTCAATTTTACCAGGCAAGTTTTCAGATCTCTTAACCATATCATTAACTATGAATGACAATGGTGATAGAAGTTTCATAAAGAAACCTTGATTTTCACAAGAGAGATGATCTGAAACTCGGAAAAATCATCAATGAAGTAATCTTGTTACTCGTCAAAACTAGGATTATTTTGATCTATGACTGGGATGTGGTCAAAGTGTCCTTTTTTTCAGTTACAAAAAGACGTTGATGCAGAGCTGACTGAAAATTTAGCACATGGGGGAAGAAATTGATTTAGGTATCATTTGCATGCTGTGCACATGACATGAGAACAATCCCTCTGATCGATTGGATGACCTGCCTTTGCTTTTGTTGATTGAAGTGTCGGCTCTGATGAATATTACTGCATTTGGAAAACAAGGGTTGCTGTTACGAGAATAGTTGGCTTTACACCATCCTTCCTGTGACTATCAGATATGAATTTGATTGTACGTGTTTGCAAGTGATGCTTGACCTTGAAAGTTTTGATTGCACAAAAAGTTAGTTTGATGGTCTAGGAGGGCTTACTTTTTGCGCGTTATCGATCAATGCAGTTTTTTAAATGATAAATATATGGCTAAGTGGTGCTAGATTCTTTTGAATGTAACTTTTAGCATTTCTTCTAGAAAGTTGTTACTTCTGTGTGCTGAAGTGAGTCTCCCTTTCACATGATGTCTGCTAGCGGTCTGACTAGTAAGTTGCTTTGACACTATGTGCAGGATTCAGTAAATCTGAAGCTCAATAGAACAGATGCCGGAAACCCCTGGTTTGTCTTTGGCATTTCATATCCTGGAGCTCTCAGTGCATGGTTTCGTCTTAAGTTCCCTCATTTGACATGTGGAAGTCTTGCAAGTTCTGCCGTTGTTCAAGCTGTGTATGATTTCCCTGAATTTGACCGGCAGGTAAGGACAATCTTGATTGCGAGTATTGTCCTTTTTTACTTGCCAGAAGGCCAAGAAGTTGGGGATTATGATTATATTGTGAGGTGCATTTTGATGTTTGGCTGCTGTCAGTTGATCTGTATTGAGAAATACATGGAAATATTCTCCAACTAAATAAAATTTTCTACTGTTGTTTCCAACTTTAGATTGGTGTTTCAGCTGGAGCGGAATGTAAAGTTGCATTGCAGGAAGTAAATCAACTTGTGGAGCAACGGCTTCAGTCAAATGGAAAGGCATTGAAGGAGTTGTTTGGTGCTGTTGAGGTTCGAATTCCTCTTTCCTTAGCATGGCGATTATGTCTAAGCATGGCGATTATGTCTTCGGAAATATGTTTAGCTGTTGTGCAATGTAGAATCCTTTTTTATCCCTCTTCTTTTTGAAAGTAATCTTTCTCATACTTTGCAGCTTGAGATCGATGGTGACTTCTTGTATTTTCTGGCAGATGCTGCTGTTACAGCTGTAAGCATATCGTTTTTCATTTGTGTTTATTTTGTTACTTTACAAGGTAATAATATTAAAGATTTCATCTCCCACAGTTCCAATATGGAAATCCTGATAAATTGTGCTTCCCTCTTATTCAAGCTAAGAAGGATGGGGAGGATTTGGTGGTAAGAAAATTTTTCCTGCCTTGACCTCATTCTTTTGTTGTATTCTAGAGCTTTTATGGAAGTAAATGTTCAAGGTGTTTGTAATCTTAAAATGTTTCCTCCAATTGATAGTGCAATGGCAAATAGTATATAATTTTACTAGCTTAGCCAAATAGAATAGCATAGTTGAAAGCTTTTGGGAGATTTATTTTTTGGGTTGAGATGATTTAGATAGATCAAAGGCATGGTTATCGTTCATGCATGCTTGAAGAGTTTCCTTGAGGCAATAAAATTTCTCTACATATATATTATTCCCTGGACAGTATGATGATTGCCATTACTTCTATGCCATCTACAAAATGAATCTTCTAGCAACACATATCCATTAGACATTTATGAGTCTTTTGTGTCTTATGATGCTTCTTGTACAGGTGCAATAATTTATCATAGTCTATAATTAATTTACTTTATTTAAATATCTGTCATCATTCGCCTACAAATTGTTTTCTGTGGAGTAGCTGTACGAACAGATTTTCAGTATTATTGTGATGCAAGCTTTATCTGAGTGAACCTGGGACGCCTAAAACAAACTGAGGGCATGCTCTTCCGTTTTTGCTTCTGTTCTGAGTTTTATTTGGTCAAATTGAAATGTTTATGCAGGTTGCATATGCCAAATATGTTAAAGACAATTATGCAGATAGCATTAGTTATAGTCAAAAGCACTTGAAGAACACAGATCTTAATGAAGACAGACGCGATCGGTTGTGGTGGTTCCAAGTTTGCACTGAAGTTGCTTACTTTCAGGTGGCCCCTCCAATGACAGTGTCCGCTCGTCAAAAGTTGACACAAGGTGCTCTCATCTTCATACTCTTCATTCCTTGTTTCATTAGTTTTCTGTGTGTAATCTTATACCCTAGTCTATATTTCTTGTGTTGCAACAGATACCATTTAGATCTTTGCAAGAACGTGTTCGGCCAGGGAATATATCCTGACGTTGACGCAACAAATTTATACTATGGAGGCACAAGAATAGCAGGTTTGAGCACTAATCTTTCTAGTTTGGCTCATTAGTGTTTTGTTATCCATGCATCTAAGGATCATATGGATTTTCTCTTCATAATTGACTGGATATTGCTGTGGGTGTTGATGCTCCTTTAATCAAAATGTTCCATTTTTCTATGTTTTATTTTCATTTAGGAGATTTGGTTTTCCCAGCTGGCAATTATTGAGCTTATCCTTTTCATGAAAAGCCAAGCAACAAATAATATCAGACACTTGAATCTGGAACACGCAATTACAAAAGCCCAGATGGACTGAACTGTTAAATATATTAAAGAGTTTCATGCAGTCTCTGTTCCTGTTGTCTGGCACTCTTTTAAGTAAACTGATTATAACTGACATTTGAGCTGAGACTACTGTATTTGTAATTAGCATTCTTCAATTTATGCTTGCAATCCTATTTGTTGGAGCCTTTCTGCATAAATTGATGGGCATCAATGAAAAGTCATATTAAGGGCTGAAAATGTATCTGGTTATATGATGGCAACAATAAACTGGATGAAGTATATTAGTGCATGACACATTATGAGCATATTCTGGAATCAGCACATAGCTTTTTCATCAAAGTTATCTATTTGTGAGCCCCAAAAGTTAAAGCTGTCAAGAAACAGGCTTATAATGTATATCTAGCATGCTCTTTCTATACTCCACCTCGAGTGTGAGGCCTTACACATCCATGAGATAACTAGGGAGCAGACAAATATACGTAATAGGAGAGTGCCAAGATTTGAACTCTTGATTGTGCTCTAATAATATCTTAGCCTCGGGCGACAGTTTTTCCTATAAGTGGAAGCTGTCAGGATTCCTGACTCAGGAAATAGGCACACATTTTATATACAACATACTTCTTATCAAAAAGAAACTTGTGTGCTTCCTTTTGACATTAAGGTGTAACTTTGCCAGGCTCAAAGATAATTTTCACAAATGGCTCTCAAGATCCATGGCGGCATGCTTCAAAACAGACCTCTTCACCGGATAGTAAGTTCCCATGATTTCAGATGACCATTTACCAGTTTTTGTTAGCCACTGGTTTCAATCAGTGAAGAGTAGAACATGATTTCGGACAGTCTGTGGTTTCAAGCTAGCAACATGCTTGACACACACATTCCATAAGATGATGGCATAATAAACTTCCCAATGCATTTTGATATTAATCTTTCTCTTGCTTAAATATCAATAGTATTCATAGTTGTTTACGTGGACAACTTGTGCTGTAAGACTGAACGATGGTGAAGAATTGCCTTGTGTGTCAATGTCTTTGGTTAAGAATATTAAATAAAGTCTCTATAAACTACCAGAGATCTTTCCACGTAGTTCTTCTTAGGTCTAGTACATCCGTAGTTACATGTTCATATGGGGTTCCATTGCTTATGCTTTTTCGAACTCTCTCTGTCATTCTCTTTCATGCTGAAGATATTTTTGAATTTTGAATGTTGTCAGTGCCTTCCTATCTCATCTCCTGTCATAATTGCGGCCATGGAACTGATATGCGAGGGTGCCCACAGTCTCCTCTGAGCCCTGAAGGTATGGGCGGATTGGATCTACTAAAATGCTGCATTAAAGTACTAAATATTCGTGGTTGTGACTACTGTATGCTGGGAAATTGGGAGACTTGCATTTTCCAGTGGTGTGAATCGCAGCAGAACTGAATGCCGTCACTGTGGAAAATGGAACTTGCAGTTTGATTCTTGCACAAATAACTTGCTGATATTGCTGCATGCCACGCCTATTTTCTTCTCATTTTGGCTCTTCTTCTGCTGGTCCTGAGGGTTTCATGATCTGATTATTTTCTTTAATAAACTCATGATTCCCCCCCTTATGAAGACGGAATTTGAAATGAAAAATACAAAGCAAGCGTTTGCTTTATCCTGATATTAGAAGAGATGAGAAGGAGAAGATGAAAATGAAGTGCTGCACTAAGTGAATTATTTCGAAAAAGAAATAATATAGAACTGTTGAGAACAAGTAGTCCTAGTCTCGAGAATAGTGTTGGTGCGGTTGACTTTCTCCTCCTGGCGTGGCAACCGAGCAATGATTAGTGAGGATTGAGCCCTTGATATCATATCCTGCTAAAGTTTTCCCAGCCACTGGCCACTTAACATATGGTGGAGCTGACATTGATATTAACCTTGCCAGCTTAATTAGAATTACTTCCGTTTGAATGTGTTTTTGCAGTTAGGAAAAGCAAATATCATGTGCAATTCAAATACTTTTGTCTCTAGTAAAGAAAATTTTCTAAGTTTACATTGTCCAAGTGTCATACTTCTTTCAGGCAATGCCCAGAACTGCAGCTCCCCAGATGCGGTCCACAAAGTAAGGCAACAGATCACAGAAAACATAGACTTGTGGCTGTCTGAATGCCAAAACAGTGGTAGGAGCTCTATCTGAAGTGCATGCTCATGGTGAACGTGAATTTGGGAGTGGTTCTCTGCCTAACCGTGATATCATGATAACGTTTCAGGAGATGCTTAATTCTAATTTATGAAGGGTACTGTAACCCTCATCCTGATCATGCTTAGTTGCACTTGTCTATCCAGGACTTGGTGTGAATTGACAATTGCAATAATTTGCCTTCGCTCTGCCCCTGTAATTGTTCTGTCAATACGACCGGTAAATATAGAATAATTACTCCAACGGTGTTAAATGGCTGTGGTAACTCATTGTTATTATATTCTAGGTCAAACTTCTTACTTCCATCTTCCCTTCTTTAACATGTCGCCATTTTTGTGATGTGATGAAGTACACAAAAGTCTGCTTTCTTTGACCGTCTCTGATGCTAGTGTCTAAAGCAAATCGTTTGTGCCCTATGAGGGCTAGTTTCCCGAGCTGGAGAATCTTTCAATATGAAAGACTAGCATCAGATCAAGTTAAGAATATGGAAATACGACTCTTCTGCTCTTGTCAATTTTATTGCAGTAATGTGGATTAGCGTTCAAACTGATCGCCATTTTGTTCACTTTATAAGCATATATGTTATGGCAATTCATCGGATACGCCTGCTTGTGTATTCATGCCAACCCTGAGTCGATGGAGTGAGTCCTTCACACGAAAAAGTAAATCATCCTTAGTCCCCTGCACATGCTATAACAATAATATAATCACCTAATGAGACTTAAGGTCCGTTCGTTTACGGAAAATATCATGTTTTCAGAGAAAACATTTTCCTAGAAGTCATTTTCCAGAAAAATGACTATTTTCCGGTGTTCAGCCAAAATCTAAAATTTGAGTAGAAAATATTTTCTACCATTCGTTAGCTCATTTAATTGTTTGGGAAAAATGATCAAAAATTGAATTTTAATATTTTTAATTGACCAAAAAAATTATTTTATTTATTTATATTTTTTAAAAAATGACCAAGACCTGGTGGCCAGATCCGGCGAGCTCGAGGCTCGGCCGATCTCACCCGAGCTCGCCGGATCTGGCGACAGAGCTCGAGCTCGCTTGGATCGGGAGCCCGAGCTCTGTCGCTAGATCCGACGAGCCACGAGCTCCGCCATCAGATCCGCGACCTCATCGCATCACCCCAAACAAGCATAACCAAATCCCCAAAACAGAGCAACGAACGAACAACGAGCAAGCATGCGGAGCGCTAAAAAAAATCCCAAGGAAAGGAATCAGGGGCAATCACCCGTCCACCGGAAGCCTCGCACTGCACGACGAGTGGCCTGGACGGCGGGCTCCCCGCGAGCCTCCCGGCGCCGCTGCGGTGCTCCCTCTTGAGCCGGATCCTCCCGAGCGGCTTCGAGCCGCCGGGGAAGTGGAGCGCGGCGGCGCCCCGGCCGGAGCAAGCGGACAGGAGCGGCTGGGGAGGGCGGAGAATGAGGGATGCTTCGCCCATCGTCGGCGTCGAAGAAGGAGGAGGAGATAAGAAACCCTAAGGTTTTGTGAGAGTGCAGAAACAAGGAAGGAAAAAGCAGCGCGAGAGGCCGGAAAAATGATTTCCTCTTTTCAAAAGGGGAAATCATTTTCCACAATGTCGAGGGGATTTTCTGTTGATCGGAAAATGTTTTCTTTAACCATGTATTTTCCGCCCACCCGAACACCGGAAATTTCGGAAAATATTTTCCTAGAAGTTGTTTTCCGCGAAACGAATGGAAAGATTAAGGTTTTGTAAAAGCCCACGTTTGAAACTACTCAAAACTTGCAGTTTCGTAGTTTATTTGGATGAACTAAGAATACACTCACTACGAGCACCCTAACGGAGAGTTTATTTCGCGGAAATCACTCAATATTGACAGATATTAACAATGGCATATACATTGAATTTGCAATTTGATTTGCCTGATTCTTATTTGGTGTATGAATAAAATGCTTCAGTAATCACTTTCAGATTGTCACATAATTTTTAACAAATATCATGAAGCTGTAACTTCCCTCGATGCGTACTACAACGTCGAACATCATTGCTCGCACGACATCATGCTGCACAAAGATGAGATACAGAACGGAATGTAAAAACCGGCAACAGTGAAATGGTCACTATATTTCATTTTGACATCATTTTCCTTTTCCAAAGGATAAAACAGCCATCTCAAAACCGTTGATCTATACCAGTGAGTTCATCGAACAGATGTTAGAAGACAAATGAACGAGGCTTGCGGCTGTCAATGGATACATGATTAAATACCATCTAGAGGCATCATGAAATTGGAGATTGAAGAAACCAAGACCACTCTCATATCAGACCACTTTCAACCAAAATTGGGGTTCTCGAAGGTCACTAAATTTCCTACTTCAGATATGTAGAAGAAACCCAGAGCAGAACGTAGGTTATAAGTGAAGTTGTCACTTCAAAACCGCGCAGTCCTTTAAACAAAGGTGGTATTATGGAGACCATCAAGAATGTCCCCAGTAGCCATGACAAAATGAAGGCACCAGCCCTGCATATGGAGACAAATCATAGAATCCAAGTCATCCATTGTAAGTATGCAACATATGGGGCAGTCAGATTGACAATAACGGATATACAAATGGTGAGGAATAAGCTATTTAACTATCAGGCCAGGATACACAAATAAAAAATAAATAAAAAAATAGCTAGGGTCATCGACTGAAATCGATGAACAACACAAATAGTATGTCATCTACGTACCCATAGAGGAAAGCTCGCAGTTTGCTTTTCAGCCGATCATGTATGAAGTATATGGTAGCTATTAGGGATATGGCTACTTGAAGTGTGGGGCCTTCTTCCGTTGGAAAAAGCACGGTGAGAAGTCCAAGTACTAAAAATGCGGCAGCTGTTTTTATTATGAACTTTGAG
Organism: Eucalyptus polyanthemos subsp. polyanthemos; assembly: GCA_017140185.1. Taxonomy (NCBI): domain Eukaryota; kingdom Viridiplantae; phylum Streptophyta; class Magnoliopsida; order Myrtales; family Myrtaceae; genus Eucalyptus; species Eucalyptus polyanthemos. The sequence goes on along the minus strand of CM029466.1, from coordinate 34,611,383 downwards.
GACGGAGTGTGAAACCTGCTCAGGACAGCCTGCACGGCACGGGATTGAGTTACCTCTCTGACCTTTTTCTTGACATCAATTTTTGGGTTCTTCCTCTCGTAGAACTTCTGCATGATTATTTTGTCATGCGCTGATTCAATTGCATCCAAACTGGGCTTGTGTCCCGCATATTTTTGGACGAGGAAATTCCTTGCGGCTTGAATTTCATCTTCAGAGGCCTCTCTACTGATTCCAAGCCGCTTATATGGGTCCCTTACATTTATTCTAGGAAAGATGGTTGAACCTGAAGAGGCCAGTCAAACAGAATGAAGTGATGTGAAGAACAAAACAACACACCGTATCATTAATTAGCTCAACTTTTTCTTGATAAAACATCAATTTTTTTTAGCCATGACAAAAAATCAACTAACTCAACGTGAAAATCAGCATTTCAACGGGCAAATGGTTTTAAGTACTATAGATCCTTTCAGAATGACCTATAAGCGGCTTGGAATCAGTAGTTCGACAGGACTCAGGAAAGGGTAAATATTAAATATTAGGAAACATATAGTATGAGGAACAAATGACCTGGGAAATGTTCCCCCACGCAAATTCCACTTTTAGGAATAAAAGAATGCCAACAGGTATGAGAGCTTAAAGTAAAGATGGTAGTAAAGTAGGCATATATCTTGCTTTCTTGAAGTAGCTCATTGCCTAATTCATTTTGAACAAATGAAAACAACTGTAGCAGCAACCTCTATCCAAAAAAGTTGAAAGCCAGATCAAATGATCAAAAATTGACCTAAAACATTAGATACAGTAAGGAACAAAAGGTTATTCATAAAATCTTCTAATCACTTTAAAGTACACCTCATTCATAAAATCTTCTAATCACTTCAAAGTACACCTCTGTTTTAACAGTAGTCACCAGCTTTCATAAGCTTTTCCAAGATTGTGTTTCTAACTATTTTGCTTCTGTCAAAATAACACCTTAATACTCCAATAGCTCTAGAACAGGAGAGAAGAAAACTCATCCAACTATTAACTTTTTGTTGACAAAAGATAAAGCATTCGATACCAGTTGGGTCACTATATGAAGCATCCATTGCAGACCTGATCAACAGAGCTTGATGTCTGCTGCAAATTTCAAAGAACTAACCCAATAAATAAGGTAAGAAAATTGCAAAGAACCGAATGGTTCATTTTGAAAAACCATGAGAGTTTCCTCAAGGGAGCAATACCTTCGTCCATGCAGGGACCTGAACTTTCCTTTAGGTCTTGCAATAGATATAAGGGCTGGGAAGTCTACAGATAAGGAATTGGCCCCTTGAGCAGGTATCAAGAAACATTTTGATGGACCAACAGTTAATCCGGAGACAGTCATCTTTGATTCAGTTTGTTAGCTATCGACAATCTGTGTGCAAAGTTCAAATTCAGAGTGCATATAATTAACAGATTCAAATATGTAACATGAGTAGCGTAGCATTTCGCTGCACTTATTAACGGTACCTAAATCACAAATACCCCATCCCCCTTCATTTAGCCATTTATACATGGACAGTCAAGAAATGGCTTTGTTACAACACTCTCAATCCATAAAGATTGTCGGTTGACATCATCCATTTATACTGATTGCACTTTATAAAAACAGTGTTGACCTGACGGCACCAAGCATGGACTTCTCTAATTCATCAAATTCTCTACAATGATCTCTACAATGATCATATGCTGCGCCAAAACTATGCCTAAAAGAATACACAAAACTCTAGCTTTGTTTGTCCAGATTGAATAACTTGCATTTTTGCAGCATACACTCCGAATGTTCTATCCCGAGGGATCATGGACAGCCTCAACAATCACAGCTCGAGGACAACATATGACCTCAGACGGCCAAGAAAGTCCGCCGCCACTTCAGCGGGTCTCGCTGTTCTTCTACAGTGCTTCGGTCCAAAAATAAGGAATTCCCAGCTCAAATTAAAACCATGGTCATCTCTTGATGAATCTTTTCCCAACGAGAAAATTTCAGAAGTAACCACATAGGGAGCTTTCTCGTTCATGGTGGTTAACTGCAACTCTCGACCAACAAAGCCCTCAGCAATCTACCCACAATCAAGAAAAGACCTAAGGGCGGGCAAAAGGGAAAAAGAAAAACTGAAACCTATTTCGTCCTTAGGAACGAGGAGATTAAAAAAGGACAACTTTCGGGGTGAGCATGGAACGAGCAAGCAGAACTGATGAAAACAAAATTCGATTCAGGAAGGAACAGAGTGCCCATACCCAGATTGCGATTGGAGAGAGCTAAGTGGAGGGTGCTCTCGGCGCTTATCTTCTTCTCAGAGACGAATCGAAAATGTCGACGAGCATTTGCAACGGATAGGGGAGGTTAAGCACTGAGCAGAGTGCGAGGGATTTATCAGACGCTGGCTCTTGAACCCTGCGGAGTCGCTCTGTCTTGCACCTAAATTTGATTAGGTTTAGTGCTGACGATGTGAAAAATTCCGTTGTAGTCTAGCTGGTTAGGATCCTCGGCTCTCACCCGAGAGACCCGGGTTCTAGTCCCGGCAACGGAAAAGTACTTACCTTTTACCCTTTTTGTCTTGTGAAGAACTTCCCTTTCACTTTGTTTAAAGAAAATTCAGTTATATTGAAAATACAAATAGATAAAAGAGTTCAATATACGAATGGAAACTGGCTCTTTTTTGGCAATGTGGGAAAGAAAATGTTTAGTTCGGTAAGTGAAATGACTAAGGATCATTGGTGGAATACGTAAGTTAAGGTCTAGCAACAAAGCACAACATTAACAAATCTTGGTTTTCAAAGGGTGAACATTCAAATTGATGTGTGAACACAAAAGTCAGGAACGTAATTGAAATTTTCTCAATATCAAGAAAAGGAAACTTCCCACGATCACACCTACTCCTTGAAGGATTGCAATCATAGACGTCCCTCAGTTTGTAACTTATATAATCCACCTATTAAATGGGTGGGCGAAGCAAATTTCTTTCGACCCTTTTTAAGCCTTTGATTGGGACAGCCCCAATTCTAGGTTAGCTCTATAACAGCGCCACGGAAATAAATCCACACGTATTATAATCACCACACGAATTTAGCATTGTCATTTGACCACGTAGTGACAATAGGAATTAGGTAGCCAAAATATGTTCCTTAATTTCAAGGAGAGTTCTAATATCTTTTTGTGATTCATGTATCTTTCTGTCAACTTGTGCCATTAGAACATCATGTATAACTTTTATTTATCAAGTCCAAAAGAAATTGAATCACGATGAAATACATATGATAAATTTTTCTAATGTACAAGTTAATTGTGCCACGTCGAGTCATATATTCGGATTTTGTCTCCTTAATTTGTATGTTGTCTTTATCGCATCAGATCGCGTTTGGATATTGACGTTAGAATGGCGAATTTAAGGCGATCAAATATCGATCATGAAACTGACCCAAAGCAGACAAAAAGGAGTGAAGAGGGCCGTCCGCAAGTCAGCTGCTAAAGGTCAAACGAGCGATGGGGTTGCAACAGCATAAGCTAAACGAAACACCATTGAACATCGTCCAAAAGCTCACGTCTCTGCTCTTTAAACCTCTCATTTCAATGGCGTTGTCCCAAGAGCTTAGCTCTTATCTCTCAGGTCTCTCAAGAGTGCAACGACGAAAATGCAAGCAAATGTGGATCAAGGTTTGCTTATTGCTTTTACTGTTTGGAAGCGCCACGGCACTACTCCTTCCTCGTTCGACTTGACCAATGAAGGGTATCGAAAATGGGTGAGACGGATGTGTTCGGGTTCGAGTTCATGTTCTGGTTCGTCTTTCTATGGTTCTTCATTCAAGAAGGCTAAAAGCAGGCTCAAGCATGCCGAAGGCTGAGAGTGAGCAAGAAGCCCGGAGCAGTTGCTTTGGTAGGATCTGTAAGAGTTTTCTTAATATGGACTACATTAATTAATATTGTAATTTATCGTTTTACGGGATTGGTTTAAGGTGAGATAGAAGATTTTTTAATTAGTCTAATATAAGACTAGCTAGTGTGGGTCGAATTGAGCCCCGTAATGAGATGGCTTAGTTGGAAACTTTATAAATAGTGCTCAAGTCTCTTTTCTAACCCTAATTCTCACAAGTATGCTCACAAAAAGAGTGTTAACCTAGCGCTAAAGGGTGACGGGATCATCTCATTAAACCAGTGATATAGAGAGCAATAGAGGAGAATGATTTGCGCATGGATCATCGCTTTTCTGCTTCTGCATCAATAACGATGGATTCTAAAATATGTGCGATAATCTTTATACTAAATCATCTGTGTTCTTATTATGGTTATGGAGATCTCGGGATTGCACGTTTTGCATCTAACATGTGGTATCAGAGCAACCATAATCTAGAACTTGAATGGATAGAATTTTTGCCCTATTTTTGTGATTTTCATGATTTTTTGTTCAATAAAAATCAAATTAAATCATAAATTCAGATTGGGCTCATTGAGACAACCAAATTTGTGGGTGGCGTGTCGCTAGGGGAGGCTCCACGCTCCCCCACGCGCCACTAGGGTGGTGAGCACGCGCCCCACACGTGCTCACGCGCTCCCACGTGTGGGGCGCCGACGCGCGAATTAGGGCTGACATCACGATGACGTCAGCGACCTGGGCTCGATCCGACCTGATCAACCATGGATCGGACTAGTCAACCGGTCAGACCAGGCGGTTGGATCGGACAATGGAGTTGGGACCGGTCGGATTGGTTTTTGAGGGGTCTTACATACGCGCGTGTGCTCCACGCACTGCCTACGTGCTGCGCATTCAGGTGGTGCGTGCGGGCGCGTGGAGCCTTTGATCGGCGCATGGTTAGCAGCTTCACGTTCGTATGGCTATTTTTTTTTTTTTTATGTCATGGTGTATTTATTCTATATTTTTGATGATTTTATGAATGTGAAAATACATACAAAACCCTAAATACGTGTATTTTTAGTATATTTTCAAATATTTTTCTTGTATTTTTATATGATTTTGGAAATACATGTTGTTTTACAAGTATATTATCATATAAATATTATAAAAGTATGATTAATTGATAATATATATAATTTTTAATTTTTATTAAATAATAAAGCGGTGTAATTAGCATGATATGTGATTTCAGTGATATGTTGCCCCTATTACTAAAGTTAAAATCACATATAGATGGTGTATGTGAGAATAATGTTTATATCTCCGGTATAAGAGAGTTTCAATGATTTAATTGAGTAGTGACTGCTAAAGTAGCACAATTGATTAGGTTTGGGGAATGTCGGTCTTGTATAATGATTGTGATGTCTCATGATCTGATACATAGTCATACTCCCAAATGAGGTGATTGTGTATTAGTTCATGGAGAGATACATGATAGTGTGGTGGATGAGTGACTAATCCTAGTAATTCATATGTCCAAATGTGATGAATTTACGAATGTTAGAATATATTCTCATAATCGTTCTTATGTGGGGAGTGTAAAACTGCATGTCATGTATTCTGCTCAAATGTGATTATATGATTTTGCATGTAATATTTTGGATGTGTACTTGTACGTCAAGTCACACAGTGCTCACATGATGCTAATTATATACATTACTTGTTTTTCAGTCACATTTTCTATAATTAATGACTCAACTATTATTGAGGTTTTTATTAGTTCAAATTTTCAATAGTAGAAATAAGATTTTCTATTTGATAAAAAAGCAATCGGATTTGCTTATTATTTATGAAAATTTTCATTTAAGAACATTTGAAAAATGGTTTACTAACTGACTGCATTGCTAAAAGATGATTGAAGCCTTAGTAACTTGAAATTATGTCTTGTTTAATACCAGAATTAAGACACATCTGCAATGACTTTTTAATATAATGATATATACATTTCGTATACGGTTGAAAATGTTATTTCCAAAAGTTTTATATATAAGGAGTAATCTCACACATCTAAAGAAAGAGTAGAAAATTTGATAATATTGATATTCTATCTACTCTTAACGATTATTTAAAGACTTCTATAGATTATTGTGGAAGTAAAATAACCGAGATAAAGAATAAAACAACAGTATGTAGTTCTAACATGTTAGAGGTCATTTAAGTTAATCTTAGTGAATCTTATACAGAAATTTTATTTCAATAAAGTCATTAATGACTATTCTTCTATACTTAATTAAAGAAAAGTTATATTAGTCTTAAAGGTTATCAGGCTTAACCATGGGGGTAAGTATTTTGGCAAGTATGGCAATGCTGTATAACTTAAATGGTCGTTTGTCAAATATTTGATAAATTCTGGGGTGGTAACTTAATTTATTATGCCTAAAAAATCCTGATAAAATGATTTGGTCAAAAAGCATAATTGCACCATAAGTATGATTAGTAAAACGAATTTATCCGGTATTCTATGGGTTGATATTTTGAAAACAACATTTTCACAAACAAAAGGTGTTTCTTCTTGAATCATATTAAAATTTAGAGGTGTCATGTATAAGTGATGTTATATAATTCAATATTAAGTGCGTTGCAATTTAAATCTACTCGGAATTATTTTGTATCTTATCCAGATTGTTCAAAAGGGTATCAATTTTATGACTCTAATGAAGGTACAAGTATTATGGAATTATAGATAATAAAGTTTCTAGAGTTCGACGTAATTGCGAGAAATAGTCGCTCTCAAACTATTAAAGATAATAGTATGGATGAGATCACTTGTGTCTTTGTTTTTGTCTATACAAACAATTATGAAATCTCATATACCATAGACTAAATTTATTGAAGTTCAAGGTACTATTTTTGATATAGTTTATGATGAAATTTCTTAAACCTCTCAAGTGCTGAATGAAGTGATTGTATCGGGAGATCTATTAGAGAAAGACGTCAATTATATCATTAGATTATATAGTTTATTTGTGAGAGTATGACTGCAATATCTACTACATAATTGATTTAGCAATGTTGTTTCTTGTTCTTAATCAAGTATGTGATTAGATATCATAAAAGATGATATCCAATATATGAAATATTATAGTATTTGAAAACTTACTGATTTGTCTAAAGATTACAAGCTCATTAGTTGCAAATAAGTGTACAAAACTTAAAGTTTTTTTAAAGAAAGATTGCGGAGTTTAAAGCTAAACTGGTATCTAAAGTTTTCACTCTAAAAGAGAGGTGGACAGTGAATATATATATATTATATTCTTTCAGAGTGAACATGGTATTAATAGCTCTTATTGACATGGAGTTACACCAAATAGATACTATCTTTTCAAATGGACATGTTTATAACAAAATCTATATAGTGCAACCGAAGGATTTTATAGCAGATAATTCAAGTAAACTTGTGTGTAGACTGAAAAGTCTCATTTATGGTCTTAAGCAAGTTTCCAGACAATATTATTGAAGTTTCATAGTGTTGTCATTTCGTTCAGTTGGGAACAAAGTAATTCAAGTATATATATTGCGAGGTCAGTGGGATGAAATTTATTTTTCTCATACTTTGTATAGATGATATTTTACTTATAAGTAATGACTTTAAGACATCTTTTGTTCTTTGTACTAAGGTTATACACACACACACACACACACACACACACACACACACACACACACACACACACACACATTATTGCAAGCAAAGAATTGCTCATGTCATTAAGGGTGATTAATCGAATCTATTACATTGTCCTTATTTAGATATTGGGAAAATCTAGTTAAAATGTGTACCTTGTGTCAGTGCACTTAAAAGTATAATGTATACTCAAATTTGCACTAGACTAAATATCGCATTTGCAATGAGACTTTTAGGCAGCTCTCAATCAAATTCAAGACACGATCACTGGATTGCTGTCAAGAAGGTTTTAAGGTACTTAAATAAGACAAGAGATTATATGTTGATTTATATACATGTTCAATTCTTGTAGCTAATATGATTCTTAGATGTAAACTTTACTGGTTGTTAGAATGACATGAGATCAATAACGGAATACATAAATATGTTAGTAGAAAGTGCAGTAAATAAAGTTTTATGTCATCTTCTATTATGTAAGCAAAGTTTGTAATATTCTTTTAGGCTATTACTTAAGCTATTAGACTCTAGCACCTCATTAAGGAGTTGGCCATAATTAACTTTATAGATAGACTCATACGATTGTATTGAGACAATAAATTTGTAGTATTTTTATTAACAATAAAGGTCTCAATGGGTCTAAATATATGATAGTCAAATTTTTTACTATAAAAAAACATTACAAAAATGTGATGTTATAATAGAACATACTTTTATAGATGATATAGTTGCAAATCCACTAACTAAAGGACTTTGCTTTTCTATTTTCAAATGACATGTCATTAATATGAGTTTTAGAGCATCATGAGATGTTGTTGTTTAGTGGGAGCTAGTGAAAGTTATTTTGGCTTTACTCTAATAAATTTTACTTCTGTAGTAGTTACATTTAGTAACGGTTTGATGTATATCAATTTTTGCATTCAATTAAATATTTTTGAATGTGTTGTCATTATGTTGAATACATATTGATAAAAGTCTCAAGGTATTGTATAGATCTTGAGTGAAGGCTATGGGCATCCAATTATTAGCTTTGTGCATATGTCTTGTTATACATAAATAAATGTTAATCGTAAAGATAAGGCATATGTGAGTTCATTGGAACCATAAAGATATTCTCTAGTGATACAAGTTTTTTTGACGCTTAAGGTAAGATAATGTTGATTGACAAATGAGATCTCTCTATGAAAGATGTTATTCATTTGCCACATTACCATATTGAATTCATATCAATAAAGTTGAAAGCACTGGGGACCATGGAATGCTCTGTGTGTATATATGCAGTTACTGCCATGATACAGTGTTTAAGACTTTATGGGATGTGATTGACTATTAAGATTATCTCTAGACCAAAGTGCGCACATACAGTACAATTTCAATTAATATAGTCCGAGTAGGAGAATGTAAGAATTTTTCTAATGTAGCTTTGTGCACTATAACTGAAATTTTTTTATAGCAATCCTCAGAGAAGTGCATCATGCTATTGCTAACTCTTGGATATTGGATTTTCATTCTCAGGATCATCGTCAATTTGCACAGCGCTACTATGAATTCCTTGACTACTTCCAGCTTCCTGATGGGCCCATATTTTTAAAAATCTGCGGTGAATATGCATGTAATGGGATAGTGAATGACTACATTAGTGTAAGTGCAACTTAGCTCAGTGTTCTACTAGCTTTTGGCTAGTATGAGCATGCCAATTGTCAAATCACTATAAAGTGGTTAGCATCCCACTAAGCATTATACTGGCACATTTAGAGGGAAAATCTGAAAACTAATACCTGTTAAGGATTGGGAATTTCATGGTTATCCTAAGCTGTGATTCTTTGAAAAAATTTCCCTGTGTTAATTCATGCAGGTTTTGGCAAAGAAGTTTGGAGCTGCTGTGGTTTCACTTGAGCATCGGTACTACGGGAAGAGTTCTCCTTTCAAATCATTGACAACAACAAATCTAAAATACTTATCATCTAAACAGGCACTCTTCGACTTGGCTTCCTTTCGTCAATTTTACCAGGCAAGTTTTCGAATCTGCTAACCATGTCATTGACTATGAATGACAACGGTGATAGAAGTTTCATGAAGAAACCTTGATTTTCACAAAAGAGATGGTCTGAAACTCGGAAAAATCATCAATGAAGTAATCTTGTTACTAGTCAAAACTAGGATTATTTTTATCTATGACCGGGATGTGGTCAAAGTGTCCTTTTTTTCACTTACGGAAAGACGTTGATGCAGAGCTGACTGAAAATTTAGCACATGGGGGAAGAAATTGATTTAGGTATCATTTGCATGCTGTGCACATGACACGAGAATGATCGCTCCAAGCGATTGGATGACCTGCCATTGTTTTTGTTTGATTGAAGTGTCAGCTCTGATGAATATTACTGCATTTGGAAAACGAGGGTTGCTGTTACAAGAATATTTGGCTTTACACCATCCTTCCTGTGAATATCAGATATTAATTTGATTGTATGTATTTGCAAGTGATGCTTGACCTTGAAAGTTTTGATTGCACAAAAAGTTAGTTTGATGTTGTAGGAGGGCTTACTTTTCACACGTTATCAATTGATGCAGTTTTTCAAATGATTAAATATGGCTAAGTCGTGCTAGATTCTTTTGAATGAAACTTTTAGCATTTCCTCTAGAAAGTCGTTACTTCTGTGTGTTGAAGTGAGTCTCCCTTTCACATGATGTCTGCTAGCGGTCTGATTAGTTAGTTGCTTTGACACTATGTGCAGGATTCAGTAAATCTGAAGCTCAATAGAACAGATGCCGGAAACCCCTGGTTTGTCTTTGGCATTTCATATCCTGGAGCTCTCAGTGCATGGTTTCGTCTTAAGTTCCCTCATTTGACATGTGGAAGTCTTGCAAGTTCTGCCGTTGTTCAAGCTGTGTATGATTTCCCTGAATTTGACCGGCAGGTAAGGACAATCTTGATTGCGAGTATTGTCCTTTTTTACTTGCCAGAAGGCCAAGAAGTTGGGGATTATGATTATATTGTGAGGTGCATTTTGATGTTTGGCTGCTGTCAGTTGATCTGTATTGAGAAATACATGGAAATATTCTCCAACTAAATAAAATTTTCTACTGTTGTTTCCAACTTTAGATTGGTGTTTCAGCTGGAGCGGAATGTAAAGTTGCATTGCAGGAAGTAAATCAACTTGTGGAGCAACGGCTTCAGTCAAATGGAAAGGCATTGAAGGAGTTGTTTGGTGCTGTTGAGGTTCGAATTCCTCTTTCCTTAGCATGGCGATTATGTCTAAGCATGGCGATTATGTCTTCGGAAATATGTTTAGCTGTTGTGCAATGTAGAATCCTTTTTTATCCCTCTTCTTTTTGAAAGTAATCTTTCTCATACTTTGCAGCTTGAGATCGATGGTGACTTCTTGTATTTTCTGGCAGATGCTGCTGTTACAGCTGTAAGCATATCGTTTTTCATTTGTGTTTATTTTGTTACTTTACAAGGTAATAATATTAAAGATTTCATCTCCCACAGTTCCAATATGGAAATCCTGATAAATTGTGCTTCCCTCTTATTCAAGCTAAGAAGGATGGGGAGGATTTGGTGGTAAGAAAATTTTTCCTGCCTTGACCTCATTCTTTTGTTGTATTCTAGAGCTTTTATGGAAGTAAATGTTCAAGGTGTTTGTAATCTTAAAATGTTTCCTCCAATTGATAGTGCAATGGCAAATAGTATATAATTTTACTAGCTTAGCCAAATAGAATAGCATAGTTGAAAGCTTTTGGGAGATTTATTTTTTGGGTTGAGATGATTTAGATAGATCAAAGGCATGGTTATCGTTCATGCATGCTTGAAGAGTTTCCTTGAGGCAATAAAATTTCTCTACATATATATTATTCCCTGGACAGTATGATGATTGCCATTACTTCTATGCCATCTACAAAATGAATCTTCTAGCAACACATATCCATTAGACATTTATGAGTCTTTTGTGTCTTATGATGCTTCTTGTACAGGTGCAATAATTTATCATAGTCTATAATTAATTTACTTTATTTAAATATCTGTCATCATTCGCCTACAAATTGTTTTCTGTGGAGTAGCTGTACGAACAGATTTTCAGTATTATTGTGATGCAAGCTTTATCTGAGTGAACCTGGGACGCCTAAAACAAACTGAGGGCATGCTCTTCCGTTTTTGCTTCTGTTCTGAGTTTTATTTGGTCAAATTGAAATGTTTATGCAGGTTGCATATGCCAAATATGTTAAAGACAATTATGCAGATAGCATTAGTTATAGTCAAAAGCACTTGAAGAACACAGATCTTAATGAAGACAGACGCGATCGGTTGTGGTGGTTCCAAGTTTGCACTGAAGTTGCTTACTTTCAGGTGGCCCCCTCCAATGACAGTGTCCGCTCGTCAAAAGTTGACACAAGGTGCTCTCATCTTCATACTCTTCATTCCTTGTTTCATTAGTTTTCTGTGTGTAATCTTATACCCAAGTCTATATTTCTTGTGTTGCAACAGATACCATTTAGATCTTTGCAAGAACGTGTTTGGCCAGGGAATATGCCCTGACGTTGACGCAACAAATTTATACTATGGAGGCACAAGAATAGCAGGTCTGAGCACTAATCTTTCTAGTTTGGCTTGTTAGTGTTTTGTCATCCATGCATCTAAGAATCATATGGATTTTATCTCCAGAATTGACTGGACATTTCTGTGGTTGTTGATGCTCCTTTAATCAAAATGTTCCATTTTTTATTTTCATTTTCATTTAGGAGATTTGGTTTTTCTGGCTGGCAATTTCTGAGCTTATCTTTTTCATGAAAAGCCAAGCAACAAATAATATCAGACACTTGAATCTGGAACACACAATTACAAAAGCCCAGATGGATGGAACTGTTTAATATATTGAAGAGTTTCATGCAGTATCTGTTCCCTGTTGTCTGGGACTCTTTTAAGTAAACTGATTAAAACTGACAATCGATCTGAGACTACTGTATTTGTAATTAGCGTTCTTCAATTTATGCTTGCAATCCTATTTGTTGGAACCTTCCTGCATAAATTGATGGGCATCGACGAAAAGTCATATTAAGGGCTGAAAATGAATCTGGTTATATAATGGCGACAATAGACAGAATGAAGTATATTAGTGCATGACACATTATAAGCATATTCTGGGATCAGCACATAGCTTTTTCATCAAAGGTATCTATTTGTGAGCCCCAAAAGTTAAAGCTGTCAAGAAACAGGCTTATAATGTATATCTAGCATGCTCTTTCTATACTCCACCTCCAGTATGAGGCCTTACACATCCCTGAGATAACTAGGGAGCAGACAAATATACGTAATGAATGTAGGAGAGTGCCAAGATTCGAACTCTTGATCGTGCTCTAATAATATCTTAGCCTCGGGCAACAGTTTTTCCTATAAGTGGAAGCTGTCAGGAAATAGGCACACAATTTATATACAACATACTTCTTATCAAAAAGAAACTTGTGTGCTTCCTTTTGACATTAAGGTCTAACTTTGCCAGGCTCAAAGATAATTTTCACAAACGGCTCTCAAGATCCATGGCGGCACGCTTCAAAACAGACCTCTTCACCGGATAGTAAGTTCCCATGATTTCAGATGACCATTTACCAGTTTTTGTTAGCCACTGGTTTCAATCAGTGAAGAGTAGAACATGATTTCGGACAGTCTGTGGTTTCAAGCTAGCAACATGCTTGACACACACATTCCATAAGATGATGGCATAATAAACTTCCCAATGCATTTTGATATTAATCTTTCTCTTGCTTAAATATCAATAGTATTCATAGTTGTTTACGTGGACAACTTGTGCTGTAAGACTGAACGATGGTGAAGAATTGCCTTGTGTGTCAATGTCTTTGGTTAAGAATATTAAATAAAGTCTCTATAAACTACCAGAGATCTTTCCACGTAGTTCTTCTTAGGTCTAGTACATCCGTAGTTACATGTTCATATGGGGTTCCATTGCTTATGCTTTTTCGAACTCTCTCTGTCATTCTCTTTCATGCTGAAGATATTTTTGAATTTTGAATGTTGTCAGTGCCTTCCTATCTCATCTCCTGTCATAATTGCGGCCATGGAACTGATATGCGAGGGTGCCCACAGTCTCCTCTGAGCCCTGAAGGTATGGGCGGATTGGATCTACTAAAATGCTGCATTAAAGTACTAAATATTCGTGGTTGTGACTACTGTATGCTGGGAAATTGGGAGACTTGCATTTTCCAGTGGTGTGAATCGCAGCAGAACTGAATGCCGTCACTGTGGAAAATGGAACTTGCAGTTTGATTCTTGCACAAATAACTTGCTGATATTGCTGCATGCCACGCCTATTTTCTTCTCATTTTGGCTCTTCTTCTGCTGGTCCTGAGGGTTTCATGATCTGATTATTTTCTTTAATAAACTCATGATTCCCCCCCTTATGAAGACGGAATTTGAAATGAAAAATACAAAGCAAGCGTTTGCTTTATCCTGATATTAGAAGAGATGAGAAGGAGAAGATGAAAATGAAGTGCTGCACTAAGTGAATTATTTCGAAAAAGAAATAATATAGAACTGTTGAGAACAAGTAGTCCTAGTCTCGAGAATAGTGTTGGTGCGGTTGACTTTCTCCTCCTGGCGTGGCAACCGAGCAATGATTAGTGAGGATTGAGCCCTTGATATCATATCCTGCTAAAGTTTTCCCAGCCACTGGCCACTTAACATATGGTGGAGCTGACATTGATATTAACCTTGCCAGCTTAATTAGAATTACTTCCGTTTGAATGTGTTTTTGCAGTTAGGAAAAGCAAATATCATGTGCAATTCAAATACTTTTGTCTCTAGTAAAGAAAATTTTCTAAGTTTACATTGTCCAAGTGTCATACTTCTTTCAGGCAATGCCCAGAACTGCAGCTCCCCAGATGCGGTCCACAAAGTAAGGCAACAGATCACAGAAAACATAGACTTGTGGCTGTCTGAATGCCAAAACAGTGGTAGGAGCTCTATCTGAAGTGCATGCTCATGGTGAACGTGAATTTGGGAGTGGTTCTCTGCCTAACCGTGATATCATGATAACGTTTCAGGAGATGCTTAATTCTAATTTATGAAGGGTACTGTAACCCTCATCCTGATCATGCTTAGTTGCACTTGTCTATCCAGGACTTGGTGTGAATTGACAATTGCAATAATTTGCCTTCGCTCTGCCCCTGTAATTGTTCTGTCAATACGACCGGTAAATATAGAATAATTACTCCAACGGTGTTAAATGGCTGTGGTAACTCATTGTTATTATATTCTAGGTCAAACTTCTTACTTCCATCTTCCCTTCTTTAACATGTCGCCATTTTTGTGATGTGATGAAGTACACAAAAGTCTGCTTTCTTTGACCGTCTCTGATGCTAGTGTCTAAAGCAAATCGTTTGTGCCCTATGAGGGCTAGTTTCCCGAGCTGGAGAATCTTTCAATATGAAAGACTAGCATCAGATCAAGTTAAGAATATGGAAATACGACTCTTCTGCTCTTGTCAATTTTATTGCAGTAATGTGGATTAGCGTTCAAACTGATCGCCACTTTGTTCACTTTATAAGCATATATGTTATGGCAATTCATCGGATACGCCTGCTTGTGTATTCATGCCAACCCTGAGTCGATGGAGTGAGTCCTTCACACGAAAAAGTAAATCATCCTTAGTCCCCTGCACATGCTATAACAATAATATAATCACCTAATGAGACTTAAGGTCCGTTCGTTTCACGGAAAATATCATGTTTCCAGAAAACATTTTCCTAGAAGTCATTTTCCAGAAAAATGACTATTTTCCGGTGTTCAGCCAAAATCTAAAATTTGAGTAGAAAATATTTTCTACCATTCGTTAGCTCATTTAATTGTTTGGGAAAAATGATCAAAAATTGAATTTTAATATTTTTAATTGACCAAAAAAAATTATTTTATTTATTTATATTTTTTAAAAAATGACCAAGACCCGTGGCCGATCCGGCGAGCTCGAGGCTCGGCCGATCTCACCCGAGCTCGCCGGATCTGGCGACAGAGCTCGAGCTCGCTTGGATCGGGAGCCCGAGCTCTGTCGCTAGATCCGACGAGCCACGAGCTCCGCCATCAGATCCGCGACCTCATCGCATCACCCCAAACAATCATAACCAAATCCCCAAAACAGAGCAACGAACGAACACACGAGCAAGCATGCGAAGCGCTAAAAAAAATCCCAAGGAAAGGAATCGGGGGCAATCACCTGTCCACCGGAAGCCTCGCATCACATGACAAGTGGCCTGGACGGTGGCCTCCCAGCACTGCCGCGGTGCTCCCTCTTGAGCCGAATCCTCCCAAGCGACTTCAAGCCACCGGGGAAGCGGAGCGCGGCGCGCCCGGCCGGAGCAAGCGGACAGGAGCGGCCGGGGAGGGCGGAGAATGAGGGATGCTTCGCCCATCGTCGGCGTCGAAGAAGGAGGAGGAGATAAGAAACCCTAAGGTTTTGTGAGAGTGCAGAAACAAGGAAGGAAAAAGCAGCGCGAGAGGCCGGAAAAATGATTTCCTCTTTTCAAAAGGGGAAATCATTTTCCACAATGTCGAGGGGATTTTCTGTTGATCGGAAAATGTTTTCTTTAACCATGTATTTTCCGCCCACCCGAACACCGGAAATTTCGGAAAATATTTTCCTAGAAGTTGTTTTCCGCGAAACGAATGGAGCATTAAGGTTTTGTAAAAGCCCACGTTTGAAACTACTCAAAACTTGCAGTTTCGTAGTTTATTTGGATGAACTAAGAATACACTCACTACGAGCACCCTAACGGAGAGTTTATTTCGCGGAAATCACTCAATATTGACAGATATTAACAATGGCATATACATTGAATTTGCAATTTGATTTGCCTGATTCTTATTTGGTGTATGAATAAAATGCTTCAGTAATCACTTTCAGATTGTCACATAATTTTTAACAAATATCATGAAGCTGTAACTTCCCTCGATGCGTACTACAACGTCGAACATCATTGCTCGCACGACATCATGCTGCACAAAGATGAGATACAGAACGGAATGTAAAAACCGGCAACAGTGAAATGGTCACTATATTTCATTTTGACATCATTTTCCTTTTCCAAAGGATAAAACAGCCATCTCAAAACCGTTGATCTATACCAGTGAGTTCATCGAACAGATGTTAGAAGACAAATGAACGAGGCTTGCGGCTGTCAATGGATACATGATTAAATACCATCTAGAGGCATCATGAAATTGGAGATTGAAGAAACCAAGACCACTCTCATATCAGACCACTTTCAACCAAAATTGGGGTTCTCGAAGGTCACTAAATTTCCTACTTCAGATATGTAGAAGAAACCCAGAGCAGAACGTAGGTTATAAGTGAAGTTGTCACTTCAAAACCGCGCAGTCCTTTAAACAAAGGTGGTATTATGGAGACCATCAAGAATGTCCCCAGTAGCCATGACAAAATGAAGGCACCAGCCCTGCATATGGAGACAAATCATAGAATCCAAGTCATCCATTGTAAGTATGCAACATATGGGGCAGTCAGATTGACAATAACGGATATACAAATGGTGAGGAATAAGCTATTTAACTATCAGGCCAGGATACACAAATAAAAAATAAATAAAAAAATAGCTAGGGTCATCGACTGAAATCGATGAACAACACAAATAGTATGTCATCTACGTACCCATAGAGGAAAGCTCGCAGTTTGCTTTTCAGCCGATCATGTATGAAGTATATGGTAGCTATTAGGGATATGGCTACTTGAAGTGTGGGGCCTTCTTCCGTTGGAAAAAGCACGGTGAGAAGTCCAAGTACTAAAAATGCGGCAGCTGTTTTTATTATGAACTTTGAGGACGGAGTGTGAAACCTGCTCAGGACAGCCTGCACGGCACGGGATTGAGTTACCTCTCTGACCTTTTTCTTGACATCAATTTTTGGGTTCTTCCTCTCGTAGAACTTCTGCATGATTATTTTGTCATGCGCTGATTCAATTGCATCCAAACTGGGCTTGTGTCCCGCATATTTTTGGACGAGGAAATTCCTTGCGGCTTGAATTTCATCTTCAGAGGCCTCTCTACTGATTCCAAGCCGCTTATATGGGTCCCTTACATTTATTCTAGGAAAGATGGTTGAACCTGAAGAGGCCAGTCAAACAGAATGAAGTGATGTGAAGAACAAAACAACACACCGTATCATTAATTAGCTCAACTTTTTCTTGATAAAACATCAATTTTTTTTAGCCATGACAAAAAATCAACTAACTCAACGTGAAAATCAGCATTTCAACGGGCAAATGGTTTTAAGTACTATAGATCCTTTCAGAATGACCTATAAGCGGCTTGGAATCAGTAGTTCGACAGGACTCAGGAAAGGGTAAATATTAAATATTAGGAAACATATAGTATGAGGAACAAATGACCTGGGAAATGTTCCCCCACGCAAATTCCACTTTTAGGAATAAAAGAATGCCAACAGGTATGAGAGCTTAAAGTAAAGATGGTAGTAAAGTAGGCATATATCTTGCTTTCTTGAAGTAGCTCATTGCCTAATTCATTTTGAACAAATGAAAACAACTGTAGCAGCAACCTCTATCCAAAAGTTGAAAGCCAGATCAAATGATCAAAAATTGACCTAAAACATTAGATACAGTAAGGAACAAAAGGTTATTCATAAAATCTTCTAATCACTTTAAAGTACACCTCATTCATAAAATCTTCTAATCACTTCAAAGTACACCTCTGTTTTAACAGTAGTCACCAGCTTTCATAAGCTTTTCCAAGATTGTGTTTCTAACTATTTTGCTTCTGTCAAAATAACACCTTAATACTCCAATAGCTCTAGAACAGGAGAGAAGAAAACTCATCCAACTATTAACTTTTTGTTGACAAAAGATAAAGCATTCGATACCAGTTGGGTCACTATATGAAGCATCCATTGCAGACCTGATCAACAGAGCTTGATGTCTGCTGCAAATTTCAAAGAACTAACCCAATAAATAAGGTAAGAAAATTGCAAAGAACCGAATGGTTCATTTTGAAAAACCATGAGAGTTTCCTCAAGGGAGCAATACCTTCGTCCATGCAGGGACCTGAACTTTCCTTTAGGTCTTGCAATAGATATAAGGGCTGGGAAGTCTACAGATAAGGAATTGGCCCCTTGAGCAGGTATCAAGAAACATTTTGATGGACCAACAGTTAATCCGGAGACAGTCATCTTTGATTCAGTTTGTTAGCTATCGACAATCTGTGTGCAAAGTTCAAATTCAGAGTGCATATAATTAACAGATTCAAATATGTAACATGAGTAGCGTAGCATTTCGCTGCACTTATTAACGGTACCTAAATCACAAATACCCCATCCCCCTTCATTTAGCCATTTATACATGGACAGTCAAGAAATGGCTTTGTTACAACACTCTCAATCCATAAAGATTGTCGGTTGACATCATCCATTTATACTGATTGCACTTTATAAAAACAGTGTTGACCTGACGGCACCAAGCATGGACTTCTCTAATTCATCAAATTCTCTACAATGATCTCTACAATGATCATATGCTGCGCCAAAACTATGCCTAAAAGAATACACAAAACTCTAGCTTTGTTTGTCCAGATTGAATAACTTGCATTTTTGCAGCATACACTCCGAATGTTCTATCCCGAGGGATCATGGACAGCCTCAACAATCACAGCTCGAGGACAACATATGACCTCAGACGGCCAAGAAAGTCCGCCGCCACTTCAGCGGGTCTCGCTGTTCTTCTACAGTGCTTCGGTCCAAAAATAAGGAATTCCCAGCTCAAATTAAAACCATGGTCATCTCTTGATGAATCTTTTCCCAACGAGAAAATTTCAGAAGTAACCACATAGGGAGCTTTCTCGTTCATGGTGGTTAACTGCAACTCTCGACCAACAAAGCCCTCAGCAATCTACCCACAATCAAGAAAAGACCTAAGGGCGGGCAAAAGGGAAAAAGAAAAACTGAAACCTATTTCGTCCTTAGGAACGAGGAGATTAAAAAAGGACAACTTTCGGGGTGAGCATGGAACGAGCAAGCAGAACTGATGAAAACAAAATTCGATTCAGGAAGGAACAGAGTGCCCATACCCAGATTGCGATTGGAGAGAGCTAAGTGGAGGGTGCTCTCGGCGCTTATCTTCTTCTCAGAGACGAATCGAAAATGTCGACGAGCATTTGCAACGGATAGGGGGAGGTTAAGCACTGAGCAGAGTGCGAGGGATTTATCAGACGCTGGCTCTTGAACCCTGCGGAGTCGCTCTGTCTTGCACCTAAATTTGATTAGGTTTAGTGCTGACGATGTGAAAAATTCCGTTGTAGTCTAGCTGGTTAGGATCCTCGGCTCTCACCCGAGAGACCCGGGTTCTAGTCCCGGCAACGGAAAAGTACTTACCTTTTACCCTTTTTGTCTTGTGAAGAACTTCCCTTTCACTTTGTTTAAAGAAAATTCAGTTATATTGAAAATACAAATAGATAAAAGAGTTCAATATACGAATGGAAACTGGCTCTTTTTTGGCAATGTGGGAAAGAAAATGTTTAGTTCGGTAAGTGAAATGACTAAGGATCATTGGTGGAATACGTAAGTTAAGGTCTAGCAACAAAGCACAACATTAACAAATCTTGGTTTTCAAAGGGTGAACATTCAAATTGATGTGTGAACACAAAAGTCAGGAACGTAATTGAAATTTTCTCAATATCAAGAAAAGGAAACTTCCCACGATCACACCTACTCCTTGAAGGATTGCAATCATAGACGTCCCTCAGTTTGTAACTTATATAATCCACCTATTAAATGGGTGGGCGAAGCAAATTTCTTTCGACCCTTTTTAAGCCTTTGATTGGGACAGCCCCAATTCTAGGTTAGCTCTATAACAGCGCCACGGAAATAAATCCACACGTATTATAATCACCACACGAATTTAGCATTGTCATTTGACCACGTAGTGACAATAGGAATTAGGTAGCCAAAATATGTTCCTTAATTTCAAGGAGAGTTCTAATATCTTTTTGTGATTCATGTATCTTTCTGTCAACTTGTGCCATTAGAACATCATGTATAACTTTTATTTATCAAGTCCAAAAGAAATTGAATCACGATGAAATACATATGATAAATTTTTCTAATGTACAAGTTAATTGTGCCACGTCGAGTCATATATTCGGATTTTGTCTCCTTAATTTGTATGTTGTCTTTATCGCATCAGATCGCGTTTGGATATTGACGTTAGAATGGCGAATTTAAGGCGATCAAATATCGATCATGAAACTGACCCAAAGCAGACAAAAAGGAGTGAAGAGGGCCGTCCGCAAGTCAGCTGCTAAAGGTCAAACGAGCGATGGGGTTGCAACAGCATAAGCTAAACGAAACACCATTGAACATCGTCCAAAAGCTCACGTCTCTGCTCTTTAAACCTCTCATTTCAATGGCGTTGTCCCAAGAGCTTAGCTCTTATCTCTCAGGTCTCTCAAGAGTGCAACGACGAAAATGCAAGCAAATGTGGATCAAGGTTTGCTTATTGCTTTTACTGTTTGGAAGCGCCACGGCACTACTCCTTCCTCGTTCGACTTGACCAATGAAGGGTATCGAAAATGGGTGAGACGGATGTGTTCGGGTTCGAGTTCATGTTCTGGTTCGTCTTTCTATGGTTCTTCATTCAAGAAGGCTAAAAGCAGGCTCAAGCATGCCGAAGGCTGAGAGTGAGCAAGAAGCCCGGAGCAGTTGCTTTGGTAGGATCTGTAAGAGTTTTCTTAATATGGACTACATTAATTAATATTGTAATTTATCGTTTTACGGGATTGGTTTAAGGTGAGATAGAAGATTTT
Organism: Eucalyptus polyanthemos subsp. polyanthemos; assembly: GCA_017140185.1. Lineage (NCBI taxonomy): Eukaryota > Viridiplantae > Streptophyta > Magnoliopsida > Myrtales > Myrtaceae > Eucalyptus > Eucalyptus polyanthemos. The sequence goes on along the minus strand of CM029466.1, from coordinate 34,590,005 downwards.
TTAATTAGTCTAATATAAGACTAGCTAGTGTGGGTCGAATTGAGCCTGACCCGTAATGAGATGGCTTAGTTGGAAACTTTATAAATAGTGCTCAAGTCTCTTTTCTAACCCTAATTCTCACAAGTATGCTCACAAAAAGAGTGTTAACCTAGCGCTAAAGGGTGACGGGATCATCTCATTAAACCAGTGATATAGAGAGCAATAGAGGAGAATGATTTGCGCATGGATCATCGCTTTTCTGCTTCTGCATCAATAACGATGGATTCTAAAATATGTGCGATAATCTTTATACTAAATCATCTGTGTTCTTATTATGGTTATGGAGATCTCGGGATTGCACGTTTTGCATCTAACATGTGGTATCAGAGCAACCATAATCTAGAACTTGAATGGATAGAATTTTTGCCCTATTTTTGTGATTTTCATGATTTTTTGTTCAATAAAAATCAAATTAAATCATAAATTCAGATTGGGCTCATTGAGACAACCAAATTTGTGGGTGGCGTGTCGCTAGGGGAGGCTCCACGCTCCCCCACGCGCCACTAGGGTGGTGAGCACGCGCCCCACACGTGCTCACGCGCTCCCACGTGTGGGGCGCCGACGCGCACTAGGGCCGACATCACGATGACGTCGCGACCTGGGCTCGATCCGACCTGATCAACCATGGATCGGACTAGTCAACCGGTCGACCAGGCGGTTGGATCGGACAATGGAGTTGGGACCGGTCGGATTGGTTTTTGAGGGGTCTTACATACGCGCGTGTGCTCCACGCACGCCTACGTGCTGCGCATTCGGGTGGTGCGTGCGGGCGCGTGGAGCCTTTGATCGGCGCATGGTTAGCAGGCTTCACGTTCGTATGGCTATTTTTTTTTTTTTTTTTATGTCATGGTGTATTTATTCTATATTTTTGATGATTTTATGAATGTGAAAATACATACAAAACCCTAAATACGTGTATTTTTAGTATATTTTCAAATATTTTTCTTGTATTTTTATATGATTTTGGAAATACATGTTGTTTTACAAGTATATTATCATATAAATATTATAAAAGTATGATTAATTGATAATATATATAATTTTTAATTTTTATTAAATAATAAAGCGGTGTAATTAGCATGATATGTGATTTCAGTGATATGTTGCCCCTATTACTAAAGTTAAAATCACATATAGATGGTGTATGTGAGAATAATGTTTATATCTCCGGTATAAGAGAGTTTCAATGATTTAATTGAGTAGTGACTGCTAAAGTAGCACAATTGATTAGGTTTGGGGAATGTCGGTCTTGTATAATGATTGTGATGTCTCATGATCTGATACATAGTCATACTCCCAAATGAGGTGATTGTGTATTAGTTCATGGAGAGATACATGATAGTGTGGTGGATGAGTGACTAATCCTAGTAATTCATATGTCCAAATGTGATGAATTTACGAATGTTAGAATATATTCTCATAATCGTTCTTATGTGGGGAGTGTAAAACTGCATGTCATGTATTCTGCTCAAATGTGATTATATGATTTTGCATGTAATATTTTGGATGTGTACTTGTACGTCAAGTCACACAGTGCTCACATGATGCTAATTATATACATTACTTGTTTTTCAGTCACATTTTCTATAATTAATGACTCAACTATTATTGAGGTTTTTATTAGTTCAAATTTTCAATAGTAGAAATAAGATTTTCTATTTGATAAAAAAGCAATCGGATTTGCTTATTATTTATGAAAATTTTCATTTAAGAACATTTGAAAAATGGTTTACTAACTGACTGCATTGCTAAAAGATGATTGAAGCCTTAGTAACTTGAAATTATGTCTTGTTTAATACCAGAATTAAGACACATCTGCAATGACTTTTTAATATAATGATATATACATTTCGTATACGGTTGAAAATGTTATTTCCAAAAGTTTTATATATAAGGAGTAATCTCACACATCTAAAGAAAGAGTAGAAAATTTGATAATATTGATATTCTATCTACTCTTAACGATTATTTAAAGACTTCTATAGATTATTGTGGAAGTAAAATAACCGAGATAAAGAATAAAACAACAGTATGTAGTTCTAACATGTTAGAGGTCATTTAAGTTAATCTTAGTGAATCTTATACAGAAATTTTATTTCAATAAAGTCATTAATGACTATTCTTCTATACTTAATTAAAGAAAAGTTATATTAGTCTTAAAGGTTATCAAGGCTTAACCATGGGGGTAAGTATTTTGGCAAGTATGGCAATGCTGTATAACTTAAATGGTCGTTTGTCAAATATTTGATAAATTCTGGGGTGGTAACTTAATTTATTATGCCTAAAAAATCCTGATAAAATGATTTGGTCAAAAAGCATAATTGCACCATAAGTATGATTAGTAAAACGAATTTATCCGGTATTCTATGGGTTGATATTTTGAAAACAACATTTTCACAAACAAAAGGTGTTTCTTCTTGAATCATATTAAAATTTAGAGGTGTCATGTATAAGTGATGTTATATAATTCAATATTAAGTGCGTTGCAATTTAAATCTACTCGGAATTATTTTGTATCTTATCCAGATTGTTCAAAAGGGTATCAATTTTATGACTCTAATGAAGGTACAAGTATTATGGAATTATAGATAATAAAGTTTCTAGAGTTCGACGTAATTGCAGAGAATAGCTGCTCTCAAACTATTAAAGATAATAGTATGGATGAGATCACTGTGTCTTTGTTTTTGTCTATACAAACAATTATGAAATCTCATATACCATAGACTAAATTTATTGAAGTTCAAGGTACTATTTTTGATATAGTTTATGATGAAATTTCTTAAACCTCTCAAGTGCTGAATGAAGTGATTGTATCAGGAGATCTATTAGAGAAAGACGTCAATTATATCATTAGATTATATAGTTTATTTGTGAGAGTATGACTGCAATATCTACTACATAATTGATTTAGCAATGTTGTTTCTTGTTCTTAATCAAGTATGTGATTAGATATCATAAAAGATGATATCCAATATATGAAATATTATAGTATTTGAAAACTTACTGATTTGTCTAAAGATTACAAGCTCATTAGTTGCAAATAAGTGTACAAAACTTAAAGTTTTTTTAAAGAAAGATTGCGGAGTTTAAAGCTAAACTGGTATCTAAAGTTTTCACTCTAAAAGAGAGGTGGACAGTGAATATATATATATTATATTCTTTCGAGTGAACATGGTATTAATAGCTCTTATTGACATGGAGTTACACCAAATAGATACTATCTTTTCAAATGGACATGTTTATAACAAAATCTATATAGTGCAACCGAAGGATTTTATAGCAGATAATTCAAGTAAACTTGTGTGTAGACTGAAAAGTCTCATTTATGGTCTTAAGCAAGTTTCCAGACAATATTATTGAAGTTTCATAGTGTTGTCATTTCGTTCAGTTGGGAACAAAGTAATTCAGTATATATATTGCGAGGTCAGTGGGATGAAATTTATTTTTCTCATACTTTGTATAGATGATATTTTACTTATAAGTAATGACTTTAAGACATCTTTTGTTCTTTGTACTAAGGTTATACACACACACACACACACACACACACACACACACACACACACACACACACACACATTATTGCAAGCAAAGAATTGCTCATGTCATTAAGGGTGATTAATCGAATCTATTACATTGTCCTTATTTAGATATTGGGAAAATCTAGTTAAAATGTGTACCTTGTGTCGTGCACTTAAAAGTATAATGTATACTCAAATTTGCACTAGACTAAATATCGCATTTGCAATGAGACTTTTAGGCAGCTCTCAATCAAATTCAAGACACGATCACTGGATTGCTGTCAAGAAGGTTTTAAGGTACTTAAATAAGACAAGAGATTATATGTTGATTTATATACATGTTCAATTCTTGTAGCTAATATGATTCTTAGATGTAAACTTTACTGGTTGTTAGAATGACATGAGATCAATAACGGAATACATAAATATGTTAGTAGAAAGTGCAGTAAATAAAGTTTTATGTCATCTTCTATTATGTAAGCAAAGTTTGTAATATTCTTTTAGGCTATTACTTAAGCTATTAGACTCTAGCACCTCATTAAGGAGTTGGCCATAATTAACTTTATAGATTGACTCATACGATTGTATTGAGACAATAAATTTGTAGTATTAATAACAGAGGTCTCAATGGGTCTAAATATATGACAGTCAAATTTTTTACTATAAAGAAACAGTACATAAATGTGACGTTATAATATAAAATATTTTCACAGATGATATAGTTGCAGATCTACTAACTAAAGAACTTTGCTCTTCTGTTCTTAAATGACGTGTCATTAATATGAGATTAAGAGCATTATGAGATATTGTTGTTTAGTGGAAGTTATTTTGGCTTTACTCTAATAAAGTTTACTTCGTAGTAGTTACATTTAGTAACGGTTTGATGTGTATCAATTTTTGCATTCAATTAAATATTTTTGAATGTGTTGTCATTATGTTGAATACAAATTGATAAAAGTCTCGAGGTATTGTATAGATCTTGAGTGAAGGCTATGGGCATCCAATTATTAGCTTTGTGCATATGTCTTGTTATACATAAATAAATGTTAATCGTAAAGATAAGGCATATGTGAGTTCATTGGAACCATAAAGATATTCTCTAGTGATACAAGTTTTTTTGACGCTTAAGGTAAGATAATGTTGATTGACAAATGAGATCTCTCTATGAAAGATGTTATTCATTTGCCACATTACCATATTGAATTCATATCAATAAAGTTGAAAGCACCGGGGACCATGGAATGCTCTGTGTGTATATATGCGCATATCTTTGCCATGATACGGTGTTTAAGACTTTATGGGATGTGATTGACTATTAAGATTATCTCTAGACCAAAGTGCGCACATACAGTACAATTTCAATTAATATAGTCCGAGTAGGAGAATGTAAGAATTTTTCTAATGTGAGATAGAATGTTTCTTAATTAGTCTAATACGGGCTGGTTAGTATGGGCCGAGTTGAGCTTGGCCCGTAATGAGATGGCCTGGTTGGAAACTCTATAAATAGTACTAAAGCCTTTTCTTTAACTCTAATTCTTACAAAATGAGCATTAACCTAGCGCTAAAGAGTGATGGGGCCGTCTTATTGAGCCAGTAATACAGAGGGCGATAGAGGAGAATGACTTGCTCGTGGATTATCGTTTTTCTGCTTCTGCATCAAGAACGATGGATTCTAAAATAGATGCGTTAATCTTTTTACTAAATCATTTGTGCTCTTGTTCTGGTTATAGAGATATTGAGATTGCACGTTTTGCATCTAATAGGATTGGCTCTGCATTATGTGCTGATAGTCAATACTTGCCGGGTGGCGATCTCCATTAGCATAGGAATCTACAGAAAAGTGATAATCACGCATAATCCGAAACAAACCGGATCAATGTAGAGGCCTAAACAAGCGGGACCTCGCTCTGAACTTGAAAATCCTTACCAAGGCCAACGGCTAATTGAAAAATTGTTGAAAGTCTTTTATATAAGATTGAATACGGTTTTACGTGACAATATTTAGATACTTTTAAAAGTGTCTAGTGTTTCATGAAAAACAAAAAATAGGCGCCGCAAAATTATAGAAAATTATTATAGTTAGTTATGTTTGTTAATATAGATTTGACTCATCTTCACTAATTATGCCCATCTAAACTAATATATATATACTAAAATTTGGACATTCATGCTTATAATTTATAAATGTGTATAAAAAATCTTAAGACTTATTGCAAAACTATAGTTAAGTCTTACAACTTTCAAAAAGTACAATCAAATCTTAAAATTGATCAAAAATTAAGTTCTTCCGTTAACTCTATTCAATTTGATTTATGAAAAATATTGATGTGGCTTTTTTTTATTATTTATTCCTTTGGACATGCGTCATTTTTCATAAGAAAAGCGTTGACGTGGCATTTCTTCTTCCTTCAGTAGCTCGAAATAAGTAGCTTTCAAAATCTTCGGTGGCTAACAACGTTGCCGTTCTCAAGGACACACCTCGCAACATATCCACAGGAGATTTTTCTGCGTTGCAAGAACACAAGTATTTTGATTTTCTCTGGAACTTCTCGAGGTGAAGAAATGCCTGAAGCGATTAGTCCAAAGTCTCCGAGCGTCAAAGCATTGGTTGCTTCCAACAGCAAATTGCTAGGTTCCATACCTGCATCGTTAAGGGCGTCCCGAAATTTGCGATTGGTGGATCTTTCGTGGAACGTATTGAGTGGATCGCTGATTTTACGTTTGTCTTTTCATTTGGATCTGTCAATTAATTCGTTTACCAGAGTAATGCAAAAAGCGTAAGACTGAGCTGCAGGAATTACAGATAAGCTCGCTTCGAGCTCAAAATCGAGTGGCCATGGTGGCTGCGAGCTTCAAAATCAGATCTGCTCGAAGCTTATGGCCACCATGGCCAGCTTCGAGAGCTTTGAAGCCAGATCCGACAGCGAGCTTCAACCTCGACCCTTACGGCCCAGAACTCGAGATTCAACCACAGACCTGGCCGTGAGCTTTGATGGTCATGACCAGTTTCAAAGGAGGCGATCAGACTTTGGGTCAGAACAAAAAAGTATTGATATACATTGGGATAAGTAGTGTACGATATATCTAGCATATGATCCGGTTTATCACAAGGAAACGAAGTATATCGATATTAAGTAACATTTCATCCAATATGTCTTAGCGAAGGGTAAGTTTGTCAAGAAAAAGATTATGACAGTAGAGAATCCGATAGACTTGACGACAAAAGTTGTTCATTTGGAGAAGTTCAAGTTTTGCTTGAGTTCAATTGACATCTATAGAAAGTGAGGGTCTGTTAGAGTGTTGAAAGAGCAACATGGATGAAGAGCATCGCGGGTCGGCTTCAAATGTCGAGTCAATATGGAGAATTATCACATTATACCTCAAGTCCAAGCCGGTGCGACAGACCCAACCATCTTGGATGAGGCGTAAAAGGAAAGTCCTTGCTGGACGTTAATTCTTATATCAATCGGTATGCCCTTGTTCCCCATAAAATTTGGATTTGCTAGTGCTAATGTTTACGCGTATATATAATATTGTAACCAACGTAAGATTTCTTATTGGCTACCAAAGAACTCACTTTTTGGCCCGTGCAGTGGGACGTCTTTGCTTTGCTTTGTGATTGGCCGGTCAACAAAGGATAAAGTCCTTTGACTCCTTAAAGCCGCACAACAAAAGGGACTAAAATATATTTTTTGAGGTCAGGTAGAATAGGATTTTGAGGGTTCCTCCAGCAAGAGTGAAGAAGCCTCAGCCACACGAAGAAAAGATAGAACGTGCGGACTTGGGCTTGAACATATAGTGATTTTATGCGCTGAGTTTTACATCTAACTGAGTTTGTTTGTTTGTTTTTTTTTTGGTAAAGACTAACTGAGTTTGTTTATCTGTAAATACTTTGACTTTGGGTGTAATTTCGTTATGAAAAGCACTTGAGCGCATGAGCATTCATAAATTCTAATTCTTTGATTATAATTAATTATTTTCTACTATCTCTCTCCGTGAATATAGGTACCGATTCTCGAGTCAGATCACATAAATTTTTGGTGTCCTTTATTGTTTCCTTATATATTTCTTTGATTTTCTTGCATTGATTTGGTTGCAAGATCATGGTTAGCTTTCGCGTTAATTTTATGACGATTAGATGGAGGTCAATCCGAGTCTTAGATCTAGATCTATGGCTTAGGTTGAGCGCCAACGAGCCCAGATTGAGATCTAACTCTCATGCTCGATCTGAGCTTCGGATTTTGCTCTGTATGATCACAGAGGAGTGCAATCTAGCACCCATCTTTGCTTCCAGAGAGCATTGACATAATTTGGGAAAATGCTTGTCTATGATCTCTTTTTTGTTCTGGCCATAGAAGCGCTGAGAAGTGTTGGTCTAAGGTATGAATTTGCTTGAGGGAGAAGACGAATTCATGTTTTCTTGGGCGCGTTGCTATCGCAGGGTGGAGGGCATCTTCAGCGTCCCTTTTCTCATCTTCAAATCCGAAATTTAGCAAAATCCAAATGTGGACCGGCTTGTTAATTGTCTAACCTATCCATGACGAAAAGCACCGGATACTTTCTTGTCCCATGTTTTGGATTAATAATCAATCTGTAGAAGAGGCACCCCGTTTGAAGAAAAGCATAGAAAAACGATGAACAAAATGTAGAACAACAAAACGAAGAACCCACGCCCTTACTCACCTTACATGATGACATTTATACCATGTAATATCTCATACGTGCTAATGACGTGATGTTGACGTACTTTATTTGAGCACGTCATTTTTTCATGGACAAGTTGATGATGTGTGTAAGAGCACAAGCTTCACTTCTCCCGTCATATTTGAGGTGCAATTGAACATAAAAAATGTAAAATTATGTAATTAAATCTTAAAACTTTTAAACATCAAGTATCTCCATGAATTTGGAGGCTGAGTTCTTAACCGTAGAAATCTGGAAGAGAAGAAATGATTTTGTTTATATTGATCTTAGCATCCTATTTTAGATAAGATAAACCAACGAATGTTCTCATTCGATAGCTATAGATTCTAGAAAGAAGATGTGCATTTTTACTTGAAGTGAGAAGCTTAGTGGGGGTTGCTCTCTATTTACCAAAGAAATCTCCTTTTCAATGAAGACTTTATGTATAGCTGCCGGCATGATTTCGATTATCCAATTAGTTGATTAAGTGTTTCTGTTCAATGCGTGTCTAGTATATCTCCCTCTAATCTCACATCACTCATACACGAGCTATTGCGTTTATATAATTTTAAATATTTAAGGTAGGTGGAATTTCGTTGACATATCAAATTTTTGATGGGCTATATTTTGTTATATCTGCAATTCTTATTACGACCGTGACAATCCGATTAATTATTCTCACGCATGACAACAAAGAAAAAAAAATACTAAGATTTCCCCACGGGCAAAGGACTTTACCATAACTATTCTGACAGATACCTTCTCCCCCGTCTCACGGTCAAGAACTGCACAAGCAAAGAATTTAAGATGCTTTTTGTAGACAAGACAGGCCATATCCGAAAAAAGCATAGTAAAATGAAGTACATATATAGAGAGAGGGGGAATAGTATGTCCTCACAAAGTAATTTAATCCAGCTAAACAAGCTAACATACACACACGACCTTGCTCGAAACAGAGATATTGACCACCCATGACTGATTCCGGCAGAAGAGACTACATGATGGCCGTTGAAGCCACCGCCCAGATCGTGTTGGGGAGACTAGAGACCCTTCTTTCTTGCAGGGAGTGGGTTCGGGGCTCATCGATGGAAACCCTCGTGAAGGACGCCGAGGCAAAGCTGGTCACGATCCAAGAGTTCGTTTCCACTCTACACAGGCGGCAGCCAAAGAGCACGGAGTGGTCGGGGCGGTTCCTCCAAACCATGTACGACGCTGAGTATATCCTCGATAAGTTCCAAGTCAAAGTGGCCCGCGGGAGGCACGAGGCTCTGCACGTTGCCAAGATGCCGCTCGTCGCGCTTGTCCACAGGTACGTGCTGTGGAGGGACTTGTCCAATCTGGTGAAAGCCATGAAGGAGTTGTGTCGAGATCAGTACTTGACAGACGAGAAGGCGGCCGGGAGCGAGAGCAAAAAGGAACCTGCTAGTTCCTCCTCCTGTGCTAATGCTCCATGGAAAGGCCGAAAATTGGCGAGACTGTGTCATTTCTGGGACCAGCAAGCGTCGAACAACTTCGATTGTCACGTGGCCATAAAAGGTAAGATAAAGAAGCAGATCAGGGAGGAGTTGGACGGTTTCCATGGGATTTCGATCTGGGGCGAGCAAGGCGCGGGCAAGACGTTCCTCGCGAGATGGGTCTACAGGGAAGCAATGTACTTGGGCTTCGAGACGCGAGCTTGGGTCCACGTCTCGGCCAGCATGGACTGGCAGGAGTTCCTGTCCGAGATACTGAAGCAAGTGGACAGGCGAGCAGGGGACGTGATGGATTTCCACGAGATGAGAGACATGCTGATCCAGAAATTGGCCCAGACGAAGAGGTTCCTCATAGTGTTGGATGACGTGCGCCCGTCTGAAACGGAACTCTTGGAAGGGCTACTGATGATCATCAACCCGTCCACTTCGCAGGGCCACATAATTACCACAACTCAAGACTATACGATAGCCATGAGGATGAATTCAGACAAGTCAGAGCTGATAAAGCTAGAAAACTTGTGCGAAGGAGAAAGCCGGAAAATGCTTGCTACGAAGTTGAATAGAAGACCCCATGATCCGAGCCTGACATTAGAGAAGTATGAAACCATAAAGGGGTTTCCTGCCTTGCCGCTCTGTATATCCTTACTCGGTGGGTTACTGTCGGATGCAAAAGAGCGTGGACGCGAAGTACTGGCGAATATTGATTCTAAGATGTCAGTATCAGATGTACTAGAATTGAGTTACCGTAGACTGCCGGTCCATCTAAAGCCGTGTTTTATCTACATGGCTTTGTTCCCTGTGGGATCCCTGATTCTGACAAGAAGGTTAGTGAGGCTGTGGTCGGCCGAGGGCTTATTGGTTTCGCATTGTTCCGACAGTGAAACGAAAAGGACGCCCGAGGATGTGGGAGAGACTTTCATTCTGGAGCTCGCGGATAGGAACGTGATTGATGTGGTGAGCTGGAGGGTAGATGGATCCCCGAAAGCTTGCCAAATGCTCACCTCTCTGTATGACTTGGTCTGTCCGACCGCGATGCATACAGGATTCCTCCACGTACATAACGCTAGCAAGTCGAAAGGCACAAAGGACCGACAGCAACAGCCAGTGGCCGCACCGCAAGAGAGAGCCAAGGTGCGGTGGCTCGCAGAGCACACGAACATAGTCAGAGACGGCTGCGGTGACAGCTACCCCAATTTGGACTTCGGCTACGTCCGCTCGTTTCTGTCGGTCCATCCGAAGAGAGGAAGGCTCACCAAAGACATCAGCATATTCATTGGGAAGATGACCTCTAAGGCTGACCATAGCATGCTAAGGGTTCTTGACTTGGAGGGTGTGTATAAGCCATCCTTTCAAGGTGTCCTCCGCAAGCTGGTGCTACTAAGGTATCTAGGATTGAGATCCACGCTGTTGGACTCGATCCCAAGCAAGGTTGTGGATCTGCACTATCTTGAGACTCTTGACATAAAGCACACCAACATCACTTTGCTGCCGAGTTCCTTATGGAAGATGTGGAACTTGAGGCACCTGCATCTCAACTGGTTTTACATCGACTTCAACAAAATCCTCAAGGCTTGTCGCGACAATGTCAATGCCTTGGCTCGACTCCAAACCTTAAGGGGGCTGATTATTGGTGAAGTGAAGGAGGACTTGATGAAGGATTGCACGAACAGCTTGACCACACTTACCACGCTGAAGCTTTTCTTGCAACGGTCAGATGGGGACACCTCAGGCACTTCAGGGAAAACAGTAGCGCATTGGATCAGCACCAGGCTCACCAATCTCCAGTCCTTGACCTTCGGGGTGATCCAAGAAGCCAAGCCCGCGGAAGAATCCGCGAAAGAAGCGGAGTCCGTGGAAGAATCCGGACCCGATAAAGAAGACAAGCCTGCGAAAGAAGGAGCCAAGCCCAGGAGATCGCAGATAGGCCCATTACCGAAACTGTCGTTGGCTGGTCAACGTCACGACCTGTTGGAGCTCTACTTGCTGGGCCAGCTCAACAAACCCATCTGGACACAGCTCTTGCCCAGCTCGCTCCGGGTTCTGACCCTGTCGGGTTCGAAGGTGGAAACCGACATGATGCCCGAATTGGGTACTCTCCTGAGGAACCTGAGGACACTCAGGCTCTTGGCCAACTCTTTCCTAGGCAAAAGCATGAGATTCGTCAGAGATGAGTTTCTGAGCCTCAAGATCTTGAAGATTTGGAAGCTGCCTCAGCTTGAGAAGGTGACTATTGAACAGGGAGCAATGCCATATCTCAAAGAACTCGAGTTTAGGCACCTCGAGAAGTTGGAAACTGTTGAAACAATCGACCATTGCACGGAATTGGAGACTATTTGTGTGATATTCCAAAGTGATGCTCCCGATTTTGTTAACCAACTCCAGGGCACAAAAGGACAGGAGTGGAATCTGCACGCTGAAAAAGACACCAAGAGGCCTCAACCTACGGACGATGACAAGGACGATAGGCAACATGTTCTTCACACGTGGTGATGAAAATGTTTTTATAGATTGATAATTTCAATAATTACTTATTATAAAGAAAGATAAACATCAGGCACAAAAAAAGGAGAGATGGTGCATCCGCACATTGATAAGGACACCAAGAGGCCCAAATTTATAGATCATGACGACATGTATGTAGCATGTCAATTTGTTGATTGTTGGTTATTAGTCGTGGTTTGTTTGTGGGGTGGTTCTGGAGAGATACTCCGAGTCGAGTTAGTGTTCTAACCGGGGGCTTAGGGGAGGACTCGCCGAGATTTTATCTCACTGGTTATTGTATAACCATTTTCAGGTTCCTAGTATAAAGAATCTGGAGCTTGATGCAGAAAGGTTAGGAGTATGGATGGCTCAGTAGTTCTTCTTGGAGATAGATCTCTTGTAAATAGACCTTAGAGTTAGCCTCTGTGTATAAACTAGTTTGTTTATGAAAAGTGTTTTGGTGAAAATGGTATCCTACTTATCTATCTCATATTTTTGTTGTTTGGGGATTTTATTATACATTTTTGCATGTGCAATTAAAAGAAAGGGTCGGACACGTATGGGGACGTCGCAAATTTATTGACCACGGAAGGGGTTGTTGCGTGCTCGGGGTTTGGGCGTGACAAGTTGTGAGAATGATACTAATATTAAACCCATATTTGTTGCTAATACTTATGCAATGTTATGATTTTTGCTTTACCTTATGATTTTATTTATGATAATTAGCCTTGTAGATCCTTAATTTTTCGTTTAGTCAAAAAGTTCATGTACTTATTTACTACAAGTGCTTAATGTTTTATACAAATTATGAGGATTACATTATTTTATTGTGTATTAATGTAAAATTCGAAGCCATATAGAATATTGGGAGGCTGTAAAACAGGTTCTAATGGAAATAGGGTTGACCCTGAAACCGGATCGGAAAAACATGATAGGTTGGGTATAGGGTCCAATACAAACAAGGTTGAGTACAGGTCCAAAAAAGGAGAACCGGTTATAATAGGGTCAGGTATAAGGTCCAGGTCTAGACCCTAGCCACCCTGGACTGACCACCTCTACCATTTAAGTGATTTTGACAAGCCATGCAATATTTTTCGACAAACCAAATCAAAGTAACTTATATGATGGTTTCCAAATGTTGTAGCACTTTTATGATCGTTTTAAAAATTTTAACACCAAGTGGGGGCCGCAATGAAATTGCAGGGATCCCGTCCTTTTCGTAGTAGTGAAAAAGAAAACCTGTTTACCTGTTTTGAGGTTATGCATGTAAGACTTGCGGGTTTTCACGGGTTCTTAATCACCTGTTTCTAACCTTGATTTTGCAATGTTAAGGGCCTAATCAAGTTAAGCTAGAGGAACCACTAGGGTTTGCCAAAATGGCCATCCTTCCCACATAGAAAAGGAAAGGTGGGGAGTTTGAAACCCCACTTTTTTGGGAGGGTTGGTATTAGGACGATTTAACTTCAGATATGAGTTTTGTCTCACACCCTGCCAGAAAGTAAAGCAAAAGTCTAAGAGAGAATTAGAGTATGACCGACCTAAAAAGAAAGTCAAGCTAGAGGCTGGCAGGGCAAAAATTTAAGAGTGAGAGTTAGAATAGAAATAAAGTAGAATCGACCAAAAAATAAAGTTAAGCTAAAGGTGGTTTATCGGCCGTGTGTCCTTTGTAGGACTACATGTGGGAGACGGAAATGTTCAGCCACTATTATACACCATAGGCCTCCTTGTATAATGTCGTACATAGATGGAGAAAATTGTACAGCGTCCATCGCCCACCACGAGCTAATTGGTCAGGCATGGATGAATAGTTGTTATCACGGAGGTCATAAACCACATCAGATAATGACGACGAGATGTAAGATAAACGTGTTCATCATGCATTGTTTTATCATAGTGACGATTTCATTTATGGGTTTGATACGGAGACTAGTGTTTAAGGAAATAAAATGCTGTTGCTAAAATCAAAGCAATTGACTTTATGCGTTGGAATCGCTTCAAGTTGGAGTGAGCATCTATCACTCTCTTTTGGCCTTTTTGTGTGTTTTTATTTGCTATAGCAAGCCATATAGGTGACTCTAATATTCGACATGCATCGCATTAGGTTGGTAATGCGTGCAGGACAAGTGTGGTAATCACATTGAGTGAGAGTGAAGTTCACATGATTTAAATTCTAAATAGTTATTGAAAAACCAAATTTTAACTTTGTTCCTATATTCCAATCTTGTCAACTAAGGCAAATTATACTCATGCTAGTACGAATGCAGGAATGTGATTTCGTCACTTTGCTTCCACATTGGGCAAATGCAGAGAATGACTTGACAATTATGCATTCGAAATGTGGTGTCGCGAATACCATGTCATGGCTGTTTTTAGAAGTGTTCTATTTTTTTGTTCCTTGTAATATTATGGGGGGTAAATAAGTGCTTCCGAATTCGATTCCTATCCTAAGTTAATGCTTATGAGATGGTGGCCGTTCTAAGGATGATGTTGAGGTAACTAGTGCTGTTTTGCCAGGTTTTTCCCTCTCCATTATATTATTCTAAGCTTGATCGCTTTTAAGACTGCGCCCGATCCTTATGCCTTTTGGTGCCAACAGTCCGAGTTCAACCATGGGATTTTCGCTGCCCATGCAAAACACTCTTGAACTGTGGAAGGAGTGGGAGATGCGGTTGCTTGTCCTCCTCAGCTTGTTCCTCCAGTTGATCCTTGCAACTCAGGTCGACCGGAGGAAATACAAGTCCAGGATCTGGATCCTAATCATGATTTGGATGGCGTATACGTTGGCCGACTCCATTGCGAACCTCGCACTCAGCATCTTCTCAAACCGCTTGGCCAATATGAAGGAAACAAAGTGGACGATCGATCCAAAGACCCAGATCACAGCGTTCTGGGCGCCATTCCTTCTCCTCCACTTGGGCGGGCCTGACACAATCACCGCATTTGTGCGGGAGGACAATGAGCTATGGCTGAGGCAGCTTGTGCGGCTTTGCATTCAGGCAGGACTAGTGGGTTTCATTTACTACATGGCCTTGTTGGGGTCTAAACTGTCTATTTTAGCAGTGGCTATGATCCTGATGGGGTTGATGAAATGTGCTGAGAGGATATTGTGTTTGTACTTGGCAAGCAAAGGTCAGCTTCGAGATTCGATGCTTTCACTTCGCAATTTCTTTCCCATATACCCCAGGATAATGGAGCAGTACACTCTGAGGGAAGAGGAGGGCTACCGGGTCGAACTCGAGGAGTTCCGTGAGTTTCCGGTGGAGGAGGATTTCCAAGTGTGCAGCGGTCAAACCTACAACCAAAGAAAGGCCACGGCTCTGTTCAAAGCCTATGAGTTGTTCAAGGTCTTCAAGCTTCTCTTCTTGGGCCTCATCCACAACTTTCGCGACCTGGAGGCCAGTAGACACATGTTCATGAACCGTAATGAGATGGATTCGGTGACAGCTTTTCAGATTGTGGAGACCGAGTTGGGGTTCATGTACGATCTGCTCCACACCAAGGCACCGTTGCTGAACTGTGTTTGGGGCATCATTCGTTGGGTCATCAGTCTCTCCGTGCTGTGTGCCGTGTTGGTATTCTTCTCCTTACAGGATAAGAAGGATTACCCCAAAGTTGACATCTGTATAACTTTCTTGCTGATAAGTGTGGCTATGCTTTTGGAGATGTACTCGCTTCTTCTAGCAATTTCATCGGATTGGGCCAACCTCTGGCGGCTTCAGAGACTTGGGAGATCCACAGTTGAGTCCGCCGTGGCTTTTCTCCAGTTCTACCCAAACCAACAATGGTCGAATTCCATGGCTCAGATCAGCCTCTTGGGATTATCTATCATGAAAATAAACGGGATCCTCCTCAAGTGTCCGATGCTCGCCAAGTTAGATGAGAAGTTGATGATCTTTTACATCACTTACAGAGAGTTCAATAACAATATCAAAGAATGGATCTTCCCTGAAATAATAAATCTGATCGAATATCTTGAACGGGACAACAGATTGAAGAGCGGGTTGGTGAGTTTCAAGCAGGAGATGAGCAATTTACTGAAGCGGTCAAATCTTGGTAATCTGACCTGGAGTGTGGAAGAGATGGATTTCGACCAGAGCATCCTCATCTGGCACATTGCTACTGAGCTGTGCTACTACAACGACCGTGACAAGATGCAGGGCAAATCCATTACATGCAAAATGAGTAAGTTGGTCTCTCGGTACATGCTCTATCTTTTACTACTCCATCCTTCTATGTTGCCAACAGGGATAGGGGTGCTCCGATACAAAGAAACTTCGGACGACATTCAGAAGTTCTTCAAGGACAGGCTAGCGGTGTTGTCAATGAAAGAAACCGTCAAGAAGTGGGCGCAGAAATTATTCAAGAAAAAGGGATATTCCCACATCCGCGTTAAGAGCTGCGAGAAGGGGCACAAGTCGAGAGAGTCGCGTGATCTGTGCGACCTCTGCTTTTCTCTACTCCAAGTGAGAGCTGACCTCCACCAGAGGAAAATGCGCAGAAGCGAAAGCAGGTCGGTGATGTTGGACGCGTGCCATCTCGCATCCCAGTTGAATGACATTGGAACCTTGGACAGCAAATGGCTCTTGATCGGCAAGGTCTGGACGAATTTCCTGACATACGCGGCTTGCCAATGCAAAGATCACGAACACTGCGAGAGCCTGAGCAGAGGAGGAGAGCTTCTAAGCCATATTTGGCTTCTCATGGCACATCTCGGCTTTGCGGAGGCAGTAGAAACTTCTAAACCCCAATACAATGCCAAACTGATAAAAAACTAGGAGTTTCAGGAAGAAGGTGTCTTTGTGGTTTAACCCTAATGTTATTCGAGTAAGAAGATAAATAAGTGAAGCTCATCATCGTCATCCTCTTGATGGGATGGTGAGGAACTTGTTTCAATATTTGTTATAATTTGGAGCCTTGTCAGGAAATATAATGAAACTGTGTTTCAGCTGTTGTTCCCCATAGGCATTATTATTTTTTACCCTGAAGCCAGCCAAATTGGCACGGAGAATTCGAGTCCCTTCTCCACTCAAAGTGGTTAATAACTTTTCCAGTGGCGATCTGGTTGGCAACTCCTTAACGTAATTAATTTTCCCCGGTTTGTAAATCTTTAGTTTTGAGAAAGAAATTATATTTATCCATGAGACTGAGATTATCGATATTTTAATTTAATTCGTATGTTCTGATTAGGAAAAAATAACTTTCAACCTATAGCCAGCTTGTCCAAGCGATTAGTAAGTTTTTACTTAGAAAAATCCAATTTGGAGCCCATTTTTGGCTATTTATAACTTCTAATTATGGCTTTCTCTAAAAAATTTGTATATACGAAACCATATTTTAAGTTTCAAAAAGGAATGAAAAACTCATTGCATATGATTTTCTGTGACGATTTTTTTTTTTTTTTTTGTATAGAAATGATATTTGGATACTTTAAAATGCGTCCAATGTTCCGTAAAAAATAAAAGTCAAAGATGAGCACCGCAAAATTATCAAAAATTAGAATGCTAATTATGCCTATTAATATAGATTTGACTCATCTTCATTAATTATACCCATCTAACTGATATAAGGTAATAACATTTGGACATTTATGCATTTTATTTAAAGATAGGTGCGCAGAAGTCCTACAACTCATAGCAAAAATGTAATTGAGTTTTAAAATTTTTTAAAACATGCAATCATGTCTTAAAACTTATCGATTTAATACAATTAAGTCTTTCTAGTCCAATTTGACTTGCAGCAAATGCTAAAGTAACTTCTTTTATCTATTTCTTTAGGATTAATATCCTAAAAAGCTTAAATAAATTTATCAAAAATTAATTTTTCGATCACAAAAAACCCCAAATTAATAAACTTGTGATAAATTTACCACAAATAACCACAAAAGCCCCCAAACCGGTACATTTATGATAAATTTAGCTAAAAATTTCAAACTTATACATTTGTGACAAATATACCCTCCATTAAATTGGATAAATAAAAAATCACAAAAATTGTATAACTTTGATAAATAGAGAGTAAATTTCCAAACTAATATATCGAGTCAATTGTCATGTGTCATACAACTTAACAACTTGATAGTAAAATTTAATGGAAACTAATATATAATAAATTTGTCACAAATGTACCAATTTAGGATAAATTTATCAAAAATCTATCATTTTAAGCTTTTTGATAATCAAAATATTAATTTTAAATAAATTTAATGACAACATTGTTAGCTACTGAAGATTTTGAAAGCCACGATATCAGGGAGAACTTCAACAAAGTTGCTTCCAGCCAAGGAAGAAGATGTCACACCAATGCTTTTCTCTCAAAATGATGCTACATCAGTGCCACATCTTCTTCCTTGGTCCAGCATCTTCTTCCTTCCATGGCTCGAAACAACTTTGCTGAAGTTCTCCCTTGTTGGAGAAAACTCCTTATTGTTTTGAAGTTGACAAAACCTTTCCCTTAAGTTTGAAGAGCTCCAAACACTACTGTCAAAGTTTGAAGACCGTTAGACTTTAATCTTAAAGTTTGCCCTCACTGATAGATTCCAGACCGACGAAAGAAGACTCATCCAGATGCGAGTTTATCTTTAAGAATTCGGTTCGTACAGCTTGTGGAAGATCTTATGGCTGGATATAGCACCCTGTGATCTATTATTCCTATTGGAATCAATTCAGATAATAAGATTCCTTGAAAGGCGAAGTATACTTGAAATGTTCTACTTATGGAAATCAAGATCCTAATTGTATGGGCGAGTAGAATTAATGGGCTATCATCACATTTCTTAATCGACTCGAGATCTCCTTAATTGATTTTGTCTAACAGGTAGATTGGAAGAACTCATTTGGAAAGTGTCAACGGTTATAGAGGCATAGAGGAGTATATAAGGAAAATTCTCAAGTTGTTCGAGAGTGTGCGTGAAAGAAAAATTCCAAAGTCTGAAGCTCTTAGTTCTTTGCTATTTCAATCGTTGAGCTTAACTTGTACTCAAAAGAGAGATTAAACACTTGTGAGACTTTGAGAAGTGTAGTAGAGTCTCTACACCGTAAAGTCAAGAACGTGAGACTGTAAAATCTCTTTTGATTCATAATGAAATCCAACCTGTGAGTTGTCAGCATGGGAGAGTGGACGTAGGCTTAATTTAAGCCGAATCACTATAAACCTTGTGTTTCAATTCTCTTTCCTTAACTCCTTACTTTTATTCGTTGCCTCATATAATTCTTTAAAGCTGTTTACGTTCTTAGTCAATTATCTTTACAAGGCAATTTATTATTATCCAGTCTTGCAAGAAAATTTTATTTACACTTATTCACCCCCTTTTAGGTGTTCTTACTAGCCCTTTCAATTTGTATCAAAGCCTGTGTGCTCATTTTACTAAAGTATTTTTACTTTTGAGTTAAAGATTTATAGCTAGTATTTTGGCTCCACGTTTGGTTGAAGGCTAGAGCAACACTAGACCTCCTTACTTTGATGGAAATGAATACAATATTTGAAAAAAAAAAGATGAAGGCATTCCTAAGATTGAAAGATCCCCTAGAATGGGATGTGGTAGAAAAATGAATCATTCCTAAAGCTGTATCAGTCTCAGAAAGAGGAAAAGAAGTTGCAAATGCTGGTGAAATGGCACAAGAAGAAATAACCAAGAGACAAGCACTTGATGCTAAAGCCATTTGTTCTTTATATTGTGTTTTATCTTCTACTGAATATAATAGAATTTCATCTTGTGAAATAGTCAAAGAAGTCTGGGATAGGTTGCACATTACTTATGATGAAGGAATTGATCGAGTTAAAAAAATAAAAATCAATATTCTACTCGGACAGTATGAAGCCTTCAAGATGAAGCCAGGAGAATCTATTATTAACATGTTTAGTCATTTTACAGATTTTGTAAATGGTCTAACATATCAGGGACAATCAATCTTAGGACCAATGAAGGTTAATAAATTGCCGCGTGAACTCTCCAAAGACTGGAATCGCGTGAAGACTTCAATAAGAGAAACCTAGAGAATCATGCTGCTCTCTGTAAATGAACTTGTTGGTACACTTCAATCATATGAAGTGGAGCAAATCAACGAGGAAGAAGATCCTAAAGGTAATAAGTCAATTGCTTTAAAATCTAACAATAATTCTGATATAGATTTAGAAGATGATATGGATGATGAAGAACTAGCTCTCATGATAAGGAGATTCATAAAATTGAATAGAAAAGGAAGAAGGTTCAACTGGAAGAAACAAGGTACTCAAAAGTTTCAGAACAAATCAACTGAGGATGATGAAGTTTGTTGGAGAAAACTTCATTGTGTGTTTTGAAGTTGTTGGGTTGAGATTCGGGAAACGGATTCCCAAAACAGTGATTCGACACAAAATCAATCACAAACGTAGCGGAAGCGAAGCCCAAGAAATTCATGAATCACTGATCCTAAGGCACGTCACATAAACGAACGTACCTTTTGTTTCCACAGACTAAACCCCAGTGTTGCAAATCAAAGAGGGATAAACCATGCCGTTCTTCAGAGGATAAACTGTTCTTCGGGAGAGAGCGGTCTAAAAGGACGTAAGTTCTTCTCAGAAAGGACGTGCGTCAGAGAGCGAACGTAAGAGAGAGAGAGCAAGAGAGCGTAATCTCTCTTATTCCTTTTTAGAATATGTAACCCTTCAATCTCTAATTAACCGCCTCTCTGATTTTTCTTTTTTTATTTTTAAATAACTTTCTCCATGGGCCCTCAACTCATGGGCCAACTCAGGCCAATCAAAAAAGAAAAATCCATCAGAAATTGACAAAACGTTTCCATCAGTCTAGTTTGAAGACTTACAGATTCTTTCATCAAAGTCTAAAGACCGCTGAACCGCCAGACTCAAGATTCAAAATTTATCCTCATTGACAATTTCTAGACCGTCGAAGCAGTTTTATCCAGAACTGAGTATTTCGTTAAGGATTTGATTCTATCAACTGAAGAAGATCTCTCGGTTGGAGATAGCATCTTGGAATCTATTATTTGTTTTGATACAGGTAATTTAGATCCATTGATTGGCGAATCATACTTGGAAGGTTTTACTTATGAAAACCTAGATCCTGATTGTATGGGCAAGCATGATTGGTGGGCTATCGTTATATTCCTTAAATAACTCGAAATCTCCCTAATTGATTCTGTCCAACGGGTAGATTGGAAGAACTCCTTTGGAAAGTGACAACGGGTGTGATGGCATGAAGGAGTATATAAGGAAGATGTTCTAGTTATTCGAGTGTGTGTGCGATAGAAGAATTCCAAAGTCTGAAGCTCCTTGTTCTTTGTCAACTTCAACTGTTGAGTGAAAACTTGTACTCAAAAGAGAGTTTATACTTTTGTGTGACCTTGAGGAAGTGTAGTAGAGTCTTTACACGTGGAATCAAGGAAGAGCTATACAGTAACAACTCTTTTGATTCTTAGTGAAATCCAGCCAGTGGACTGTCAGTACGGAAGAGTGGACGTAGACTTGGACTAAGCCAAACCACTATAAACTTTGTGTTCTTATTCTCTTCCTAATCTCTTCTACTTTGATTGTAATTCTATTTAATTATTAGAGTCTAATTTCCTTTTCAAAATCTATTGTTAAGCAGCATTGATTTAAAAGCAAAATTATATACTTTACTCTGTAAAATTTGTTTTCGCACCTATTCACCCCCTCTAGGTGCTCGTACTAGCTTTCACAATTGGTATCAGAGCCTGTGTACTCACTTAAGTTGAAATGTTTTTACTTTAGAGTTAACGATCCATGGCTAGTATGTTGGCTCCAAGTCTGGTTGAAGGGCAAAGCAATACCAGACCGCCTTATTTTGATGGAAATGAATATAGCATCTGGAAAAACAAGATGAAGGCATTTCTAAGATCAAAAGATCCTCTAGAATGGGACGTGGTAGACAGATGAATCATTCCTAAAGCTGCAACAGTCTCAGAAAAAGGAAAAGAAGCTGTTGAGTCTAGTGAAATGACTCAAAAAGAGATAACCAAGAGACAAGCTCTTGATGTAAAAACAATTTATTCCTTATATTGTGCATTATCTCCAACTGAATATAGCAGAATATCTTCTTGTGAAACAGTTAAAGAAGTCTGGGATAGATTACATATCACCTATGAAGGAACCGATCGAGTGAAAGAAACCAGAATCAATATTCTGCTCGGTCAATATGAAGCATTTAAGATGAAACCAGGAGAATCTATTACTGACATGTTTAGTCGTTTTACAGAAATCGTGAACGGTCTTGAGTATCAAGGTCAACCAATTTTTGGACCCATGAAGGTTAACAAGTTACTGCGTGGACTGTCCAAAGATTGAAATCACATAAAGACCTCAATAAGGGAGACACAAAGAATTATCCCACTCTCTGTTGACGAATTGGTTGGCACTCTTCAGTCTTATGAAGTGGAGCAAATCAACGAAGATGAAGATCCTAAAGGTAAGAAATCAATTGCATTAAAATCTAATGATGATTATGATGTCACAAATTCTGAAGACGATATGGACGATGAAGAGCTTGCTCTCATGATAAGAAGGTTCAGAAAACTGAACAGAAATGGAAGAAGATTCAATCCAAAGAAACAAAGCTCTTAGAAGCTACAAAATAAATCAGCTGAGGATGATGAATCCAACAAGAATGTAGTCTACTTTGAACGTAAGAAAAAGTGACACATCCGACCCAACTGTCCCCTGCTAAAGAGAAAGAAAGGAAAAGCTGAGAAATATCGAAAGGCACTTAAAGCTGAAACTCGGAGTGATACCGAATGTGAGGAAAGTGATGATGATTATGCCAATATTTGTCTCATGGCATAATCAGACTCAGCTTCAAATTTTGAGAAAGACTCAGACTCAGACAGTGAAATCGAGGTAAGTAATTTAAAAATTCCTACTAAAGTCTCTAAATACATTGATGAATTGTGTCTTAGTTTCAAAACCTCTCTCCAAAGGATTTTCGAACTTAAAAAGGAAAATTCTGTACTGAAGCAACATGAGATTGTTTGGAAAGAAAATGTCGAAAGTTTAGATAAAAGTGTTATTACTTTGAAAGAAAATGCAGACAATCTTTCAAAAGAAAATGTTTTTTTTTTTTTGAAAAATGATATCTCAAGTATTTCCAAAAGGTTCTCTATAGGGTCTAAGAAATTAGAAAAGATTCTTTCAGTACAAAGACTTAATTCAACAAATCAGGTTTGGGAATGACTATTGAAAACATTCCTCTAATTAATTTTCCTAAGGTAAATGAAAGAATTAAACAAAGACCTACAAAAGATTCTTACAAAAATCATTTTCAAAAAGTATTTGTAAAACCTGTAGGCCACAGTGCTCTAAAATGTTCTAAGTGCAATAGCTCAGATCATTTTGAGAAAGAATGTCCTATGGTTTAGAAACCTGTTAAGAAGGTTTGGGCAAAAACTGTATATTACACTAACACCAATGAACCCAAGAAAATATAGGTACCAAAGAAAGCTTGATTTTTTAAATGCAGGTCACTATTAAGAAAGAAGTTAAATGGTACTTGGATAGTGGATGCTTGAGACATATGACATGAGACTCAAACTGCTTCATAAAGCTTGTGTAAGTTAATGGTGGAAAAGTTTCTTTTAAAGAAAATAACAAAAGAAGAATTGTGAGATATGGAATTGTAAAGATTGGAAGTCTTACGATCAGTAACGTTTCCTTAGTAGAAGGACTCAACTACAACTTGTTGAGTATCGGCCAGCTGTGCGGCATCGGTTTCAAAATCAATTTTCAAGAAGGAATATATTCAGGAACTAATAAAGACTCCTCTTAGATTTTCACGGGGCGAAGACATGGGAATATCCATCTCTTGGATATCAAGCCAGAAAAATCCCAATGTTTAATCTCAATTCAAGAGGAAGCGAATCAATGGCACAGAAAACTTGGGCACATCAACATGAAGCAAATAGCCAAGATCTCTACAAAGAAACTTGTTTGTGGACTACCTAATCTGACATACCAAAAGTCTAATCTTTGCACACCATGCGTATTGGGAAAATAGGTAATAAATTCATTCAAACCAATAAATCAAGTGTCCACTAATTATGTACTACAGCTTTTGCATATGGATTTCTTTGGACCAACCAGAACTTAGAGCATTGGAGGTAAGAAGTACTGCCTAGTAATTATGGATGATTATTCATGATTCACATGTGTATATTTCCTAGTAAGTAAGTCTGAAACATTTTCTTATTTTACAAAATTTGCTAAGAAAGTTCAAAATGAGAAATGGTATATTATTTCAAGTATACGAACAGATCATGGAGGTGAATTTGAAAATTAAGACTTTGCTAAATTCTGTGATGAATCTGGCTTTCAGCAGGTGTTCTCTTCACCATATACTCCAGAGCAAAATGAAGTTGTGGAAAGGAAGAATAGATCGCTGCAAGAAATGGCCTGAACTCTTTTAATTGAAAGTAACATTTCCTCTCGTTTTTGGGCTGAAGCAGTTTCTACAGCGTGTTATATTATTAATAGAGTCTTCTTAAGGCCTATTATAGAGAAAATTCCTTATGAGTTATTCAAAGGAAAGAAGCCAATTGTTTCGTATTTTCATATGTTTGGATGCAAATATTTTATATTGAAAAATGCAAATGATCGAGTTGGTAAGTTTAAAGAAAAATCAGACGAATGCATCTTCCTTGGATATTCAACTACCAGCAAAGCTTACAGAATATTCAACAAAAAGACTCAATTTGTGGAGGAATAGATGAATGTCAAATTTCAAGATTTTATGCAAAATCAATCGATTCAGACTCAATCTGAAAAATTTGAACCTGCTCCAGACTCTACAAAGTCTAAATCTCCAAAAGTCACTTAGACTTCAGAAGACCAGCAACAAATGATCATTGAAGAACTAAATGAAGAAAAAGATTAACAGTTAGACAAATCGACTAGCAACTGGAAGCACAAATCCAGTCATCCCAAAGATCTTATTATTGATGATATTAATAAAGGAATTTGCACAAGATCCAAAAGGCGTGAAGAGTCTAGTGTTGTGGCTCTTATTTCTGAAATAGAACCTAATAGCATAGAAGAAGCTTTATCTGATGAAAGCTGGATTGAAGTTATGCAAGAAGAACTCAGGTAATTCAGCATTAATGATGTCTGTGAATTGACTCCTAAATCAAAAGGCAAATCTATCATTTGAGCTAAATGGGTTTTTAGGAACAAGATGAATGAGAAAGGAAAAGTCATAAGGAACAAAGGAAGACTCGTGGCTAAAGGATATACGTAGGAAGAAGGGATAGACTATGATGAGACCTACGCACCGGTAGCAATATTAGAAACAATTAGATTGTTACTTGCTTTTACTTGTTATAAGAATTTTAGGTTATTTTAAATGGATGTCAAAAGCGCTTTCCTAAATTGATTTATCTAAGAGGAAGTCTATGTGGAAAAACCTCTCGGTTTTGAAGACCCAAGGAAACTTGACTCTGTATTCAGATTAAAAAAGACGCTATATGGTTTAAAGCAAGCACCTCGAGCTTGGTACGTCATATAAAGTAAGTTTTTAATTCAAAATGGCTTTGTTAAAGATAAAGTAGATACTATAACGTTTATCAAAAGAGAAAGCAAAAATTTCATGCTTACTTAAATTTATGTTGATGATATTATTTTTGGATCATCTAATGAAAATCTGTGCAAGAAATTCTCTAAGACTATGCAGGATGAATTCGAAATGAGCATGATGGGTGAACTATCCATCTTTCTCGGACTCCAAGTAAAACAATTGAAGGAAGGGATTTTCATTCACCAAGAAAAATATGCTAAAGAACTTGCCAAGAAGTTTGGACTGGAGAATTGCAAAAGACTGATATACCAATGTCAAGTTTCTTGAAGCTGGACAAAGATAAAGGAGAAAGAAAGTTGACCAGAAGCTATACAGGAGCATCATTGGTTCACTTCTTTATTTTACTGCTTCTAGACTTGACATTCTATTTAGTGTTTGTATTTGTACCAGATTTCAATCAGATCCCAAAGAATCTCACTTGAGTGCTGCAAAACGCATCATCAAATACGTTGCATATACTTCTAATCTTGGTCTCTGATATCTTAAAGAAGGAGACTTTACTCTTTTTGGATATTCAGACGCAGATCTAGCAGGATGCAGAGTTGATAGGAAGAGCACCTTGGACACTTGTCAACTACTTGGTAACATGACAGTATCTTGGTTTTCAAGAAAGCAAAGCACAAGAGACTTTGGAATTGAAGTTGTGGCTCTTGGAAGTTGTTGTTCACATATTTTGTGAGTAAAGCAACAACTAAGAGACTTTGGAATTGAAGATTTATGTACTGAGATCAAATGTGACAACACCAGCGCAATCAATCTCACAAAGAATCCAATCCTTCATTCAAGAGCAAAGCATATAGAAATTCGACATCATTTCATTAGAGATCATGTTCAAAATGGAGAAGTCTCGATTCAATTCATCGACTTAAAGAATTAACTAGTGGACATCTTCACAAAGCCTTTGGAGAAAAGTCAATTTGAGCTTATTCGTTCCAGAATCAATATCTTAAAGTCTGAAGAAGTTCAAACTTAGGATAAAAGTCTAATGATATTTAGACTCAGAAGATGAAGATCATCGATTGTAAATTATTTTCATTTTTAGAAATTTATCTCTTGGATAAGATCTTGAAAATGTACGATTATCTATTAATCTGTAATTGATTGATCTCGAAAAGGTACGATCATCTCCTCAGTTTTCGTGATTATTGCAATCATTCCTTTTTGAAAAATGGGCTATTTTTGAAAAGACGGTTATCTATTTTTTCAAAAAAGGCAGTTATTTTTTGAAAATGCATTTTCTATTTTTTCCTTTTTACGTCATTATGTATGCCTCTTTTCGACTGCTTTATATACTGATCGTCTTCCGCACAAACTCTAAAAGCATAGACTTTCTTTTTCTTACTTTTACTCTCTAGTTTAATCTTCAAAGTTCTCACATTTTTTTCTTGAATCGAGTTTGGAATCTCTCAAAAACTATGAGAAAGGCATCCCAAAGAAAGTCTTCAAGGATCGCGAACAGGGGACCACAACTCATGCATGAGGGTCCTACACATTTTAACCTCACTGAGGAAGAAGAATCTACGAGATAGGACCAAAGCCCACAACATTCTCAACAGCGTCAATCTTCTCAAGCTAGACCTCAAGGTAGTGATCGTAGAGCGGAGGAAGAAATTATTGAAGGCGTAGAACCCGTAAGAACTCAAAAGCCCGCTTTTATCTATAAGCTTTACTCTATTTTGAAAAGGGGAGGGACTCCATTGAAATATATCGATGACTTTTTGAAAGAGAAATGGTATCGAAATGAAACCTACTTTTTGCGAACAATGGAACAATTAGAGATTGCTCCTGCGGGGTTGGCAAATCGAGCATTTGCGAATATTCCTAGTGATCCTCGTGTTGGAGGTCTTAGTCAACCTGATGGGAATAATGATGATAAAATGTTCCATTGTGGTGAAAATTCGAAGCAACGGGACATATTTGTTTCGCTTGGAGGAACACAAGTGACTTTACTCTAAATTGTTCAAAAGAGGGGTGATCAATCCGAGAAGTGTAGACTATGATTTTCTTGACTCTGTGAATGTGAAGCTGCGAGAGAAATTCACTCAACTTTAGCTTGAGCAATTTTGTTCTGAGACGACTGAGGCATATCTAGAACTTACTACTTACTTCTATTCTAATCTCAGTTTCTTGGATGCGAATAGATTTTTGTTTAGTGTTCGAGACTAGGACTATGTTGTTGACATAAACACATTGGCGGATGTGATTGGAGTAGAGCGAGGGGTATTCCAATCGATTAGTGTGTTTGTTGGTTGTGCGACAGTAGAGCTTGTTCGGGATGGAATGGCTAAAGGAAGAATTTCGTACTTGAGGATGAATGCCTCTAACATTCTACTTCACAAGATCGTGATCAATTGCCTTCGACCCAAGTCAACCTCGAAGACAGACGTCTCTAACTCAGAAGCAAAGTTGCTGTATGCCATCAATGCTGGAAAGAAATTCTCTCTACCTCATACAATCATGTTTCACATGTATAGAACTATGGTGAAAGACATAGGGCAACTTCCATACTTAGCACTGGTTACAAAGCTTTTCAAGTGTTTCGATATTCAGCCTCCCAAGATTTTATGTGTTCGATCATGTGATCAAATGGTAGTGAGACTGAAAATGGTTTCCAAAATGCATTTAAAAGAGCTGGACAGAGCTTTGGAGTGATTGAAAGAGAAAACCCTTGTCAAATCTCACCAAGGTTCTTCAGTGGCAAAGCGGAAAGGGAAAGAGCCCATGAAAGCTCCATTTAAGAAGAGGAGCACTTGTTTTGGAAGATGAAGAGGATGAGGACAATATTATCATTTCTGCTATTGCACTGAGAAATCTTCAAAATGCTGTTCTAGAGATAGTAGAGAGAGAGGATCAAGAAAGAGATGAAGAAGAGGAAAGAAGTGGAGAGAGAGAATCAATGCAAAAAGAAGCAGAGGAATAAAGGATTACGGAAGAAGAAGAAGGCAGAGGAGAACAGGCAGAAATAGAGCATGAAGCGTATTTCTCACCTCCTGAGGGCATTGAAACAGGGGGAGTTGCTGAGAAAAGATGTACATCTTCAATTGATGTTACTAATGAAGGTGTTAGTCGCTCACCTGTAGATCCATAAGACATCTATGCCTCTCAATTCCCAGAGGAAGGTCATGAGGTTTTATCGCCAAATCTAAGTGATCATGCTGGCTTGCCATCATTTGCAAATATTCCTACTGATCGTGTAGAAGCTAGTACTCAGACTGATAATTCAGCAGACTTTCACAGAGTGCTTGATGTTCTTATGGAGATGCGAGGTCAGATTTATGCCCAGGGATGCGAAGTTCAGAACTTGTAGAATGCAGGTCAAGCCTCTTCAGTTTCCTTGCATGATCAAATTCATGCTCTTGCTCTTCAAGTTCAAGCAAATGCCAATGGTGAAGATGTGGTTCAACTGAAGAAGGATTTGAAGAAGCTGGAAGGGATTGTCCTGTCAATGGGAGATTTCCAGCTCATTCGTGTTCCTAGGCAACCATGATTTCACTATCTTTTTAATGCTGACAAAAAGGGAGAGAGTTAGTGCATATTTGAAACTTGACTCTCGTTTGATTTCACTTGACTCTTGTTTGACTTTACTTTTTGAATAACTTTTTACTTTTGTTTAGTTGTTTGGTTGTGATGTGACTGGATTTGGATTTGGATTTGGATTGTTTGATCGTTTGTCTATTTTAAACACTATTGGTCTTTCATGGCAAAGATAGTTGTTTACTTACAAGAATAACATTTTCCTGTGGTTGCAGATTCAATGCTGTCTTTACTAAGTCAATTATCTTTGTGAGATATCCATGTTTGCTTGAGTACTGTTTTGCAGGTTAAAAATATCCAAATCTGCAGGAAAGTTTTGTCACCATAAAAAATGGGGAGATTGTTGGAGAAAACTTCCTTGCGTGTTTTGAAGCTGACAAAATGTTTTCATTAGTCTAGTCTAAAGACTTGCAAACTCTTTTATCAAAGTCTGAAGACCACCGAACTGTTAGACTCAAGATTGAAAGTCTATCCTCATTGATAGTTTTTAGACCGTCGAAGCAGTCTTATCCAGAACTGAGTATTTCATTAAGGATTTGATTCTATCGACTGAAGAAGATCTCTCGGCTGGAGATAGCATCTTGGAATCTATTATTCATTTTAATACGGGTGATTTAGATCCATTGATTGGCGAAGCATTCTTGGAAGGTTCTACTTATGGAAACCTAGATCCTGATTGTATGGGCAAGCATGATTGGTGGGCTATCGTCATATTCCTTAAATAACTCGAAATCTCCCTAATTGATTCTGTCCAACGGGTAGATTGGAAGAACTCATTTGGAAAGTGCCAACGGGTGTGATGGTATGAAGGAGTATATAAGGAAGATGTTCTAGTTATTCGAATGTGTGCGCGATAGAAGAATTCCAAAGTTCGAAACTCATTGTTCTTTGTCAACTTCAACTGTTGAGCGAAAACTTGTACTCAAAAGAGAGTTTATACTTTTTTGTGACCTTGAGGAAGTGTAGTAAAGTCTCTACACTATGGAATCAAGAAAGAGTTATACTGTAACAACTCTTTTAATTCTTAGTGAAATCTAGCCGGTGGGCTATTAGTGCAGAAGAGTGAATGTAGGCTTGAACTAAGTCGAACTATTATAAATCTTGTGTTCTTATTCTCTACCTAATCTCTTCTACTTTGGCCGTAATTCTATTTGATTATTAGAGTCTAATTTCCTTTTCAAAATCTATTGTTAAACAGCATTAATTGAAAAGCAAAATTATATACTTTACTCTGCAAAATTTGTTTTCATACTTATTCACCCCTCTAGGTGCTCGTATTAGCTTTCACAAAGTTAACGAAGATGTGATCTGTTTCGAATGTAAGAAAAATGGTACGTCAGATCCAATTGTCCTCTATTGAAGAAAAAGAAGGGAAAAACTGAGAAATACCGGAAGGCTCTCAAAGCAGAGATATGGAGTGATACTGAATGTGAAGAAAGTGACGAAGAATATGCCAATACATGTCTAATGGCAAATTCAGAGTTAGACTCAGATCTTGAAATAGATTCAGACTCAGACAACGAATTCGAGGTTAGTAATTTTAAGATTCCTACTAAAGTCTCGAAGTGCATAGATGAACTTTGTCTTAGTCTCAAAATCTCTTAATAGGATTTTCGAACTAAAGAGGGAGAATTCTAAACTTAAGCAACAAGAAACTTCTTGAAAAGAAAAATTTGAAAATCTAAACAAAAGTTTTGCTAATTTGAAAGAAAATGTAGATTCTCTTTCAAAAGAAAATACTTTTCTAAAAGAGGATATTTCAAATACCACAAAAAGGTTTTCAAAAGGATTTGAGAAATTGGAAAAAGATTTTTTTTCAGTTCAAAGACCTTATTTCAACAAATCTGGTTTGGGAATGACACCAGAAACAATTCATCTAATTGATTTTCCAAAAGTTAAAGAAAGAATCAAACAAAGACTTACAAAAACATTTTACAGAAATTATTTTCAAAGAATTTTCATAAAACCCGTTGGCTAAAGTGCTGCCAAATGTTCAAAATGTAACAGCTCAGAACATTTTGAGAAAGAATGTCTCAAGGTTTGGAGACTTGTTAAGAAAAATTGGGCAAAAATTGTATTTTGTACTAACTCCCCCGGACCCCAGAAGATATGGGTACCAAAGAAAGTTTGAGTTCTTTTTGTAATTGCAGGTCACTATCAAGAAGAAAATCAAGTGGTATTTGGATAGTGGCTGTTCGAGACACATGACTGGAGATTCAAGCTATTTCATTAAGCTTGTTCAACTAAATGATGGAAAAGTTTCTTTTGGTGGAAACAGCAAAGGAAAAATTGTTGGATGTGGAACTGTGAAAATTGGAAGTCTCACAATCAACAATGTTTCCTTGGTTGAAGGATTAAATTACAATCTACTCAGCATTAGTCAATTATGCGACACTGGATTCAAAATTAATTTCCAAGAGGGAATTTGTTCGGGAACTAGTAAAGATTTTTCTCAATCCTTCACTAGATGGAGACATGTGAATATTTACCTTATGGTTATAAAACTAGAAAGCTCTCAGTGTCTAATATCCATTCAAGACGAAGCAAATCTTTGGCATCGAAAGCTTGGCCATGCTAATATGAAGTAGATCGCCAAGATCTCTTCTAAGAAACTTGTTTGTGGACTCCCCAATCTATCTTTTCAAAAGACTGATCTATGCACATCATGTGTTTTGGGAAAACAGGTTCAGAATGAGAAATGTTATGTTATTTCAAGCATATGGACAGACCATTGAGGTGAGTTTGAAAATCAAGACTTTGCTAAATTTTGTAATGAATCTGGTTTCCAGCACGTTTTCTCTTCATATACTTCAGAATAGAATGAGGTTGTGGAAAGAAAGACTATATTTTTGCAAGAGATGGTAAGAACTCTTTTAATTGAAAGTAACATTTCTTCTCAATTTTGGGCTGAAGTAGTTTCTACAACTTGCTATATTATTAACAGAGTAGGGATAAGTGTTCCAGAAGTCCTACAACTTGTCATGAAAGTGCATTTCAGTCCTAAAACTTGCAAAAAATGCATTTAAGTCATAAAACTTGTCAAATTATTTCAAACGAGTCCTAAGATCGACGCCGTTAGCCTTTTCCGTTAAAAATGATGACGTGGCATTTTAAATAATTTTTTATTTTCCAGGTTTATTTTTAATTAATTTTTATCCATTTTTTTAAGAATTAGATTTAAAAACTAAAAAAATAAATTTATTCTTATCTTATTTTCAACAAAAACTAAAAAGAATAGTTAATTTTTTTAAAATTTTTTAAAATTAAATTAAAAAAAATAATGTTAACTTTTCAAATATGTTTTTTATAAATATTTTAACTAAAAAAAAAAATTATTTTTAATTAAAATGTTTTTCTAATAAATATTTTAACTTTTTTTTAAATTTTTTTGGTGAAAATAAGATAAAATGAATAAATTTGATTTTTTTAGTTTTTAGATCTATTTTTTTAAATAATTAAGAAAATAATTAAAAAATTCACATGGAAAATAAAAAAATTATTTAAAATGCCACGTCATCATTTTTAACGGAAAAGGCTAACGGCATCGATCTTAGGACTCGTTTGAAATAATTTGACAAGTTTTAGGACTTAAATGTATTTTTTGCAAGTTTTAGGACTGAAATGCACTTTCGTGACAAGTTGTAGGACTTAAACACTTGTCCCAACATAATATTTTTAAGACCTATATTAGATAAAACTCCTTATGAAGCATTTAAAGGTAAGAAGCCAAATGTTTCATATTTTCATGTGTTTGGTTGTAAGTGTTTTGTTTTGAAAAATGCAAATGATTGAACTGGTAAGTTTGAGGAAAAATCAGATGAAGGAATTTTTCTTGGCTACTCAACTTCAAGCAAAGCCTATAGAGTATTCAACAAGAAGACTCAGTCTGTGGAAGAATCCATGAACGTCAAATTCCAAGATTCTATGCAGAAGCAACTGAATCAGACTCACCTTGAAGATTCTGAACCAACTCCAAACCTTACAAAGTCTACTTCTCTTGAAGTGGTTTAGACTTCTGAAGATCAACAACGAACAAAAATTGAAGAATCAACTGAAGTAGAACATCAGCCTACTTTCAGACCAACCAGTAACTGGAAGCATAAGTCTAGTCATCTCAAGGAACTCATCATTGACAACATTGATGAAGGGATTTGCATCAGATCCAAAAGACGAGAAGAGTCTAGTGCACTACCACTTATTTTTGAAATAGAACCCAAAAACATAGAAGAAGCCTTAGTTGATGAAAGCTGGATTGAAGCTATGCAAGAAGAGCTCAGACAGTTCAGCATCAACGGTGTTTGGGAGCTGATTCCCAAACTAAAATGTTATTCCAAATGGACGTCAAAAGTGCATTCTTAAATGGATTTATCCAAGAAGAAGTCTATGTGGAACAACCACTTGAATTTGAAGATCCAAAAAGACCAGACTTAGTTTTCAGACTGAAAAAGGCCCTATATGGATTAAAGCAAGCACCTCGAGTATGGTATGACAAGTTAAGTAAGTTTCTAATTCAAAATAGTTTTGTTAAAGGAAAGGTAGATATTACATTGTTCATTAAAAAGGAAGGTAAAGATTTTCTACTTGTTCAAATTTATGTTGATGACATTATTTTTGGATCATCTAATGAAAACCTATGCAATAAGTTTTTTAAGTCTATCCATGATGAATTTGAGATGAGCTTGATGGGTGAATTTGTGGCACCCCTCAACGGCCCCCGATTCGATTAGGGTCGCCACAGTTCGCTTACCATTCACTTTTCTTAATAACATGTTACTCTGATACCATTTTAATTGCAGCGGGTCTATACAACCTGGGAGTTTACATCTTTTAGATCGGTACCTTGCGCAATTTATATACGGAAGCACATCTAACAACTCCATTCTCTATATTCAGAAAACGATGCACACCAACTAAACATTTATAGGTAAAAGCCGTACACTTTTATTCACTTAAACCATATGGACATCATTCATCGGTACATCAAAATGCCATAGTTTTCTATACTGGGCTATACTTTAAAAGATGACCGACATCTCTTCCAATAGTCGTATACTTAAAGTCCATCGATCAGTGTTGGCGACCGAAAGTTCCTTCCTTTGCTATCCTCCTCCCCGCGGTTATATCAAATCACTTGATCCGCCTACTGGTAGCAGTGGCAGCAGAGATATCTTATCTGGTCTGAAATGTTATTCTCCAAAATGGATGAGTACAGCCAATCAACAGGTAAATGACCAATAAACCACTCAATGCATCATGCCTCACAATCATCACAACCATAGCATCACATGACATTTAAGCATCCATGCACAATTTACCTTAATATCATGCACATATCATCATAACTCATGTACATACATCATCATATAGTCATCACCATCATGTCATACACTTACCATCATCATTACCATGCATCCATGCACTCATCATCATCATATCACATGTACCATCATCATTACCATGCATCCATGCATTCATCATCATCATATCACATGTACCATCATGCCATAGGTGCACATACATCCATGCACTTACCATCATGCATCCATGCATATATCACCATGCCATAGGTGCACATACCACCATGATTCATATCATCCATGCTATCAAGCATACATCACCATGAGATCCATTCATGCCTTCATGATCGCATTTTCAATATCAAATAGCATCAATTTATTTTCATAAGCCGATCATGCATCATGCCATATGCATACACCCATACACATGATTCATTTTCAATTTTTATCTTTCACAAGGATCTCATCAGTTTTTCTTTCTAGGGACCAATGTTTGCATCCCACAATTCATTGCTCGCACCCAATCCTGGCATCGCGAGGAACCTTCGGGCATGTATTCAAAATACAACCGGCCATCCAGCCCCCCACATTCTGGGCATCTCGCATCCCAACTAGCATCACGAGGCATCTCTCCGGGCATAAACCTCCGGGGCTTTTGGCATTTACACTCCTTGGCCGGGCATCTCGTAACCCAACTAGCATCGTGAGGTATCCCCTCGGCACACACCTCCGAGGCTTCCGGGATTATGTACCGACATACCACCAAGATTCCCCCCCTCTGGAATTATGTACCGTATACCACTAGGCATTTCGAAACTCCCGAGGACCCTCCGGAATTACGCCACTAGGCCACCGGGCATCCGGCATCCCCACTTTTCGGGCATCCCGACACTCCCGGGGCATCATCGGCTCACACCTCCGATGGTCTTCTCATCACCACAATGCATGTTCCCATACATCTCATTTTCAATTATAGCTCAATTTCAACATGGCATATGATGTGATGGCAAACAAGATCATTTTCATCATTTGATTCTCATATGCAATTCCAATCATCATCATACATGCAGCAAGATACAACCATTCATAACAATACAATTCATGGAGTCCATATAATTTAGAATAGTCCATTTATCATGCCTTTTTGAAGTTTACTAAATTCCAGCTTGTACCATTTTAGAAAACATTTAAATTAAATATCCATATGATTCTAAAAAATCATGAAATCAGGACATGAGATAGACAAGACAATAAGATAACAATTTCGTGAAGAACACATGCCCTAAAGAGTTTCACACAAGAAGATATAATCCACACAAATACAGCATGCAATTTCGGATAGAAACAGATTGCGCAGTTTCTGAAATAATTCGATTAAAATACCTGAATGACCTTCGAAAATTATGAAATTTTACCAGGTTATAGTTAAGACACTAAAGTAGATTTTTCATGAAGACATCTAGGCCCGATTCGTTCTAGATAATTTTCTATAGACGTCTGAAGCTCCTGATTCTAGCACCGAAACGTCCAGTATAGATATCTCCGAAATATCGAGTTTTCACCTACTTATCCTTCTTCTTTTCTTCTGAAATTTGGATATGTTTTGCCTCAAGAGGTCCCCTACAACTTTCATTAAGGAAACTAAGTGAAATTTCCAAATAATAGTCACCATATGGGTCTAAGAAGTCTCGGCTGTCCAGTACCGTGTTTCCAGATTTAGCGTCTTCAAGAGTAAGTCGATTCACTAGGCTACACTTGCTCAGTTTACCTCAAATTTGAGTATGTTAGTATTTAGGATGTTATCTACAAGTTTCATGAAGAAGTCAAATTGAAATTCTTAGTAAAAAGTGACATGCAACACACAAAATCACCAAGAGGTCAAAAAAACAGTTTCAGATCTGGCGTTTTCGTAGAGGAAGGGTTTCACCCCTTAAAACTCAGCTATTTTGTCCCAAATTTTATTATGTTATACTTTGATATGTTTTCTACAACTTTTGTGAAGAAGTCAAAGCCAAAATCCGACTCGAAACCCACATGCAAACCTCTACAACATTCTGGGTCAGGCGGCACACTCGAAAACAGAATACATTTTCAAGAACAACACACTCAAGCTTCGGTTTCTCACACCCTAAACGTCCGAGATTCACCACCATTCAGACACACAAGCAAGACACAACATGCAAGAGCAGAATATAGATCCCAACTTGCCTCTAGACCAAGCAAACATGAGCACACGGACGGCGACAAGTGACGGACGCACGGTGGACGTCCACGGACGAGTGGTCTTCCTCCTTCGCGCGGCCTCTTCCTTTCTCTCTTGGTTCCTCACTTTCTCAGCAACCCTCTCTCTCTCTCTCTCTCTCTCTCCTTATGGACGACAACCCCCCCTAACCGGTCACTCCTTCATTTTATTTCCCCTTCAATTTAATCATTTCAGCTGCATGTGGCCGCCCAAGATGGCCAATTGGGGCAGCCACACCTTGCGCAACCTCCATGCCACTTGGCAGCTCGCATGCAAGGCTTATGGGCTTCAAGGTTTGGGCCGGTCTTGGGTCTTCATGGGCCGGTCGACTAAGGGCTGGCGTGGGCTGGTTGGACGGGCTTTTGGGCCTAAAAAAATCAGCCCACCCTCTCCTATTCCTATTCCATTTAACCCTTATTTAAATAAACTTCTAATTTCAACTTATGAGCCCACAAAACTTTATAATTTAAATAAATAAAATTCTACTTATAAAGTGCACCACCAAGAATAAGATTTTCTATATCAATTTGCACTTTAATAATTCCTTGGGTCACTTGAAAACGCACCTCCATCCAAACAATCATCCTTTACAATGCTCGGCTTTAAATTAATTGAAATTCGTCAACTTAATGGCTAATACAAAATCAAAAGGCACTCCCATTACCTAATCATGGTTCATGGTATATCCAGGGGTTGTCATGAAATTTTTGGGATGCCACAGAATTATCTTTCTTTCTCGGATTACAAGTGAAACAATTGAAGGAAATAATTTTCATTCACCAAGAAAAATATGCAAAAGACCTCATCAAGAAGTTCGGATT
This sequence comes from Eucalyptus polyanthemos subsp. polyanthemos, assembly GCA_017140185.1. Classification (NCBI taxonomy): domain Eukaryota; kingdom Viridiplantae; phylum Streptophyta; class Magnoliopsida; order Myrtales; family Myrtaceae; genus Eucalyptus; species Eucalyptus polyanthemos. The sequence continues at coordinate 34,552,339 of CM029466.1, read as the reverse complement.
GAAGAATTGCAAAAAAATTGAGATACCAATATCAAGTTCTTTGAAGTTGGACAAAGACAAAGGAGGAGAGAAAGTTGACCAGAAGCTCTACATGAGTATTATTGGTTCACTTCTCTATCTTATTGTTTATAGACCTGACATTTTGTTTAGTGTTTGCATTTGTGCTAGATTTCAATCAAATCCCAAAGAATCTCATCTAAGCCTGCAAAATGCATTATCAAATACGTAGCAACTATTCAAAGTTAGGTCTGTGGTATCCAAAAGAAGGAGACTTTACTCTTCTTGGATATTCAAACACAGCTTTAGCAAGTTACAGAGTTGATAGAAAGAGTACTTCTGGTACGCATCAATTGTTGAGTAACAAGCTTATGTCTTGGTTTTCAAGGAAGCAAGGTACCATAGCTCTTTCAACAGCTGAAACAGAATATGTAGCTCTTGGAAGTTGCTGCTCACAAATCTTATGGATAAGGCAACAGCTAAGAGACTTTGTAATTGAAGAATTGTATACCGAGATCAAATGCGACAACACCAGCGTCATTGATCTCATAAAGAATCCAATTCTTCACTCAAGGGCAAAGCATATAGAGATTAGACATCATTTTATTAGAGATCATGTTTAGAATGGAGAAGTTATGATATAGTTTATTAACTCGAAGAATCAGTTGGCAGATATATTTACAAAGCTACTGGAGAAAAATCCATTTGAGTCTATTCACACTAGACTGAACATCATATGTACTACCGGGTAAAGTCTGAAGGTGTTTAAACTCAGAATGTACAAAAGATGCGACTGTAAGTTATTTCTATACCAGTAATTTAACATTAAAATAAAAACTTGAAAATGTACGTTTACTTTGTGAATTGTTATTTACTTATTTTTAGAATTTATCTTTATGAATTTATGGCAGTTTTTCATTTTTAAAAAGGCAATTTTTCATTTTCAAAAATGCAATTTTTCTTTTTCAAAAAGGAAGTTTTTACTTTTTCCTTTATGACGATCTGTATACGTCGTCTCGTCTGATTTATGTATCGCTGATTTTCATCTTATTCACTTTCACTCTCAAACCCTAGAATATGAAATTCCCACTTGTTCTCACTTTCTCTCTAGTTTATTCCAAAAAGATCTCACCTTTTTCACGAACGAGTTCGATAATTTCACCTAGAAAGTGACTATGTCTTCAAGAAAGTATTCTAGAATGCTAGCAGGGGATCACAGCATGTGCGTGAGGGTCCTACGCACTTCGATTTGACTGAGGAAGATGACTCTCCTCAGCAGTAGAAGCAAAGTCAGCAACAACATTCTCAACCGCGTTAGTCTTCTCAACATAGAACACAAGATCGTCCACAGAATCATCCAAAAGAAGAAGTTGTGGAAGATGTAGATCCCGTAAGAACACTGACTTCTGAAGTTCTTTTCAAACTTTATTCTAAGTTGAAAGAAGGTAGTATTGCAATGACTCTGATCGATGAATTTCTGAGAGAAAAGGGTTACAAGAATGAAACTTTATTCTTGCGTGTGATGGAAAAAATGAACATTGTGCCTAAAGGGTTTGCTGATAGACATTTGCCAACTTTCCAAGTGACCCTCGTTATGGTACTTTCAATTAGCCTGAAGGAATAGATGATGATGAAAGGATGTTCACACATTTTTAGCCTAGAATGGGAGTGGCTGCAAATGATTGTGATATGGGAGCAAGTATTTTCCACTCTAAGGATCATAAGAAGACCTACTCAAAATTGATGAAGCGAGGGATTATGAATCCGAGGAGTGTTGATTTTGATTTCCTTGATTCGGTGAATGTAAATCTGAGGAGAAGTTTGCACTCCTTCAAATGGAACAATTTTTCTCTAAGACAACAGTCACCTATACAACATTCATAGCATACTTCTATACAAATCTATCATTTTTGGATACAAATAGATTTTCCTTTACAGTCAGGGATAATGAATTTGAGAGTTTGAAGGAAAGAGGAAGATCGAATTTGGAAAATCACATTGTAGTTTTGTATTCACTGGTTAACCAATTATGACTGTCTTTGAGATAATCATAATTGTGAATACAATATGTATATATATATCATTGTTTAAAAGAGATCAAGAGAGATATAAATGTGATCGATCAATCTAGGGAACTGCATACTAAATTTACTCAGGATGTGATGCCCATTATGAGCTGCTATATATTCCTAACAAATGTATGGCAACGAGCTCTCAAAGTATGCTGGTCGCACGAATTATTCACCGGTATGAATGTTGAAGAGAGGTAAAGAGAATCCTGTTCGGCCCACCATGTGCGAGTGGGAGATGATGATTTTATGTGATGGGCTTAAGGCCCGTCAGCCCATGTTGGGCCTAAAAGCCCGGCCCACAGGATTAGGGCCCATGGATGGAGGGATACGATGAAGGGGTACGTTTCTATTTTGGAGGGGACATATATAAGGGGAGATAAAGAGGGAGGAACACACCTCTTGGCGTTTTGTACGTACGTTCCTCTCCCTCTCTCCCTCCAAAAGAAAAACAAAAGAAAAAGGCGACGCTCTCTTCCCTTCAAGGCTAATCAATGTCATCGGATCGAACGAGATCGGTTTTATCTTCCTCTTATCGGCGTTGGTGTTTAATCTGTGACTAACAAGGTACGCTCGTTTCCGTGGTGTGCTTTAGGATCGGTGATACATGTTTTTTCCCGAGCTCGTCTTCCGCATTCGTTTTAGGGGTTCGATTTAGTGTCAAATCCGGTTTTTGGGAATCCGATAATCCCAACACCCTTTAACAAATAAAAAAATTCCATGTAAGTAACTCTCTTTTTAAAATGTCATGTCGGTACCACTTGTCCCAAAAATAAAAAATAAAAAGTCATGTTAGCCTTTTATTCAAATTCAACAGAATTAACGGAAAACTTCATCATGCTAATTTGATAATTTTTATGACTTAATTACATAGTAATTGTACTTATGTGATAAATTTTAGGACTTATAGTGCACTTATCCATTTGATCTAATGAGAGAAGCCTCTCCTCTACAAATAAAAGTTGAAAAGTTTTGTAAGCCTTTACAATACACTGTAATGAAATGAGCCTTCCCGCCTGTATAGAAGTTTAAAATTTTAGTTAATCAAAGTATAAATTTTGAGATTTATTTTTTTAAAGTCTAAATCTAATTACAAGAATCTTATGGGATTATAGACTTTTATATTGTACAATGAAATAGGAACTTATCCGTTTGATTTGTTCGAGCCCTTCGCTGAGGAGCAAGAGTCGCTAGGCCCCACAAGAAGCTACGGTGGGGGGGGGGGAGGACCTTACTGGTGTCGATCAGTGTGGGACTAGCGCGGAGATGGCCGGCATGGCTCTGGCTCAGGAAGTAGATGGCTTGCCGTGGCCGGCTAAGCCATGGGATGCTATTGTCGTGGTCACGGTGCCTTTGGTGGGTGGGCGAGTGGAGGTGAGGGCGAGCATGGAATTGGTGGCCATAGCCACAAGTGGTCCAAGAAGGTGAAAGAGCGAGAGGCTACCAAAAAGTACTAAGGAGGTGAAGGTGTCTAAGCCAGTGGCGGCAAGGAATAAAGCCACAGACGAGGAGGAGGATGTTTGCTTCATTTGCTTTGATGGTGGCAACCTCATGTTATGCGATCATAGGTGATTTCTTTTGAATTTTTCTTTTTTCTTTTCTCTCATGGCCTAGTGTTTTCCATAGTTTCGTGGTTAAAGTTTGAAATTTTGCAGTAATGGGAGAATCGGTGAAATGGAGTATAACATCCTCGATTCTGACCTCGTGAGGATCAGGCATAAATTCCTAAAAGGATCGATCATGGGCCATTGGCCATGGATCGATTGGTTCGATCGACAAGGAATCACGGATCGGTCACGATCGATCGACCGACCAACCAACCGGTCACGAATTGGTCGAGATGTCGGCTGCGAATTTCTACCGACCATACCAATGTGATAGGGTCACTAGCTCATAAGATGAATTTTTGATCATGATAATTGGTCACGGGATGATTTTAGATCGGAGGATGGTCATGGGTCGATTCGACCGATCGTAGTTTCTGGTCACTGGTGGTTTTGCCCAGTTATGCATTGATACACGGACGATCCGAATTGACCAAATGCGATTTCCTTCCGACCAAAAATACATCATTCCTTATTTAATTCTTAGTGATTAGAATGGAATCTTGAATTAGTGATGTCCACTCATGGATTCGTAATGCACAGACCATGAACCCTACCAGTGGATCAGGTGTCGACCGGAATGAGCCTAATGATAGACCCGTCTATTCTGTCACTTATTCTAAGGTCCATAGGTGCCTTGACTTTGTGTTAGGCCATAGGTAGCCTTAGGATATGTCTTGAACCAATTAAAGGACAATCGATCCTATTGGCCGACCGACTGTGGCACCCTGAAGCGCCCAAGGTCACCACATCTTACCAAAGAAGTACCTAAGTTCCTAGGTATAATTTTTTTTTTCTAAAACGGTCGCAGCGCGTCTTGTTTGCGGAAGCATAATCGAGTCTTACTAATTCCCCATTCAACAACCATGATACAATGGCACACCACTAACATCATATGAAAAGATAAAGCCAAAACACTTTTATTTACATATTTTCATGATGGATTTTTCTTGGGTTGGTACAACAAAAGAAAGGCCAAGACTTTTAGCTATGCTCGGCCATAACCCCCAAAAAGAGACGTTGACCCTCTATGTCTATCATGCAAGATCCTCCATCAACTAGTGTCGGCTATTTCCTCAAAAAGTTGCAACTCTTACTTCTCATGCACGGGCCCTCACACCCATCTCGGTGCATCAGGCGGTGGCGGCGGCAACATCCCAAGCATCACTCCATCTCGACGAACATGAACCGATATGAACTCCTGAATGATAGGGCCCCCAGCTAGGCCCACGTCATACATCACTATCGTACGAACCCGAATAAACGTAAGACCAGGGATGGTGGGACAGTCGATCTCCACGCACTCGACCTCCACATCCGAAGGAAGGCCGTAAAAGACGCCCCGCGTGACAGCAGGGAGCGGCATCTCTCTAATCTGAAATGTTAGTCCCCGAAGGTGTGAGTATAACCACTCAGCAGGTAAAGGACCAATAAACCACTCAATGCATCATGCCCCACAATCATCACAATCATAGCATCACATGACATTTAAGCATCCATGCACAATTTACCTTGATATCATGCACGTATCATCATACCTCATGTATATACATCATCATATAGTCATCACCATCATGTCATACACTTACCATCGTCATGTACCCATGCACTCATCATCATCATATCACATGTACCATCATCATTACCATGCATCCATGCACTCATCATCATCATATTGCATGTACCATCATCATTACCATGCATCCATGCACTCATCATCATCATCATATCACATGTACCATCATCATTACCATGCATCCATGCACATATCATCATCATGTCATGCATAAACCATCATGCATAATTCAATTTCAATTTCTTAATTTCATCCTTTCATTTTGGACCGCCATATTTCTTTTTCCCGGGACCAATGTTTACATCCCATATTCATCACTCGTGCCCAATCCTGGCATCGCGAGAACCCTTTGGCACAATACCTGCCAGGCATTCAGCACCCCCACGCTCTGGGCATCTCGTACCCTAACTGGCATCATGAGGACCCTCCGGCACAATACCTGCCAGGCAATCGGCCGTACCCTTCTAGCCAAGCATGTCGCACCCCAACTGGCATCGCGAGGCATCCCTCGGCACAATACCTATCGAGCTTCCGGCTCCCCCACTCTCCGGGCATCTCGAAACTCCTGAGGACCCTCCGGCATCTGGCCATTCCAGGCCACCGGGCAACTGGCCGTACCCTTCTAGCCAGGCATCCCGACACTCCCGGGGCATCGTCGGCTCACACTTTCGACGGCCTTCTCACTTATCTCAATTCACATCTCCAATTATAGTTCAGTTTTAACATGGCATGTGATGTGATGACAATCAAGATCCTTTTCATCATTTGATTCATACATGCATATCCAATCATCATCATACATGCAGCAAGACACAATCATTCATAACAATACAATTCATGGAGTCCATACAATTTAGAGTAGTCCATTTATCATGCCCTTTTTTAAGTTTACTAAATTCCAGCTTGTACCATTTTAGAAAAAAATTAAATTAAATATCCACATGATTCTCAAAAATCATGAAATCAGGACATGAGATAGAAAAGACAATAAGATAACAATTTCGTGAAGAACACATGCCCTAAAGAGTTTCACACAAGAAGATATAATCCACACAAATACAGCATGCAATTTCGGATAGAAACAGATTGCACAGTTTCTGAAATAATTCGATTAAAATACCTGAATGACCTCCGAAAATTATGAAATTTTACCAAGTTATAGTTATGACACTAAATTAAATTTTTCATGGAAGACATCTAGGCCCGATTCGTTCTAGATAATTTTCTATAGACGTCCGAAGCTCCTGATTCTAGCACCGAAACGTCCAGTATAGCTATCTCCGAAATATCGAGTTTTCACCTACTTATCCTTCTTCTTTTCTTCTGAAATTTGGATATGTTTTGCCTCAAGAGGTCCCCTACAACTTTAATTAAGGGATCTCAGTGAAATATCCAAATAATAGTCACCATATGGGTCTAAGAAGTGTCGGGTGTCCAGTACCGTGTTTCCAGATTTACCGTCTTCAAGAGTAAGTCGATTCACTAGGCTACACTTGCTCATTTTACCTCAAATTTGAGTATGTTAGTCTTTAGGATGTTCTATACAAGTTTCATGAAGAAGTAGAAGGGAAAGTCTCGGTAAAAAGCAACATGCAACCCACAAAACTACCAAAAGGTCGGCAAAGCAGTTCCAGATCTAGTGTCTTCGTAGGAAGAGGGTTTCACCCCTTAAATCTCAACCATTTTGTCCCAAATTTTAGTATGTTATATTTTGAGATGTTTGCTACAACTTTCATGAAGGAGTAGAAGTCAAAATCCAACTCTAAACATGCATGCAAGCCTCCACAAGTTTCTGGGTCAGGCAGTTTACACGAAATCGGCAAGCATTTTCAAAAACAAACCACACTAGCTTCGGTTCCTTGCCTCTAAACACCCAAGAATTCAACCACACATGCAAGAAACACATGCAAGAGTAGAAATTGATCCTAACTTGCCTCTAAGATCAAGAGAACGACGGCACACGGACGGCACACGTGCGGCGACGGGCGGACGGCTCCTTCTCCTCCTCGGTTCCTCTCCTCTTGGCGACCCTCTCTCTCTCTCTCTTTCTCTCTCTCTCTCTCTCTCTCTCTTTGGCTTGGCCGAAACCCTCAACCAGCCACTCTCTCTCTCCCTTTTATTTCCCCTAATTCCCATCATTAGCAATGATTAAGGGCCACCCACAATGGCCAATGCATGGGACTCTCTTTTTGCCACTTGGCAAAGCATGCAAGATGGGCTTGGGAGTGGGCTTGGAGGCATTTAGGCCGGCCTCCCTTGTGGCCGACGACAGCCCATTCGTGGGCTTCAATGGGCCAACCATCTTGGCCCATCAAAAGTCTACTCTTGGGCCTAAGGCCCAAACCTAAATAAAAAATCAAATTTTACCTTTTATTCTTTCTTTTATAGATTTTAAGTTTTAAATTCCACATGGCCAAAATCTTGTAACATTTTATTTATAGGAATTTAGTCTATGAGGTGCATAGCCAAGAAGAGATTATTCTCATTAATTTATCCTATAATACTAATTTCAAAAATTCATGAACACAAGCATATATCACTTAGTCTTAAGAGGAGACTAATGGCTAAAGCATAAACCATAGGTAATTTTATTACCTAATTATGGGCTTTAATACACCTTAGAGCTTGTTATGAATTTTTTGGGATACCACAATTCTCCCCTCCTTAGAGAATTTCGTCCTCGAAATTAGACACCACTCGTGCCTTCTTGAAACTAGTAGGGGTACTTTTCCTTCATCTGATCTTCACTTTCCCATGTGGCTTCCTCCATATCATGATGTCGCCATAATACCTTAACCAAAGAGATCTTTTTAGTCCTAAGAATATGTTCCTGTACATCTTTGTACTACCCGGATGAATACTATAATTACTCTTATGCGCCTCCGACAGAATTTCCTTCTTTAATTCTTCGTTGTCGGGAACACAAAGTCATCCTTGGCATCTTACTATTCCATCATCAGAGACTTGGAATTCTGGTCTTTTTCCTAAAGACGCAGTGTCTTTCATTTTCAAAATCTCAGGGTCAAACTCTTGTAAGATTTTAACTTTCTGAATAATTTCAGGTTCAATCCTTAATGCACTAAGCATACTAGTAAGACAATCTACTTCTAATTTAAATTCTGAGTTTGTAACAGACTTTAACAAGCTCCATTCCACCATTCTTAAACTGGCCATCTTTGTAGCCGACTTATGACTAAGAGCATTTACTACCTTATTCGCCTTCCTTGGATGGTATTTTATCTCACAATCATAGTCCTTTAACAACTCCATCCATCTCCTTTGTCTCATGTTCAACTCCTTTTGTGAGAATAGATATTTCAAACTCTTATGGTCTGTATAAATCTCAAACTTTTCCCCATATAAATAATGCCTCCATATCTTCAAGGCAAACACTATAGCTGCTAGCTCTAACTCATGCGTTGGGTAGTTTAGTTCATGGGGTTTTAATTGTCTGGATGCATATGCTATGACCTTGCCATGCTGCATCAGAACACATCCCAGTCCTTTGTGAGATGCATCACTATACATTGTAAAACCATCAGGTCCAGTTGGTATAGTCAGGATTGGAGCCGAGGTCAATTTCCTTTTAAGCTCCTGGAAACTCCTTTCACATTCCCCATTCCATTCAAATTTCACATTCTTTCGGGTCAACTTAGTTAAAGGACCTGCCAGTTGTGAAAATCCTTCAATAAACCTCCTATAGTAACCAGCCAGTCCTAAGAAACTTCGTATTTTAGTAGGTGTTGTCGGTCTTGGCCAATTTACTACCATCTCAACTTTTGCCGGGTCTATTACAATTCCTTTTCCTAACACTACATGCCCTAAAAATATTATTTGGTCCAGCCAGAATTCACACTTACTAAATTTGGCATACAACTTATGCTCTCTCAGGGTTTGCAAAACTATCCTCAAGTGTCGCTCATGCTCTTTAGGTCCTCTCGAATATATCAGGATGTCATCAATAAAAACAATTACAAACTAATCTAAATAAGGTTTAAATACCCTATTCATTAGATCCATAAATGCAGCCGGCGCGTTAGTCAGTCCCAATGGCATGACCAGGAACTCATAATGCCCATAACGAGTCCTGAACGTAGTCTTAGGGATGTCTTCTTTCTTAATTTTCAGCTGATAGTATCCCGACCTTAAGTCAATCTTAGAAAAGACCGAACTTCCTTGGAGTTGGTCAAAAAGATCATCAATTCTAGGCAAAGGATACTTATTTTTAATGGTCACCTGGTTTAGTTGCCTATAGTCAATGCACAAGCGCATCGATCCATCTTTCTTTTTCACAAACAAGACCGGTGCACCCCAAGGCGAAGCACTTGGTCTAATGAATCCTTTGTCAAGCAACTCCTGTAGTTGCACTTTCAATTCCTTCAATTCGACTAAGGCCATCCTATATGGGGCTTTTGATATTGGTCCTGTTCCAGGCATTAATTTAATTTTAAACTCAATTTCTCGCTTTGGCGGTAATCCAGGCAATTCCTCAGGGAATACATCTTGAAATTCATTGACTACCCAAATTTCATCAATCTTAAGCTCTTCCTTAGTATAATCTCTAACCATGGCCAAGTACCCTTGACATCCTTTGTCAAGTAACGCATGGGCTTCTATTGCTGAAATAAGTGCTACAGGTAGGTGGGTCTGACCTCATAGAAATTCACAACTAGACTGATTAGGCAAGGTAAATTGGATTACTTTCCTATAACAATCCATCTGGGCCCGATACTTACGAAGCCAGTCCATTCCTATGATAACATCAAAATCATACATGGCCATTACAACTAAGTCTATTTCCATATCCTTTCCCTCCCATTGTTATCTTGCAATTTCCATACACCAGCATAGACAATAACATATCCTTTAGAGGCGTAGAAACACAAAGAGGCGTCTCAAGAGGCGTAGTTTCTATCTTATTCAACAGTCTATATCTTTCAGACACAAATGAATGCGTAGCACCCGTATCAAACAATGCATATGCCTTTTTTTTTTTTTTTAATCATTTATAAGGATCGTACTTGAGATAACATTTTTGGAAGCTTCCGCTTCCTCTTGGGTGATCACATACGCTCTTCCTTGTGTTGGTGGCCTCTGGGGATTCCTTGGTAAGTTTGGCCTAATAGCATTCCGCTGTGGCTGCTGCACTGAGCCCATACTCGCGTGCGACCTTTCCTGTGGGCAGTTTCTCTTAATATGACCTATTCGTCCACAACCATAACATTTTGGTTGCCCATTGCAAGGTCCTGGGCCATGTCGCCCATTACACCTTCGACACTCCTCATTTTGATAAGGTGTCCTTTCCAAATTTAGGCTACCCTTGCCTCTTCCAAAGTTCCCAAAATTGCCCTTCTTCTTAGACTCCTAGGTCTGACCTTGACCTGTATAAGGTCTCTTACCTCGTCTCACATCACCAAAGGACAATGGTTTCTTATTCTCCGAATTACCAACTCCTGCTCCACCAACTGTGCCCTTTCATAGATCTCATTGTAATCTCTTATGTTCAAAGGCACTATTTGTTTCCTGATATCAGTCCTCAACCCTTTCAGAAACCTCTTAGCTTTCTCTTCTTGATCCTCAACTAGCCTAGGAGCATATCTAGACAGTTCAGAAAATCTAGCCTCATACTGATCTACTGTCAGCTCCTTTTGTTCTAATTGAACAAATTCAGTAATTTTCCTATCCTTAGCACAGTCAGAAAAATGCTTTCTATTGAAAGCTCTCACAAACTCTTCCCAGTTAACCTCGGTACCTGGTGGGAAGATTGTGTCCCTCGATGCTCTCCACCAAAAATTTGCATTTCCCTCAAGTTGGTACTCTGCCAAAGTCATTTTCTCAGCATCAGTGTAGTCCAACAACCTGAAAATTCGTTCCATTCCATCAATCCAATGTTCCGCCTCCTCAGGACTTCCCATACCACTGAACTTAAGTGGCTTCAACTTCAAAAACTGCTCCACCAGTCCTTAAGTACGGCGTTTTGCTCCAGGTTGTTGCTGCGCTTGCCTTTCCATCAGATTTCCAATATTGGCCAATGTCTGCAGGATGTCTTCCATTCGGGGTTCAGCCCTTGTAGCAGAGACTTTAGCCCTCGATGGATGAGCACTTCCAGCTCGCACTATGACTTTCCTGCAATTTCCAAGCATTGACTCAAGAATAATCTGAGACTCACTATCTCCATTCAAGGCAACTACTACTACTACTACATAAGTAACATATACATGTTACTGGTACCTAAAGACAACTCAAAATTAACTACTAGGGATCTACGAGTGAATACTCATCACCCGTTATTCAAAGTTAATCAATTATTCCATTTTATATCCTATGGTGTGCATTGTCATCATGTTCCTTAATTTCCAAATGAGGCTCCTTATCACTCCACCTATAACCATCGCTCTGATACCAAAAAGGGCGGATGTGGCACCCCGAAGCGCCCAAGGTCACCACATCTTACCAAAGAAGTACCTAAGTTCCTAGGTATACATTTTTTTTTTCTAAAACGGTCCCGGCGCATCTTATTTGCGGAAGCATAATCGAGTCTTACTAATTCCCCATTCAACAACCATGATACAATGGCACACCACTAACATCATAAGAAAAGATAAAGCCAAGACACTTTTATTTACATATTTTTATGATGGATTTTTCTCGGGTCGGTACAACAAAAGAAATGCCAAGACTTTTAGCTATGCTCGGCCATAACCCCCAAAAAGAGACGCTCAACCCTCTATGTCTATCATGCAAGATCCCCCATCAACTAGTGTTGGCTATTTCCCCAAAAAGTTGCAGCTCCTACTTCTCACGCACGGGCCCTCACACCCATCCTGGTGCATCAGGCGGTGGCGGCGGCAACATCCCATGCATCACTCCATCTCGACGAACATGAACGGATATTAACTCCTGAATGGTAGGGCCCCCAGCCAGGCCCACGTCATACATCACTATCGTACGGACTCGAATAAACGTAAGACCAGGGATGGTGGGACAGTCAATCTCCACGCACTCGACCTCCACATCCGAAGGAAGGCCGTAAAAGACACCCCGCGTGATAGCAGGGAGCGGCATTTCTCTAATCTGAAATGTTGGTCCCCGAAGGGGTGAGTACAACCACTCAGTAGGTAAAGGACCAATAAACCACTCAATGCATCATGCCCCACAATCATCACAATCATAGCATAACATGACATTTAAGCGTCCTTGCACAATTTACTTTGATATCATGCACGTATCATCATACCTCATGTATATACATCATCATATAGTCATCACCATCATGTCATACACTTACCATCATCATGTACCCATGCACTCATCATCATCATATCACATGTACCATCATCATTACCATGCATCCATGCACTCATCATCATCATATCACATGTACCATCATCATTACCAAACATCCATGCACATATCATCATCATGTCATGCATATACCATCATGCATAATTCAATTTCAATTTCTCAATTTCATCCTTTCATTTTGGACCACCATATTTCTTTTTCCCGGGACCAATGTTTGCATCCCACATTCATCACTTGCGCCCAATCTTGGCGTCGCGAGAACCCTCCGGCACAATACCTGCCGGGCATCCGGCACCCCCACACTTCAAGCATCTCGTACCCCAACTGGCATCACGAGGACCCTCCGGCACAATACTAACTGGGCAACCGGCCGTACCCTTCTAGCCAGGCATCTCGCACCCCAACTGGCATCGCGAGGCATCCCTCGGCACAATACCTGCCGAGCTTTCGGCTCCCCCACTCTCCAGGTATCTCGAAACTCCCGAGGACCCTCCGGCATCCAGCCATTCCAGGCCACCGGGCAATCGGCCATACCCTTCTAGCTAGGCATCCTGACACTCCCGGGGCATCGTCAGCTCACACCTCCGACGGCCTTCTCACTTATCTCAATTCACATCTCCAATTATAGTTCAATTTTAACATGGCATGTGATGTGATGGCAATCAAGATCATTTTCATCCTTTGATTCATACATGCATCTCCAATCATCATCATACATGCAGCGAGACACAATCATTCATAACAATACAATTCATGGAGTCCATACAATTTAGAATAGTCCATTTATCATGCCCTTTTTGAAGTTTACTAAATTCCAGCTTGTACCATTTTAGAAAACATTTAAATTAAATATCCACATGATTCTCAAAAATCATGAAATCGGGACATGAGATAGACAAGACAATAAGATAACAATTTCGTGAAGAACACATGCCCTAAAGAGTTTCACACAAGAAGATATAATCCACACAAATGTAGCATGCAATTTCGAATAGAAACAGATTGCGCAGTTTCTGAAATAATTCGATTAAAATACACGAATGACCTCCGAAAATTATGAAATTTTACCAGGTTAGAGTTAAGACACTAAAGTAAATTTTTCATGAAGACATCTAGGCCCGATTCGTTCTAGATAATTTTATATAGACGTCTGAAGCTCCTGATTCTAGCACCGAAACGTCCAGTATAGCTATCTCCGAAATATCGAGTTTTCACATACTTATCCTTCTTCTTTTCTTCTGAAATTTGGATATGTTTTGCCTCAAGAGGTCCCCTACAACTTTCATTAAGGGAACTAAGTGAAATTTCCAAATAATAGTCACCATATGGATCTAAGAAGTCTCGGGTGTCCAGTACCGTGTTTCCAGATTTACCGTCTTCAAGAGTAAGTCGATTCACTAGGCTACACTTGCTCATTTTACCTCAAATTTGAGTATGTTAGTCTTTAGGATGTTCTCTACAAGTTTCATGAAGAAGTAGAAGGGAAAGTCTCGGTAAAAAGCAACATACAACACACAAAACTACCCAAAGGTCAGCAAAACAGTTCCAGATCTAGTGTCTTCGTAGGAAGAGGGTTTTACCCCTTAAATCTCAACCATTTTGTCCCGATGTTATAGTTTGAGATGTTTTCTACAACTTTCATGAAGGAGTCAAAGTCAAAATCCAACTCGAAACATGCATGCAAGCCTCCACAAGTTTCTGGGTCAGGCAGTTTACACGAAATCGGCAAGCATTTTCAAAAACAAACCACACTAGCTTCGGTTCCTTGCCTCTAAACACCCAAGAATTCAACCACACATGCAAGACACACATGCAAGAGTAGAAATTGATCCTAACTTGCCTCTAAGATCAAGAGAACGACGGCACACGGACGGCACACGGACAGCGAACGGGCGGCGATGGGCGGATGGCTCCTTCTCCTCCTCGGTTCCTCTCCTCTCGGCAACCCTCTCTCTCTCGCAACTCTCTCTCTCTCTCTCTCTCTCTCTCTCTCTCTCTCTCTCTCTGGCTTGGCCAAAACCCTCAACCGGCCACTCTCTCTCTCCCTTTTATTTCCCCTAATTCCCATCATTAGCAATGATTAAGGGCCACCCACAATGGCCAATGCATGGGACTCTCTTTTTGCCACTTGGCAAAGCATGCAAGATGGGCTTGGGAGTGGGCTTGGAGGTATTTGGGCCGGCCTCCCTTGTGGCTGACGACAGCCCATTCATGGGCTTCAATGGGCCGACCATCTTGGCCCATCAAAAGTCCACTCTTGGGCCTAAGGCCCAAACCTAAATAAAAAATCAAATTTTACCTTTTATTCTTTCTTTTATAGATTTTAAGTTTTAAATTCCACATGGCCAAAATCTTGTAACATTTTATTTATAGGAATTTAGTTTATGAGGTGCATAGCCAAGAATAGATTATTCTCATTAATCTATCCTATAATACTAATTTAAAAAATTCATAAACACAAGCATATATCACTTAGTCTTAAGAGGAGACTAATGGCTAAAGCATAAACCGTAGGTTATTTTATTACCTAATTATGGGCTTTAATACACGTTAGAGCTTGTCTTGAATTTTTTGGGATGCCACACCGACCGTCCAAAGGAATGGTTTGGGTGAGATGGGGTGCGGTGGTCGAACCTCGGTGTATGTGATTCGGTATTTTGAGGTGTACCTAATGTAACGCCCTGAACCTCGAGTGCGTGTCCATCCCTCGGTGGTCGATAAAATTGCGACGTCCCAGGAAGCATCGCTGACCCATTCATTTTAATGTACATGTGGAAGCGAATGATTACCTTTGATAGCAACTCATACGGGAAAGAAAATCAGGAAAAAAATTCACAACCCAAAGCACACTTTTATAAACAACTAGATTTAAATACAAAACTAGTCTATCTACTAAAAGGATCAGCCTTCAGAAAGGAGACTATCTTATGACACCCTAGTCGGACACATTCATCGATCCTTCGGACTCCACCACTTTGGGGGCGCTGACTCCACCATAGCACCATCAGGATGGTTAGCTGTATCCTTACTAAAAGCGGCATCTACCACTACAACTGGGACCTCAAAACCCTAGAGGGGACCAACTTGGTATCCATTGAGTCTGCGGCGAAACCACGCCCTAAATCGATGAGGTACCCTTTGAGGTAGGCTCTCATCGACCTAGACAGTGGTCACCACGAGCTCATAGACCCCGTGGCCTCCAGGCATAGGGAAGTCAGTCATTAGCTCCGTCACCCTCCTCAGCTGACCATAATGAATTGGAGGCTCCGCCATCTAAGACCTGAAAGGTTAAGCCCATGACGGGGTGAGACAATGTCTCAACAAGTTCACCCCCTAAACTCCAACTAGGAAAGAAATACGCTTAGAGGCAGTCTATGCACATAAGAGAGAGGACTTACCTCACCTTAGTTCCCTCATGCATGTTAGTACAATTCATTTACTCAATCAATCAATACAATCAATACCATCGATCAATTAATCAATTCAATCCGATCCATGCAATCGATTAATTAATCAATTCAATATGATCAATACAATCAACACCCGTTCCAATTCGATTATTGTTCACACAAGCATGAACTATTGACGCACATTGGTCTTCTAGCGTAGTCAGGGATTATTGCTCACACAAGCTGATATAGATTATTGCTCGCACAAGCTGATACGGATTATTGTTCGCACAAGCTAACATGGATTATTGCTCGCATCAGTTGACGCTCACATAAGCTGATACATATATTGCTCGCACAAGCTGATACATCGGCACACACCGGGGATGGGTTCACTTAACCATCACACGATTAATCAATCCGGTCCAAGGACATTGTCCTTTGCACAAAAATTTTTCAATTAAAATAATGAACTTGGCCTATTTTTTTTTGGGTAAAGACTTGGCCTATTTTCTTCGTATTACAAACACCCGATAAAAATAATCGTGTATGGGTATACGGTCAATTTAAGCCAAAAATGCGATATCTTCCATTTAAAAAATCTCACTATTTGATACAGTCCTTAAAACCATTTTTGATGTCAAGACCCGACACCTGGGATTTTCTAATTAAATATCAAAATTCCGTAATTTTGGAATGAATACCGAAAATTCCAATCACCACTCAATTTGCACAAATTAACACTCAATTGCATAAACTAAGCACACCATTGCCATCAACATGAAATTCCAGTCATCGGCTATCCCGGTATAATTCCGGAAAATATTAAATAATTAAATAAATTACAAAATAATTAAATAAATGCAATTAAATACAATAAATACCAACTTAGGCTGGAAATGCTAATCTAACCACCTAAACGGGCCTAGAAAATTTCCGAACATATCTAGATAAATATCACATCCTATCTAGTCCTTAATTAATCTAATCTAACCACTTAAAATGCATAATTAAGCAATTAAATTACTAATCTAATCTAACTAACCACCTAATCCCTAATTAGCTTAAAATAATCACACTCTAAGCATCATTAACTCCATAAGCAGAGTTTAACATGTAAACTCACCGGTTTAGTGGGCCGGTGAGTCCATGACGTTGGTGACTTAGAGGTGAGCAACACTCGAGCTTGCGGCGACACCAGCAGAGGTCTGGACGGACCTAAAAAGGGGCCTTGAAGACCAAGAAACCTTGTAGGCCTTTAGTTTCTGCTTGAGCTAGAAGAACCGGTCGAAAGGGCTACTTAGCTCGGGAAAGGGGCATGGTGGGACGGCGAGGCTGCTGCGGGGTCAAGCGGGTGACGGTGGCGGTTTCGGCAGCTTGGTGACTTGCAACGGTGAGCTAAGGTGGCTCAGGGACGGTGATCAACTGCTGGCTCGGCATCTGATGTGAGGGACACGTGACGGGTTTACGGGCATGAGTGGGTAGCTTCGGTGGCTTTGGTGGTGGTCGACGGTGAAGGGGGAGGGCTAGTTGGTTTCTTTTGGTTCTCTCAAGCTCACAACTTCAACAACAATGGATAAAGTAGCCAAAATGAAGAAGAAGAAGCTCCTGAAGCTTGGGGGGTCCCATTTGGCCACAAAGTCAAGCCAAATATCCCCTTTCTACTCATTGCATGCCCCCACTAGCCTTGGCTATCACCCATGCCCAATTTGCAGCACCAATTTTCCCCTAGAAGCTTCCTTAAATGGTCCATAATGTTGTCTCCCCTTGGCCTACGAATTTTGGGCCAACTCCCCTAAATTGATTCAATTCCCCTTCAAGACTTCTCCAATTGAGCTCAATTTGATATCCATAAATTCAGCCAAGGTGCCATCATCAAATTCAATATTTTTCATCATCAATTGGACCAATTTGACGGCCAAAATTGCAACAAAAAATGGCCCTTCGATTTTTCCGGTCCAAAATAACCTTTGATTTTTCGCCGAAATCTCGGGTTTGCAGAAAAATCTTCGAAGGATGAGTTGACGTTCCTAAAATGAATCGTGACATGACAAAACTTTCAATTTCTGAAATCGAATTTAACTTCGCAGTTAATTTCAATCTAACGCGATTTTAGCGTGACCTAACCTACTGGGTAGCTTTTAGGAATTTTTAGCGCATTTGATCTGTGGTCGATTATTTTCGAGCCACAATGTACATCTTCAACACATTGGCGACTCTCGGTTGTCATGAAAATCTCGAGATTTTGAATATGGACACAGGGTACAAAAATGACAAAAAAATCGGTCTAGTGCCATTCAACAGAAATTTTGCAATCAGGTAGAATCACCCATACACTAATTATATACTTATATCAAATCGACCTATCTCTAATCTTTGATCCATTTTGATGGTGCCGTAATGACCCTTGCAGATTAGCACAGTCGAATAGTCGATTCCTGGTCGAATTCTCGAGTCTATTGAGTTTAGATTCCTTAACGGCTTCACCTGATAAACTAGTTATCTCATGAGTGATCAGCTCAGAGAAAATAATTATAGGCATGTCGATGAAAAGCTCAATTTATTCAATTGAAAATAGAACTTGAAATTCAGGATGTCACAACTTTTCCCCTCTTATAAAAATTTCATCCTCGAAATTTAAACCATTACAAATCTTTTAAACAAAAAGATGGGGGTACAATCATCTCATCGAATCTTCATTTTCCTAGGTTGCTCCCTTTATGCCGTGGTGTTGCCATACCCCTTTAACCAATGGGATTGTCTTGGTGCGTAGAACCTGTTCCTTTCGATCCACAATAAACCGATTTTTTCACGTACGACACTCTGTTGTTCACGTCTAATTCTTCAAAATTTAGCACGTGGGTTGGGTTAGGCTCATACTTCCTCAACATTGACATGTGAAGGACGTTATGCACCTACGCCAACCTTGGTGACAATGCAAGACGATATGCTAGAGTCCTTATCTTTTCCAAAATCTCAAAGGAATCTACGTACCTCGGACTCAGCTGCCCCTTCTTACTAAAGTGCGAAGTACCCCTCATCGGTGACACCTTTAGAAAGACGTGCTCACCAACTTGGAATTCCAATGGTCTTTGACGTTTATCAGTGTAGCTTTTTTGGCGGCTTTAAGCGGTCTTTAATCTGTCCTTGATAACAACAATTGCATTCACTGACTGCTGAACGAACTTTGGGCCTGTGGTCTTTCGTTCTCCGACCTCATCTCAACAAACTAGCGTTCTACACGCTCTACCATACAATGCTTCAAAAGGAGCCATCTGAATGCTCTGCTGGTAGCTGTTGTTGTAGGTAAACTCAACAAGATGAAGCTGATCCTCCTAGCTTCCCTTGAAATCCAATATGCAGCTCGTAGCATGTCTTCGAGTGTTTGAATCATCCTCTCAAACTGGCCATCCGTCTGAGGACAAGAGGTTGTCTTATACTGTAGCTTTGTTCCTAAGGCGGTCTGTAAACTCTTCCAAAAGGCAGCCGTGAACCTCGGGTCTTGGTCTAATGTAATCGTCACCAGCACTCCATGCAGATGAACAATTTGACGCATGTACAACTCTGCATGCCTGTCCAAATCAAGGTCCTTTCGTACGGTGGTGAAGTGAGTCAACTTTGTCAGTTTGTCGACCACTATCCAAATGGAATCATTACCCCTCTGACTCCTTGGTAAGCCTATCACAAAATCTATTATGATGTGTTCCCATTTCCACTCGAGAATCTCGAGAGGTTGCAGAAGTCTTTCCGGCTTACAATGCTGTGCCTTCACTTGTTGACACATCAGACACTTGGTGACATGCTTGGCGATATCCGCCTTCATACTAGACCACCAATAGTGTTGACGCAGATTCTAATACATCTTCGTACTATCAGGATGAATGCTGTAACTGTTATGATGAGCTTCCAATAAGATCTCTTCCTTAAGTGTTGCATCGTCAGGTACACATAATCGTTCTCGAAACCTTAGTGTTCCATCATCAGAATTTTGAAAGTTAGCCTTTCTCTTTTCGGTGTCCTCTTGCAAGATTTTCTGAATATCTAGGTCTGTCGACTGAAGCGTCTTGATTCTGACTTACATTTCCTACTCAATTATGAGGGTGGCCATAAAATTTGAAAAGTGGTCTACCTCAAATTTGAAAATTGAATCTCAAGCTCTCTCAAGTAAAATCCATTCCTTGACCATCATATGCGCAACTAAAGATTTCCGACTCAGCGCATCTGCAACTTTATTAGCCTTCTCAGGGTTATACAAGATGTCGCAATTATAGTCCTTCAGAAGTTCCATCCAGCGGCGTTGTCTCATATTTAACTCCTTCTGAGAGAATAGACACTTGAGATTTTGATGGTCTGTGAAGATTTGGAATCTTTCTCCACACAAGTAATGTCTCCAAATCTTCAGAGCGAAAATAATCACTGCGAGTTCTAAGTTATGCGTTGAGTAGTTAAGCTCATGAGGTCTCAATTGACGGGACACGTATGCAACAACCCTACCATCTTGCATTAACATGCAACCTAGTCCTCTAAATGATGCATCACTATAGATCTCGTATTATCCAAGACTAGATGGAATCGTCAACACGGGTGCGGTAGTTAGCTTCTTCAGTAGTCAAGTCAACGGCGAAGCTAATGCTGAAAACCCTTCCACAAACCGTCTGTAGTATCCAGCTAACCCAAAAAGCTTCTGATATCTGTCACTGACGTCGATCTTGGCCAACTGATAATTGATTCGATCTTGGATGGGTCCATGGAGATTCCTTCGCCTAACATCACGTGACCTAGGAACGCTACACGAGTCAACCAAAACTCGCACTTACTGAATTTGGCATACAGTTCATGATTTCTTAGTGTTTGGAGTACCATCCTCAAATGCCTTTTGTGTTCCTCAATACTTCTCGAATACATCAGGATATTGTTGATGAACATGATCACGAACTGATCCAGATATTCCTTGAACACTCAGTTCATGAAATCTATAAAAGCAGTTGGGGCGTTCGTCAAACCAAACGGCATTACAATGAACTCACAATGGCTATATTGAGTACAAAATGTTGACTTATGTATATCCTCCTTTTGGATCCTCAGCTGATGGTACCCTGTCCTCAAGTCGATCTTAGAGAATATCGACTCTCCTTGCAACTGGTCAAACAAATCGTCAATCCTCGGCAGGGGATACTTGTTTTTGATCGTCACCTGGTTGAGTTGACGATAGTCGATGCATAGACGCAACGAACCATCTTTCTTCTTCACGAACAAAACTGGTGCTCCCCATGGTGATGCACTAGGATGTATGAATCCCTTATCCAACAATTCTTGCATCTGCACCTTCAATTCTTTCAACTCAAACAACGCCATCCGATAAGGAGCCTTAGAGATTGGCTCTGTCCTGGGAGCTGATTCAATCACAAACTCAATCTCTCTCTCTAGCAGCAGACCTAGCAATTCCTTTGGAAACACATCTGAAAATTCTTGCACTACAGCGATGTCCTCTATCTTCAGATCCTCAATTGTCGTATCGATGACGGTCGACAGGTAACCTTGACAACCCTTGTCTAACAAACAAGTTACCTCAAGCGACAAGATTAATGTAATCAAGGTTCCTCCTCGACTCCCAATAAACTCAAAACTTTCACCCGTTAACGGGTTAAATTGAATCGCTTTATGATAGCAGTCCATCTTCGCTCGTTGCTTGGTGAGCCAGTTCATGCCAATTATTACATCGAAATCATACATGGCTAGGACTATCAAATCTATCCTCCCCTCTCGCTCACCAATCAATAACTTACAACAAGGACAACCTAATGCAGCTAACATCTTATCCTTTAATGGTGTAGATATGCTAACCACTGACTCCAACAACTCAGGACTTAATCCTACCAACTTAACAAATTGCTCGGCTATAAACAAATGAGTCACACTAGGGTCAAATAAAGCATATGTAGCATGGTCATTTAGCGAAACCGTACCTGTAATCACATCAAGCGAGTCTTTTGCCTGTCCTCTAGTGATGGCGTACACTCGTGCTTGCATTGGAGGTCTGTTTGGTCCACCTTGTTATGCAATCTGTGGTGTAAACCCCCTATTTTGACCAATCGGTGGTTGTGGCAGTAACTACTGTAGTCCTCTCGGCTTTCTGGGAGTCTTTGGCCTGGTGACCATGCTAGCCACACTCGAAACAAGCACCCGTCTTAAAATGACACGGGGTTGATCCATGTCACCTTCCGTAGAAGCGATACACACCATTCTAACTTGGTGCTGATTTGCCTATTCCACCATTCCTAATGGGTGGGACATGGTAGCTTCCTCTGGTCATGGGCTTCTTCCTGAACCGGTTCCTATCTCTATTTGAACTGAACCTCGACCTAGATGAGGTGGCTTGCTCACTCAAATTTTTCTCTATTAGCTGGGCCCGACCATATACCTCATTGTAATCCTTCAAGTCAAGCGACACCAGTGGGTTCTTTAGCTTTAGTCAGAGATCGTTCTTGAACCTTTGAGCTTTGTCTTTGAGATCTTCCACTAGTCTGGAGCATACTAAGACAGCTCAGCAAATTTAGCCTCATATTGGTCCATGGTCATCATCCCTTGACGGAGGCGTTGGAATTCCTCCATCTTCTGCTCTCAGGCACTACTAGAAAAGTACTTGCCGTTAAATGCTCTGAGGAAGGCGTTCCACACTAGAACCACGCCTCTTTGGAATATTGTGCCTTTAGTGGCCTTCCACCAAGTGTTCACGTTACCTTGTAGCTAGTATACTGCTAGGACAATTTTCTCCTCCTTAGTGCACATCAGCAATGCAAAGGCTTTCTCTAGGTCTTGGATCTAGAGCGATGCAATCTTAGGATCTCCTGCGCTAGTGAACCTCGACAGGTTCAACTTCAAGAACTGCTCCACCAGCTTATGAATAGGCCTCTCTCTCTTCACAACCACATTCCCAGGTGGAACTTCGGCAGGTGCGGCAACGACTGCGACATCAGTGGCAGCGATGACGGTAGCAGTAGTGGCAGCTGTAGTGACGGCAATAATGGCGGCAACTTGATTCTAGGCCTGCTACCCCCATCAAATTTCCAAGCGTCTCAAGCACTTGCATGATCCCGTCAATCCTAGGATCACTAGGGGCTCTTACCCCAGCACCGACTGGAGGCGGTGCTACTCCACTAGCGCTGGCTTGAGCCGGCGCTCTAGCACGACCCCCTCGGGTATCGACCCTTGTCGGCGTTCTACCTTGAGTTGCTGGTCCAATGGTTGTCTTCCTAGTGTTAGGGAAAACTCCTTTGATATTTTGAAGCTGACAAAACTTATCTACATTCTGTTTTGAAGATCTAGACTTTTATGTCAAAGTCTAAAGACTGCCAGACCTTTGTGTCAAAACCTGTTTTATATAAGAAGTCTGCCCACTCTAGTAAATTCCAGACTGAATGCAAGTGAATAATAAAGACTTATCTAGATGAGGGATTATCTTTGTTTCTTCAAGGGTTCGATTCGTATGAATTATATATGGCATTTCTGGTTAGAAATATCACCTACGAGATTGGTTATCTTTATTGGAATCAATTTAGTTACATCTAATCTTTTTGGAAGGCAAGCTAATTTGGAAATAATCTACTTATAGAAACCAAGATCCTAATTGTATGGGCGAACATGATTGACGGGCTTTCATCACAATCCTTAAATGGCTCAAGATCTCCTTGATTGATTCCATCCAACAGGTTGATTGGAAGAATTCTTTTGAAAAGTGCCAACGGTCGAGAAGGCATGAAGGAGTATTTAAGGAGGCCTCTCCAGTCATTTGAATAAGAATGTGCATGAAAAAAAAATTCCAAAGTTTGAAGCTTCCATTTACTTGTTATTCCTTACACTGCGCTCAAATTTGTACTAAAAAAAGAGTGAGATTTATAGTACGACTTCATGAGAGCAGTGGAAACTCTTCACTTTGAAGTCGAGATCGCGAGATTGTAAATTCTCTTTTGTTTCATAGTGGAATCCAACCAAAAGGCTGTCAGCGTGGAAGAGTGGACGTAGGCTTGATCTAAGTTGACCCACTATAAATTCTGTGTTCCTTTTCTCTTTGATCTCTTTTACTTAGTTTGTATTTTATATTAATCATTTAAGTTTAAACTCCTTTAAAGTCTATTGCTATTCAGACTCAGTTTCAAAAGTAAAATATTCTTATTGCATTTCATAAAAAACAGTTTTCACACCTATTCACCCCCTCTAGGTGTTCATACTAGCACTTACAATTGGTATCACAGCCTGTGTGCTTATTTTTTGAAGTGTTTTACTTCTAAGCTAAAGATTCTCCATGGCTAGTATTTTGTCTCTAGGTTTGGTTGAAGGTCAGTGCAACACCAGACCCCCTTACTTCGATGGAAAATAGTACAATGTATGGGAGAACAAGATAAAGCCATTTCTCAAATCTAGAGATCCTTTGGAGTGGGATGTTGTAGAAAAATGGATCAATCCTAAAGCAACATTAGCTTCTGACCAAGGGAAATAAGTTATTGATGTTGACGAAACAACACGAGCTAAAATTACCAAGAAATAAGCTCTTGACGCGAAAGCAATCTACTCTTTATACCGTGCTTTATCTCCCATTGAGTATAATTGAATTTCTTCTTGTGAAACAGCAAAAGAAGTTTGTGATAGATTACATATTATTTACGAAAGGACCGATCGAGTGAAGGAAACAAAAATAAACATTCTACTCGGATAATATGAAGTTTTTAGAATGAAGCCTGGAGAATCCATTATTGATATGTTCAGTCGCTTCACAGAGATTGTAAATGGCCTAACTTATCAAGGTCAACCAATCTCAAGACCAATGAAAGTCAACAAACTGCTGCGTGGACTTTCTAAAGACTGGAATCATGTGAAGACGTCAATTAGAGAAACTCAAAGGATCATGCCTCTATTAGTAGATGAACTAGTAGGCACGCTTCAATCATATGAAGTGAAATATATCAATGAGGAAGAAGATCCAAGAGGTAAGAAGTCACTTGTCTTAAAATCTAATGATAATTCTGAGGATACAGATTCAGATGATGATATGGACAATGAGGAGCTAGTGCTTATGATTAAAAAGTTCAGAAAGTTGAATAGAAAGGGAAGAAGATTCAACTGGAAGAAGTAGAGCATGCATAATTTCCAGAAGAGACCAACATAAAACAATGAAACCAGTAAGTATGTGATATGCTTCGAGTGTAAGAAAAAATGGCATATCAGACCTAACTGTCCTTTGTTGAAGAAGAAGAAAGGAAAATCAGAGAAGTACAAAAAGGTTCTCAAAGTAGAAATTTGGAGGACATCGAGTGTGAGGAAAGTGAAGAAGAATATGCCAACATATGTTTGATGGCCCATTCAAAATTTGACTTAGATTTTGAAACAGGCTCTGATTTAGACTCAGACAAAGAAATAGAGGTTAGTGACTCAAGAAAATCTGTTAAAGTCTCTAGATACATAGATGAACTTTGTCTCAGTCTCAAATCCTCTCCTAAAAGGATTTTTGAACTAAAAAGGGAAAATACTAAGCTCAGGTAACAAGTGTTGGAGAAAACTCCTTCGATGTTTTGAAGTTGACAAAGTTTATCCAAAGATTATTCTAAAGATTTCTAGACTTTTGTGTCAAAGTCTGAAAATTGCTAGACTTTTGTGTCAAAGTCTATTTTATATCAGAAGTCTGCCCACTCTGACAAATTTTAGATCGAACGCAAGTAAAGAATAAAGACTTATCCAGACGCGTGAGATTATCTTTATTTCTTCAAGTTTTTGGTTCGTATGGATTATAGATAGTCTTTCGGTTGGAAATATCACCTACGAGATTGGTTATCTTTATTAAAATCAATTTAGATACATCTAATCTTTTTGGAAGGCAAGTAAATTTGGAAAAGTATCTACTTATGGAAACCAAGATCCTGATTATATGTGCGAACATGATTGACGGGCTTTCATCACAATCTTCAAACAACTCGAGATCTCCTTGATTGATTATGCCGAACGGGTTGATTAGAATAATTCCTTCGGAAAGTGCCAACAGTTGAGAAGACATGATGGAGTATTTAAGAAAACATCTCCAGTCATTTGAAAGTGTGCATGAAAGAGAAATTCCAAAGTCTGAAACTTCCCATTCTCTTGTTATTTCTTACACTGAGCTCAAAGTTGTACTCAAAAGAGAGAGAGAGAGAGAGAGAGAGAGAGAGAGAGAGAGAGAGAGAGAGAGACTTATAATGTGACTTCGTGAGAGAGTAATAGAGATTCTTCACGGTGAAGTTGAGATCACAAGGCTGTAAAATCTTTTTTTTTTCTTAGTGGAATCTAGCCAAAAGGCTGTCATCATGGGAGAGTTGTCATGCCTCGAACCTTGAGCGCACACACATCCCTTGGTGGTTGGTAGAATTTTGCGATGTTCCCAAGACTCGTTGCCGACCCCTTTCACTTTATTGCACATGCGGAAGCGAATTAACTAATCCCCTGACAACAAAAGATAAGGGAAAGAAAAGCAGGACAACAATTTAAAAAAAAAAAACTTTCATAAACAGCTTAGGTTCTTATATAGAAGGTCTATCTTAAAAAGAACTAGTGAGCTATCTATGCTCCTCACCCTTCTGCTTCAAGCTCCTGGCTCTTCACACTAGGGACCTAAAAATGGTTATACAATAACCAGTGAGATATAATTCTCAGTGAGTCCTCCCCTAAGCCTCGGTTAGTACACCAACTCAACTCGGGTATCTCTTCATAACCACCCTACAAACAAGTCCACGACTAACAAAATAATAGTTGGTTCGCATGCAACCTTACCCAGTAGGCCATACCCTACACATTATAACTCAGCACAATACACGCTATGCACGTGGCCGTTAGATGATATAGTTTATCAATCACATATGAGTCGCATCACAAGCAATCTTACTTGACCATTGCCACACTCTACACGTTATCGACTCATGCATGTGTGCCATAAACAACGTGATTCACTCATGCATGACTGGAACTAACGATACCATGATTCTCATGCGTTCATGCACATTAGTGTGCCATTTATCCCACCTCAATCAATTACACGGGTCCCGATTATAAAGTAAAATCGTTATGACATGTCTCATACCACACCACATAATTTTACCTCATAATAAGGCCCAACCATCTCAACCCTCACACGTGTTTCCAATTCTTACGGCCCATCGGCCACGGTCAACTCCCAGTTGACGGTATGTCTAACTTCCCCATCAGCGATCCGATCAACTTCCCAGTCGACAATTCGGTTAAATATGACCTCTCAGCCATGGCTAACTTCCCAGTTAGCAATCATTCGACTCCTGCCGGGCTACCGATAAAGATCAGGCTTCGTCTTGCCTCGTTGGGCACGGCTATGTCTGGAACTCCTGTTCAAACGGTTTCCCAAAAAGGGACATCGATCCAGAATCTACTGAGACCAGCTTTTGACTCTCGCCGGGTATCGCCCCCTGTGGCATCCCAAAATTCAAGACAACCTCTAGATGAATTAAAGTCCATGATTAGGTAATGAAATTACCTATGGTTTATGCTTTAGCCATTGATTTTCTCATAATACCAAGTGTTATATCTTTGTGTTCATAAATTAATGAGAAGAATTTATTCTTCGCTATGCACCTCATAGATTTAATCCCTATAGATTAAATGTTACAAGATTTTGGCCATATGAGATTTAAAACTCGAACGTTGTGAAGGCTTGCATGTGGGTTTTGAGTTGAATTTTGACTTCGAATTCTTCATGAAAGTTGTAGATAGCATCTCAAAGTATAACATATAAAATTTGAGATCAAATGGCTGAGTATTAAGGGGTGAAACCCATCCTCTACGAAAAGGCTAGATCTGAAACTGTTTCGTCGACCTCTTGGTGGTTTTGTGTGTTGTATGTCACTTTTTACTAAGAATTTCACTTCGACTTCTTCACGAAAGTTGTATAGAACATCTTAATTATTAACATACTCAAATTTGAGGTAAAGAGAGCAAGTGTAGCCTAGTGAAACGAATTTCTTTTGAAGACGGTAGATCTGGAAGTATGGTACTGGACTCCCGAGACTTTGTGGACTAAATGGTGACTATCCTTTGAGAATATCACCTAGAACCCTTGATGAAAGTTTTAGTGGACTTCTTGAGGCAAAACATGTCGAAATTTCAGAGGAAACGAAGGAGGATAAGTAGGCAAAACCTTGATCTTTCGGAGACAGCTAAACTGGACTGTTCGGTACTAGGAACAGTAGCTTCGTCCGGCCATAGTAAATTATCTAGGACGAATCTAGCTTATATGTCTTCATGAAAAATCTACCCTAAGGTCTTGAATATAACCTGGTAAAAGTTCATAATTTTTGGAGGTCATTAGGGTATTTTAATCGATATATTTCAAGAACTGTGCAATCTGATTTTATCCGAATTTACATGCTGTATTGTGTGAACTATATCTTCTTGTGTGAAGCTCTTTTGGGCATGTGTTCTTCATGGAATTTCTACCATATTTTCTTGTCTATCACATGTCCTGATTGCATGATTTTTGAAGATCATATGGATATTTAATTTACATGTTTTCCGAAATTGTGCAAGCTGGAATTTGCTAAATCTCAAAAGTCATGATGTATGGATTTTTTAAAGTTGTATGGACCCCATGAATTGTATTTTCATGAATGATTGTGTCTTGCTGCATGTATGATGATGATTGGAAATGCATATATGAATCAAATGATGAAAATGATCTTGTTTGCCATCACATCATATGCCATGTTAAAATTGAGTTATAATTGAAAATATGAACTAAGATAAGTGAGAAGGCCGTCGGAGGTGTGAGTTGACGATGTCCCGGGCGTGTCGGGATGCCGGGCTAGAAGGTTAAAGGCCGGTTGCCCGATGGCCTTAAATGGTTGGATGCCGGAGGGTCCTTGGGAGTTTTGAGATGCCCGAAGTGTGGGGAGCCGGAAGCCCGACAGGTATTTTGCCGGGGGATGCCTCGTGATGCCAGTTGGGGTGCGAGATTCCTGGCAAATATTGTGCCGGAGGGTTCTTGCGATGCCAGGATTGGGTGCGAGTGATAAATGTAGGATGCAAACATTGGTCCAAGGAAAGAGAAATGTGGCGGCCCAAAATGAAAGGATGAAATTGGGAAATTGAAATTGAATTATGCATGATGGTACATGTATGACATGATGACGATGAGTGCATGGATGCATGATGATGATGAGTGTATGGATGCATGATGACGATGAGTGCATGGATGCATGATGATGGTATGTGCATGGATGTATGTGCACCTATGGCATGATGGTACATGTGATATGATGATGATGAGTGCATGGATGTATGATGATGGTATGTGCATGGATGTATGTGCACCTATGGCATGATGGTATATGTGACATGATGATGGTGATGATTATATGAGGATGTATGTACATGCGGTATGATGACATGCGCATGGCATCAAGGTAAATTGTGAACAAATGCCTGAATGACACGTATTGTGCTATGATTGTTATGATTGTGTTGTGTGATGTATTGAGTGGTTTATTGGGTCCTTCACTTGCTGAGTGGCTGTACTCACCCCTTCGGGGACCAACATTTCAAATTAGAAAGATGCCGCTCCCTGCTGTCACGCGGGGCATCTTTTACGGCCTTCCTTCGGATGTGGAGGTCGAGTGTGTGGAGATCGACTGTCCCACCATCCTTGGTCTGACGTTTATTCGGGTTCGTGCATTAGTGATGTATGACGTGGGCCTGGCTGAGGGCCCTGTCATTCAGGAGTTCATATCTGTTCACGTTCGTCGAGACGGAGTGATGCGGGGGATGTTGCCGTTGCCACTGCCTGACGCACCGGGGTGGGTGTGACGGCCCGTGCGTGAAGAGTAGGAGCTGCAACTTTTTGGACAATAGTCGACACTAGTTGATGGAGGATTTTGCATGATGGACATAGTGGGTCGAGTGTCTCTTTTTGGGGTTATGGTCGAGTGTAGCTAAAAGTCTTGGCCTTTCTTTTGATGTACCGACCCGAGAAAAATCCATCATGAAAATATGTAAATAAAAGTGTCGTGGCTTTATCTTTTCTTATGGTGTTTATTGGTGTGCAATTGTATCATGGTTGTTGGTGGGAGAATTGGTACAACTTGATTATGCTTCCGCAAAATAAGATGCATTGGGATTGTTTAAAAAAAAAAAATGACTAGGAACTAAGGTTCTTCTTTGGTATCTGTGGTGACCCTAGGCGCTTCGAGGTGCCACAGCCACCCCTTTTTGGTATCAGAGCAATGGTTATAGGTGGAGTGTTAAGGAGCCTCACTTGGAAACTGAGGAACATGATGACAATGCACATCATAGGATATAAAACGAAATAATTAATTAACTTTGAATAACGGGTGATGAGTATTCACTCGTAGATCCCTAGTAGTTTATTTTGAGTTGTCCTTAGGTACCAATAACATGTATATGTTACTTATGTAGTAGTAGTAGTTGCTTTGAATGGGGACAGCAAGTCTCAGATTATTCTTGAGGCAATGCTTGGAAATTGCAGGAAAGTCATGGTGCGAGCTGGAAGTGCTCATCCATCGAGGGCTGAAGCCTCTATTGCTAGGGCTGGACCCCGAATGGAAGACATCCTACATGCATTGGCCAATATTGGAAATTTGATGGAAAGACAGGTGCAGCAACAACCTGGAGCAGAACGCTGTACTCAAGGACTGGTGGAGCAGTTTTTGAACCTGAAGCCACCTAAGTTCAGTGGAATGGGAAGTCCTAAGGAGGCGGAACATTGGATTGATGGAATGGAACAAATTTCTAGGTTGTTGGACTGCAGTGATGCTGAGAAAATAACTTTGGCAGAGTACCAGCTGGAGGGAAATGCAAAGTTTTGGTGGAGATTTTCGAGAGACACAATCTTCCCACTAGGTACTGAGGTCAATTGGGAAGAGTTTGTGAGAGCTTTCAATAGAAAGCATTTTTCTGACTGTGCTAAGGATAAGAAAATTACAGAATTTGTTCAATTAGAACAAAAGGAGCTGACAGTAAACCAGTATGAGGCAAGATTTTATGAACTGTCTAGATATTCTCCTAGGCTAATTGAGGTTCAAGAAGAGAAAGCTAAGAGGTTTCTGAAAGGGTTGAGGACTAATATTAGGAAACAACTGGTGCCTTTGAACATAAGAGATTATAATGAGATCTATGAAATGGCACATTTGGTGGAACAGGAGTTGGTAAGGGAACATTCGGAGAATAAGGGACCATTGTCTTTTGGTGATGTGAGACGGGGTAAGAGACCTTATACAGGTCAATATTAGACCTGGGAGTCTAAGAAGAAGGGAAATTTCGGGAACTTTGGAAAAGGCAGGGGTAGTCTGAGTTTGGAAAGGACACCTTATCGAAATGAGGAGTGTCGAAGGTGTA
This sequence comes from Eucalyptus polyanthemos subsp. polyanthemos, assembly GCA_017140185.1. NCBI lineage: Eukaryota > Viridiplantae > Streptophyta > Magnoliopsida > Myrtales > Myrtaceae > Eucalyptus > Eucalyptus polyanthemos. The sequence continues at coordinate 34,521,000 of CM029466.1, read as the reverse complement.
ATGGGCGACATGGCCCAGGACCTTGCAATGGGCAACTGAAATGTTATAGTTGTGGACGAATAGGTCATATTAAGAGAAACTACCCAAAGGAAAGGTCACACGTGAGCATTGGCTCGGTGCAGTAGCCACAACGGAATGCTGTTAGGCCAAACTTACCAAGGAATCCTCAGAGGCCACCAGCACAAGGAAGGGTGTATGCGATCACCCAAGAGGAAGCGTAAGCTTCCAAAAATGTTATCTCAGGTACGATCCTTATAAATGATAAAAAGGCATATGCATTGTTTGATACGGGTGCTACGCATTCATTTGTGTCTGAAAGATATAGACAATTGAATAAGATAGAAACTACGCCTCTTGATACGCCTCTTTGTGTTTCTACGCCTTTAAAGGATATGTTATTGTCTACGCTGGTGTGTGGAAATTGTAAGATAACAATGGGAGGAAAGGTAATGGAAATAGACTTATTCGTAATGGCCATGTATGATTTTGATTTTATCATAGGAATGGATTGACTTCGTAAGTATCGGGCCAAGATGGATTGTTATAGGAAAGTGATCCAATTTACCTTACCTGATCAGTCTAGCTATGAATTTCTAGGAGGTCAGACCCACCTACTTGTAGCACTTATTTCAGCAATAGAAGCCCATGTGTTACTTGACAAAGGATGTCAAGGATACTTGGCCATGGTTAGAGATTATATTAAGGAAGAGCCTAAGATTGATGAAATTCCGGTAGTTAATGAATTTCAAGATGTATTTCCTGAGGAATTACCTGGATTATCGCCGGAACGAGAAATTGAGTTTGAAATTGAATTAATGCCTAGAACATGACCTATATCAAAAGCCCCATATAGGATGGCCTTAGTCAAATTGAAGGAATTGAAAGTGCAACTACAGGAGTTGCTTGACAAATGATTCATTATACCAAGTGCTTCACCTTGGGGTGCACCGGTCTTGTTTGTGAAAAAGAAAGATGGATCGATGCGCTTGTGCATTGATTATAGGCAACTGAATCAAGTGACCATTAAAGATATATATCCTTTGCCTAGGATTGATGATCTTTTTGACCAACTCCAGGGAAGTTCGGTCTTCTCTAAAATTGACTTAAGGTCGGGATACCATCAGTTAAGAATTAAAAAAGAAGATATTCTTAAGACTGCGTTTAAGACTCGTTATGGACATTACGAGTTCCTTGTTATGCCATTTGGACTAACCAATGCACTGGCTGCATTTATGGATCTAATGAATAGGGTATTTAAACCTAATTTAGACCAGTTTGTAATTGTTTTTATTGATGACATCCTGATATATTCGAGAGGACCTAAAGAGCATGAACAACACTTGAGGATAGTTTTGCAAACCCTGAGAGAGCATAAGTTGTATGCCAAATTTAGTAAGTGTGAATTATGGCTGGACCAGATAATATTTTTAGGGCACGTAGTATCAGGAGGAGGAATTGCAGTAGACCCTACGAAAGTTGAGATGGTAGTAAATTGGTCGAGACCGACAACACCTACTGAAATACGGAGTTTCTTAGGACTGGCTGGTTATTATAGGAGGTTTATCGAAGGATTTTCACGATTGGCAGGTCCTTTAACTAAATTGACTCGAAAGAACATGAAATTTGAATGGAATGGGGAATGTGAAAGGAGTTTCCAGGAGCTTAAAAGGAAATTGACCTCAGCTCCAATCCTGACTATACCAACTGGACCTAATGGTTTTACAGTGTATAGTGATGCATCTCACAAAGGACTGGGATGTGTTTTGATGCAGCATGGCAAGGTCATAGCCTATGCATCTAGACAATTGAAACCCCATGAACTAAACTACCCAATGCATGATTTAGAATTAGCAACTATAGTGTTTGCCTTAAAGATCTGGAGACACTATTTGTATGGGGAAAAGTTTGAGATTTATACAGATCATGAGAGTTTGAAATATCTGTTCTCACAAAAGGAGTTGAACATGAGACAAAGGAGGTGGATTGAATTGTTAAAGGATTATGATTGTGAGATAAAATACCATCCAGGAAAGGCAAATAAGGTAGCGAATGCTCTTAGTCGTAAGTCGGCTATAGAGATGGCCAGTTTAAGAGTGGCGAAATGGAGCTTGTTAAAGTCCGTTACAGACTCAGAATTTAAATTAAAAGTAGATTGTCTTACCAGTATGCTTAGTGCATTAAGAATCGAGCCTTAAATTATTCAGAAAGTTAAAATCTTACAAGAGTTTGACCCGAAGATTATGAAAGTAAAAGATACAGTGTCTTTAGGGAAAAGACCAGAATTTTAAATCTCTGAAGATGGAGTAATAAGATGCCAAGGACGACTTTGTGTTCCCGACAACGAAGAATTAAAAAAGGAAATCCTGTCAGAGGCACATAAAAGTAATTATAGTATTCATCCGAGTAGTACAAAGATGTACAGGAACTTACGTCAGCAGTTTTGGTGGAATGGTATGAAAGCAGATACGGCTAAGCACGTTTCTCAATGTTTGACGTGCCAACAAGTAAAAGTGGAACATCGTAAACCCGCAGGACTCTTGAGACCATTAGACATACCATAATGGAAATGGGAGCATATAACAATGGACTTTATACAAGGATTACCAAGGACGTCAAGTCGTCATGACTCTATCTAGGTTATAGTGGACCGTTTGACTGAATCTGCTCATTTCCTAGCGGTTCGCATGGACTACCCAATGGACAAATATGCGGTTATATATGTAAGTCAAGTGGTACGCTTACATGGTGTTCCAGTGACTATTACCTCAGATCGGGATTCAAGATTCACTTCAAACTTTTGGCGAAGTCTTCAAATTGCATTAGGAACTAAACTCCAGTTTAGTACTGCTTTTCATCCTCAGACAAATGGACAAACAAAAAGAGTAATCCAGACATTAGAGGATATGTTGAGGGCCTATGTAATTGATTTCAAAGGAAATTTGGATAAAAGATTGCATTTGGTGGAGTTTGCCTATAATAATAGTTTTCAGAAAAGTATAGGCATGGCTCCCTATGAAGCATTATATGGAAGGAGATGTAGGACTCCTGTCTGTTGGAATGAAGTAGGTGAAAGGAAATTGACAGGACCTGAACTGGTACAAATTACCACTGAAGCTGTTGAAATTATCAGGAAAATGCTTAAAACAGCTTAAAGTAGGCAGAAAGACTACGCAAATAGGCGTAGAAGGCCTTTGGAATTTAGTGTAGGAGACCATGTATTCCTTAAGGTATCTCCAATGAAATGAATATCTCGATTTGGAATGAAGGGTAAGTTAAGCTCTAGATTTGTCGGACCTTTTGTGTGGCATCTCGAAGCGCCTAAGGTCACCACAGATACCAAAGAAGAACCTTAGATCCTAGACTTTAAAAAAAAAAAAAAAAGGTCCCAGCGCGACTTATTAGCGGAAGCATAATTTAATATCACCATCTCTCCCTCCAACAATCATGATATAATGCACACCACTAAGTACCATAGGAAAAGATAAAGCCTAGCCACTTTTATTTACATATTTTCATGATGGGTTTTTCTTGGGTCGATACAACAAAAGAAAGCCAAGGTTTTTAGCTACACTTGGCCACATCCCAAAAGGATATTTCGACCCCTATAATCGATCGTGTGTCATCCTTCATATATCAGTGGCGGCAATTCCCAAAAAGAAACATAAGCTCTCTACCCCTCACGCGACCATCACACCCATCCTGGTGCGTCGAGCGGTGGTGGCGGCAACATCCCCCTAATCACTCCATCTCGGCGGACATGAACTGACAGAAACTCCTAAATGACAGGGCCCCCAGTTAGACCCACATTGTACATAACTAGCACTCATACTTGCACAAATGTCAGTCCAGGGATGGTGACGCAGTTGATCTCCGTACAATCTACCTTTACATCCGATGGGAGGCCCTAGAAGGTGCCTCGCGTGATGGTAGGGAGCGGCATCTTTCTAATTTGAAATGTTGGTCCCCGAAGGGGTGAGTACAGCCACTCAGCAGGTAAAAGATCCAATTAACCACTCAATGCATCACACAATACAATCATAGCACAATACATGTCATTCATGCATCCAAGCATAACTTACCTTGAAGCCATGCATATATGTGGCACCCCTCGACGGCCCTTGCTCTGTTAGAGACGCCATAGTTCGCTTAGCTTTCACTTTCCCTTATAACATGTCACTCTGATACCATTTTAATTGCAGCGGGTCCATGCAACCATGGGGGTTTACATTTTTTTAGATCGGTCCCTTGCGCAGTTCATATAATGGAAGCATATCTAACAACTCCCTTCCCTATACCTATAAAACGATGCACACCTACTAAACATTTATGGGTAAAAGCTGAACACTTTTATTTACTTAAACCAGATGGACATCATTCATCGGTACATCAAAATGCCGTCTTCTATACTCGGCTATACTTCAAAAGATAACTGACATCTCCTCCAATAGTCATATACTTAAGGTCCATCGATCAGTGTCGGCGTCCAACAGTTCCTTCCTTTGCTATTCTCCTCCTCGCGGTTATATCCAACCACTTTATCCATCTACCGGTGGCGGTAGCAGCAGATGTATCTTATCTAGTCTGAAATGTTATTCCCCAAAAGGGGTGAATACAACCGCTCAGCAGGTAAAGGACCCAATAAACCACTCAATGCATCACACAATACAATCATAACAATCATAGCATAACACATGTCATTCATGCATCCATGCATAACTTATCTTGAAGCCATGCATATGTCTTCACACCACATGTACATACATCCTCATATAACCCTCATCATCATGTCATACATGTACCATCATGCCATAGGTGCACATACGTCCATGCACTCACCATCATCATGTCATACATGTACCATCACTCCATAGGTGCACACACATCCATGCACTCACTATCATGTCATATATGTACCATCATGCCATAGGTGCACATACATCCATGCACTCACCATCATCATGTTACACATGTACCATCATGCCATAGGCACATACATTCATGCACATACCATCATGCATCCATGCACTCATCATCATTATATCACATGTACCATCACACATAATTCAATTTCAATTTCCCAATTTCATTCTTTCATTTTGGGCCACCACATTTCTCTTTCCCGGGACCAATGTTAGCATCCCACATTTATCACTTGCACCGAATCCTGGCATCGCGAGAACTATCCGGCACAATACTTGCTGAGCATTTGGCACAATACCTGCTAGGTATCTCGCATCCCAACTAGCATCACGAGGCATCCCCCGGGCACAAACCTCTGGGGCTTCTGTGTTTGGTTCAGTTTGTGCACTAGCTTTAGCGAATTGAATTCGTGGAGAGTTGAGAAATAAGGGAACATCATCTTGTCTAGCACCAAGACTCGAAGTAGATTCTTCAGTGTCAGCTTCATGAAATTGAGAAGCAAAGTCAAATTCTAGGTCTGCCAGAGATCGACTTATGCCATCACTCGTAAAAAGAGGAGAAGAAGTCCTTTTTTTTTTCACAGTAGTTCCCCCTGTTTTTGTGCCTACATGTGGAGAATGGATTCCTTCTTCTTCTGTCTTCTCGTTGTCAGAACGAGAGTGATGTTCTGTTTCTGTTTGTACTCCTACTAGTCCACTCCTAGTTGCTTCCAAATCCATAAATAAAGATATTGCAACTGTCTCTTCATAAGAGTCATCCTCTCGCTTCTTTTCAGAGTGACCTTCTTCCTCTTCTTCAGCTTTTGCTCCTGCTTCTCTTTCTTCTTCTTCTTGTTCTTCTTCTTCTTCTTGCTTTGTTTCTTCTCTGTCTCCTCCTTCCTTTTCCTTTGGTTGCTCAAAACCAACAAAACTTTGAAGATTCTTTAAGGCAAAGGTATAAATTGTAAGATCATATTTATCATCTTCGTCTTGCAAGATAAGTGATCGCCTCTTCTTTGTAGGTTCTCGCACAACTTCCTTGCCTTTCCTCTTTCTTCCAGCAGAGTCTTCCTTGGTTTTGCTTGAGGACTCCTTCTTCAAGCGCTCAATAGCCTTGTTCAGATCTTTCAACCTCATCTTCAAAACCATCTTAAGTTCTATTACCATAGGTACAACAGTTCGAGAACAAAGTGATGTGGGAAATTGGATCTGAAAGTGTCTAAACAATTGTGTGACCAACACAGAATAAGGCAACTGTCCTTTATCCTTCATAATCGTCCTGTACATGTGCATTAGGATAGTATGAGGGAGCAAAAATCTCATCCCATTGCAGATGGCAAACATGAGTCTTGCTTCGAATCCGGAAACATCTATTTTAAATGCAGCCTTTGGTCTAATGCAATTAATGACAATTTTGTGCAACAAAATATTTAAGGCTGGCAGTCTAGAATATGTGATGCCTCATTCTAGTAATTTGTCATTGGCAAGAAACCTCGTTGCTTGACTAACTGAGACACTTATTGGTTGAAAACCACTCCTTTCCACTCTAATAATGTATGCTAGGGTGTCAACATTCACCACATAGGATTTATCACTCACAATTAACTGGATTCAATTCTGGTCAAGAAAAGACAAATTCAAATAGAAAAATGCAATCAACTCTGGATATGCTACGGTCATCTCAGAACAAAAATTCTCAAGTTGAAGGAAAGCTAACTTTTCCCTCAAATTCACCTTGATCGAGTCTAGAAAGTCAAAATCGATCGATTGAGGGTTCATCACCCTTCTTTTCAGCATTTGGGTGTAAACCCTTTTGTGTTCCTTAGAATGCAAGAGTTTCGTTCTATCACCAAGCACTTCAGCAGCAACACTCATCCTGGGTTGAAAGTTTGAAAACATCCGTTCATCATCATCTTTACTTTTAGGCTGATTCTAAGAGCTGAATCTAGGATCGGTAGGAAAGTTAAGAAAAAGCTTCGTCCGCCACTCCTTTCGGTGCTATACCCAACTGTTCCATCATTCTTAGAAACAACATTTCGTTTTTATGCCCATGTCCTCTAAGAAAATCAGTAATAAACTTCATTGGAGTACCACCCATTTTTAGATAACCATAATGTTTATACAGAACTTGGGGAGTCAAAGTCCTGAGAGGAACAACGTCTTCCTCAACTTCCTCTTCCAGAGGTTGGTGCAGAGGAATCTGCGGAGAGTGGTATGGAGAGTTGCGCAGAGAATCTTCCTCAGTGAGATTGAAATGTGTCTGCCCTTCTGGCACATTCCGAGGCCCCTTGCTTGCAATCCGAGAGGATTTGCTTTGGTAAGACATGCTTGCAGGCTAGGAGGATTTCACAGACAGGCTTGAATGAAGAAAATATGGAGACTTGTAGAGCAAACTTGAGAGTAAAGGTCAAGGGAGATGAGAATTGCTCTTAGGGTTTGAAAGGCAGTAGAGGAAATGAAATGTTTTGAAGGATAAAAAGGTTTTCGAACCAGGGAAAATGAAACGACATAATATAAAAATGCCTTTTCGTAATAAATTAAAAATGGCAACTAAAATTTCAAAATCGAATTTTAGCAAGAAAAATATAACTTCTAAAAATAAAATAGGCAAGTGATGATTCAAATAAAGTCATACATTTTCATAAATTTCATTTTAAAATTAAAATACCTGGATTCGAGATAATCTCATAATGAAGTAGCATCTGGAAATTCTGAGTTTGACCAACTTCAGACTTTAAATAATAGAAAATATAATATTTAGCTTGCTGTGAATAGACTCAGATAGATTTGTCTCTAGAGGCTTCGTAAAGATGTCTACCAGTTGATTTTTCGAATCAATGAATTGAATCATAATCTCCCCATTCTGGACACGATCCCTTATATGGTGATGTCGAATCTCTATATACTTTGCCCTTGAATGAATAATTGGGTTCCTAGTGAGATTAATAGCACTGGTGTTGTCGAATCTAATCTCAATGTAGGATTCTTCTATTCCAAAGTCTCTTAGCCGTTGTCTTATCCACAAAATTTGAGAACAACAACTCTCAAGAGCCACATGCTCTACTTCCTTGAGAACCAAAATACTAGCATATTTCCTAGCAGTTGACAAGTACCATATGTTCTCTTTCTATCGACTCTACAATCGGTTAAATCTGCGTCTAAGTATCCAAGAAGGGTAAAGTCTCATTCTTTTGGATACCATAGACCTAGCTCTAGAGAAGTTGCAACATATTTAATGATATGTTGTACAACACTTAAATGAGATTCTCTAGGATCAGACTGAAATCTAGCACATATGCAAACACTGAATAAAATATCAGGTCTAGAAGCAGTAAGGTAGAGAAGAGAAACGATCATGCTTCTGTATAGCTTTTGGTCTACTTTCTTCCCTCCTTCATCCTTGTCCAATTTTGAAGAACTTGACATAGGTGTCTCTGTCTTCTTGCAATTCTCTAACCCAAATTTCTTCATAAGATCTTTGGCATATTTCTCCTGGTGAATGAATATATCTTTCTTCGATTGTTTGACTTGCAATTCTAGAAAGAAGGTTAATTCACCCATCATGCTAATCTCGAATTCATCCTACATAGATCTTAAAAAATTCTTGCAGAGATTTTCGTTAGGAGAACGAAAGATAATATCATCTATATAAATTTGTATTAGCAGAAAATCTTTTCCTTTTTTCTTTATAAACAAGGTAGTATCAACCTTTTCCTTTTCAAAATCGTTTTGTGTTAGAAATTTACTCAACCTTTCATACAAGGCTCGAGGTGCTTGCTTCAGTTCATACAAGGCCTTTTTTACTCTATAGACTAAGTCTGGTTTCCTTAGATCTTCAAATCCTAGTAGTTGTTCCACATAGACTTCTTCTTGAATGAATCCATTTAGGAATGCACTCTTTACATTCATCTGGAATAATATGAAATTTTTATAGCAAGTAAAAGCAAGTAATAATCTAATTGCTTCTAACCTCGCTATTGGCACATAGGTCTCGTCATAGTCTATCCCTTTTTTTTTATGTATATCCTTTTGCCACGAGTCTTACTTTGTTTCTGATCACCTTTCATTCCTCATTAATCTTGTTCCTGAAAACCCATTTAGTTCCAATCACAGATTTACGTTTGGGTTTTAGGATCAACTCCCATACATTGTTGATGCTGAATTATTTGAGTTCTTCTTGCATAGTTTCGATCTAGCTTTCATCAGATAAAGCTTCATTTACTCCTTTTGGTTCAATCTCAGAAACAAGTGCTAGAGCACTGGATTATTCTCTTCTTTTGGATCTGGTGCTGTTGACACCTAAATTTCACCTAAATTAATTAATTTAAAGTAGCATTAAATGTTAGGAATTAGTCACAAAAAAAAGCCAAAAAAAAAACAAGAAGTTATTAAAAAGAGAGTTAAAAAATTTAAATTAATTTTTTTTTAAAAATATTATTATTATTATAAAAAATGAAAATGGTCGGGTTGGGCCAGATTTGACCTTGGCCCGACCCGCCCCTCTCTTTCCTTCCCCTCGTGTTGGGCTTAGCCCAGTCTCCTTTTTCCTTTGGTGGCTCGGCGCTTCTTTTTTCCCTTCTGCTGGTCTTTGCTTGAAGACTTGCAGAAGACAGAGCAGTATGAGGGAGTAGCGAAAACAAGGGCAGTAGAGGATCAGGATAGCAGGTGGCTAGTGGGATTTGCATGTTAGGATCAGCCTGGCCGGCAGCTGGCACGGTAGGATGACGACCTGTAGAAGGGAAATGGAACAAAAGGAAGAGAAATAGAAAAAAAAAAAAAAAAAGAGAGAGGGAAGCAACAGAGAAGACGAGCACGAAATAGAGAGAGAAATCGAGAGGAAAGGAAAGAGAATAGGCCGAATAAGGAGCCGAGGAGCCTTGGAACATTCAATGGTCCCTGGTGAGCTGCCGATGGTCGCTGTAGTCCTCGGAGCCCAAAAACACAGAGAAAGAGCATAAACAAGAGGAGAAAAAGAGTGAGCTGGTGGATGAGCGAAAGAGCCGAGAGCTCTCGAGACGCCGTACCACCGTCGGTGAGTCACCTAGCCGACACCGATCGCCGCCGTCTTCCTCGGAACCTAGGTTGGCATTCTTTCAAACACCTGGTGCGTAGTTCTTGAGTCAAGCTGGCTGGAGCTTGTTTCGTCCGTTTTGGGCGAGCTCCGACTTTCATAGGTCTTCGACTAGGTCACCGTTTGTTGCTGGTCATTTGCCTAGGATCTCCGGCCTACCTCGAGTCCTAATTGGGTCGGAAACCTCGCGCTTAGTGAGCACCCTTCACCCGTTCGACAAAATGTTTCAAAGATATCTAGTTCATGTCCTTCTGTTTTACACTAAAATTGAGCGTCAGTGGGTTGTCTCGTTCTATTGACGCGACACCCAGATGTGTCCTTAGTCGGACGGTGGCGGGCGACGTCGCTCATTGTGGCCGCCTCCATTGTGGTGAGGCTGCTGCAAGCGTGTCGAGGGGGAGGACCACAAAGAAAAAATCCCCTGGGACGCCTCACCACCACTGGGAGCTGCTCGACCGATGCCTTTCCTCCACGCCTGGCTGAGGTGGGGCGGCCACGCCTTGGATGGAAGGCTGCCCGAGTTGCCTGCCGCTGTGGTTTCCCCGGTCGTGACCAAGTGGTCGCAGACCAGGAGTCGTAGGCTGAGTTGGGCCAGATTACAAATCCGGCTTGCTAAGCTTTTTTTTTGCTAGGATTTGGGCTTATTGCGAGGAGCCCCTTTATTTAGGCAGGCGGTTGGGCCCTTTGGGTGGGGCCCAACCCTCAGTTGGACGTAGGCTCGACTGGGGCTAGTCGGGCTTGGCCCATTCGAGTGGGCTAACTAGCCCGCCCCCCAGCCGGACCGAACCTGGGTCGGGTCTTGGATTGGACCCGACCTGGCCCGGCTAAGTTTAAAAATAATTTTTTTTTTCCAAAAATAAAATATTAAAAAAAAAATTAAAAAATTAGAAAATTTTGAGAATCTAAAAAATGCAAGGTTTGCTTAGGAATTGCTATGTATTGCCCTTTTAGTGTAATTATGCATTTGTTTGCTTGCATTTCAATTACATCGTAGGTTTAATTTACATAGATAATTATGTTTGTGATCGTTTAATTGCACGTGCTCAATTTTACTGCAATTATGATTTTGGTAGCTATAATTATTATTTTAATGATTGTGCACCCGCATGATTATCTCACATGTTAGTGTATAGATATAAAATCAATCCAAACTGCCAAACAAAAATCAGTTCTTTTAAAATGAACAAGATTAGGTACCGAAAGAGCACTAATTGGTTAATTAGTGTAATCAAGTCCCTGACCCTAGATTCTCTGGTTGCGTAGGAAGCGAGATATACTTCCATGCCTTGCTTGGTTTCTAGCCGACCCCAATAGGCTAGTGGCGACTCCTTTTTGCAAAATTCTTAAAAATATCCCAATGTCACGCGGGGTATGGGCTTTGGAGAGCTCGTGCCTAATCATGGGCTTTAGGTCCGTTCTTTAGGCAATACCCCTAAACTTGTTCCCTCCCTCGAGGGGTAGATCACGGCAGCTTGGCGACTCCACTGGGTACTTGGTTTTAAACCTTAGAGGACTTAGACCAAAATTAATCTTGTTAAAAGATATTTTTGTTTGGCAGCGAGGATTCTAGGGACACCCCTGACATTAAATGTGTTAAATGTTTTTATAGAATGGGAGGTATAAAGGGAAGTGTTTGCTCACCTTTGTCTTGTAAGGAGGTGTAGGAATGTATGGTTTATTTTTTATGTACGGAGTGTTGTTTGCCTATAAACTATTGTGCATGTATCCTTTGCATTGCACTATACCCTAGCACGCACAACTTGCCGCCAGACCTGGGCCACATAGGATCACTTAGGATGGTGTTGAGGTGGATACCACTCCAACTACAAGCATGTAGTACGAGTCACCCATCTCAACCCCAAAATTCCTTTCTTGATGTCAGAGGTCCCCACCCTGGTTTGCGAGAATGCGACACGAGTCGGTTCTTTGACGAAGTCGGAATCATGGGTAACATGACTTAGCTGCGAGCTTGTTGGTTCAGTCCTGTGATCCTATGGCTCCATTTTGAGCCGGATAGAGTAGAAATCGAACCACATCCCATGTGCATGTCTATGTATTAAGAGAGAGAGAGAGAGAGAGAGAGAGAGAGAGAGAGAGAGAGAGAGAGAGACAAAGGTCGGCACCCATTGTAAGTATCATTTTCCTTTTTATTTGCTCATTTTGTATTGATCTTTTATCTTGAAATTCACGAACATCAATCGATTGCCCTCGGTGCTGTAAGCTTATAATTGATATTGGCAATCACTTTTGACAAGTGAACATTGAATGTGAGTTTTAAACACTTTGATTTGGCCCTGTTGAACATATGGTTTTGTTTAAGTTTCTAGTTATGGGCTCAAAATCATTTTGAAAAAAAAAAAAACCTTTCATGTGATTTTATATTGGGGCACAAAAATTGAAATTGCATTTTTTTTTTATTTTATCAAATTCTCTCATTCTCACATTTTGGGACTAAAATGCAAATCATTTTGTGTAAAAATTTCTCAAAATAGAAGTCACTTCATTTTTCTAGGAGTCAAATCACAAATCAATCTTTCAAAAATCAATGACACTTTTGCATATGAAACTTTTGGAATAAAAGTGGACATTTGATTGATGGCCGTGAATTGATTATTTTAATGATTTCTTCTCTTATGATAAAATCTTGGCAAAATACTAAAACCCCGTAATAAGGACTGTGGGGCATGTACCATCACCTCGACTTTATTGTAAGAAGCGACCTCATTGAGATATCATTTTCTCTCATTCACATACTGACATTGTCATCTATTTTTAGGTTATGCACAATGCTCCTTGACATTCTCGTGGTGACCACACAAAGGAGTGATTTATAGAGCTAGGACAAGAGTTGATTTTTACTTTCATCTGTGCAAGAGTTTCTTGTATTTTATCATTGTCTTTATTCTTGTTAAGAACCATGTTTTTCATTTTGGGTTTTGATTGTAAATCCAATTGTTGCTTTTGTAAATCATGCAACTCACATTTTTTAATGATGAAATTCAATTCATGGAAATCATCATTTTTTTAAAGAAAAAAAAAATTCAAAAGTGTTTCAAGTGAACCTATACATTTACCTTCCAAAATGAATTTAAAGAAAACTCTACTTAAGACCCTCTCCTCACGTGATCGCTTTCTCATGAAGGATGAGGAGTTTATCTAAGATCGGCATCTGCCCCTTCTAAAAAATAAAAGTGTGGGCTCATGGAACTCGAGGGGCAAGCTCGCGTTGAGGCTTCGTTGGCGCCAATCTTCCAATAGAGGTGAAACGAATTTGAATTCCGTTTTGGGAAGTTTCTTTATTTGGAGATGCCTTAGGTGCCAAAATAGCCCATCGATCTCGTTCACTTTGCATGTTGAGACAAATGAAGGGAGTTGCCAAGCATCCAAAAAGGCGAATTCGAAGGAAGAGTAAACTGACAGACTTGAACAAAACAAAAGTTTGTCAAATAAGGAGTGGGAGAGCAACGTTTGATTTAAAGAAAAATTCTCCTTCCCCCACCAATGAAGTGTGCTAGGACAACATTGTCAAATTCATCAAGAAATGATGTATCGTTCCTCAATTGAACCTAATTAAGCATGGAGATAACCCATTTCATCTCTTCTTCTTACAAGGTGGTAATTGAGGAATAAGTTGCACATTGGCTGTATAAGCAGTGCCTTCCACCAAGGAATCAGGCAATAAATGGCAAAGCATCTAAATAACAATATTTCCAAATGTGGAAACAAGGAGCAATTCCCCCTCTTTTCAAAGCAAGATCTTGAAAAAACACATCTAATGATCCATATTTAAAATTTTCAAGCTCCTTGTCAATTAAACGTCTCTTTGAAAAGAGCATTTGAAAAAGTAGGAAGTGAACATTGTAAATTGTTATGTACAATAAAGAAGTGCTTTTCATGGATAAAATCAAGGCCACATAGCCATTTTTCAATCAATCCTAGCTACTTCAGGCAAGGTTCATACCTGAAGAACAAAAACATATGAAGGGTAAATTGTGTCAATTCCAACTGCTCATTTTGATAGCTTCTTTGACATGATTCCTTTTCTTTCCTTGATAGGAAAACATCAAACACTTAAAGGCGAATGCAAGTGAAGGGTATTGTCGAGTTACCAAATATCCACGAAGGTGAATCCAAGATATGTTAGTGCCCAAAGGATGAAAGCGAATGAAGGGTAATAATGTATCCTTTCCAACAATTCAATCCCTAAAGATTTTTGTACTAACATAATCTTTCACATTCTTTATAGGCTTATTGAGTCGCCATGCCGCAGGTAAGTACCCTTCTCAATTTTTTTTAAATTAATAAAAAAAAAGAAAGAAAAAAATGGAGAATTTCTATTACAAAAAAAAAAAAAGAACCTTTGGCGCTTTTCTAGAGACAAGCACAAAAATGGATATTTGAGAAAAAAAACTTACAAACTTTTTGAACATCATTTTTATCTCAAAATTGTTTTCTTGTTTTAGGGATTATTCATTTTGAATCAAAATTCCCTATGGAGATTAGTCTACTCAGACGATCTTAGCAGAGTGAAATGGAAATGTTAATCATGCCAAGCAGAGCATACTTAGGATGAGAAAAGGCAAGCCATTTCCAAACACATCATTCAAACACTTTTGAGAGTTGAGTGAAATGCGACCTTCTCTTAGGACGAAGGATTCATTCGCATTGAGCGCAAATATCGAAATGATAAAGGCGTTTCCTTCATCAATCCCAAGCACCGAGCTGACATCTTGCTAACCCTTTCGACTAAATAAAGATGATCCTTTAAAGTACCCTGTCGAGAACAACCCTACATTAGGGCAGCATGTGAGGTTACAGTTGTGTTGTAGAGCGAATATTGAGAAAGATTCTATTACTTGCATCAATCTTTTGGTGGTAGCTTCAGAGGAATTCTAATCAGAGCTTCACTCATCCCAAGGTGAAGAAGAGCATTTCCTTCTCTACTCAAACACTGATACCCATTGCTTTAACCAATTTGGGCCTGATTGTTCATTTTTGAACCCTGAGTGATGATCATCTCCCTTCATTGGGACAATGTGTAAAGATTGACCACATGCAATTGACATTTATGAGAAAACGTGAATAGCATCTTGAAAGTCATAGGAGCTCTAAAAGTTCAAAGAATAAAAAGTTCAACGAACTAGGGGGTATGAAAAGCAGTGTGCCTAGTAAAAGCAAGGCCAATGCCCGTCCAAAAAAAAAAAGAAGAAGCCAAAATGCTGCATTTTATGTGAAAGAAAATTTATCAAAGTCAAAATGTGTGCGTGAAAAAATCATCGCAAGGGCAAAGGAAATTATAGAAAAGAGCAAAGCTCCCATGCAAAAATGATTAGTCAAGGGACTTTCAAGATGTGTAATGTTTCCAAAGCCAAATGCTTTCGAAAGGTCGAGTGACTTGGTCACGATGCCATGATGATCACTGACTCTTAAAAACCCTCTTGAAAATTTTAAGCATTTCAAGCCTCTCCTAAGCCAACATTACAACCCTCTTCCGAAGTCTCTTTTGATTGGGTTGGTTTGAGTGAAAATGAGAATGCCACAAAGAAGCTACTGCTTGAAGGAGTGGAGGTAATTATATCTTGTCTTATCTTCCAAGTTCTCAACTTGTAAACCCGATGAAGATAAGGAAAAATATTCATTTATTGGCCAAAAAGCATTAATCCCTTTGTGTAAGCCCATGACGAAACCTATATTGCGGTCCTTTCAAAAGACTTTTTTGATCGATCAGATTGTGCTCATCGTGAATGCTTTTGAAAGCCTTTGACATGGGTTATGTGAGATACCCTTAGCAATCAATTACTTCCCATGCAAATGGATGGGATCAAGCAACCATTTTATCAAAAGTGTGTGAGAAATCCTTTCTAACTAAGAAGCTCTAGTTTGGCATGCTTAATGAGTCTTTTTTCACAAGTCGTAGCCGTTCTGATAAGAATTTGACTCTCAGAGAATTTGATGATTAATGATACATCCCCGAGCAATATGATAATTTTGCGCTACATGATGCTGATTGACATCAAATGTTTTTTCTTAAGCAATCGAACTTAGCTTGATTAGCTTGTTCAATTAATGCTGCAATATTGCCAATACATCTCCTGATGATGTCTCTAATGACATTTGCTCAAGTTAAGTTCAATAGAATTCTTCAGTGAAGCCATGCAGTTTCAAGGAGTTGGTGGGTGCTTCCCTAAAAACCAAAGGTTCATGGTTAACCTTAAACCTTGCCATCTCAAAAGGTTCATGGTTAGCCTTAAACCATGTCATTTCCAAAGTTGGTGGGTTTATCCTTAAACCACATTGTTGGTGGCTTTTCCTAAACCACACGGTTCTTGGGTCTATCCTTAAACCACATGGTTCGTGGGTCTATCCTTAAATCACATGGTCAGTGACTTTATCCTTAAACCACGGGGTTGGTGGATTTTCCTAAACCACACGGTTCGTGGGTCATCCTTAAACCACGAGGTTGGTGGGTTTATCCTTAAATCACAGGGTTGGTGGGTTTATCCTAAAACCATGGGGTTGGTGGTTTTTCCTAAACCACACGGTTCGTGGGTCATCCTTAAACCACACGGTTAGTGGGTCTATCCTTAAAACCACGGGGTTGGTGGCTTTTCCTAAACCACATGGCTTGTGGGTTCATCTGTAAACCATGCCTGTTTGCATTCGGTCGAAACCTGTTTGTACACAGTGAGACTATCATACCCGGTCGAAACCCGTTTGTACACGGTAAGACTATCATATCTGGTCCAAACCCGTTGATACATGGTGAGACCTTCCTTACAGCCGAAACCCGTTCATACACGGTGAGACTATCATACCCGTTCAAAACCTGTTCGTACACGGTGAGACATTCCTTTCATTCAAAATCCGTTCATATACGGTGAGACTATCATACTTGGTCGAAACCCATTCCTACATGGTGAGACTATCATACTCGGTCAAAACCCGTTCGTACATGGTGAGACCTTCCTTCCAGTCGAAACCTGTTTGTACATGGTGAGACCTTCCTCCCAGTCGAAACCTGTTCGTACATGGTGAGACTATCATATTCGGTCGAGACCCGTTTTTACATGGTGAGATCCATTTTCAGTCGAAACTTGTTGTCATACAATAAGATTCTCCCATCTCGGTCAAGGGACATCTTTTACAAAGTAAGGTCATCCCTTCATATCATTTTCCCATTTGCAACCCCGATTGTCATTGTCTAGGGGGCAAAAATTAGGCATCTCTTGTCTTTGAAGGGAACCTCTTCAAGCTCTCATTCAAAGAGGGGCGTTGTTGTCACCTAAATTTCACCTAAATTAATTAATTTAAAGTAGCATTAAAGGTTAGGAATTAGTAACAAAAAAAAAAAAAATTATTCAAAAAAAGAGTTAAAAATTAAATTAAAAATTTTAAAAAAATATTATTACTATTATTATAAAAAATGAAAATGGTCGGGTCGGGCTGGATTTAACCTTGGCTCGACTCGCCCCTCTCTTTTCTTCCCCTCGCTCTAGGCTTGGCCTAGTCTCCTTTCTCCTTCGGCAGCTCGGCCCTTTCTTCTTCCCTTTGTTGGTCTTTGCTCAAAGACTTGCATAAGACAAAGCAGTAGGAGGGAGTAGCGAAAACAGGGGCAGTAGAGGATCGGGATAGTAGGCGGCCAGCATGATCCGTTGGTCGGGATTAACCTAGACGGCAGCTGGCACGGTAGGACGATGACCTACACAAGGGAAATGGAACAAAAGGAAGAGAAATGGGAAAAAAAAGAGAGAGAGGGAAGCAACAGAGAAGACGAGCATGAAACAGAGAGAGAAACCGAGAGGAAAGGAAGGAGAATAGGCTGGATAAGGAGTCGAGGAGCCTCGGAACGTCCAGTAGCCATCGGTGAGTTGCCCATGGTCGCTGTAGTCCCCGGAGCCCAAAAACACAGAGAAAGGGTGGAAATAATAGGAGAAAAGGAGCGAGCTGGTGGAGGAGCGAAAGAACCGAGAGCCCTCAAGACGCCATACCACCGTCGATGAGCCGCCTAGTCGACACTGATTACTGATCACCGTCGTCTTCCTTGGAACCTAGGTTGGCATTCTTTCGAACACCTGGTGCGCAGTTCTTAAGTTGAGCTAACCGGATGTTGTTTCATCTGTTTTGGGTGAGCTTCGGCTTCCGTAGGTCTCTGGCTAGGTCGCCATTTGTTGCTGGTCATTTGTTGAGGATCTTCGGCCTACCTTGAGTCCCGGTTGGGTCGGAAACCTCGCGCTCCGTAAGCACCCTTCACCCATTCGACAAAATGTTTCAAAGATATCTAGTTCGTGTCCTTTCGTTTTTCGCTAAAATTGAGCTTCTGTGGGTTGTCTCGTTCCGTTGAGGTGACACCTGGATGCATCCTTGGCCGAACGGTGGTGGGCAACGTCGCTCACCGTGGTCGCCTCTGTCGTGGTGAGGCTACTGCAAGCGTGTCGAGAGGGAGGACCGTAGAGAAAAAAATCCCTTGGGATGCCTTGCCATCGCTGGGAGCTGCTCGATTGATGCCCTTCCTCCTCACCTAGCTAAGGCGGGGTGGTCATGCCTTGGTTGGAAGGCTGCGCGAGCTGCTCGCCGCTGTGGTTTCCCCGGTTGTGACCAAGTGGTCGTGGACCAGAAGCCGCAAGTTGAGCTAGGCTGGATTACAAGTCCGACTCACTCAGCCTTTTTTTTGCTGGGATTTGGGCCTGTTGTGAGGAGCCCCCTTTTTTTAGGCAGGCGGTTGGGCCCTTTAGTTGAGGCTCAACCCCTAACTGGACGTAGGCCCAACTAGGGCTGATCGGGCCTAGCCCATTCAAGCAGGCTAATTGGCCCGCTCCCCAGCCGGACAGAACCTGGGTCCGGTCCAAGACAGACTGACTCGACTCGCCCAGTGAGTTTAAAAAAATAAAAACATATTATTTTCTTTCGAAAAAAATATATATTTAAAAAAAATAAAATATTAAAAAATTTTGAAAATCTAAAAAATGCAATGTTTGATTAGGAATTGCTATGTATTGCCCTTTTAGTGTAATTATACCTTTGTTTGCTTGTATTTCAATTACATCACAGGTTTAATTTACATAGATAATTATGTTTGTGATTGTTTAATTACAAGGGCTCAATTTTAATGATTGCACACTCGCATGATTACCTCACATGTTAGTTGATAAATATAAAATCAATCCAAACTGCCTGACAAAAATTTGTTCTTTTAAAATGAACAAGATTAAGTACCGAAAGGGCACTAATTGGTTAATTAGTGTAATCAAGTCCATGACCTTAGATTCTTTAGTTGTGTAGGAAGTGAGGTATACTCACATGTCTTGCTTGGTTTCTAGCCGACCCCAATAGGTTAGTGGCAACTCATTTTTTGCAAAATTCCCAAAAATATCCCAATGTCATGTGAGGTATGGGCTTGGGAGAGCTCGTGCTTAATCATGGGCTTTAGGTCCATCCTTTAGGCAATACCTCTAAACCCGTTCTCTCTCCCGAGGGGTAGGTCGCGACAAGTGCAAACTCCTTCATCAATGTTGCCAATGATGAGTTATTTGGGATGACTTGACTTGTGCTTCCAATTATTGTTTGGTCTGAAAGTCTATTGATCCTCTGCTTCGGTTGAATCTTCTCGATCTTCTTATTGTTGTTCTCCAGAAGTCTGCATATCTTCGGGGGAAGTAGACTTTGTTGAGTCTGGAATAGATTCAGACTCTTAAAGTTAAGTTTGATCTAGCTGATTCTGCATATAATCTTGAAACTTGACCTTCAAAGATTCTTCCACAAATTGAGTCTTCTTGTTGAAGACTCTATATGCTTTGCCTAAAGTTAAGTAGCCAAGGAAGATTCATTCGTTTAATTTTTTTTTTTTTTTTGGTTAAGGTAAGAAATATATTGATTTTGCAAAGAAAAACAAGTAAACGGGCCACGAGGCAACAAGAAATAAGCACTCTACAAGACAGTCCAAGAAGAGTGAAGGGGTGCCAAGGGACCAAAGGGAACAAAACAACCAACAAGCCGAGAGGCCGAACAACAAAGGGAAGAACTAAGACCTACAACCCTCTACAAGAAGATAGAAGGACTTAAGTCCCAACTCCGCTGCAGCCGTCTATTCTTCGGGATATCCACCACATGCTTGAATGTCATTGCTTTGTCTTTGACGGCCTTGCAAAGATGCATCTTCATCGCCGGGATAAAGAGGGCCTGATTTCTAAAAATCATATTGTTGCGTTCTTTCCATATGATATAACAAAGAGCACCATAGCTAAAACGAGCCGTAGATTGATAGAATCCCCCACCCGAGAAACGATTGGAGGCCCAATCAAGATTTTCCCGCCACGATTTATTGCGCCAACCGACATTAAACTTTGCAGCCCAATAGGAAGCAAGGTTACACGGAACACGACAAGCAAAGAACGAGATGATCCACGGAATCGGGTCCGCTCGAGCAAAACGGGCAAGAGGCTGCTGGAATCGCCGCCCAAGAGAGGAGCATAACTTGAGTAGGCAGCCTATTACGGGCAATAAGCCACAAATGGGTTTGGTACCTAGGCGGCATGGCTGTACTCCACACAAAAGAAGACCACGGCACCACATTTCCTCTCGGTCTCCACGAGGTCATACGCGAAGCCGAAGAGAACCGCCCCGAGGGATGACGAATCCATTGGAAGGTCCTCGAGCTGGGTAAGTTGAGGAAGAGGATCCCACCAATCAGCCATAATATTAATGACATACCACCCAAGAGGCGAAGACAATGCATCAGCCACGGAAGCAGTTCGAGGAATCCCCGATCTGTATATTTGCTGGTTGGAGAAAAGGAGGTTAAGCGGGCCATTAAGGTGCCACGGATCAAACCAGAAAGAGACAGCTTTGCCATTGCCTATCTTCCATCTAAAATGTTGTTGATACATGCCACGATGGCGGAGGAGCCTTTTCCAGGCCCAAGAACAGTAGGTGGGGGTCGGGGATATCCAGAAGTTCTTCCTCGATAAGAAGACGGCATGAACCATTTTTTTTTGATAAGAAGTTCTTCCTCGATAAGAAGTTCTTCCTCGTTTAATTTTTTTTTCAAACTTCCTGATTCGATCATTTGCATTCTTCAGAACAAAACATTTACAGCCAAAGACATGAAAGTAGGAAACATTTGACTTCTTTCCTTTATACACTTCATAAGGAGTTTTCTTTGGGATAGGTCTCAAGAACACTTTATCGATGATGTAGCAAGTCGTAGAAACTACTTCCGCCCAAAATCGAGAGGATATTTTGCTCTCTATTAAGAGAGTTTTGGCCATCTCTTGTAAGGATATGTTCTTCCTTTCCACAACCCCATTTTGTTTTTGAGTGTATGGAGAAGAAAAAACATGCTGAAAACCAGATTCATCACATAATTTCGCAAAGTCCTGATTTTCAAACTCACCTCCATAGTCAATTCGTATACTCGAAATAGTGTAACCTTTTTTTCATTTTGAACCTTTTTCACAAACTTTGAGAAATAAAAGAAGGCTTCAAACTTATTTGCCAGAAAGTATACCCAAGTGAAGTGAGAGTAATCATCCACGATTACCAGGCAATATTTCTTTCCATCAACACTCTGAATTCTGGTTGGTCTAAAAAGGTCCATATGCAGAAGCTGCAAAGTTCGACTAGTAGAAACTTGATTTACAGGAAAACATAAGGAGTGCATAATTCAGACTTTTGATAAGTCAGATTGGGAAGGCCTCGAACAAGCTTTTTAGAAGAAATCTTGGCAATCTACTTCATATTAACATGACTAAGCTTTCGATGCTAGAGACTTGCTTTGTCTTGAATAGATATAAGACACTAAGAACTTTCTAGGTTACATCCAAAAGGTAAATATTCCTATTCCTTCGTCCAGTGAAAGATTGAGAGAAGTCTTGACTCGTTCTAGAACAAATGCTTTCTTGGAAGTTTATTCTGAATCCGGTATTACAAAGTTGGCTTATGCTTAGAAGATTGTAGTTCAAAACTACTTCCAAGAAAACATTGTTGATAGTCAAGCTTTCAATCTTCACAGTTCTACATCCTACTATACTTCATTTGTTGTTTCCTCCAAAAGAAACTTTTCCTCTATTCAGTTTAACAAGCTTTATGAAGCAGCTTGAGTCTCCTGTCATATACCTCGAACAACCACTATCCAAATACCATTTGATCTTCCTCTTGATAGTGACCTATGACCAAAAGAAAAACTCATACTTTCTTTGGTACCTAGATTTTCTTGGGTCCACGAGAGTTAGTATTAAAGACGGTCTTTGCACAGTCCTTCTTAACAGGACTCCAAACCTTGGGACATTCTTTTTCAAAATGTTTTGAGCTATTACACTTCGAACATTTGAGTGAACTTCGGCCAACAGATTTTACAAAAACTTTTTAAAAGTGATTTCTATAAAATGCCATTGTAGGTCTTTGTTTGATTCTCTCCTTTACTATAGGAAAATCAATTAATGGAACGGTTTCCAAAGTCATACCCAAACAAGATTTGTTAAAGTAGGGTATTTTAGCTGAAATAATTTTCTCCAACTTTTCGGATCCTTTTGAAAATCTTTTTTGTAATATTTGAAATGTCTTCTTTTAAAATAGCATTTTCGTTCGAAAGAGAGTCAAATTTTTCTTTCAAATTATCGAAACTTGTTTTTACACTTTCAAACTTTTGTTTCCAAGAATCTTCCTGTTGCCTGAGCTTAGAATTTTCCCTTTTTTAGTTCGGAAATCCTTTTAAGAGAAGATTTGAGACTGTGACAAAGTTCATCTATGTATCTAGAGACTTTAACAGGTATTCTTAAGTTACTAACCTCAACTTCATAGTCTGAATCTAAATCAGGATTTGTTTCTAATTCTGAGTCTAAGTTGGAATGAGCCATCATGCATATGTTGGCATATTCTTCTTCGCTTTCCTCACACTCGGTGTCACTCCAAGTTTTTACTTTGAGTGCCTTTTTGTACTTTTTTGATTTTCCTTTATTTTTCTTCAACAGAGAACAGTTAGGTTTGATATGCCCATTTTTTCTTGCACTTGAAGCATATCACATCCTTACTGGTTTCATTGTCTTTTGTTGGTTTCTTCTGGAAATTTTGCGTGCTTCGCTTTTTCTAGTTGAATCTTCTTCCCTTTCTATTCAACTTTTTGAACTTTTTAATCATAAGCGCTAGCTCTTCATCATCCATATCATCATCTAAATCTGTATCATCAAGATCATCGTTAGATTTTAAAACAATTGACTTCTTACCTCTTGGATCTTCTTCCTCATTAATTTGCTCCACTTCATATGATTGAAGCGTACCTACTAGTTCCTCTACCGATAGAGGCATGATCCTCTGAGTTTCTCTAATTTATGTTGTCACATGATTCCAGTCTTTAGAGAGTCCACGCAGCAATTTGTTGATTTTCATTGGTTCTGAGATTGGTTGACTTTGATAAGCCAGGCCATTTACAATCTCTATGAAGTGACTGAACATATCAGTAATGGATTCTCCAGGCTTCATTCTGGAGGCTTCATACTATCCAAGCATAATGTTTATTTTTGTTTCCTTCACTCGATCAGTCCCTTCGTAGGTAACATGTAATCTGTTCCAAACTTCTTTTGCTGTTTCACAAGAAGAAATTCGGTTATACTCAGTGGAAGATATGGGACAGTATAAAGAGTAGATTGCTTTCGCATCAAGAGTTTATCTCTTGATAATTTTAGTTCATGTTGTTTTGTCAGCATTAATAACTTCTTTCCCTCGGTCTGAAGTTGATGTTGCTTTAGGATTGATCCCTTTTTCTACAACATCCCACTCTAGAGGATCTCTGGATCTAAGAAATGCCTTCATCTTGTTATTCCATACATAGTACTCTTTTCCATCGAAGTAAGGGGGTCTAGTGTTGCTTTGACCTTCGACCAAACCTAGAGCCAAAATACTAGCCATAGAGGATCTTTAACTTTGAAGTAAAACACTTCAAAAAATAAGCACGTAGGCTTTGATACCAATTAAAATGGCTAGTAAGAACACCTAGAGGGGGGTGAATAGGTATGAAGAAAAATTTTCGTAAAGAACAGTAGAAATATTTCACTTTTGAAATAGAGTCTAATAAACAATAGACTTTGAGCGAGTTTGGACTTTAGCAATTAAATAGAACTACAAACAAAATAAAGGAGTTTAGGGAAGAGAATAAGAACACATAATTTATAGTGGTTCGGCTTAGATTAAACCTATGTCCACTCTCCCACGCTAACAGCCTTTGGGCTAGATTCCACTAAGAATCAAAAGAGATTTTACAGCCTTGTGATCTCAACTTCATAGTGAAGAGTCTCTACTACTCTCTCACGAAGTCACACTATAAGTTTCTCTCTATTTTTGAGTACAACTTTGAGCTCAGTGTAAGAAATAACAAGTAAAAAGGAAGCTTTAGACTTTGGAATTCTTCTTTCACGCACACTATCGAATGTCTTGAGATGTCTCCTTAAATACTCCTTCATGCCTTCTTGACTGTTGGCACTTTCCAAAAGAATTCTTCCAATTAACCTGTTGGACAGAATCAATCAAGGAGATCTCGAGTCGTTTGAAGATTGTGATGAAAGCCCATCAATATTGTTCGCCCATACAATCCAAATCTTGGTTTCTATAAGTAGATTCTTTCCAAATTTACTTGCCTTCGAAAAGATTTGATGTATCTAAATTGATTTCAATAAAGATAACCAATCTCGTAGATTATATTTCCATTCAGAAGATCATAATCCATACAAACTAAACCCTTGAAAAAAGAAAGATAATCTCACATCTGGATAAGTCTTCCTTCTTCACTTGCGTTCAATCTGGAATTTGTCAGAGTGGGCAAATTTCTGATATAAAACAAACTGTGACACAAAAGTCTAGCAATCTTCATATTTTGACACAGAAGTCTGAAAATCTTCAAAACATAATGTAGATAAGTTTTGTCAGCTTCAAAACATCAAAAAAGTTTTCTCCAACACCTCATACTATCCTGATGCACACGTATATGACAGTTATGAAGGAAAAATTACAGTTGCCTTATTCTGCATTGGTTACAAAGTTGATTAGACACTTTCAGATCTAGTTTCCCACATCACTATGGTAATAGGATTGAAGATGATCTGAAAGATGAGATTGACGGAGCTGAACAAGGCAATTGAGCACCTGACGCAGGAATCTTCGAGCAAGAAAAAGGCATAATCAACTTCTACAAAGAAGCGCAAAGGCAAGGAAGTTGTGCAATAATCTACAAAGAAAATGAGATCACTTATCCCGTAGGATGAAGAGGATGAAGATGATTTGACTATTTCAACCATTGCTCTAAGGAATCTTCAAGGTGGTTTTGAGAAACCAAAGGAAAGAGGAGGAAGAAACAAAGAGGAGGAAAGAAGAGTAGAGCAAGAAGAAGAAGAAGAAGAAGAAGAAGAAGAAGAAGAAGAAGAAGAAGAAGAAGAAGAAGAAGAGGATGAAGCAGGAGCTGATATTGAAGAAAGAGAAGGTGCTTCTGCAGAAAATGATGATTATAATGAAGAAATTGTTGCAATAACATTATCAATGGATTCTAAAGCCACTAAGGATGACCTTGCAAGAGTACAAACTGAGAAAGAACATCACTCTCTTTATGGAACAGAAAAGGCACAAGAAGAAGGAGTTTCTTCTCCACATGTAGACAGAGAAATAGGGGGAGCTCATAAGAAAATAGGGACTTCTTCTCTGCTTTTTGCGAGTGATGATATAAGCAAATCTCCTGCAGACCCTGAGGTTGTTTTTACATTATAGTTTCCTGAAGTTGAAGTTGAAGAGTCCACTCCAAATCAGGGTGCAAGACAAACTGATATCGATCAAGTTGATGTTCCCTCATATCTCAACTCTCAAGAATTCAATTCGTTGAAGTTAGTGTTTAGACTGAACCAAATGTAGACTTTCAAAGGCTAGTAGAGCTCTTTTTGGAGTTAAAAGCTCAGAAATATGGGATGGCGTTTGAGATCCAAAAGCTTCATACTGCCTTGAAATCTACTTTAGATTTTCTCACTAGAAAGGTACAATCTTTAAACATTCAAGTTCAAGCTTTAAATAAGCAATTTTCATAAACTGTTGCCAAGGTCGAAGATGTCCACAAGTTGAAGGAGACAGTACAAAAGCTGGAGGAGATAGTGCAGTCCATAGGGGATTTCCAACTCATTCGAATACCCAGACAAGCCTGATTTCATTTATCTTTTTAATTTCTGAATTCTCTTTCTTTTTGCTGCTGACAAAAAGGGGGAGAATAAGAAGCATATTTAAACTTTATCCTTTACCTTTTTTTGAACCTTGTTTTGAACTTTTTTGTTTAAACCGGTTGTGGCTGTAGGTTGAATTCTTATATTATGAAGTGAGTGCAACTCTTTCTTGTGGTTATAATTTTGGATGTGGATGATTAAATTTTGTCTTTAATTTTCAAGATTAACATGTTTTCTATGGTTGCAAAATCAATGTGATCTCGGTCCTTAATTATCCAGTTTTTATGAGTTATCATGTACTGCTAAAGTATTGTTTCGTAGGATATTAGATCTTAAATCTGCAGGAAAGTTTTGTCACCATAAAAAAAAGAGGGAGATTTTTAGAGAAAACTCCTTTGATGTTTTGAAGTTGACAAACTCCTTTGATATTTTGAAGCTGACAAAACTTATCTACATTATGTTCAAGACGCGACTTTTGTGTCAAAGTCTTTTTTATATCTGAAATTTGCCCACTCGATAAATTCCAGACTAAACGCAAGTGAATAATGAAGACTTATCCAAATGAGGGATTATCTTTGTTTCTTCAAGGGTTCGGTTCATTTGGATTATATATGGCCTTTCTAGTCGGAAATATCACTTACGAGATTGGTTATCTTTATTGGAATCAATTTAGATACATCTAATCTTTTTGGAAGGCAAGCTAATTTGGAAAGAATTTACTTATGGAAACCAATATCCTGATTGTATGGGCGAACATGATTGACGGGCTTTCATCACAATTCTCAAACAGCTTGAGATCTCCTTGATTGATTCTATCTAATGGGTTGATTTGAAGAATTCATTTGGAAAGTTCCAATAGTTGAGAAGGCATGAAGGAGTATTTAAGGAGGCCTCTCCAGTCATTTGAATAAGAATGTGCGTGAAAGAAAAATTCCAAAGTTTGAAGCTTCCATTTACTTGTTATTCCTTACACTAAGCTCAAATTTGTACTCAAAAGAGAGTGAGATTTATAGTATGACTTCGTGAGGGTAGTAGAAATTCTTCACTGTGAAGTCTAGATCGCCAGATTGTAAATTCTTTTTGTTTCATAGTGGAATCCACCCATAAGGCTATCAACGTAAGAGAGTGGACATAGTCTTGATATAAGCCGAACCATTATAAATTATGTGTTCCTTTTCTCTTCCCTGATCTCTCTTACTTAGTTTGTATTTTATATTAGTCATTTAAGTTTAAACTCCTATAAAGTCTATTGTTATTCAGACTCGGTTTCAAAAGTAAAATATTCTTATTGCATTTCGCAAAAAACAGTCTTCACGCCGATTCACCCCCTCTAGGTGTTCATACTAGCACTTACACCTACAAGTCCTCAACTCCTGATCACTTATTATGCAAGTTCTTTACATAAACCTACTTTCTAATTCCACAAAGAATTAGAAGCTGAGCGATCACACTAAACAAGCTACCAAACAGCTATCACTAACATGCATCAACATAAAATAAAGGTCGTTCCTATTAACTATTCCAAGAACCCATTGCACCTTATCACTCCAACTACCGACCTGCTTTGACATCACTCTAGGCGGGGATGTCATACTGTGAATCTCAAGCACGTGCCCATCCCTCGGTGGTCGATAAAATTGTAACATATTAGGACGCGTTGCCGACCCATTCATTTTAATGCACACGCGAAAGCAAACGGTTACCCTTGACAGCAACTCATATGGGATAGAAAAGCAGGAAACAAATTCACAACCCAAAGCACACTTTTATAAACAACTAGGTTTAAATACAGAACTAATCTGTCTACCAAAAAGATCATCCTTCATAAAGGAAACTGTCCTACGACACCCTAGTCGGACACGTTCACCGATCCTTTGGACTCAACTGGCTCCGGGGGCACCGAGTCCACCATAGCACCATCAGGATGGTTAGCTGTACCCTCGCCAAAAGTGGCGTCTACCACTGTAATTGGGACCTCAAAACCCTGGAGGGGACCAGCTCGGTATCCATTGAGCCCACGGCAAAACCACGCCCTAAATCAATGAGATACCCTTTGAGGTAAGCCCTTATCAACCCAAATGGTGGTTACCATGAGCTCATAGACCTCGTGGCCTCCAGGCATAAGGAAGTCAGTCACTAGCTCTGTCACCCTCCTTAACTAACCATAACGAATCGGAGGCTCTGCCATCTAAGGACCTGAAAGGTTAAGCCCACGACCGAGTGAAACAATGTCTCAGCAAGTTTACCCCCTAAACTCCGACTAGGAAGGAAATACGCCCAGAGACAGTCTATGCACACAAGACAGAGGACTTACCTCACCTCAGTTTCTTCCTGCATGTCAATACAATTCATTCATTCAATCAATCAATACAATCAATACCATCGATCAATCAATCAATTCAATCCGATCCATGCAATCGATCAATTAGTCAATTCAATTAATCAATTCAATACGATCAATACAATCAATCACCCGTTCCAATTCGATGATTGCTTGCACAAGCATGAACTATCGACGCACATCAGTCTTCTAGCGTAGCCAAGGATTATTCCTCACACAAGTTGATATAGATTATTGCTCGCATGAGCCGATACAGATTATTGCTTGCACAAGCTGACATGGATTATTGCTCGCATAAGTTGATATAGATTATTGCTCACACAAGCTGATACATTGGCACACACCGGGGATGGGTTCACTTAACCATCACATGATCAATCAATCCCAGCCAAGGACATTGTGTTTTACACAAAAATTCCTCAATTAAAATAAAGAACTTGACATATTTTTTTTCATATTACAAACACCTAATAAAAATAATCGTGTGTGGATACATGATCAATTTGAGCCAAAAATACGATATCTTCCTTTTCAAAAATCCCACTATTTGATATAGCCCTTAAAACCATTTTCGATGTCAAAACCCGACACCCGGGATTTTCTAATTAAATATCAAAATTCCACAATTTTGGAATAACTACCAAAAATTCCAATCACAACTCAATTTACACAAATTAACACTCAATTGCATAAACTAAGCACACCATTGCGATCAGCACAATATTCCGGTCATCGACTATCCTGGTATAATTTCCAAAAAATATTAAATAATTAAATAAATTAGAAAAATACTTAAATAAATGCAATTAAATACAATAAATACCAATTTAGGCTGGAAATGCTAATCTAACCACCTAAACGAGCCTAGAAAATTTCCGAACCTATCTAGATAAATAACACATCCTATCTAGTCCTTAATTAATCTAATCAACCACCTAACATGCATAATTAAGCAATTACATTACTAATCTAATCTAACTAACCACCTAATCCCTAATTAGCTTAAACTAATCACCCACTAAGTGTAACGTCCCAAAGCGTCACGTACTAAGCGCAAGCGGAATTATAATTATTATTATCTTCTTGTCTAGCTTGTAATCTCCTTTAGATAACCCATAGCGTTTACCATTGAAGGTTAGCATGTATAACATGGATTATTTAAATTCCTAAATTTATATTATAAGGTTATCCTGCAATGCACATAGACAAGATCATAAAAGGCTTCCTTTCATTTTATCATCATCGGGGCATACAAAATTATCGACCTGGACTCATTCCATGTTCTTCGCCTATATATTTACATCATATACAAAACAAAAGTAAGGCATAACAAAAGCCAGGGATATGAGTGAGGTTATCTACTCCACGAGTTCCCACACTAGCCCGCATCTAACAAAAAACAAAAGTTAGTCAGCTTCTACAAGATCAAAGGTGTCTAGGCGCCGTCCATCCTCGCTCTAGGTCCTCCTGCTCCAAAGGGTAAAGGTCTGAACATCTCTCCTTCATGGTTGATAAACCATGCAACGAACGTCATCGGTAATAACTCAGCTCTACCGTCATCCAGCCATAACGTCGCCTCATATTTGGAGAAAACCATGTCAATGTCGGGATCATACTCGTCACAAAGAGAAACATCAAGACGCACTACCACCCCGTATCGAGCTACCGGCGGTACATCCATGCTATCAATCTGAAAATGTAAGGTATGAGCAAACAACCTTGCCCAGTAAAGAATGATAAAACTCTAACTTAAACAATCCATAGCCATCAAAGTTACAAGTGAATCATCAAACAATTTAGGATACTAAGAGAATATATCACAAGCATAAACAATACTATTATTTCATGTAAGAAATCACCTTATATGCATCCACTTCTATACTTACCCTTCACAAACTCAATCTGACATCAAAATATAATGCAACAATAATAGATGAACTCACTTGCCAAATAATTATATTTAGTGTACATAAAATCCACCCTCGAATTAGTCACAACCGGGACTCTACCGGCCTGATCGAGTCACTCCCAGAAAGTACGTTATTCGGACTTCCACAATAC
The DNA here is from genome assembly GCA_017140185.1 of Eucalyptus polyanthemos subsp. polyanthemos. NCBI lineage: Eukaryota > Viridiplantae > Streptophyta > Magnoliopsida > Myrtales > Myrtaceae > Eucalyptus > Eucalyptus polyanthemos. Next base: position 34,490,445 of record CM029466.1, on the reverse strand, counting down.
CTCTAATTGTGGGCATCTCACTCCGAGGCATCCTGGCATCACACAACCAAGGTCCTCCTTGATCACACACAAGGGCATCTCACTCCGAGGCATCTCAGTATGACACAACTAAGGCATCCTTGATCACACACAAGGGCATCTCACTCCGAGGCATCTCAGTATCTCTCTACAAAGGCATCCAAGACCACGCAGCAAGGGCATCCCAAACTTCCGGGGGCATCACCGGTATCTCGGTACCGATGGGTTCATTCATCTTAAGCACACGTTTCACACCACCACACCTTTGATTAATGCATTTATCGTATGCAAAAGAAAAAGACTCTAAAGTATCCAACTAACTCTCATGAACCTAGCACACGTGCGTGTCCAAATTATAAGATAAAACCCATTATGTCATGTCCCATTCCATGGCGAACAGATATTTATCCCATAATCAAGCACTATGCACCGCACTCATTGCACACACATGATTCTATATGCACTTATATCTTAAATGATATATGATACTTAATCTTATATGACTAACTGCTATTATGAGGTTTATTAGACTCTATGTGCATCACAAAAGCCTAATATAAAAGACACAATCTCTAATATATGTTCTCGGGTCCAGACAGTTCACTAGCCAAACGTACAGTTTCGTTTTTGGACACAGAAAGTATATTAATTCTTGTCGAAATATTACCAAATTTTATTATGTTATATTTAAGACATAGAATAACAATTCTCATGAAGAAACTTAAGTCTGATTCTCACTGTATTAAGAGTAACAATTACCATAATCTTTACTAGTACCCTGTACCGACGTCCAGATTTTTTATCTACAAAGAAAATTGTTTCACTAACCAAATCTTATCGATTTAATCTCAAATTTTGACACGTCATTCCTTAAGATGTTTTCTACAATTTTTATTAAGGATTCAAAGTCCAAATATAACTAGGTAAATACAGAAAATTCGGATAATCAATAAAGGTCAAACCGTTTCTCACAAGAACAGTTTACTGGTTTTACTAAGTACACTTCTGTCTCTCTGTTTTTAGAGTCATATGGTTATAGCTACGTGTATAACTTGATCTTATAGTTGTTCTATCATGTAGAATAGTTTCTTTCTTATTTCTATTAACATACATAAAGAAAACTAAACACAAACAGAAGACTCCATAACTGTTTTCACTTAGAACAGAATAGATACACAAATTTTCTCACTTCTAACTCAACTAAACAACTTGTCTATCCACAAATCTCTTCTACAATACTCCAATGCTTACTCACAGCAACTCAAAGCAACTTCAGCATATATTTCTCTAACAAATGATCAATTCCACAGCTCGGCTCGAAGTATAAACGCATCCGTGAGTTCACTCATCACAGCATACACCATATCCATCCACTCGGCATCCATTTCATCACTTCGCTCAACAAAACAGCATACTCACACAAGGATTTCGAAACATGCAGTCCTCAAAAACAACATGCAATGGGTTCTAACTCTAATCTAACACTTACTCAGCTTAGATCAATCACAAAACAACAACTACAAACTATATCCATCACTGTTTGGTTAGATCCTCAAGCTCCCTTGATGAAACAATGGATAACTTTCAATTTAGAGTTAGATCTTTCCTTACCTTGTTCAGCAGTTAGACAACACAAGGATGCTTCAAGATCAACACTCAAAATCAGCATGCAAGAAGAAGAAATCACAGGTTTGCTTCTGGTTTGCTTTTGGTTCTACCGCTCTGCCGAGAGAAAAGAAAGAAGAAGATGAAGATGGGTTGCTCGGTTTTATATGGAGAGAGAGAGAGAGGATACGGAATTTAAGGGGGAAAATAGATCTACAAACTAATCCCTATGCTAGTGTAATGATTAGATTTGGCTAATGATTATGCTTCCTTGGAGTTGCCATCTTTGGTTCTATGGATTGAGAAAAACCGTGGGTGTTGATGAGAGAATCGAGAGAGAGAGAAAGATGTTGTGGCTTTCTTGCATGAAGATTTTTGCCATCTGTCGATCGTCGCTAATTAACAGTTAATTGATATCATTCATTAGTTCATTAGCTTCTAATATTTTCATCTAATTGCCTTTCGTTTCTACTTAATCCCAATTATACAAAGTCATAACATATATATAACATATCGAATGACATAGCATATCGACTAGTCAATGTTGGTCTATAAAGAATTCATCACAAAATGCTAAAGTTAGAAATTGATATTAGCATTATAAACATTAATCAAGTTATCATAACTATAATCTATAAAATAAAATCATTCGGGCCTAAATATTCATTCCCGGCCCAATAGGCTTAATCTATAACAATTCCAAGCCCACTAAACTAAATCTACAAATTTGATAATTCCGAACCATGGGCTGCTTCAAGCCAAGCCAATTCGTGTGGCCTATTTACTTCTCAAGCCCACACGTTTCTCATGATCCATCGGGTTCACTTTCTAGCCCAATCTAATTAATCTAAGTTTCTAATGATCTAATTTTGCTAATGATGGTCGATGAAATTTGGGATGTCACACTAAGCATCATTAACTGCCTAAATATTTTTTTTGCAAGTAAAGTCATTGGTTTAGTGGGCCAGTGAGTCCACGATGTTGGCGACATAGAGGTGAGCTACAGTCGAGCTTGCAGCAACACCAATGGAGGTTCCCGTGGCCTAAAAACATGCCTTGAAGACCAAGAAACCTTGCTAGCCTTTGGTTTCTTCTTGGGTTGGAAGAATCGATCGAAAGGGCTACTCGGCTTGGGAAAGGGGCACGGCAGGACGAGGAGGTTGCTGTGGGGTCAGGCAGGTGATCGTGGTGGTTCTGATGGCCTAGTGACCTATGACGGTGAGCTGAGGTAGCTTGGGGATGGTGATCGAGGCTGGCTCGGCGTTGGGTGTGAGGGACGTGCGATGGGCTTGTGGGCACGAGCAGGCAGCTCCGGCGGCTTTGGCAGTTGTCGACGGTGAAGAGGGAGGGCTGGCCGGTTTCTTTTGGTTCTCTCAAGCTCATAACTTCAACAACAATGGATAAAGTAGCCCAAATGAAGAAGAATGAGCTGCTGAAGCTTGGGGGGTCCCATTTGGCCACAAAGTCAAGCCAAATATCCCATTTCTACTCATTGCATGCCCCCACCAGCCTTGGTTGTCACCCATGGCCAATTTGCAACACCAAATTACCCTGAGAAACTTCCCCCAAATGGTCCATAATGTTGTCTCCCCCTTGGCCTTCAAATTTTGGGCCAACTCCTCTAAATTGATTCAATTACCCTTCAAGACTTCTACGATTGAGCTCAATTTAATGTCCATAAATTCAGCCAAGGTGCCATCATCAAATTCAACATTTTTCCTCATCAATTGGACCAACTTGATGGCCAAAATTGTGACTAAAAATGGCCCTCTAATTTTTCTGGTCCAAAATGACCTTATTTTGATTTTTTGCCAAAATCTTTGGCTTGCCAAAAAATCTTCAGAGGATGAGTCAACATTCTTAAAATGAATCATGACATGACATAATTTTCAATTTTTGAAATTGGGTTTAACTTTGTGGTTATTTTCAATTTGACGCGATTTTTGCGTGACCTAACCTATCGGGTAGCTTTTAAGATTTTTTAGCGCATTTGACCTGTGGCCGATTTTCGAGCCACAATATACATCTTCGACATATTGGCGACTCTCGGTTGTTGTGAAAATCTCGAGATTTTGAATATGGACATAGGGTATAGAAATAACAAGAAAAATCAGTCTAGTACCGTTTGATAGAAATTTTGCAATTAGGTGGGATCACCCACACATTAATCACATACCTCTGTTGAATCAACCTATTTTCGATCTCTGATCCATTTTGATGGTTCCGTAATGACCCTTGCAGATTAGCACGATCGAGCATTCGATTCCTAGTTGAATACTCAAGTCTATTATGTTTAGATTCCTTAACGATTTCACCTGATAAACTAGTTATCTCGTGAGTGATCAGCTCAAAGAAAAGAATTATAGGTGTGTCAATGAAAAGCTCAACTTATTCAATCAAAAACAGAATCTGAAATTTAGGACGTCACACCTAATGATCTCTTCCTCAGCCCCGGAATCAACTTGGATGATAGACTTTTCTAGATTGCCTTCTTAGGAAGGAAAATTTTCCTTCTTAAAGAAGGAAACAAAAGTAGATATAAAACTCTAGAATTCCTTCATGAAGAAGGTGAGGTGTCCCTTGACTTTTCAAAAGTCATGATTGTGGTCCAAAATATCTTGGAGATTCTAGAAAAGTGACATACACATGGACTAATTGGAGAGTGATACATGAGCCCTCATTATGACCAAATATTCTAGAATTGCCGAGTTGACAACTTAGAGTAGCATCATCATTAAACTTCATTAAATGTCCATCAATTGCGGTGTATAGGTGGACCAATGAGAGAATGAAAAGCGGGCCATAGCAATGATGCCTAGGAGCCTAGAATGCCAAGTAAGGCCTTTAACTTGGCCAACTCATCTTCTAGGTATAATCATGAGGCAAAGTAGGCTTGCCACCCAAGGAAAGTAGGTGGGACACTTGGAAACATGGGAGATGACCGCTTGGCTTGGTAATGATAGCTCCAAGGGCTATAAATAGGAGGAGCACTTCCCATTTTCCTCACTTGCTTCCCTTTTTCTCCACCCTCCTTCTCCTAGAACCCCCTCATCCCTGCTTACACACTCTCTCTCTTTTAGCCTTCAAGCCAAGCCGTCCATCTTGTGTAGTTCAAGCTTTAATTCGAGGTTCATCCAGGTAAGTAAGATTCCTATGTCTCCTCTAAGGCGGTAGTCTCCATTGTCGAGTCTAGTTAAGTGCTCACCCATCAAGTTGTAGGTAGGATGTTGGATCTTTTGTATGGTTTTGCTCATGTTTGTATTTGAATGTGTGCTTGAGTTGTTCACTCCTGGATTGAGGCCGAGGTTCGTTTGAGTTGAGTTCATCGCAAGACAAAGTCACCCAAGCCATAAAGCCTTGGTTTAAGCATAAATAGGACGTCGGGTCTAAGTCTCGCTTGGTGCGGGAATCACCTAAGGCCGCAAGGTCTTAAGTCAACATTGAGGCGTGTCGATCTTATGCCTTAATTGGTACGGGGATCACATAAATCCATGAGGTCTTGGTGAGATACCAAGCATGCCAATTTCCATAATTTAAATGGATACGAGGACTTTGTGCTTGGCGTTGAATTAGACCACAAGCCGAGGGTCATTCTCGATACATGTGTATGCACATCGGGTTAGAGCCAAGGTCCGTCAAGCTTAGGATCTTCACCTAAGCGGAGTACAACCAAACCTTGAGGTCTTGGATCGGTATTGAGGCGTACTGTTTCCGAGCCTTGTCCAATGTGAGGATTGGTGCTAAGTAATTGATTCAAGTTACAGACCAAAGATCATTCCCGACATGTTTGCTAGTGAGGTATAAGAAACTCATGACACGCATGAATGAATGAGCACGCCTTCAGGCCATGCATGTTGACTAAGAGAAAAGATAAGAACTAACTTGTGTGATGCACTTATGTGTGTGCACATAAAGAGGAAAAAGCATCCGTCGTCACATAACGTTGGCGACGATGCCTCGTTCATTGAACGAAATGCCATGGTTAAGTTAGGAAGCCACTGAAAGTATAAGATGCTTGGCTTGATGGCTGGATGCCTTGGTTGAGTTAGGAAGCCCCTGAAAGCATGGGATGCCTGACTTGATGGCTGGATGCCTTGGTTGAGCTAGGAAGCTGGATGCCCTAGTTGAGCCAGGAAGCTGTCGCGATCTCTTTTTTGGGCGTCCCCATTTAAGGCAGGTGTCGGCGAAGGCTAATGGTTCGGTTAGGTCTATTAGGCTTAGCTCGGGCTCTACCAAGCCCACCAATTCACGACTTAATGGTATAATATTTTAACATGTAAGTTAATTTTAAAACGGAGTTGCCACTAATCGATTTGGGGTGGGTTGATTAGAAACCCAAGTGAAATATTGGGAGGAATATTTGCTCCTACACAACTAGAGAAACTAGGTTCAAGGACTTTATTACACTAGTTAATCACTAATGCCCTTTTGATACCTAATCTTATTTAAATCCTAAGGCTTTTTGGATTTTTAAGTGGGTTTTCCATGCATTTGTGGTAAAAAAACATTTTTTGGGGCCTTTTTCTTTTTTTTTTGGACAAAAAGTATTTTTTGGTTTTTTAATCTTTTTTGAAAATATAAATCATTTTTTGGCTTTTTCTGAATTTTTGGGCCTTTTTTTGGGAAAATATGAGATATTTTTTATTTTCTTGATTTTTTGGGAAAATAAATTATTTTTTGATTTTTCTAAAAATTATTTATTATTTATTTAGTATTACTTTATTAAAATATTAATATTTTATTATAATAATATATTTAAATGATATAGGTTGGATCCTTGAATAAGGTCCGACTCGGTTTGTTGAAACTAGCAACCCGAGTTGGATTCCCGGATTGGGCTCGACTCGAGTTGCCTACAGCTAGCCCGACAAGGCCAAAAGTGCAAACACAAGCCCAACTCTCTGTTTCTCCAAAATATTTCTAGGCTCGCATCCTCTCAGGCCCACAAGACAAACACCTGGCTTGAGTTCCGAACCTAGCCTGACAACACGATTCGCTCGATGAAACCCTACAGTGTTGGGTCGCGCGCCCGACTTGGCTGACCCGATTTGTTGCCATTGCTTCCTTCATGGTCCGACTTCGACAGATGCGGCTGTTGACACCTAAATTTTTGCTCAAAAATTATTTTTCAAAAAAGAAAAAGAAAAAGAAAAAAAAAATGGGAACTTGTTTTTCCGCAAAAATATTTCTCGTCAAATTATTGCATAAGGATTACCTAGGCATTTAGTATTTTTTTAAAATGCATTTAGTTTCTTGATATAAAAAAAATCAAATAAAAAAAATAATTAAAAAAAGTTGGAGCTGATGATTTGAATGTGACTAGCCAAGCCCAGGAGGTCATATTGTAATTAAAATGGCAAGTTGTGGCCAAAATGCAATTTCCAAAAGTTGAGGGACCAATTTGCAAATTTCGCAAAATTTCGCCCGAGTCCTTAAATCATCATCTGGGCCTCCAATTAAGTTGAAATTGAATTTGGGCCGAGTAGAATTTATCAAATTGGGCCAAAATGACCAAACTTGCATTAAATTTGGTATTTTCGGACAAGAAGATGGCCAACTTTGAGGGACTTTTTTGTAAACTTGGGCAGGCAAAATCGCAAAATCTGATCAAGATCTTAAACTACTATACATGAGCTTGTTAATTGATAAAAAAATCGCAGCCAAATTCATGGATTAAAGTACCTAAACCAGCTGACAAATCCCAGTCCATAAGTTGGTTTGAAGTCGGAGTTGTTGAGTAAGCAACTTGGTGGCCCCACCATATCCTCCTTAGTTGTCCAACCGGCCTGATCTTTGCACGTGATGGAAGACCGTAATGAGTAGTGCAAGTGGACCAAAATTTGCCAGGGATAAGCTGCTGGAAGCACGGGAAAGTCGCAGCAAAATTGGCACACTCAACATCTGCAAAATTGGAAAAATTTTGACTAAGAAAGTGGGTGGACTGCTTAGTTGGTAGGCTTGGCAGGAGGGCAAAAAGCCGAGGAAGAGATTGCTTAATGAGTGGATAAGATCTATGAAGCATGCTCGTTTGAGGGATAAGGGAGAGAGGACGAGAAGAACGAGGAGGAGCTCGCGATCGTGCCCAAAAGAACCCCTCAGAAGCAACTCCAGAAAAGGAAAAAACCCAGAAACTCCATCAACCCTTAGAGAGAGAAGTGAATTTTTCACAAACTTAGAGCCACAATTATCCAAAAACTTCAACTAGAGAGTGAAACTTCATTCAAAGATCTTTCCAACCATAGGTCACACGTCCAAAATGAAGATCAGGAAGACCTCCTAAAGCCCCCCGAAAAGATACCTTCCTAGTGGGCCAAGGGAGTCCCAAGATTTTTCTAAGTGTTGAGCCCGGTTAGTCACGAGCGAGGAAAAGCGAGTGTATTTGGGAAAATGGAGAGACAAATGAGGAAAGAAATGAGTTACAAGCCAAACTAGAGTACACATAGCTTGGGTTGGTTTTAACGTGGCCAACAAAAGAGGTCCGGAAGCCTCATTTTGGAGGTCAACGAAAACCTTCGTCGTCAACTTTTTCTTCTGCAGATCTCACTTTCAGCTTGAAGGAACCAATTACCACGTGTTTCCAGAGGACAATTTCTTGGTTTCTTTGGCCAAGAGTCACTTGAAAAAGAAAATAGGAAGCAAGGTAAGCATCCTAAATGTATTTTTGTTTGATTTTGAACATGTTTTGATCATGAAAATCGAGAAGGAAATTAGTCCGGAGAACTGATTTCTGAAGCTAAAATTTTTCTTAAGTGTTTAAAACCTCTTCAATGCTCCTACATGCTTGACTTGTTACTCCCCTTTGTATGCTATTTTTCATCGTTGTGACTTTGAGGAATGTTACATGGGAGTACAAATGATGCATAGGACAACCCGGTTTAGTCTTTAAATCTCCTTGTGAACCATGAAACCATCTATAACATAAGCCAAAAACCACATTGAGATATGGTTGGCCAGCATAAATCATGCATGTATGCTTCTTGGAGAGTTCATTTTGATGCGTTCAGTTGAACGTTTTCGGTGATGTTTGTTACATTTGAAAGTAAGTGTTACATATTTTCATCTAGATGAAGTAATATTTCATATAGATGTTGCATGTGATGGTTGTCGGAGCTTTAATTTGGGCATTTGACATGGCTGTTTGACTTGGGCTGAACACCAGATTTGCAAAATGGCTCCAACCCGCATATTGGAGGCCGTTTTTAGTTTGATTCTTGCGTGTTCTAGGCTGTAACATCTAGTCAAACATGTTCTTTGCATGTAATAGTATATCCTTGATACTTTACATTCACATGAGATTGCTTATGGGATGAGATTGAAGGCCACAAACATGACCCGAAGAAGCCGTTTTGGGGTGATTTGATGCAAGCCAAGTATTTGATAAAATGTTGGAACCAAGCTTCAATCTCGAAACGGTCAATTTGAGCTTGATTGTTGTGATATTCATGTGATGTGTTACTCCATGTTAGCATAGATCGGTTTAAGGAATTATTATTAATTTTAAAAAAAATAATAATAAAAAAAGAGAAAAATCTGAAAATTTCAAAAATATCAAAAAATGTTGGATAACATCAAATTAGGATAGAAATGACATATATGGAATTTTCCTAATTTTAAAATGTCATTTTCCTAATTTAATGCTATTTTGCTATTTTATAACAATTTTTGTAAATAATCCATTTTGCATAGATTAAAATTATCTAGAGTAATTTCATGCATTTAGAGTAATATCATGCGTATTTAAATTCCCATTTCGCTCATGGGGGTCCTGTCCTGGGGCGTGATAACAAGGCCATGTAATATTATTTGCCCGACTTGCATCGGGTCTTTCTTTTCCGCATTACTTTCAAGTCCTTTCAATTTCTTGGATGCTTATTTACCGCACCACTTTTCAATAATTTGAGTGTAAATTTCTTTTCTAAATTATGTTAGGATTAGTTTAGACATAAAAAAAAAACTTAAAAAAACATTTGCATGGACACTTAGTAGTTTCATAAAGATTATAATTGGTAATCAAGATTGTGTGGCCATTTAGATAAACAACTTTCCAAGTTAGTGGTACTGCAAGGGCACTAATAGAAACATTGGTGTAAACAAGTCCCCGTTCCTAGAAATCTCTGGTTGCGTAGAAATCGAGACAACACTCCCGTGTCTTGATTGGTTTCTAGCCGACCCCAATAGGCTAGTGGCAACTCCTAGAATTTCATAGATTCTTAAGAACTAAAAAAACAAAAATCCAATGTCGCGCGAGGTATGGGCTTGGGAGAGTCCGCGCCTAATCTAGGGCCATTGGTCCGCCTCTTTAGGCAAATACCCCTAAACCTTATTCATTTTCCCTCGAACGAAAACGAGAGGTCGTGATAGCTTGGCGACTCCGCTGGGGACTTGGTTACAAACCTTACAGGACTTAGGCCGTAATAATTTGGTTGGTTGTTCATTAACATGGTCTTCATTTGATAGCACATGTCAAAGCCACGTGGAAGACAAGGTTAGTCCATTAATAATATGTTAATTGTTTTTGTAGGTTTGGAGCAATAAGGGGTGGAGTGTGTGTTAACCCATTTCTTTTGTAGGGAGGCGTAGGAATGTATGTCTATGTGGATGAAATTGAAGTGTTGTTTGGATATCAATTGTTGTGTGTGCCTTTATACTTACCTCAACACTACACATTTACACAGACAACCCGCGATCTAAAACCCCGATTGCACTAGGAAGCCCATAAGAGGTGCCAAAAGATGGAACCCGTGTGGGGAATGTCCCATGGTTATCCACTTTTGGTCCCGCTCATTTTGATTAATGATAAAGAGAACTGTCCGACGTAAGTGCGGAGTGGGGAAAACTCTTTTGATCTAATTAAAATGGGAGCCTTTAGCCTATAGAATCATACCTCTTAGTGAGCCTCACGAGTTGACATGCGATGTGTCTTTGTGGTTGCCACATTTTTTTCTCTCTATCGAAGGTATTGGTATTTTATTCCTTGACGTAAATAATGCTTTTTCGTACATATAATGTATTATCATTGAGTTTAGCTTATTTTGTGACATATGGTGATTGATCAAAATGCCTATTTAGGTTTAGATATCATGGGTTTCCCTGAGCTTCGTATCATCCCAATCCCAAAGAAGGCGTTGTTAGACATGTGGGATGCACTTGATGCGAGCAAGGAGACTTTTGTAGAGAAGAAACTTGGCTATCTTATTTTTCTCTTATATCGAGAGTCCCACGTGCCATTAGTGAAGGCCATGGCTCATTTTTGGAACCCCAAGACTTCGATGTTCGTGTTTGGTCATCATGAATTGACCCCAACTTTAGAGGAGTTAGAAATCATTGTTGGCAATGTCCCTGCATTTGGTCTTGTCAACCCTCCTTTAGGAGTAGATCCTATCCCACTATTGAGTCAATTCCTAGGAGTTCCTCCTCTTGAAATTAAAGAACTTCTTAATAGGAATTCAAAAGGCCTCCCTTTGTCTTTCATCGAACAAAGATTCCATAGTCTCCTCCCAAGCCCCAATCCCCAAAATGCTAAAATCTTCCATCTAGCATTCTTCGGATTTGTTCTTTTCCCATTCACCCAAAAGACAATGGATCCTAGCCTTGCTCATGTTGTCTATAGAGTCCTTCACCTTAGGGGATTTACACACACACTTCTTGCCGAAATGTTCCTCTCTCTCAACCGTTTCAAAAAGGACAAGGGTTCGATCCATAGAGCACCTATAGGCATCCTTCAAGTTTGGATTCTCTCCCACTTAAAAGTATTTGGAGGGAATTTGGCTATTACCAACATCGATAAAGATACAAACCCTCTCACCAAACTTAAGAATATAGAAAAATTCCTCCATTCTTGGACATTCCTTGGTTGGGTAGAACTTTTTGAAAATATCACCCCAAACCAAATTTTGTGGCAAGCCCCTTGGATTCGTTTCCCTAAAGCACGACTTATGAGTGGTCACGATAACCCGATTCCACTCTTAGGTTTGACAGGATCTACGTCTTATTACCCTTTAAGAGTAGTTCGTCAATATCGAGTACTTCAAGAAATCCCTCCTCCTCTAAAGTTAGGGTTGTTTCGTTTTGACTTTCACGATAAGGTTGTCAAGGGGAACGAAATTGAAGACATGAAAAAAGAAGTGGAAAACATCGTCAACATCCTACATCATTGCCCATCAGGGGATATTGAGTGGGTTACTGAGTTGGAACGAGAAATGAGGGAGCACCACGCATCAAGAGGATATTTTGATCGCCGTATTGAACCCGATGTTGCCGTCGTCATTCCAAAGTTTCCTATGAAATCAACTCCGAAGGAAATCCAAATGGGGCGGATTATAAGGGAAAGGGATGAAGCCTTAGCTAAGGTGGATTGTTTGACCGAAACAAACAAACGCATCCGCAAGTTGCTTTGAGGGGAAAGCTAAAGGATTAGTCATATTCCATTAGAGTTGTGTTTTTTAGAAAAGTTATATAAGGTTTTCCTTATATGAAATATTAGTAGCAATGTTTAGGAGTTCATTTACTTTAGTGGATGTATAGGGATTTTCCTTCACAATTTTTGATGTAGTTAGTGATGTTTTTCCTTCCTTTATAATTACTTTGATTCTAATGGAATATGGGATGGGCATTTTGATCAATCATCATGTGTTACCCCTTTAGTTGTATAACTTCCTATGACAAAATATTGATAAGAAGCCACTTATGTGAGATTTGGCTTATGCAAGGGGTTTCTTATTTCTATTTTGTTATAAGAAAATATAAAATTGAAGGGTTTTAAGTTTTTTATTGTATTTTATTTTCTTTCTCATCTTATGTATGCTGATTTGTTTGTTCTTTTGTTTTATTTGTACTAAACAAGGTACCGACAACACGGCTTTAAGACGATCACCCATCAGGACCCGTTCTGTAGCTGCAAGGATGAATACAGAAGAACAAAACGCCCGTTTTAACACCTTGGATTATAGAATCACCGACTTGGCAACCCAATTTAACTAATTTGCGAATGAGATTCGAGCTACTCTAGTGGCTGCAGCCCCTAATAGAGACACGCTCGTGCCTACTCCTGAGGCTAGCAATGCCAACATCAGGGAGAACGTTGCTGAAGAGATTCCCCATCAAACACCTGTAGTGGTGGAACAGGATCCCATCTCGGAAGCCATCTCAGCTCGAATGGAGGAGGAGAACAACAAAAGATTTGCTAAGCTTGAGGAGAAGCTTAAAGCCATATAGGGATATGAAACTAACATGATCGAGGATCTGTCTCGATACGCCAAAATGGACTTTCCTGAGAAGTTTAAAGTTCCTGATTTCGCTAAGTATGATGGTACCGGCGATCCAAAAGTCCATCTGAAGTACTATTTGAATAGGATGGGGCGCTATGTGCAGAACACCCCATTATTGATTCAAACTTTTCAGGAGAGTCTATCTGGCCCGGCCTTGCAATGGTACATCCTATTGGAACCAGAAAAGATGGAAAAATGGGAAGAATTGGCGGAGGCATTTGTGCTACAATATAAATACAATACTGAGATTGCCCCGACGCGCAAAGTGTTCATGCGCACGGAGAAAAGGAGAAATGAGTCCTTCAGATCGTTCGCGCAAAGGTGGCGCGCCTTGGTTGCTCAGGTTCGACCACCACTGGACGACGCTGAAATGGTGGAGCTTTTCCTTAATACCCTTCCTCCAGACTTTTAGAACAAAATGATTAGCTCTGACTGTGGAAACTTTACCCGTTTGGTTGCCATTGGAGAGAGAATTGAAGAAGCCATGCATGAAGGTCGGATAACTGAAGGCACAAGCTAGAAATTTACCAATAAGAAGGAGAAGGAAGTAGAAATAGCTTACGTGCAAGCCCCAGCTGAATCAAAACAATTTTCGAATCCTCAAAATCCTGCTGCACCACGAGGGAGGTACCAAAATTACGAGCCCAGGAAGTGGATGCCGAGGCAATTCACACCTTTGCCTAGGCCCTTGTCCAAACTGTTACCCGTGTTGCTGCAGAAAGGGTTGGTAGCTAAAGAGATTCCTTGTGACAACCCTCCTAAATTCCTAGGGTTCAACCTTGCAAAGTCTTGCGAGTACCATATGGGTGAGAAAGGCCATGATGTGGATAATTGCTGAACACTCCAAAACAAGGTCCAGAGCCTATTGGACAAAGATATCTCATCATTTAAGGAGACGCAACCTAGCGTCAAGCAAAACCCTTTACCCGTTCATGTCGGGGATGTCAATATGATTGCTGAAGGAAAGGAAAGGAAGGTGCAAATGGTCAGGGTTGACGTCCACAAACTGTATGAAGATTTGATTTTAACTGGCTATTACAAAAGGAGTGATGAAGTTGTCCCAACTGAGAAGAAACTAGAGCGTGTCACCAAGATGATCAACATGGGCATAATCCGCAATGGAGGAGGAGGCCAAGCAAATGAGACGATGATAGCTGTAATTGATTTCTCTCCCAAGAATTCTTGTTGTGAATTTGGGATGGTTGTGGAGATGTCAGTTGAGGAGGTAAGCACTGTCAAAATACCGAATGATGTCGACGTAGCCAAGGAAACCGAGCCGTTAATCATAAATGAAGGAGAAGCCTTAGATGCTGAATCCAAGCTCAAAGCTAAAAGAGTTTGCGGAGATTGTGCATTTTTGAAGATGGCACTAGAAAAGGGCGAAGTGGTAGATACACGAGGCCAACCAAGTGGAAAGTATGACTATCTCGTCAAATACTCACCTCCTCCAAGTTTTTTCATGGATCCTAAAGAAACCGTCCCTGATGGGTGGGGAGGCATGGACAACTTAACTGAGCTCAAGGAAGAAACCGTTGCCATGATGACACCAGTAATCATTGATTTATCAATTGAAGAAGAGCAATGGGACTCTAATGAGTGCGAGTTTAAACACATGGTTATTGATTTGGCGGCCGAAGAGTTCGCGAATTTAGAGCTAGGAGAGGTTGAGTCCAAACATATGGTAATTGAGTTGCCACCATGCGATCCAGAGGAGATCCCAAAAAGCCCTGTCACTAGTTTTGATCCTAAGGCAGTCCCATGGGATTATGGGACAAATGAAGTCGATGCTGTTACCCGATCAGGTCGTTGTTATGCACCCGCAGAAGCTATGGAAAAGAAAGCTGTTACTGATGAGGAAGCGAAGCAATTTTTGGCGATGATCAAAACTAGTGAGTTTGACGTGGTAGAGAAGCTAAGGAAGATGCCCGCCCAAATTTCGCTCTCAGAGTTGTTCAAGACCTCTGAGAAACACAAAAATGCACTATTGAAGATTCTAAATGAGATACATGTACCAGAGACCATTGGGGACAAGCAGCTAAAGGAGTTCGTTGGGTCCATTCTCTTGAAGGACTAGATCTTGTTTTCGGACGAGGATCTTCCGGAGGAGGGACACGATCAGAACAAGGCCTTACTCATATCGGCCAAGTGTTGTGATATGATAGTAGCTCGGGTCTTAATTGATAACGGGTCCGCTCTGAATATTTGTCCATTAGCCACCCTTCATCATCTCGGGGTTGGTAAAGAGCAAATTAAACCATCCAAGTATACCGTTCGAGCTTTTGACGGTATAAAGAAAGAGACAATAGGGGAGGTTGAGCTCAACCTTTTGATCGGCCCTAACTCATTCCTGACAAAATTCCAAGTGTTAGATATCCCCAGTGCTTTTAATTTCCTGTTGGGCCGACCCTGGATCCATGCTGCTGAAGCTATACCTTCCTCTCTACATTAGATGGTTAAGTTCATTTTGGAGGGGAAAATTGTAACCGTTCGTGCAGAGACTGATTTTAAGATTTTTCAAGACACATCCATCCCGTATGTGGAGCCTGACGAGAAGGAGGAATCTAGCTACCATACCTTCGAGCTAGTCTCAATGGTCCATGTACCCATTGGGACTGCTCTTAAGAGTCCTGAAATGTCTGGCTCGTCTATTGTGTCAAGTAGAGTGCTATTGAAGTATGGTCATACTCCCGGATTGGGATTGGGAGTGTATGCACAAGGTATTACCAACCCCATTGAAGCCCCCAAGAATCATAAAAGAGTAGGTTTAGGCTACCAAAAATATCTGAAGAGTCAGGTGAAATATGAAGAGCTTGCTGGTCAAGGCGTATATGGTAGAGGTAGAGGCCGAGGTTACCATGGAGGCTGTATGGGCTGAGGCAATCGTGGAGGCCGAAGTATGCATGGGGGACACATGGGCCAAAGTAACTATTGGGGCCGAGGTGTGTGTAGAGGTTATATGGGACGAATCGAATATGGAAGTTGCACTAATGCAATACAAAATCAGCAAGGCTTACTCCTTCCATCACTAAAGGATCTTTATCCACCATTGGAGAAGACCTTTATCAAGTCACCTGAGCTACTACAAGAAGAGGAGGGAGCAATCTTAGACATAGCAGACCTATTTGGTGCCAACTATGTGTGTGTCACCTTTGATGATGACAAGGCGGAGCCTTCTGCGGGCTTTTTCCAGCTTTCGGAGTAGGGATGCTACTTACCTATCCTATTTAGTTTTATGTCATTTCCTTTATGTATGTTTTATGTCATTTCCTTTATGTATTCCCTTACATGGGAAGAGTTGTTTAGCTACTTTTGTTATTTTCATTTGTAATCAAGGTATTGGACTGTGAGCCGTGGTCCAAGATCTGAACCTTGTAAAACGACCTTATCATGTTAATACAAATGCATCCATGTTTTATTAAGGGCGTGAGGAAGTATTCCACCAATCCTTTGATGATGCTCTGAGGCTTGGACTTCCTCATGACTCCTAGTTTTCAAAGTTTTGGGAAAAGATGTCTGAGGATATGAGGACAATCTCCTAATTCATATTTTTTCAAATTGTTACTCAAAAAGAATTTTTGAATGTGCATCATGCATGGCATTCGTTAAGTGATTTTACTAACCCCCTCATTTGCATCTCAGGCATGTCATTCGGCATAATCATGATGGATATATATGTGACTCGGAATTGCCTGATGAAAGTCTCTTCGAATCTGACGAGGATAATGATATCCAGAAAGACATCAAAAGAGATTGGATTCGTCATGAAGAATCTAAACCCTTGACAGCCGAACAAATAGTTATTGTAAATCTTGGCGACACAGAAAATGTTAAGGAAACCAAGATTGGGGCGGGCCTTTCGGAGATCGAGGCAAAAAGAATGGTTGAGTTCTTAAAGGAATATCAAGATATATTCGCATGGTCCTACGCGGATATGCCAGGACTAGACCCAGAAGTCGTGGAGCACACTTTGCGAACTAACCCAAATATGCCACCAAAAAAGCAAAAACTTCGAAGAACAAAACCTGAACTTTCTAAGAAGATTGAGGAAGAAGTTATGAAGCTATTAAAAGTGAAATTCATCGAAGCATCCCATTACGCTGATTGGATTGCTAATATCGTTCCGGTCATGAAGAAGGATGGATGGGTCAGAGTTTGCATAGACTATCGGGATTTAAACCGTGCAAGCCCAAAGGATGATTTCCCGCTACCGCATATTGATGTTTTGGTTGATAGCACCGCGGGATTTGAACTATTCTCCTTCATGGATGGGTTCTCTGGATACAACCAGATTAGGATGAAAGAGGAGGATAAGAGTAAAACATCCTTCATTACACCATGGGGGACCTTCTATTACAGGGTGATGCCGTTTGGCTTAAAGAATGCGGGAGCCACATATCAAAGAGCAATGGTCACCTTATTCCATGACATGATGCATGAGGAAATAGAGGTATATGTCGATGATATGATTGCCAAATCAAAGCATGGAGAAGACCATATTAGGGTTCTAAAGAAGTTATTTGACCGGCTCAGGAAATTTAAGCTGAAACTTAATCCTGCCAAATGCATATTTGGGGCAAAGTCTGGGAAGCTATTAGGTTTTATGGTCAGTAGCCGAGGCATTGAAATCGATCTGTCGAAAGTTAAAGCCATTTGCGACCTCAAAGCTCCCTCTACTGTCAAGGAAGTTCGAAGTCTCCTGGGTAGATAGAACTATATCGCAAGATTCATTTCTCAATTATCGAAGACAGCCAAACCATTCTTCAAACTCCTGAGGAAGAGTACTAAGATTGAATGGGACGCCGAATGCCAGAAAGCCTTTGAAGAGATAAAGCAATACCTTCTTCAGCCACCAGTGCTGGTACCACCAGTTCCAAGAATACCACTGGTCCTCTACTTAACCATCCATAAGGAGTCATTAGGGGCCATGCTTGCCTAGAAGAGGCCAAGTGATCAAAAAGAATGCGCGATATATTATCTCAGCAAGAAATTCACTGTTTCTGAGATGAATTACTTAGAAGTGGAAAAAACATGTGTAGCATTGATTTGGGTATTGCACCGGCTACGCCAATACACTCTCCACCATCAGATTTTGCTCGTGATAGAGAATGACCCGATCAAGTATCTGCTAGAGAAGCCAACTTTAGTTGGGAAGATGGCTAAATGGCAAGTCCTAATTTCTGAATTTGACATACAAAGCGTAGCACAAAAATCAGTCAAAGGGAGAGCCATAGCCGATATGTTGGCTGAAAATCCTAGAGAAGCAGAATTTTTCGACACGGCGGACTTCCTGGACGAACGTATTTTGGCAGTAGCAAATGATAAATGGACCATGTACTTCGACGGGGCTGTAAATTTATCTAGCTCTGGGACTGGGGCAATTTTGATCTCTCTAGCTGGCCAACATTATCCCGTAGCTGCAAAATTGATATTCCCTTGCACTAATAATATCTCAGAATATGAAGCGTGCATCATTGGCTTGCAATTAGCCATCGACATGAATGTCAAGAATTTATAGGTATATAGTGATTTTGCACTTATTATTCTGCAAACAGAGGGTCACTGGCGGACACGCAATCATAAGCTGATCCCATATCATGGATTCCTTGAAGAATTAATAAAGGAATTTGAAGAAATATCCTTTGAATATTTGCCAAGGTCCCAAAATCAATTTGCTGACGCATTGGCCACATTGTCATCAATGTTGCATGTGATGGAGGGATTGGATATTGAGCCATTAAAGATCGAGATTCTCAAACACCCAGCTTACTGTATGTCAATTGAAGGCAAGCTAGACGGAGAGCCATGGTACCATGACATCTTGAACTACCTCCAACTAGGAGAATTTCCTCAAGGATGTGAGGTAGTTGACAAGAAATATATCAAGAAGTTGGCGTCAAAATTCTTTGTTTCTGGGGGTGTGCTCTACAAAAGATCATTTGATTCAGTCCTGTTGAAATGTGTCGAAGCTAGAGAAGCCAACCAACTAATGAAAGAAATACATGAAGGAGAGTGCGGACCACACATGAATGGCCACCTTTTAGCAAAGAAGATCATGAGGCTTGGATATTTCTAGTTAAGCATGGAAACCGATTGTATCAAACATGTTCGCTATTGTCATTGATGTCAGATTTACGGAGACAACGTCAATGCCCCACCTAATGAACTGCACTTGATGTCTCAGCCGTGGCCATTTTCCATGTGGGGAATAGATATAATCGGGCCAATTAACCCCAAAGCTTCTAATGGGCATCGCTTCATTTTGGTAGCTATTGATTATTTCACAAAATGGATTGAAGCGAATTCATATGTCAACGTCACCGCAAAAAACATAGCCAAATTCATTCGTCGTGACATCATTGCCCGTTATGGTGTACCAGAAGCCATTGTTATTGATAACAGCTCGAATTTGAATAACAAGATTGTGGACGAGTTGCTTCATGAATTCCAAATTCGCCATTTGAACTCGTCACCTTATTGCCCGCAAATGAATGGAGCAGTGGAGGCAGCTAACAAAAACATAAAGAAGATCCTATTTAAGACGGCGAAAAATTATCGTGATTGGCATGACCGATTGCCATATGTGTTGTTGGCATATCGAACCTCAATACGTACTTCGACGGGGGCAACGCCTTACTCACTTGTATATGGTATGGAGGCAGTCTTACCGGTAGAGGTGGAAATTCCCTCGTTGAGGATTCTCTCGTAGATTAAACTCTCGGAAGCTGAGTGGATGCAGCAGAGATACGAACAGCTGAATATGATTGATGAGAAGAGACTTAGTGCACTATGCCATGGTCAATGCTACGAGAAGCGAGTTGCAAAGTCCTTTAATCGCAAAGTTCGACCGAGACATTTCCAAGTGGATGAACTTGTGTTGAGGAAGGTATTGCCTATCATACTGGACCCACGCGGAAAATTCACTCCAAATTATGAAGGCCCTTATGTCATTAAGACGATACTACCCGGTGGGGCTTTAATTCTAGTGGAAATGGATGGCCGCGAGCTGCCAAAGCCTGTAAATGCTGATGCGGTCAAGAAATACTTTCCATGAATGAAATCAAGGCTGTATAGCCATTTCTTGTACAACCCGAGTCACTTAGCACTTGCATCATGCATCTCATGCATACATTCTATACATGCATGTGTATTCGTGTGATGTGTATCCAGTTGCTTGGGTGGAAAGATCGTGAAACGAAGAAAATTAAAATGACAAAACAAGATGGCGATGGTCCACATTCGAGATATTCCTAGGAGTTGTTGAATACAAACTCAGAAGAAGGGTAATTTGGCATCGTATCCGATGTACCCTCTCTAACCTCTTTTTTTAACGTAGTTCCCCTATTTGGCAGGAATGTCAGTATCCGAAGAATAAAGCCGAGAAGTTGATTTGAAGAAGATATCTATCTACCAAGCAAGCATGTGGGGCATAACATGTGGGGCATAACACATGTTGAGTTCACCTAACTTGGTGTAAAAGATGTGTCGTTCTAGAGTTGGTTCAATTATATAAAAGAAAAAGAAACGCTCCAAGGACACTACTGGCGCTTCGGCCTAGTGGTATGGGGAATGAATGAACGGGTCCGAGAGGTACGGTGTTCGACCCTTGGAAACGGCAACGAGGTTGCCATAAAAAAAAAAGAGAAAAAAAAGAGAGAAAGAATTAAAAAAAAATGCATCTTTCATTTTTGCAAAAAGAGGAGAGTGCTTGAACTAATGAGACAAAAAAATCTTAGACTCTCTTCAAGCCTTAAAGCAATAGGTTCATTCCACCGTTTACCACCAAATTATGAAATTGATGGAGGGGTCACTTAACTCCCAAGGCTACGGGTAAGTACTCTTCTCCTCAAAATCAAATGGAAAACAAATGGAGAATTTCTATCATAGAAAAACAAAAAAAAACATTTAGTGTTTTTTCTAGAAACGAGCACAAGAAATGGAAATTAAAAAAAAAAAAAAAAGAGTTTTCCACAAAGTCTGGAAAAATCTTCTTTATCTTTAAATTGTCCATCCACCCAATGGATCACTCATTTCGAATCAAAATTCTCTATGGAGGTTAATCCACCCAAATGATCTCAACAAAAATGAAAGGCGATGTTACTTATGCCAAGCGAGAAACACTTAGGATGACGAAAGGCAACCCATTTCCAAACATGTCCTTTAAGCACTCTGGGATTCGAGTGAAAAAGAAAACCTGTGTCGTTTAAGGTCAATGAATTCCTTCGCAAGCAATATATAGATCAAGATGATAAGAGGCATTTTTTTTCCTCTATCATACACACTACAGGTGACAATAGTTAGCCCATTTGAGCCTTTTAATGTGAAGAAGTTTCTACAAAATATCCTTGTCAAGAACCACCCCACAATGGGGCAATTACGGAGGTTTGGGTTGACATTATTTGGAGAGGGAAGAGGAAAAAGGTTTCTTTACTCTCACTTGTATAAATCTTTTTTGTGGTAACTTCAGGTGAATTCTTATGGAAGCTCGAAGCATCCCAAGGTGAAGAAGAGCATTCTTTTCTCTACCCAAACACCGATACCCTTTGCTTAAACCATATTGAGCCTAACTATTTATTTCTAAAACCCGAGTGGTGATTATCTCCCCACATTAGGGCAGGGCACATGATTTACCAATGCAATTGGTGTTTATATGAGAATATGAAAAGCATCTTGAAAGTCCCAATAGCTCAAAAAGTTTGAAAGAACAAAAGTCAAGTGAAAGTTAAGGGGCATGAAAAAGCAGTGTGCCTAGTAAAAGCAAGGCCAATGCCCACAAAAAAGGGAGAGAGAGTGGAAGAAAAACAATTGCATCAAGAGGAATATCTCGGTGAAAGCAAAAATGGCAAAAAAAAAAAAAAATGCCTGCATTGAAAAGAAAATCATTGCAAATGCAAAAGCCATTATGTTAAGATATGGTGATGATGCCATGATAATCACCAACTCCCAAATCCCTCTTTGCCAAAAAGTTCTAAGCCTTTTGAGCTAAGCCTTTTGAACCTTTCCCCGAATCAACACTACAACCCATTTCCAAAGTCTCTTCAGATTGGGATGATTCAAAGTGGAAATAAGGACTTCCTAAAGAAGTTGCCGCTCGAAGAAGTGAGAGTAAGGTTGTCTTATCTCATCTTAAGGTTTCTTGACTTGTAAACTTGGCGGAGATGCCGATCAGTGATTAACTCATTTCATAGCCAATGATGCTTATCCATTGGTAAAACCATGACCAAACCTACACTACGGTCCTTCTAAAAGACCTCTTTGATTGATCAATGTGTACTTATTGCGAATGATTCAAAGCCTTGCGCACTGGAAGAGTGAGGTTGAGTGATCAGTTTATTTCCCACATGAACAGATGGGATCAAATAGCCATTTTCTTGAGGATATGCGAGAAGCCCTTTCTAACTAGGGATCCTTGCTTGGCATACTTAACAAACATTTCTCATAAGTCAAGGTCATTTCGACAAGGACTTTTCTCCCAAGAGAATTTGATGATTAATGATATCATCCAAGCGTGATGACAGTTTTGCGAGTTTGTTAAGTTGTCGGAATTAGTTTGATTTGTTTATGCAATCATTGCCTTCTCATTACCGATACACTTTTGATATTATTTCTAATGACATATGTTGAAATTGACCTCATCTAGCATGCTTTCGCTACTAGTATACTTGTTATAATGAGTACTATTTGATGTGCAGTATCCATTTCATAATATCCTCGAATGACAAATTCCTTCAGTGAAACCATACAATTTCACACGGTTTATGGGTTAGTCTTAAACCATGCATTTTTAAAAGGTTCTTGGTTATCCTTAAACCTTGCAATTTCAAAGGGTTTATGGGTTAGCCTTAAACCATGCATTTTCAAGAGGTTCTTGGTTATCTTTAAACCTTGCAATTCACAAGGTTAGTGGATTGCCTTAAACCACACGGTTAGTGGAACTTCCTTAAACCACAAGATTAGTGGATTGCCTTAAACCACACGGTTAGTGGGACTTCCTTAAACCACAAGGTTAGTGGATTGCCTTAAACCACAAGGTTCGTGGGATTGCCTTAAACCACACGGTTAGTGGGACTTCCTTAAACCACAAGGTTAGTGGATTGCCTTAAACCACACGGTTAGTGGGACTTCCTTAAATCACAAGGTTAGTGGATTGCCTTAAACCACAAGGTTCGTGGGATTGCCTTAAACCACACAGTTAATGGGACTTCCTTAAACCACAAGGTTAGTGGATTGCCTTAAGCCACAAGATTTGTGTGTATATCCTTAAACCACACATTTCAAAATATTCACAGGTACATCCTTAAACCACGCCCTTTACATCAAGCTCACTTAATTTTTCATTTTTGCACACATAAAAAAAAAATGATGAAAAAGTAGGTGTCACCTTATCTTTGAAAGAAATCTCTTCGAGCTCCCTTCCAAAGAGGGGCAAAAAGCAGTGTTAATACACCTAAATTTTCTTCAAAAATTATTTTTCAAAAAAAAAAAGAAAAAAAAAAAAAAGAAAAAATGGGAACTTGTTTTTCCGCAAAAATATTTCTCGTCAAATTATTGCATAAGGATTACCTAGGCATCTAGTATTTTTTTTTTTAAATGCATTTAGTTTCTTGATATAAAAAAATCAAAAAAAAATCAAAAAAAGATTAAAAAATTAATTAAAAAAAAGTTGGAGCTGATGATTTGAATGTGACTAGCCAAGCCCAAAAGGTCAGATTGTAATTAAAATGGCAAGTTGGGGCCAAAATGCAATTTCCAAAAGTTGAGGGACCAATTTGCAAATTTCTCAAAATTTCGTTCGAGCCCTTAAATCATCATCTGGGCCTCCAATTAAGTTGAAATTGAATTTAGGCCGAGTCGAATTTATCAAATTGGGCCAAAATGACCAAACTTGCATTAAATTTGATATTTTCGGACAAGAAGATGGCCAACTTTGAGGGACTTTTTTGCAAACATGGGCGGGCAAAATTCATGGATTTAAAGCTTGTTAATTGATGAAATATCGCAGCCAAATTCATGGATTTAAAGCACCTAAACCAGCTGACAAATCCTAGTCCACAAGTTGGTTTGAAGTCGGAGTTGTTGAGTAAGCAACTTGGTGGCCCCACCATATCCTCCTTAGCTGTCCAACCGGCCTGATCTTTGCACGTGATGGAAGACCGTAATGAGTAGTGCAAGTGGACGGAAATTTGCCAAGGATAAGCTGCTGGAAGCACGGGAAAGTCGCAGCAAAATCGGCACACTCAACATCTGCAAAATTGGAAAAATTTTGACTAAGTCAAAAAGTGGGTGGACTGCTTAGTTGGTAGGCTTGGCAGGAGAGCAAAAAGCTGAGGAAGAGATTGCTTAATGAGTGGATAAGATCTATGAAGCATGCTTGCTTGAGGGATAAGGGGGAGAGGACGAGAAGAACGAGGAGGAGCTTGCGATCATGCCCAAAAGAAGCCCTCAGAAGCAACTCCAGAAAAGGAAAAAACCCAGAAACTCCATCAACCCTTAGAGAGAGAAGTGAATTTTTCACAAACTTAGAGCCAAAATTATCCAAAAACTTCAACTAGAGAGTGAAACTTCATTCAAAGATCTTTCCAACCATAGGTCACACATCCAAAATGAAGATCAGAAAGACCTCCTAAAGCCCCCCGAAAAGATACCCTCCTGACGGGCCAAGGGAGTCCCAAGATTTTTCTAAGTGTTGAGCCCGGTTAGTCACTAGCGAGGAAAAACGAGTGTATTTGGGAAAATAGAGAGACAAATGAGGAAAGAAATGAGTTACAAGCCAAACTAGAGTACACATAGCTTGGGTTGGTTTTGACGTGGCCAACAAAAGAGGTCCGGAAGACTCATTTTGGAGGTCAACGAAAACCTTCGTCGTCAACTTTTTCTTCTGCAGATCTCACTTTCAGTTTGAAGGAACCAACTTGCACGTGCTTCTAGAGGACAATTTCTTGGTTTATTTGGCCAAGAGTCACTTGAAAAAGAAACTAGGAAGCAAGGTAAGCATCCTAAATGTATTTTTGTTCAATTTTGAACATGTTTTGATCATGAAAATCGAGAAAGAAACTAGTCCGGAGAACTGATTTCTGAAGCTAAAATTTTTCAAAGTGTTTAAAACCTCTTCAATGCCCCTACATGCTTGACTTGTTACTCCCCTTTGCATGCTATTTTTCATCGTTGTCACTTTGAGGAATGTTACATGGGAGTACAAATGATGCACAGGACAACCCGGTTTAGTCTTTAAATCTCCTTGTGAACCATGAAACCATCTATAACATGAGCCAAAAGCCACATTGAGATATGGTTGGCCAGCATAGATCATGCATGTATGCTTCTTGGAGAGTTCATTTTGATGCGTTCGGTTGATCGTTTTCGGTGATGTTTGTTGCATTTGAAAGTAAGTGTTACGTATTTTCATCTAGATGAAGTAATATTTCATATAAATGTTGCATGTGATGGTTGTCGGAGCTTTAATTTGGGCATTTGACATGGCTGTTTGACTTGGGCTGAACACCAGATTTGCAAAACGGCTCCAACCCGCATATTGGAGGCCGTTTTCAGTTTGATTCTTGCGTGTTCTAGGCTGTAACGTCTAGTCAAACATGTTCTTTGCATGTAATAGTATATCCTTGATACTTTACATTCACATGAGATTGCTTATGGGATGAGATTGAAGGCCACAAACATGGCCCGAAGAAGCCGTTTTGGGGTGATTTGATGCAAGCCAAGTATTCGATAAAATGTTTGAACCAAGCTTCAATCTCGAAACGGTCAATTTGAGCTTGATTGTTGTGATATTCATGTGATGTGTTACTCCATGTTAGCATAGATCGGTTTAAGGAATTATTATTAATTTAAAAAAATAATAATAAAAAAAGAAAAATCTGAAAATTTCAAAAATATCAAAAAATGTTGGATAACATCAAATTAGGATAGAAATGACATATATGGAATTTTTCTAATTTTAAAAGGTCATTTTCCTAATTTAATGCTATTTTGGTATTTTATAACAATTTTGTAAATAATCCATTTTGCATAGATTAAAATTATCTAGATTAATTTCATGCATTTAGAGTAATATCATGCGTATTTAAATTCCTATTTCGCTCACGGGGGTCCTGTCCCGAGACGTGATAACAAGGCCATGTAATATTATTTGCCTGACTTGCATCGGGTCTTTCTTTTCCGCATTACTTTCAAGTCCTTTCAATTTCTTGGATGCTTATTTACCGCACCGCTTTTCAATAATTTGAGTGTAAATTTCTTTTCTAAATTATGTTAGGATTAGTTTAGACATAAAAAAAAAAAAAAACTTACAAAAACATTTGCATGGACACTTAGTAGTTTCATAAAGATTATAATTGGTAATCAAGATTGTGTGGCCATTTAGATAAACAACTTTCCAAGTTAGTGGTACCTCAAGGGCACTAATAGAAACATTGGTGTAAACAAGTTCCCGTTCCTAGAAATCTCTAGTTGCGTAGAAATCGAGACAACACTCCCGTGTCTTGATTGGTTTCTAGCCGACCCCAATAGGCTAGTGGCGACTCCTAGAATTTCATAGATTCTTAAGAACTAAAAAAACAAAAATCCAATGTCGCGCGAGGTATGGGCTTGGGAGAGTCCGCGCCTAATCTAGGGCCATTGGTCCACCTCTTTAGGCAAATACCCCTAAACCTTATTCATTTTCCCTCGAACAAAACAAGTGGTCGCAACAGCGGCGAAGAGCGGAAGCGTCTGAGCAGTGGTTTGGCTACGACGAAGATGGTAGGGAACGGAGGCGTCCAAGTGGCGGTTTTGTTGACACGGCTACAATAGAGATAGTGAAGTGAGGGCAACCAGTGGTCAGAGCTTACCCGAGCAAGATCGCCTCGAGCTCCGCCTCGGCCTACCCAGAAGCGAGGCAGCCAGCAAAGGGTCGGGGAAGCTCACTGACTTCGAGATTGCCGGCTATAGGTCGTTCGAACGGGCGGCTATTGGAGAGGCCTAGACTGACGGTGTCGTCGGTGACTAGACAGCAACGACGACTGGCCTGGCAGCAGTTCAATGTGGTGATAGCGTTAGGGATGGCGGCGACGCAGCTCGAGGGACGACATTTGTCTTGAGGGGTTGGGTCGCAGCGACAGTGTTGGGAAGCGGCCGTGTCGCGGCAACGGCCTAGCACGGCAGGTGACGGCAAAGCAGCATTGAGTGGTGGGATAGCAACGGTGACTCACAAATCTGATTGGACAATCAGATTTGGCCTCGCTCTTGGAACTCTTGTTCCTAACCTCGGATCTACAAATCTAAAGCTCAAATCTTCGACTCACTTGCTCCGGCCAACCTCTGTTCAAATCTAGGCTCACTTGCTCTCGGACTTCCCCTGAAGTCTCTCGGGGGGACGCTTTCCAGAGCTTGTCGCAACCTACCCTCAGGGGGAGGGAACGAGTTTAAGGGTATTGCCTAAAGGATGAGCCTAAGGCCCATGATTAGGCACGGTCTCTCCTAAGCCCATACCCCATGTGACATTGAGATATTTCTTGGGAATTTTGCACAAAAGGAGTTGCCATTAGTCTATTGGGGTTGGCTAGAAAGCAAGTGAGGTATGGGAGTATTCCTCACTTTCTATGCAACCAGAGAATCTAAGGTCGGGGACTTGATTATACTAATTGACAAATTAGTGCCCTTCCAGTACCTAATCTTGTTCATTTTAACGAAATGTTTTTTTTTTTTTGTAGGCAGTTTGGATTGATTTTACACCTATGAACTAACATGTGAGGTGATCACATGGGTACGCAACCATTAACGTAATAATCATAACTATCAAGATCATAATTGCAGGAAAATTAACACATGCCACTAAGCAATTGCAAACATAGTAAAACAGGTAAATTAAATATGCAATATAATCAATATACGAACAATTAAAGGCCTAAATACCATATAAAGGTAATACATGGCCATTCCTAATCAAAACCTACATTTTTTGGATTTTTGAAATTTTTAAATTTTTTTACTTTTAATTTTTTTAAAAATATTATATAATTTTTTTAAAGCTAAAGGTGAACTAGGGACTGGACCCGGGTTTGGTCCGGTTGGGAAGTGGGCTAGTCGGCCCACCCGAAAAGGGCCAAGCTTGACCAGCCTGGTTGGACCTGCACTCAGTTAGGGGTTGGGCCAACTAATGGGCCTAACCCCCCCTTTTTGCCACATGGGCCTCCATGAGCCCAAAATGGAAAACATCTCAACCCAAAGACCAAAATTCTGATGGCCCAAATTACCCAAAAACCCTACCTAAGAATTATACCTGGCCTGACTCGTGCGGCCCAAATTCTTGAGCCTCCACTCCGATGATCTGCAGTGCCGGGGGTTTATTGGAGCGTCGCCAAGCAGGGCTTCGATAACGGCTTTGTGACAGACATTGGCATCATGGCGAACGAGGGAAATAGTAGCCCAACAGGCGAGGACCTCAGCAGGTCATCAGGGATGGCGTCATTAGCGACGGAGGCGTCAGGCCTAGCGACTGTTGTTGCGAAGGCGACAGAGGAGATTTGGTGCAGCGACAGCATCATGAGGAATGGCGGCACAACCTGAGGCGGCTGGTCTAGGGTTCGGTAGCTGTGATGACGTCAAAGGGTGGAACGACAGTAACCGGATGCGATTTGTCGACGTTGTTGGTGGTTGAATAGTAGCGGCACAGCAAAAATCTGATGCAGTGATAGCGTCGAGGGTGGCTGAGACAACACGGTAGCAGAGGTTTGACTCGTTGGGTGTTAGCGACGTGGCAGAAGTCCGGCACGGCAATCGCGAGTCTTCCCCCTCCAGATCTGGTGTCCGGTGGCAGCGGCGGTGTCACAGCTTCGGGCTACAGGGGGCAGTGTCGGTTTGAGGCAGTGTCTCAGGTTCAGGCTACAGGGGGCGGTGTTCAGAGGACAGCGGCGCGGACGGCGTCAAGCAGCGACAGCGTTGGGGGTGGCTGGGACAGCACGGTAGTAGGGTTTCGACTCATTGGGCATCAGCGACGCAACGGAAGTTCAACACAACAACTGCGAGTCTTCCCCCTCCAGATGTGGCGTCTGGTGGTAGCAGCGGCATCACAACGTCGAGCTGCAGGGGGCGGCATCAATTTGAGGTGGCGTCACAGCTTTGGTCTACAAGGGGTAGCGTTCGGAGGGCAGCAGCGCGGACGGCGTTGAGTAGCGGTGCCGCTGCCCTGCTCCCCTCCATTCCTTCTCCCTCTTCTCTTGTCTCCCTCTACTTTTTAGT
The DNA here is from genome assembly GCA_017140185.1 of Eucalyptus polyanthemos subsp. polyanthemos. Taxonomy (NCBI): domain Eukaryota; kingdom Viridiplantae; phylum Streptophyta; class Magnoliopsida; order Myrtales; family Myrtaceae; genus Eucalyptus; species Eucalyptus polyanthemos. The sequence goes on along the minus strand of CM029466.1, from coordinate 34,461,325 downwards.
TGTTCCTCCCTCCTTGAACTCTCTGCTTCTGGGTTCTGGGGAAGACGGCAGCAAACGGCGTCAGTTGGATGGCTCGTTGGCGGTGGTGGCAGTGCAACTCTGAATACGATAGCTCGACTCCTTCTTCTCAAGCTCTCCCCCTCGAGCTCTCTCCCTGAGCTCTCTCCCCATTTTCTCTCCCTCTATCCCCAAGCTCTCTCCCTCTCTCTTTCTGCTTTTCCTTTTTCTTTGGTTCCCCGTCCTTCTCTTCTGCCGATGCCTGCTTTTTCCTCGATGCCCCTTATAGGGTTTCACGGGCGAAAATGGAGGAGGGAGAAGGTGGCATGGGCCAGGCCAAGGCGAGATCCGACTCGGCCCCTTCCACGTTTTTTTTTTCTCTTTTTTGTTGTTTTTGTTTTCTTTTTCTTTTTTGTTTTGTTGTTTTTTTTTTTTGGTAGTGACTAATTCCTAATTTTGTATACGATTAACTCCTAAATAAAATTGTAAAATTTAGGTGTCAACAGAGCTTACGAGCCTTCTATCCTCCTTGGTGTCGTCCGTGTTTGGCCCTACCCTCTGACGTCCTATTTATAGGTGTGGAGGCCGGTCGACGAAGGCGCTCGGGTCGTTGATCTTCGCGCTCTGAGTGGCCTCCACCGATGGAACCAACATCCTATCGACACGGCTCTAGCTAGGCCACCTATCGCAGTGAAGACGAGTCTTCTCACCTGCTGCACTGTACGTCGCCATCTGCAACTCCGTCCAACATCGCGCACGTTGGAGCTCTTTGTGCGTGCTGCATATCCTCTAGGGAAGAAGACAAGGAGGAAGAAGACAAAGGAGGAGGGGCCGGGTTTGTGCGGAAAAAGGCTGGGCCCTAAGGGGCCCGTGCGAGGAGGAACAAAGATGGGGGGGCTAGGCGCAAAAGGCCCAACCTTAAAGGTTGCTGTTTCTCTTTTCTTTTTTCTTTTTTTTTTGTTCTTATTTATTGTTGTTATTATTATCCGAAAATAAAGATAAAAAGATAGTACTATACCATTACACATACTGAGATAGATAAAAAGATACCTATAGTTACTTATCAGGAATGAGTGAGATAGGGTGTGAACCCTGAGTTTGCAAGTATCAGGGCATCATCTTACTTGGTGACATGAGGAGGTTGCTTTTCCAAGACCCGAACATTTCTTCAGTTGCCTTGATGGGAAATTGCTTTTCTAGGAATCGAACCAGTTTTCGGTCACTTGTTAAAGCAATAAGTGGTTTGTCTAGGACCCAAACCTTTTTTCGATCACCTTGACAGGAAATTGCTTTTCCAAGACCCGAACCATTCTTTAGTTGCCTGTTAGAGCAATAAGTGATTTGTCTATGACCCAAACCTTTATTTGGTCGCCTTGGCAAGGAATTGCTTTTCCAGGACCTGAACCATTCTTCGGTCGCCTATTAGTGTAATAAGTTGTTTGCTCGACCTTTCTCGGGAGATGCGTTGACCTTTCTCAGGGCATCCAGTTGTGGGCTGCCTGATCCTCTGTCAAGGACACTAGTTGTGGGGTACTTGATCCTCTGTCATGGACACCGTTATAGGGTGCCTGATCCTCTGTCAAGGACACTGGTTGGTTACCTGACCTTTCCCAAAAATCTGTCTGTGGGGGTGCCTAATCCTCTGTCAAGGACACCGGTTGTAGGGGGGGTGCCTGATCCTTTGTCAAGGACAACAGTTAGTTACCTGACGTTTCTCGGGGGATGCACCAACCTTTTTCAGGGCATTTGTTTATTGGGAAGATAGCTGGACATTCACGGCCATTGAAAGAGTATCTGGATATTTACAAGTACTAAGGTGGAGGATATCTGGATCTTTGCAAGTGTCGAATGAGCACCTGGTTATTTGCAGGCATCAAATGGGTACTTGGATGATCACAAGTACGAACTCAAGAAGGCTTCCCACCTTCTGGTAGTTGGAATATCGAAGATAGGCCTCATATATTCATGAAGGTCTCCCACCTCCTGGTTGTTGGAATATCGAGGATATGCCTCACATATTCATGAAGGTCTCCCACCTCATAGTAGTGGAAATATTGAGGACACGCCTTGAGTATTCGTGAAGGTCTCTCATCTCCTAGTAAGGGGAATATTGAGGACGCGCCTCGAGTATTGATAAAGGTCTCTCACCTCCTGATAAAGGGGAATATCAATGACGTACTTAGGATATTCGTGAAGGTCTCTCACCTCTTGGTAAAGGAGAATAGTAAGGATGTACTTGGGATATTCATGAAGGTCTCTCACCTCCTGGTAATTAGGAATATCGAGGACGTACCTAGGATATTCGTGAAGGTCTCTCATTTCCTAGTAAAGGCAAATATTGAGAACGTATCTAGGATATTCATGAAGGTTTCTCATTTCCTAGTAAAGGAAAATATTGAGGACGTACCTAAGATATTCGTGAAGGTCTCTCACCTCCTGGTAAAGGGGAATATTGAGGATGTACTTGTGATATTCATAAAGGTCTCTCACCTCCTGGTAAAAGGGAATATCAATGACGTGCCCCGCATATTCGTGAAAGTCTTTCACCTCCTGGTAAAGGGGAATATCGAGGACATACCTTGGATATTCATGAAGGTCTCTCACCTCCTAGTAATAGGGAATATCGAGGGCGTGCCCTTCATATTCTTGAAGGTCTCTCACCTCCTAGTAAAGGGGAATATCTAGGACGTACTTGGGATATTCATGAAGGTCTCTCACCCCCCGGTAAAGGGAATATTGAGGACGTACCCAACATATTCATGAAGGTCTCTCACCTCATGGTAAAGGGGATAACTGGATAATCACAAGCATCTAAACTTTGAAGATAGCTTGAACAAGTTGATTGTCGATAAGAGAGTACCTAGACAGTGGTAGGCACATAAAGACAAATGGGGATACGGATATACTGACCTGGAGATATCTATAATCTCTAAGAGTATGTTTGCTATTTGCACAATATGCACACATGATTATATATGCTATAAATTCATGAATTTAAATGTGATTCATGCATGACAATTTTGTCAGTTTTGCATCATCTAAATTCCACTAGGGAAAATTTTGAAAGACGGCTTTCATTTAGAATGTGAATGTCTTGAGCATGCCAGATGAGGGACTTTCAGTTTGAAATGACTTTCCGCTCACTCTCATGGAAAATGTTGTTTTATGATGACCATTGATGTAGGATTTATAAGGACCACACTATTTTGCTATCATCATGTCAACAAGGGTTCAAGTATTCTCGCAAATAATACGATTTTACCAATGTGAGAAATCTTGGTCGAGAGTGTATTGTAGGCTCGGTCGACGGCTTATCTAAGGGGGCCATCAAGGTCACAGCTCTATGAAAAAGATGCCGCACGATCATCTCCAAGTTGGCAAGTTAAGAATCTTGCAAAAAGAGATAAAATAATCTTGCTCATACTTCTTCGAGCGATACTTATAAACATGTGAAATCCTATGTTAATTGAAATGCCCCTAGTCTGAAGAGGCTTTTACAATGAGACGCAATGTAGGCTTGACTTATGTGTAAAAGGGTGAGCGTTGATGATTGTCTTGGCATTTGTCACCGGTCTTTCTTCTCATTGTTAGATGGAGGCTCTTTTAATCGAACCACAACAACTTCTCTTGGGAATAAAAATGGCGGTACTTTTTGTCTGGGGGCTCAGCCTTACTTTTACCAGGCACACTACTTTTTCATGCCCCTAATTTCATTCCAGTTTTTCTCATCTATTGGCATTGACCTTGCTTTTACTAGGTACACTGCTCTTTTATGCTCCTAGTTTTTTCATCTTTGTTGTATGAGGAATTGGCCTAGGCAAGTTCAAACAAAACACTACTGTTAAACTCTTGAGTCTTCATCTTCAGCTGGTGCTTCAGATTATATTGCTTGAATGGTAGTAACTTTTGTTTTGCCTTAATGTGAGGGTGAAATTATAGACTTACTTGGGTTGTACAATGAATACAAGTGCATAGAGAAGGAATTGTTGTTCGTCATTCTAGGTCACTTAAATTAACGCTAGTGTTCATATGCGATAAAGACACCCGGAGATTGATACAAGTGTGAGCACGAAAATTCCTATCCCTCTTCTCACCTTGTGATGCTGCTTCGCCTCCAGTCTGCCCTAGTGTGAGGTGGTTCTTTGACGAGGGTATGACATAAATTTCACTAGTGTATGGGGCTCAAAGGGACGAACGATGAATAACCAAGTAGAGAAACGAAATGCCTCTCACTATTTTGGTTATCGTACCATTCACGAGAGAACTCTTTACCCTATCGACATGGAATTTTTTGCACTCATCTCATAAGTGTATGGATAGAGAACTGTGTGTAGGATATGGCTTGCCTTTCATCATCTTGACGTGCCTTATTCAGCATGTTTGATCAATCTTGTATTCTTCACTTAGCTGTCTATTCTGATAATCCTTAGCGGAATTAGTGATTTAGACAAACAAAATCATCATGCAAAATTCATTTGGAAAAGGCATGCGGCACTTTAAATATGATGGAGTTTATATTCTCAAAGCAAATGAATGGTTTTTGCTCAAAAAAGACCTTGTTGGCAACTTTAGGGGTTAATAGAATGGTGTTTCCAAATATGTTAAATTTTGAACATCAAAAGAGTTATTCACGAATGGGTGTCGATGGATTCTTCCTAATGAATAAGGAGGTGACATAAGAAGGATTAGCTAGGTCTGGTGATCTGATCATTGATTTGACGGGCCTTTCTATTTTTTCCCTTGTAGAAGAGAAGATATAGATAGATCAATCAATAGGGCCAAAATCAAATGTGAGCTGAGGCTTGAAGGATTTATGTCATTTGCTTTGGCGATACTTGGGGCGTCATTTCGTTTGGGAGAGCTTATCAGAGTTTGACATGTCTCTCATTGACTTGTTATCGGTATCTTTGACGGTTAAGTGATCCTCAGACGTCTCTGGATCATTTTGTTCCCCCATGCCACCAAGCCGCGGCACTGGTAGTATTTATGGGGGCTGAACTAGCTTTTGAATGGCACGTCCTTTCTCAGCAAGTTAGGTGAATTCAATATGGGTCACTCCAATGAACTTGCTTGGCCAATATTTATTTTCTCAAATTAACCATCGAGTTTGGTTCTTGAATCCTAATGTTTCTTGTTAGTAAGAGAAAATATGTCAAAAGCGAGTTCAAAGAGAGAGTATTGGAAATGATACCGAATTACCCTTCCCCAGAGTGTTGACCTCTAGGGATCTCTAAATGTTGATGACAATCTCTTGTGTTGACATAGTTCAACGTCTCTTTTGATTGGCTTTTCTCGTTCGTGGACATGCATGCATGATTGATGGTCTTTGATTCATCTTCAACGCCTTCCTTTTGTGGAATTTTCTTCTGTCTTTGATCATATGACCATTAGCAGCATTAGGCAAAGTCATATACCTCAAGCTTCCATAGAATCCGAGATGGATAATCAAAACCTCTAATTCTTTTATGGCAATCACTTCTTGGGAGAACATACGTTTAGAACAAGAAGTGAGGTTTTCAGGTCCTAACATCATCATCTAGAATAGGGGGCTAGAGATCATTTCAACTTGCTAGATTTTCTCCCTGTTGATAGTAGTCAATTCAAAGGAAGAGAAGAAATTCCTTTTCTGCGCTTCTTGGCTTGCCGAAGCTAGAAATCCTATTGATGAAACCACATCATCTAGTTGCTCGAGCACATTGTGTGGAAAAGATGTGACATCCCAGATTTTCAGTCTTGTTTACTATTGAATAAATTGGGCATTTCATTGACGCGTCTATAGGGCTGTTCTCAGAACTGATCATTCTAGAGATAACTAGACTATTTGGGGGAAACTATTAAGAATTTTAAGGCAAATAGACTTGAAAATTCGACCAGGAATCGGCTACTCGACCGTGTTCATCTACTGAGATCATTACGGCACAGACGTAAATTGATTAGAGATCAGATATAGGTCGGTTCGATAGAGATGTGTGACTAATCGTGGGTGACACCACTAAATTGGAAAATTCTCGTCGGCTGGCACTAGATTGAATTCTCTATCGTTTTGGTACCCTGTGTCCGTATTTGAATTCTCGAGATTTCTACGACAATCGAGAGTTGCCAATGTGTCGAGTGGGTTCATTGTGGCTCGAAGAAAATCGACCACGGGTCATTTGCACAAAAAAGTTCTGAAAACTACCCGGTAGTTTAGGTCACGCTAAAAACGCATCGAATGGAAATTAACTGTAAATTTAAACCCGATTTCAAAAATCGAAAGTTCTGTGGTGTCACGAGCTATTTTAGGAACGTTGATTCAGTCTGAGAAGATTTTTCGGAGATTCCGAGATTTATACAGAAAGTCGATTCGGACGTCACGGAAATTTAACAGAAATTCAGATCGACCGAATTGAAAAGATTTTCGACTTTCAATCTGAGCTATAAGGCGAAGGGGACCTATAGAAATTATGCATACTTTTTCTACATCAAATTGGACGTCAAATTTGGGAAATTGTCGAAGAGATAGATGTCCCGAAAAAGTGTGAAATTCGGATTTAAAGGATGGCAGCATTAATTTGGACTTTAAATTGATTTATTGGTGGAATATTGTGCTTGAAAGTGATTTAGAGACATAGGGGATGAGATTGTGGGCTTGTGGGGCCAAAGCATTCAATGTAATGGCTAAGGATTATCTAAGTTTACCCTCCTCTTAGCCGGCTTCTCCTTTACGTGCGCTCCATCTTCGATCTTCATCATCGCTCGCCAATCTCCCCCTCCGCAACTTCATCTCTCTCTCCCTCTCGTTGTTGCTTCAGCCCGAGAGCTCACTGACCGGCCCGCAACAAATGAAGCAGCTTCATGTGTGATGTCCCTTGCAGTTGCCTCGTCCAGCGCGCGTCCACGAAGTCCACCGAAGCCACCGAAGGAGCTGCCCCCGTCCGTTTCCCCTCAACACGTCTCTTTTGGCCCAAGCAAAGCTGCTCCTCCATCAAGTGTCTTCTGCCAGGCATCCTCTTCAGTCAACAACCGGAAGCACTAAAGCCTCTTTGTTGACCATCGACACACGTGAATCTCTCCACCAGCTCAACGCCAACAAGACCGAAGTCCATCGTCTTCATCCAAGTCTCCACGCGTCCCTCGCTGGTCAAACGAAGCTGCCCCTTCTCCCGATTGTTGACCACCGAAGCTCGCGCGGCTTCAATCCACCGAATCCCCATCGCCAGCTCACGTCCAAGTCTTTGGTCAATAGAAAATGCCCCCAAGAGCCTATGTTGACTCCATCAACGAGAGTTCTTCAAGCTACGGCTGTCCGCTCCATCTCTCGGCAACGACGCCAGCTGCATCTCCACAGACATCTTCGCCAGCAGCTGCTTCCATCCATGCGTCATCAGCTTGCGTGTCTTCGGCCAATTGAATCCTCGAAGCCCAGCAGCAAATCCAGCAACTTTCGTGGACCATCTGCCAACAAAGCTGAAGCCCGGCCAGCCCACGTGAATCTTTCTTATGCAGCCCAGTGAAGCCTGCACATTCGGTCCAAGCCCATCTCAGCCTATGAATTTCAGTCCAACTTTGAAAGCCTATGAAAATAGGCCCACTTGAAGTTCAGCCCATTGGATTTTAAGCCCAGCGAAAATTGTTGGTCCAGCAGCCCATCTCAGCGAAGCCCAACAAAATTAGAAGCCCACGAAGCCAAGCCCAAGCCCAGAAATTTCTATGGGCTTGCGTGGCTTGTTGGCCCGGCCCGAGTGTCCGTCGATGCCGCAGAAAGTTCGGATTTCGGCCGCCGTCGTGGTGTCCTAGTCCCCGCTTTTAATCAAGTGAGTAATCTCACTAATCCTCGCTTAGTAGACTAATGATGCTTAAGGGTTGATTAGATTTAATTAAGTGCAATTAGGTTGTTAGATTAGTTTAGAACAATTAAATTAGTGACTTAATGATGCATGTTAGGTGGTTAGACTTAGTCATTAACAAGTAGAGACGTACTATTATTTATTGAATGCATCTCGGGATTTTTCCCGACCCCTAGCGGGCTTCAATTAGGCATTACGGGCCTAAATTGGATTTTTTGTATTTATTTATTAATTTTCGAAATTAATTATTTAATTATTTATTTTTCGGAAATTAGGCAAGGATAGCCGACGACCGAAATTTCATGCTAATTGTCGTGGTACAGTCCGTTTATTTATTTGAACTCTACGTTGTGCTAAATTGAATTAATTGTGCAATTTGAGGAATTATTCCTAAATTGATTAAGATTGAGTAATTGAGTTGCGGATGACCGAGTATGATTATTTAGCGTCAATAATGCTTTGATGGGCTATTAAGTGGAGAAGTTTGTGAGAGTGAATTGAATATGCTCTTGGCTAAAATCCATTAGGTATGTTAATATCGTGTGAAAATTGAGTGAGTTGATGAGTATGTGGGGATTTATCCCAAGATTGATCAATGTCGGTATTCAATTAGAATTTGACCATGAGAGGTTGTGAGTTGAACCTCAGAAGCTGCCGAAGTATGGCTATGCCAGTTGGGCCGAGATTTGCCACCGAATTTGGAGTCAATCACGCCCATTGGGCCATAAACTGCCACCTGACAGAGGTCACGCCTGTTGGGCCGTAAATTGCCACCCGATAGGGGTCATGCCTGATAAGGCCGTAATCTGCCACCTGTTAAAGGTCGTGCCTGATAAGGCCGTAATCTGTCACCTATTAAAGGTCGCACCTATTGGGTCGTAATTTGCTACTTAAAGATAGGTCGTGTCCTTTGGGACTGTAATTTGTTGCCAATAAATTTGGTAGTCTATGCTCATGAAGTCGTGAGTACAATTTGAGAATGAATAAGGGAAACGACTGGGGAATAGTCGAATTGACATTAAATCGACTAGGTCGACGGATCGAGATATTGATCTGTGATGTAATTGCTTGGGTGTCTATTGAACTGTGCTAATATGCAGGTGGAATCTGAGGCCAAGGTAAGTCCTCTGACCCGTGCGTGTATAGGCAGTCCGGTTAGCGTATTAGTTTCCTAATCGAGTCTTAGTGGGGTAGAACTTGCTGAGACGTAGTCTCATCCCGGTTGTGGGACAACATTTCAGGACCTTGATGAGGAGCCTGAGGAGAAAGAAACCGAAGAGGAGTACCTGGAGGAGAACCCCGATGATGATCTAAGTACGAATCGAATGAGGACTAAAATCCCATCATCTTTTAGGAATCCTGTCTAAATGTGAATAGTGTGAGACTAGAATGTTATGAATAGTCTTGTGAATAGACTTCGAGTTATGCCATGTATAAAATTTTGGTTGTGGATTTCAATATGAAAAATATAGCCTTACTTTTCTATCTCATTGTGTTACTGTCTGGGGATTTATAACTGCTTTCGCATGTGCTTAATAAACGAAAGGGTCGGCGATACTTAGTCCTGGGATATCGCATTATAAAATCGACCAAGTAGAAGGATGTGTGCATGCCCGAGGATCGGGGCGTGACAAAAGATATTACTCCGACTTGAGAAGGAGTTGGGCAGGCGCAAAGCGGAGTGCGTAGAGCTCTAAGGGGCCGCAAAATAGGAAGGCTGAGAGCAGCTTTGAGTTCAACCTTATACCTGTGCCTATTACGTCCTATCTTTCATTTCCTATAAATAGAAGAGAGGGGATGTCATTTTCAAAATTATGTTCGGGGAATAAGACTTACCATTTTTTGAAAAATGATGATCTTTTTTGTTTGCCCTTGCTTTCTTGAAAGAGTGTCTTCGAATTTGGTGAATTCACATGATGCGCCAGCTTCAAATGCCCCCTGTCACATTAATTCAAAGGGGATGATATTTTGAGACATGAAGTAATTGAGTCAGAAAGATAAACATGATTAAATTTAACATCTTCTTTTAACGAAAGCTTTTGGTAATGAAATATTAATGTTTTCAAAGATATATATCTTCGAAGGGAAGAAAGCATGAGGAAGCCTAGCTATCGGTATTCTCCTTGGATGATATTTTATTTTCATGGTTGGATAGCATCACTGGGTCAATTTGGAATACCGCCTCATGCTCTCAAAACAAAATATTAGAACTGAACATTAGATTACTAGAATAGGAAAAGCGATAGTAACAGACTAGACAGGATAGAAAACATAAAAACAACCGAAACCCATGAAAACTCCTATGAAAATGGGTGCTTTAATAACGTTGGTTCTAAAATCAAGCGTCTTTGAGTTCTTCACCTCTGGTAGACTTGAAGTATTCGCAAGAGAGGCCACTTCATTGAAGCTTCAGAAGTGCAACCCATGCAACCAACAGCAATGCTTGCAGGGTAAAGCTCTTATGAACAGTTTCATCATTTCTTCTTTAGCCAGTTGAGGGTAGGTTTGCATCATAAAGCCTCCTACCTTTCTACATATGCTTGGAAATCCTCCATTGGTCTTCTTCTAAAGTGAACCAAGTTCTCGCAAGGCAGTTCAGTTCCAATCTGGCTTTGGTACTGATGCAAGAATGTGGAAAACAGCTCATTCTAATCCCTCATGAGGTAGATATTGGTTGTGACGCACCATTGCAATGCAGATCCTGTAAGACTTTCTTGGAAGGCCTGAGTTGTGAATGACATCGGGCTATAGTGCCGACTCATTTCTGTGTGGAAATGTTGCAAGTGGGCCAGGGGACAAGTCATGCCGTTATACTTGTGGAGATTAGTTGTCCACATTTCTTTGGAGTTCATGATCCTATGAGGGCAAGATGGGCCTACTGTGTTTTGGTTAGGCCACTAGTTTTCCCATTGCATATTCATTACGGTGGTGAACTCTACTGCTTCAAGAAAGCTGGACTCTCCCGAGCTCATCTCATTACTTTCTTCCGGGTCAAAATATCCAATCGAGGATGAGGTGTTCACGTCATCCTTATGGGCGGGTGACAAATCTAGCGGCTCATTGGAAGGCAAGTCATGACAGACGAAGACGAATGTTCCTTATTTTGATGGGTGTTGGATCCTGTATATGGGTAAGAGACAATCATACGAGGAATGGTTGTTTTCATCTATATAATACTAGTAGCCCTCGAGATTGTACCCTAGGGATTGGTAGCTTTCAGGATTGTACCCTGGGGATTAGTAGGCTTTAGGATTGTACCCTTGGGGATGCTTGAAGTCTTGGTGTGGTAACTCAATGGCAGGCGATGGCACGAATTACTTAGGCTTCATGAATTCCGTTTAAGGTGGGCGTTGGCAGAGGCTAATGATTCAGCTAGGTTTATTAGGCTCTCGGGCTCTCCCAAGCCCACCACTTCACTACTTAATGGTTTGATATTTTAACATGTAAGTTAATTTTAAAACGGAGTCGCCACTAATTGATTTGGGGTGGGTTGATTAGAAACCCAAGAGAAATATTGGGAGAAATATTCGCTCTTGCGCAACTAGAGAAACTAGGTTCAGGGACTTGATTACACTAATTAATAACTAATGCCCTTCCAGTACTTAATCTTGTTTAAATCGTAAGGCTTTTGGATTTTTGAGTGGGTTGTCCATGCATTTACGGAGAAAAAACATTTTTTGGGGCCTTTTTCTATTTTTTGTAAGAAAAAAGTATTTTTTTGGTTTTTCTTTATCTCTTTCTAAAAATATAACTCATTTTTTTAGCTTTTTTTTTTGACTTTTTTGGCCTTTTTTGGGAAAATATGAGATATTATTTATTTTCTTGATTTTTTGGGAAAATAAATTATTTTTTGATTTTTAGAAAATTATTTATTATTTATTTTATTAAAATATTATTTTTATTATAATAATATATTAAAAAAATCTAAGTTGGATCCCCGGATTAGGTCCTACCTAGTTTGTTGAAACCAACAGCTCGAGTTAGATTCCCATATTGGACCCGACTTAGGTCACCTACGACTAGCTCGACAAGGCTTGAAGCGCAAACGCGGGCCCTACCTGCCGTTTCTCTAAAACATTTCCTGGCCCACGAGACAGACGCCCAGCCCAAGTTCCAAACTTGATCCGACGACTTGATTCACTCGACGAAACCTTAGAGTGCTGGGTTGCGCGCCTGACCTAGCTGGCCCGATTTGCAGCTTCTGCTTCTTTCGTAGTTCGGCTATGGCGGAGGTGACGGGGAGCGGAAGTGTCCGAGTGGCGATTTGGCTATGGCAGAGACGACAGGAAGCAGAGGCGTCTAAGCGGCTATTTGGTTGACATGGCTACGACGGAGATGGTGAAGCGAGGGTGGCCGACAGTTAGGCGTGTTGCATATCCGCTAGGGAAGAAGACAAGGAGGAAGGGCCGGGCTTTTGGGGAAAGAGGTTAAGCCCTAAGGGGCCCATGCGGGGAGGAACAAAGATGGGGGGGCTAGGCGCAAAAGGCCTAGCCCTAAAAGCTATTGTTGTTGTTGTTGTTGTTGTTGTTGTTGTTATCCTAAAATAAGAAACTAAGGCCTAATTAAAAACCTAATCAAAATTTAGGTGTCAACAGAAGCCCCTGAAAGTATGGGAAGCCCCTGAGAGTATGGGATGCTTAGCCTGAGGTCAAATGCCCAGCTTGCAGCTAGAAGCCCCTAAAAGTATTGGAAAAACTGTTTATACGGTTAATGAATTTATTGAATATGTTGCTAGGTGATGTTGATAAACTTATTTGTGAAATAACTTAATTGATCTGCCATCGACACTATTTTGCGATTGTTGTACTTGCTAGGCTTTAACGATAATGAGATGCTTTCATAGTAGAGTATTAGGAATTTTACTTATTGAGTAAAAGATATAATGATATGGAGCATCAAATCACTATCTCTTCTTTTAATAACTCATAAAACAAATCCATAATCCATCTTATAAATCAAAATACATTTCACAAACCACATTATATATCCTTTGGCAATTCAATTCAATTCAACCTCCAAAATTCATTTCATAAATCATATTCATAAATGAGTATTTATAACCTTTCATAATTTCTTTCACAAAACATTTCTCAACTATTCACAAATAATCAATTTAAACTATTTTAAAGAAAATTTCATCATCTCAAACAACAAAAAATTGTAGTGAATGCCCAATCCAATTTTTATGCAACAATTATGCTTTAAACATCACTTTGCTCTTTAACCAAACTACACATTGCACATAGTATATCTAATCATTATTTCTTTTGAAATATAGTTTAAAATTCAAATAAAAGATAAGTCCTATGAGATCTTGATCTGGTCATTTTTGGTGCGGTCCCTTTGGGTGGGCTTTCAAACTCTTATAAATGTCCTTTTTATTGAAGAACTTTGTATATATGTTGGTGCTAACATGTCTCCTTCACGAAGTTAAAGATCGAAGAACTTGGGCTATATTTAGTCATTTGAATTTCTAATCAGAATAAAACTGATAGAATAAAATATGAAATTTAGAAATTTTGCTATATCATATACACAGTTTGGTAAATTGCAGTAATAAAAAGATATATTTACATCATATCAAACACATTATTTGGTATAAATAGTAGATTGGTGTAAATGAATCTAAACTTTCACAAATGGTATATTTATATTTATCTTACCTCCTTTATGAGATAATTTTATGTGACGGCCCCCGGCCCATTGGGGTTGCCACACCATTTCCCTGTCCTAGCTATCCTTTGCTTTGATACCACTCCATTGCAGTGGTATCCTTTCGCGGCGGCGGCTTTGTTTGAGCGACCCTCGGCCCTTAAGATTTGCCGTGACTTTCATTGGTCCCCATGCTAAACTATTGCGGAAGCGAATACATACCCCATTCAAACTTAAAATGATGCACACATGATATATCGACAAGGCACTTTATTTATTTATGTCTTTCGGACGACGTTAGTCGGTACACATAGGCCAAAAATTCCTATATTTGGCTAAACCAAAATGGGAGAAGAAGAGAATGGAGCTGCCCTTCGGTGGTCGAAGGCCTTCACGTCTGCATGGGCATGGCTATGGACGTGAACTTTGGTTAGTTGACTTAAATTGTCAACGGAATGGAGGCTCGGGAGTAGCTTGGACGAAGACAGCCCCATGTGCGTATGTCCTTCATGCCCGGTCAATATTTCCCTCTTGTTGATTAGCTCAAAGAAAGGAACGTGACTGCAAAATTGATGTCCAAAATCTCCTCTTATTGCATGGAAATGCATGGGGTACGTGGCTGAAATTTGGGAAGTCGACGTCTCCGCGTGGATGAAAAGCTAGCTTGGTAAGGTACACATGCAAAAGATGTTGGTCTCGTGAGTGGTGTTACGTGAAGAAATTTCTAGATGAGATGCTATTGTGAGAATGTGACGAAACGTGACATCTCGGCATGGCATGGATGGTGATGAAATGGGGTCATAAGTGATACCAACAAGGTAGTCCAACGACAAACTTGTTGACCCGTCACGAACCGTTACGTATTCGAGGTCCAGCGAAATCCGGATATCACATTTTATCCAGCCTATCTCCCTTTTATATCTGATTTTATCTTATCTTGAGTAGGCACCAAACGCATAATAGGATAAATTTTATCATATTTTGAATTTTATCCTGACTGCTAAATACAACCTTGCATTGTCAATGGGCATTGGTAAAGAATGGGGCTCTGCAAAACTAATTGACATTCCCCACTTTTAAAGATCCGCCTGTTGAAGGAGAGGGAAAAAAGAACACTTGACCTGCGAAGTGTATATCGCAGCAGGGATTGTTGTCTAGCGTGGCAACGTACGATGAATTGAGATCTTAGCTATTTATTCGAGATAATGAGAAAGCTCCTCAAAGATTGACCGGCCATAAAATGAAAATGATATGAGTATTGCCTTGCTTTTTGTTGTCTAGTTTTATATAAGCTATGTGCTATCATCAATGTTAATTGATTTCATTATGTTTTGATAACTGGATGGCCATCTGAAATCTATAGTGACGTGTAGGTGGATTGTCCGGAAAATATCAAACAAAGGACTATATCTTCTTTACCAGGTGTTATTACTATAATGTCCAGCTGAAGTGTGAGTATTTTGAGAAACGACATCCATATTCCAACCGTGCCTTTGAAAGGATAAAGTAAAAACAATATCATAGAAAGGCACAAGCATCTTATACCCATAAGACATCTCCAAGCAAAGAATGACTGAGAAGCACGTTAGCTTAGGGAAAAAACAAGCCTGGTTCTTATGAATTCCTTATCCCACTTTTTTTAACTTTTTAGTACTTTAAAATTCGAAATTTTTGCAAGACTCGCCTGGAGTAATAATCTTAATGAGGAGGCATACTCAATGAAGTGGTAGTTCACAAGTCAAGATTATAATAAGTAGGTCATGATCACTATCGAATAACAATTCATCACATTGCTAATATATCAACTATGTGAACTCATCTCATCTTCGAATTCTAAACTA
This sequence comes from Eucalyptus polyanthemos subsp. polyanthemos, assembly GCA_017140185.1. Classification (NCBI taxonomy): domain Eukaryota; kingdom Viridiplantae; phylum Streptophyta; class Magnoliopsida; order Myrtales; family Myrtaceae; genus Eucalyptus; species Eucalyptus polyanthemos. The sequence continues at coordinate 34,446,009 of CM029466.1, read as the reverse complement.
ATGTGCCCTTCAAACTTCAGCAAAATTGAATTAGCTTATTAATCATTTAACCTACCAATGACAAAAAGCACCAGATACTTTCTTGTCCCTCGGTCAAAATTTAAGAGAAGAGAGCATATAGAAACAAATCTATAAAAATGCTTTCTTTTCATTAGGAGGAGTACTATTAGGAAATGTGTGTGTGTATGTGTGTAAAGCTTACTTATTTAGAAGTTTCTTGCTTGTGATGATGACGAGGACGCTTCTCCTTGAATACAAGCCACTACGATGATCTTTGAAGTTGCGCATATGTACATATCCCATCCTCCCACCCTGCCAACCTTCCCTTTCTAACTCTCTTTTCATGTAACGGTTATATTATGTGATGAATTGATGTGATGCCATTCACCCAATGTAAGACATTCTTTCTTCAGTCCTAGACATCTATTTCATATGCACTTAGTGAATGAGGTCAGAAAAGCACGAGAGCCAAAAGAAAATGGCTTAAATGAAGATTAGGAGTCACAATTAACGAGCGCATGTCGCAGGAGTCATGACCCAAATAGCTAATTTAATCAGCCGCGAACTATTGAATAAAAAACATATAACATGATGGAAGAAATAGAAACATTATAAATTAGTCCAATTAACATCAATTAGGTGCCAATGCTTATATTGAAGAGCTTAGACCGATTAGAGGACCTGCGAACCTCATCTGTACATCATCCACCATTCGTTCTCAAATAGTTTCTCCAAATGAAAGAGTGATCTACCGGTTGACACAGCAAAACACAATGATATCATAGATTAAACACAATAAGACACTAAATAAAAGTTTTGACGATAATAATATTGAGAAAAAAAAAGGGGATAAAGCAATTAAATAAACAGAACAAGAAAAAAAATTTCCAATATCAGAAATTTCTTTTCGTGTGTCCCTTTTTTTCCTTTTTAGTTCCCAGAACGAAGAAGTCCGTGTACTTCATTTTATTTGGGTAGGTTTTTCTCGATAGACTCAAACTAGAGACATATTTGAAAGTATAAAATAACTCGGCTTCTCATGAAGCCAAGCTTCATGTTCTATAGACCTGCAAATTATGTATTGCTATAGGGACAGCTGTCTTGTGGGGCATTGGCATCTTGAGTCAAGATGTCAGGTATTTGCTTGAGATAGCGAGAAAGACCCTAAAAAATTAACCGGTCGATGACATGATATAAGAGCATTGTCTCGCTCTTAGAAGTCTACTTTTATATAATCTACATACTTTCATCACTGTTATTTGATATCATTATATTTTGATCAGTGAATAGCCATCCGAAATCAATAGCAACGAAGTGGGTTCTCTGGAAAATATCGAAGAAAGTACTAGACATACTTTTTCGGGTACTTTTGCTGCATTATCCGGCTTAAGTGCAAAGTACCATGAAGAATGACGCGCATATATCAACCTTGCCGTTGAAAGGATAAAGTGAAAACAAGGTCGCGGAAAGGTACGAGGATCCCGTACCCATGACACATTTCCAAGCAAAGAATGACCAAGGAATATGGTGAGTTTGTGGGAAGAATAAAGGTGGGCTCTTATGTATATAGTATACTACTGTTTCAACCTTTTACCACTCTCGAAATCTGAAATTTTTGCTAGACTCACCTAAAATTTGAATCTTAGCTAGCATTAAAGTATAGTCTCACTATTCCTTACCCAAAAAAGTATAGTCTCACTATACCTAGCAATTCTCTAGATAGCCTATTTATTTTAAGTATAGTTTGTTATTGATAATGTTTTTAAGGGAAAATTTTCAATAAAGATTTGAAATAGGACTATTTTATCAAAAAAGAGTTCAAAATGAACATTATCTCAAATAATATCTAAAACCGGCGAAAAAGTGCAACTTTTTGCAACAATAGCAGAGGGTCGACTACAACTAGTTCCTAGCCACCCTCAACTAGCCACCAGTTGACTCCAGCCATATCTCCATCGAGGTCACCATTGACAAAGACATTGAGAAGCTGCTCTATGACTAAGGCCTTGGCATAACTAGTGCGGTGAACCTAAGGGCATAGTGTGGCACCCTTGAATGGCCCCCGATCCGTTGGGGTCGTCACAGTTCACTTACCTTTCTCTTACTTGACCTGAAGGTCTATCAATCTTGGGGGTTTATATCTTTTAGATTGGTCCCTGCGCATATATATATAGTGGAAGCAAAATCAACATCTCCCTAGCCCAAAATTAGAAATGATGCATATATATATAGCGGAAGCAAAATCAACATCTCCCAAGCCTAAAATTAGAAATGATGCACACCTACTAGACATTTTTATAAGTCAAAGCCGAACACTCTTATTTACATAGACTTTATAAACATCATCAATCGGTACACCAAAATTTGCTGTGGTTTTCTATACCCAGCTACATACCAAAAGATAACTGACTCCCTTTTTCTTTGCTTTCCAAATAGTCATATACATAAGTCTATCAGTCAGTGTCGGCAGTCCAAAAATGCTTCATCTGCTAACCGTCACTCTCGGTCACACCCAGCCCGGTCCATCAGCTGGTGGCGGTTGCAACATCCCCAGCATGATCCCATCACGATAGACGAACACAGTCAGAAACTCCTGAATCACTAGGCCAGCGGCCGAACCAATGTCATACAAGACCAGTACTCATACTCAAACAAAGACTAACCCTTGTATCTCGAGGTGATGATGCTTCAAACACTCACATTGAAGGTCGACCAGTATACCGTAAAATGTGCCGGGGGTGATTGGTAGCAGAGGCATATCTTCTAGTTTGAAATGTTAGTCCCCAAACAGGGTGAGTACAACCACTTAGCAGTAAAAGATTCATTAAGCTATACCATGCAGTACCATCAATATCTAGATTCATGCAAGATAGACAAAAACAAGTAATCCAAGAATAAGTATTCATCAAAATCAGGAAATTCTTTAATGCAATGGCAAATGCAGTTTCAAAGGATTAAGATGCATCATGTCCAATTACACAAGTCTCAATCATAGGGCCAAACTGTAATGATACGTCCCATTCCATGCCATCCCCAGCCCGGTCCATCAGCTGGTGGCGGTTGCAACATCCCCAGCATGATCCCATCACGATAGACGAACACAGTCAGAAACTCCTGAATCACTAGGCCAGCGGCCGAACCAATGTCATACAAGACCAGTACTCATACTCAAACAAAGACTAACCCTTGTATCTCGAGGTGATGATGCTTCAAACACTCACATTGAAGGTCGACCAGTATACCGTAAAATGTGCTTAGGGGTGATTGGTAGCAGAGGCATATCTTCTAGTTTGAAATGTTAGTCCCCAAACAGGGGTGAGTACAACCACTTAGCGATAAAGATTCATTAAGCTATACCATGCAGTACCATCAATATCTAGATTCATGCAAGATAGACAAAAACAAGTAATCCAAGAATAAGTATTCATCAAAATCAGGAAATTCTTTAATGCAATGGCAAATGCAGTTTCAAAGGATTAAGATGCATCATGTCCAATTACACAAGTCTCAATCATAGGGCCAAACTGTAATGATACGTCCCATTCCATGCCATCCCCAGCCCGGTCCATCAGCTGGTGGCGGTTGCAACATCCCCAGCATGATCCCATCATGATAGACAAACACAGTCATGAACTCCTGAATCATTGGGCTGGCGGGAGAACCAATATCATAAAAAACCAACACTCACACTCGAATAAAGACCAACCCTCGTATCTCAGGATGATGGTGCTTTGTACTCTCACTCAATGTCGACCGGTATGCCATAGAATGTGCCGGGGGTGATTGGTAGCAGAGGCATATCTCCTAGTCTGAAATGTTAGTCCCCAAACGGGGTGAGTACAGCCACTAGACAGTAAAAGATTCATTAAGCTATATCAACCAATACCATCAATATCTAGATTCATGCAAGATAGACAAAAACAAGTAATCCAAGAATAAGTATTCATCAAAATCAGGAAATTCTTTAATGCAATGGCAAATGCAGTTTCAAAGGATTAAGATGCATCATGTCCAATTACACAAGTCTCAATCATAGGGCCAAACTGTAATGATACGTCCCATTCCATGCCATACAATTTAGTCCCATAACTAGATCACATGCACACTTAGTAGAACCATCAGTTTTAATATTCAAAAGGTTTCATCCCCCAGAGGACCAACGTTTGCATCCTTCTGGGATTTTGCATGCAATCCTGGTGTTGCGAAAGCCTCCGGCATTTAGCCACTAGGGTCACTGGGCATCCAGAGCGTGTCTCATCACACCTCTAGGCATCTTGCACCCCACCTGGCATCACGAGAAACCTCCGGGGCTCTCCATGAAAATGGTTACCCCGGCCTCCGGATTTACGTACCAACAAGCATACAACCGAGCCTCTCGACTCCTGGGACATCGTTGACCCGAGGGTCCAACAGCAACAATTAACATCTTAATTTCAAAAATCATGTTCAATGCTATGACATTGGAAATCACATGAGTTTCATTGAAATATTTGGTGTTGAATGATATGTTGAATGCCAAAATCCATCACGTCCAATAACAACTCAAGATGCATTCACCTTTTTTGAACCAATTGAGCAAATTCGGAGTAAAACGGCTCAAAAACCATAATGCACAGTTTTAATGAAAATTTTGGAATAACTCCTAAATGAATTCAGAAAATTCCAAAATTTTGGTATGTTATAGATGAGACCTAAAGAAAGAATTTTGTGAAGGACACTAAGTCATATTCGTTGTGTATAAAGAGTAATAAATCACGCAACTCAGTTCCAGATTTCCTATATCACCGAATTTGCACACTAGCAGAAAATACCGTTCATTAACAGAAACTTATGCCACTATATGGATTCCCAAAAAAATATGAGAAAAATTATATTATATATTTTAAACAATCCTTTACAACATTCATGAAGAAGTCGTGACCAAAATCACACTAGAATTATCCCTAGAAAATTTACAAAACTGCTGAATTTCACTTGACCGAATTCGAGCACCACGGACCTATACCGCAGCTATTTCATTTTAAAATTTCACCATGAGTAGACCTTTCGATCCCTACTTTAGCAAGAACCGAAACCACATAGAATAATTCTGCTCTTTGCTCAATCTCATGGTCCTAATCCACCTCAATCATCCAAGAACCCAAAATGCAGTTTTCATTTCAGCATTTCCTCAAGTCTACTTGTACTTCACCAGATAATCACAGCATGCATAACATAGATTAATGAATTTCTACTTGCCTCACTCCTAAGCTCGATTGGCAAACAAAACAGGAAGCTCGGGACCTCATGCGTGACTCAACGGCGACGAAGACAGGCGGTGTCGACGGTGGCAGCACCGTGCTCAACTGAGGGTGATCTCCTCTTTCCTCACGCCGTGCACCCGCTTGCTGCTCGCACTCCTCTCACTCACGGCCCTCTCAATCGCTCACTCTCTCTATCCGAATTTTTTTCACTGGGCTCCTTCTCCCTCTTCTTGACTAATCCGCCCATTTCATCCCTCAATTAATTGATTTACAAATTCTTTGCATGCAGGATTTTAGGTGGCTGAAGCTGCAATTGACAGGTGGAGGAGACGTGTCTCTCCTTGTTCGGTTTCTCCTCCAGCGCTGGCCACAGAAGGAAGAGCAACGTGACAGTTGCTGGTGCTAGTTAGGTCAACTAATGAGACTAAGAATTGAGGATCGTTGACTTGATTAGTCAACAATCAAGAGAGGGTCTCTTGAGTTATTTGGGCCAGCTAATTTGTGGCTGTATTGTCCTAATATATGGTCCAATTTCTCCCAAGATAAATCCTTAAATTTCTGCACAAGTATGGGGCATTTCTGCTTCACTCTCATGTTGCTCGATTATGAGGTGGACTTGATCGTGCATGGTTCTCATGCACCGTTATTATGGAATTGTTCATGTAGCATCTAAGGAGAGGGGTGGTCCAAAAATTATTATTTCTTTTTTTTTTCTTCATATTTGGTCACATCGAACACCTATATGAAGACATCAAGTGTTGGTATGGGGAAACTAATTCGATATAGTGCAAAAGCGAGTAAGGTCGGTCCCACCAATGACTTCAAGAAAAGGGATCTCGACAAGATTATAATTCTTGCAACGATCAGACCATTACTAAACATAATGTATTAATCCAACAATAATACGAATCAATGCCCGTAGATAATATAATGACATAGTCTGAATGATACCTCCATCACTTAGCTACGGACCATCGTGCATCTAAGGGTTGACAAAATTTTAGGATGCCACAATTCTCCCATTCTTAGAGAATTTCGTCCTCGAAATTGGGCATTACTCACGTCTCATTAAACAAATGAGGGTACTTTTCCTTCATTTCTTTTTCACTTTCCTAGGTAGCCTCTTCCAAATCATGATGTTGCCACAATACCTTAACTAGATGAATTTTCTTAGTCTGAAGAATTTGTTCCTTTCGATCCAACACTCGTACTGGCTCTTCTATGTACCTCACTTTCTCATCCACTTTGATGGCTTCATGATCAAGTATGTGTCCAAGATCTGATTGGTACTTCCTCAGCATCGACACATGGAACACATCATGTAAATTTTCCAGTTTAGCAGGTAGCGCCAATCGATAAGCTACATCTCCTATCTTCTTGAGTACCTCAAAGGGTCCAACGAATCTGGGACTTAACTTACCCTTTCTTCCAAATCGTGATATCCCTTTCATCGGAGATACTTTAAGGAATACATGGTCTCTTACATTAAACTCCAAAGGCCTTCTACGCCTATCTGCGTAGTCTTTTTGTCGACTTTGGGCTGTCTTAAGTCTTTTCCTTATGATCTCAATAGCCTCTGTAGTAACTTGTACCAAATCAGGCCCTGTCAGTTTCATTTCACCTACTTCATTCCAACAGACAGGGGTCCTACATCTCCTTCATAGGGAGCCATGCCTATACTTTTCTAAAAACTATTGTTATAGGCGAATTCTACCAAATGTAACTTTTCATCCCAACTTCCTTTAAAATCAATGACACAAGCTCTTAACATGTCCTCTAATGTCTGGATCACTCTTTCTGTTTGTCCATCTGTCTGTGGATGAAAAGCAGTACTAAACTGGAGCTTAGTCCCTAAGGCAATTTGAAGACTTCGCCAAAAGTTTGAAGTAAATCTTGGGTCTCGATCTGACGTAATAGTTACAGAAACACCATGTATGCGTATTACCTGGCTTACATATATCTCAACATATTTATCCGTCGGATAGTCTATGCGGACTGCTAGGAAATGAGTAGACTTAGTCAAGCGATCCACTATCACCCAAATAGAGTCGTGACTACTTGATGTCCTTGGTAATCCTTGCACGAAATCCATCGTCACATGCTCCCATTTCCATTCTGGTATATCTAATGGTCTTAACAGTCCTACAGGTTTGTGGTGTTCCACTTTCACTTGCTAACATGTTAAGCACTGGGAAACGTGCTTGGCTATATTTGCCTTCATGCCATTCCACCAATATTGTTGGCATAAATTCCTGTACATCTTTGTACTACTCGGATGAATACTATAGTTACTTCTATGTGCTTCCGATAGGATTTCTCTCTTCACTTCCTCATTGTTGAGAACACAAAGTCGTCCCTAACATCTTACCACTCTATCTTCAGAGACATGAAATTTTGGTCTTTTTCCTAAAGACACAGGATTTCGTACTTTCACTATTTACGGGTCAGATTCTTGCAGAATCTTAATTTTCTGGATAATCTTCAATTCAATCCTCAATGCAGTAAGCATGCCGGTAAGGTGATCTACTTCCAATTTAAACTATGAGTCTACTACTGACTTTAACAGATTCCATTATGTTATTCTCATACTGGCCATATCCATAGCCAAATTATGACTAAGAGCATCTGCCACCTTATTTGCCTTTCCAAGATGGTACCGTATTTCATAATCATAATCCTTTAATAGCTCCATCCACCTCCTCTGTCTCGTGTTCAGTTCTTTTTGCGAAAACAAATATTTTAAACTCTTACGATCTGTATAGATTTTGAACTTCTCTCCATACAGATAATGTCTCCATATTTTCAAAGCAAAAATTATAGCTGCCAATTCCAAGTCATGGGTTGGGTAATTCAATTCATGAGGCTTCAACTATCTGGATGCATAGGCTATGACCTAGCCATGCTACATCAAAACGCATCCTAGTCCTTTGTGAGACGCATCACTATATACCGTGAACTCATCAGATCCATATGGTATAGTTAGGATTGGAGTCGTAGTCAATTTCCTTTTAAGTTCCTGGAAACTTCTCTCACACTCTCCATTCCACTCGAATCTTACGTTCTTTCGAGTCAATTTTGTCAATGGTCCAGCAAGTTGTGAGAATCATTCAATAAACCTTCTATAATAGCCAGCCAGTCCTAAGAAACTTCGTATTTCAGTGGGCGTTGTCGGTCTCGGCCAATTTATTACCATCTCAACTTTCGCTGGGTCTACTGTAATTCCTCCTCCTGACGCCATGTGTTCCAAAAATATTATCTGATCTAGGAATTCACATTTATGGAATTTGGCATATAACTTATGGTCTCTAAGGATTTGCAACACTATCTTAAGGTGTCGCTCATGCTCTTTAGGTCCTTTAGAATATATTAGGATATCATCAATGAAGACAATCACAAATCGATCCAAATAAGGCTTAAATATCCTATTCATCAGATCCATGAATGCAGCCAGAGCATTCATTAGTCCAAAAGGCATAACTAGGAACTCATAGTGTCCGTAGCGAGTCCTAAATGCAGTCTTAGGAATGTCTTCTTTCTTAATCCTTAATTGATGGTATCCTGACCTCAAATCAATCTTAGAAAAGACCGAACTTCCTTGCAGTTGGTCAAATAGGTCATTAATACTAGGCAATGGATACTTGTTCTTAATGGTCACTTGATTCAGTTGCCTATAGTCAATACATAAACGCATTGACCCATCCTTCTTTTTCACAAACAAGACTGGTGCACCCCAAGGAGAAGCACTTGGCCTAATAAATCCTTTATCGAGCAACTCTTGTAGTTGCACTTTCAACTCTTTCAATTCTGTCAAGGCCATCCTATACGGGGCTTTCGATATCGGTCCTGTTCCAAGCATTAGTTCAATCTCGAACTCAATTTCTCATTCCGGTGGTAACCCAGGCAATTCCTCAGGGAATACATCTTGAAATTCCCTGACCACTTGAATTTCATCTAAGCTTAGTCTCTTCCTTAGTATAGTCCTTTACCACTACTAGGTATCCTTGACATCCTTCATCAAGTAGTGCACGAGCTTCTACTATTGAAATAAGTGCTATAGAGGGGTTTGTCTGACCTCCAAAAAATTCAAAACTAGATCAATCAGGTAAAACAAATTGGATTGCTTTCCTATAACAATCCATCTTAGCTTGATACTTATGGAGCCAGTCCATTCCGATGATAACATCAAAGTCATACATGGCCATTACGACTAAGTCTATTTCCATATCCCGTCCCCCTATAGTTATCTTACATTTTTCACATACCAATGTAGACAATACCACATTCTTTAACGGTGTGGAAACACAAAGAGTGTCTCAAGAGAGGTAGTTTCTATCTTACTCAACTGTCTATATCTTTCAGACACAAAAGAATGTGTAGCACCCGTATCAAACAATGCATATGCCTTCTTGCCATTTATAAAAATCGTACCTGAGATGACATTTTTGGAAGCTTCCGCTTCCTCTTGGGTGACCGCATACACCCTTCCTTGTGCTTGGTGGCCTCTGTGGATTCCTTGGTAGATTTGGTCCAGCAGTATGTTGCTGCACTTATCGCACCGAGTTGACACTCAGCTGCGACCTCTCTTGTGGACAATTTCTCTTAAAGTGCCCCATCTATCCACAACCAAAACATTTTGGTGGACTATTACAAAATCCTGGCCCATGCTGTCCACCACACCTTTGACAATTATTACCCTGGTAGGGTACTCTCCCTAGAACCGAGCCACTCTTGACTTTTCCAAAATTCCCAAAATTACTCCTCTTCTTAGATTCCCAGGGTCTGACCTTGTCCAGGATAAGGTCTCTTACCCCTTTGAACATCATTAAAGGTCATCTGCCTCTTAGATTCTAATTGCTCTCTCACTAACTCTTGCTCCACCAACTATGCCCTCTCATAGATCTCATTATAATCCCTTATATTCAGAGGCACTAGTTGTTTTCTAATATCAGTCCTTAATCCTTTCAAGAATCTCTTAGCCTTTTCCTCTCGATCCTCAACCAACCTGGGAGCATACCTAGACAATTCAGAAAATTTTGCTTCATACTGGTCCATTGTTAGCTCCTTTTGTTCTAACTGAACAAATTCTATGATTCTCTTATCCTTGGCACAATCAGAGAAATGTTTTCTATTGAAAGCTCTAACAAACTCATCCCAGTTTATATCAGTACCTGGTGGAAAGATCGTGTCTCTTGAAGCTCTCCACCAAAACTTTGCATTTCCCTCCAGTTGGTACTCTACCAAGGTTATCTTTTCAGCATCACTACAGTTCAACAACCGGAAAATCTGTTCCATTCCATCAATCCAATGCTCCGCCTCCTCAGGACTTCCCATTCTAGTAAACTTAGGTGGTTTCAACTTCAGGAATTGCTCCACCAGTCCTTGAGTATGGCGTTCTGCTCCGGGTTGTTGCTATGCTTGCCTTTCCATCAAATTTCCTATATTGGCCAATGCCTGCAGGATATCTTCCATCCGGGTTCAGCCATTGAAGCAGAGGCTTCAGCCCTTGGTGGATGAGAACTCCCAGTTCGTACCATGATTTTCCTGCAGTTTTCCAAGCATTTGCCTCAGGAAAAATTTGTGACTCGATGTCATTGGTCAGATAATAAAATAAGGTTATTACTAAAGTCACATAAGTAACATAGAATGTTACTAACACACAAAGGTAACATCACACTAGTTACTAGGATCTACGAGTGAATACCCATCACCCGTTGTTCAAAGTTAGTCAACTACTCTTGGTTAGTATCCTATGGTGTGCATCATTCTATCCTCATTTCCATCTGAGGCTCCTTATCACTCCATATAAACCATCGCTTTGATACCAAGACCGATGTGGCACCCCTCGAATGGCCCTCCGATCCGCTTGAGTCGCCACAATCCACTTACCTTTCATCTGACCTGATAATATATCGCTCTGATACCATAGAATTATAATAGGTCTATAAGTCCTGGGGGTTTATATCATTTAGATCGGTCCCTGTGCAATTATAAATGTATAGCGAAGCATATCAACATCTCCCTAGCCCAAAATTAGAAACGATGCACACCTACTAGACATTTTTACAAGTCAAAGCCGAATACTTTTATTTACATAAGCTTGATAGACATCATAAGTCGGTACACCAAAATTTGCCGTGGTTTTCTATACCCGGCTACATACTTAAAAGATAACCTAACCTTCAAATGGCTTTCCTTTCCATTCCGTCCTATACAAAAGTCTATCAGGCGGTGCTGGTAGTCCAAAAAGTTTCATCTACTACCCATCACACACGATCACACCCAGCCTGGTCCATCTGCTAGCGGTGGTGGCAACATCCCCAACATGATCCCATCACAACAAACAAACACAATCAGAAACTCCTGAATCACTAGGCTAGCGGGCGAACCAATGTCATACAAGACCAATACCCGTACTCGAACAAAGACTAACCCTTGTATCTCGAGGTGATGATGCTCCGAACACTCATATTGAAGGTCGATCGATATACTGTAAAATGTGCCAGGGGTGACTGGTAGTAGAGGCATATCTTCTAGTCTAAAATGTTAGTCCCCAAACGGGGTGACTACAACCACTCAATAGTAAAAGATTCATTAAGCTATATCACGTAGTACCATCAATATCTAGGTTCATGCAAGATAGACAAAAACAAGTAATCCAAGAATAAGTATGCATCAAAATTAGGAAATTCTTTAATGCAATGGCAAATGCAGTTTCAAAGGATTAAGATGCATCATGTCCAGTTACACAAGTCCCAATCATAGGGCCAAACTGTAATGACACGTCCCATTCCATGCCATACAATTTAGTCCCATAACTAGACCACACACACACTTAGTAGAACCATCAATTTTAATATTCAAAAGGTTTCATCCCCTAGAGGACCAACGTTTGCATCCTTTTGGGATTTCGCACCCAATCCTGGCGTCGCGAAAGCCTCCGGCATTCAGCCACTTAGGGCCACCGGGCATCCAGAGCGTGTCTCGTCACACCTCTAGGCATCTTGCACCCCACCTGGCATCACGAGGAACCTCCGGGGCTCTCCATGAAAATGGTTACCCGGCCCTCCGGATTTACGTACCGACAAGCATACAACCGGGCATCCCGAAGCTCCCGGGAAAAACCTCTAGGGCACTACGGACCCCAGGCATCCAAAGGACATCGACTCACTCGAGCCTTCGGGCCTCTTGACTCCCGGGGCATCATTGACCCGAGGGTCCAATAGCAACAATTAACATCTTAATTTCCAAAAACATGTTCAATGCTATGACATTGGAAATCACATGAGTTTCATCAAATCTTTGGTGTTGAATGATATGCTAACGCCAAAATCATCATGTCAAATAGCAATTTAAAATGCATTCACCTTTGGGACAAATTGAACAAAATCGGAACAAAGCGGCTCAAACATCACAATGCGCAGTTTTAGTAATAATTTCAGAGTAACCCCTAAATGAACTCAGAAAATTCTGAAATTTTGATATGTTATAGATGAGACCAAAAGGAAGAAATTTAATGATGAAACTAAGTCAGATTTGTTGTGTATAAAGAGTAATAAATCACGCAACTCGGTTCCAGATTTCCTATATCACCGAATTCTCACACTAGCAGAAAATACCGTTCATTAACAGAAACTTATGCCGCTATATGGATTCCCAAAAAATCTGAGAAAAATCATATGATATAGTGTAAACAATCCTTTACAACATTCATGAAGAAGTCAAGACCAAAATCACACTAGAATTTTCCCTAGAAAATTTACAAAACTGCTGAATTTCACTTGACCGAATTTGAGCACCACGGACCCAATAGGATCCTGCGCCTATACCGCAGCTATTTCATTTCAAAATTTCACCATGAGTAGACCTTTCAATCCCTACTTCAGCAAGAACCGAAACCACATAGAAAGAATTCTGCTCTTCCTCAATCTCATGGTCCTAATCCACCTCAATCATCTAAGAACCTAACATGCAGTTTTCATTTCAGCATTTCCTCAAGTCTACTTGTACTTCACCAGATAATCATAGCATGCATAACATAGATTAATGAACTTCTACTTGCCTCACTCCTAAGTTCGATCGGCAAACAAAACAGGAAACTCGGGACCTCGTGCATGACTCAACGGCGACGAAGACGGGCGGCGTCGACGGTGGCAGCACCATGCTCGACCAAGGGCGATCTCCTCCTTCCTCACGCCGTGCACCCGCTCACTGCTCGCACTTCTCTCACTCACGGCCCTCTCGATCGCTCACTCTCTCTCTGTCCAAATTTTTTTCACTCGGCTCCTTCTCTCTCTTCTCGACTAATCCGCCCATTTTGTCCCTCAATTAATTGATTTACAAATTCTTTGCATGCAGGATTTTAGGTGGCCGTAGCTGCAATGGACAGGTGGAGGAGGCGTGTCCCTCATTGTTCGGTTTCTTCTCCAGTGCTGGCCACCGAAGGAAGAGCAACGTGGCAGTTGCTGGCGCTAATTGGGTCAACTAATGAGAAGAAAATTTGAGGATTGTTGACTTGATTAGTCGACAAATCAAGGGAGGGTCTCTTGAGTTATTTGGGGCAGCTAATTTGTGGCCGTATGGTCCTAATATATGGCCCAATTTCTCCCAAGTTAAATCCTTAATTTCCGCACAAGTATGGGGCATTTCGGCTTCACTCTCTTGCTGCTCGATTACGAGGTGGACTTGATCGTGCATGGCCCTCATGCACCGTTATTATGGAATTGTTCACGTAGCATCTAAGGAGAGGGGTGGTACAAAAATTATTATTTCTTTTTTTTTTCTTCATATTTGGTCACATTGAACACGTATATGAAGATGTCAAGTGTCGATATGGGGAAACTAATTTGATATAGTGCAAAAGCGAGTAAGGTCGGTCCCACCAATGACTTCAAGAAAAGGGATCTCGACAAGATTATAATTCTTGCAATGATCGGACCATTACTAAACATAATGTATTGATCCAACAATAATACGAATCAATGCCCGTAAATAATATAAATGACATAGTCCAAATGATACCTCCATCACTTAGCTATGGACCATCGCGCATCTATGGATTGGCATAATTTTCGGATGCCACACATAGGCCGCAAGGGAGCACGGTCAAGAGGAGCTGAGGAGGGCCAGGTTCGGTAAGAATGTCCTACATTGACGCCCTTCCCTCTATCGACCACCTCCTCAAAGTCCCTCTCTCTCTCTCTCTCTCTCTCCCCATCAACCTCGCAGTTGATGCCCTTAACACCAATCCCAATACAATTAGTGCTAGATTATGTCTCAAATTCAATTGGTGTGCCTTTGTTCCCTATAAAATGTGGATTTGCTAGTGCCATGAAATATTTACATATATCTATATATAATATTCTAACCAACGGAGGATTGCGAGATTGGTGGGGAAGCCGCAGCCGCACAATGAAGCTCTCGGGAAAACGTGCCGCACGAAGGAAAGATAGAACATACGGACGTTCTAGTGAGTCCTGCGAAGAGTTCTGCTTCTTTTTTTACGGTTGAATTGTTTGGGCTTGAATAAGCTGGAATTTTGTGATTTGAATTTTACATCAATTAAGTTCATTTATATGTAAACATTTTGGATCTAATTGTAATTTAAGTGTGAAAAATACTAGAATATATGAGCAATTGTAATTTTGATTCTTCAACTATAGTGAATTATTTACTGCTAATTCTCATGAACATAAGTACCGACATTCGAATCAAATCACACAAATCTTTAGTATCATTTATTGTTTCCTTATTTATTTCTCTAGTTTTCTCACATTGATTTAGTTGTAAGATCATGGTTAGCTTCCGCATTAATTTTACAATGATTAGATGAAGGTCGATCCGAGTCTTAGATCTAGATCTAGGGCTCAGGTTGAGCACCAGCAAGCCAAGATCGAGATCTAACTCTCGATTTGAGCTCCAGATTTTGCTCCTTATGATTGCAAAGAATTACAATCTAGTATCCAGCTTTGCTTCCGGCGAGCATTGGCATAATTTGGGAAAATGCTTGTCTAGGATCTCTTTTTTGTTCCGGCCATGGAAGCGCTGAGCATTGTTGGTCTAAGGTGTGAATCTGCTTGAGGGAGAAGATGAATTCATGTTTTCTTGGGCACGTTGCTGTCGTGGGGTGGCGCATCTTCAGCGTCCCTTCTCTCATCTTCAAATCCAAAACTTAGCGAAATCCAAATGTGGACCGGCTTGTTAATGTTGGAGAAAACTCATATGATGTTTTGAAGTTGACAAAACTTATCTAAGTTTTGTTCTGAAGATCGCCAGACTTTTATATCAAAGTCTATCCCACAACAGAAGTCTGCCCACACTAATGAAATTCTAGATTGAACACAAATGAAGAATGAAGACTTATCCAAATGCGAGATTATCTTTATTTCTTCGTGGGAATAGTTCGTACAAGATACGGATAGCTTTCTGCTTGGCTATATCACATACGAGATTGATTATCTTTATTGAAATCAATTTAGATACTTCAAATCTTCTTGGAAGGCAAGTTAATTTGGAAAGAATCTACTTATGGAAACCCAAGATTCTAATTGTATGGGCGATCAGCATTGACGGGCTTTCATTATGATCCTCAAACAACTCGAGACCCCCTTAATTGATTATGTCCAATGGGTTGATTGCCAACGGCCGATAAGGCATGAAGGAGTATTTAAGGAGGCCTCTCCAGTCATTCAAAAGAGAGCGTGCGTGAAAGAAAAATTTCAAAGTATGAAGCTTCCCATTTACTTATTATTCCTTACACTGAGCTCAAATTTGTACTCAAAAGAGAGTGAGACTTATAGTACGACTTCGTGAGAGCAGTAGAAACTCTTCACTAAGAAGTCAGGATCGTGAGATTGTAAATTCTCTTTTGTTTCATAGTGGAAACCAGCCAAAAGGCTGTTAGCGTGAGAGAGTGGACATAGGCTTAATCTAAGCCAAACCACTATAAACTATATGTTTCTTTTTCTCTTTCCTGATCTCCTTTACTTAGTTCATATTTCAAATCAGTAGTTTAAGTTTAAACTCCTTTAAAATTTGTTGCTATTCATACTCAGTTTCAAAAGTAAAATATTCTTACTAAATTTCACGAGAAATAGTCTTCACATCTATTCACCCCATTTAGGTGTTCATACTAGTACTTACAATTGGTATCAGAGCTCGTGTGCTTATTTTATTGAAGTATTTTTACTTCTAAGCTAAAGATATATGACTAGTATTTTGGCTCCAGGATTGGTTGAAGGTCAAAGCACCACCAAACCTCGTTACTTTGATGGAAAGAAGTACAATGTGTGAAAGAATAAGATGAAGGCTTTTCTTAGATCCAGAGATCCCCTGGAATGGGATGTTGTTGAAAAATGGATCAATCATAAAGCAACATCAACTTTAGACAAAGGGAAAGAAGTTATAGATGCTAATGAATCAACTCGAGCTGAAATTACCAAGAGACAGGCTCTTGACGCAAAAGCTATCTATTCTTTATACTGTGCTTTATCTCCCATTGAATATAACCAAATTTTTTCTTGTGGAATAGCAAAAGAAATTTGGGACAGATTACATGTTACCTGTGAAAGGACTGATCGAGTGAAGGAAACAAAAATAAAAATTATGCTCGAACAATATAAAGCCTTCAGAATGAAGCCTGGAGAATCCATTACTGATATGTTTAGTTGTTTTGCTGAGATTGTGAATGGCTTGGCATATCAAGGACAATTAATTTCTAGACCAATGAAAGTCAATAACCTGCTACGTGGACTTTCAAAGGACTGGAATCATGTGAAGATGTCAATTAGAGAAGCTCAGAGGATCATGCCTCTATCAGTAGACGAACTAGTAGGCACGCTTTAATCATGTGAGGTGGAGCATATCAATGAGGAAGAAGATCCAAGAGGTAAGAAGTCAATTGCTTTAAAATCTAACGATGATTCTAATAATACAAATTCAGATGATGACATGGACGATGAGGAGCTAGCGCTTATGATTAATAAGTT
Organism: Eucalyptus polyanthemos subsp. polyanthemos; assembly: GCA_017140185.1. Classification (NCBI taxonomy): domain Eukaryota; kingdom Viridiplantae; phylum Streptophyta; class Magnoliopsida; order Myrtales; family Myrtaceae; genus Eucalyptus; species Eucalyptus polyanthemos. The sequence continues at coordinate 34,428,782 of CM029466.1, read as the reverse complement.
CAAAAAGTTGAAAGGGAAGAATATTCAATTGGAAGAAGCAAAGCACGCAAAATTTTCAGAAGAGACCAACAAAAAACAATGAAACCAGTAAGGATGTTATATGCTTCGAGTGCAAGAAAAAGGGGCATATCAGACCTAATCGTCCTCTATTGAAGAAAAAAATGAAGAACTGAGAAATACAAAAAGGCTCTCAAAGCCGAAACTTGGAGTGACACCGAGTGTGAGGAAAGTGAAGAAGAGTATGCCAACATATGTCTGATGGCTAATTCAGAATCAGACCAGGACTCAGACAAAGAAATAGAGGTTAGTGACTCAAGAATACCTATTAAAGTCTCTAGATACATAGATGAACTTTGTCTTAGTCTCAAATCCTCTCTTAAAAGGATTGTTGAACTAAAAAGGGAAAATTCTAAGCTCAGGCAACAAGAAGTTTCTTGGAAACAAAAGTTTGAAAATCTAAATAAAAGTTTTGTTGATTTGAAAGAAAATTCTTATTCTCTTTAAAAGGAAAATGCTATTTTGAAAGAAGACATTTCAAACATTACAAAAAGATTTTCAAAAGGATCTGAAAAGTTGAAGAAAATTCTTTCAATGCAAATACCATATTTCAACAAATCTGGTTTGGGTATGACTTTAGAAACCGTTCCTGTCACGCCCCAATTCTCGAGCGTGTTCCCAACCCTTGGTGGTCAATAAAATTTTGCGACTTCCCAGGACGAGTCGCTGACCCTTTCATTTTATTACATATGCGGAAGCAAATAACAAATCCCCTAACAGTAACTATCTCAAGATAGAAAAGCAGGATAACAAATTTTTAAACAAAACATGCTTTTAAATACACAACGAGTCAAATACAAAAGTCTATAATCACAATACTTCAAATGATTGACTCTAAAAAAGAACTGTTCTATCTAACTTACACTTCAGATCACCTCAACTCGGCTCCAGGTCTTCCACTCTACAGTCCTGAAAAATGAAGCCCACGACGGGGTGAGATATAAATCTCAATGAGTTCACAATCTAAACCCCGATTAGGAGGGTAATACGCCTAGGGCGTCCTAATTACACATTCAAACAATCACAAAGACTTACCTTGTCTCAAATCCTCCCTCAAGGTCAGCACAATTCATATTACAATCACGTGTATATAACAATTTCACACACCAATTTGGAATGTCTAAACCAATCATTACTCACACGAGCAAGAATCACATTTTAATTCATGCTCACACAAGTAAGAACTACTGATACACATCAAAGCAAGAATTACAATTAAATCACTGCTCACATGAGGAGGAATTATCGATACACATCAAATCAAGAATTATCGACACACGTCGATCCATCAATCCCACTCAACATGCGTTCCAATAAATTTATTTAGTACTACCCACACGAGCAATTTTATCTGACACACGCCGGGGAAGAATAATAACTACCGACATACGCTGGGAAAGAATAATAACTACCGACACATGCCAGGAAAGAATAATATCCACCAACACAAGCCAAGGTTAAGTAATATCCACTGACACACGCCGGGGATATGGCATCCTAAAATTTCATAGCAACCCCTGGATATACCACGAACCATGAATAGGTGATGGAAGCGCCATCGGATTATATTATAGCCATTAGACCAATGAATTACAATAGATTAAGGCCAAGCACTTTAATGGATAATTATTTGGTTGGAAATATATCCTATGTCCATGAGTGATCAAGGATTGTACTAAGGGACAAATTGATAGGAAAAATTTATTCTTGGCCGTGCACTTTATGAGTTGCATTTTATTGATTTATGTTACAAAGTTTTATGGCCATATAAATTTGCAATTAGGTATTTTTATAAGTAAGGATTAAATGGAAAAAAAATTGGTGAAGGAATGGGCTGATTTCCTTAAGGCCAAACCAGCCCACAGCCCATCATTTTTCTCCCCATTTGGCCAACCCAAGGATGGCCCAAGCCCGGCCCGAATAAAACCCATCTTCTTTGCATGAAAAAAAATAACAAGTTGCAAGAGGGAGCAACCAAGTGTCCATTGCCGTGCAAACCTCATGATTAACTAGTAATCATGAGGGTGAAAGGAAGAAAAAGGGAGAGAGAAAGGGCGGATTGCACGAGGGGAGTGATCGTGCGAGAGAGGGAGAATTCAAGAGAGAAGGAGAGAAAGAGAGAAAGAGAGGAAGAGAGAAAAGCCGAGAGAGAGAGGGTTGTTCGCATGGATTATTTGGTGAGGGAAGAGGAAGACCAAGCCCTGCCGTACGTGCGCCTAGCTTCGCCGTCGACCGTGCCATGTTCAAAGTGCCCGAGTCGCCATTGCTTGCTTGATTTCGTCGGATCTAAGGCAAGTAGTGTCCATTAGCCTACATTTTGCTTGCTGTGGTTGTGTGTGAAGTGTAATGGGTGTTGGAGATGCTTGATTTGTGATGTTGGATGCTGAAGTTCGTGTGAATGGTGGTAATTTTCTAGAACAAGTAAGTTGTTGCATGCAGGAACAGTCTGACCCCTTGTGATTCCGTTAATTTTATAAAATTATCCAGTTGGAATTTGACTTCATGTTCTTGATAAAAGTTGTAGATAAAATCTTGGGAAGTAACATACTAAAATTTGAGAATAAATTAACAACTATTGGTAGTGGAAACGAATTTTCTTTGAAACGGATTAGTCTGGAAAACTGTACCGAGAGTAGGGAGAATTAAATCGACTATAGCTCTTAATCCAGAACGAATTTGATTTCGATTTCTTCACGAAAATTTTTCCTCTAGGTCTTGGCTATAAGATATCAAAATTTCATAATTTTATGAGTTTATTTAGGGTTTGTACCGAATTTATGAAAAAAACTGTGCAATGGTGATGTTCCGAAACTTTAAGTTGTGATGCATGAACTGTAGTGACCCGTACGAAGCTCTTTTGACATGGTGTTATTCATGAAACCTTTTTCTCTAGATCTTTTTTATAACATGTTAAATTTTCAGAATTTATTGAGATTGTTTACTAATTTTTCAAGAATTTTTACTAAAGAAGTGCATTCTGTTTTATCCAAAAATTGTTCTATTTAAAAAACAAAAAAACAAATGAATTGCTCTATGAGATATGATATCTTGAGTTGTTATTTGTACTGCATGTGTGGTAAAAATTGTGCATTTCATATGACATCAAATTGATGAGATTTTATAAACTCCATGAAACTTTTGGCATCATTGCATTAAATGACATTTGCCAAAGATGAGATATATATATATATATATATGTATTATGACGATGATGATACCGTTAGAGGTGTGAGCTGACAATGCCCCGGGAGTGTCGGGATGCCCGAAGTATGTGTACCAGATGCCCGGAGGTGTGTGCCGGATGCCCAGAGGTGTGTGCCAAATGGCCTCGCGATGCTAGTTGGGGTACAAGATGCCTGAAGGTGTGTGCCAGAGGTTCCTCGTGATGCCAAGATTGGGTGCAAGCAATATATGAGGGATGCAAACACTGGTCCCTAGAAGAAAAAAAAATGAGATCCTTTTGAAAGTTAAAATGGAAATTGAATCATGCGCATGTATATGTGCATATGGCATGGGATATAATTGCCTATGAATTTGAGTTGATACTATATGCCATTGAGAATGCGATTATGAAGGTATTGAATCGATCTCATGGGGATAGATGCATGATGGTATGGATGATATGAATCATGCGCATGTATGTGTATATGACATGGAACATGAATTGCTTTAATGAATGAATGAATCTCATGGAAATACAAGCATGATCACATGGATGATATGTGTATGTCACATGGAATTGTGGTTGTCTTGCCTGTTGCATTATGTAGTTTGATGGATCTTTACTGCCGAGTGGTTGTACTCACCTATTTTGGGGACTAACATTTCAGATTGAGAGATGACTCTATCATCTGTCACGCGTGGTACATTTTATGGCCTACCATCTGATGTTGAGGTCGAATGCTCAGAGCACCCCTGCGTTGGTGTTCATGGTCTGGTGTTTATCCGCGTTCGTGTTTTGGTTATGTATAATGTGGGCCTACCTGATGGCCCTTTAATCCAAGAGTTCCTGTCCGTCCATGTTCGTCGAGACGGGAGGACGATGGGGATGCTGCTGCCGCCACCAGCCGATGCACCGGGCTGGGTGTGATTAGAGCGTATGACTAGTAGAGGTTGACATTTTTGGATGGCCGACGCTGGATGATGGATTGATGTACATGTCTGATGTAGAGTCGGGTTCTTTTAGGTTATAGCTGAGCTTAGTTAAAGCCTTGGCCTTTTGTTGTACCGACTCATGATATTGATCAAAGTATGTAAATAAAAGTGGTTCGGCATTAGCTTCTATATTTATGAAAAGTGTAGTTGGTATGCATTGCATTGTATTATTTAGTTTGAGTATGGGTTAGGGAGATGTTGAGTATGCTTCCGTTATATGAACTACGCCCAGGATTTATGGATCCACTATAATTTAAATGGTATCAGAGTGACATGTCAATAGGACAAGTGAAAGGTAAACGAACTGTGATGACCCTAGTGGATCGGGGGCCGTGTCGAGGGGTGCCACAAGGGAAGAGTCCTCTTAACTTTTAATGTCCACCAACACACACCGGGAACGGTTCTCTTAACTTTTAACGTCCACCGACACACACCGAGGATGGGTTCTCTTAACCTTCATACAATCATCAAGCATAATCTCTATTCATATCACAACCCAACCTTATATCACCAAATGTGCACAAACTAGCAAGCATTGCACCAAGAACCATCACAAAATCATACCGGCCCTAACCGGCAGAATAGGCCCATTCTCACATCTCCAATTTTAAATTCAGAAACCGAATTAAATGAGTTCAGAAAATTCCCAAATTTGAATATGTTGTAAAAGACACATAAAAAAATATTTTTCTTGTAGACACCTAAACCCAGATCCTTCTAGAAACTAGATCCGTTTACAGCACCAAAACTAGATCCGTTTCCAGAAAGTCTGTCTTTTGAAATCAATTTGGTTCGAGATCCAAGACATGTCCATTTGATATGAAAATTGAGAATGTTAAACTAGAATATGTGACAAATAACTTTTGTAAAGAAACCATTTTGAAATTCAAACCCTAAGATTTGATAAGAATCCCTAAAATCCTAAAAGGTAACTAGTTTCAGCGAAAACTAAGGTTCTGTTTATAAATGATGGAGCTAATATCTCCTTTTAAACCCTTAAAAATCTTGAGAAAAATATATATTATAGCTAAAGATGTCTAAAACATTTCTCAAGCAGACATCAACCTGAAATTCGTAATCAATTTTGATCTACAAAAATGGCAAACGGCGAGGGTCCAGAAACCCGAACTACATAAATTCCACTTAATTCAACTAATCCATCATCAACGGTGCTAATCTCACTAATTAGCTTTAAAATAATCCATTCTAAGGCTAATATAACCATTCTAGATTATCACTAATCCATACTTAGGCTAATCTAAACAACTCTTAAGCATAATTAACCTACTAAGTAAGGTTTAGTGAACAACTCACTTGATTTAGGATCCGCTCGAATCAAAACGATGGGGACACAGTGGGGAGCGACAAACTCCAAAGCAGGACTGCCTTTTGAGGTTTGGAAAACCTGGAAAGCGGGTAAACAGCAGCTAAAAATACCCACTGTTGTTCAGTTTTGTTTTGCGCTGGAAAAAGCTGGACCGAAGGCTAGTTGAGTTGGAAACGGCGAGGGAAGGCTACAGCAGGTCAAGAGGGCTGAGGCGGAGCTCCACAATGATCGGAGGTGGCTGAACGGGCTCCAGCTAAGCCTCACATGGGCTGAAGGACGCTGGATGACCAGGGACAACAACGGACAAGGCTTAGGACGCGATGTAGGCGAAGGTGCACGGGTAGGCGAGCGACGACATCGCGACTGTTTGCGGTGGCGAAGGCAGGCTGTGGCACCCCCGAAACGGCCCCCGATCCGTTAGGGTCGCCACAGTTACGTCCTCTTGGAGCATACCTCTGAGACCAAATAAATATTTACATAACTTATAATACCTGGGGGTTTTCATTTATTTTCTTTACCGGTCCCTGCGCAATTAATATGGCGGAAGCATAATTCGACTACCCTTCAACAAAATATAAAGTGACACACACCATACTAAAACTTTTATAATTTAGGCCGAACACTTTTATTTATATAAGGGATGGACTATGATAGTTGGTACAACAAAACGCCGAGGTCTTTTTGTGCCTGGCGATAACCCAAAATAAAACCAACTTCTATCCTTAGATATCATTTGCGTCCGTCCATCACCCATGTGTCGGCACCCCAAAAATGCATCTCCTGCTACCCTCGACTCCAGATCATATCCAGTCAGGTCCGTTGGCCGGCGGTGGTGGTAGCACCCTCAGAAGGCGGCCATCCATACGGACAAGGACTGATGTGTACTCCTGGTGAATAAGCCCGACAGATAGGCCTACTTCAAAAGTCAGAAAGATCCTCACACGCTCGAATACCAACCCGTGTACCCCAGGATGACGGTGCTCGGTCCACTCCCATTGTAAGTCAATCAAGAGTCCGTAAAATATGCCAGGAGTCACAGGTAGCAGCGGCATTTTCGTTTAGTCTGAAATGTTAGTCCCCAAAAGGGGTGAGTACAATCACTCAGCAATAAAAGCTCCATTACACTATATTATGTAGAAACTATAATCATCCAGATGCATGCAAAACACATTTATCATTTATATATATATGCATGCCATCAAGGGTCTATTTTACTTGCACCACGTTCATAACCACAATTCAATGCCACAACAAACATATTTTCAGTGCCGGGTGAAACTCACTCAATTTCACAAACAAACTCTCATATCATGCCACATGCACACACATGCACTCCTTTAATGCACCGGTTTTAATGTTCAAAGAAAAGTTTCATTCCCCGGGGACCAATGTTTGCATCCCTCCGGGCTTTCGCACCCAACATGGCATCGCGAGACCCTCCGACACAAACCTCCGGGCATCCAGAGCGTGTTCCGTCACACCCCTGGGCATCTCGCACCCCACCTGGCATCACGAGGTATATCCAGGGCTCACCATGAAAATGGTTGCCCCTTCCCTCCGGATTTACGTACAATCCCTACAACCGGGCATCCCGAAACTCCCGAGGATCCTCCGGCACAAACCTCCGGGCATCCAACGGCATCGACACACTCGACCCTTGGGCATCCCGACACTCCCGGGGCATCGTCGGCTCACACCTCCGACGGTAACATTCACATCACAATATATATCTCATTACCAAATACATTTTAATGCAATGACGTCATGAGTTCCATGGATTCATAAAACTTTATCAAATTTTCCAATGTCATGTGATATGCTGAATATCAATGCATCTATCAAGTGAATAACAAATAACAACTCAAGATACAATGATTCTTATAACAAAACGAGCAGTTCATAGTAAAACAGTATAACAACCAGAATGCACGCCTTCAGTAGAGACTTCGAAATAACCAGCAAATGATCATGAAAAATTCTGAAATTTTAACACGTTATAATTGAGATCTAGACGAAAATATTTCGTTAAGAACACTAAGCTAGATTCGTTATGTATAGTGAGCAGTAGTTCACACCATTCAGTTCAGAATTCTTTTATCACAGACTAAAGTTCAACAGCAAGCACTGCATTTTAACAAAGATTTAAACCATTGTATTGATACCAAGAATTTCTGATAAAATTATATACTCTAGTTCACGCAATTCCTCACAACTTCCGTGAAGAAATCGATATCAAATTCATATACCAAAGCATTTTCGAATTACCAATGAACGAAACTCAGCAATGAAAACAGAAAAGCCCGTAGGTCCACTCCAATGGCTAATCCCCAAATGCATTTCAAAATCATATGCAATTTCTTAAACCATGCTTGCAACTTTTGTCCAAAATTGAAAAGAGTTATCAAAACAAACAACTTGAATTCGGCACATTGGTAAGTTTAGACACCACTCCTGACTTCAAGATTTTATAATAAGTCCACATCAAAGTTCGAGATTTCAAGAGCGCCAAAACCTTTTCTTTTCTTTTGAAACGTTGATGAACGGTGCCTCGGTTTATACAAAACTTCTAGTGAGGGTCGGGAGGTTTTTCCACATCAATTCATTGCTAAACTTTATTCAAAAGCGAAAACTAAATTTGAACATCATATAGTAGGCCGAAATATCAACCTGACCGACACTGGTTTGGACAAATCAATACAAAACTCGAAAGTTTGTAAAGCACCGAGCAGTTTTTAAATCATTTCAAGCCGGCGCTTTAGACACCACTCCTGACTTCAAGATTTTATAGTCGCCAAAAATCTGTTTTCGATGCAGTCCAAAGTAATCGAAACCATATATGAAAAACCCGAGCATTTCCTCAATCTCATGATCCCGCTTTACTTTGATTACTCATAATTTAACATTCTAATTCCAGAACTCAAATATTTCCAAGTGTATTGCACTAAACTAGACAATAACAGCACCACATAATATAGATTCATGGACTTTCATCCACTTGCCTCAAGTCCTAGAGTTCAGCAGCTAGGGAGTTCGATTTGGCGATGCGGCCCGACAGCGCGAAGACAAGCGGCGTCGACGGCGGCAGCTCACACGCACGGCGAGGGCAGTCTCCTCTTCCTCTCACCGCTCACCCCTTCGCTGCTCACTCACAAATTCTCTCGCTCAAACTCTCTCTCTCTCTGCTCAAGTTTCACTCGATTCCTTCTCTTTTGCTCACCTTTACGAACACAAAACCACCGGTTTTGCTAAAACCAGTTAAACAAATGAAGTACATGTCTCGATGGATGCAAAGGAAATGGACAGCTGGGGTGGACGTGTCTTCAGCATGCCTTCCCTTGCATTTTCGCTGGCTACTCCTAAACTAGCAACGTGTCATCCTCCAACCAAGTCTCAGTCAACCTCTCTTCTATTCAGTTGACTTAATTGTCGATTATTCAGGGGCATCCGAATTGTATTGGGCTAGTGGATTAGTGGACGTGCAGTCCCTCAATAACAAAGCCCAAATAACCGAAAAAAACTGATCATTAAACTTATACGAATATGGAACATTTTCGGTCCCATGGTCTTGGTGTTTAAATTTCTTTTCTTATCTCATGTGCACTCAAGTGATATAATTGTGTCGAGTCATAAAAATGAACATATATATATATATATATATATCGATAGTCTATTCAACGATCGGACTCTTAACAAACATAAGATATCGGTCCGTCGATGAAATCAAATAATGCTCATACAAAATACTAAGGATGCCATTCAACGATACTTTTATTGATCAGTCACTGCCGTCGCACATCACGGTTTATGAAATTTTCGGGTGCCACACAGGCTGAGTTGGTTCTTCTTTTGGGTTTGTGAGCTTCAAACAGAAAAATGGAGAAGGAGAGAGGGGCTAGTCAACAGTGGGGTGGGGGAGAGAGGAAGGAGGGAGGAAGGAAGGAAAAGAGGGGGGCACCATTTGGCTAGGGGCGGACCATTTGGCTAAGGGGGGACCACTATGGCCTTCTATCTCATCTTCTTGGTTCCCTTGACTAGTTCACCTTGCATGTTGTCACCCACAATCCATTTTCAGCCAAAAATGTCCTCTTCTAGAAGCTTGAAGTGGTCCAATTGTTGGGCTTAAGGGGGTGCTACGAATTTTGGTGGAGGTTGGTTCAATTTGGACTTGAATGGCTCTTGAATCAATCCAATTTGGCCTCTAAAAATCTAACCATCATAACAACAATCAAATTGACATTTTTCCTCGCCAATTGAACCCACTTGCATCCCAATTTCACAATAAAAAACGGTCCTCTGAATTTTCTGGACAAAAACAGCCCTACCTTGACTTTTTCTCAAAAAAGTCTCGGTTTGCAAAAAAATCTTCGGAGACTGAGTTGACGTTCCTAAAATGACTTGTGACATGACAGAATTTTCAATTTCTGAAATCGGATTCAAATTCACAATTAATTTCAATCCGACGCGATTTTAGCGTGATCTAGGCCACCGGGTAACTTTCAGAAATTTTTAGTGCAAATGACCCGTGGTCGATTTTTTTCGAGCCACAATGTACCATTTCGACACTTCAGCAACTCTCGGTGATCATGAAAATCTCAAGGTTTCAATTACAGGCACAAGGTACCCAAAACAATAGAAAATCGGTCTAGTGTTAATCGACGAGAATTTTGCAATTAGGTGCAATCACCCACACTTTGATCACATATCTTAGTCGAATCAAGCTATCCTTGATCTCTGACCAATTTTGACAATGCCGTAATGACCCTTGCAGACTAGCACGATCGAGTAGTCAAATTCTGGTCGAATTCTCAAGTTCATTGCATTAAAATCTCTTAATGACTTCCCCAGATAGTCTAGTTATCTCACGAGTGATCAGCTCTAAGAATAGCATTATAAATGCGTTGATGAAAGACTCAATTTATTTAATTGAAAACAGGACTGAAAATCCAGGATGTCACAACTCTTCCCCTCTTATAAAAATTTCGTCCTCGAAATTTAAACCTTTACCAATCTTGACGAAGGCTGAGGGTATCATCATCTCATCAGGTTTCACTTTCCCACGTTGCTTCTTCAATCTCGTGGTGTTGTCAGACCACTTGGACCAAGGGGACCTTCTTGATACACATAATTTGATCTTTCTGAACCACAAGCTAAACCTGGCTTTTCGCATACGACACTATGTCGTCCATGTCCAATTCTTCAAGATTTAGCACATGGGTTAGGTCAGGCTCACACGTCCTCGACCTTGACACATGAAAGACGTCATGCACTCGCGCCTACTTCAGCAACAATGCAAGATGATACGCTAGGATCCCGATTCCCTCTCTAGAATCTCAAAGGGACCTACGTACCTTGGTTTTAGTTTTCCCTTATTGTTGAAGCACAAGGTATCCCTCATTGGTGACACCTTCAAAAAGATGTAATCACCAATTTGGAACTCTAAGGGTCTTCGATGCTCAATGATACAACTTTTCTAGCAGCTCTTAGCGGTCTATAATCTGTTTCTGACCACGGCAACTGCAATCACTGACTGTTGAACTGACTCTGGGCCTGTGATCTTTCTTTCCTTGACTTCATCCCAATACATTGGCACTCTACATGCTCTACTATGCAATGCTTCAGAAGGAACCAATTGAAAGCTCTACTGAAACTAGGAACCTCGGGTCTCTATCTGAAGTAATCGCAATCGACACTCCATGCAGACAAACTATCTATCGCACTTACACTCATGCATGCCTATTCAAATCAAGATCCTTTCATACGGCGATAAAGTGAGCCGACTTCATCAGTCTGTCAACCACTACCTAAATAGAATCATTACCCCTCTGACTTCTTAGTGAGTCTGTCATAATGTCCATCGTGATGTGCACTCAGTTCCACTCTAGGGTCTCGAGAGGTTACAAGAGTCCTCTCGGCTTATAAAGTTGTGCCTTGATTCTAATCTGAGCATCTAGTTCAATTCTGAGGGTGGCTATAAGATTTAGAATGTAGCCTACCTCAAATTTGAAAATCGAATCTCGAGCATTCACAAGTAAAGTCCATTCTTTGACCACCATCAGTGCAACGAAGGAATCCTGACTCAGCGCATCGGTGACCTTGTTCACCTTCCCAGGGTGATACAAAGTATCACAATCCTAGTCCTCCAGATGTTCTAATTCACGATGTTATCTAATATTCAACTCATTCTGAGAAAATAAATACTTGAGACTTTGATGGTCTATGGAGATTTGGAATATTTTCCCCACATAAATAATGTCTTCCAATCTCCAGAGCGAAAATAATTACTGCAAGTTCTAAGTCATGCGTCGGGTAGTCAGTTCATGAGGTCTCAACCAATGGGACGCGTATGCAACAACTCTACAATATTGCATCAACGTGCAACCCAGTCCTCTGAAACTATAGATCTCGTATCCTCCAAGTCTAGATGGAATGGTCAGCACAAGTACGATAGTCAGCTTCTGCTTAAGCTTTTGGAAACTACGCTCGCACTTGTCTGTCCACACAAACTTTTCTTTCTTCTTCAAGAGTTGAATCAACAGTGACGCTAATACTGAAAATCTCTCCACAAACCTTATGTAGTACTCTACTAATCCTAAGAAACTTCTTATCTCTGCCATAGTAGTCGGTCTTGGCCGGTTGATTACTACTTCAATCTTGGTTGGGTCGATGGAGATTCCTTCGCCTAAAATCTTGTGACCTAGGAAAGTAATACGAGTCTGAAGTACTGTCCTCAACTGTCTCTCGTGCTCCTCAACTGTTGTATAAATGACATTTGACAAATAACCTTTGAAACCCCCGTCTAACAAACGGGTTGCCTCAAATGACGAGATTAAAGGGATCGAGGGTCGGTCTCGACTTCCGATAAATTCGAAATTTTCCTCCGTTAATGGGTTAAACTGTATCACATTGTGACAACAATTCATTACAACAAAAAGCTCCTCGAGCCAAACCTTTTTATACATGATGTCAAAGTTATACATAAGCAATCTAGTCAAGTACAACTAAAATTAGTGATTCTCCTTGCTATGACTTCATTACAACAACTAAGGTTCTATAAACTTAACCAAAATTTTGCTACGCCACTCTGATAAAATTGTTCCAAGAACACTGCCCTTCCTGTTCGATGCACGACTCGATTCATCTCTGAGCTAGCGGCCTATTCAATCTACGATACTGTGCATTCTGCGGCGTAATTCCTCGGTTCTGACCCATCTGTGGTGGTGGTGATAACTGTTGCAGTCCCATAAGTCTTTTCGAGGACAATTCCTAGCTATGTGACCTTGCTGGCCACATTCATAACACGTACCCATCTCAAAATTGCATGGGTCCGGTCTATATCGTTTTCCGCAAAAGTTACACGTCATTCTGCCTTGGCACTAACTTACTGATCCCACCCTTCTTGTTGAGTGGAATAGTATACATTCCTCCATACATAGGCCTCTTCCCAAACCTATTCCCATCTCTGTTAGATCCAAACCGTGACCCAGATGCGGTGGCTCGCTCATTTAGACTTCTCTCTCATAGTTGGGCTCAGCAATAAACTTCTCGATATTCTGTCAAATCCAACGGTATCAACGGTTGTTTCAATTCAACAAGAAGGCCATTCCTGAACCTTTGAGCTTTTTCCTCTGGATCCTTGATCAACCTTGGAGCATATTGAGAAAGCTCCGCGAACTTGACCCCATACTGGTCAGCAGTCATCACCCATTGGCAGAGATGCTAGAACTCTTCCATTTTTTGTTCTCGGGCGCTTCCCGAAAAATACTTCTCATTGAAAGCTCTGAGAAAGGCGTCCCACACCGAGACCACACCTTCAGGAAATACTATGTCTCTTGCATCTCTCCACCAGGTGCTTGCATTACCTTGCAGCCGATACACTGCCAGGACTACCTTTTCTTCTTCAGTGCACAACAGAAGTGTAAAAGCTTTATCCAAATCCTGAATCTAAAGAGATGCGGCCTCTAGATCTCCTGCACCATTGAACCTTGGCAGGTTCAACTTCAAAAACTACTCCACTAGCTTATGAATCGGCCTCTTTCTCGGTACCACTACGTTCTCAGGCTGAGCTTCAGCGGGTGCAACAACAAGTGCCGTAGCAGGTGCGACATTAGCAGCAGCGACAATGGCAGTAGTAGCAGCGGTTGTAGCAACAACGGCTTGATTTTGGGCATGTTGCCCTATCAAATCTCTCATAGCCTCAAGCACTTGCATGATTTCCTCCATTCTGGGATCACCAAGGGCTACTACCCCAACACCAACTGGACATGGTGCTACTCCACTCGCGCTAGCCTCAGCTGGCGCTTTACCTCGGCCTCTTCGAGTACCGACCCTCATCGGCGTTCTACCCCAAGCTGCAAGCCTAACAGACCTCTTATTAGGAGTCATTTGCTCTTGATCGCTCATCTTACAGGCTTTCTACAAAGACCTGCCTTCCAATTCCACACTGAATTAAAAGTCGAGCGATAACAGCAAACAATTCTACCAATCAGCTATCACAGACAAACACCAGCATGAAATAAAGGCCAATCCTACTAACTATCCCAAGGACCCATTGCACCTTATGACTCTAATCTCTAACAACCATGCTCTGATACCACTCAACGGGGATGTCACGCCCCGATCCTTGAGTGTGTGCCCATCCCTCAGTGGTCAATAAAATTTTGCAACTTCCCAGGATGAGTCGTTGACTCTTTCATTTTATTGCACATGCAGAAGCGAATAACAAATCCCTTAACAGTAATTATCTCGAGATAAAAAAAAGTAGGACAACAGATTTTTAAACAAAACATGCTTTTAAATACACACCGAGTCAAATACAAAAGTCTACAATCACAAGACTTCAAATGATTGACTCTAAAAAAGAATTGTTCTATCTGACCTACAATTCATATCAACTTAGCTCAGCTCCAGGTTTTCCACCCTATCTGTGACATCCTGGATTTTTCACAAGTAAATTAATTGGGCATTTCATTGAAGCGCCTATAAGGCTATTCTCAGAGCTAATCACTCTCGAGATAACTAGACTATCTGGAGAAGCCATTAAGTAATTTTAATGCAATAGACCTGAGAATTCGACCAGGAATCAGCTACTCGACTATGCTCATCTTTAAAGGCCATTACAGCACAGTTAAAACTCGATTAGAGATCAGAAATAGGTCAGTTTGACTAAGATGTGTGGCTAAACGTGGGTGACTCCACTAAATTGGAAAATTCTCATCAACCAACACTAAACTGATTTTCTATCTTTTTGGTACCCTGTGTTTGTATTTGAATCTTCAAGATTTTCACAACAATCAAGATTTGCCAATGTGTCGAGTGGGTTTATTATGGCTCAAAGAAAATCGACCATGAGTCATTTGCACTAAAAAATTCTAAAAGCTACCCAGTAGCCTAGGTCATGCTTAAAACGCGCTAAAGTAAAATTAACCGCGAATTTGAATCCGATTTCAGAAATTGAAAGTTCTGTCATGTCACATATCATTTTAGGAACGATGACTTAGTCTCCAAAGATTTTTTTGCAAATCGAGATTTTTTGGGAAAAAGTCGTCGTAGGGCCATTTTTGTTCATAAAGTGTTAGGGACCGTTTTTTTTATCGTGCAATTGGGTCGCAAGTGAGATCAATTGGTGAGGAAAAATACCAATTGGATCAATGAGGTGTTGGTTAAATCTATAGAGGCCTATTTGTGTTGGTTTAAGGAGGATTAAGTGTCCAATTGAGAGGAAATATTCCAAAATTCGTAACCCCCCCACCACCTATGGCTTTTGGACTATTTCAAGGGTTCAAAAAGGAGCATTGGTGGCTGATTTCCAGCCTAGGAAGGCAGCTGGTGGAGGAGATTGGTCAAGGGGACCAAGTTGATGAGGATTGAAACTTCGTGGCCCCCCTTGTCCCCTTATCTCTCCCTCTCTCTCCCTCAACTGGCCAAACACCCTCCCTTCCCTCTTCATTGCGCCATTTAGACTTCCAGCAACCTAGAGAAGAACCGCCGAAGCCATCCCTTGCCGCCAGACCGCACACTACTGCCGTTCGCTGTTTCCGCCCCGCCTGCATGCCGTGGCACCTCCGCCTCACTGCGCGACTCCGATGCCTCATCTCGCCTATCCCGACGTCCCAGCTGCTGTCCCGTGCCTTATGGAGCTCAATCGGAGCCATCCAGCCGCTATGAACCCCGTCCGAGCCGCTGAAGCCTCCGTTGGTCCATCGCCGGTCTTGCCTCTCCTAACCAACCCTTGTTTCTCTCTGTTTCAGCCCAAAATAGAAGTTGGAAGTGTAGGTTTCCAGCAGCGGTCTAAGTCCATTTTGGCCCACTTCCCGATCCCATAAGCTAAGCCCACTTTAGAGAGAGTTGATCCTCGCAGCATCCCTATCGTTTCAAACTGAGCAGTTCATTAATGACGCTTAAGGGTTGTTTAGTTTAGACCAAAATTGGTTTAGTGGATAATTAGAACGTTTTAGTGAATTAGTTCATTACCGATGCATGTTAGGTGGTTAGTTTTATGTAATTAGCAAGTAGATAAATTGTAATATTTATTTAATGAGTCTCGGAATTGTTCCGAGACTGTTCCGGCATATAATTAGGCTTTATGGGCCTATGTATGCGTTTTTTGTATTTATTGGCATTATTTAATTAATTTTTGTAATTATTAATTAATTATTTATTTTTCGAAAATTAAACCAAAAAAGCTAGTAATCGGAATTTCGTGCTGATTGTAGTGGTGCTTTCTGTTTATTTAATTGAGTACCATATTATGTAATTTGAGTGTGAGTGGTGATTGTGGGTCATTATTCCAAAAATGGACAAATTTGGTAATTGATTGGAAAATTGCCGTGTGAGACTATGAGTTAGATCAAGAAAATCGCCGAAATATAATTATGCCAGTGGGGCCGTGATTACCACTAATCCTAAATTATGCCAATGGGGTCGTGAGTAACACTAAACTTAAATTATGCCAGTGGAGCCGTGATGACCACTTAACCTAAATTATGCCTGTGGGGCCGTGATTACCACTTAATCTAGTTTATGCCCATTGGGCCGTGACTAAGAGTTGAGAATGAATAATCGAAATGATTGTGTGATGGTCTCAATGACATGTAATCGACTAAGTCGATTGATCGATAGTTCAATCGATTGATTGAAGTGATTGATTGATGTGATTTGTGTATCTAAGAGATAAACTGACTTGTAGGAAGGAACTGAGGCCAAGGTAAGCCCTATGATTTATGATTGTACTTAGGTAGACCTTTGGACGTATTTTCTTCCTAGTCGGGTCTTAAGGGGTTAAACTTACTGAGACATTATCTCACTAGTTATTGTATAACCATTTTCAAGTCCCTAGTTGACATCGGTGGAGGACCCGAGGCCCGAAGTTTAGAAGATGAAGCCCAAAGAATCGGCGTTTTTGTCTGACTAGTTAGTCATAGGACCATTCTATATTTTGAAGAAAGTCGATTCCTTTTTGTAGGCTTTTGTGTATAAACATGTGTGTTTATAAAAAGGTCTTTTGTGAAAAATTGGTCATACTTTTCTATCACATTATTTTATTGTCCGGGTATTAGTCATATGCTTTCGCATGCGTATTAAAATGAATGGGTCGGCGATGCATCTTAGGACGTCGCTATTTAATTGACCGGTGAAGGATGGGCACACATCTAAGGATCGGAGCGTGACATCCCTGTTTAAGTGGTATCAGAGTGAAGTTAAGGATTGGAGTGATAAGGTGCGATTGTTTCTGGAATAGTAGTAGGAATAGCCTTTAAATTCATGCTGGTGCATGTCTGTGATAGTTGATTGGTAAAATTATTTGCTTGTGTGGATCGCTCAGCTTCTAATTTGTTGTGGAATTGGAAACAGGTTTCAGTAAAACTGAGCCATGAGCGATCAGGAGCAGAGGACTCCTAGTAAGAGATCAGTTAGGCCTGCAACTCGGGGTAGGACACCGACCAGTGTCGGCACCCGAGGAGGCAGAGGAAAGGCGCCAGCACAAGCTAGCGCCAGTGAAGTAGCATCACCTCCCGTTAGTGCTAGGGTTGTAGCCCTGGGTGATCAGGGAACCATCGGGATCACCCAAGCCTTGGATGCAATGAGGGAATTGAGGGGGCAACAAGCTCGGGATCAAGTTGCCACCTTCACCGCTGCTGTTGCAGCCATCGCTCAAGCCGCCACTACTACTACTGTTGTCGTCGTTGCTAAGGCCGTAGCCATTACTACACCCGCTGCCGCACCTGTTGCTACACCTACCGTCGCTCTTGCTAAAGTTCCACCAGGAAATATGGCCATAAGGAGACCGATCCATAATTTGGTGGAATAGTTCTTGAAGCTGAACCCTCCAAGTTTCATTGGTGAAGGAGATCTGGAAGCTACGTCGCTCTGGATCCAAGGCCTCGAGAAGGCATTTGCACTTCTGATGTGCAATGAAGAGGAGAAAGTGGTCTTGGCGATGTACCAACTGCAAGGGAACGCCAATACCTGGTGGAGAGCTGCCAGAGAGACCATGTTTTTGGAGGGAGTAGTTCCGCTATGGGACGCATTCCTTAGGGCGTTTAATGAACAATATTTCTCGAGGAGTGCTAAAGAGCAGAAAATGGAAGAGTTTCAGCATCTCTTTCAGGGGACAATGACCGTTGACTAGTATGGAGTCAAATTCGTGAAGCTTTCCTAGTATGCTCCGAGGCTGATTGAAGTATGAAAAAGAAGGCTCGAAGGTTCAAGAATGGCCTTCAATGTGAGTTAAAGCAGCCGCTGGTGCCGTTCAATTTGATTGATTATCAAGAAATATACCGTCAAGCACAGCTGCTCAAAAGAAGCCTGAGCGAGCAAGTCACCTCGTCTGGGTCGAGGTTTAGTTCACATCAAGATGGGATTCGCCATGGGAAGAGGCCCATGACTGGGGGTAGGCTTCAAGTTTCGCCCAACATGAAAGGTGGAATTAGAAAAGCATGGCCTAGTTAGAATGGCGTGTGTCGCTGGTGTGGAAGGCAACATGGATCAGTCCCATGTAATTCTAGGCCGGGTACTTGCTTTGACTGTGGTCAGATGGGTCACATAGCCAGAGATTGTCCGAGAAGGACAAGAGGACAACCGCAACTACTGCCGCCACCACCGTTGGGTCAGATTGGAGGATATGTGCCTCAGAACTGCAAGGAGGACAGCTCAAACCCCCAGTTCAAGGCATGGTATATGCCATCACTCAAGGTCAGGCAGAGGCTACGCCTGACATGATGACAAGTATAGTTTCGTTGAACGACCATCCTGCTTATACTTTGTTTGATCCAGGAGCAACCTATTCATTTGTTGCCGAGCAGTATGTTAAGTTGATAGGATTAAGTCCTGTACTATTGGAATATGTTGTTAGCCTATCTACACCATTGAAGGATAAGGTGTTAGTTGCTTTGGGTTGTTTTGGTTGCAAGTTAGTGATTGGTGAGCGAGAGGGGGAAATATACTTGTTAGTCCTAGCCATGTATGACTTTGATTTGATAATTGGCATGGACTGGCTCACCAAGCAACAAGCTAAAATGGATTACTATCGCAAGTCAATTCAATTTAACCCATTAAAGGGTAAGAGCTTCGAGTTTATAGGGAACCGAGGAAGACCCTCAATTTCCCTAATCTCGTCGCAAAAGGCAACCCGTTTGTTAGACGAGGGTTGTCATGGTTACTTGGCAAATATCATGGATACGACAGTTAAGGAGCTGAAGATTGAAGATATATCGTTTGTACAATAATTTCCATATGTATTCACAAAGGAATTGCCAGGATTGCTGCCAAAGAGAGAGATAGAGTTCGTGATTAAGTTAGCAATCAGGATAAAGCCAATCTCTAAGGCTCCTTATCAAATGGCTTTATTTGAGTTGAAGAAACTGGAGGTGCAGATGCAGGAGTTGTTGGATAAGGAATTTATACGTCCTAGTGCATCACCTTGGGGAGCACCAATTCTCTTTGTAAAGAAGAAAGATGGTTCGTTGCACTAGTGTATCGACTATCGCCAACTGAAACAAGTGATGATCAAGAACAAGTATTCACTTCCGAGGATCGATGACTTGTTTGATCAATTGTAAGGAACTTCAATATTCTCCAAAATCAACTTGAGAACAGTATATCATCAGCTGAGGATCAGGAAGGAGGACATTCCAAAGTCAGCATTTCGTACTCGGTATGGTCATTACAAGTTCACAATGCTGCCATTCGGGTTGATGAATGTTCTAGCTGCCTTCATGGATCTAATGAACCGAGTATTCAAAGAATATCTAGATCAGTTTGTGACCATGTTCATCAATGATATTCTAGTGTATTCAAAAAGTAATGAAGAGCATGAGAGTCATTTGAGATTAGTGCTACAAACGCTAAGAGTCTATCAGTTGTACACTAAGTTCAGGAAGTGCAAGTTTTGATTGACTCATGTTGCTTTCTTAGGTCACGTGATTTTAGGTGAAGGAATCTCCATGGACCTGTCTAAGATAAAAGCAGTGATCAATTGGCCGAGACTGACTACAGTGACAGAGATTAGAAGTTTTCTAGGTTTGGCAGGTTATTACAGACGGTTTGTGGAAGAATTTTCAGCTTTGGCGTTGCCATTGACTAAACTCACGAAGAAAGAAGAGAAATTCATATGGACAGACAAGTGCGAATGTAGTTTCTAAGAGCTTAAGTAGAAGCTGACTACTGGACATGTGCTAACCATTCAATCTGGTCCTGAAGGATACGAGATCTACAATGATGTGTCGTTTAGATGATTAGGTTGCATGCTGATGCAACATGGCAGAGTGGTTGCATAGGCCTCCCGTCAATTGAGGCCTTATAAACAAAATTATCTGACGCATGACTTAGAACTCGTAGCCATCATTTTCGTGCTAAAGATGTGAAGGCATTATCTATACGAAGAAAGATTCCAGATCTTCACGGACCATCAAAGTCTCAGATACCTATTCTCTCAGAAGGAGTTGAATATGAGACAACACCGATGGATGGAGCTTCTGAAGGATTATGACTATGATATCCTCTATCACCCTGGAAAGGCGAATAAGGTCGCCGATGCTTTGAGCCGAAAGTCTTCAGTTGCTCACTTATTGGTGAAGGAATGGAATTTAATCGAGAGAGCTCGAGATTTGGTATTCAAGTTTGAGGTAGGCCACCTTTTGAATCTTATGGCCACTCTCAGAATTGAGCTAGATGTCCAGATCAGGATTAAGTTACTCCAACCGACAGATCCAGATGTATAAAAGATTCTACAAGAGGACACAGATAAGAGGAAAGCTGACTTTTAGATTTCTGATGATAGAACACTAAGGTTCCGAGGACGATTGTTTGTACCTAACAATGTAAAGCTTAGAGAGGATATCATGTTAGAAGCACATCGTAGTAGTTACAGCATTCATCCTAGTGGTACTAAGATGTATTAGAATCTATGCCAACACTACTGGTGATCAGGTATTAAGGCGGACATCGCCAAACATGTCGCCAAGTGTTTGACATGTCAGCAAGTTAAAGCTCAACATTGCAAGCCGAGAGGACTTCTACAACCTCTCAAAATCCCAAAGTGGAAATGAGAGCATATTACGATGGATTTCGTGACCGATTTACTGAGGAGTCAGAGAGGTAACGATTCTATTTGGGTAGTGGTCGACAGATTGACCAAGTTGGCTCACTTCATTGCGGTACGAAAAGACCTTAGTTTAGACAGGCACACAGAGTTGTACGTGCGTTAGGTAGTTCGTCTGCATGGAGTGCTGGTTATGATTACTTCAGATTGAGAACCGAGATTTACAATTGCTTTTTGGAAAAGCTTGCAAGTTCTTTAGGTACAAAGCTGCAGTACAATATGGCATATCATCCTTAGACGAATGGCCAATCTGAGAGGACAATCCAAATCCTTGAGGACATGCTGCGAGCTTGTGTGCTAGATTATAAAGGTAGTTGGGAAGAACAACTTCATCTGATCGAGTTTGCCTACAACAACAGTTATCATTAAAGCATTCAGATGGCTCCTTTCGAAGTGCTGTATGGCAGAGCGTGCAGGACGCCAGTGTGTTGGGATGAAGTCGTAAAAGAAAGATTATAGGCCCAAAGTTGGTTCAGCAGTCAGTGGATGCAGTTGCAATGATTAGAGGCAGATTAAAGACCGCTCAAAGTAGACAAAAGAGTTATGCAGATAAGCGCCGGAGGTCTTTGGAATTCCAAGTTAGTGATCACGTTTTTCTAAAACTCTCACCAATTAGGGGAACTTCGCACTTTGGCAAGAAAGGAAAACTAAGTTCGAGGTACATAGGTCCGTTTGAAATTCTTGAGAGAATTGGGACCTTAGTGTATTGTCTTGCATTGCCACCAAAATTGGCGCAAGTGCTCGACGTCTTTCACATGTCGATGTTGATGAAGTATGAGCCTAACCCGGTCCACATGCTTAATTTCGAGGAATTAGACATGGACAACCGTGTGTCGTACGTTGAAAACTCGGTTTAGATCGTGGAAAGAAAAGAACAAATTCTGCGTACAAACACCATCCCATTGGTCAAAGTGATCTGGCAACACCATGGCACTAAGGAGCAACCTGGGAGACTAAAGAGTCAATGAAACGATTGTACCCCCACCTTTTTGCTTAAGTATTATAATGGTTTAAATTTCGAGAACGAAATTTTTATAAGAGGGGAAGAGTTGTGATATCCTGGATTTTTCACTTCTGCTTTCAATTAAATTAGTCGGGCATTTCATCGACGTGCCTATAGGGCTGTTCTCAAAGTTAATCTTTCTCGAGATAACTAAACTATCTAGGGAAGCCATTAAGGAGTTTTAACGCAATAAACCTAAGAATTCGACCAGGAATCGGCTACTCGACCGTACTCATCTTAAGAGGCCATTACGACACAGTTAAAAATCAATTAGAGATCAGAGATTCGTCCATAGATGTGTGACTAAATGTGGGTAACTCCACTAAATTGGAAAATTCTCATCGATCGACACTAGACTGATTTTTCTATCTTTTTGGTACCCTTTGTCCATATTTGAATCATCGAGATTTTTACGACAATCGAGAGTCGCCAATGTGTCGAATGGGTTCATTGTGGCTTAAAGAAAATCGACACGAGTCATTTGCACTAAAGATTTCTGAAAGCTATCTGATAGCCTAGGTCACACTAAAAATGCGCCTGAGTGAAATTAATCGCGAATTTGAATCCGATTTCAGAAATTGAAAGTTTTGTTATGTCATAAATTGTTTTCGGAATGTTGACTCAATCTCCAAAGATTTTTCTGTAAACAGAGACTTTTGGGAAAAAAGTCGTCGTAGGGCCGTTCTTGTTCATAAAGTGTCAGGGACCATTTTTGATCGTGCAATTGGGTCACAATTGGGATCAATTGGTGAGGAAAAGTACCAATTGGATTAATGAGGTGTTGGTTAAATCTATATAGGCCTATTTGTGTTGGTTTAAGGAGGATTAAGTGTCTAATTGAGAGGAAATCTTCCAAAATTTGTAACCGCCCACCACCTATGGCTTTTGGACCATTTCAAGGGTTCAAAAAGGCGCATTGGTGGCTGATTTCCAGCCTAGGAAGGCAGCTAGTGGAGGAGAATGGTCAAGGGGACCAAGTTGATGAGGATTGAAGCTTGGTGGTCCTCTTGTCCCCTTATCTCTCCCTCTCTCTCCCTCAGCTAATCGAACACCCTCCATACCCTCTTTATTGCGCCATTTGGACTTCCAACAACTCCGAGAAGAGCCGCCCAAGCCAGCCCTCGCCACCGAACCGCATGCTACTGCCGTTCGCCGTTTCTGCCCCGCCTCCGTGCTGCGCACGCCTCCTTCTCACCGCGCGACTCCGATGCCTCGTCCCTGCTACTGTCCCATGCCTTGTGGAGCTCAGCCAAAGTCGTCCAGCCGCCATTTCGCCACCGTGAACCCCGTCCGAGCCGCTGAAGCCTCCACTAGTCCATCACCAGTCTTGCCTTGCCTAACCAGCCCTTGTTTCTCTCTTTTTCAGCCCAAAACAGAAGTTGGAAATGTGGGTTTCTAGCAGCGGTCTAAGCCCATTTTGGTCCGCTTCCCGGTCCCAAAGCTAGGCCCGCTTTGGACAGAGTTAATCCTTGCAGCGTCCCTGTCATTTCGAACCAAGTGGTTCATTAATCAAGTGAATGCTCGCTTAGTAGGTTAATGACGCTTAAGAGTTATTTAGTTTAGACTAAGATTGGTTTAGTGGATTAGTTAATTACTGATGCATATTAGGTGGTTAGTTTTATCTAATTAGCAAGTAGATAGACTCTAATATTTATTTAACGAGTCTCGGAATTTTTCCGAGCCCGTTCCAGCACATAATTAGGATTTACAGGCCTAAGTATGCGTTTTTGGTATTTATTGGCATTATTTAATTAATTTCTATAATTATTTAATTATTTATTTATTTTTCAGAAATTAAACCGGGATAGTTGGTGATCGAAATTATCGTGCTGATTGTAATGACGCTTTCTATTTATTTAACCGAGTACCAAATTGTGTAATTTGAGTGTAAGTAGTGATTGTGGGTCACTATTCCAAAAATGGACAAATTTGGTAATTGATTGGAAAATTGCCGTATGAAAATGTGAGTTAGATCAATAAAACCACCGAAGTATAATTATGCCAGTGGGGACGTGATTATCACTAATCCTAAATTATACCTGTGGGGCCGTGATTACCACGAATCCTAAATTATGCGAGCGGGGCCGTGATTACCACTAATTCTAAATTATGCTAATGGTGCCGTGATTACCACTAATTCCAAATTATGCCAGTGGGGCCGTGATTACCACTAATCCTAAATTATGCTAGTGGGGCTGTAATTGCCACTAATTCTAAATTATGCTAGTGGGGCCGTGATGACCACTTAACCTAAATTATGCCTATGGGGCCATGATTAGTACTTAATCTAGGTTATGCCCGTTGGGCTGTGACTAAGAGTTGAGAATGAATAATCGAAATGACTATGTGATAGTCTCGATGACATGTAATCGACTGAATCGATTGATCAATAGTTCAATCCGATTGATTGAAGTGATTGATTGATGTGATTTGTTTATCTATGAGATATATTGACGTGTTGGAAGGAACTAAGGCCAAGGTAAGCCATCTAATTCATGATTGTGCTTAGCCAGTCCTTTGGGCGTGTTTTCTTCCTAGTTGGTCTTAGGGGGATGAACTTGCTAAGACATTGTCTCACTAGTTATTGTTTAACCATTTTCAGGTCCTTAATTGACATCGGTGGAGGACCCGAGACCCAAAGTTTAGAAGGTGAAAGCCAAAGAATCAGCGTTCTTGTCTTACTAGTTAGTCATAGGACCATTCTATATTGAAGAAAGTCAATTCCTTTTTATAGGCTTCTATGTATAAACCTATATGTTTATAAAAAGGTCTTTTGTGAAAAATTGGTCATATTTTTCTATCACATTGTTTTATTGTATAGGGATTAATTATACTTTCAACATGCATATTAAAATGAATAGGTTGGCGATGCATCATGAGACGTCGCTATTTAATCGACCAGTGAGGGATGGGCACACATTCGAGGATTGAGGCGTGACACTACGGTCCTAAAAAATGAAGCCCACGACAGGGTGAGATATAAATCTTAGCGAATTCACGATCTAAATGCCGATTATGAGGGTAATACGCCTAAGGCATCCTAACCACACAATCATATAATCACAGAGACTTACCTTGTCTCAAATCCTCATTGCAAGTCAGCACAATTCATATCACAATCATGTGTATATAACAATTTCACACACCAATTTGGAACGTCCAAACCAATCATTACTCACCTGAACAAGAATCACACTTTAATCACTACTCACACAAGTAAGAACTACCGATACACATCAAAGCAAGAATTACAATTAAATCACTGCTTACACGAGCAAGAATTATCGATACACATCAAAGAAAGAATTATCAACACACATTGATTCATCAATTCCACTCAACATGCGTTCCAATTTATTTATTTATTACTACCCACACAAGCAATTTTATCCGACACACGCCGGGGAAGAATAATAACTCCGACACACATGAGAAAGAATAATAACTATCGATACACGTCGGGAAAGTATAATATCCACTGAAACACACTGGGGAAGAGTCCTCTTAACTTTTAACATCCATCGACACACACCAGGGACAGTTCTCTTAACTTTTAACGTCCACTAACACACGCCGGGGACGGGTTCTCTTAACCTTCATACAATCATCAAGCATAATCTCTAGTCACGTCACAACCCAACTTTCTATCATCAAATGTGCACAAACTAGCAAGCATTGCACCAAGAACCATCACAAAATAATACCGGCCCTAACTGGTAAAGTAGGCCCACTCACACGTCTCCAATTTTAAATTCAGAAACCTAATTAAAAGAGGTTGGAAAATTCCCAAATTTTAATATGTTGTAAAAGACACATAAAAGAACATTTTTCATGAATACACCTAAACCCAGATCCTTCTAGATCCGGCCCAATAAATCGCTCAATCTAGCACCAAAACTAGGTCCGTTTCCAAAAAGTCTGTCTTCGGAAATCAATTTGGTTTGAGATCAAAGACATGTTCATTTGATTTGAAATTTGAGCATGTTAAACTAGAATATGTGAAAAACAACTTTTTTGAAGAAACTATTTTGAAATTCGAACCCTAAGAGCTGATAAAAACCCCTAGAATCCTAAAAGGTCACTAGTTTCAGCGAAAACTAACGTTCTATTTGTAAATGATGAAGCTGATATCTCCTCCTTTTTAAACCCCTAAAAATATGAAGAAAAATATATATTTCACTTGAGGATGTCTAAAACATTTCTCAAGTAGACATCAACCTCAAATCCATAACCAATTTTGATCTACAAAAATGGCAAAAAGCGAGGGTCCAAAAATCCGAACTGCAAAAATTCCACTAGATTCGACTAATCCTTCATCAACGATGCTAATCTCACTAATTAGCTTAAAACTAATACATTCGAAGGCTAATGCATAAATAACCTACTAAGTAAGGTTTAGTGAGCAAACTCACTTGATTTAGGATCCGCTCGAATCGAAACGACGGGAACGTGGCAGGGAGCGACAAACTCCAAAGCGGGACCGCCTTTTAAGGTTTGGAAACCCTTGAAAGCGAGCCAACAGCGGCTGGAAATACCCATTGCTGTTCAGTTCTGTTTTGCGTTGGAAGAAGCTAGACCGAAAGCTGGTTGAGCTGGAAACGGCAAGGGAAGGCTGCAGCCGGTCAAGCAGGTTGAGGCGGAGCTCCATGGCGGTCGAAGGTGGCTAAACAGGCTCCAGCTGAGCCTCAAGTGGGCTGAGGGACACTGGACGACCAAGGACAACGACGGACAAGGCTCAGGACGCAGTGGAGGTAGAGGCGCACGCGTGGGCAGGCAACGGCGTCGCAGCTACTTACAGTGGCGAAGGGAGGCTAAGCTAGTTCTTCTTATGGGTTTGTGAGCTTCAAACAATAAAATGGAGAAGGCGAGAGGGGTTAGTCGATGGTGGGGTGGGGGAGAGAGGAAGGAGGGAGGAAGGAAAAGAGGGGGGGACCATTTGGCTAAGGGGGGACCGCCCTAGCTTTCTATCTCATCTTCTTGGTTCCCTTGACTAGTCCACCTTGCATGCTGTCATCCACAGCCCATTTTCAGCCAAAAATTCCCTCTTCTAGAAGCTTGAAGTGGTCCAATTGTTGGGCCTAAGGGGGTGCTACGAATTTTGGTGGAGTTTGGTTCAATTTGGACTTGAATGGCTCTTGAATCAATCCAATTTGGCCTCTAAAAATCCAACCATCATAACAACAATCAAATTGGCATTTTTCCTTGCTAATTGAACCCACTTACATCCCAATTTCATGATAAAAAAATGGTCCTCTGAATTTTTAGGACAAAAATGGCCCTACCTCGACTTTTTCCCAAAAAGTCTCTGTGACACCCCGAAGCGCCCAAGGTCACCACATCTTACCAAAGAAGTACCTAAGTTCCTAGGTATACATTTTTTTTCTTTTTTTTTTTCTAAAACGGTCCCGGCGCGTCTCATTTGCAGAAGCATAATCGAGTCTTACTAATTCCCCATTCAACAACATACAATGGCACACCACTAACATCATAAGAAAATATAAAGCCAAGACACTTTTATTTACATATTTTCATGATAGATTTTTCTCGGATCGGTACAACAAAAGAAAGGCCAAGACTTTTAGCTATGCTTGGCCATAACCCCCAAAAAGAGACACTCAACCCTCTATGTCTATCATGCAAGATCCTCCATCAACTAGTGTCGGCTATTTCCCAAAAAGTTGCAGCTCCTACTTCTCACGCACGGGCCCTCACACCCATCCCGGTGCATCAGGTGGTGGCGTCAGCAACATCCCACGCATCACTCCATCTCGACGAACATGAACGGATATAAACTCTTGAATGACAGGGCCCCCAGCCAGGCCCACGTCATACATCACTATCGTACAAACCCAAATAAAAGTAAGACCAAGGATGGTGGGACAGTCGATCTCCACGCACTTGACCTCCACATCCGAAGGAAGGCCGTAAAAGACGCCCCGCGTGACAACAGGGAGCGGCATCTCTCTAATCTAAAATGTTGGTCCCCGAAGGGGTGAGTACAACCACTCAGCAGGTAAAAGACCAATAAACCACTCAATGCATTATGCCCCACAATCATCACAATCATAGCATCACATGACATTTAAGCATCCATGCACAATTTACCTTGATATCATGCACATATCATCATACCTCATGTACATACATCATCATATAGTCATCACCATCATGTCATACACTTACCATCATCATGTACCCATGCACTCATCATCATTATATCACATGTACCATCATCATTACCATGCATCCATGCACTCATCATCATCATATCACATGTACCATCATCATTACCATGCATCCATGCAAATATCATCATCATGTCATGCATACACCATCATGCATAATTCAATTTCAATTTCTCAATTTCATCCTTTCATTTTGGACCGCCATATTTCTTTTTCCCGGGACCAATGTTTGCATCCCACATTCATCACTTGCGCCCAATCCTGGCATCGCAAGGACCCCCCGACACAATACCTGCCAGGCATCCGGCACCCCCACGCTTCGGGCATCTCGTACCCCAACTGGCATCGGGAGGACCCTCCAGCACAATACTTGCCGGGCAATCGGCCGTACCCTTCTAGCCAGGCATCTCGCACCCCAACTAGCATCGCGAGGCATCCCTCGGCACAATATCTGCCGAGCTTCCGGCTCCCCACGCTCCGGGCATCTCGAAACTCCCGAGGACCCTCCGGCATTTGGCCATTCCAGGCCACCGAGCAACCGACCATACCCTTCTAGCCAGGCATCCCGACACTCCCAGGGCATCGTCGGCTCACACCTTTGACGGCCTTCTCACTTATCTCAATTCACATCTTCAATTATAGTTCAATTTTAACATGCCATGTGATGTGATGGCAGTCAAGATCATTTTCATCCTTTGATTCATACATGCATCTCCAATCATCCTCATACATGCAGCAAGTCACAATCATTCGTAATAATACAATTCACGGAGTCCAAACAATTTAGAATAGTCCATTTATCATGCCTTTTTCAAGTTTACTAAATTCCAGCTTGTACCATTTTAGAAAACATTTAAATTAAATATCCATATGATTCTCAAAAATCATGAAATCAGGACATGGGATAGACAAGACAATAAGATAACAATTTCGTAAAGAACATATGCCCTAATGAGTTTCACACAAGAAGATATAATCCACACAAATACAGCATGCAATTTCGGATAGAAACAGATTGCGCAGTTTCTGAAATAATTCGATTAAAATACCCGAATCACCTCCGAAAATTATGAAATCTTACGAAGTTATAGTTAAGACACTAAATTATATTTTTCATGCAGACATCTAGGCCAGATTCATTCTAGATAATTTTCTATAGACGTCCGAATCTCCTGATTCTAGCACCAAAACGTCCAGTATAACTATCTCCGAAATATCGACTTTTCACCTGCTTATCCTTCTTCGTTTCCTCTGAAATTTGGATATGTTTTGGCTCAAGAGGTTCCCTACAACTTTTATTAAGGGATCTAAGTGAAATTTCCAAATAATAGTCACCATATGGGTCTAAGAAGTCTCGGGTGTCCAGTACCGTGTTTCCAGATTTACCGTCTTCAAGAGTAAGTCAATTCACTAGGGTACACTTGCTCATTTTACCTCAAATTTGAGTATGTTAGTCTTTAAGATGTTCTCTATAAGTTTCATGAAGAAGTCGAAGGGACATTCTCGGTAAAAAGCAACATGCAACCCACAAAACTACCAAAAGGTCAGCAAAGCAGTTCCAGATCTAGTGTCTTCGTAGGAAGAGGGTTTTACCCCTTAAATCTCAACCATTTTGTCCCAAATTTTAGTATGTTATATTTTGAGATGTTTTCTACAACTTTTATGAAGGAGTCAAAGTCAAAATCGAACTCGAAACATGCAGGCAAGCCTCCACAAATTTCTGGGTCGGGAGGTATACACGAAATCAGCAAGCATTTTCAAAAACAAACCACACTAGCTTCGGTTCCTTGCCTCTAAACACCCAAGAATTCAACCACACATGCAAGACACACATGCAAGAGTAGAAATTGATCCTAACTTGCCTCTAAGATCAAGAGAACGACGGCACACGGACGGCGAACGGGCGGCGACGGGCGGACGAACGGCAAGCGGCTCCTTCTTCTCCTCCCTCTCGGTTCCTCTCTCTCGCAACCCCCTCTCTCTCTCTCTCTCTCTCTCTCTCTCTCTCTCTCTCTCTCTCTCTCACTCTCTTGGACGACAGTCCCTCCATCAGCCGGCCTCTCTCTCCCTTTTGTTTCCCCACAAAGCCATCAATAGTCATGATTATTTGCCTCCCTCAATGGCCAATGCATGGGACTTTTTTTTTTGCCACTTGGCAAAGCATGCAAGATGGGCTTGGGAGTGGGCTTGGAGGTATTTGGGCCGGCCTCCCTTGTGGCCGACGACAGCCCATTCGTGGGCTTCAATGGGCCAACCATCGTGGCCCATCAAAAGTCCACTCTTGGGGCTAAGGCCCAAACCTAAATAAAAATCAAATTTTACCTTTTATTCTTTCTTTTATAGATTTTAAGTTTTAAATTCCACATGGCCAAAATCTTGTAACATTTTATTTATAGGAATTTAGTCTATGAGGTGCATAGCCAAGAATAGATTATTCTCATTAATTTATATAATACTAATTTCAAAAATTCATGAACACAAGCATATATCACTTAGTCTTAAGAGGAGACTAATGGCTAAAGCATAAACCATAGGTAATTTTATTACCTAATTATGGGCTTTAATACACCTTAGAGCTTGTCTTGAATTTTTGGGATGCCACAGTCTCGGTTTGTAAAAAAGTCTTTGGAGACTAAGTCGGCATTTCTAAAATGACTTGTGACATGATAGAACTTGCAATTTCTGAAATCAAATTCAAATTCGCGGTTAATTTCAATCCAGCGCGATTTTGAGACCTAGGCCATCATGTAGCTTTCAGAAATTTTTGGTGCAAATGACCCGTGGTCAATTTTCTTTGAGCCACAATGTACCACTTCGAAACTTCGGCAATTCTCAGTGATCGTGAAAATCTCAAGCTTTCGATTACAGGCAGAAGATACCTAAAACGACAGAAAATCGGTGTAGTGCCGATCTGTGAGAATTTTGCAATCAGGTGGAATCACCCACACTTTGATTACACATTTCAGTTAAATCGACCTATCCGTAATCTCATATCAATTTTGACAATGCCTTAATGACCCTTGTAAACTAGCACAGTCGAGCAATCGATTTTTGGTCGAATTCTCAAGTTCATTACATTAAAATCTCTTAATAACTTCCCCCAGATAGTCTACTTATCTCACAAGTGATCAACTCTGAAAATAACACTATAGGCGCGTCGATGAAAGGCTTGATTTATTCAATTGAAAACAGGACTGAATATCCAGGATGTCACAGTTCCTTTAATTGATTTTCCTAAAGTAAAAGAGAGACTTAAACAAAGACCTACAAAGGCATTTTACAAAAATCATTTTCAAAATGTTTTTGCAAAACCTATTGGCCGAAGTGCTCTCAGATGTTCGAAGTGTAACAACTCAGAACATTCCGAGAAATAATGTCCTAAAGTTTGGAGACCAGTTAAAAAGGACTGGGCAAAGACTGTTTTTAATACTAACTCTACTAGACCCAAATAAATCTGGGTACCAAAAAAAGCTTGAGTTTTTCTTTCAATTATAGGTCACTATCAAAAAAAAAAAAGAAGATGAAATGGTATTTTGACAGTGGCTGTTCTAGACATTTAACAGGAGACTCAAGTTGCTTTATAAAACTTGTTAAAGTGAATGGTGGAAAAGTTTCTTCTGGATGAAACAGCAAAGGAAGAATAATAGGATATGGAACCGTGAAGATTGGAAGCTTGACAATTAATAACGTTTCCTTGGTGGAAGGTTTGAACTACAATCTATTCAGTATAAGTCAGCTTTGCGACATTGGATTCAGAATAAACTTCTAAGAAGGCATTTGTTCTAGAACGAGTCAAGACCTCTCTCAATCTTTCACTAGGTGAAGGCATGGGAATATTTACCTTATGGATGTAAACCTAGAAAGTTCTCAATGCCTTATATCTATTCAAGATGAAGCAAATCTATGGCATCAGAAGTTTGGTCATGTCACTATGAAACAAATTGCTAAAGTTTCTTTGAGGAAGCTAGTTCGAGGCCTTCCCAATCGGGCTTATCAAAAGTCTGAATGCACTCCATGTGTTTTGGGAAAACAGGTCAGGACTTCCTTTAAACCTGTAAATCAAGTTTCTACTAGTTGAGCATTGCAACTTCTCCATATGGACCTTTTTGGATCAACCGGAACTCAAAGTATTGGTGGAAAGAAATATTTCCTTATAATTATGGATGATTACTCTCGTTTCACTTTGGTATACTTTCTAGCAAGTAAGTCTGAAACTTTCTCTTACTTCTTAAAGTTCGCTAAGAAAGTTCATAATGAAAAAGGGTTATGCTATTTCAAGCATATAAATTAACCATGGATATGAGTTTGAAAATCACGACTTTGCAAAATTCTATAACGAATCTGGTTTTCAGCATGATTTCTCTTCTCCATACACTCCAGAACAAAAATGGGGTTATGGAAAGGAAAAATAGATCCTTATAGGAGATGGCCAAAATTCTTTTAATAGAGAGCAAAATTTCCTCTTGATTTTGGGCAGAAGCAGTTTCTACTGCTTGCTATATTATCAACAGAGTGTTTTTAAGGCTTATTCTAGAGAAAACTCCTTATGAAGTGTACAAAGGAAAGAAGTCGAATGTCTCCTACTTTCATGTCTTTGGGTGTAAATATTTTGTTCTAAAGAATGCAAATGATCGAATTAGGAAGTTTGAAGAAAAATCAGACGAAGGAATCTTCCTTGGGTATTTAACTTCAAGCAAAGCCTACAGGGTCTTTAATAAGAAGACTCAATCCGTAGAAGAATCTATGAACATCAAGTTTTAGGATTATGTGCAAAATCAACCAAATCAGGCTCAACTTGAAGAGTTTGAACCCATTCCAGACTTAATAAAGTCTACTTCCCCTGAAGAGGTTCAAACTTCTGGAGAACGACAACAAGCAGAACAAGAAGATTCTGACAAAGCAGAGGATCAATAAACTCTCAGACCAAACAGCAACTGGAAGCAAAAGCCGAGTCATCCCTCAAAACTCATCATTAGCAACATTGATGAAGGAATTCGCACCAGATCTAAAAGGCGATAAGAGTCCAGCGCTCTAGCACTTGTTTCTAAGTTTGAACCAAAAGGAGTAGATGAAGTTTTGTCTGATGAAAGCTAGATTGAAGCTATGCAAGAAGAACTCAGACAATTCGGCATCAACAATGTATGGGAGCTGATTCCAAAACCTAAAGGTAAATCTATAAACGGGACAAAATGAGTTTTCAAGAACAAGATGAATGAGAAATGAAAAGTGATAAAAAAAAAAGTAGAGTACCATGGCATTATCAATTGCAAAAGTAGAGTATGTTGCTCTTTGAAGTTGTTGTTCTCAAATCTTATGGATAAGATAACAACTAAGAGACTTTGGAATAGAAGAATCATGCACCGAGATCAAATGTGACAACACAAGTGCCATTAATCTCACCAATAACCCAATTCTTCATTCAAGGGCAAAGCATATAAAGATTCAACATCATTTTATAAGGGATCATGTCCAAAATGGGGAGATTTTAGTTCAATTTAGTGAGTCAAAGAATCAGCTAGCAAATATTTTCATGAAGCCTCTTGAGAAGAGCTTATTCGAATCTATTCGTAGTAAACTGAATATTATTTCTCATATCGACTAAAGTCTGAAGTTCATCAGACTTAGAACTTCAACTTCAAGAAATCTCTTTCATCCAGATATTTTAATTTTAGTATGAAATCTGTGAAAAGGTATGACTTTATTCGAATAATCACTTGTCTATTTTATTTTTAGAAGTTATTTTATTCTTGCTAAAATTCGATTTTGGAATTTTTATTACCATTTTTAATTTATTTCGAAAAGGCATTTTTCTTTTGTGTCGTTTCATCTTCCCGGGTTCAAAAACCTTTTTATTTCCCAAAACGTTTCATTTTCTTTACTACCTCTCTAAACCCTAAGAGCAATTCTCTTCTCCCTCGACTTTTTCTCTTAAAAGCTCTCTGTGAGATTCAATCTTTTTGCTTGAAAATGTGACATCCTAAAATTCGAGCCCTCTGAGGGTAGAAGGAATGTGAATTTCGTCAATGCATTGTCGATTGATCTCACTCAGAATTGATCACTCATGAGATACTGACCTTGAGTAGAAAGGCTAATGAGGATAGAACTCATGCAACTAAAGAACTTGACCTGAGAAAACGACTTGACCGTGAGACTTGACCGTAATGGAACGAAGGGTGATTATGTTTACTGTTACTAAGCCCGCGAACAACCCTATGTCGATCCTTAGTAATTGTGTACTTTGAAATAAGAAATTATCATCCGCAATTTCATGTAGGCAAAGACGTCCATGTGTTGAGATGCCTTGAACGTGGTTTGACACAAGTTGGTTACACTTGAATCCTTGAAGTCGCCTGTTAGTCTGAGTTGTACCCAAAATGGCATTAGGGTGAAATTGATGTGGCATGAGGACCCATGATTGGACTTCGAATGTCTGAGAATGTCCGAGAATATCTGGGATGAACCTTGGAAGATGTTACTTCGACAATCAACAACGCCAATTAAGTTGAGTACTTAGGAAAAGGGATTTTCGGACCGAAGAATCGAGCCCATAAAGACATGGGCTAGGCTAGGCAAGGGTGGGCCTTAGGCCCAAGGTGGGATAGCCTATGGTGGGCTTAAGACAAGCAAGTGAGCCCATTGGACCCAAACCAACTATTCATCTTCCAAGCCCATTATCTAGCCTTAATCCCATTTGAGCCTAACCAATTCCTCAGCCCATTACTATTCATTTTCAAGCACATTTCTTAGGCCCATCCATCAATTTCGGCCCAAGGGCAGATTGGGAATTTGTGCAAGGTAGAAATGACCAAATTTACCCCTAAAAGCAAGTGGATAAGGGCAAAGGAAGAGAGAGAAGATGAGGTCATGTGCATGGGCACTTGGGGCATGCTTTATGGGGCTTTGATGGGGGCCTTGACAGCTCTCACTTCACTTTCTCTCTCCCCTTTTTAGCCTCTCTCAACTGGACCCTCTCTCTCCTGTTTTCCCTTTCTTCTGGTTTTTGTTTTAGAAGACCTTCTTGGGAAAAGTTAAGTTGATTGTTGCCTTCCCGTGCAAATCAACTCTTATGCCACCCACCATCGTGCTCAGGACATCCAAATCGTCCACCCTGACTTGGCCGTTCATCGGTCGGAGCCACTAGATGACCCACTGACCGGCTAGAAGCCAACAACAGTTTGACCATTTGGCCCTGTTCTACTCCAGCTGACCTTTCTTCGAAAACTTGAGTTGTTCGTTGGCTTCCCATGTGAATCATCCTTCATGCCACCCACCATCACAGTGAGAAGGCCCTAACCATTCAGGAGGACCCGGCCACTCGCCGAACGGAGCCGCCGGCCGACCTGTAAGCCGGCCGGAACAAAACTGGTCGCCGACCCATCGGTCCACCTGCAACCTGCACTGTTTCAAAATTTCAGCCATTTTTCTCCCATTCCAACGATTCCTCCGCCCATCCCAACCACGACTAAGTCCCCCTTGACCCCTAGGTACTGCCGGTTGCTAGCCAATCCCTCAACGGAGCTTCGATCAACTACCCATCTCCATTTCTCCTCCGGCAATCCAAGTTTTAGGAGTTTCAGTGGGAGTTCGAGCTCTTGTTGCTGTTCAGAGCTTGGGACGGCCTTGGATCGTCGTGGTAGAGGTCCCGAAACATAGCCTCTATCGTTGCCGTTGCCTCCGTGTCTCCGACCCGCTTAACGGGTGAGTTTAGCTCATAATCCTTCGATTAGTGCCTAAACTTGCTTAGGGTTGATAGACTACCAAGGTTACTTTCTCCTCCTTGTTGCACCTCAAAAGTGCAAACGCCTTATCCAAATCCTGAATCCAAAGAGAGGCTATCTCTAGATCTCCAGGTACCAGTGAACCTCGGCGAGTTTAGCTTCAGAAATTGCTCCACTAACTTGTGGATCGGTCTCTCCCTATCCACAACTATGTTCCCTGCTGGAACTTCAACAGGTGCAGCAACAAGTGTGGCGGCAGCTACGGCCTCAGCGGCGGCGGTAACAGCAGCAGTAGCGGCAGCTTAAGCGGCAACTGCGATGGCAGCAGTAAAGGCGGCAGCTTAACTTTAGGTCTGCTGCCCTATCATCTCTCTTATCGCATCCAGAGCATGAGTGATCCCAATAATTCCTGGATCACCTAAGGCTACAACCCCAACACCAACAGGAAGTGGTGCTACGCCACTAGCGCTAGCCTATGCTGGCGCTTTACCACGGCCTACTCGGGTACCAACCCTGGTCGGTGTCCTACCCTGAGTTACGGCCCTAACAGTACTCTTCCTAGGAGTTCTCTGCTCCCGATTGCTCATCTTGATTCTTCTTTACAGAAACCTACTTCCAATTCCACACCGAATTAAAAGCTGAGCGATCCACACAAGCAATAATTATAGCAATCAGCTATCACAGACATGTACCATCATGAAATTAAAGGCCATTTCTACTACTATCCCATAGACCATCACACCTTATCACTCCAATCACTAAACTTCACTCAGATACCACTAAACAGGGATGGCACACCATTATCCTCCAAGCTTGTGCCCATCCCTTCTTGGTTGATTAATAGCAACATCCCAGGACACATCGCTAACCCATTCATTTTAATACGCATGCAGAAACATATAAATAATCCCTAGACAATAATACAATGGGATAGAAAAGTAGGGTCATAATTTTTCAAACAAAAACACAAGACTTTTATAAACAAACAAGTTTATATACAATGTCAAGTTGAGTACAAAATATCGGCTTAACAAAAAGGGAACTATCCTATGACCCACTAGTCAAACACGTTCACCGATTCTTCGATCTCCACCTTCCCAGACTTTGGGGCTTCTAGTCCTCTACCAACACCATCTAAGGACCTGAAAATGGTTATATAATAACTAGTGAGACAATGTCTCAGCAAGTTCAACCCCCTAAGACTCGATTAGGAAGAAAATACGCCCTAAGGGCTGCCTAAGCACAAACACGAGTCGGAGGTCTTACCTTTGCCTATGTTCCTTCCTGCAAGTTAGTATATCTCGTAGATATACAAATCACATCAACCAATCAATTCAATCAATTGGATCGAACTATTAATCAATCGACTCAGTTGATTACATGTCATCACGACCTCCCTTCGGTCGGCCAAATCAATACTATCTAATAAGTCCGATCATATCAAGACTGCTCACTCTAAGCCGATATATAGATAATATAGCTCGCAATAAGCTGATAAATAGTATACTGCTCACAATCTAAGCTAACATATCAGGACCCATAGGTTAATGTAGTATATTAATAGTGCTCCCTCTAAGCTGATAAGGTATACTGCTCGCAATCTAAGCTAACATATTGCCTGCCAACTGATATAGTATACCACCCTGACCATTTATTCAATTTACCACTTTTATCACACTTGATAAAAATGCTCGTGTGTGGGTACACGGTCAACCTTAGCAAAAATACAATACTTTCACTTTTGAACATCCCACCATTTCCAGCAGTCCCAAAATAGATTTTGGCCGCTGTAGACCGACGCCCGGTAATTTTCCCATTAATTACCGAAATTAAATAAATTTAGGAATAAATTCCTAAAATACAAATCACACACAATCAGCACAAATTAAAGCTCAATTAAATAAATAGATCACACCATTGCAATCAGCATAAAATTTCGGTCACCAGCTATCCCGATCTAATTTTTGAAAAATAAATAATTAATTAAATAATTACGAAATATAATTAAATAATGCCAATAAATACCAAAAATGCATACTTAGGCCCATCAAGCCTAATTATATGCCAGAACAGGCCTAGGAAAAATTCCAAGACTCGTTAAATAAATATTAGAGTCTATCTACTCGCTAATTACATAAAACTAACCACCTAACATCCATTGGGTAATTAACTAATTCACTAAACCTTCTAATTATCCACTAAACCAATCTTAGTCTAAACTAATCAACCCTTAAGTGTCATTAACCAACTAAGCAAGGATTAGTGAGTTAAACTTGATAATTAATCCGCTCGGATCAATTCGACAGGGGCGAGACGAGGCTCAATCTTCTCCAAAGTGAGCTTTCGGGGCCGGGAACACCTCCAAAACGAGCCCGGCGGTGACTGGAATACCCATTGATTTGCTCTCTATTCGGGGCTAAAAGGTGACTAGTCCAGGGCTAATTGGGCAAGACAAGAACCGATAGGGCTGTAGCGGTGCTCAACGGTCATCACAGTGGCTAAACGAAGGCTGGACGGCGGCATCAAGGCTCCGATGAAGGCTCTCGGCGTCCTGGGGAGCTGCTAGACGCACGGCTGGGCGAGATGGTGTGGCTGGAGGCGCAAGCAAGCGAGGCAACCGCAGGGCAGCAAACAACGGCGAAAAGGCGCAGCGGTGGATGCTCGGGCTCTGGCAGGCTTCGGCTGGCTTCTGCCGGTTGCTGGAACCAAAAATAGCAAGGAGGAGGGATGAGAATGGACGGTCGACAGGCTAAGGGAGAGAGGGAGGAGAAGAGGGAACAAAGGGGAGCCACTTGGTCTTCACTTATCCAATTTGGTCCCCATGACCACTCCCCTCCACCAGCTGTGTTCCAAGGCCAACAATCAGTCACCAAGGCCCCTTCTAGAAGCCTTGAAAGGGTCCATAAGTCATGGGTGGTGAGGGGCTACAAATTTCACAAGTTTTCCCTCCAATTGGACATCAAAAGCTTCTCAAATCAATTCAATTAAGCCTCTAAAAATTCAATCAACATACCATCAATCAAATTAATATTTTCCTTGCCCATATATCCCCCCATCCCAATTTCACGATCAAAAATAGTCCCTAACATTTTCTAAACAAAAACGGCCCTATGACGACTTTTTCTCAAAAAGTCTCGGTTTGCAGAAAAATCTTCGGAGACTGAGTCAACATTCCTAAATTGATTTGTGACATGACAGGACTTTTAATTTTTGAAATCAGATTCAAATTTGCGGTTAATTTTATTCTGGCGCATTTTTAGCGTGACCTAAGCTATCAAGTAACTTTTAGAAATTTTTAGTTCAAATGACCCGTGGTCGATTTTCTTTAAGCCACAATGAATTTCTTTGACACCTCGGTAACTCTCAGTTTTCATG
Source organism: Eucalyptus polyanthemos subsp. polyanthemos (assembly GCA_017140185.1). Taxonomy (NCBI): domain Eukaryota; kingdom Viridiplantae; phylum Streptophyta; class Magnoliopsida; order Myrtales; family Myrtaceae; genus Eucalyptus; species Eucalyptus polyanthemos. The sequence goes on along the minus strand of CM029466.1, from coordinate 34,389,364 downwards.
AAAATCTTGAGGATTCAAATACAATCACAGGGTACCAAAACGATAGAAAAATCAATTTAGTGCCGATCGATGAGAATTTTGTAATTTAGTGGAATCACCCACGTTTAAGCACATATCTCGATCGAACCGACCTATCTCTAATCTCTAATCGATTTATATATGTGCCGTAAATGACTTTCCCATATAGTTTAGTTATCTCACAAGTGATCAACTCTGAGAACAACACCATAGGTGCGTCGATGAAATGCATAACTTATTCAATTGAAAGCAGAATGAAATTCTAGGGTGTCACACTATATCAACCTGTGGGCCTTGATATGTCAGCTTAGGGTGAGTAGTATACTCTGTTATCAGCTTTTGGTGAGCTATACTATCTATCTTCAGCTTAGGGTGAGCAGTCCTTGATGTAATCGAACTTTATAGATAGTATTGAATGGGTTAATTGAGAGATGGTGTTGATGGTATGGAGTCAATTGGATCGATTGATCGATGACTCGATTTGATTTGATGATTTGATTCTAATTGAAGTGACTGGTTGAGTATTTGAATCATACTGGGGATTTATTTATTTGCCTCCGCATGTGCATTAAAATGAATGGGTCAACAACGCAACCTGGGACGTCACAATTTAATCAACCACCGAGGGATGGGCATGTGCTCGGAGGATTGAGATGTGACATGCTAAGTTCTACATGATCCGATTAGTATAGTTTCTATTTCCCTTACTTTTTGTCATTAGAAATCTTATATTTCCATTATCATTTTATTATGATAGAAAATGTATGTAAAATTTATATATTGCATCCATGATCATTGATATACATTTACTGATATATATGGTATCTAATTCTATAAGAACATGAGCTATATTGCATATATTTTGTGTTCACTGTAGCATCTATAAGATATTGTTTCTAGAAATTGTATTTCATGCCAAATATGTTTTGAAGATTGTGTGTGAAGATGAGCTGAATAGCATTTTCTTTATGTTATATTCCTTCCATTATTATTGTTTCTTTTATGATGTTGACAAAAATGGAGAGAAAATGCAGGAAAAGCATAACATTAAATGTACCATGAAGATTTTGAAGATCTTTCAATAGATCTTGGTCGGGGGAGCTATATAAGAACATGAAGTTTTCTTGAATTTGTTCTTATCTTGAACTTCCTTAATCAAACCAAAGAATTTCTTTACATATCTTACTCACTCTAATTAGCTTGAATTTCAATAAGAAATATGTGCTTATATTTGCCATATTAGCATTATAGAATTCGCATTGTACCTTATCTAAAATCTTGCTTTCAATAGAGCAATTTGATTATTAAATCTTTTCAAACTATTTTCTTAAGTTCTGCTTGGAAAGTCTTGTCATCAGTAAAAAAAAAGGAGATTGTTAAGGAAATTTCCCAAATTGATTTTGAAATTTGACAAAACTTATCCAAAGTGAAGATTTTGATTCTAATGATAAGTATTTATCGATGGAAAGTCTAATGGGATGTAATTAGACAAAATCAAAATCCTGACTTAATTATTTCCTTCCTTACGTGTTCTATCAAATGGCTAGTAAGGAGATAATATCCCCATCCAACGGTTAGTAGCGATTAGTTGAATTCCCTACCTTATTTATAAGGAGTTTTGAAAGGAAAGTCTTCGTAATATCTATCAGAAATTCAACTTTCCTGTAACGACTTATTTAAGGTGAAACATACTTTTCAACTTGAAGCACTCAACTTATGGAAACCCAAACTATTGTATGGGCGGCAAAAATTATGGAAGCATCAACCTCGGCAATTTTGAAGCCATCAAATCTTCTCAACTAGATCCAAACCAACGAGTAGATTGGCTGGATAATATATGCCCAATGGTCAGCTTGGACTAAAAGGAGCATAAGAGGAGGTTTCAAAGCTGAAGATGTTGGAGAAAACTCTTTTGATGTTTTGAAGTTAACAAAATTATCTAAGTTCTATTATAAAGATTCCCAGACTTCTGTGTCAAAGTCTATTAGATTGCTAGACTTTTGTGTCAAAGTCTATCTTTCAACAAAAGTCCGTCTACTCTAACAAATTCCAGACTAAACGCAAGTGAAGAACGAAGATGGAATTAGACTCCAAATTATCTTCCTCTCTTCAAAGCTTTAGTTCACACATGATACATATGGCTTTCTAGTTGGTAAAAACACCTACGAGATTAGTTATCTTTATTGGAATCAATTTAGATACATCAAATCTTTTTGGAAGGCAAATAAATTTGGAAAGAATCTACTTATAGAAACCAAGATCCTGATTGTATGGGCAAACAAGATTGACGGGCTTTCATCACAATCTTCAAACGGCTCAAGATCTCCTTAATTGATTCTATCCAATGGGTTGATTGGAAGAATTCCTTTGGAAAGTGCTAATGGTCGAGAAGGCATGAAGGATTATTTAAGGAGGCCTCTACAGTCATTTGATAGTGTGCATGAAAGAATAATTTCAAAGTCTGAAGCTTCCCATTTACTTGTTATTCCTTGCACTATGCTCAAATTTGTACTCAAAAGAGAGAGGGACTTATAGTGTGACTTCGTGAAAGCAGCAGAGACTCCTCACTGAGTAGTCAAGATCACAATATTGTAAATTCTCTTTTGATTCTTAGTGGAAATCAACCAGAAGGCTGTCAGTGTGGGAGAATGGATGTAGGCTTGATCTAAGTCGAACCACTATAAATTTTGTGTTATTTTTTTCTTCCCTAAACTCCTTTACTTTGTTCGTAGTTCTGTTTAATAGTTGAAGTCTGAACTCATTCAAAATCTGTTATTCTTCCGACTCAATTTCAAAAGCAAAATATTTTTACTACTTTTCGCAAAAGTTTTCTTCACTCCTATTCACCCCCCTTTAGATGTTCATACTAGCGCTTTCAATTGGTATCAAAGCATGCGTGCTTAATTATTGAAGTGTTTTACTTCTAAGCTAAAGATCTTCTATAGCTAGTATTTTGGCTCCAAGACTGGTTGAAGGTCAGAGTAACGCCAAACTCCTTACTTCGATGGAAATGAGTATGATGTGTGGAAGAAAAAGATGAAGGTATTTCTCAAATCAAGAGATCCCTCGTAGTGGGATGTTGTTGAAAAAGAGATCAATCCTAAAGCAACATCAACCTCAAACAGAGGGAAAGAAGTTGTTGAAGCTGACAAAACAACACAAGCTAAAATTACCAAGAGACAAGCTCTTGACGCAAAAGCTATCTATTCTTTAAACCGTGTCTTATCTCCCACTGAATATAACCGAATTTCTTCTCGTGAAATAGTAAAAGAAGTTTAGGACAGATTACATGTTACCTACGAAGGGACTAATCGTGTGAAGGAAACCAAAATAAACATTATGCTTGGACAGTATGAAGCCTTCATAATGAAGCCTAGAGAATTTATTACTGATATGTTCAGTCGCTTTACAGAGATTATGAATGGTCTGGCTTATCAAGGTCAACCAATTTATGTACCAATGAAAGCCAACAAATTGCCACGTAGACTCTCAAAAGACTGGAATTATGTGAAGACTTCAATTAGAGAAAGTTAGAAAATCATGCCTCTATCAGTTGACGAACTGATAGGCACACTTCAGTCATACGAAATGGAGCAAATAAATGATGAAGAATATCCTAAAGGTAAGAAATCAATTTCTTTAAATTCTAAAGTTGATTCTGATGATACAGATGTAGATGATGATATGGACAATGAGGAGCTATCACTTATGATTAAGAAATTCAGAAAGCTGAATAGAAAGGGAAAAAGATTCAACTGGAAGAAGCAGAACATGTAGAATTTCTAGAAGAAACCAACAAAAGACAATGAAACTAGCAAGGATGTTATATGCTTCGAATGCAAAAAAAGGGGGGCATATCAGACCTAATTGTCCTTTGTTGAAGAAGAAGAAAGGAAAAACTTAGAAGTACAAAAAGGCTCTCAAAGCTAAAACTTAGAGTGACACCAAGTGTGAGGAAAGCGAAGAAGAATATGCCAACATATGTCTGATGGCTCATTCCAAACCAGACTCGGAATCAAAAACAGACTCTGATTCAAATTCAGACAAAGAAATTGAGGTTAGTAATTCAAAAATTCCTATCAAAGTCTCTAAGTACATAGATGAACTTTGTCTCGCCTTAAATTATCTCTTAAAAAAATTTCCGAACTACAAAGGGAGAATTTTAAGCTCAGGCAACAAGAAGTTTCTTGGAAAGAAAAATTTGAAAGTCTAAAAACAAGTTTTGATCATTTCAAAGAAAATTTTGATTCTCTTTCAAAGGAAATTACTATTTTGAAAAGAGATATTTCAAATATTACAAAAAGATTTCCAAAATGATCCGAAAAACTGGAAAAATTCTTTCAACTCAAATACCCTACTTTAACAAATCTGGTTTGGGTATGATTTCAGAAACTGTTCCATTAATTAATTTTCCAAAAGTAAAAGAAATAATTAAACAAAGGCCTACAAAGGCATTTTACAAAAATCATTTTCAAAAAGTTTTTGTAAAACCCATTGGCCGAAGTGCACTTAGATGTTCAAAGTGTAACAGCGTAGAACATTTCGAGAAAGAATGTCCCAAGGTTTGGAGACTAGTTAAGAAGGACTGGGCAAAAATTGTCTTTAATATTAACTCTCCTGGACCCAAGAAAATCTAGATACCAAAGAAAGTTTGAGTTTTTCTTTTGATTACAGGTCATTATTAAAAGAAAGATCAAATGGTATTTGGATAGTGACTATTTGAGGTATATGACAGGAGACTCAAGCTGCTTTATAAAGTTTGTTAGACTAAATGGAGGAAAAGTTTCTTTTGGATGAAATAGCAAAGGAAAAATTGTAGGATGTGAAACTGTGAAGATTGGAAGCTTGACTATCAATAATATTTCCTTAGTGGAAGGTTTGAACTACAATTTGCTAAGTATAAGTCAACTTTGCAATACTGGTTTCAGAATAAACTTCCAAGAAAGCATTTATTCTAGAATGAGTCAAGATTTCTCTCAATCTTTTACTGGTCGAAGGCATGGTAACATATACTGTGGCATCCGGGTTTTCGTCAGACCTCGAATAAGTAACAGCTCGTCACGGGTCGACAGGAGTGTCAACAGACTGCGTCATTGGCACCATTTGGGACACTATTTCGTCATCGTCATCGTCATCATCGTTGTCAATATAACATTAGGCCATTGTTTCATCATCACCCATCGTTCCAAAACATCAACTTTCAGAGAGAAATTCCCATGCCCAACCATGCGTACGTCCGCAACATTTTCTCCAAGCAAGACTACACAAGCAATATAGGCCACGCTCACACCTATGGAGTCAACAAAAGAAGAGTTGAGGACCTTATTCATGCATAACCACGCACGTACCCATTGATGGTCAACAAAATAAGGGACCTTTGACCGAGAGGAAGCCCACGCAAATGGCCCACACGAATGAGGACAAGCCCATGCGTGGCGTGAAGGCCATGACCGCCGAAGAACGACTCCATTTAATTCCCCTCTCCATTCCGTGGGTCAACGATTGGAGAAGAATTGACCAAGCCGCCACGTATGTTGCATGAAGGGACGAGCTGGCTGCATCTCATTCGAAACTTGTTTTTTTTTTCGGTGGGACACCAACGCCAAGAAGATAGCCCAGCAGAAGACACGCCACCCCTTCGACAGTCAACAAGAAAAGGAGAATGTTGACCAACAAAACGACAGAAGAAGCCATGCCAAGGTCCACGTCTCTCTCCCCCTCTTCAGTGGCCAACGGAGAGAGCATCTGGGACAGCATGCAAGCCGCGTTCCCTCCACCTGTCCTCGCCTCCTCCACCTGTCCATTGCAACTTCCACCACCTAAAATTCTGCAAGCAAAAAGCTAATTAAATTGCTAATCAAAGAACAAAAAGGGGGTTAGGAATTAAAGAGTAGAAAGAGAGTGAACCAAGCAGAACCGAGAGCACAGAGAGAGTGAGCAAGAGAAGTGCGAGCAGAGAGAGAGTGAGCGAGAGAAGTGCGAGCAGAGAGAGAGTGCACGGCATGAGGAAGGAGGAGGTCGCCCTTCTGTCGAGCACGGTGCTGCCGTCGTCGTCGCCACCGGTCTTCGCCGCCGTTGAGCCAAGCCCGAGACCCCCAAGCCCCTGTTTTGCTTGCATTCGAGTAAAAGAGCTAGAGGCAAGTGGAAGTTCATTGATCTATGTCTTTGCATGCTGTAATTATCTGGTGAAATGCTGGTAGATGTGAGAAAATGCAGAATTGGGAGCTACATGTGGATTTTTGGGTGATTGAGATGAAGTTGGATTAAGAGATTGAGTAAAAACAGAGTTTGTTTTGTGTAGTCTCGGTTATTGGCTAAAATAAGAATTGAAAGGTCCAACTAAAGTGGATTCTTGAAGTGAAGTAGTTATAATGTAGTGCAATAGACTTGTAAGTGTTTGGTTATGGACGTTGGATGCTGGGATTCAATGAGTAGAAGTAGTTCTCTTTGGATTAGTAATCTATTTTCGCAAAAAACAGCATGACCTTCGATGATTCCATGAATTTTCTGTAATTATCTAGCCGGAATTAGACTTTGAACCCTTAATGAAAGTTGTAGGGAATATCTTTAGAAATAACATATCAAAAATTTAAAATAAATGAACAAATTTGATCGATAAAACGATTTTCTCTGTAAATGTTAAATCTGGAAGTCATTATAGAACGTTAGCAAAGAATACAGCAATTACTGCTCTTGATATATAGGGAATCTAACTTAGTGTACTTCATGAAAATTTTTACTTTAGGTCATGTTCATAACATATCAAAATTTTAGAATTTTCTGAGTTCATTTAGGGATTATTCCGAAATTGTTACAAAAACTGTGCAATGTGATGTTTGAGCTGTTTTGTTCCGAATTTGCTCAATTTGTCCCAAAGGTGAATGCATCCCGAGTTGTTATTTGACATGATGATATTGGCATTCAGCATATCATGCAATATTGAGATTTGATGAAGACTCATGGGAAATCTTGTCATTGCATTGAAAAGTGTTTTTGATATTAAGATGTTAATTGTTACCGTTGGACCCTCGGGTCAATGATGCCCCGGGAGTCGGGATGCCTAGAGGTTCGAATGAGCCGATGCCCAGAGGTTTTCCCCGAGAGCATCAGGATGCCCAGTTGTATGTTTGTCGGTACGTAAATCCAGAGGTTAGGGGTAACCATGTCTATGGTCCCTAGTGATTCCTCATGATGCCAGGTGGGGTGCGAGATGCCCAGAGGTTCAAATGAATCGATGCCCTTTGGATGCCCGGTTGTATTTTGAATACATGCTTAGAGGCTTCCGCGATGCTAGGGATGGGTGGGGAATCCTAAAAGGATTCAAACGTTGGTCCTCTAGGGGGATAAAACCGTTTGAATGATTAAAACTGATGATTTTATTAAGTGTGAGTGTGGTCTAGTTATGGGACTAAATTGTATGGCATGGAATGGGACATGTCATAACAGTTTGGCCCCATGATCGAGACTTGTGTGACTGGACATAATGCATCTTATTGGTTGGAAATGCACTGGTCATTACATTGAAGAGTTATATGGTTTGGATGCATACTCATTCATTGATTGCCTATCTTGTCTATCTTGCATGAATCTAAATATTGATGGTACTGCGTGATATAGCTTAATGAATCTTTTACTGCTGAGTGGTTGTACTCACCCCTTTTGGGGACTAACATTTCAAACTAAATAAGATGCCTCTGTTGTCACCGCCACCAGCAAATGAACCGAGTGGTTGGATATGACCGCGAGGAGTAGGACAGCAAAGGAAGGAACTTTTGGATGCCGATACTGATTGATGGACCTTAAGTATACGAATGTTGGAAAAGATGTCGGTTATCTTTTGATACGTAGCTGGGTATAAAAAACCACGGCGTTTTTGATGTACTGACTAAGATGTCCATCAGGTTTATGTAAATAAAGGTGTTCGGCTTTAACTTATAAAAGTTTTAGTTGGTGTGCATCGTTTTAATTTGTGAAATGGGAGTCGATGGATGTGCTTCTACCATATTTCTACGCAGGGACCTATGGAAAAGATATAAACCCCCAGGACTTATAGACTTATTATAACTCTTTGGTATCGGAGTAATCGACTTTCAAGACAAAGTGAAAGGAAGGTATTTGTGGCGACCCTAACGAATCAGGGGTCGTCGGGGGGTGCCACATATACCTTATGGATGTAAACCCAGAAAGTTCTTAGTGCCTTATTTCTATTCAAGATAAACAAGTCTCTGGCATCGGAAGCTTGGTCATGTTAATATGAAGTAGATTGCCAAGATTTCTTCTAAAAAGCTGGTTTGAGGGCTTCCTAATCTGGGTTACCAGAAGAATGAGTTATGCACTCCCTGTGTCTTAGGAAAACAAGTTAGGAGTTCCTTTAAACCTGTAAATCAAGTTTCTACCAGTCGAACTTTGCAACTTCTTCATATGGACCTTTTTGGACCAATCAGAACTCAGAGTATTGGTGGAAAGAAATATTACCTAGTAATCGGGGATGATTACTCTCGCTTCATTTTGGTATACTTTCTAGCAAGTAAGTCTAAAACTTTCTCTTATTTCTCAAAATTTGCGAAGAAGGTTTAGAATGAAAAGGGTTATGCTATTTCAAGCACACAAACTGACCATGGAGGTGAGTTTGAAAATCAAGACTTTGCGAAGTTCTGTGATGAATCTGCTTTTCAGTGTGTTTTCTCTTTTCCATACACTCGAAAACAAAATGGGGTTATGGAAAGGAAGAACAGATCCTTATAGGAGATGGCTAGAACTCTTTTGATAGAGAGTAAAATATCTTCTCGATTTTGGGCAGAAGTAGTCGCCACTGCTTGCTATATTATCAACAGAGTATTCTTAAGGCCTATTCTAGATAAAACTCCTTATGAAGTGTATAAAGGAAAGAAGCCGAATGTTTCCTATTTTCATGTCTTTGGCTGTAAATGTTTTATTCTAAAAAATGCGAAAGATCGATCTGGAAAGTTCGAGGAGAAATCAGACGAAGGAATCTTCCTAGGCTATTCGACTTCAAGCAAAGCCTACAGGGTCTTTAACAAGAAGACTCAATCCATGGAAGAATCTATGAACATTAAGTTTCAGGATTATGTGCAGAATCAACCAGATCAGACTCAACTTGAATAGTCTGAACCCACTCTAGACTTAACAAAGTCTACTTCCCCCGAAGAGGTTCAAACTTTTGAAAAACAGCAACAAGCAAATCGAGAAGATTCAAACGAAGTAGAAGATCAACAGACTCACAGACCAAACAGCAACTAAAAGCACAAGTCAAGTCATCCCAAAGAACTCATCATTGGCAACATTGATGAAGGAATTTGTACCAAATCTAAAGGAAGAGAAGAGTCCAGTGCCCTAACACCTGTTTCTGAGATAGAACGTAACGAAGTAAACGAAGTCCTGTCTAATGAAAGCTGGATAAAAGCTATGTAGGAAGAACTTAGACAATTCAACATCAATGATGTATGGGAGCCGATTCCAAAACCCAAAGGCAAATCTGTGATTGGAATGAAGCGGGTTTTCATAAACAAAATGGATGAGAAAGGAAAAGTTATTAAAAACAAAACAAGACTCGTGGCGAAATGATATACACAGGAAAAAGGGATAGACTATGACAAGACTTATGCACCAGTAGCAAGGTTATAAGCAATTAGATTATTACTTGCTTTTGTATATTATTAAAAAATTCAGGTTATTCCAGATTGATATTAAAAGTGCCTTCCTCAATGGATTCATTCAAGAAGAAGTCTATGTGGAACAACCACTAGGATTTGAAGATCCAAGAGAACCAGACTCAATCTACAAACTGAAAAAGGCCTTGTATGGTCTGAAGCAGGCTCCACAAGTCTAGTATGAAAGGTTGAGTAAGTTTCTAACTCATAATGGTTTTGAAAAATAGAAGGTTGATACTACTCTGTTTATAAAGAGAGAAGGAAAAGATTTTCTGCTAGTACAAATTTATGTAGATAATATTAGGGGTGAGCATGGTTCCCGGGTAGAACCGGGAACCGGAGAACTGAACTAGAGATTCCAATCCGGTTCCCGATTCTAAAGGGACCGGTTCCAATTCCCGATTCCCCTTTTCTAGGAACCGACGATTCCCGGTTCCGGTTCCGATTCCTATAAGAACCGGAATCGGAACTAGAACCAACACAGGGAACTGGAACCGAAACCAGTCTGGTTATGGCTCAAAGAAAAAGCCCCGACTTTCACTTTCATTGTTTGACATACGATGCTTTCAACCTTTCACATTCATAGTTCTCTTGTCTCTTCGCCCGTTCTCCAATCCACCTTTACTCGACGCCACCCGAGATTCCCTCGCCGCATCCTTGCTCTGCACTTCTGCCTACCGCCACGTCTCCGAGTGACCCCCTACTCACTCGCACCGACACCAGAAGCCCTCTGCAGCAAATCCCAAGCCCCGCCACGCCATGCTTGCAGCTCGCACCAACCCGCGACGACCCGACGTCACTCCTACTCCACCCCCTGCTGCTGCTCCACGCCGCTGCTCACCCCGCCACTGTGATCCCGCGACGCCGCTGCAGCTCATAAGGATTGAGGATTACACGCCCATAGGCACGAATACAGATCTCAAGTGAATTAGTTAATGCTATCCAGCGATTCTCCACTTTAATCTCGCAATAAGTGGGTCTGATCTTGGCTTGTCTAAACTTTAAAACCACGTTCTCTTTCTTTTATCAAGAGACAAAGTTGGCCATTTCTTTAGTTAGAGAGCCGTCGAACTTGAATTTCTAATCACAACAAAACCCTTCGTACATTGGGCATCCCATAGGTCATAATCACTTTTCGAATCGTACTCATTCTTGGTGCATCGTCAAAAGAACTCGTAAGTGAGAACAGCTTGTTGGTCTATGATATCACGCCGACATAAGCGGAAAAAAGTTATTTTCATGATGTAGTCGCTCAGGGTGATATGGATTAGTGAGTAGATATTGAGATAAAGAATGCATCCTATTAGGCAGACTACTCATTTTACTTCACCTATCTTGCGATTTTGGTAAGGAACCAATTCTATTCTGATGCTTCTTTGTGGTAAATGAGATGGCACATGCTGATTTTGGAACTAAACTATTTTGCAGATGTCATTGTGCACAGGTTGCTTGCTGCATCATTAGGAATTTACAAGCTTCCAGCCATATTTCAAGACAGACCCCAGTTAACGAGTATTGCTGATAGTAAGACAATAATGATCCAACTAAGCTTTTTACTGTTCCATTTCATTGCCTCTCTCTTTCTAGCTCTGAACTTTCTTGTATTAGTGGTATGGTTTTGAGGTAAATCCATTGTAGCTCATAATATAGGAAGTGTTGATGAAGCCTACCCATTCCATAGGGAAACAGAACTGGACTTATCAGTTTCAAGTGAAGGAATAGATTGGCAGCTACTTTTACTACCCTTCTCTTAATTTGCAAAGAGCATCAGGTGGGTTTGGTCCAATCATAATCAACAACAGGGATATTATTTTCTATCTGCTATAATTGGTTTGTGAAAGATAGAAAAGTCATAAGGAAGATAGAAAAGTCATCAGGTGTAGTGTCCATGATTTATACTTTGTGTGCAGATCTGGTCATTAACATATAACCTACTACAAGGGGCATGGGTTTGTACATTATGAATTGTTTATGCTATTGTTATTACACAGCGCATACCGTGTTTCTGGAATCTATAGTCTTGGTCATCTTAAGAATGTTGTTTTTTAGCATATTAATTAGTTATCTTTCAGCACACATCATTTGAGTTTATGTATCTCCTTGATTTAATGTTTTTCTCATGTGGAAGATTTCCACTTAGAGACTAAAAATATTCTCAATACTCAGGTGGGAAGAAATCATGTTTAGGTCAATGAGGTAGACATACCCAATTTCATTCGAGGGTCTGAAATTGTCTTTTGCAGCCTTTTCATGTGATATAATATCTCTTGGCAATGATTGTATGTATTGTATATGTGGTGCTTATACTTTGTGTGGCCAAAGTGCAGTTTCATGCTAATCTTATGTAACTTCAGCTTGCAGAGTATGCCGCACTTGGTTCTGATCCCTTGAAGTTAGATAAGCAACAGTTGATGGATTTCTTGAAAGGTAGTTCTTGCATTCACCATCAAAATATACACTTAAAGTTTTCATGGTATATATGGTACAATTGCATCTTCATTGAAGTGATGCTGCATCTCGAACAGGAAGATGCTTGGGGATATAATGGTTTTACTAGAGCAGTTGTACCTTTTGACTTATGGTTTTAAGTTTGATTTTTTTTTTTAAATGTAGTGCTTGAAAGTTGTTTACATTCGACAGATATTTCGAAAACAAAAGCTAGAGGCTGAAGTTTGCGAGCAGAATTCCCCCTGCTGCAAAAAAAAAAAAAAAAAAAACAGAATCTTAGTGTTTGGAATGAATGAAGTGCGTTATTATTTATTTATCTTTTTGGCAAAGAGTTATGTGCCTGTTTCTGCTAAATGGACGATGGAAAGGTGTGCCGTATGTAGATGGGTTGAAGATTAGGACCATAACAAAATGATAATCTGCAACAGGTCTTACATCTTTTCAGATAGCATTTGTCCACTTTTTTAAGGGATAAGTACACTAATGGTGCAATAAGTTGTGTACGGCGCTCACTTTGGTGCCAAAAGTTTCTGTTGGATCATTTAAGTTCTAAAAAATTTGAAAAACGCTCACTTTGGTGCCAACACCAATCTGATCGGCCAGAAATCTAACGTGGCCTTTTTTTATTAATTTCTTATGCTGATGTGGCTCGCCGGAGTTTCCATTGGATCACTTAGGCCTTCAAACGACGTCGTTTTAGCATCCTAACGCCAAAATGACGCCGTTTTGTGTCTTTCCCCCAAATTCAAAACCCTAATTCCCCCTGCTGCAAAAAAAAAAAAAAAAAAACAGAATCTTAGTGTTTGGAATGAATGAAGTGCGTTATTATTTATTTATCTTTTTGGCAAAGAGTTATGTGCCTGTTTCTGCTAAATGGACGATGGAAAGGTGTGCCGTATGTAGATGGGTTGAAGATTAGGACCATAACAAAATGATAATCTGCAACAGGTCTTACATCTTTTCAGATAGCATTTGTCCACTTTTTTAAGGGATAAGTACACTAATGGTGCAATAAGTTGTGTACGGCGCTCACTTTGGTGCCAAAAGTTTCTGTTGGATCATTTAAGTTCTAAAAAATTTGAAAAACGCTCACTTTGGTGCCAACACCAATCTGATCGGCCAGAAATCTAACGTGGCCTTTTTTTATTAATTTCTTATGCTGATGTGGCTCGCCGGAGTTTCCATTGGATCACTTAGGCCTTCAAACGACGTCGTTTTAGCATCCTAACGCCAAAATGACGCCGTTTTGTGTCTTTCCCCCAAATTCAAAACCCTAATTCCCCAAACGACGCCATTTTGTGTCGTCTTCTTCCTCGAATAGTTCCAGCAACACCAACAGCGCCGAACTAGCAACACTAGCAGCACAGAACCAACAACACCAGTAATTTTCCATTAAAGAAACCACGCATTCGCCTCCACCCTCCCCCAGTAGTTTTCCCGCATTTTCAATCACCTTAACAACCCTTCAAATCCCCGAATCTCAGCCCCACCACCGCCTTTTCCCAAGGAATATCGTTGGGTGCAGAGGAAACGCAAGCTCAAAGAATCTCCAAAAGCACGAGCGATCTGACCAATGGTAGCCACGAAGATCTGGAATGCCACAAAGGTTGTTAGCGAAGCCAGTTGCTACGAAGGCGGCAGCCGTGGCCCCGCCATCCCCTCCTCCACCCTCATCGTCGACACCTCCCTCTCTCTCGGGATTTTCTGTTCGTTTTTTTTTCTTTTGTCTTGCTGTGGCAAGCAACTACAATGGAGGTCGAGGGATGGCAGCTGAGCGACGGTAGCCGAGGGACGCGGCCAAGTGATGGTGGCCGAGGGATAGTGGCCGAGCGACGGCGGATGAGCAATGGTGGACAAAAAAACCCTAATTTCAATCTCCAAATAAAATAAAATAAAAATGACATCATTTTTGTAAGGCTATCCACGTAGGACGACAAAATGATGTTGTTTTCTTAAGGAAGACGAAAAACGACGTCGTTTAAAAGGCTTCTCGATTTTTTTTAAAAATATAAAAGCCACATAATCATTTTGGCCGGAATCTGTCGTCGATGGCACCAAAGTGATCGTTTTTCCTCCAATTTGGCACTTAAGTGATCCGGCGGAAACTTTTGGCACCAAAGTGAGCGCCGTACACAACTTATGACACCATTAATGTACTTATCCCCTTTTTTTTGTATTTGAATCAAAGGTCACCAGATAGTTGGTCTTCTTCTGTAAATGAAATAGATTCACTCTTGATTGCAGGTGTCAGATAGCTGTGCATCAAGAATGTTATGGGGCAAACAACGTCCAAGACTTCACTTCATGGGTTTGCAGGGCATGTGAAACGCCTGATGTGAGGAGGCAGTGTTGTCTTTGTCCAGTAGAAGGTTAGATTCAATGGCTTCATCTCCTATTGTCCTCATATGTTGTTTCTTATACCTTTAAATTATTTGACGTTCATGGTGACAAGATTAGATATATCGCTTTTGATTTTTTAGAAATATTACTATTGGGTTTTTGAGGAAGCCGTATCATATGAAATTCATTATCACAGTTGTCTGACTTTTGCTCTAAATCTATGTCTTGGTGTTGTGTGAGTTAGTATTTTCTTGCTTGAAATTATTCTGACTAGCTTAAATGCTAGTCTTTAGGGGGTGCTTTGAAGCCAACGGATATCGAGCTACTCTGGGTTCATGTCACATGCACGTGGTTTCACCCTGAAGTTGGTTTTCTGAATCATGAGAAAATGGAACCGGCCACTGGAATACTTAGAATTCCTCCAACTTCTTTTTTGAAGGTAATCCATACTTATTTAGATGTACAGTTTTGAAGATTGCTATTTCTTTGATGTGGTGGATTGTACTTATTGTGGGAATGATAAAAGCGTTTAGCTATAGAGGAGAACCCGATTTCATAATAGCTTTATAGCAGCTTACTGTTCAATTGAGTATTTGAGTTTTATGTGTTGATTTTGTTTACACAGCGCATTTTTTTTCACTAAAAATGAAAAGAAAAAAAAAAGAACCTGTTGGAATCTGGAACCGACCCCGGAACCTGTGATAGGGTAGGTTCTAGGTTTTTGGTTCTGACGGGTAGGTTTCAAGTTCCAAAAAATGAGGAACCTGTACCCGAGGATAGGTTCCAGGTTCCAAGCGGAACTTGTAAGGAACCGGGAACCACTCACCCCTAGATCATTATCTTTGGTTCTCTTAACGAAAATCTCTGCAAGAAATTTTCAAGATCTATGCAGGATGAATTCAAAATGAGCATGATGGGTGAGTTAACCTTCTTTCTGGGATTGCAAGTCAGACAATCGAAGAAAGGTATATTCATTTACCAAGAGAAATATGCAAAAGATCTCATCAAGAAATTTGGGTTGGAGAATTGCAAGAAGACAGAGACACCAAGGTCAAGTTCTTCGAAACTGGACAAGGATGAAGGAGGGAAGAAAGTAGATCATAAGCTATATAGAAGCATGATCGGTTCTCTTCTTTACCTTACTGCCTCTAGACCTGATACTTTATTCAATGTTTACATATGTGCTAGATTTCAGTTTGATCCAAGAGAATCTCATTTAAGTGCCATAAAACGCATCATTAAATATGTTGCAACTTCTCCAAAGCTAAGTCTATAGTATCCAAAAGAATGAGACTTTACTCTACTTGGAAATTCTGACACTAATTTAGCCACTTGTAAAGTCGATAGAAAAAGCACATCTGGCACTTGTCAACTGCTAGGAAATATGCTGGTATCTTGGTTTTCAAGGAAGCAAATTATTGTAGCATTATCAACAATAGAAGCAAAATATGTTGCTCTTGGAAGTTGTTGTTCTCAAATTCTATGGATAAGACAACAACTAAGAGACTTCGAGATAGAAGAATCGTGCACGGAGATCAGATGCGATAATACAAGTGCTATCAATCTCACCAAAAATCCAATTCTTCATTCAAGGGCAAAGCATATAGAGATTCGACATCATTTTATAAGGGATCATGTCCAGAATGGGGAGATTATGATTCAGTTCATTGATTCGAAGAATCAACTGGCAGACATCTTTACAAAACCTCTGGAGAAAAATTTATTTGAGTATATTCGCTACAAGCTGAATATTATATCTCATATCCTTTAAAGTCTAAAGTTGGTCAGACTCAAAATTTCAAGAAGTTACCTCAGTATAAGAATGTCTCGAATCCAGGTATTTAATTTTTGGTATGAAAATGTATGATTATCTGAATTGTCGCTTGCCTAATTTATTTTTAGAAATTATTATTTCATTGATAATTTTCGGATTTCAAATTTTTGGAAGTTACCTTTTTAAAATTTGTTCTGAAAAGGCATTTTTCTTGTGATGTTTCGAATACCCCCTTTCATTTTCTTTATATACCTTCTAGTACTTTCTTCAAGCATATCGTTTCAAAACCCTAGAATTCAAATTCTCTTCTCCCTCGACTTTTACTCTCAAGATTTCTCTGCAAGTTTGCATATTTTCTTCACTCGAACATGTCTACGAAATTCTCCAAGTCTGCATCCATATCATACCAAAGAAAATCCTCTCAGACCGCAAGCAAGGGGCCTCGGAATGTGCCAAAAGGGCAGACACATTTCGATTTCACTAAAGAAGACTCTCCACAAAAATCTCCGCACAACTCTCCATAGAAATCTCCACAAAACTCTCTGCAAAACCCTCCGTGCCAACCTATGGAAGAAGAAGTGGATCAAGAAGCAGTTCCACTCAAAGTCTTGACACCCCAGGTTCTTTATAAGCATTACACTCATCTGAAACAGGGTGGTTCTCCAATGACTTTTATCACTAATTTTTTAAGAGGACATGGGCATGGCAATGAAACAGTGTTCTTAAGAGCGATGGAATGTTTAGGAATAACGCCGAAGGTTCGGCAGAAAAAGCTTTTCTTAATTTTCCTTCTAATCTTAGATTTAGTTTTAAGAATCAGCCTGAAAGTAAAGATGATGATGAGCAAATGTTTTCGAATTTTCAACCCATAATGGATGTGGCTATTGATATACCTAGTGAAAGAACAAAACTATTCCATTCTAAGGAGCACAAAAGGGTTTATACCCACGTGCTGAACAGAGGGTTGATAAACCCTCGAACGATCGATTTTGATTTCTTGGACTCAATCAAGGTTAATTTAAGGGAAAAGTTGGCCATCCTTCAACTTGAGAAATGCTGTGCTTAAACGGTTGTGGCTTATTCGGAATCGACAGCATTCTTCTACTCAAATCTATCTTTTCTCGATCAGAATTGAATTCAGTTTACTGTGAGTGATAAAGCCTTTGTTGTGGATGTTGACATTTTGGCAAACATTCTAGGAGTGGAAAGAAGTGGTTTTCAACCAATTAGTGTCTCCGTAGGTCAAGCCACTAGATTTCTTGTCAAGGACGGATTGCCAAGTGGAGGTATCACATACTCTCGATTGCCAGCCTCTAATGTTTTGTTGCACAAAATTGTCATTAACTACATCAAACCAAAGGCAGCTCCCAAAACAGATCTTTCCATATTCAAAGCAAGAATCATGTTTGCAATCTACATCATGCTATCCTGATGCACATGTACAAGACAATTATGAAAGATAAAGGTCAATTGCCCTACTCTGCGCTCGTTACAAAGCTGTTTCGCCATTTTCAAATCCAGTTTCCCGCATCACTTTGTTCATGAACCGTTGCTCCTATGGTAATAGGACTGAAGATGGCTTCGAAGATGAGGTTGAAGGATCTGAACAAGGCTATTAAGCTTTTGAAGAAAGAATCTTTGAGCAAAACCAAGGAAGACTCTATTGCTACAAGAAAGTGCAAAAGCAAGGAAGTTGTGCAAGAAACTAGAAAGAAAATGAGATCACTTATCCTACAAGATGAAGAGGATAAAGATGATCTTACCATTTCTGCCATTGCCTTAAGAAATCTTCAAGGTTTTGTTGATTTTGAGAAATCAAAGGAAAGAGAATAAGGAGACAAACAAGAAGAAGCAAAAGAAGAAGAATAAGTAGGAGCTAAAGAAGAAGAAGAAGAAGAAGAAGAAGGTGATTCTAAAAAGAAGGGTAAGGATGACTCTAATGAAGAAACTGTTGCAATAACATTATCAGAGGACTTAGAAGCAACTAGGAGTGGCCCTAAAGGAGTATGAACTAAGACAGAACATCACTCTCGTTCTGAAAACGAGAAGGAACAAGAAGAATGAATCTCTTCTCCACTTGTAGGCACAGAAACAGGGGGAGCTCATGAGAAAACAGGGACTTCTTCTCCTCAGTTTGCAAGTAATGGCATAAGTCAATCTCCTGTAGACCCTGAAGATGTTTATGCCTCTCAGTTTCCTGAAGTTGATATTGAAGAATCTACTCCAAGTCAGGGTGCCAAACAAACTATCCTCGATCAAGTTGATGTTCCCTCATCTCTCAATTCTCCAGGAATTCAATTCGCTAAAGCTAGTGCTCAAACTAAACCAAATGCAAACTATCCAAGGATAGTAGAGCTCCTTTTGGAAGTTAAAGCTCAGTAATATGCTATGGAGATTGAGATCCAAAAGCTTCACACTACCTTGAGATCTACTTCAGATTTTCTCACTCGCAAGGTACAGTCTTTAGACACTCAAGTTCAAACTTTAAATCAACAAGTTTCACAAACTGTAGCCATGATCAAGAATATTCAGACTCAAGTCAAGAATATTCATCACCAGTGCCAGAAGGTTGAGGAGGCAGTGCAGTCAATAGGGGATTTTCAACTCATTTGAATTCCTAGACAACCCTAATTGCATTTATCTTTTAATTCTTTCTTTCCATTTTGACTTTCTCTTTCTTTTTGCTGTTGACAAAAAGGGAGAGAATGAGTGTAGATTTGAACTTTTGAACTCTTTGCAGATTTGATTTGTTTGATTGTGTCGAACTTTTATATTTTGCAAGAACCTTTTGTGGTTGTGATTATGGATCTGGATTAAACTTTTGTCAAGAATAATGTGTTTTCTGTGGTTACAAAATTGATGTTATCTAGATCTATAATAGTCGGTTTTTATAAGATATCATGTACTACTAAAGTGTTGTTTTGTAGGAAAGTTTGTCACCATCAAAAAGGGGGGGATTGTTGGAGAAAACTCCTTTGATGTTTTTAAGTTGACAAAACTTATCTAAGTTCTATTCTGAAGATTCCCAGACTTCTGTGTCAAAGTCTATTAGATTGCCAGACTTTTGTGTCAAAGTCTATCTTTCAACAAAGGTCTGTCCACTCTAACAAATTCTAGACTGAACGCAAGTGAAGAACAAAGACGGAATCAGACTCCATATTATCTTCCTCTCTTCAAAGCTTTGGTTCGTATAGGATACATATGGCTTTCTAGTTGGTAATAACACCTACGAGATTGGTTATCTTTATTAGAATCAATTTAGATACATGAAATCTTTTCGGAAGGCAAGTAAATTTGGAAAGAATCTACTTATGGAAACCAAGATCCTAATTGTATGGGCGAACAAGATTGACAGGCTTTCATCACAATCTTCAAACAACTCGAGATCTCCTTGATTGATTCTAATCCAACGGGTTGATTGGAAGAATTTCTTTGGAAAGTGCTAACAGTTGAGAAGGCATGAAGGAGTATTTAAGGAGGCCTCTACAGTCATTCGATAGCGTGCGTGAAAAAAAAAATTCCAAAGTCTAAAGCTTCCCATTTACTTGTTATTCCTTGCACTGTGCTTAAATTTGTACTCAAAAGATAGAGAGACTTATAGTGTGACTTTGTGTAAGCATCAGAGACTCCTCACTAAGTAGTCAAGATCACAAGATTGTAAATTCTCTTTTAATTCTTAGTGGAAACCAACCAGAAAGTTGTCAACGTGGGAGAGTGGACATAAGCTTGATCTAAGCCGAACCACTATAAATTATGTGTTCTTTTTCTCTTCTCTAAATTCCTTTATTTTGTTCATAGTTCTGCTTAATAGTTGAAGTATGAACTCATTCAAAATCCGTTATTCTTCACACTCAGTTTCAAAAGCAAAATATTTTTACTACTTTTCACAAAAGTTATCTTCACACTTATTCACCCCCCTTTAGGTGTTCATTGTCACGCCCAGATCCTCCAAGCACGTGCTCATTCCTCGATGGCCAATTAAATTGTGACATCCCAGGACGTATCGCCAACCCATTCATTTTAATGCGCATGCGGAAGCGAATAATTAAATCCCCAAACAATACGAAGATGAGATAAAAAAAAAGTAGGGCCACGATTTTCGAAAACCACACCACACCTTTATACATATCAAACTAAGTCATATACATTATTAGCCGATATATACAAGGTCTACAAAAAGGTAGAGGGCTACAGGTGTGACATCCTGAATTTTCAATTCTGTTTTCCATTGAATAAATCAGACCTTTCATCGACGCGCCTATAGTGCTATTCTCAGAACTGGTCACTCCTAAGATAACTAGACTATCTTGGGACAACATTAAGGGATTTTAATGCAATAGACTTGAGAATTCGATCAAGAATCGACTGCTCGGCCGTACTCATCTGCAGAGGTCATTACGGCATAGTTAAAAGTCGATTGTAGATCAGAGATAGATCGGTTCAATAGAGATGTGTGGTTAAACGTGGGGTGATTCCACTAAATTACAAAATTCTCGTAGATCAGCACTAGACTGATTTTTCTGTCATTTTGGTACCATGTGTCCGTATTTGAAATCTCGAGATTTTCACGACAACTGAGAGTCGCCAATGTGTCGAAGAGGTTCACAGTAGCTTGAAGAAAATCGATCACGGGTCATTTGCACTAAAAATTTCTGGAAGCAACCTGGTAGCCTAGGTCACGCTAAAATCATGCCAGATTGAAATTAACCACGAATTTGAATCCGATTTCAAAAATTGAAAATTTTGTTATGTCACGAGTCATTTTAGGAACGTCGACTCATCCTTCGAATATTTTTATGAAAGGTAGAAGAACTTCACAAATGCAGAAAACCAAACCGGCAACCCCCTCCTCCGTCGAGCAGCCCAGTAGAACCGTCGCCGTGCACAACTGGAGCCACTACCAGAGCCACTGCCTGCCCATCACCTGTCTTCCAGCCCACGCGACCATCCAGCCTCTTCCCGTTGACATGCCACCCAGTTCAGAGTCCCTCAAGCCACGTCGAGCTCAACCGAAGCCCGTCCGAGCCACCTTCACCATAGTGAAGCTCTGCCATAGTCTGCCTGGACCTGCGCCCGCCTCCGTCGCTTGTCTCAGCTCGTTTCAACCTCAACCAGCCACCGGTTCCACCCTTCTCGGCCCAGCCACAGAACCAAATAGTAGTGGGTCTCACCAGCACTATTTAGCCCCTTTTGGTGCCCTTCCGGACCCCAAAAGGCGCACCCGCTTTGGAGTTTGTGGCCCGTCTCCACGTCCCCAACATTGTGGTCCAAGCGGTTCGTTAATTAAGTGAGTTTACTCACTAATCCCTGCTTAGGAAAGTTAATTATGCTTAAGGGTTGATTAGTTTAAGTTAGAGTAGTGTAATTAGAGCCTAGACAAGCTCTAGTATTTACCTAGAGTGGTTCGGAATTTTTCCGGCCCCTTTTCGACTTTTAATTGGGCTTTTCTAGCCTAAGGTGTATTTTTCGGCATTTATTAATTATTTTTCGTAATTATTTAATTAATTATTATTTTATGAAAATTAGACCGAATAGTCAGTGACTGGGATTTCGTACTTATTACAATGATGTGGTTGGATTATTTAATTGAGTGCTAATTTGTGCTAATTGAGTGTGATTTCTGATTTTGGGGATTTATCCCAAAAATTTATTAATTTCTGTATTTAATTGGAAATTACCAAGCGCGATTTACAGCACCAAAAATGTGTTTTCAGGCCTTTCATCAACGCGCCTATAGTAATATTCTCAGAGCTGATCACTCTTAAGATAACTAGACTATCTGGGGAAGTCATTAAGGAATTTAATGCAATAGACTTGGGAATTTGACTAGGAATCGACTGCTCAGCCGTACTCATCTACAAAGGTCATTACGGCACAGTTAAAAGTTGATTGCAGATCAGAGATAGATCGGTTCGACATAGATGTGTGGCTAAACGTGAGTAATTCCACTAAATTACAAAATTCTCGTCGATCGGTACTATACTGATTTTTCTATCATTTTGGTACCATGTGTCCGTATTTGAAATCTCGAGATTTTCACGACAATCGAGGGTCGCCAATGTGTCGAAGAGGTTCATAGTGGCTCAAAGAAAATCAACCACAAGTCATTTGCACTAAAAGTTTCTGAAAGCAACCCAGTAACCTAGGTCATGCTAAAATCGCGTCAAATTGAAATTAACCGCAAATTTGAATCCGATTTCAAATATTAAAAATTCTGTTATGTTACGAGTCATTGTAGGAATGTCGACTCGTCCTTCGAATATTTTTATGCAAACCAAGGTTTTGCGAAAAAAGTCGATATAGGGCCGTTTTCGACTGGAAAATTCAAATGACTATTTTTTATTGTGAAATTGGGATACAAGTAGGTTTTAATGGCAAGGAAAATATCAATTTGATCGAGAGTTCAATAATGGAATTTATGAGAGCCGATTTGAGTTGATTCAAGAAGGAATTGAATTCAAATTTAGGGAAATCAAGCCAAAATTCGTAGCCGCCCATAGTCCATGACTTTTGGACCATCAGGAAGTTTGAGGCTAGAAAACGTGCTGAGGAAGCCAACTTGGTGGTGGGACCAAGGCAAGGGGACCAAAGAGGATAGAAGAGGCCAAGGTGGCCCCCTCCTTAGCCAACCAGTCCCCTCTCCCTTCTTCCCCCTCCATTTCTGTCAACCCCCATCTGTAGCAAGGTAGAAGAACTTCTAAAACAAAGAAAACCAAACTGGCAAACCCCTCCTCCGTCGAGCAGCCCAGTCAGACCATCGCCGTGCACCGCCAGAGCCACCGCCTACCCGTCACCTATCTGCCAACCCACGCGATCGTCCAACCTCTTCATGTTGATGTGCCGCCTAGTTTGGAGTCCCTTAGGCCACGTCGAGCTCAACCGGAGCCCGTCTAGGCCGCCTCCGCCGCCGAGAAGCTTCGCCACAACCTGCCTGGACCCGTGCTTGCCTCCACCGCCCATCTTAGCTCATTTCAACCTCAACTAGCCACCGATTCTACCCTTCTCGACCTAGCCATAGAACCAAACAGTAGTGGATTTCACCATCACTGTCTGGCCAGCTTTGATGCCCTTCCGAACCTCGAAAGGCATACCCGCTTCAGAGTTTGTGGCCCATCTCCGCGTCCTCATCGTTGTGGTCCGAGCGATTCATTAATCAAGTGAATTTACTCACTAATCCCTACTTATGAAAGTTAATTATGCTTAATGATTGATTAGTTTAAGTTAAGTATGGATTAGGTGGATAGTTAGTATAGATTATTAAATTAATTGATCGTTGTTGCATGTTAGGTAGTTAGAATAGTATAATTAGAGCCTAGACAAGCTCTAGTACTTATCTAGAGTGGTTCGAATTTTGCGGCCCATCTTGGCTTTTAATTGGGCTTTTCCGGCCTAAGCTGCATTTTTTGGCATTTATTAATTAATTTTCGTAATTAATTAATTAATTAATTATTATTTTTCGGAAATTAAACTAGGATAGTCGATTCACGGATTTCGTGCTGATTGTAATGGTGTGGTGGGATTATTTAATTGAGTGCTAATTTGTTCCGATTGAGTGCGATTTGTGATTTTGGGGATTATCCCAAAAATTTATTAATTTTTGTAATTAATTGAAAATTACCGAGCGTCGGTTTACATCGCCAAGAATGTGTTTTCGGGCCTTTCATCGACGCGTCTATAGTGCTATTCTCAAAGTTGATCACTCATGAGATAACTAGACTATCTGAGAAAGTCATTAAAGAATTTTAATGCAATAGACTTTGGAATTCGACCAGAAATCAATTGCTCGGCCGTTCTCATCTGCAGAGGTCATTCATTATGGCACAATTAAAAGTCGATTAGAGATCAAAGACAGATCAGTTCAACAGAGATGTGTGACTAAACGTGAGTAATTCCACTAAATTATAAAATTCTCGTCGATCGGCACTAGATTGATTTTTCTGTCGTTTTGATACATTATGTCCGTATTTGAAACCTCGAGATTTTCAGGACAACCGAGAGTCATCAATGTGTCGAAGAGGTTCATAGTGGCTCGAAGAAAATCAACCACGGGTAATTTGCACTAAAAATTTCTAGAAGCTACCCAGTAGCCTAGGTCACATTAAAATTGTGCTAGATTGAAATTAACCGCAAATTTGAATCTGATTTCAAAAAATTGAAAGTTCTATCATGTCACGAGTCATTTTAGGAACGTCGACTCATCCTCCGAAGAATTTTCTGCAAACCGAGGTTTTGGCGGAAAAAGTCAATATAGGGCCGTTTTCGATCGGAAAATTCAGAGGACCGTTTTTTATCGCGAAATTGGGATGCAAGTATGTTCTAATGGCAAGGAAAAATACCAATTTGATCGAGAGTTCGATAATGAAATTTATGAGAGCCAATTTGAGTTGATTCAAGAAGGAATTGAATTCAAATTTAGGGAAATCAAGCCAAATATCATAGCCCCCCATAGTCCATCACTTTTGGACCATCTCTAAAGCTTCTAGAGGAAGTTTGAGGCTAGAAAATGTGCTAAGAAAGCCAGCTTGGTGGTGGAACCAAGGCAAGGGGACCAAAGAGGATAGAAGAGACCAAGGTGACCCCCTTCTTAGCCAACCGGTCCCCTCTCCCTTCCTCCCCCTCCATTTCCGCCGACCCCCATCTGTAGCAAGGTAAAAGAACTTCAAAAACCCAGAAAACCAAACCGGCAGCCCCCTCCTCCGTCGAGTAGCCCAGTCGGACCGTCGCCATGAACCGCCGGAGCCACCACCTGCCCGTCGCATGTCTGCCAGCCCTTGCGATCGTCCAGCCTCTTCCCATTGACGTGCTGCCCAGTTCAGAGTCCCTCAGGCCACGTCGAGCTCAACTGAAGCTCATCCAGGCTGCCTCCGCCGCCGTGAAGCTTTGCCACAGCCTTCCTGGACTCGCGCCTGCCTTCACCACCCGTCTCAGCTCATTTCAGCCTCAACCAGCCATTGATTCCACCCTTTTCGACCTAGCCACAAAATCGAATAGCATTGGGTCTCACCAGCACTATTTGACCCGCTTTGGTGCCTTTTCGAATCTTGAAAGGCGCACCCGCTTTGAAGTTTGTGGCCTGTCTCCACGTCCTCGTCATTGTGGTCCGAGCGGTTCGTTAATTAGGTGAGTTTACTCACTGATCCCTACTTAGGAAAGTTAATTATGCTTAAGGGTTGATTAGTTTAAGTTAAGTATGGATTAGGTGGATAGTTAGAATAGATTAGTGAATTAATTTATCGTTGTTGTATGTTAGGTGGTAAAAGTAGTGTAATTAGAGCCTAGACAAGCTCTAGTATTTACCTAAAGTGGTTTGGAATTTTTCTGGTCCCTTTTCGGCTTTTAATTGGGCTTTTCTAGCCTAAGGTGTATTTTTCGGCATTTATTAATTAATTTTCGTAATTATTTAATTAATTATTATTTTATGAAAATTAGATCGTGATAGTCAGTGACTGGGATTTCGTGCTTATTACAATGATGTGGTTGGATTATTTAATTGAGTGCTAATTTGTGATGATTTAGTGTGATTTGTGATTTTGGGGATTTATCCCAAAAATTTATTAATTTATGTAATTAATTGGAAATTACCGAGCGTCAGTTTACAGTGCTAAAAATGTTTTTTTAGACTATTAGAATTAGTGGGATTTTCAAAAAGGGAAAATATTGTATTTTGGCTAAGACCAACCGTGTACGCACACACGATTATTTTTATCGGGTATGATAAAAATGGTGAAATTGTCAGTTTGTGAGAACAGTGTATTATATCAACCTGAGGGCCTCGATATGTCAACTTAGCGCGAGCAGTACACTTTATCAGCTTAAAATAAGCATCATGGGTATACTATATCAGCCTACAGGTGATATGTTAGCTTAGTACGAGCAATATACGGGTATACTATATTAGCCTAAGAGCCTCGATATATCAGCTTAGCGCGAGTAGTATACCTTAACCTTATCAGCTTAGTGTAAGCTATATTATTTATCAGCTTAGTGCGAGCTATACTATCTATCTTTAGTTTAGAGCAAGCGGTTCTTGATGGGATAGAACTTGAAAGATAGTCTTGAATGGAATGACCATGAGAGAGTCTTGTTGACATGGAATCAACTACGTCGATTGATCGATGATTCGATCTGATTTGATAATTTGATATGTTGATGTGATGCGATAGATTTTGCGAATTGTACTGACTTGCAAGAAAAACTAAAATAGATGTAAGTCCTCTAACTTGTGCTTGTGCTTAGGTAGCCCTGGAGGCGTATTTTTTTCCTAGTCAGGTCTTAGGGGGTGAACTCACTAAAACGTCGTCTCACCCCGTTGTGGAATAACAATTTTTGGTCCCTAGATGGCAGCTCCTCCTGAGCATTTTGAACAGCCAAAGAAGGTCACCGAGCATAAGTGTTTCATTCCGCTTCATAGTGACCCAAGGGGATGGGTATATGAGTTGGTGAAGTCCGTGGTCTGGGTCTTTACAGGCCTACCCAAAAAGGTGCCCCATCAATACATATCATGGTATCGCCAGGAGCAGAATGGACAAAGAGAAAGGCCCATACCAGAGTCCGAGGTTCCTTTTTATGTGCTGGAGGTTGCTTTTGGAAAGGGTACAGCCAACCCTCCGAGTGGTTCGGTGGTAAACCCAGATCTGTCGAAACCTGATACTCCAGAGTATTCAGCTGAAGGCTCCAATAAGGAGGAGGAGGAGGAGGAGGATTTGTAGTTTTACGAAACCCCCCTGTTTTGTAGACCTTGTATCTGTATATCAGCTTGTATTATAAATGACATGGTTTGTTATGTATATATAAGTGTGTGGTGATTTGTTAGTTTGAAAAATTATGGATCTACTTTTCTATCCCATCTTGTTGTTGTCTGGGGATTGTTTATTTGCTTCTGCATGTGCATTAAAAGGAATAGGTCAGCGATGCATCCTAGGACGTCGCTATTTAATCAACCATAGAGGGATGGGCACGCGCTCAAAGGATCGAGGCGTGACAACAAGTCCTCTAAATGTTCGATCCCTCGTCATAAGATTCCAGGGTCTCTGGATCCAAGAGGCCTGGGTCTACCACTGTGCCTCCAGAGGGTCTACCGAACCTTTTCCAAATGCAACCTCCAGCACCGACATAAGGACCTTAGATTCCGGTAAGGGACCTTCTCTGGGTCCATCTCGCTCACGAAGATACCATGATCTGTATTGATGAGGTACCATCCGAGATAGAGCCACATCAACCTAGACAATAGATCCCACAAGCTCATAAACCCATCCCCTCAAGTCCCCATGAAGTGGAATATAAGATACCTGCTCGATGACCTTCTTCTGCTAGCCAAAATGCTCAAGAGGAGTCTCAATCTAAGGACCTGAAAATGTTAGCACACAACGGGGTGAAATAACGTCTCAGCAAGTCCACCCCCTAAATTCCGAGTAAGAAGGAAACACACCCAAAGGCTATCTATGCACGCACAAGATAGAGGACTTACATTTGCTTCAGTTCCTTCCTGCAAGTCAGTATAATATAGATACTCAATCAATTCAAACCAAATCATCGATCAATCGATCCACTCAATTCAATACCATTAAAACCATCTATAAATTCGATCGATTCAAGCATTGCTCACCCTAAGCTGATAATAGATGATATAACTCACTGAAGCTTATAGATATATAATAATACTCACCAAAGCTGCTATATATCTATATCGTTCACCAAAGCTATGCGATACTTATATTACTCACCAAAGCTGATATATCTGAAAGGGCTAGTAAGATCACTTAGAGGGGTGAATAGGTGACAAAGAAATTTTTGCGAAACTTCAGAATAATTTGCTAGCAACGTGAACTGTAGTAAACAGTTATATAAAGCTGTAAATTAAAATAAGGAGTTTAAGGGAAAGAGAATAGAAACACAATGTTTATAGTGGTTCGGCTTAAATTAAACCTACGTCCACTCTCCTGCGCTAACTGTCATGCCCCGATCCTCAAGCACGCACACATCTTTCTACTTGGTCAATTTTATAATGCAATATCCCAAGACTATGTATCGCCGACCCTTTCATTTTTAATAGCACATTCGAAAGCAGTTAAATATCCCTAGACAATAAAACGATGGGATAAAAAAGCAATGCCATATTTTTCATATTGAAATCCACAACCATACTTTTATACAGAGCACAACTTAAAGTATATTCACAAAACTATTTATAACTTTCTAGTCTCACTCCATTCACATATAAACAAAGTTCATAAAAGAGGATGGGATCTCAATCCTCATCCGGGTCGTACTCAGGATCATCACAATCCTCTTCTGACTCTTCTGACTCACTTTCCTCCTCCTCAAGCTCCTCGTCTTCTTCAGGCTCTTCTTCAACCGACTCCTCCTCAGCATTTTCCCAATCCTCGTCCTCCTCTGGACCTTCCACTTCTTGTTCCATGATCTTACCTTCCTCAAAATTCTCATCCTCTACAATGTATACAAGTGAAGTCGACTCACTCCCGAGTGCAGGATCTCTAGCATCATCTACGCCTCCATCCTTGTGGTCCGCAATCCCCTCACCAAAAGCTTTCTCCAGGACGGAGTGAGGTATATCTTCCTCGGGGATGGGACCTATCCTTCGTCCATCAAAATAGTAATAATACTAAGACCGATATTCATGGGTACTAGGTCATCCTAGCCGGTATCAACCCACACCGTCGACTCAATCAAAACATATTCTAACCCTTCTGGATGAGGATGAACATGGAAGTGAGTTTCTTTCTCAAAGATATCCACTGGAATGCCAAACTATTCTGGAGGAGGGGGAAATATCGGTGTTGCCATCTAGGGGCCTGAAATAAATATACAATAACTATTGAGACTACGTCTCAGTAAGTTCTACCCCACTAAGACTCGATTAGGAAACCAATATACCACATGGTTGCCTAAGCACAGCACGAGTCAAAAGACTTACCTTGGCATCAATCCCAACCTACAATTCAGGGTAATACACATATGCCTCATATATTGCACCAAACAATCAATCAATTCACGACAATCGGATCAAATCATTGATCAATCGACCTAGTCAATTTCATATCAGTCGGACTATTTTTAAGTCATTTCCAATCACCAAATCACACGTACTCTCTTGAGCGTTGTTTTCACCAAGGTAATGTAGGTAATGTATAGCACTCGTGTGTTCTTTAAGGCGCCGTTTTCACCAGTGATATTCTTAATCACCGAACCACATATGTCCATAATGATGCATGTAATAGACAGCACTCATGCGTTCTTTTAAGGCGCCGTTTTCGCCAATGATTTCCTTATCACCGATCCACGTTTGTCTATAAGGATGCATGTAATAGACAGCACTCGTGCGTTCTTTAAGGCACCATTTTCGCCAGTAATTTCCTTATCACCGAACCACGTATGTCTATTACCTCGTACCTAATCCGTCTCAGCCAAGAGTATACCCAGTTCAATCTCACGATTCCCTCCACCTTACAACTCGTCAAGGCATTATTAATGCTAAATAACCATACTCGGCCATCTACCAATCAATCATTCAATTTCACTCAATTTCAATCAATTTAGGAATAATTCCTCAACTTGCGCAACCAATTCAATTCAGCACAACGTAGAGTCCAAATAAATAAATGGACTACACCACGACAATCAACATAAAATTTCGATAGTTGGCTATCCCTGCCTAATTTCTGAAAAATAAATACAAAAAAATCCAATTTAGGCCCGCAATGCCTAATTGAAGCCCAATAAGGATCGGGAAAAAATCCCGATATGCATTCAATAAATAATATAGACTATCCTTGAGCTAATTACACTAACCACGTAACTAATATGCAATACAATTAACTAATAATTACTAATCTAATCTAATCTAACCACGTAATCCTACTTAATTAGCACTAATCAACCCTTAAGTATAATTAATCTACTAAGCAAGGATTAGTGAGATTACTCTTGATTAACGCACGAGTCGGATCGAACCGATGGGAACGACGCGGGGGTCGTTTCTTCCAAAAGCCGGCCTCAAGTTTAGGGCCCAAAAATGTCTCAAAACGGGCTTGGATCACTGTTGGAAACCCACTTGCTGGGTTGCTGTGCTTTCCTACAGAACAGGAGGAAGTGAGCTGGTTTGGCGCGGTAAAGGATCGGGAAGGCAGATGATGGCTCGGCGAGGCTGAACGGTGGTCCACGGCGACCAAAGGTGGTCGAACGGTGGCTGGATAGCTCCCTCACAAGCCAAAGGAGTTGCTGGGCGCACGGTTGGGCGGTGTGAGGTCCGAAGGGCAAGCGGCAACAAGCGGTGACGGCGTGCGAGTGGCAATGCACGGACGGCGACGACGAGCTGCTCCGGTCTTCACGTGGCCGCAGCTTCTTCCTCCGGTGCTGCTGGGTGGTGTCACACAAACAAGAGGGAGAGGAGAGAGAGAGTGGGCCGGCCAAATGGAGAGAGGGAGAGAAGAGATAGAGATGGGAGGGATGGGCTCCACTTGGCCTTATTTTCCATTGCTTTGTCCCCCACATCTGGCCCCTCAAGCCAACCATTCCTTGGCTGTAATGTGGCCACACCAACACCCCAAATAACCTTCCAATTGGTCCAAAAGTGCTAGGCTAAGGGGGGGTTACGAATTTTGGTTCAATCTCCCCTCAATCGGACACTTAGATCTCTTCAGTTCAACCTCAAATGGCCATCAAAAATTCAATTGATCACCCATCGATCATCTTAGCATTTTTCCTCATCCCTACATCCATCATGCTTCCCAACTTTGCCGTCAAAACTAATCCTCGGCTTCAACTAAACAAAAACGGCCATAAACTGACTTTTTCCCAAAAAGTCTCGGTTGTCAAAAAAATCTTCTGAGACTAAGTCGTGGGTCATAGAATTTATTGTGATATGACAGAATATTCAATTTCTAAAATCAAACTTGAATCGGCGGTTAATTTCAATTTGGCGCATTTTTAGCGTGACTTAGACTATTTGGTAGTTTTCAGAATTTTTTAAGGCAAACGACCCGTGGTCAATTTTCTTCGAACCACTATGAACCCACTCGACTTAATGGCGACTCTCGATTGTTATGAAAATCTCGAGGATTCAATTACGAATACAAGGTACCAAAATGACAGTAAAATCATATTAATGTCGGTTGATGAGAATTTTCCAATTTAGTGGAGTCACCCACGATCGGCCACACAACTCAGTTGAACAGACCTATTTCTGATCCCAAATTGATTTTTAACTGTGTCGTAATGGTCTCTAAAGATAAGCACAGTCGAGAAGCCGATTTCTAATCGAATTCTCAAGTCTATTTAATTTAAAGTCCTTAATAACTTCTCCAGCTAGTCTAGTTATCTCAAGAGTGATCGGTTCTAAGAATAGCCCAATAGACGTGTCAATGAAATGCCCGATTAATTCAGTAAAAAACAAGTTGAAAAATTCAGGATGTCACACTGACAGCCCACTAGCTAGATTTCACTAAGGATCAAAAGAGATGTTACAACCTTATGTCATTGACTTTGCAGTGTAGAGACTCTACTACACTTCTTCAAAGTCTCACAAGTGTTTGCTCTCTCTCTTGAGTACAAGTAAAGCTCTACGATTGAAATAGCAAAGAACTAAGAGTTTTAGACTTTGGAATTCTTCTTTCACGAACACACTTAAATAACTTGAGAGTCTTCCTTATATACTCCTTCATGCCTTTACAACCGTTGGCACTTTCCAAAGGAGTTCTTCCAATCTACCCGTTGGACAGAATCAATCGAGGAGATCTCGAGTCATTTGAGGAATGTGATGATAGCCCACCAATCCTACTCACCCATATAATCAAGATCTAGGTTTTCATAAGTAGAACCTGACAAGTATACTTCACCTTACAACAGATCTGATTATTCGAATTGATTCCAATAGGAATAATTGATCAAGAGGTGCTATCTCCAGCCGTAAGATCTTTTTCAAACCATACGATCTTTTTCAAACCGTAAGAACCAAATCCTTAAAGATAAACTCGCATCTAGATAAGTCTTCTCTTCGTTGGTATAGAAACTGTCAGTAAGGGTAGACTTTGAGTCTTAAGTCTTGTGGTCTTCAGACTTTGACAACAGAGTCTGGAGATCTTCAGACTTTAACACTTGAGTCTGGAAGTCTTCAAACTAGATGATGGAAATGTTTTGTCAACTTCAAAACAATAAGGGAGTTTTCTCCAACAATCTCTCCATTTTTTATAGTGACAAAACTTTCCTATAGATTTGAAAACTTTTGTCCTGCAAAACAAAACTTAAGCAATACATGATAACTTATAAAAATAAATTGATTAGGACTTGGATAGTATCAATTCTGCAATCACAAAAAAACTATGTTAACCCTGCAAGATAACCATCCATCCACAATCAGTATCTCAGGCTAAGTTATTGCAAGCATCAAAGATTCAAACCACAACAGCAGTCAAGCAGAAGTCAAAATCCAAAGTCAAAAGTCCACAACCAAATAAAAATATACCAAAGTCTAAAAGTCATCAAGATAAAAAAAAAAAAAACTTAAAGTAAAGGCAAATCTACACGACTTCTCCCCCTTTTTGTCAATAGCAAAAAGTGGGGAATAAGAAAAAAGTGTTGAATGAAAAAAGTGATGTGAAAATCATGGCTATTTTGGCAAGTGAGCAAGCTGGAATTCCCCCATAGAGCTCACTGTCTTCTCAAGCTTTCCAATAGTCTCCTTCAGTTGTTGTAAATTTTCACCATTCACATGATCTTGCACTTGAGTCTTCAGGGCAAGTAACTGTTTTTTTTTTTTTTTTGTGATCCTGGAACCCCGTACAGCCAGCAGCCAGCGAGTAAACCTAGGAGGACATGTAAGCGGGAGGACCCACCACCCCCAGCATCCCACTTAAGACCCCAAGTGACTGTGAGGGGATTCAAACTCCTCCCCTTTGTGAGGGGGAGAAAGCCCAAACCATTGTGGCCACCAAGGTGGTGGCCACAATGGTTCAGGGCAAGTAACTGTTCTTACAACGAAACTGAAGTAGCCAAGAAAGCCTTCTTGAGATCTTTTATCTCATACTCCAAACCATATTGACCCTTCTTTAAATCCAACAGGATATCCATTATTCGTGAAAAGTCCACAGAATGTGCTAGTGCAGCATTGGGTCCAGCCGAATTTGTTCCTGGAGTCTTGAGATTGGAGAAGTCTTCAGCAGTTTGTCTATTGTAACTAGGAGTGAATGCCTCAAAGTCTGGTTCCGGATGGTGAGAGGCATACACGTCCTCTGGATCTGCTGCAAATCAACTAACGTCACTAGTTAGAACAGGTGAAGAAATACCTCATTTTTCAACTGCTCCCCCTATTTGTGTGCCTTTAGGTGGAGAAGTGAATTCTTCTTCCTGTTCTGCTTCAGCAAATGAGTGATGTTTTCCTTTTCCTTTCGCACCAGCAGTTTCACTCCTTATCTTTTCAAAGTTGCTTGATAAGGATACAACCAAGGTAAGCTCAAATGAGTCATCTCGAGCCTCTTCTTCATCTTCTTCTCTTCTTCCTTCCTCTTCCTCTTCTTCTCTTCTTCCTTGATCTCTTTTCTTAGTCTCTTCTCTGGTCTCTCAAAAGCTGACGAAACTCTTCAAGATGAGAGTTCTCTTCCTCTTTACTGGAGCATCCATGGGCTCCTTGCCTTTCCTTTTGGCCGTTGTAGAGTCCTATTTTGCCTTGACGGGAGACTTCTCCTTCATGTACTCTAATACCTTGTTAAGCTCTTTTAAACGCATCTTGGTGACCATTTTAAAGCCAATCACCATTGGAGTAATGCTTGTCAAACACAAGGTGCAAGAATGTGAATTTTGAAATGTCTGAAAAGGCGCATGATAAGAGCAGAATAAGGGAGTTGTCCCTTGTCTTTCACCACTGTCCTGTACATGTGAAACAAGATGGTAAGAGGCAGAGAGAATTTGTAGCCAAAATTGATGGCATACATCAACTTTGCTTCAAAACAAGACACATCAGTCTTGGATGTTGATTTTGGACGGATGCAGTTGATCATGATTTTATGCAGCAAGATGTTGGAGGCATTCATCCTAAAGTAGGAGGTCTTGTCTTCAGCAAACCTGTCTTTTACCAATGCTAGTGTAGCGTGAGCAACAAACACACTGATTGGTTGGAAACACACTCTTTCCACCCCAATCAAGTCAGTCAAAGTGTCCATATCCACCAAAAACTTATTATCCCTGACTGTGAAAGAGAAACTGTTTGCATCCAAAAATGATAGATTAAAATAGAAGTAGGCTGTGAGTTCTAGATAAGCGATTGTAGATTCTGAACAAAAATGCTCCAATTGAAGAAGTGCAAACTTCTCCCTCAGATTTACTTGCATAGAATCAAGAAAATCAAAATCAACGCTTCTAAGATTCATAACCCCTCTCTTCATCAGTTTTGAATAAACTTTCTTGTGATCCTTAGAGCGGAAAATGCTCACTCCATCACCACCAGCATTAACAACCACTCCCATCCTAGGCTAGAAATGTGTGAACATTCGTTCGTCATCATCCTTTCCTTCTGGCTAATTAAACATTCCATAACGTGGGTCACTAGGAAAGTTAGCAAAAGCCTTTTCAGCTGACCCTTTTTCTGCAATGCCCATCTTCTCCATATCGCGCAAGAATAGAGTTTCATTTTTGTAGCCTCTCTCTCTCAGATACTCATCGATCAAAGACATAGCGTAGGACCCTCAGGCAACTTTAGGTGTCAGCATTAAGAAGGTTAAGGTTGGCTCTCTTACAAGTTCAATTTCTTCCCAAATTTCTTCTTCTGGTAGAGTCGGTGGAGGAGACTGACACTATTAAGAAGGTTAATGCTGACTTGGTCACTGCTGATGTGAAGAGTCTTCTTCCTCGATCAAATTGAAATGCATAGGACCCTCAGGCATGTGTCATGGTCCCCTGCTTGCGATTCTCGAAGACTTTCTTGAAGACATTGTCTCTTTGATAGAGAAATTCTCAAGCTTGCTCGAAAAAGGTGAAAACTTTTGGAATAAACTACAGAGAAAGTGAGAGCAAGTGCGATTTTTGTATTCTAGGGTTTGATAGTGAAAATGAAGAAGACGAATCTCAAAAGTATATAAAGCAAGTGAAGTGAGGTAAACGAATCGTCATAAAGGAAAAATAAAACTGCCTTTTTGAAAATGATAACTGCTTTTTTGAAAATGAAAAAACTGCCATAAATTTAAAAACGAAAAGATAATTACTAAAAATAAATTAAGAAAGTAGCGATTCAAAAAGTAACCGTACCATTTTAAATTTTTATCCAAAAATTAAATTGTTAGTACCAAAATAACTTACAGTCGTAACTCTTAGTCATTTTGAGTCTGAATGCCTTTAGACTTTACCTTTAAGTCTTGAGCACTTCGGGACTTTACTAGATAAAAGGTGTGATGTTTAGTCTGGTACGAATAGACTCAAATAATTTTTTCTCCAGTGGCTTTGTAAATATGTTTACTAGTTGATTCTTTGAGTTAATGAACTGAATCATGACTTATCCATTTTGAACATGATTTCTAGTAAAGTGATGTCGAATTTCTATATGCTTTGCCCTTGAATGCATAATTGGATTCTTTGTAAGATTTATGGCACTGGTGTTGTCACATTTGATCTCAGTACATAATTCTTCAATTCCAAAGTCTCTTAGTTGTTGTCAAATCCATAAAATTTTATAACAGCAACTTCCAAGAGCTACATATTATGCTTCAGCTATTGAAAGAGCTACAGTACTTTGTTTTCTTGAAAATCATAATACCAATTTGTTTCCAAGCAATTGACAAGTACTAGAAATACTCTTTCTGTCCACTCTGTAACTTGCTAAGTCTACGTCCAAATACCAAGGAGAGTAAAGTCTCCTTTTTTTGGATATCACAGTCCTAGCTTTGGAGTTGTTGCAATGTATTTGATGATGCGCCTCGCAGCAGTTAAGTGAGATTCTTTGGGATTTGATTGGAACCTAGCACAAATGCAAACAATAAACAAGATATTAGGTCTAGATGTAGTAAGGTAAAGAAGTGAACCAATTATGCTCATATATAGCTTCTGGTCTACACTCTTTCCTTCTTCATCTTTATCCAGCTTTGAAGAACTTGACATAGGTATTTCAGTCTTTTTGCAATTTTCTAAACCGAACTTTTTATGAGATTTTTTGCATATTTATCTTGGTGAATAAAAATTCCCTTCTTCAATTGTTTGACTTGTAATCCGAGAAAGAAGATTAATTCACCCATCATGCTCATCTTGAATTCTTCCTGCATAGACTTAGAAAACTTCTTATACAGATTTTCATTAGGTGATCCGAAAATAATATCATCAACATAAATTTGAACGAGTAGAAAATCTTTACCTTCTCTAATAATGAACAAGGTAGTATCTACTTTACCTTTATCAAAACCATTTTGAATTAGAAATTTACTTAACTTGTCATACCAAGCCCGAGGTGCCTACTTTAATCCATAAAAAGC
This sequence comes from Eucalyptus polyanthemos subsp. polyanthemos, assembly GCA_017140185.1. Lineage (NCBI taxonomy): Eukaryota > Viridiplantae > Streptophyta > Magnoliopsida > Myrtales > Myrtaceae > Eucalyptus > Eucalyptus polyanthemos. Next base: position 34,352,645 of record CM029466.1, on the reverse strand, counting down.
CTTTTTCAGTCTGAAGACTAAGTCTGGCTTCCTTAGATCTTCAAAACCAAGTGGTTGTTCTACATAGACTTCTTCTTGGATAATTCCATTTAGGAATGCACTTTTTACATCCATTTGAAATAACCTGAAATTTTCATAGCAAGCAAAAACAAGTAATAATCTAATTATATCTAACCTCACTACTGGTGCATATGTCTTGTCATAGTCTATCCCTTCTTCTTGTGTATATCTTTTGGCTACGAGTCTTGTTTTATTCCTGACCACTTTTCCTTTCTCGTCCATCTTTTTCCTAAAAACCCATTTAATTCCAATAATAGACTTACATTTAGGTTTAGGAATAAGTTCCTAAACATCATTAATGATGAACTATTTGAGCTCTTCTTGCATAACTTCAATCCAACTTTCATCAGCCAAGGCTTCTTCTACAGTTTTGGGTTCAATTTCAGAAATAAGTGCTAAAGCACTAGACTATTCACGCCTTTTGGATCTGGTACGAATTCATCGATGTTGCTAATGATGAGTTCTTTGGGATGACTTGACTTATATTTCCAATTGCTGGTTAGTTTGTGAGTTTGGTGAGAGGTTGGTTTGTGAGTCTGCTGATCCTCTGTTCCAGTTGAATCTTCTGGTTCATCTTGTTGTTGAACTTCAGGAGTCTGAGCCACTTTGGGGAAAGTAGACTTTGTAGGATTTGGAGTAGATTCAGATTATTCAAGTTGAGCCTGATTCACTCAATTCTGCATTGAGTCTCAAAACTTAACGTTCATAGACTCTTCCACATCGACTCTTCTTATTAAATATTCTATAGGCTTTGATTGAGATTGAGTAGCCAAGAAAAATTCATTCGTCCAATCTTTCTTCAAACTTACCAGTTCGATCATTTGCATTCCTTAAAATAAAACACTTGCAACCAAATACATGGAAATAATAAACAATTGACTTCTTTCCTTTGAATAACACATAAAGAGTTTTCTCCAGAATAGGCCTTAAAAATACTCTGTTAATAATATAACAAGCTGTATAGCTTCAGCCCAAAAACGAGAAGATATATTACTTTCAATTAAGAGAATTCTAGCCATTTCCTACAAAAATCTATTCTTTATTTCCACAACTCAATTTTATTCTGGAGTATATGGAGAGGAGAAAACATGCTGAAAACCAGAATTATCATAGAATTTTGCAAAATCTTGGTTTTCAAACTCACCTCCATGGTCTATCCTAATACTTGAAATAGTATATCATTTTTCATTCTGAACTTTCTTTACAAATATTGAAAAATAGGAAAAAGTTTCAGACTTACTTGCTAAGAAGTATACTCATATAAAACGAGAATAATCATCAACAATTACTATGCAGTATCTCTTTCCACCAATACTTTGAGTTCTGGTTAGTCCAAAGAGATCCAAATGCATAAGCTGCAAAACTCGATTAGTAGACACTTTGCTTATAGGTTTGAAAGAACTTTTAACCCGTTTTCCAAAAACACATGGTGTGCATAAGTCACATTTTTGATACGTCAGGTGAGGCAGTCCACGAACAAGCTTCTTGGATGAGATCATGGCAATTTGCTTCATGTTGACATGGTCAAGTTTTCTATTCTAGAGGTTTGCTTCATCTTGAATGGATATTAAACACTAAGAGCTTTCTGGTTTTATGTCTAGAAAATAGATATTTCCATGTCTTCGTCTAGTGAAAGATGAATATAAATCCTTACCAGTTCCCGAACAGATGCCTTCTTGGAAATTAATTTTGAATCCAGTGTCACACAATTGACTGATGCTGAGTAAATTGTAATTCAGACCTTCCACCAAGGAGACATTGTTGATTGTGAGACTTCCAACTTTTACAGTTCCACATCCAACAATTCTTCCTTTACTATTTCCACCAAAAGAAACTTTTCCTCATTTTATTTGCATAAGCTTTATAAAACAACTTGAATCTCCTATCATGTGTCTCGAGCAGCCATTATCCACATACCATTTTATCTTTTTCTTGATAGTGACCTGCAATTATAAAAATAACTCAAGCTTTCTTTGGTACCCACATTTTCTTGGGTCCAGAGGAGTTAGTGTAATATACAGTCTTTGTCCATTCCTTCTTAACAGGTCTCCAAACCATAGGATATTCTTTCTCAAAATGTTCTGAGCTATTACACTTTGAACATTTGAGAGCACTCTGACCAACAAGTTTTACAAAAACTCTTTGAAAATGATTTTTGTAAGATATTTTTGTAGGTCTTTGTTTAATTCTTTCCTTTACTTTTGGAAAATCAATTAAAGGAATAGTTTCTGTGTCATTCCCAAACCAGATATGTTAAAATACGGTTTTTGAATTGAAAGAATATTTCCCAACTTCTCAGATCCTATTGAAAACCTTTTTGTAATATATGAAATACCATCTTTCAAAAATATGTTTTCCTTTAAAATAGTTATGCATTTTCTTTTAAGACAACAAAACTTTTGTCTAAATTTTCAAACTTTTCTTTCCAAAAGATTTCCTATTGCTTCAGTTTGGAATTTTCTCTTTTTAGCTCAGAGATCCTTTTAAAAGAGGTTTTAAGATTAAGACAGAGTTCATCTATGTACTTCGAGATTTTAGCAGGAATTTTTAAATTACTAACCTCAATTTCATTATCTGAGTCTGAGGCTAAATCTGTTTCAAAGTCTAAGTCTAATTCTGAGTTTGCCATTAAACATATGTTAGCATACTCTTCATCACTTTCCTCACATTCTATATCACTTTATGTCTCTACTTTGAGAGCCTTCTTGAACTCAGTTCTTGCTTTCTTTTTCTTCAACAGAGGGCAATTAGGTCTGATGTATCATTTTTTCTTACATTCAAAACAGACCACATCTTTGTTGACCTCATCATCCTCAATTGATTTGTTCTAGAATTTTTTAGAGCCTTGCTTCTTCTAGTTAAATCTTCTTCCCTTTCTGTTCAGTTTCTTGAATCTCCTTATCATGAGTGTTAGCTCTTCATCATCCATGTCATCTTCAGAATCTGTATCATCAGAATCATCGTTAGATTTTAAAGCAATTGACTTCTTACCTTTGGGATCTTCTTCCTCATTAAGTTGCTCCACTTTGTATGACTAAAGTGTGCTTAGAAGTTCATTAACTGTAAGAGGCATGATCCTTTGGGTTTCTCTTATTGAAGTCTTCACGTTATTCCAATCTTTAGATAGTCCACGCAACAATTTATTGACCTTCATTGGTCTTGAGATTGGTTGTCCCTCATATGATAGACCGTTCACAATTTCTGTGAAACGACTAAACATGTCAGTAATGGATTCTCCTGGTTTCATCTTGAAGGCTTCATACTGTCCGAATAAGATATTGATTTTTGTTTCTTTAACTTGATTAGTTCCTTCATAGGTAACATGCAACCTATCCCAAACTTTTTTGGCCGTTTCACAAGATGAAATTATGTTATATTCAGTAGTAGATAAAGCACAATATAAATAGTAGATTGCTTTAGCATCAAAAGCTTGTCTCTTGGTTATTTCTTCTTGTGCCATTTCACCAGTATCTACAACTTATTTTCCTCTTTCTGAGACTGATGCAGCTTTAGGAATGATTCACTTTTCTACCACATCCCATTCCAAGGGATCTTTTGATCTTAGGAATGCATTCATCTTGTTTTTACAAACATTGTATTCATTTCCATCAAAGTAAGGAGGTCTAGTGTTGCTTTGGCCTTCAACCAAACTTGGAGCCAAAATATTAGCCATAGATCTTTAGCTCAGAAGTAAAAACACTTCAATAAAACGAGCACACAAGCTTTGATACCAATTGAAAAGGCTAGTAAAATCACCTAGAGGGGGGTGAATAGGTGATAAAGAAATTTTTGCGAAACTTCAGAATAATTTGCTAGCAACGTGAATTGTAGAGACTCTGCTACACTTCTTCAAAGTCTTGCAAGTGTTTGCTCTCTCTCTCTCTCTCTCTCTCTCTCTCTCTCTCTCTCTCTCTCTCTCTTTGAGTATAAGTAAAGCTCTACGATTGAAATAGCAAAAAATTAAAAGCTTCAGACTTTGGAATTCTTCTTTTACGCACACACTTGAATAACTTGAGCGTCTTTCTTATATACTCCTTCATGCCTTTACAATCGTTGGCACTTTTCAAAGGAGTTCTTCCAATCTACCCGTTGGACGGAATCAATCAAGGAGATCTCGAGTCATTTAAGGAATGTGATGACAGCCTACCAATCATACTCGCTCATACAATCAGGATCTAGGTTTCAATAAGTAGAACCTTCCGAGTATACTTCGCCTTTCAACAGATCTGATTATCTGAATTGATTCCAATAGGAATAATTGATCACGAGGTGTTATTTCTAGCCATAAGATCTTCTACAAACTGTACGAACCGAATCCTTGAAGATAAACTCGCATTTAGGTAAGTCTTCTCTTCGTCGGTCTGGAAATTGTTAGTGAGGGTAGACTTTGAGTCTTGAGTCTTGTGATCTTCAAACTTTGACGATAGAGTCGAGAGATCTTCAAACTTTAACACTTGAGTCTGAAAGTCTTCAAATTAGATTGATGAAAACATTTTGTACAAGTATACTATTCTCACCCATAGACAATTTCACCATTTTTATTATACTTAATAAAAATAATCGTGTGTGGGGTACACGGTCGGCCTTAGCCAAAATACAATAATTTTTCTTTTAGAAAATCCAACTAATTATAATAATCCATAAACATATTTTTGACGTTGTCAACCGACACCCAGTATTTTATAATTAAATATTGAAAATACTCAATTTTTGGATAAATACCCATCATTACAATTCTCACTCAATTTGCACAAAATAGCATTCAATTAAATAAACTAAGCACACAATTGCAATCAGCACAAAATTTTGATCACCGGCTATCCTGGTATAATTTTCGGAAAATAATAAATAATTAAATAAATACCAAAATTAATTAAATAAATAAAAATAAATGCCATAAATGCAAACCTAGGCCGGAAAAGCCTAATTAAATACCGAAACAGCCCAAAAATTTCCGAACCTATTTAAGTAAATAATACAATCTATCTAGTCGCTAATTAAGCCGATCTAACCACCTAACATGCATAAACGAGTAATTAAATCACTAATCCATTCTAACTAACCACATAAACCTTAATTAGCCTAAACTAATCTACCATTAAGCATAATTAACTCTCTAAGCAAAGTTTAGTGAGTAAACTCACTGGTTTTGAAATCTAATGAGTTCACGGCGACGGTGAAGGGGAGACGGGCGACAAACTCCAAAACGATGGCACCAAGCGAGGCCTAGAAGGGGTCTAAAGCGGGCCTTAAAGCCCACGGCTTCTTGCTGGGTTTCAATTTCTGCCTTGGGCCAAGCAAGGTGCAACGAGCGGCTGACTTGGCACAAAAACAGCAGGGACGGGACAGCGGCAGCCAGGCGGGTGGAGACGATTGCTGGACAGCAGCGAGTTGAGCTCTGATGACCTCCACGACAGCCAAGGGACGCTGGCGAAGCTAAACAGTGGTGAGCAAGGCGCGGGGACGTGCAAGCAGGCGCGCGAGCAAGGCAAGCACGTGGGCAAGCTGCAGCACGAGCAGTGGCTCCAACGGGCTTTGGGCGGATGTGCGACGAGCAGGGGAGAGCTGGCCGATTTCTTTACACTTCTTAAGCTCCAAAAGGGTTGAAAATGGAGAAAGCAAATGCAAAAGAAGAAGAAAGGGGATAGCCAAGCTTGGAGGGGGCCACCATCTTCTATTCTATCCTTTTGTCTCCTTGAAGAGGTCCCACTTGGATGGGCTATCTTCCCTAGCAAATTTCCAACCACAAAACTTTCTTTAGAAGCCATTGAAGTGGTCCAAAGGTTGAGAGACCAAGGGTCTACGAATTTGCAACCATTTTCCCCCAAATTCACTTCCATTCCCTCTTAAATCGATTCAATTCGCCCTCATAAATCCAACTAAGGTATCCTCAATTAAATTGACATTTTTCCTCGCCAATAGAACCAACCTGCATCACAAAAACATGATTAAAAACGGTCCCCTGAATTTTCCAAACAAAAATGGCCCTGTTTTGAAATTCTGCCAAAAACCTTAGTTTGCAGAAAAATCTTCGGAAAATGAGTCAACGTTCCTAAAATAAATCATGACATGACAAAACTTTCAATTTCTAAAATCGAATTCAAATTCGTGGTTTATTTCAATCTAGCGCGATTTTAGCATGACCTAGCTTACTAGATAGCTTTTAGAAATTTTTAACGCAATTGACCCGTGATCGATTTATTTCGAGTCACAATGTACCTCTTCGACACATTAGCGACTCTCGATGGTCATGAAAATCTCAAGGTTTCAAATATTGCCATAAGGTACCAAAACGATAGAAAAATCGATCTAGTGCCGATTGATGATAATTTTGCAATCTGATCAAATCACCCACACTTTGATCACTTATCTCAATCGAACCGACCTATCTTTAATCCCCAATTGATTTTTAACTATGCCGTCGATTCCTGATCGAATTCTCAAGTCTATTGCGTTAAAATGTGGCATCCTAAAATTTCATAGAAACCCCTAGATATACCATGAACCATGAATAGGTGATGGAAGCACCATCAGACTATGTTATGGTCATTAGACTAATAGATTACAATAGATTAAGGCCGAGCATTTTAATGGACAATTATTTGGTTGAAAATATATCCTATGTCCATGAGTGACCAAGGATTGTACTAAGGGACAAATTGACAAGGAAAATTTTATTCTTGGCCGTGCACTTTATAAGTTAGATTTTATTGATTTTTGTTACAAAATTTTATGGCCATATAAATTTGTAATTAGGTATTTATATAAGTGGGGATTAATAAAAAAATTAGAGAAGGTGTGGGCTGATTTTCTTAAGGCCGAACCAGCCCAAAAACCAGCCCACAACCCCCACCGTTCGACTGGCTAAGGCTCGGCCCAAGGAGCCCAAAGGGTTGTCGACCGAAGGAGGGAGAGGCCAGGCCCATTGAGTCCATCAACTTGCATGGAAATCTACAATAGGAAAGAGAGATTAGCCAAGTGTCTTCTGCATGCAATCTAATGATTGCTAATCATGGGTGAAAGAAGAAAAAGGAGAAGAGAGGGGGGCGGATTGCGCGAGGGAGAGAGAGAGAAAGAAAGAAAGAGAGAAAGCCGAGGGAGAGAGAGAGGGTTCGTGGGTGCTTCGGTGAGGAAAGAGGAAGACGAAGCCCCGCCGTGTGTGCGCCTAGGTTCGCTGTCAACCGTGCCGTGTTCGAAGTCCTCGAGTCGCTGTCATTTGCTTGATTTCGTCGGATCTAAGGCAAGTAGAGTCCATTAGCCTACATTTTTCTTGCTGTGGTTGTGTGTGAAGTGTAATGGGTGTTGGAGATGCTTGAGTTGTGATGATGGATGCCAGAAATTCGAATGAATGGTGGTAGTTTTCCAAGTAAGCTGTTGCATGAAGAAGCAGTCCGACCCTGTGCAATTCCGTGAATTTTATAAACTTTTCCAGTCAGAATTTGATCTTGTGTTCTTGATGAAAGTTGTATATGACATCTTGAGGAGTAACATACTAAAATTTGAGAATAAATTAACAAGTATTGATGGGGAAAACGAATTTTCTTTGAAAGGGATTAGTCTGGAAAACTGTACCGAGAGTAGGGAGAATTAAATCGACTATAGCTCTTAATCCAGCGAATTTGATTTCAATTTCTTCACGAAAATTTTTCCTCTAGGTCTTGAATATAACATATAAAAATTTCATAATTTTTTGAGTTGATTTAGGATTTATACCGAATTTATGAACAAAACTGTGAAAAAGTGATGTTTGAAATTTTGATGTTGTGATGCATAGACTGTAGTGACCCGTACGAAGCTCTTTTGACATGGTGTTCTTCATAAAACCTTTTTCTCTAGATCTTTTTTATAACATGTTAAATTTTCAGAATTTATTGAGATTTTTTACTAATTTTTCCATAATTTTAATTTAAAGAGTACATTCTGCTTTATCCGAAAATTGGCTCCATTTTCAAGAACAAATGAATTGATTTATGAAGTGTGATATCTAGGGTGTTATTTGTATTGCATGTATGGTGAAATTTGGCATATCACGTGACATCAAAAGGCTGGTATAAACCTCTAACATTATTGCATCAAATGTTAATTTGAAAATGAGATATATATGTGAATATCCACTATGATGATGATACCGTCGGAAGTGTGAGCTGACGATGCCCCGGGAGTGTCAAGATGCCCGAAATGTGTGTGCCGGATACCCGGAGGTGTGTGCCGGATGTCCTCGGGAGTTTCGAGATGCCCGGAGGTGTGTGCCGGAGGTTCCTCGCGATGCCAAGTTGGGTGTGAGCAATATATGAGAGATGCAAACACTTGTCCCTAGAAGAAAAAAAAAAATGAGATCCTTTTGAAAGTTAAAATGGAAAGTGAATCATGCGCATGTGTGTGTGCATATGGCATGGGATATAATTGCCTATGAAATTGAGTTGATACTATATGGCATTAAGAATGCGATCATGATGGTATTGGATGGATCTCATGGGGATAGAAACATGATGGTATGGATAATATGAATCATGCGCATATATGTGTATATGGCATGGAACATGAATTGCTTTAATGAATGAATCTCATGGAAATGCAAGCACGATTACATGAATGATATGTGCATTTCACACAAAATTGTGATTGTCTTGCTTGTTGCATTGTGTAGTTTGATAGATATTTACTGCTGAGTGGTTGTACTCACCCCTTTTGGGGACTAACATTTCAGAATGAGAGATGCCTCTATCACCTGTCATGCGTGGTACATTTTATGGCTTACCATCTGATGTTGAGGTCGAGTGCTCGAAGCACCCCTGCGTTGGTGTTCATGGTCTAGTGTTTATCCGCATCCGTGTTTTAGTTATGTATGATGTGGGCCTACTTGATGGCCTCGTAGTCCAGGAGTTCCTGTCCATCCATGTTCGTCGAGATGGGAGAATGATGGGGATGCTGCTGCCGCCACCGGCCGATGCACCGGACTGGGTGTGATTAGAGCATGTGACTGGTGGAGGTTGACATTTTTTGGATGGCCGATACTGGGATGATGGATTGATGTACATGTCTAATGTAGAGTTAGGTTCTTTTAGGTTATAGCCGAGCTTAGTTAAAGCCTTGGCCTTTTGTTGTACCGACTCATGATGTCCATCAAAGTATGTAAATAAAAGTGGTTCGGCATTAGCTTTTATATATATGAAAAATGTAGTTAGTGTGCATTGCATTGTATTATTTGGTTTGAGTACGGGTTAGGGAGATGTCGAGTATGCTTCTGTTATATGAATTGCGCTGGGACTGATTGAAAAGATACAAACCCCCAGGATTTATGGACCCACTACAATTCAAATGGTATCAGAGTGACATGTTATTAGGACAAGTGAAAGGTAAGCGAACTGTGGCAACCCTAGCGGATCGGGGGTCATGTCGAGGGGTGCCACATAAAATCCCTTAATGGCTTCCTCAGATAGTCTAATTATCTCATGAGTGATCAGCTCAGAGAATAGTATTATAGGCGCGTTGATGAAAGGCCCGATCCATTTAATTGAAAACAAGACTAAAATTCTAGGATATCACATTCATACTAGCGCTTTCAAAAGGAACAGAATTCGCATTCACGATAATTGAAGCTTTTAATTCCAAAGTCTATAGAGTATTATGTGATCTTGTACTTTCGTCTTTATGAGCATCATTGTGCAACCATTTAGACATTGAGAGTGTATGAGAAGTTATATACACAACTTGAGTTTTCAGAGCTCAAATCTTGTAATCTCTTATCGGTTCTTATCAATGGATTCCAAACAATAAGATGTAGCGCAAGAGAGTGAACGTAGGCTTACAAAAGCCGAATCGCTATAATCTTTTGTATGCAATTCTCTATCATTTACTCATTTTCAATTATTGAGATAGAATTGTACATTGGTAAGATATGACAACTTCATCAGAAGTTGTCTCGCTGCAATATTTGTTTAAATTCTTTCATTTTCGCACAATCACCTATTCACTCTCCTCTATATGCTAGATCTAGCCATAACAAAATAGAGCCTTACCTTTAGCACTAATTTTTAGGGAGAAAAAAGGCCCAATAACACCCAACACTGGTATCAAAGTAAAGAGCTTGAACACGTTAAACAATTCAACCCGCATCATTTACGATATGGCTGCAGAAGCATCTACAAAGATAGTGGTCGACCCTTTTCTACCAATCATCTCAACACCTTCGATAATCCTAGAAGTGTATTCATTTCATGTATGCTAACCAGGGATAACTATACAACATAGTCAAAGGCTACGGGACACACATTGTGGGCTAAAAATATTGGGTTTATTGATGGACCACTAGAGAAGCCAGATCAAATGGCTCCCTAGTTTAATGTGTGGGAATTTGTAATTTCATGGTAGTTTCTTGGATATTCAATTCTCTTGACAGGAGTCTAAGCATGGCATACGCAGAAGAAGTGAATTATGATTCATCTCACGAGGGAAGACATCAGGGAAAAAATGAACTATTTGTTCATGAGGGACCGAAGAAGCACGTGACTATGCATGATATCATTCTTCCATTGACTGATATTGGCACAACCACTGCACAGTGGAGGGAACCCAAAAAATTTCTGTAGCATGATCGAGACCAATAAAAGTTGTTATTGTTGGAGAAAACTCCTTTAATGTTTTGAAGATGACAAAACTTATCCAAAATCTATTCTGAAGATTTACAGACTTCTATGTCAAAGTCTGAAGACTACCAAACTTTAGTTTCAAAGTCTGTCCTACATTAGAAGTCTGCCCACACTGACGAATTCCAAACTGAATGCGTTGAAGAATGAAGACATAGTTAGACTTAAGATTATCTTCATTTCTTCAAAGCGTTGGTTATTACAAGATTTATATGGCTTACTAGCTAGGTTGAACACCTATGAGATTGGTTGTCCTTATGGAAATCAATTTCAATACATCAAATCTTTTTGGAAGGCAAGTAATTTTGGAAAGAATTTACTTATGGAAACCCAGATCCTGATTGTATTGGCAAACAGGATCAACGGGCTTTCAGTACAATCTTCAACAGCTCGAAGATCTCTTTGATTGATTTTGTCCAACGGGTTAATTGGAAGAATTCCTTTGGAAAGTGCCAACGGTCGTGAAGGCATAAAGAAGTATTTAAGGAGACCTCTCCAATCATTCGAGTGTGTGCAAAAAAGAAAAATTCAAAAGTCTGAAACTTACCACTTACTTGTTATTCGATATTCTGAGCTAAAAGTTGTACTCAAAAGAGAGAGAGATTTACAATGTAATTTCGTGAGAGAGAGAGAGCAGCAGACTCTTCACTATAAAGTTAATATCACAAGATTGTAAATTCTCTTTGATTCATAGCGGAATCCAACCCGAAGGCTATCGGCGTGGGAGAATGGACGTAGGCTTGATCTAAGCCGAACCATTATAAATTATGTGTTTTTATTCTCTTCCATGAACTCCTTTATTTTGTTCGTAGTTCTATTTAACTGCTAAAATCTAAACTTACTCAAAATTTGTTATTCTTCAGACTCAGTTTCAAAAGCAAAACATTTTTACTACTCTATGCAAAAAATTTCTTCACACCTATTCACCCCCCCTCTAGGTGTTCATACTAGCACTTTCAGTTGTTTAGCTGGAAGTTTACGGAAGAAGTTGAGAATTTCGTCCCAAACTCGCTAGGCTCTCTCCTCATGGATAAAACGAGGCCCATCTAGAATGAAAACCTAGAGATCAAGGGTGAGGTTCTAAAATTTGTTTCCCGATATGTGGACCATGGTACAATAGCTACGTCACCAAGGATGATGGCTCGGACTGAAAAAGCGCCAGCCACAGTAACCAAGTCCGGCAGGAAGTGGCCGAGGATGAAAGAGGAAGGAATCACAGAGGTTTACGTTTTTCTTTGGAGGGACAGAGAGCGAAGAGGGCAGTTTGAGAAAGAAGATGGTACTTCGATAAATAAATTAATAAGGATCATTGGGGGAAGACAGAAGTTGAAATCTACCAACAAAGCATAAGATGCAAAATGCAGGTTTTAAAAAATGAGGATGTAAACCGATGTAATTTTGCAATATAATGATCGTGTTGTCTCCATCTCCTGTTTGGAGAATAGGAAACTTCCTTCAACTGAACTTCATAGACATCACTTGTTATAATATAATTTAGTTGATTTTATATATGATCGATGCCTACAGCTTATAATCCACCAATTAGAAAGGTGATTAAAGTAAATTTCTATCTAACCCTCTTTTCAAACCTTTGATCAAGACAACCTGAATTCCACATAAACTCTGTACAATGTCACAAAAATAGAAATCCACATTTGTCATAAACACCCTCTAAATTTAGTATCGTCATTTGACTATGGAAATTTCGGCAGCCAAACAATATGTTTGTTAGTTTCAAGGAAAGTTCAAATATCATTTTCTTTCTTTCTCTTTCTTTTTTCTTTTTCTTTCTCTTTCTTTTTTCTTTTTGCTAATTTGGAGTAACCCCACGTTATTATTATGTTTCATATATTTTCATGTCAATAGTTGAAACATTATATAACTTTCGTTTAACAAGTCAAAAAAAAAATTTTGAATTACGGCACAAACACCGTATTTCTTGCCGATATACTCGCTAATCGTGTTGTGATGGTCGTATATTCGAATTTTCTCTTCGTATCTCGTATTTTGCCTCGTATCGTGCATGTGCTTTTTGAATGATCGTGGTCGGGTATTGTAGTTATGTTGGCAAATTTGGGGGGATTGTTGGGATTGTCGGATTCCCAAAAACCAGATTCGACACTAAATCGAACCCCTAAAACGAATGCGGAAGATAAGCCCGAGAAAAACATGTATCACCGATCCTAAAGCACACCACGGAATCGAGCGTACCTTGTTAGCCACAGATTAAACACCAACGCCGATAAGAGGAAGAGAAAACTGATCCCGTTCGATCAGATGATGTCGATTAGCCTTGAAGGGAAGACGGCATCACCTTTAGCTTTCGTTTTCCTTTTGGAGGGAGAGAGGGAGATGAACGTACGTACAAATGCCAAAATGTGCGTCCTCCCTCTCTTTCCTCCCTTATATACGTCCCCTCCAAAAAGGAATCACGCCCCTTCATCATATCCCTCCATCCATGGGCCCTAATCTTGTGGGCCGAGCTTTCAAGCCCAACATGGGCAGACGGGCCAACTTAGGCCCATCACATAAAACCATCATCTCCCACTCGCACATGGTGGGCCGAACATGATTCTCTTTACCTCTCTTCAACATTCATACTGGTGAATAATCCGTGCGATCAGCATAATTTGAGAGCTCGTTGCTATACATCTGTTAGGAATATATAGCAGCTCATAATGGGCATCACACTCTAAGTAGATTTTGTATGCAGTACCTTAGATCGATCAATCACATTTATATCTCTCTTAATTTCTTTTAAACAATGATATATATATATATATATATATATATATATATATATATATTGTATTCACAATTATGATTATCCCAAAAACAGTCATAATTGGTTAACTAGTGAATACAAAACTACAATGTGATTCTCCAAATTCGATCTTTCTCTTTTCTTCAAACTCTCAATTTCAGTTCAGCTTGCTTTTCTAGAAATGTCCCATTATATCGAATCAACTCATGACCATTGGCAACATCCTAAGATAGCAAATACTAAATAGAAATCTTGAGAATAAGTAAGAGTCATGAGGGCACTAAAATTGAGGAACTCTTTTCCTCAAGAGTTTCACACGGCATAAAAGTTGAGATCAAACTTTTGCCACTCTTATTGGTCGTCTCATGCATACGTAGTATGAAATACGTATTACGGTATTAACTCCTTTCCCATGGAGCGTATGTCTACACCTTCAATACCGTACAGATGATAGTTCAGACATACCCAATGTCTAACTTGTGTTCATGTATCTACTCATTCACAAAATTCATCAGAACTCACATCTAGTATCTTAGACAGATAAAGTAAAATATGTTGGTTATTTTACTTTTGGACATAGTAAGTATTATGTCCTCATTTTAACACTCAGTTAAGGTGACATACGTATTTTAAGCTTAAGCTCTCGATTATCACCTAGATAATAAGCTTAAAAATAGTCTCATCTCTATTTATCGCACAGTAAATAGAGGCGATTACCCGTGTGAGTGGGCTAATCTTATATCTGTCCGACATACTTCTCAATTTAAAATAATACACTGAACATTAAGATGCATAAAGATCAAACAAAGATTCATAGGCATTAATGATAAAAATACAAATTCATCAAATGTGAACACTTAGGGAAATTACAATATTTAGTACATCAGTCTCTACGCAATCCTAGAGATTTCATATGGCCACAAAACACATCTCTAGGTATTGGCTTTGTCATAGGATCTGCTACCATTCTATGCGTAATATGTACTGTAAGTTCACATCCTTTCGTGCAACCATATCTTTAACAAAATTATACTTGGTATCTATATGTTTGGTCTTGCCATGATATTTTGGATTTTTGGTGTACGCTTTCGCTGCTTGGCTATCACAGTTAACCAATAATGAATCTGCAGCACTTCCAATAACACCTAAATAATTCAATAATCTCTTAAGCCAAATATCTTCTTATATTGCTACTGATAATGCCACGAACTCAGTTTCCATCGTGAACAAGGCTATACACGTTTGTTTCTTACTGCTCCAACACATGGTGCCATTATTCGGTAAGAAAACAAATCCAGAGGTAGATTTTCTTTCATCTAAACCTCCTCCCCAATCAGCATCAAAATAGGCTTAGAGTCGCAGATCCTTTCCTTAATAACTCAGCGTATAATCAACAGTTCCCTTTAGATACCTTAGAATTCTTTTAACGGCTTTCCAATGTGCTTGACCTAGATTGGATTGGTATCTTCTCACCATTCCAACTTCAAAACATATGTCAGGTCTTATACACATCATAACGTACGTCAAGCTTCCAACAGCACTAGCATAAGGAACATGTTTCATTTGTTCCTTCTCTTGTGGAGTCCTTGGACACAGTCTACGGCTCAATCCTTCACCTTTTGCAATAGGAGTGTCTATGAGTTTACAATTTTGCATACGAAATCATTCAAGAACCTTATTTATATATGTTTCTTGCGAAAGAGATAACGACATCTTCGAACGATCTCTTGAAATCTTAACTCCAAGAATGTACGCAGCCTCACCCATATCCTTCATCTCAAAGTTGGAAGACAACCAACTCTTGACAGTATTAACAAACTCCATATTGATTCCGGCAATTAGTATACCATCAACATATAATAATATGATCACAAATTGATCTTTGGATCTTTTGATATATACACAATGATCCTCATCTATCATTGTAAAACCATATGTATTATGGCATTATGAAAACGTATATACCATTGTCTCGACGACTACTTAAGGCCATATATCGATCTCAAAAGTCGACATACCTTTCCTTCTTGGCCTTCTATAATGAAACCAGCAGGTTGTTTCATATATATTTCTTCCTCTGATTGTCCATTGAGGAAAGCAGTCTTTACATCCATTTAATATAACTCAAGATCCATACTTGCCACTATTGCCAGAATAAAGCGAATCGAAGTAAATATCACTACAGGAGAAAATATTTTTTCATAATCAATTCCTTCATGTTGATTATATCCCTTCGCCGCCACAAGGCAAGCCTTATGCCTTTCTATCGAGCCATCAGTTTTTCGCTTTATTTTGAGAACTCACTTGTTTCCAATAGCTTTGCGTCCTTTTGGAAGATCAACCAGTTCCCAAACTTTGTTTGATTTCATTGACTCCATTTCCTCTTCCATTGCATGAATCCATTTCTCATTACTAGGGCAATTCAGAGCCTCATTAATATTTTTTGGCTCATCCTCATCTTGTGGAGCAACAATAAAAGTTTCCCCTTCAATGTCAAAACATCGACGGGGAATACTTTGGCGACTTGTTCGCCGTATGGGAGATTGTACACTTAGCATATCATTCCCCATTATGCTCCCACTAGGATTAGATAATGATGACGTCGTCTCATCATGTGGTTACAATTGAGAATGAGTTGAATTCAATTCATCACTTCTCATATTACTCCCACTTGGACGAACTCCACTAATATCATTATCTTGATTCAAGATTACAAATAGAAAGTAATCTTCCCCTATTTCGCCCTTCTTAGGAAATTCATCCTCTAAGAATGTGACATCTCGTGATTCAAATTCAGTTATACTCCCACTTTCCTACTCACCTATGAACACATACCCTTTCAAGTGTTCGAAGTATCTCATTAAAATACTCTTCTTTCCTTTGGGACCCAATTTCCCAAATTTGTAAGAGGACTCATGAGTATAAGCAGCACAATCCCATGGCTTAAGAAAACTTAAGTCCGATTTTTCTACCTGTCCATAACTCATATGGAGTTGAAGTAACTAATTTGGAAGACACCCGATTAAGTATATAGGTAGCAGTTAACAACGCATCACTCCAAAAAATAATAGGTAAGTTAGCATGCGCCATCATGGACCTAACCATTTCCAGTAGGGTTCTGTTTCTTCTCTCCGCAACACCATTTTGTTGAGGAGTATATGGAATCGACAACTGTCTTTCTATTCCTTTTTCATCACATAATTTTCTGAACTCATCAGATAAATATTCTCGACCTCGATCGGATCTCAATGCTTTTATTTTCTCGTCCAATTGATTTTCTACCAAGTTCATAAACCTTTTGAAACAACTTAATGCTTCAGATTTATAAGAAATCAAATAGACATATCCGAATCGAATATAATCATCTATAAAAGTGATGAAATAAACAGTCCCATACCTTCCTCTCACATTCATTGAACCACGGACGTCAGAATGGATTAAATGCAGAGGAAATTCAGCTCTTTTACCCTTTCCAAATGATTTCCTTGTCATTTTCCCTACTAGGCAATGCTCACATTTAGGCAAATCGACTTTTTCAATGTTTCCCAACAAGCCCTCTTTGGCTAGTCTATTCATACGTTGTTGGCCAATATGACCAAGTCTAGCATGCCACACATTCACATCATTTTCATATGAATTAGGAGACGTGAGAAGGGAATAACAAACATTTGCATTAATATAGTCAATGTCTAATACAATGAAACCATCCAGAAAATAACCGCAACCATAGTAGTTTGTATCCAAATACAAATCTACACCTCTATTATGGAAGTTCATATAAAAAACAAGCTTAATCAACACCAAAACAGACATTAAATTTCGACGAATCTCTAGAGCATATAGAACATCATGTAGGAACAAGGTGCGTCCACCACGCATGTTCAATTGGCAGGTGCCAATCCCTTTAACTTCAGCTCTGGAGTTATTTCCTACATAGATCCACTTAATTCCAGTTGGTACTCGTCGGAATTCCATGAAGGATTCTCTATCCTTCGCTACATGGTTTGTTGCTCCTGAATCTACAATCCACAAAGAATTGGATTCAGCTAATAATTCAGAACTTGACACATAAGCAAAGTTCTCAAATGTACAAGAGGTGTTTACCTTTTTCGGCACATAACAGTTGCGAGCATAGTGACCTTTCTTGTCACAATTGTAACACCTCACTCTTGACATTTTCTTCACTTGAGGACGTTTTCCTCTCTTGCGTTGGTTAACTCTTGATTTCTTGCAATAAGGATTTGATCATTTTCATTCCCACATATTGAACGAATCAATATGCTTGCGCTTAGAGCTCAAAACCCTTTCTGAACTAGAACTAGCATTGTAAATGACTATTTTCGGCTCAAATGCCGTTAGGCGGTCCTCTACTAGCTCAAGGTGGCGCACAGCATCCTCAAGATCTTCCATAATATGGTCAAGAGCTTATAGTGCTTCTTTCTTTTCCAGCACATATCGAATCTTCATATTCAATATTTCACAATTGTTGCCGTTTATATCAGCAATTACGTTCTTAATTACTGAACCATCGATCGGAACACATCAAACATATATGTACAAATAATTAATGCCTATTATTTATACATCCACTTTGCACAGATCCATCATATCAATGAACAATTTCAAGTAAGGTTTTAGAATCAAAAGGTCACTATGTTTCCAATCATCCTCCAAAAATCATAACTTAAAACTATTATTAATATAATTGTCTTATGCAAAATAAATTCTATGAAGTTACAAAAACTTCTATGAACTACCCACAGCAACCAACAATAACAGAAAGCAAATAATATTTGACATCCAATAGAATAATAATGCTTTCACATAATACAACTATCCATTACACTAAGCAATATATACAGAGGAAAATATCAACATAGAAAGAGATATTCACACCCAAAAACATCTCAAACTAATCTAAGAAATAAATAGGGAATGTCATTTCTAATCTATCAGTCAAAATATCTAAGAAATTTGAAGGCACATTTGCCAACCATGGAAACACTTTTGGAGAGCTTTCATGTCGCCTCCAAGGCGCATTCACTCTATGCCATGTGGTGCTCAATCTAAAGGTTGAAGTTTTGGTTAACTCAATCCTATAGTACTTTCTAACAAAAGCTACCACTAGCCTCCTATAACCCGGGACCATGTTGACCTCCTATAGCCGATCTAACACTGCTTGCCATTCAGGTGGAAGAGTGTTCATTAAAGTCAGCACCTTCTTAAAATCCGGCATAAGATAACCATTCCAGATGATTTCCTGTATCATCTGATTGACCCTGACCACATGTGATACTAAATCACCGTTATGCCACCGATAATTAGCTAACTTTGTCATCAGCCTTTTAAGTCTTGCACTTCCTTCGTCCGTTCTCAGGATTGCAGGTATCCGTGCATAACGCATCATAGTTCCTACAACAAATGCAGAACAAAAAATGGATCACTTATAATCCATAATGAACATAAGGAAAAATACATAATTTTCCATAATTCATGCTACAAATGCATAATAAAAAGAAATGGATTACTTATAACCCACATAAACATAAACGAAAAAGAAACAAATTCTTTTTCTCTTTTTTTTTTTCGGGTCAACGGACAAAGTCAACGGTTAACGGTCTCCGGTCAACAGTCAACGGTCGACGGTCAACGGTCAACGGTCGCCGATCGCTAGTCGTCGGGCTGGCCGGTCAGACCAAACGGACCGGTCGGACCGGTCGGGCCGATCGGGCTGGGTCGGACGGATCGACCCGGCACGTGCCTCGCACGCGCGAGCGACGGCGCACGCGCACGTGCGACGCACACACCTTCTATCAACGAATCGGCACGTCCGGCGGCTGTTGGCGGCGTTCCGCCACTCGTCGCGATCGTCTCAACGAGACCTTCCATCTTACGCCATCATTAATCAATTTCAACTTACAAAAACTCGAAAAAACGGATGAACAGTGCTCGGGTGTCGGGATTTTTCACCCCAATCCGTGTCGGCCGATTATTTTCTCGAAAAATCAATCAAAAAACATTCATAAACATCAAAGGGATCGGGAAAAACATGAACTAGGGCTCTGATACCAATGTTGGGATTGTCGGATTCCCAAAAACCAAATTCGACACTAAATCGAACCCCTAAAACGAATGCGGAAGATAAGCCTAGGAAAAACATGTATCACCGATCCTAAAGCACACCACGGAATTGAGCGTACCTTGTTAGCCACAGATTAAACACCAACGCCGATAAGAGGAAGAGAAAAGCAATCCCGTTCGATCCGATGATGTCGATTGGCCTTGAAGGGAAGACGACATCGCCTTTAGCTTTCGTTTTCCTTTTGGAGGGAGAGAGGGAGATGAACGTACGTACAAATGCCAAAAGGTGCATCCTCCCTCTCTTTCCTCCCTTATATACGTCCCCTCCAAAAAGGGATCATGCCCCTTCATCATATCCCTCCATCCATGGGCCCTAATCTTATGGGCCGGGCTTTCAAGCCCAACATGGGCAGACGGGCCAACTTAGGCCCATCACATAAAACCATCAGGGATGAATACCGACCATGAAACAGAAAAAAAGAAGTCAAGAGAGTCGTCTGAAAGTCAGCTACTAAGGTCAAACGAATGATGAGGTTGCACCAACAGAAGCTAAACAAAAGGACACGCTTAGACGTTGTCCAAAAGCTCACCTTTCTGCTTTACAAACCTGTCATTCCGATAACATTGTCCAGAGAGCTTACCTCTTATCTCTCTAAGGTCTCTCAAAGGCAACAAAAAACATGCAAGCAATGTGGTTCAAGGTTTGCATACTGCTTTTACTATTTGCAAGCACCATTGGCACTACTCCTTGCTCATTCAACTCGATCGATGAAAGGTATCAGAACTGGGTGAGACAGATGGGTTTGGGTTCAGGTTCACCCGTCTATGGTTCTCTGCTTAGGAAGGCCAAGAACAGGCTCAAGCCGTGCTTGAGGTTGAGAGTGAGCAAGAAGTTGAAATTAGGAGGATTTGCTTCGAGTGGGATGGCTCTGCATTCAGTGCCAATAAGTGTTAATCATGCATGATCCTCTTGGTGTTTACGGAAGTGTGTGTGCAATGGAGTGTTTTGTATGTGAATTATCAAGAGAGCGAAAGAACTAAGAACAAACTGGGTAAGGGCAAAGCAATGATAAAAATGTGTAAAAGAGAGTGGCGGAAGAAAAGTACAAGGAACAAAAGAAAGCTTTTTTATTTAGTTGTAGTACAAAGGAAGGAGAGGAGCTTGCTTACCTTTTTTTGCTTTATTAGTCTTCTAGGCTCCCCCTTCTTTCCTATTTATAGGGTGCTCTACTGACTAAGTACAACATTCTAGATTTGTGTATAATGCTGTCCACTTAGGCTTCATTTAGGAAATTCTAAATTGTAGTTCAACCGCTCTTCTTCTAGAGACTTCTACATTTGTGTTTCTATACTTTTCTTTGCCGCCTAAGCTAGATATTCTTTTTTAAGAATTTTTATTGACTTTTCTAGCTAATATCAATCTTGAAGTTTCTAGAAATTGGATCAATAGTTTAACAAATCCAAGACAAACTAGGTCAATGCGAAGGCTTGGATGAGCAGGACCTCACACTGAACCTAAAAATCCTTAGAGCAGCTGATTGAAAAATTGTTGAAAGTCTTTTCTATAAGATTGATCAGACCAAGGCGTGCCGGTCTCAAGACTGGAATTGTTTGCCCAAGTCCATCCATTTTTCCCTTTGAGCTGATTTGGCTAGGGCAATCCAATTAGTGGGGTCCATCAGAATGATAAAGTCTACCCATCAATCAGCACCAATCGTATGTGCATAAGTGATTCGTTAAATTACAAAATATATGCGTGTTTCACAAATTCTAATAACTTGGTTTTTATAACAGACGTTGCACACTTGACTTTGTCAGAGTCAAACATATCAAATTAGGTCCCTTTTCAGTCTTTTAAGGATTATTATAGGAAAAGAGCTTGGGCCTCCAAAGGCTTTGAGTTAGAGTTTAGCATTTTCATAATCCCTTAGCCCAATGTAACTCTCACTCAACATTTGTAATTTAGCATTTTTCGAACGATGGCGTTTAATGGCCTTCTTTTCTTCTAATCTTGCTTTGTATCCTCTTGCACACATAAGGTATATCTAAATGTGAATGCAATTGCATCTAGTCAATGCTTAAATGTCGATAAATGCATGGGCTTTGAAAACCGTTGGAATTCATGTCGGCAGAAGACGACTTACTTGATTCCGATGCGTAAACAGCAAATGGCCCCGGAACGAACGTTGAATTGCAAATAAATCATGAATAACACTACCTCACGTTAGTCTAGATGCAATCACAAGGAAAACACCCGATTTCCACGGCGTAAATGTCGATTGTTCTTGCAAAAGTGAAATGGAATTCCTTTTTCTTCTTTGATGGAAATTGAGAGAAAATTTGGTGCGAATGAATTGCCAACCGGTCCAACGATTGTGTTCGGGAGGCTTTTATACGTCTCCCTTTGTACCCCTCCATTAGTGTCTTTCCATCGTAACGCATCAAGACGAAACGATGCGTTCCATTCGCACCCCATCATGGACGTACCAGCTAAAGTACAACATCTCCCACTCGGACATGATGGGTTTGATAGCGCTCTTTCAAGAATATAAGGCATTCAACATTCATCAACTTTACAAAACAATTCATACTGGCAAATAAGTCGTGCGACCAGTGAGTACACCTGCACTTGGGAGCTCAAATTATGCACCTGTTAGGGATAACATAATGGCTACAACCCCGAAAAGAAATAAACAATCGATATCTCACAGTGCCCCAGACATATTTTGTTACATCAGTCCAAGTATACCTATCCCTTAAAGGCTATACTCGATTATTCTCAAAAACACCATGTATTTACAATTACATTCGCAACCATATAGGGCGATATAATTGGTCGACCAGTAAATACACGCGATAGATGTAAAACAACAATAGTCTTCCTTTGCACTCACGTCTCTCTCAATTTCAGAATAACTGCTTTCCTAGACATGTCTCATAGGCCATATCTATTCATAATCGCTTGTAACATGCTAAAGTAGAAACATTGATCTTTCACTTCGAGAACATAGTCAGAAGTAACATAGGGCACAAAGTTGAGGTAAATTATAAATTACCTCAAAGGCTCACACGATGAGTAAATAGGAATAATTTTACTCACATTTCCCTGCCGATCGTACAATGCACATGTAGTATGAATTACATGCTATAGTGGATTACTCTTTCTATAAGAGCGTATGTCATTTGTCAAATATATCCACCATACAGATCTTAGCCTAAACATAGTCATGTGCTTCTCACGTACTCATGTTTAGCCCGAGTGCTATATCAACTCGCTTTTTATAGCGCCCAATTAAGTACTCGCATTCGGCATCTTTCAGGCATACATGATTGTGGGACTATCATGTTCGGTCTTGTTATAAACCAATCACAGACCTTATCTTGACTCCAATTAAGGCGACATATTTTATGTACTAAACTTGCTCTTCAACATTTATTTGTACATAACATTTCATCTCAACGTGCTAACTACAACACTTGAGGCGATTGCTCGTGTGAGTGAGCCAATCATTGCCTGTTGACATACTTTCAATAATATATGTGTGTTTATGCTAGTCTCATAGTGGATTTGTACTTATTGATAAAACATCAACTAACTAATAAACAAACAAGTACAATATATCTGTCCACAAATACATATACCAATGATCCTTTACAATAACAGATATTACATTCTACGCAATCCTAGTGACATCCTATGGGTCAAGAATATGTCTCTAGGAATAGCCCTTCGTAAATGGATCAGCAACCATTCTATTGGTTGAAATGTATTATAGGATCACTTCTTTATGCACTATAATATCTCTGATGAAGTTATTCTTTATGTCAATGTGCTTTGTCCTTCCATGATACTTGGGATCTTTCACATAGGCAATGGCAGCTTGACTATCGCAATAAACTGTCACCAGTCTTGGAACTTCAATGACATTGGCTAAATTTTCCAAGAAATGTTTTAGCCATACTGCTTCTTGCACTGTGAAAGAACATGCAATAAATTCTGTCTCCATCGTAGACAAGGTCATGCATGTCTGTTTCTTGCTATTCCAAGAAATCGCACCTCCATTGAGCAAGAATGCATATCCAGAAGTCGATTTACGCTCATCCAGGTCTCCACCCCAATCGACATCTGAATAACCCAATAGGCGTAAATCATTCCCTTGGTAACAAAGTCGATAGTCCATGGTGCCCTTCAAGTATCTCAGGATTCTCTTCATTGCTTTCTAGTGTGCTTGACCGAGATTTGATTGATATCGGCTCACCAATCCCACGGCATAACATATGTTGGGTCTAGTACACATCATAGCATACATCAAACTTCCGACCGCACTAGCGTAAGGAACAGTTTCCATCACTTTGATTTCTTCTGGAGTCTTAGGACACAGCTCAGTACTTAGGCCTTCACCTTGCATGACAGGGGTATCAATGGGATTACAATACTGCATATTAAAACGCTCAAGAATCTTCATAATATAAGACTCTTGTGATAAAGTAAGGAGTTTCCTCGATCGATCTCTTTCGATCTTAACTCCTAATATATAAGTAGCTTCTTCCATGTCCTTCATCTCAAAATTGGAGGACAACCATTCTTTTATGGTGATAACCAAAACCTTGTAATTTCCAGCCAACAAAATATCATCCACATAAAGTGATAAAATCACAAATTTATCTTTGGATCGCTTGACATATACACAGTGATCTTCTTTGATCATCGTGAAACCAAAAGTTATTATTGCTCGATGAAAATGAAGATACCACTGTCTAGATGTTGCTTAAGGCCATATATTGAGCGATGAAGCTTGCAAACTTTATGCTCTTGACATTTAGCTATGAAACCTATTGGTTGTTTCATATAGATTTTCTCATCTAGTTCTCCATTGAGAAATGTCGTTTTTACATCCATCTGATGTAATTTAAGGTCCAAATATGCAACGATGGCTAGAATAAGGCGTATTAAGGCAAACCTTACAACTGGTGAAAAAGTTTCCTTATAGTCTATACCCTCTTGTTGAGTATAACATTTCACCACAAGGCAAGCCTTATACTTTTAAATGGATCCATCCGCCCTACGCTTAATCTTGAAAACTCATTTTTTTCCAATGGCCTTACGATTGGGTGGTAGATCAACCAAGTCCCAAACATGGTTTGCCCTCATTGACTCCATCTCATCTTCCAAAACTTTTCTCCATTCTTCCTTGTCAGAGGATGAGAGAGCCTCTTGAACAGTCTTAGGCTCGGCATCGTCATTTTGAGCAATCATAAATGCTTCACCTTTAATCTCAAAATGACGACAGGGAATACTTTTACGATTACTTTTACGCAATTGAATTTCTCTTGAATTCAATTCATCAGGCGATGCAACACTTCCACTAGGTCTTGTATGTTGAGGTAAATCTTCATTTCCCTTTACAACATCAGTGGGTGTGTTATCAGGATCTTCCATCTCATATAATTGCAAGTCCTTATCAATCTCACATCTATTAGGAAAATCATTCTCCAAGAACGTGACATCTCGTGACTCCATTTTGGTCACACTTCCATCAGTTTGTTCACCTATGAACACGTACCCTTTGGAGTGTTCAGAATATCTTATAAAGATACATTTCTTCCCTCTAGCATCTAATTTTCCATATTTATGGGAAGAATCATGAACATAAGCTGCACATCCCCATGGACGTAGACTACTTAAGTCTGGTTTCCTACTAGTCCATAATTCATAAGGGGTGGAAGTGACCGATTTTGAGGGCACACGGTTAAGTATATAGGCAGCAGTCAATAACGCATCTCCCCAATAGGAGATAAGTAAATTTGCTTGCACTATCATGGACCTAACCATTTCCAATAAGGTTCTATTCCTTCTCTCAACTACCCCATTTTGTTGTGGAGTACCAGGAATAGTCAATTGTCGTACAATTCCCCTTTCATCACAAAGAGCCTTGAATTGCTCCAATAGATACTCACGTCTACGATCGGTTCTCAATGCCTTTATTGTTTTGTTTAACTGATTCTCTACCATCGCTATATATCGTCTAAAGCAGTCTAATACTTCTGACTTATGGGAGATTAGAAAGACATAACAGAAACGTGTGAAGTCATCTATGAAAGTGATGAAATATGAGACTCCATGCCTCACTCTCACGTTCAAAGGACCACAAATGTCAAAATGTATGAGATGCAATGGAAATTCAGCT
Organism: Eucalyptus polyanthemos subsp. polyanthemos; assembly: GCA_017140185.1. Lineage (NCBI taxonomy): Eukaryota > Viridiplantae > Streptophyta > Magnoliopsida > Myrtales > Myrtaceae > Eucalyptus > Eucalyptus polyanthemos. Next base: position 34,326,906 of record CM029466.1, on the reverse strand, counting down.
CTAGTCCCTTTATCGAATGGTTTTCTAGTTGTTTTTCCCGCCAGACAATGTTCACATACGAATAGACTAACATTAGTGAGTGACCCTAAAAGGCCTTCTCTAGCTAATATTTGCATTCTTTGCAATCCAATGTGACCTAATCTAGCATGCCAAATACTTGCATCAATCTCAACGTTATTAGAAGACGCAATTAAAGAAAAACAACCATCAACATTAACATTGTACTGATCATAGTCAATGTCTAACACCATAAAACCATTCGATACATGACCTGAACCATAATAAATTGTTCCATACAAAATGTCAACACAATCACCATGGAAATTCAATACATAACCTAAGCTAAGAAGAACAACTATAGAGACCAAGTTTCGTCGAATATCTAGAGCATAAAGGACATAATACAGGAACAGGTTTCGACCGCCGCGTAAGATTAATTTACATGTGCCGATACCCTTCACTTCAACTCTTAAGTTATTCCCAACATATATCCATCTTCTTCCACACAGTATCTGACGATACTCCACAGATGCTTCTTGGTCTCTAGCTACATGGTCTGTTGCTCCTGAGTCTACAGTCCACATTGGATGAGATTCAGCAAGCATTATAGTACTAGAAACAAAAGCATTACTCAAAGTAATGGAGTAATAAGGTACCTTTTTCGGCTTAGTGCATTCATGAGCAAAGTGACCCATCTTGCCACAATTGTGGCACTCCATCTTGGCCTTGTCCTTCTTCCCACCACATTTCTTGCGTCGGAAGGTCTTAGCCCTCTTGGGTCCCTGATCAGTCATCTTCCCTTTGTTGTTGAGCTGAAAATTCCTCTTGCGCTTGAAGCCCGAAGCCTTGCTCGAACTCGATTCAGCAACATAAGCATGGGTAGAGGATCTTACAGCCTCTAGGCGCTCATCCTCTAATTCCAAATGACGCACAATATCATCAAAAATGACGATGTTCTCATTATGTGTCATGTTGATCTTCATATGCTCCCAATTATCATAAAGAGACCTTATAACAGCCTGAACTTGTTGTTCATCAGTAAGGGAGTGACCTGCCGACTTTAGCTCACGGATCATATTTGACATCTCCCGAAGATGCTGCCTCATCGTTACATTTGGGCACTTTCGGAATGTGTCAAACTTGATGGTGAGTCTCCTCAGCTTAGTTACAGATGTACCCCCAAACTTATCTTTCAAGACAACCCACATAGCTTGAGCTTTGTCATAACTCTCAAACTCACACATGAGATCATCTTGCATACAGCTCAGCAACGTGATGCAAGCAATGCTATTTTTCTTTTTCCAAGCTTGATAAGCTTCTAGATCTCTCCTATGTTGAGCTGAAGTTCCATGCTCAGGTTCATCCATGGTATGGTTGAGGGTTTCCAAAACCTCTTGCTCCTCAAGGATGTACTGAACCTTTCAGTGCCAAATATCATAATTATCACCATTCAGCTTCTCACCCTTATTGAGGTCGGCCACAATGGTCTTGGATGCCGAAGTCATAATCAATTGCAATAACACATTGACATAATAAACGCAGAATCAATACTAGCATACTATACAGAGTAATACACATATTTAATTTGCAGCAAAGACAAACTAAATTAATGATAATTCAACAAAAAGACACAGAGGCAAAAGTTCACTATGTTCCCAATCAACTTCTATGTACAATTGTTATATTATCATTAATTAGTTTAATTTGCATAAATTTTAAGTTCTAGGTGAGAACTCCTTTTAATTCTACCAACCTAAGAACTCCCACTAGGAAAAATAATTACATGACCTTATGTAATTTCTACATTTTTCCTTAACACAAAAAACATTGCATGATAATAACCAATGTATAAACAATAATCATGTTTCAACTATAATTAAAATTGCAATTCAACATGTAATGGATTTCCTACCATTGTTCTAATTTTCTAGCAACTAGAAAATTGCAAGTATATTAAAATATATACATCATATCATTGAACCAAGCTCTACACAACACATATGACATCATTTGTACACAAGCTAACTACTGTATTTCATAAATCACAAGAAAAATACATGCTACAAATGAATAAGCTGCATTAAATCCCAAAAAATTACGCGTACATAGGGTTTCCAAAGCATTTTCATACATTTATAAAATTCAAAAGTATAAAATAATCGTACCATAGTGTATAGAACATTCATACGAACCAAACGCCGCTGACCATGCTCCAATTGGAGCCTGCACGCGCCACATGAGTGTGCAACGCGTGTGGCACACGCGCCAGCGAGCCAAATGGCTCCTGGCCGGTCCAACCGTTGACCGGTCAATGGTCGGGTTGGGTCAACCGAGTCGGGTCGGGTCGCCGGCCGACCAACTGTCGCCAGCACTGACGTCATCGATGACGTCATCCCAGCGGTTACCGACCGTTGAGTGACGTCATCACACGCCAATTCGCCGACCGGCGTGTGCCGGTTCACCAACTGGCGCGCGTCGCGCACATGCTAGTTCGCCGACTGGCGCGTGTGGCGGACACGCTGGTTGTGCCAGCGCTTCAAGCGCATGGCACCCACGCGCAGCGGCTTCTGGCCGGGCGTGTGGGCGCATCCGGCGTCTCCCGGCGGCTTTCGACCCATCGCCGGACTCATCTCGAAGAGCTCTTTCACCCTGTATATTCAAGAATTAATTTTGACCAAAAAATTATTTCGAAAAACAGCCAAAACCTCACGAATCACACGACCCCGAACCCGTTCTTCGCTCCGGTTCAATTTCAAGTTTTTCATATGGCAATTCCGACTATCAGAGATCCAAACAGTGTAGAATACAATCTCTTGATCTCAATATCAAATGGTAAATGAGAAAACTCAATGAAGAACAAGGCAGAAATCACGTCCGAGCTCTGATACCAATGTTGGAATTCATGTCAGCGGAAGACGACTTACCTGATTCCGATATGCAAACAGCAAATGGCCCTGGAATGAACGTTGAATTGCGAATAAATCACGAACACTACCTCACGTTAGTCTGGATGCAATCACAAGGAAAACACCCGATTTTCACGGCGTAAATATCGATTATTTTGGCAAAAGTGAAATGGAATTCTTTTTTCTTCTTTGATGGAAATTGAGAGAAAATTTGGTGCGAATGAATTGCCAACCGGTCCAACGGTTGTGTTCGGGAGGCTTTTATACGTCTCCCTTCGTACCCCTCCATTAGTGTCTTTCCATCGTAACGCATCAAGACGAAACGGTGCGTTTCGTTCGCACCCCATCATGGACGTACCAGCTAAAGTACAACAAAAACTTAACTCATACCTTAAATGCTCTAGTCCTCTTTAAATTTAACTTCTTACTTTGAGCGTAGAGGAAAAGTTGAGATCCCAGCAACGATGGCTTATGCGACTATGAGAGGAGCCGGTGCAGACAAGGCGGCCATCAAGTGGCCGAGACAGCAGTCGAACCCAACGGTCCACCATTGGGCACATTCGCTTCAGCCACTTTCGCTGTCAACTCACCCTTCTTCATTGCCAAGAACATCACCTTCAAGAACAAAGCGCCATTGCTCGCGTTACGAGCGCCTGGAAAGGAGGCGGTGGCCCTCCGCATTGTCGCAGATGCAACGGCCTTCGTGGGATGCCATTTTGTCAGGTCACAGGACACACTCTACCCCACGTCGGGAGGCATTACTTCAGGGACTGCTACGTCGAGGTGTCCGTGGACTTCGTGTTCGGGAACGGTTGTCGTTCTATAGGAGCTGCCATCTGCACAGCGCGAGCAACAGATACGGAGCGTGACGGCGCAGAAGAGGGGAGAGCCTGCTGGAGGAGACAGGGTTCTCGTTAGTAAGGTGACAGGGTCGGGCGTGCTGTTCCTTGGCCGAGCGTGGGGCGCTTTCTCCCGGGTGGTTTTTGCGCACGTGTACATGGATCGGATCGTCACCCCGAAAGGATAATACGATTGGGGCGACAAGAACAATGACACGTAAGCAATCTTTCTCGTCCTATCATCAAGAAAATAGTCTGCATGGATTGAGAAAATTCCACTGTGGTACTGATCTGTGCGATGTAGGATGGTGTTTTACCGGCAGTACAGCTGCACGGGACTGGGGGCTTCCTCCGGCGGGCAAGTGTCGTGGTCGAGGGAGCTCACTCCCGAAGAGGCCGAGCGCTTCGTTTTGCTCGACTTCATCGGCACCCACGCTTGGCTCTTTTTCGCTCTAGCCAAACCTGGAGTGCTTTCGATCCTGTTCTTTTCGTCTTCTTTTTCATTTCTTGACTTTCGACTGCTCTTTAGTATTGTTGGTTTTGTTTCCTTATCATCTTTGTATTATAATATTCCCCAACATCTATGCACACGTAATCTCCATGTGGTGCATTAGATTATCACCGGAAAAGGAAAGGAGCTACAAAGAGAGAGATACGTCGCTCTCGCACCGATAAGGAACGAGCATCTGTCGACGAATCCGATGCATCAAGATCATCGTCATGCACGCACAGACCGACCAAAAACTTCAACTAATTACTAAGGGTGGGCATGACAACATTTTTGTTTCTCTATTTCTCTGTTTTTTGGTTTCCCGAAACAGGTTTGGAATAGAAATCCGTTTGGTAACACAATTTCATTTTTCTATTTCTGGAACATATTTCTATTTTAGAAATAGATTTGGAACAGAAATAGGAAATTAAAATTTTTAGCTTTTCTATTTCTAGAACAAAAATGAGAAATAAAAAATTTCCTCATCGTTCACTCTCGTCACAACTCGTCGCCCACTTGCTACCCGTGGGATGCCGAACGCTCGCCGCCAATTGCCGGCCGCCGGCCACCAAACTCTAACCACTCATCACCAACTGCCGGTCACCGGATGCCAAATGTCCACCGGTCGTTGGCCACTCATCGCCATTTTTTGGATGTCAAAGACTCACCACCAACCACCAGATGTCCATCGCCGACCCATCCGCCACTTGACACCGGCAGCCGAATGTCAGCCGCCAGCCACTCGTAGTCAGCCTCCGATCGCCAAACTTCGGATGTCGGACGTCAGACGTCGAGCTATGGACGTTGGACGCCAGTTGCCAGTCACCAGACTCCAACGTTGGACTCTGGACTTCAGCCGCCCGTTACCGGTCACTGGACTCTAGACTTCAGTCATCGGACGCCGAACGCCAATCGCCGAATGTCAGACTCTAGCCACCGGACGCCAGTCGTTGCTGCTCCTAGAAATAGAAATTTTATTCTATTATCAAATGAATTTTTATTTTAGAAATAGAAATTTTGAATTGTCATCAAACACATTTTTTTGCTCAAAAACTTGTCCATGGAATAGAAATTGAGAAATCAATTTCTGATCAAAAATTGATTTCTATTCCAAAAATTTTGTCATGTGCATCCTAAGAATAACAAGATACGCAAAGTGTTATTCTCTAGTCACATACTAGAGGCTCAAGATCAATAATACAACCATATTTTTTTACCACAAAAATGGATTAACATAATTGAAATAAGAAAACTCTAACTACAATAAAAGAATTTAAAGGTGGTTCTTAATGAACGAAATCGATCAAGTCATAGCTCTCAGTCTCATGATTAACTGCTCAAATTTGAGCGAATTTCATCGATATTTAGCCATCATGTTCATGAATTATAAGAAAATAATTAACCTTTGGGTTAATCCCTAAGTTCTTATAATAAATGAACTTCAATATACCCATAACTCCAATAATGATATAAAATATATCAATTTCATATATAGCATCAATTAATCATGGGTAATTGAATAAAACAATTTACAACATCAAAAAATTCAAAAGACTTCAAGGTTTGGCCACTTTGGTGACTAACAAACCATTTATAATATGAATTTTTTAATATTGCAAAATATAAATATTTACCAAATTGCACACAAGGATAAAATGCAATCAAAGCATAAGGGCAAAATCGTAAAATCATAATTCCATAAGGTCATAATCATAAATTTAAAATCTAGGGGCAAAATGGTAAATTAACAGCAAGGGCAGAATCGTAATTATAAATAAACAGGGGCAGAAAAATAAAATTAAATTAAATTAAATTAAAAACGGCACCGCGGTAAGCACACGCCTGCATCCGCCGCGAACGCGTGCCGCGTACGCACGCGTCCAACGCGCAGGCGCATGCACCGCGCGCGTGGGGCTCGCAGCGGTTGAGCACGCATGAGAGCATGTGGCGCGTGGGTTACACGCACCTACAACTGCAGCGAGCGCGTGAGGCCCACACGCCTTCTTCCTCGCCCCTAGAAACGATTTCCACCGGTTTTCGCCGTTTTCCGCCGCGGTTTCGCTGGCGTTTCTTCTCGAGTAGCCCATCCCATACACAAATAAATAATGGGTTTTGAACAGCATGCCGGCTCGACCTAATGGATTCAAGTTTCAGAGAAAATGACCAAGAAATTGGCCTCAAATCAAACCAAAATTTCTCATAACACAAAACCTCCACCACTGCGACTTCCGCCGCTCGATTAGCCTCCGGCGAACGCTAATATACCGGAAAAACTCATGGCTAATGTTCCTCATGGCAGTGCGACCGTATGGGTCCGAAATCAAATGGTGGGTCGCCGGATTTTGCCCGGAATTGGAGAGTTTCTATCTTGCCCTTAAAATTCCAAATTCCTCCATTTTTGTCCTTTTCTCCATAAAAACATTCCATCATACGGATTTTCTTAAACGGAACCCTCCGAAAACATTTTAACAACAACAAAGAGTACGAACAGGATCGTTCAACGAATTATCATACATAAATCATAATATTTCTTTAAACGGAAAAATCATGAGATCATAATCCATGCTCTGATACCAACTGTTAGAATATACATATAATACTTTGATGCAGAAATACAAAAGTAAATAGTGATATTTTGATCTTCATGATTTTCACAATTAGATGAAGACATACATTTATCCATAGCATTGCACTTAATGATGATCATTGTAGAAAACCGAAAAATCTTGAACCAAAAGAAAAAATCCGATTTCTCTCCCTAAACCCACTATACTTTAATGTATTCTATCGATGGATAAGAGAATATCCAATTCCTTTCTATCATTGTTGTTCATTGTAGGTGAAGAGAGGAGCGGACTCTATTTGTACGTTCGTTGAAAAGGTGCCTTCCATCAAAGCGATATACCCTTTCATTTTATTAGAGTCGCAACTTCTCATAACCAATAATTATTTATTTTATAACATTTCAATAATTATTAAACCATATAATAAATCATATCATGTGAGTCACAATAATTTTTACACTGCTCCCTTGCTCGCCTACTCCGTACTCCCCATGGCCATCACCGCCAGCTTTCCCTCCTCGTTCCCCACCCTTCGCTCACGCACATAAACAGAGACTCGCTCAGGTGTAGAGAGAGAGAGAGAGAGAGAGAGAGAGGTGCGCAAGGGACGTCGCCATGTGGACGACTAGTTCCAGCTCTAGCAGGGAGAGGCAGGTATGTCGAGCTCCTTTTTTTTTTTTTTGCAGTTCTGATTTTGGGTCCCCAAGGATTTAGTTCGCGTCTGGTTGGAGATCGAGGAAATGAAGAGATGGGTTGTGGCGGCTATGGAGAACCGGCCGCCGAGTCTCCGCCGGCGGCAGAGGGAGAGAGGCCGCCGGGAACGGAAAGGTGAGGAGAAAATGCGGGGAAATTTGTTGGAGAAATCTTCAAGTATTTTGAAACTGACAAAACGTTTCCATCAGTCTAGTCTGAAGATTTGCAAACTCTACTATTTAAAGTCTGAAGACCTCCGGACTGCCAGACTTAAAACTCAAAGTCTATCCTCATTGACATTTTCTAATCCGTTGAAGAAATGGTATCCAGAACTGGATGTTTTGTTAAGGATTTGACCTTATCAACTGGAAAAGATCTCTTGGCTGGATATGACATAACGGAATCATTTATTTGAATCAAGATTGGTTAAGGATTCGATGATTGATGAAGTATACTTGGAAGGTTCTACTTATGGAAACCGAGATCCTGATTGTATGGGCAAACATGATTAATGGGCTATCGACATGTTCCTTAAATAGCTTGAATGATTTTCCTAATTGATTCCATCCAATGGGTAGATTGGAGGAATTCCTTTGGTAAGTGCCAACGGGTATGATGGCATAAAGGAGTATAAAAGGAAGACGTTCCAGTTGTTCGAGTAGGTGCACAATAGAAAAATTCCAAAGTCTGAAGCTCCTTGTTCTTAGTCAATTCATTTACTGAGCGAAATCTTGTACACAAAAAAGAGTATATATTCGTGAGAAACCTTGAGGAAGTGTGATAGAATATCTACACTGTGGAACCAAGGAGAACATTGCTGTAACATCTCTTTTGTTCATAGTAAAATCCAGCCGGTGGGCTGTCAGTGCGGAAGAGTGGACATAGGCTTGAGATAAGCCGAACCACTATCAACCTAGTGTTCATTTCTCTTCCCTACTCTCTGCTTTACGTTGATCATAATTCGTTTTGTTAACCAAAAAAGAACTTCCTTTCTATTGTCTGCTTAAGTATTGCTCTCTTATCTCGAGAAATTATTTTTGTCACCTATTCACCCCCCCTCTAGGTGCTTATACTAGCTATCTCAATTGGTATCAGAGCCTGTGTACTCACTTTGTTGGAAGTGTTTTACTTCAGAGTTAAAGATCCATGGCTAGTATGTTAGCTCCAGAGCTGGTAGAAGGGCAAAGCAATACCAGACCGCCTTACTTTGATGGAAAGGAATACAACATATGAAAAAACAAAATGAAGGCATTCCTAAGATCAAAGGATCCTCTGGAATGGGACGTTGTAGAAAAGGGAATTGTTCCTAAAGCTGCACCTGTCTTAGAGAGAGGAAAAGAAGCTGTTGAGTCTAGTGAAATGACTCAAGAAGAGATAATCAAGAGAAAAGCTCTTGATGCAAAAGCAATTTATTCTTTATATTGTGCTTTGTCACCTACTGAATATAATAGAATATTTTCTTGTGTTACAACAAAAGAAGTCTGGGATAGATTACATATTACCTATGAAGGAACAGATCGAGTAAAAGAGACCAGAATCAACATTCTCCTCAGTCAATACAAAGCCTTCAAAATGAAATCGGGAGAATCTATAACTGACATGTTTAGTCGTTTTACAGAAATCGTGAATGGTCTTGAAAATCAAGGTCAACCAATTTCTGATCCCATGAAGGTAAACAAGCTACTGCGTGGACTCTCCAAGAATTGGAATCACATAAAGACCTCAATAAGAGAGACACAGAGAATCATGCCACTATCTGTTGATGAGTTGGTTGGGACTCTTCAGTCTTATGAAGTGGAGCGAATCAATGAAGACGAAGATCCTAAAGGTAAGAAATCCATTGCATTAAAATCCAATGATGATTCTAATGTTACAGATTCTGAAAACAATATGGATGATGAGGAGCTTGCTCTCATGATAAGAAGATTCAGAAAGCTGAACAGAAAATGAAGAAGATTCAATCCAAAGAAACAGAGTTTTCAAAAGCAACATAGTAAGTCTGTTGAGGATGATGAATCAAATAAAGATGTAGTCTACTTTGAATGTAAGAAAAAGGGACACATCAGACCCAACTGTCCTCTTCTAAGGAAGAAGAAAGGAAAAGCTGAAAAGTATCGAAAGGCTCTTAAAGTAGAAACTTGGAGTGATACAGAGTATGAAGAAAGTGATGATGATTATGCCAATATATGTTTAATGGCACAATCGGATTCGGATTCAAACTCCGAGACAGACTCGAGATTTAAACGGTGAATTTGAGGTAAGTAACTTCAAAATCCCTATTAAAGTTTCTAAATACATTGATGAGTTGTGTTTTATTCTTAAGACTTCTCTTAAAAGGATTTCCGAACTCAAAAAGAAAATTCTACACCGAAACAACAGGAAAATGTTTTGAAAGAAAAAGTTAAATGTTTAGACATAAATGTCTCTTCTCTTAAAGAAAGTGAAGATATTCTTTTAAAAGAAAATGTATTTTTAAAAAGGACATATCAGATATTTCAAAAAGATTTTCAATAGGATCTGAGAAACTTGAGAAAATTCTTTCAGTACAAAGACCTTATTTCAATAAATCTGGTTTGGGAATGACAGCAGAAACCATTTCTTTAATTGATTTTCCTAAAGTGAAGGAAAGAATTAAGCAAAGACCCTCAAGAGATGCTTACAAAAATCATTTTAAAAAGGCTTTTGTAAAACCAGTAGGTCGTAATGCTCTCAGATGTTCTAAGTGCAATAGTTTAGATCATTTTGAGAAATAATGTCATATGGTTTGGAAACCTGTTAAGAAAGTATTGGCAAAAACCGCATATCATACTAACACCAATGGACCCAAGAAAATATGGATACCAAAGAAAGCTTGAGTCTCTTTTTTAAATGCAGGTCACTATCAAGAAAAAGGTAAAATGGTATATGGATAGTGGATGCTCAAGACATATGACAGGAGATTCAAATTGCTTCATAAAGCTCGTTCAAGTAAATGGTGGAAAAGTCTCATTTGGAGGAAACAGCAAAGGAAGAATTGTGGGATTTGGAACTGTAAAGATTGGAAACCTCACAATAAGCAATGTTTCTTTAGTGGAAGGACTCAACTACAATCTACTCAGTATCAGTCAGCTGTGTGATGCCGGTTTCAAAATTAGCTTTCAAGAGGGAATATGTTCAGGAACTAGTAAAGATTCTACTCAATCATTCATGGGTCGAAGACATGGAAATATCTACCTCTTGGATGTGAAACCAGATGAATTGCAATGTCTGATCTCAATTCAAGATGAAGCGAACTTATGGCACAAAAAGCTTGGGCACATCAATATGAAGCAGATAGCCAAAATTTCAGCAAAGAAGTTTGTTTGTGGTCTACCCAATCTATCATACCAAAAGTCTGATCTATGTACACCGTGCATATTGGGAAAACAGGTAAGAAATTCCTTTAAACTAATAAATCAAGTTTCCACTAACCGTGTACTACAGCTTCTACATATGGATCTTTTTGGACCAACCAGAACTCAGAGTATTGGAGGTAAGAAATATTGCCTAGTAATTGTGGATGACTACTCACGATTTACTTGAGTATATTTCTTGGCAAGTAAGTCTGAAACCTTTTCTTACTTTGAAAAGTTTGCTAAAAAGGTTCAAAATGAAAAATGGTATGTTATTTCAAGTATAAGAACAGACCATGGAGGCTAATTTGAAAATCAAGATTTTACAAAATTCTGTGATGAATCTGGTTTTCAGCATGTGTTCTCCTCTCCATATACTCCAGAGCAAAACGGAGTTGTGGAAAGAAAGAATAGGTCGCTTCAGGAAATGGCTAGAACTCTTTTAATTGAAAGTAACATCTCTTCACGTTTTTTGGCTGAAGCAGTTTCTACAGCATGTTACATTATTAATAGAGTTTTTCAAAGGCCTATTCTAGAAAAAAAAATCCCCTATGAGTTGTTCAAAGAAAAGAAACCTATTGTTTCATATTTTCATGTGTTTGGATGTAAATGCTTTATATTGAAAAATGCAAATGATCGAGTTGGCAAGTTTGAGGAAAAGTCATATGAAGGCATCTTTCTTGAATATTCAACCTCAAGCAAAGCCTACAGAGTCTACAACGAGAAGACTCAATCTGTGGAGGAATCAATGAATGTCAAATCCCAAGATTCTATGCAAAATGAATCTATTCAGACTCATCTTGAGGAATCTAAACCTGCTCCAGACTCTACAAAGTCTAAATCACAAGAAGCAGCTCAAACTTCTAAAGACCAGCAACAAATGATTGTTGAAGATTCAAATGAAGGAGGTGATCATCAACCTGACAAATCAACCAGCAACTGGAAGCATAAGTCCAGTCATCCCAAAGATCTCATTAGTGGCGACATTAATGAAGGAATTCGCACAAGATCCAAAAGGCGCAAAGAGTCTAGTGATGTGGCTCTTGTCTCTAAAATTGAACCCAAAAGCATAGAAGAAGCTTTGTCTTATGAAAGCTAGATTGAAGCTATGCAAGAAGAACTCAGGCAATTCAGCATTAATGATGTCTGGGAATTGACTCCCAAACCGAAAGGTAAATATATTATTGGAGCTAAATGGGTTTTCGGGAACAAGATGGACAAGAACGGAAAGATCGTAAGAAACAAAGCAAGACTCGTGGCCAAGGGATATACGCAAGAAGAAGGGATAGACTATGACGAGACATACGCACCAGTAGCGAGGTTAGAAGCAATTCGATTGTTACTTGCTTATGCTTATTATAAGAATTTCAAGTTATTCCAAATGGACGTCAAAAATGCTTTCCTAAATGGATTCATTCATGAGGAAGTCTATGTGGAACAACCACCTGGGTTTGAAGACCCAAGGAAACCAGACTTAGTATTCAAACTGAAAAAGGCCTTATATGATTTAAAACAAGCACCTCAAGCTTGGTACGACAGGCTGAGTAAGTTTTTAATTCAAAACGGATTTGTAAAAGGTAAAGTAGACACTACTCTGTTTATCAAAAAAGAAAACAAAAGTTTTCTGCTTGTTCAAATATATGTTGATGATATTATTTTTGGATCCTCTAATGAAAGTTTGTGCAAGAAATTCTCTAAGTCTATGCAGGATGAATTTGAAATGAGCATGATGGGTGAGCTAACCTTCTTTCTTGGACTTCAAGTGAAACAATTGAAGGAAGGGACTTTTATTCATCAAGAAAAATATGCTAATGATCTTATTAAAAAGTTTTGACTTGAAAATTGCAAAAAGACTGACATACCAATGTCAAATTCCTTGAAGATTGACAAAGATGAAGGAGGAAAGAAAGTTGACCAAAAGCTATACAGGAGTATCATTGGTTCACTTCTTTATCTTACTGCTTCTAGACCTGACATTTTGTTTAGTGTTTGCATTTGTGCTAGATTTCAAGTAGACCCTAAAGAATCTCATCTAAGTGCTGCAAAGCGTATTATCAAATACATTGCTTCAACTTCAAGTCTTGGTCTTTGGTATCCTAAAAAGGGAGATTTTACTCTTCTTGGATACTCGAGCCTTGACCTAGCTTGGTTGCGAGTTGATAGAAAGAGCACCTCGGGTACCTGTCAACTACTTGGAAGCAAGACAGTGTCTTGGTTTTCAAGGAAGCAAAATACAGTAGCTCTTTCTACAGCAAAAGCAGAGTATGTAGCTCTTGGAAGTTGTTGTTCACAAATTCTGTGGATAAATCTGTGGATAAAACAACAGCTAAGAGACTTTGGAATTGAAGATTCATGCACGAAGATTAAGTGTGACAACACCAGCTGAATCAATCTGACCAAGAATCCAATTCTTCACTCAAGAGCAAAGCATGTAGAGATTCGTCATCACTTCATTAGAGATCATGTTCAAAATGGAGAAGTTTCGATTCAGTTTGTTGACTCAAAGAACCAACTGGCGGATATATTTACAAAGCCTTTGGAGAAAAATCAATTTGAAGTTATTCGTTCCAGACTCAACATCTTGAAGTTTGAAGAAGTTAAAGTCTAGAGACTCTTAGACTCAAACAAACAAAATTTTTTACTGTAAGTTATTTTATTCTTTCTCAGAATAAATCTCGAAAAGGTACGATCATCTGTTCTTAATTGATTTTTGCTAATATTCCGTGATTATCGCAATCTTTCTTTTTCGAAAATGAAGTTAATCTTAAATGGTAGTTATCTAATTTTTTTAAAAGGCGGTTATTTTTAAAAAATGCATCTTTTTACTTTCTTTTATGACGCTTGGTATGCCTCTCTTCGACTGTCCTATATACAAACGGTTCCTCTTCGTTTTACTCCAAAAACCCTAAAAAGCATCGATCTCCCACTTGCGTCTTCTTCTCTTGTTTAATCTTCAAAAAGTTGTCATCTTTCTTGGGAAAAACAAGTTTGGAATCTTCCGAAGACTGTGAAAGATGTCGTCTCAAAGGAAGTCTTCGAGAATCGCAAGCAGGGGACTGCAGAAAATGAGTGAGGGACCTACTCACTTTGATCTCACCGAGGAAGAGATCGTTGAAGGCGCAGATCCTATAAGAATCCAAAAGCCCTCTTTTATTTATAAGCTTTACCGTGCTTTAAAGAGGATCGGTACTCCATTGAACTACATCGATGAGTTTCTCAAGGACAAAGGGTATAGTAATGAGTACATCTTTTTAAAAAATATGGAGCATTTGGGAATTGCCCCTAAGGGGTTGGCAAAAGAAACCCTTGCAAACATTCCAAGTGATCCACGTGTTGAAGGAGTGAATCAGCCAGACGGAAATGATGATGACAAGTTGTACAGTCAATTTCAACCGAGAATGGGTGTTGCAGCAAGTATTCGGAGCAAAAGGACAGAGTTGTTCCGTTCTGAGGAACACAAGCATCTTTACACTAAGTTGTTGAAGCGTGGGATGATAAACCCTAGAAGTGTAGATTTTGATTTCCTTGAGTCTGCAAACGTCAATTTGAGGGAAAAATTCAGTCTTCTTCAACTTGAGCAGTTTTGTTCTCAACCAACAGAAGCCTATGCTGAGCTCATTGCATACTTCTATTCGAATTTCAGTTTCCTGGATGCGAATAGAATCTCTTTTAGTGTCCGAGATCAGGATTATGTGGTGGATGTAGATATGTTGGCTGATGTAATTGGGGTTGAGAGAGGAAGATATCAACCTATCAATGTGTCTATTGCTCGTGCCACATTGGAACTTGTTAAGAATAGAAGGACAGAGGGAAGGATTTCCTACTCAAGGATGTGTGCATTCAATATTCTACTTCACAAGATTGTGATTAATTGCCTTAGACCGAAATCTACTTCAAAAACTTATATTTCAAATTCAAAGGCAAAATTGATGTATGCCATCAATGCTGGGAAAAAGTTTTCTCTCCCTCATACTATTTTGTTCCACATGTATAGAGCAGTGGTGAAGGACAAGGGTCAACTTCCTAATCCAGCTCTTGTGACGAAGTTATTCAGACATTTGAATGTTCAGCCTCCACGAATTCTCTGTGTTCGATCTTGTGATCATATGGTGGTAGGGTTGAAAATGGTATCTAAAATGCGTCTGCAGGAACTTAACAAGGTGTTGGAGAAATTCAAGGAAACAACTCCTGTCAAGCCTCATCAAATCTCTTCTGCAGCAAAAAGAAAAGGGAAGGAGCCCATGGTTGCTTTATCCAAGAAAAGAAGAGCTCTCATTGTTGAGGATGAAGATGATGAGAATGACATCACCATTTTTGCTATGGCATTAAAGAACCTGAGTCATTCTGTTTCAGAATCAATGGAACATCAAGAGAAAAACTCAGAACAAAGGACTAGAGAACAAGAAGATTTGGAAGCAGAGGAGAAAGAAACAGAGGAAAGAGAAGAAGAAGAAAGAGATGCTGAAGAGGAAAGAATTGAAGCAGAAGAAGAAGAAGAAGGAGAGAAAGGAGATCAAGAGGAAGGAGAGCATGAGGAACACTCTTCTCCACCTGAAGGCATGGAAACAGGGGGAGACCGAGAGAAAAGAGATATGTCCTCATATCCTGCTACCAGTGAAGGAGTCAGTCGCTCTCCAGCATATCCAGAGGACATTTATGCCTCTTAATTTCCTGAGGAGGGACATGATGTTTCATCGCCCAATCTGTGTAACTATGATGATTTGCCATCATCTGCCTTTACTCCGTCTGATCGAGCAGAAGCCAGTACGCAGACTGATAATTCAGCAGATTTTCGCAGAATTCTCAATATTCTCTTGGAAATGCGAGGTCAGATATATGCTTTGGGATGCGAAGTTCAGAATTTGCAGAATGCAGGTCAAGCTTCTTCAGCTTCTTTGAATGATCAGATCTAAGCCCTTGCTCTTTAGATTCAAGCAAATGCTAAGGGTGAAGATGTAGCTCAACTAAAGAAAGACTTGAGAAAGCTGGAACATATCGTCCAGTCAATGGGAGATTTCCAGTTTGTTCGTGTTCCCAAGCAATCTTGACTCTGTTCTATTTCCATCTCAACCTTTTTTCTGATGACAAAAAGGGGGAGAGATGCAAGATTTGAAAACCTTGAACTTTAACTTGTTGAACTTTTAGTTTGTTTTGATGTTTAACTTGACTTGACTTGTGTCTGGATGTGGACTGAATTTTGAATTTGGATTTGACTGCTTATATTGAGTACTATTGATTTCTTATGAATGGCTTTACTATCATGCAAGACTAACCTATTTTCTGTGGTTGCAGATTCTAGTGTTATCATTAAGCCATTAATCTTTATAAGATATCCATATTTGCTTGAGTAATGTTTTGCAGGTCAAAGTTATTCAAATCTGCAGGAAAGTTTTGTCACCATCAAAAAGGGGGAGATTGTTGGAGAAGTCTTCGTGGAGTATTTTGAAGCTGATAAAACGTTTCCATCAATCTAGTCTGAAGATTTGCAGACTCTACTATTTAAAGTCTGAAGACCTCTGAACTGCCAGACTCAAGACTCAAAGTTTATCCTCATTGACAGTTTCTAATCCGTTAAAGAAAAGCTATCCAGAACTGGATGTTTCGTTAAGGATTTGACCTTATCAACTGGAGAAGATCTCTTGGTTCAATATGACATAACGGAATCCTTTATTCGAATCAAGATTGATTAAGGATCCGATGATTGGCGAAATATAGTTGGAAGGTTCTACTTATGGAAACCGAGATCCTAATTGTATGGGCGAACAGAATTGATGGGCTATCAACATGTTCCTTAAATAGCTCGAATGATCTTCCTAATTGATTCCGTCCAACGAGTAGATTGGAGGAATTCCTTTGGTAAGTGCCAACGGGTATGATGGCATAAAGGAGTATAAAAGGAAGACGTTTTAATTGTTCGAGTGGGTGCATGATAGAAGAATTCCAAAGTCTGAAGCTCCTTGTTCTTAGTCAATTCATTTGCTGAGCGAAATCTTGTACACAAAAGAGAGTCTATATTCGTGAGAAACCTTGAGGAAGTGTAATAGAATATCTACACTGTGGAATCAATGAGAACATTGCTGTAACATCTCTTTTGTTCATAGTGAAATCCAGCCGGTGGGCTGTCAATGCAGAAGAGTGGACGTAGGCTTGAGATAAGCCGAACCACTATAAACCTAGTGTTCATTTCTCTTCCCTACTCTCTGCTTTACTTTGATCATAATTCGTTTTGTTAACCAAAAAAAAAACTTCCTTTCTATTGTCTGCTTAAGTATTGCTCTCTTATCTCGAGAAATTATTTTTGTCACCTATTCACCCCCCTCTAGGTGCTTATACTAGCTACCTCAAAATTTACCGAGGGAGAGTAGAAAAAGGGGTAGGACTAGGGGTGAACGCGGTTCCTGGTTCTTAAAGGACCAGTTCCGGTTCCCATCGGAACCGGAGCCGGTCGAGGAACCGGAATCGAAACCGGTCGCGGAATCGGTTTTGGAACCGATTAGTTAGGGTTCCAAAAGGAGCCCCCCTCCCCCGCTTGGCACTTCAATCTTCCAAGTCCCAGAAAAGAAAGTGTTGCAAAAAACTCAACTCACGCTACCGAACGCCGCTCGCCCTCAAGGCCACCACCACCGGACGCTAGTCGCTGACGTCACTCGCACGAACCCTCGCCACTCGATGCCCGTCGTTGCCATGCTCTGCCTCTGCCTGTCACTAACGCCACAACTACCCGACGCAAGCAGATTTGAGCCGAGCTTGTCTCCGCTCGCGACCCACCGCCTCTACTCGCTCTAGAAGCGCCGACGCCCCTACTGCTAGGTCCTCCTCTACTCCACCACCGCTGCAACCAAACGCCAGATGCCTGACGCCGTTGCCTCGAAGACCAGCGACCGATGTCCCTGCTCAGTGCTAGAAGCCCCAACGCCCCTGCTGCTGGGTCCTCCTCTGCTCTATCGCCGCTGCAACCAGACGCCAAAAGCCACCATTCCTGCCGCAACGCCGCTGCTGCTGTCTCCGCCTCTGCTCCGACAACCCGACACCAGTAGTCGCGACGCCTGACGCCGTTGCCCCGAAGACCAGCGACCGACGTCCCTGCTCAACGCTAGAAGCCCCGACACCCCTGCTGCTGAGTCCTCCTCTACTCCACTGCCGCTGCCATCGCTGCAACCAGACGCCAGAAGCCACCATTCCTGCCACGATTCCGTCCTCAGGCCGTCCGATCGTAGCCGCTGGTCACTAACTTTCCGATTCTGACCCACGACGCCGCTGCTAGTAAATCACTGTGTTTCTAGATTCCAGCCCTACTAACTAGGAAGGTGGTTGTTGTGATCTCACCATTGATAAGTTTAATGCATGGTTTACTCGATGTCTCCGGTCAACTAAAAGCTGCGTCCACCCAAGTGTTTAATAATGCAATTAAGTGCAATTTTATGATCTGAGCAAAGTGGTCTGCTAAAAAGAACGATGAATATCATAAATATCTTTTGCGGATTACTTTCTCTTCCTCGGACTATTGTAGCAATAACTAAGGAATCTGAGCTCGTCCCTTGTTCAAACAGAGAGGTGCATGTTCTTTCTCCGTCGGAAGTCCCAAGTTTGTCTCCGACTTGCAGTCATAACTAATTTCACATGAAGTTGAACATCATATCTTTTTCTTTTATTGTTTTCATAGCTCGGGAAGTATATTTATGGTGTGATTTTGATGTTAGATGATCATTCATGAAACTCTGTTTTGCTAAAACTCTTGCCAATGGGGAAGCAGGAAATGTTGGGTGAACAACTCGTAACCTCATGGAAAGACATATGGAAAATCACCAACTTCAATAGCTTAAGTTCAGTCAGGTACTACTTTTAAGTATTCACAATTGGCGGCCACGACTGGTAAACATTGTTTCATTTTCAGCAGTCGTAAAATGATGTATCTACTTAGGTTGTGGCTTGATTTTGAGCAGGCGCCTGTTGATCTACCCAAAAGGCAATAGAACCAACTCTTTGGCACTATATTTGAGTGTTGCCGATCCTGCAGGACTTCCAAACGGATGGTCTAGATTTGCACGGTTCAAATTGACTTTGGTTAATCAGATAAATCCTGGTTCTTCAAAGAGAAAAGGTATGAATTGTCTACTCCAGGGCCTCCTTTTCCCCCGGCTAGATGGTTCTTTTATTTAATCTTGCTGTTAATATATTTCTGAAAGGATGATAAGCAATGATCTGAGTTCTTTTGTTGGTTCATGTAAGATGTATAAAATTCAAGTAATAGGAAACATGTGATTTTGTCACTCTACCCCTCTTTAGACACCCAGATTAGTTTTGGAGTGAATATTCACCATGTTGAAAGTGGCTGGCGAGTGTAGATTTGATGCTAAAGAAATCTGAAGGACCAAATTGATGTTTTGCTGAAGTAAATTAGAACATTCTGGTGCTGCGTTTCGAATATTTTATTCAAACATGTTTCAACTTTACTCCAGTTGTTTGATCTGCTGTTGAATGTTGTTCCTGCATAACATGGTAAATGTCTATATTATTATATGCACACTCTATTTATGATCTACATCCTTCACAATCACTAAACTCCAGCTAATCTTGCAAGAGACAGAACACATTTTCACTACTAGAGAGCGATTGGGGTTTCACATCCTTTATTTTTACCTGTTGCTCGGTTATTTACCATGACTTTGACCATTGGTTCAGCTTTGCATGTTAATTATCCTGGTTGAAGTTTATGGTAAGGATTCTTTCCTGACTGAAGTTTTTTCACGTTTCAGGAAACGATCTATGTTAAGAGAGAACTTGAGCACCTCCAAGATGAAGTTCTTGGAATTTGACATCCCATTGATGGCTTTGACTGCTGCTGCTACTGTGTTCGAGAAGATGTTATTTGGGGCCTTTGCTTTGAATGTCAAAGGAGACAAAGATTGTGCTTACATCATTCTTCCGCTCCAATCTACATTTTTCTGAGTTTGTTTTCTTTTGTTCTAAGGATTGGATTAGGTTTTTTTGTGTTCATAGGGATATTTAAGTGCTTGAAAACATAAATATGCACCAGCATGATTTTTGGTAGATTTGCTCCTAATATGAACCTGTTGTTAACAGGTTGAGCATAGCAAAACTTCTTCACGGACTTACAAAAAAGATTTCTATGTTTTGATAAAAACATATGGTTTGCGCGTACATTATAATTCAACTCTTAAAATGAATAATAATAAATAAATAGAAAAGAACCTGTTGGAACCTGAAACCGACCCTAGAACACGTGACCGGGTAGGTTCCAGGTTCTTGGTTCTAACGGGTAGTTTCTAGGTTCCAAATATTTTTGAACCTGTACCCGAGAGTAGGTTCTAGGTTCCAGACGGAACCGAACCGGAACCTGGAACCGCTCACCCCTAGGTAGGACAATGTGGGGCGGCCGAGCGGCTGTGCGCCGCACGTTCGCATGTGACCCTCGCTGCTTTTTCCAGGCGGCTTCGGGGGAGGCGCGCTCCTCTGCGGGAGCCCGCATGGGATCTAGCCGTGCGACCCACCGAAGTTTTAAACTGGACGACTTTAATGACAGTACAAGAGTTTCCGGAATTGTATAATTTGCAGTAAATAGGTTGCTGGATCTCGTGAGGCGATTACCCCTTAAGAGAAAGATGATCTCGATCCTGCAAAATCTTAGCTTCTGAAGGGGCGGTGACTGAGAAAATCTGCACGAAAGTTTCGTCTTTTCGAAGTGTTGGAGCAGTAAAATTTAATGGGGTGCCTGCAAATTCTCATTAGCAGGTGGGATAAATGATTTGGTAGGAGAATGTAGACATCGATATTACCGAGATTTTTCGTGGGGGCAATGATGTTTCCTTGCCAAGATACATGTGAGGTGCGCAGATATGCATTGAGAAATTCTTGTCTTGAATTCATGGTGCTTTTACATCGTTTTTCTGCTCCAATGGCTAGATACCCGAAACTTGAGGCAGCTCGGATCGAACCAAACCAAACCAAGCTGAAATGACTCGATTCAAATGCAATTAGTTTGATGATATTTTTGAGATGTCAGGCGCGGTTTATTAAATTTCCCATCTTTCTGCATTGATGTTGTTTTTACAGATTACAGTCAAGTATTGAGAGAACGTGGAAAAACCAAGCAAAATGAGGGTGTTTCTGCCCAGTCAAAATTGAAGCGGCCTGTTTTGCCATCCTTGATTGTTGGGGACGAAATGGGGTGAATTTGGGGAACTTGGTTTTTGGTGGCTGTTCTTACGGTGTGTTGGTATCGACATAGATCAGTGAAGAACAAGATATATGAGAGGCGCGGAGTTCCGAAAGGTAGCTCGGGTTGGCCTCTTATTGGAGAAACACTTGACTTCATTGCCTGTGGATACACTTCCAGACCTATCAACTTCATGGACAAGCACAAACATCTATAAGTCCAGTTATTGTTAGGAAAATATGGCTTCGAATTTGGTAGAATAATAAAGACGGATCTTTAGAGTACTCGAGTCGGACTTTAAGGCGTGATATCACTTTCTTTAAGGATTTATTTGCCCCACAAAGTTGATAATGGTCATCGGCAAATTTCCTTAAGGATACAACAAAATCTCAAAATGAGAATAGTAGATAGCAATTCTAGTATTCTCCAGGGCCTCTCTAGGAAACAATTGAAATGATGATTGTAGCTTTCAGAAAGAAGACTCGAAAAGATGAAAAATGATCACTCTCGTTCTTCCTCAATCTGACATATATATGTATAAAACAGTCTTAAAATGTAGGCAAATCTTCGTGAAAAGTTGCGAAAATAAACAAACGTATCATTTTGAAAATTGCCCAAATTGAACAAAGGCGTTCATTTGTAAGAAGATAAAACCGAACAAATGCAACCCTTCGGAAAAGATTGCAAACCGAACGGATATCTTTTTCAAATGTTGTCTTGAAAAGACACAAACAAAAATTCATAATAAAAAATATTATTATTATTTAATAAATAAAATTTCGAAACTATTATTTATTTATTAATTTATTAATTTCCAAAATTCTCAATAAAAAAAAAAAACAACCTTTGAATTGATAACCGTATGAAATAAAAATAAAATTAAATAACAAAGGAATTAGTGCTAATTAAACCGTGGACGCGCAGAGTGCTAATTGCGCACCCGCACGTGAGTATGGTGAGGTTTAGCCCACCCCAATCATTTCTTTAGATATATATAAGAAACCTCACACTTATAAATTAGCCCATTTTTTTTCCATTTCTCCTATGTGGGACAAGGAAATTGCACTTGGTTTGTTTTAACAAACAAACTTCCAATAGTTATTATCTCTGGTGATTCTAGCTGCATAATTTTTTTATTTTTTAATAGCTCAGGGAGTCCTAAACCTTTTGGCTTGACTAACACAAGTGAATGTATCTACATAAATTTGTTTCCAAATCCTGTATTTTCTCAACCCAGCTTTTTACAATAAAGAAGATCTGCAGTCATTTCACTTGTGTTAGTCAAACCAAGAAAGTATCTTCTTTGTTGTAACTAGCTGTGTTGAGCAATAGATAATACCAAAATGAATTCAAGGCCATGTGTTTAAGGGTGATGGAAATTGTCGAACAATCCTAATTCTTCGTAGTCATTTCTTCATACAAGTTGTTGATGTATGCCTGCTTTCAAAGTTACCTTTTGCTCCGGTCTTTTAGCCTTGTTTCATGTCGTGAAATCTATATAAATATACAATTCGTCCCTGAGAGATATATGAGGAGTATAGAGGTGAGCATGGTCCGGGTTGGTCCGGGCCACCCCCTAACCCTAGGACCAACCCATATAGTGTCAGTCCTCAATTTTTAGGACCGAGGACCGACCCTATTAAACCTGGGACCAAGAACCGAACCAACCCAACGGGTTCGGTCCGGTTCCAAGGTCAACCCGGGACCGATCGATAATTTTTTCGTCTTATTTTTTATACTCCCTAAAAAAGCAAACCTACAAATTCAAATTACACATCAATTGACAATGCAGCATTGTACAACTAAACTATAAATATCAATACATATTTAGCAAATTTAAGATGATATAATAATAGAAATTTCATACTTGCTAACCGCTAATCGAGATATGAGACAAGATGGAAAGTTCTTGTGATCATCTATCTTTAATATTCTTAACACCATATGCAAAAGCGTTTTCCTGCATTTGATCATGTAGAGTCCACTCAACTAAAAAATGAGCTTCACATCACTTGACTAGCAAATCACCGTAACAACTGCAGTACTACTCTACTATTCAAAAACTTCTACCATTTTACACAAATTGAAAAAAAAAAAGTGCAGCTGAAATTCATTAGTAAAATACAATTAAACCATAAAAAGTTCAAAATACTTAATATAAACCATGAATATATAACTTCACATCTTATTAATTCACTTGAACTTCTAAACACCTGAAAACAAAACAAACGACACATAATTAATACTCAACAAAAGTTTTAAATTGAAATTACTATTAGTGCTATTGATAGAACATCTCAATATAATATAATATAACAGATATTTTACTTAGGTTTTAATATATAAAAGAATTATAAATAATATAATATAATATACGAGTTGGTCAAGGGTTGGACCGATCCAAAACTCTTAGGACCGAGGACCAACCCGCACAGTATTGGTCCTAGAATTTCAGGACCAAGGACCGACCCAGTCCCCTTGGGAACCGGACCAGGACCGGCAGGGTTGGGCCGGTCTAGGGTCAGTCCAGGGTCGACCCTAGACCGCTGCTCACCCCTAGAGGAGTATGACAAACTCATAAGTTTCATATCAAAGTGGAGGAGAGTAGTAACATCGTGAGAAGAAGGAAAAATTTGGATGACACTAAAAATCATGTTGCCTTATGGATCCTTGTGTAGACATTTACTGTCATCCCTTCTAATGAGATGAAACCTTGTTTCTTTACGTTAAACATCCATGAATAACAATTCATAGCAAGAAAACAGATTTTTTTTTTTTAGCAAGAAAATAGATTGGGAGGTATCTTTACTTCTCTCTTTTTTTCTTTTGGTCAATTTTACTTGTCTTTATAGGTACGGCAAAATATTCAAGACACACATATTGGAAACGCCCATTATTGTGTCCACAAATCCTGATGTGAATAAGGTAGTTCTGCAAAACCATGGGAACACTTTTATCCCTGCTTATCCCAAATCAATTACAGAGTTGCTGGGGCAAAATTCTATACTTCAAACGAATGGATATCTTCAAAAGAGGCTCCACGCGCTGATTGGGGGCTTCTTAAGATCACCACAATTTAAAGCCCGTATAACCAAAGACATCGAGAACAGCGTTAAACTTGTTGGAGAAATCTTCTTGAAGTGTTTTGAAGCTGACAAAACGTTTCCATCAGTCTAGTCTGAAGGTTTGCAGACTCAGTTATTTAAAGTCTGAAGACCTCCGGACAGCCAGACTCAAGACTCAAAGTCTATCCTCATTGACAGTCTCTAATCCGTTGAAGAAAGGTTATCCAAAACTGGATGTTTCGTTAAGGAATTAATCTTATCAACTGGAGAAGATCTCGTGGCTGGAAAAGACACAACGGAATCCTTTGATTGATCGAGATTGACTCGAAGATTAAGGAATCGATGATTGCCTAAATATTCTTGGAAGGTTCTACTTAAGGAAACCGAGATCCTGATTGTATGGGCGAACAGGATTGATGGGCTATCGACACGTTCCTTTAATAGCCCGAATGATCTTCCTAATTGATTTCGTCCAACGAGTAGATTAGAGGAATTCCTTTGGTAAGTGCCAACGGATATGATGGTATAAAGGAGTATATAAGGAAGACATTCTAAGTTGTTGAGGTGTGCGCGATAGAAGAATTCCAAAGTCTGAAGCTCCTTGTTGTTTAGACAATTCTTTTGAGCGAATACTTGTATACAAAAAAGAGTCTATATTTGTGAGAAACCTTAAGGAGGTGTGATAGAACATCTACACTGTGGAATCAAGGAAAAGCTGTGCTGTAACTTCTCTTTTGATCATAGTGAAATCCAGCCGGTGGGCTGTCAGTGCGGAAGAGTGGACGTAGGCTTGGAATAAGCCGAACCACTATAAACCCTGTGTTCAATTTTCTTTTCCTTACTCTCTTTACCTTGATCGTACTTCATTTTTGTTAATCAATAGTGAACTACCTTTCTATCGTTTGCCAAGAATTGCTTCCGTATCTCGATAAATTGTTTGTGCACCTATTCACCCCCATCTAGGTGCTTATACTAGCTATCTCAATTGGTATCAGAGCTAGTGTACTCACTTTGTTTGAAGTGTTTTACTTCAGAGTAAAAGATCCATGGCTAGTATGTTGGCTCCAAGGCTGGTAGAAGGGCAAAGCAATACCAGACCGCCTTACTTTGATGGAAAGGACTACAACATATGGAAGAACAAGATGAAGGCGTTCTTAAGATCAAAGGATCCTCTGGAATGGGACGTTGTAGAAAAAGGAATCATTCCTAAAGCTGCATCTGTCTTAGAAAGAGGAAAGGACACTGTTGAGTCCAGCGAAATGAGTCAGAAAGAGATAATCAAGAGACAAGCTCTTGATGCAAAAGCAATTTATTCTTTATATTGTGCTTTATCACCTACTGAATATAACGAATATCTTCTTGTGATACCAAAGAAGTCGGGATAGATTACACATTACTTATGAAGGAACCGATCGAGTGAAAGAGACAAGAATCAACATTCTTCTCGGTCAATACGAAGCCTTCAGAATGAAACCAGGAGAATCTATAACTGACATGTTTAGTCGTTTTACAGAAATCGTGAATGGTCTTGAAAATCAAGGTCAACTAATTTCTGATCCCATGAAAGTGAACAAGCTACTGCATGGACTCTCCAAGGATTGGAATCATATAAAGATCTCAATCTGAGAGACCCAAAGAATCATGCCACTGTCTGTCGATGAGTTGGTTGGGACCATTCAGTCTTATGAAGTGGAACGAATCAATGAAGACGAAGATCCTAAAGGTAAGAAATCTATTGCATTAAAATCTAATGATGATTCTGATGTAACAGATTTTGAAGACGACATGGATGATGAAGAACTTGCTCTCATGATAAGAAGATTCAGAAAGCTGAATAGAAAAGGAATAAGATTCAATGCAAAGAAACAAAGCTTTCAAAAGCAACAGACCAAGTCTGCTAAAGATGATGAATCAAACAAAGATGTGGTCTGCTTTGAACGCAAGAAAAAGGGACACATCAGACCCAACTGTCCTCTTCTAAGGAAGAAGAAAGGAAAAACTGAAAAGTATCAAAAAGCTCTCAAAGCTGAAACCTGGAGTGATACGAAGTGTGAAGATAGTGATGATGATTATGCCAACATATGTCTAATGGCACAATCAGACTCAAAATCAAACTCCGAGACTGATTCAGATTCAGAAAGTGAATTCGAGGTAAGTAATTTTGAAATCCCTATTAAAGTTTCAAAATACATTGATGAATTATGTTTTAGTCTTAAGACCTCTCTTAAAAGAATTTCCGAACTCAAAAAGAAAATTCTGCTTTAAAACAACAAGAGAATGTTTTGAAAGAAAAAGTGAAATGCTTAGACCCAGTTGTTTCCTCTCTCGAGAGAAAGTAAAGATAATCTTTTAAAAGAAAATGCATTTTTGAAAAATGATATTTCAAATATTTCAAAAAAAATTTCTATAGAATCGAGAAACTAGAAAAAATACTTTCTATTCAAAGACCTTATTTCAATAAATCTGGTTTAGGAATGAATGCTGAAACTATTCCTTTAATCGATTTTCCTAAAGTGAAAGAAAGAATTAAACAAAGACCCACAAGAAATGCTTACAAAAATCATTTTGAAAGAAACTTTGTAAAACCAGTAGGTCGCGATGCTCTTAGATGTTCAAAATACAATAGTGCAGATCATTTTGAGAAAGAATGTCCTATGGTTTGGAGACACATCAATAAAGTTTGGGCAAAAACCGTATATCGAGACTAACTCAAAAGCACCCAAGAAAATATGGGTACCAAAGAAAGCTTGAGTTTCTTTTTAAATGCAGGTCACTATCAAGAAAAAGGTGAAATGGTATCTGGATAGTGGATGCTCGAGACACATGACAGAAGACTCAAATTGCTTCATAAAGATTGTTCAAGTGAATTGTGGAAAAGTATCATTTGGAGGAAACAGCAAAGGAAAAATAGTGGGATTTGGAACTGTAAAGATTGGAAACCTCACAATAAGCAATGTTTCTTTAGTTGAATGGCTCAATTATAATCTGCTCAGTGTCAGTCAACTGTGTGATGCCGATTTTAGAATCAACTTTCAAGAAGGTATTTGTACAGGAACCAGTAAAGACTCTACTCAGTCATTCATGGGTCGAAGACATGGAAATATCTACCTCTTGAACGTGAAACCAGATGAATCGCAATGTCTAATCTCAATCCAAGATGAAGCAAACTTATGGCACAAAAAGCTTGGGCATATTAACATGAAGCAAATAGCCAAGATCTCAGCAAAGAAGTTTGTTCGTGGTCTACCTAATTTATCATACCAAAAGTCTGATCTATGTACACCATGTATATTGGGAAAACATGTAAGAAATTCCTTTAAGCCAATAAATCAAGTTTCCACTAACCGTGTACTGCAGCTCTTGCATATGGATCTCTTCGGACCAACAAGAACGCAGAGCATTGGAGGTAAGAAATATTGCCTAGTAATTGTGGATGACTACTCACGATTTACTTGGGTATATTTCTTGACAAGTAAGTCTGAAACTTTCTCTTACTTTGAAAAATTTGCTAAGAAGGTTCAAAATGAAAAGGGGTATGTTATTTCAAGTATAAAAACAGACCATGGAGGTGAATTTGAAAATCAAGATTTTGCTAAATTTTGTGAAGAATCTAGTTTTCAGCATTTGTTCTCTTCTCCATATACTCCAGAGCAAAATGGAGTTGTGGAAAGGAAGAATAGATCTCTTCAAGAAATGGCTAGAACTCTCTTAATTGAAAGCAATATCTCTTTATGATTTTGGGCTGAAGCGGTTTCAACATCATGTTATATTATCAATAGAGTTTTTCTAAGGCATATTCTAGAAAAACCCCCTATGAACTATTAAAGAAAAGAAGCCCATTGTTTCATATTTTCATGTATTTGGATGCAAATGTTTTATATTGAAAAATGCAAATGATCGAGTTAGTAAGTTTGAAGAAAAGTCAGATGAAGGCATCTTCCTTAGATATTCAACCACAAGCAAAGCGTACAGAGTCTACAACAAGAAGACTCAAACTGTGGAAGAATCAATGAATGTCAAATTCCAAGATTCTATACAAAACGAATCTATTCAGACTCATTTTGAAGAGACTGAATCTGCTCCAGACTTTACAAAGTCTAAATCTCAAGAAGCAGCTCAAACTTTGAAGGACCAGCAACAAGTGACTGTTGAAGATTCAAGTGAAGGAAGTGACTATCAATCTGACAAATTAACAAGCAACTAGAAATATAAGTCCAGTCATCCCAAAGATCTTATTATTGGTGACATCAATGAAAGAATTCGCACAAGATCCAAAAGGCGAGAAGAGTCTAGTGATGTGGCTCTTATTTCTGAAATAGAACCCAAGAGCATAGAAGAAGCTTTATCCGATGAGAGCTGGATTAAAGCTATGCAAGAAGAACTCAGACAATTCAGAATTAATGATGTCTGGGAGCTGACTCCTAAACCAAAAGGTAAATCAATTATTGGAGCTAAATGGGTTTTCAGGAACAAGATGGATGAGAAAGGAAAAGTCATAAGGAACAAGGCTAGACTCGTGGCCAAGGGATACACACAAGAAGAAGGGATCGACTATGACGAGACTTATGCACCGGTAGCAAGGTTAGAAGCAATTCGTTTATTACTTGCATTTGCTTGTCATAAAAATTTCATGTTATTTCAAATGGACGTCAAAAGTGCTTTCCTAAATGGATTCATCCATGAGGAAGTCTATGTGGAACAACCACCAGGGTTTGAAGACCCAAAGAAACCAGACTCAGTATTCAAACTCAAAAAGGCCTTGTATGGCTTAAAGCAAGCACCTTGAGCTTGGTACGACAGACTAAGTAAGTTTTTAATTCGAAATGGATTTGTTAAAGGTAAAGTAGACACTACTCTTTTTATTAAAAGAGAAAGCAAAAGTTTTCTGCTTGTTCAAATATATGTCGATGATATTATCTTTGGATCCTCTAATGAAAGTCTGTGCAAGAAATTTTCTAAGACTATGCAGGATGAATTTGAAATGAGCATGATGGGTGAGTTAACCTTCTTTCTTGGACTTCAAATAAAACAACTGGAGGAAGGAACTTTCATTCATCAAGAAAAGTATACAAATGATCTTGTCAAAAAGTTTGGACTGGACAATTGCAAAAAGGTTGACATACCAATGTCAAGTTCCTTGAAGATAGACAAAGATGAAGAAGGAAAGAAAGTCGATCAAAAGCTGTATAGGAGTATCATCGGATCTCTTCTTTATCTTACTGCTTCTAGACCTGACATTCTGTTTAGTGTTTGCATTTGTGCCAGATTTCAATTAGACCCAAAAGAATCTCATTTGAATGTTGCGAAGCGTATTATTAAATATGTTTCATCAACTTCAAGCTTTGGTCTCTGGTATCCAAAAAGGGGAGACTTTACTCTTCTTGGATATTCAGACGCAGACCTTGCTGGATGCAGAGTCGATAGAAAGAGCACCTCGGGTACTTGTCAACTACTTAGAGGCAGGACAGTGTCTTGGTTTTCAAGAAAGCAAAGTACAGTAGCTCTCTCTGTGACGAAGCGAGTATATAGCTCTTGGAAGTTGTTGTTCGCAAATTCTGTGGATAAAACAGCAGCTAAGAGACTATGGAATTGAAGACTCATGCACGGAGATTAATTGCGACAACACCAGCGCTATAAACCTCACCAAAAATCCAATTCTCCACTCAAGAGCAAAGCATATAGAGATTCGACATCACTTTATTAGAGACCATGTTCAAAATGGAGATATTTCAATTCAATTTGTTGACTCAAAGAACCAACTGGCGGATATATTCACAAAGCCTTTGGAGAAAAATCAATTTGAAACCATCTGTTCCAGACTCAACATTTTAAGGTATAAGGAGATTAAAGTCTAAAAACTTTCAGACTCAGACATACAAGACTTTAACTGTAAGTTAGTCTTGGTACGACCGTCAGACTGTAAGTCTTTTCTCTCTCTCTCTCTCTCTCTCTCTCTCTCTCTCTCTCTCTCTCTCTCTCTCTCATCTTATCTTGAAGAGGTACGATCATCAGACTGTGTTTAAATTGTTGCTATATTTAATCGACTTAATTATTGCATCGTTTCATTTTCAAAAAGGAAGTTATTTTTGAAATGACTATTTTCGCGGAAAAAGACAGTTATTTTGAAAAGGCATCTTTTTATTTCCTTTGTGACGGTTCATTTATCTTTCTTTTTAACCGATCGTGCACTGTTAATTCCTCTTCACTTTACTCTCAAAAAAACCCTAGAAAGCATCGATCCTCCATTCCCGTTTTCTTCCCTTGTTTAATCTTCAAAAAGTTGTCATCTTTCTTGGGAAAGTCAAGCAATGAATCTTCCAAAAACTGAGAAAGATGTCATCTTCAAGAAAGTCTTCGAGAATCGCAAGCAGGGGACCACGGCGAATGAGTGAGGGGCCTACGCACTTCGATCTCACTGAAGAAGAAGTGTCTCCAGAACAGCAACCGAGCCCACAACATTCTCAGCAGCGTCATTCTCCTTCATCTAGTCCTCAAGGCATTGATCATCAACAAGAGGAAGAAATCATTGAGGATGCAGATCCGGTAAGAGTTCAAAAGCCCGCTTATATTTATAAGTTATATCGTGCTTTAAAAGGAACTCGTACTCCCTTGAACTATGTCGATGATTTTCTTAAAGACAATGGATATGGGAACGAATATATCTTTCTGCGAAAAATGGAAAGTTTGGGAATTGCTCGTAAAGGGGTGGCTGAGGAAACCCTTGCGAATATCCCAAGTGATCCTCGTGATTGGGGACCGAATCCTGTAGATGGGAATGATGATGACAAATTGTACAGCCAATTTCAACCGAGAATGGGTGTTGCGGTTGAAAGTCGAGGAAAAGGGGGAGATTTCTTCAAATCGAAGGAACAAAAGGACTTGTACTCAAAATTGCTGAAGCGTGGGGTGATAAATCCTAGAAGTGTGGATTTTGATTTTCTGGATGTTGTGAATGTGAACTTGAGGGAAAAGTTCGGTTATCTTCAACTGGAAAAGTTATGCTCCGACACTATAGAGGCCTATGCTGAATTAACCGCATATTTCTATTCAAATCTTAGCTTTTTGGATGCGAATAGATTCTCCTTTAGTGTCAAAGATCAAGACTATGTTGTGGATATGGATATGCTGGCAGATGTGTTAGGAGTTGAAAGAGGAAGATATCAACCGATCAAAGTTTCCATTGCTCGGGCCACACTGGAACTGGTGAAAGATAGGAGAATAGAGGAGAAGATCACCTACTTAAGGATGAGTGCATTCAACATCTTGCTTCACAAGATTGTGATCAATTACCTCCAACCAAAATCAACTTCCAAGACTGATGTTTCAAGTTCAGAGGCAAAGCTGATGTATGCCATCCTCACTGGGAAAAGGTTTTCTCTTCCTCACACTGTTATGTTCCACATGTATAGAGCCATGATGAAGGACGGAGGTCAACTTCCTTACCCAAGCCTTATGACAAAGTTATTCAGACATCTGAATATTCAGCCTCCACAAATCTTTTGTGTTCGATCGTGCGATCATATGGTGGTAGGACTGAAGATGGTGACCAAAATGCGTCTGAAGGAACTGAACAAGGAGTTGGAGAAATTCAAGGAGAAGATTCCAGTCAAAGCTCATCAAATCTCTTCTTCAAAAAGGAAAGGAAAGGAAAGGAAAGGAGCCCTTGGTTGCTTTAAAACCAAAAAGAAGAGCTCTTATTGTTGAAGATGAAGATGATGATGAAAATCTCACCATTTATGCAATGGCTTTGAAGAATTTATGTCGTTCTGTTCCAGAGTCAATGGAACAACGTGAGAAAGAAGGAAAGGAAAGAGAAGGCCAAGAGGAAAGAGAAGGTCAAGAAGAATAAAGAGAAGAAGAAGAGAAAGAAGAAGAAAGAGCAGTTGACGAAAAAGAAGCAAAGGAGGAAAGACCTGTGACACCCCGAACCCTTCGCAGGTCGTCACCAGCGCCGGTGTTACATCTTTTACCATCTCTATCTCTTGGCTAAATTAAGCCTTGCCAGATTACAGGCATTTTTTTTTTTTTAAAGCGGTCCCATGCGCGACTCATAGCGGAAGCAAAATTTACATCGTCATCCATCTCCCTTCTAACCCATGATACAAATACACACCAACTACACATCAGGATTTTATAAATAACGTTGACGCTTTGCTTACATACATACATATAGCGAGATGGGGTTTTTCCTCGGGTCGGTACAAAAGAAACAGAAAAGGTTAAGACTCTGCCATGTCCCACCTAAAATCTCAAAAAGGAACTCCGACCTCTAACATCATATGAGCACAAAAACCCTCCCATCACGAGCGTCAACTATCTATACCAAAAAGCGGTCTAGCTCCTACTCCTCGCGTGCGATCTCACACCCATCCCGGTGCGTCAGGTGGTGGCGGCGGCAGCATCCCTCGCATAGCACCATCTCGACGGACGTGCACGGACAAAAACTCTTGTATGACAGGGCCCCCAGCCAGGCCGATATCATACATGACTAAGCATCGTACTCGGATAAAAGTCAATCCGGGTACCGAGGGACAGTCTATCTCAGTCATCTCCACCTCGACGTCAGACGGAATACCGTAAAATACCCCACGCGAAACAGCAGGTAGCGGCATAGTGCTAATCTGAAATGTTATCCCCAAAAGGGGTGAGTACAGCCACTCAGCAGATAGGGAAATCCAATAACAACTCAGTGCACCATGCATACCATCATACAATGCAGGCATTGCTTACCTTTTTGATGTCAAGCGTATTCATGCATCATCATAGCATATATATATCATCATCATGGCATCTCATATATCATTATCATCACATCATCATTAACCATGCATCACCATGCATATCGCATCATATCATCATTAGGCATGCATCACCATGCATATCGCATCATATCATCATAATCCATGCATCACCATGCATATCACATCATCATTAGCCATGCATCACCATGCATATCACATCATCATTAGCCATGCATCACCATGCATATCACATCATCATTAGCCATGCATCACCATGCATATCACATCATCATTAGCCATGCATCACCATGCATATCTCATCATATCATCATTAACCATGCATCACCATGCATATCACATCATCATTAGCCATGCATCACCATGCATATCACATCATCATTAGCCATGCATCACCATGCATATCTCATCATATCATCATTAACCATGCATCACCATGCATATCACATCATCATTAGCCATGCATCACCATGCATATCACATCATCATTAACCATGCATCACCATGCATATCACATCATATCGTCATTGGCCATGCATCACCATGCATATCACATCATATCATCATTAGCCATGCATCACCATGCATATCACATCATCATTAGCCATGCATCACAATGCATATCACATCATAGATCAATTTCCATTTTTATTTATCAATTGATCCCCACATTATCTTTTCTCAAATCATCACCATCCCTTCGGGCGAAAACCTCCGACGGGTATCATTATCAATCCTTCGGCGAAAACCTCCGACGATTCCATGATCAATTTGATCATCACCCTTCGAGCGAAACCTCCGACGGGGTTCCCGGCATTCCGGCCATCTCATGGCCACCGGGCTTCCGGCCCCCCACATTCCGGGCATCTCGCACCTCAACTAGCATCACGAGGAACCTCCCTTCGGGCAGAAACCTCCGACAGGGACTTCCGGTCTTTACCCTTCTAACCGGGGATCTCGCACCCCAATCCTGGCATCGCGAGTCACTTCCGGGCATGTATCCGAGATACAACCGGACTTCCGGCCCCCCACATTCCGGGCATCCCGAAACTCCCGGGGATCTCTCGGAATTACGCCACCGAGCCACCGGACAACATCCTCCACCACAACCTCATTCTCACATACCATTTTCCACTTTTTATCATCCTTTTCATCTTGTTATTTCATGGCATATGATTTACATACATTCATCACAATTCATGATCATTCACACATCAATGCCATATAACAATACATCATAATTCATGATCACACATGCATCAATGTCATATAGCAATGCATCATAATTCATGATCATTCATACATCAGTGCCATATAACAATACATCATAATTCATGATCATACATGCCTCAATGTCATATAGCAATGCATCATAATTCCATAGGACTCGTGGCCAATAAAATAATCCACCTTTTATTTTTATTTTTTATTATTTTATTATTTTATTATTTTATTATTATTTTATTATTATTATTTTATTATTATTATATTTATTTATTTTCATAAATAAATATTTATATTTAATATTTATGATTTTCCAAAAATCATAATCTTCAATCAATCCTTAAACCAACAATTAGAATCGAATTTCACGTAAAATCCATGGCTAATTCGCATTTTACATAATTTCCCAAATTTCCACAAAACACACACAACATTCGGATCACGGCCAGATTGCACAGTTTTCGAGTTAATTCAATTAAAATACTCATATGACCTCCGAAAATTCCCAAATTTTACAGGACAGTAGCCAACACATTTTCGTGCATTTTTCATGAAGAACTCTTAGCCAAATTCTTTATAGATTAATTTATATAACTCCACGAAGCTTCTGGAACCTCTACCGTTTCGTCCAGAACGTTCATCACCGAAAAACTTAGGTTTGACCCATCAAATCTCTTTTGTTTCTTCTGAAATTCTAGTATGTTATACATCAATGTGTCCTTTAAAATTTTCATGAAGGGATCTAGGTAAAATACCCAGATTTTGGTCACCATTTTAACCCATGAAGTCTCGGGTGTCTCGGTTCACTTCAACAGAACCATCCGTCTCAAAGATTTAGCCGATTCACCAAGTTATACTTGTTCTTTTTGCCTCATTTTCGAGTATGTTGTAGCTTAGGGTGTTTCCTACATCTTTCAGGAAGACAACAAAGTGATATCTCCAACATAAATCGACATGCAACCAAGAAATCAACAAAAGGTCAGTAGGAAATTCGCAGATCTGAGGTCACCGTATAACAAAGCTTTTGACCCCACATATCACCATCGTTTTCCATGAAATTCGAGTATGTCATACCTCAAGATATTAGCTTCAACTTTCATGAAGACACCGAGGCCAAAATCACACTCCAAATACACATGCAAGCCCGAATAAGAAACTGTCTACCACAAACCGAACGGAAACAGCCACATAACATGAACACATTCAACCCTCACTTCAGTATTTCGCCCAAATCACCCCTCAAACCGAACATGCAACCATCAAACAACGTACAAGAGAAGTAAAGGACCCCCCACTTGCCTTAAAGAAGAACACACAGCAACACACGGCGGCGTAGGACGGTCGGACTAGGCGGCGACGGCGAGACACGGCGGCGGCAACTCTCGGCTCCACCTCCTCTCTCTCGGCCTCTCCTCCGCTCAAGCTCTCTCTCTCGCACACTCTCTCTTGGACGGAAATGAAGAAGCAACCGGCCACTCTCTCTCCAAATCCCCTTTTTATACTCCCCTAGGCTCATCATAGGTAATGATTGATCCACCACACCTATGGCCAATACATGCTCTTCCTTTGGCCACTTGTAATTTCAATTTTTTTGAATTCAATTTGGGCTTGGGCTTGGGCTTGGGCTTAGGCCCAACCGGCCACTCCCCCTTGGGCTGGTCGAAAATCCTTCTTGGGCCCAATGGGCCAACTAGCTTGGCCCACCAAGCTTTAGGCTAATGGGTCCAAGGCCCATTTCGAAAATAACCTCCTTTTCTCTTTTTTTTTTTTGAATTCCTTTTAATTAATATTTCTAAATTCAAATTTCATCTTGGCCAAAACCTTGGGATATTTTTAATTATTGAAATTTAAATCATATGGCCAAGCATTAATCTATTAAATTTGAATTTCCACAATCACAAGCATAATTCAACAAATAAAAAGACAAATTGGCTAAAGCATAAGCCATAAAATTCTATCACCTAATTAAAGACATTTAACACACCTTAAGGCTCGGCTTTGAATTTCCGGGATGCCACAAGACCTAAGGAAGAAAGAAGAGAAGAATGAGAACTTGAGGAACACTCTTCTCCACCTGTAGACATGGAAACAGGGGGAGATCAAGAAAAAGGAGGGAAGTCCTCATATCCTGATGCAAGTGAAGGAGTCAGTCGCTCACCTGCAAACCCAGAGGACATTTATGCCTCTCAATTTCCAGAAGAAGGTCATGAAGTTTCATCGCCAAACCTGCGAGATTATTCTGATATGCCATCATCTGCAGAACGATAGCTCAGCCGATTTTCGCAGAATCATGGATATTCTAATGGAAATGCAAGGTCAAATTTATGCCTTGGAATGTGAGGTTCAAAACTTGCAAAATGCGGGTCAAGTTTCTTCATGTTCATTGAATGATAAAATCCAAGCCCTCTCTGTTCAAATTCAGGCCAATGCCAAGGGTGAGGAGATTGCACAACTGAAGGAAGACTTGAAAAGGCTGGAAGGCATCGTTCAGTCTATGGGAGATTTCCAACTTGTCCGCGTTCCCAAGCTATCTTGACTTTATTCCATTTTCATCTCAACCTTTTTAATGCTGACAAAAAGGGGGAGAGATGCAAGATTTGAACAACTTAACTTTTAATCGCGTGGTTTGTTGGACTGTTTGTTGGATTTTGATCTTTTTAACTTTGTTTCTGTGTCTGGATAAGAACTGAACTAGACTTGGACTTGACTGCTTTTATTAACTATCATTGG
Organism: Eucalyptus polyanthemos subsp. polyanthemos; assembly: GCA_017140185.1. NCBI lineage: Eukaryota > Viridiplantae > Streptophyta > Magnoliopsida > Myrtales > Myrtaceae > Eucalyptus > Eucalyptus polyanthemos. Next base: position 34,290,088 of record CM029466.1, on the reverse strand, counting down.
TATCTTATGGATGGCTTTATCACTTATTAGACTAACCTATTTTCTGTGGTTGCAGATTCTAGTGTTATTCATTTAGCCATTTATCTCTATAAGATATGCATATGTGTTTGAGAAATGTTTTGCGGGTCAAAGTTGTCCAAATCTGCAGGAAAGTTTTGTCACCATCAAAAAGGGGGAGATTGTTGGAGAAATCTTCTTGAAGTGTTTTGAAGCTGACAAAACGTTTCCATCAATCTAGTCTGAAGGTTTGCAGACTCAGCTATTTAAAGTCTGAAGACCTCTAGACAGCCAGACTCAAGACTCAAAGTCTATCCTCATTGACAGTCTCTAATCCGTTGAAGAAAGGTTATCCAAAACTGGATGTTTTGTTAAGGAATTAATCTTATCAACCGGAGAAGATCTCGTGATTGGAAAAGACACAACGGAATCCTTTGATTGATCGAGATTGACTCGAAGATTAAGGAATCGATGATTGCCTAAATATTCTTGGAAGGTTCTACTTATGGAAACCGAGATCCTGATTGTATGGGCGAACAGGATTGATGGGCTATCGACACGTTCCTTTAATAGCCCGAATGATCTTCTTAATTGATTTCGTCCAACGGGTAGATTGGAGGAATTCCTTTGGTAAGTGCCAACGGGTATGATGGCATAAAGGAGTATATAAGGAAGACATTCTAAGTTGTTAAGGTGTGCGCGATAGAAGAATTCCAAAGTCTAAAGCTCCTTGTTGTTCAGACAATTCCTTTGAGCGAATACTTGTATACAAAAGAGAGTCTATATTTGTGAGAAACCTTGAGGAGGTGTGATAGAACATCTACACTGTGGAATCAAGGAAAAGCTGTGCTGTAACTTCTCTTTTGTTCATAGTGAAATCCAGCCGGTGGGCTGTCACTGCGAAAGAGTGGACGTAGGCTTGGAATAAGCCGAACCACTATAAACCCTGTGTTCAATTTTCTCTTCCTTACTCTCTTTACCTTGATCGTACTTCATTTTTGTTAATCAATAGTGAACTACATTTCTATCGTTTGCCAAGAATTGCTTCCGTATCTCGATAAATTGTTTGTGCACCTATTCACCCCCCTCTAGGTGCTTATACTAGCTATCTCAAAACTTACTTTGGCTTGTTGGAAAGATATGCACGTGATATACGTACGAGAGGAAATTCGAAAGGTCTCTCTCTCTCTGTGCGCAAGCACAGGAAATGGACACTTCACATATCAAACAATGACTAAATGTGGATTTTTCTTTCTGGTTCCATAGATCACATTCGAAGTTTTGGTTAAGATGTTGATCAATATTGGTCCCAGTGGAGACTTCGACAATTTAAAGAGAGATTTTGAGGAATTCATCAAAGGTTTGATATGTGTACCTATCAAACTTCCTGGAACAAGGAATTCGCCGAAGCTGGGGGCTGGTTCTTCAGAGGTTGCCGTCAGCTCGCTGTGCCTGTGAGGGTCGCCACTGTTTTGCTGTATGTTGTCTGCGTTCCTCTTTCCTCTCTTCTTTTGGTGCCGCTGGTTTGCTGCTTGTTGCCGCTGTTTGGCTATTGGGTTGCCGCTGATTTGGCTGTTTGTGTTTCTTTTTTTCTTGACACCCTTCCACTCGTTATGACTTGTTTGTCATTATGAGTGTAAGTTTTTGGTGCCGAGACCTTGCTATATAGTTTTTGGTTAAAAATCAATATATTTCTTATCTTTACCAAAAAAAACCTTCCTGGAACAAGACTATACAAGTCTCTGAAGGTAAAAGAGCTGGTAAAATTTAAAAATGACACTTATTTAAAGCTATTGCTTTTAGATGCTCACCCAGGTTCACTTCTGTCTTGTAGGCAAAGGAGAGGCTATTGCTTTTAGTGGTCGACCCTTTCTACCATATCATCTCAACACCTCTGTTAATCCTAGAAGTGTACTCGTTTCATGCGTGCTAACTAGGGATAACTATATAACATGGTCAAAGGTGACAAGACGTGCATTATGGATTAAAAATATCGGGTTTATTGATGGACCACTAGAGAAGCCGGATCAAATGGCTCCCTAATTTAATGTTTGACACATTTATAATTTCATGGTAGTTTCATGGATACTCAATTCCCTTAACAAGAGTCTAAGCATGGCATATGCAAAAGAAGGGGAGCCAAACACTTAAAGTGTCAAAATTTGACACGAGAAACACTTAAGTGCTAAAAATTTGAAAATGTACACTTAAGTGCCAAAATTGTAGCAAAATGGATCAATTAAATGTCAACAGTAAGAAAATCCGATCAAAATGCTGACACGTTATTTTTCCGATTAGATAAGTACAAAATGACATCATTTTGCATACGACGGGAAATAAAACCCCAGAAACAACGTCATTTTGCCTTGGATTTGAATTTTAATATAAACATTAATTAAATTAAATTTAAAACTAAATTTAAATATTAAATATTTATTTTTTTTTTTTTTTAAAGAAGAAAAAAAAGCATAAGCAAATCACAGAAGGTGAGGTCTTGCCCTCACCGCCACCTCCCCACCATCATCGACCATTCCCAACAATGGTGGGGAGGTGGCAGCAAGGGCAGCGACGGCCCTTCCACTTAGCACCGTCGGATCACTAAGGCCAACTTTCGTCCCTGCTCGACGGGTGGGTCTTGCAGTCAAGCTCCCTTCTGCCTTTGCACTTGAGGGCCAATCTCCGTCCGGCCCAAGGAAACCTTTGCACGCCTCCGTTACCTTTTGGGAATTCCAAAAAATTTTGGCAAATCCAAAGAAGGTTTTCCTGTACGCTCATCACAAAATATTTCTAAATCCCAATACACCCAATGCCGATAGCTGCCAAGAAGCACAAGCCAAAAAACACAATATGTGCACTTGGCCACGCCTTCGTAACTCCAAATACCCGGATTTGTTATAGTCCCTCTGTAATACTCCAGCCGCCCCAACCTCCTCCCTTTTTTTTTATAAATAAATATAAATAATTTAATTAAATTAATATTTATATCAAAATTTAAGGGGAAAAAAAAAGACAAAGCAATGTCGTTTTAGTTGTTCATTGCTGACTCAACTCTTTGACATGCTACGTAGGTGAGTTATATTATTAAAAAATTGTCATGTAGTATTTTCGGTCATTTTCACCGGACTTGACACTCAAATATTCCATTTTTGAAAAAAAAAATGACACTTAAATGTATCTTTCCGAACTTTTGGCACTTAAATATCTTCCATGCCAAGTTTTGGTACATTTTGCCACAGAAGAAGCAAATTGCGATTCATTTCACGAGGGAAGACATCAGGGAGAAAATGCACGATTCATTTTATGAGGGACCGAAGAAGCACGTGACTATGCAAATGATCTCATTCTTCCGTCAACTGATATTGGCACGAGCACTGCACAGTGGAGAGAAGGTGGGGAAGGTAGTGGGACACCCAGAAACTTTCCGCAGCATGATCGAGACCAAAAAAAGTTGCTGTTCTGCAGGAAGTTTACGGAAGACGTTGAGAATTTCGTCCCAAACTTGTTGGGCTCTCTCCTCATGGATAAAACGGGCCCATCCAGAATGACAACCTGGAGATCAAGGGCGAGGTTCTATAATTTGTTTCCTGGCATGTGGACCTTGGTACGATGGCTGCGTCACCAAGGATGATGGCTCGGACTGAGAAAGCGCCAACCACAGTAGCCGAGTCCGGCGGGAAGTGGCTGAGAGGGTGGGGAAAAGAGAGGAGGAGGATGAAAGAGGAAGGAATTACAGAGATTTACGTTTTTCTTTGGAGGGACAGAGAGCGAAGAGGGCAGTTTGAGAAAGAAGATGGTACTTTGATAAATAAATTAATAAGGATCATTGGGGGAAGACAGAAGTTGAAATCTAGCGACAAAGCATAAGATGCAAATGCAGGTTTTAAAAAATGAGGATGTAAACCGATGTATGGATAGATGATAATTTAATTTTTTTGCAATATAATGATCATGTTGTCTCCATCTCCTGTTTGGGAGAAAAGGAAACTTCCTTCAACTGAACTTCATAGACATCACTCATAATAATATAATTTAGTTGATTTTATATATCATCGATGCCTATAGCTTATAATCCACCAATTAGAAACGTGATTAAAGCAAATTTCTCTCTAACCCTCTTTTCAAACCTTCAATCAGGACAGCCTGAATTCCACGTAAACTCTGTGACAATGTCGCAAAAATAGAAATCCACACTTATCATAAACACCCTCTAAATTTAGTATCGTCATTTGACTATGGGAATTTCGGCAGCCAAACGATATGTTTGTTAGTTTCAAGGAAAGTTCAAATATCCTTTTCTTTCTCTTTCTTTTCTCTTTTTGCTAATATGGAGTAATCCCACGTATTATTAGGTTTCTGACATATATTTTCATGTCAATAGTTGAAATATTATATAAATTTCGTTTAACAAGTCAAAAAAAAAATTTGAATTACGGCACAAACACAGTATTTCTTGCCGATATACTCGCTAATCGTGTTGTGATGGTCGTATATTCGAATTTTCTCTTCGTATTACGTATTTTGCCTCGATCGTGCCTGTGCTTTTTGAATGATCGTGGTCGGGTATTGTAGTTATGTTGGCAAATTTGGGGGGATGAATACCGACCATGAAACAGACCAAAAGTAGACAAAAAGAAGTCAAGAGAGTCGTCGGAAAGTCAGCTGCTAAGGTCAAACGAGTGATGAGGTTGCACCAACAGAAGCTAAACAAAAGGACACGCTCAGACGTCGTCCAAAAGCTCGCCTTTCTGCTTTACAAACCCGCCATTCCGATAACGTTGTCCAGAGAGCTTACCTCTTATCTCTCTAAGGTCTCTCAGAGGGCAACAAAAAACATGCAAGCAAATGTGGTTCAAGGTTTGCGTACTGCTTTTACTGTTTGCAAGCACCATCGGTACTACTCCTTCCTCATTCGACTCGATCGATGAAAGGTATCGGAACTGGGTGAGACAGATGGGTTTGGGTTCAGGTTCGCCCGTCTATGGTTCTCTGCTCAGGAAGGCCAAGAACAGGCTCAAGCCATGCTTGAGGCTGAGAGTGAGCAAGAAGCCGAGGTTAGGAGGATTTGCTTCAGGTGGGGCGGCTCTGCGTTCAGTGCCGATAGTCAATACTTGCCGGGTGGTGATCTCCATTAGCGCTGGAACTTACAGGTAAGTGTTAACCATGCGTGATCCAAAACAAACTGGGTCAATGCGAAGGCTTGGATGAGCAGGACCTCGCATTGAACCTGAAAATCCTTACCAAGGCCAGCAGCTGATTGAAAATTTGTTGAAAATCTTTTCTATAAAATTGATCAGACCTAGGCGTGCCGGTCTCAAGACTGGAATTGTTTGCCCAAGTCCATCCATTTTGCCCTTTGAGCTGATTTGGCTGGGGCAATCCAGTTACTGGGGTTCATCAGAATGATAAAGTCTGCCCATCAATCAGCACCAATCGTATGTGCATAAGTGATTCGTTAAATTACAAAATATATGCGTGTTTCACATTTTCTAATAACTTGGTTTTTATAACAGACGATTGCACACTTGACTTTGTCAAAGTCAAACATATAAAATTAGGTCCCCTTTCAATCTTTTAAGGATTATTATAGCAACAGACTTGGGCCTTCCGAGACCCCTGTGCCAAAAGTTGAGGTGATTGGTAACATTATCCCAAAGGCTTTGAGTTAAAGTTTAGCATTTCCAAAATCCCTTAGCCCAATGTAACTCTCACTCAACATTTGTAATTCAGCATTTTTCGAACGATGGCGTTTAATGACCTTCTTTTCTTCTAATCTTGCCTTATATCCTCTTGCACACAAAAGGTATATCTACATGTGGATGTAAGTGCATCTGGTCAATGCTTAAATGTCAATAAATGCATGGGCTTTGAAAACCTAATTCATACCTTCAATGCTCTGGTCCTCTTTAAATTTAATTTCTTACTTTGAGCGTAGAGGGAAAGTTGAGATCCCAGCAACGATGGCTTATGCGACCGTGAAAGGAGCCGGTGCGGACAAGACGGCCATCGAGTGGGCCGACACAGCAGACAGAATCGGACCCAACGGTCCACCATTGGGCACATTCGCTGTCAACTCACACCTTCTTCATTGCCAAGAACATCACCTTCAAAGAACAAAGCGCCATTGCCCGCGTTACGAGCGCTTGGAAAGGAGGCGGTGGCCCTCCGCATTGCTGCAGACGCAGCGGCCTTCGTGGGATGCCGTTTCGTCGGGTCGCAGGACACTCTACGACCACGTCGGGAGGCATCACTTCAGGGACTGCCACGTTGAGGGGTCCGTAGACTTCGTGTTCGGGAACGGCTTGTCGTTCTACAGGGGCTGCCATCTGCACAGCGCGAGCAACAGATACGGAGCAGTGATGGCACAGAAGAGGGAGAGCCTGCTGGAGGAGACAGGGTTCTCGTTAGCAAGGTGACGTGGTCGTGCGCGCTGTTCCTTGGCCGAGCGTGGGGCGCTTTCTCCCGGGTGGTTTTCAACTTTTCGCGCACATGTACATGGATCGGATCGTCACCCCGCAAGGATAATACGATTGGGGCGACAAGAACCGTGACAGGTAAGCAATCTTTCTCGTCCTGTCATCAAGAAAATACTCTGCACGGATCGAGAAAATTCCACTGTGGTACTGATCTGTGCGATGCAGGACGGTGTTTTACGGGCAGTACAACTGCACGGGACTGGGGGCTTCCTCCGGCGGGCTAGTGTCGTGGTCGAGGGAGCTCACTCCCGAAGAGGCCGAGCCCTTCGTTTTGCTCGACTCCATCGGCGCCCACGCTTGGCTCTTTTTCGCTCTGGCCAAACCTGGAATGCTTTCAGTCCTGTTGTTTTCTTCTTCTTTTTCATTTCTTGTCTTTCGACTGCTCTATCGATCGTGCATGACGATGATCTTGATGCGTCGGATTCGTCGACAGATGTTTGTTCCTTATCAGTGCGAGAGCGACGTCTCTCTTTCTAGCTCCTTCCCTTTTCCGGTGACAATCTAATGCACCACATGGAGATTACGTGTGCATGGATGTTGGGGAATATTGTAATGCCGAGATGATAAGAAAACAAAGCTAACAACACTAAAAATTCAAAGTGAAAATTCAATACAAGAAAAATCACAGACCGACCAAAAACTTCAATTAATCACTAAGAATAATAAAATACATAAAGGGCGCGTTTGGTAGCGATTATGTTCCCGAGAACAATTTCTGATAAAAAATGATTATTTTTTATTTTGTTCTCGGGAACAATTTTTAAACATTTTAAGCCGTTTGGTAACTATCCAAAATTTTTAATTCCGGAATAGAATTACATTTGGTATCGTGCTCAAAATTTATACTCCAAATCATTTTATTTTAATTTTTTAAAATACTTTTGTTAATTTTTTTCCTTTTTTTCTTCTTTCCTTCTTTTCCTTTCTCTCTCCTATTCTTCTTCTTCAAGTAACTGGTCGCCAGTTTAGCGACCGGCCAGATGAGGGCCAGTGACCTCACCGGAGCATCGCTGGCCCTCGTTGGTCGAACCTCGCTAATGGCCAGGCAGGCCTCATCAGGGCTGAGCGAGACCCGCTGGCCACCGACAAGGCTCGACCTCGCCAAATCGCGAGGCTCACCTAGCCCCGGCAAGCTTGCCGGACCAATTGCCGGTGACCTGCAACGGTGGGTGGCAAATTGCGAACAATGATGGACGGCAACCACAACAATGGCAGTAGATGAAGAAGAAGAAGAAAAAGAAAATGGCTTGATTCTTAGATTTGTTCCCAAGAACAAGAATCAACTTTTTTTTTATTCTTGATTATGTTTCAAATCTACTTCGGGGAACAAAAAAAATAGAAATTTGTTCCTAGGAACAAAATTTTTACCAAACGTGATTTTATTCCAAAACTACTCATGGGAAACAAAAAATCAGAATCTGACACTATTAGAATGGTTATTAAACAGGTCCAAAGTGCTCTTTTTTAGTCACACACTAGAAGTTCAATATCAATAATACAACCGTATTTTCTTATCACAAAAATGAATTAACATAATCATAACAAGAAAAATCTAACCGCGATAGAAGAATTCAGAGATGGTTCTTAATGAACGAAATCAATCAACTCATAACTCTTAGTCTCACGACTTACATACTCAAATTTGAGCGAATTCCATCAACATTTAGCCTTCAAATCGAGATTGCAAAGCCGCAGCCCCTCTTCTTCCTTCTTCCCTGTTCTTCTCGGTGAGCTCTCAGCGCACCGTCTCTTTTCTTCATTCTCGTGCACACGCTTGCACGAAGCCTTTCTCCCTCTCTTTCTGACTTTTGACCTTTTTTCTTTTCTTTTTGTTTCGTTTCAGACTAGCTGGGCCTCGCGTACGGGTGGACCTAGCCAACAATAGAGAATTGCCATTTCGCGTTGGCACGTACCCCACTTCGATAGGATTGATATTATAAGTCGTTATAGATTTCTACTTCTTATGAATGGTAATTAGCTCGGTGCTGATCGAATTCTGCAAGCAGAGATAAAACCGGATCGCCTATGGGGTAATCTTATCCCACGTTTCGCATGGACGAATCGTGCACTCACGAAATCAGTCGAGCCAAAGATTTGACAAATCAACGTTTCCACGCCTTTAAGTGGGAAATGTTCAAAGAACTTAGAAGAGGACGGTTAAGGATGACGTGTCTAAACATCTAGAGTCGGACATAGGGAAAAGTACCAAAAAAGTCATAAATCTATTACATTGGTACCAATTCGATCATAAACATTTTAATATTAGTACAAATTCAATTCATCTGGCCACTCGGCACCAACATGAACATCATCCAATGGCTAGCTAGAGACATGGCAATTTTATGATTTTTTATTATTTTTTCGATTTTTTTTTTATTTTGTTATTATTTTTTCTTTTCTTTTCTCCTTTCTTCCTCCTTGGACTGTTTCAGCAATAGTCGGCAAGCCTTCGGTGAGGCTCATGGCCAAAGGCTCACCGACCATTGGGCAAGGGCTGCAAAGCCCTCGCCTACCATCAACAAGGGTCGCAGCCCTCACCCGGCCTCTCCTAAGGCCACCGGCAAGGCGGTTCACTCGGATTTGGGTGAGGCTAGCCTAACCGTGAGCGAAGGCGGCATAGCCCGCAGCTAGCGAGGCCATGGTAGCCATCGTTAGGGCGGAGGCGAGGGGTGCTAAGCCCTTGCTAGTCACCAGCGAGGGTTGCAACCCTCACTCGGCCTTGCCCTAGCCTTGTCGTGGGCAAAGGCGGCCTCGCCCAAATCTGGGCTAAGCCGCCTCACCCGTGGCCCTAGGTGAGATCAAGCGAGGGCCATGACCCTCACTGGCTGGCGAGGGCTTAGCGGCCCTCGCCTCCACCTTAGCGATGGCCACCATGGCCTCGCCAGCCTCGGGTGAGGCCACCTTCGCCCGGCAAGGCTCGACGGCAGGCGAGGGCTTCACGGCCCTTGTCAGCCACCACCAAAATAGTCCAAGGAAAAAGAAGGGAGAAAAAAAATTAATAAAAATTTTGAAAAAATCATTAAAATTGCTACATCAGCATTCGACCACCAACTAACGTCCACGTCAGCGCCAATAGGGCAAAATTGCCTGGATTGACTAAATTAGTATCAATATTAAAATGTTTATAACTGAATTAATACAAATACAATAAATTTAAAAAAATTTTGGTACTTTTCCCGTCTGGCATGGACCAGGAAATAGGTTCCTTTCAAAACACGCAATTTCTTGTGATATGCCCAGCCAGTCACGGCAAAATAGCGATACGCGTTGGTCGTGTCCAATGAAGCCAGCTTCAAGTCTCCCGTTGTCACTCTGTAATGGGCTCTTTTCGATTCCTGGTCACCTAACTTCTGCATTTGTCCATCTCGCTTTCGAATGGAAAGAAAACCACTTTTCGGTAAAAAATGATTCATTCAAAGTCAAATCTATGACCCACCTCGCTTATAAATCATAAGAAAATAAAGGCAAGAGGTAAAGCATAGACCGTGCTGTTCATTATAAAATTCCTATAGTCGATACGCAAATAATAATTATAATGCTAGGAATTTGCTTTTACAAGCGATCTCATTTCATGACATATATGTACATCTGAGATATATTAGATTGATTTGTTTTATCAAATATTGGCTAATGTGTGCACAACATAAATGGAAGATCTCATTATGGACGCATTATTGTTGCTCCCTATCGAGTCATTGTGAATTTTTTTATTTTTTATATACTGGCTATTATGTGTTTTTAGAATTGTTATTTTGGCTTTATTATTTTTAGATTTCAACCTCATTAATATGGTAACATAATCTATTTTGAAAACAAATATCTCCATATTTCTATTGAGAACTTCCAAAATCCAAGTTACTTTGATGTGCGAGTCCAAAATATTTTCATGAACTCTTATAGAATAATTATTTTACTTTTTGTTTTGTCAACAGGCTTACCAATTACCATTGAGGTCAAACATCCTAGTGATGGATCACAACATCTTGAAATTAGGAGCATTCTAAGTAAGATCATGCAAACGGAGAATCACCAAGAAACTTCTAAGCCTATTGCACTTGTACCACTTTAATCCTAAACATTTTCATGATTTGTTAATATAATTCATTCCATCAATTTTAGTTAAAAATCGCTGATGTGAATGTTGAACTTCCTATGTGGCATAATCGGCACTAACACGAATAATTTTTAATAATTTTTTTGAATCTTTTTTTTTTTTTTTTTTTTTGTGTTAGACTTTATTTGTTTTTCCCATTTCTTTTTGCTAAATAAGCAATGCCTAGCGATAGTCACCCTTACCCAAGCAACGCTCAACAAGGCCAACCTTAGCCCAAACTAAGCAACCTCGCTAGCCCTCACTCTCACCAGACTTTATGAAGAGGGTCCTCACCAATGCTCACCCGAGCTAGTGTGTAGCCATTGGTAAATAGAAGGAAAGAAAAGAAAGGCAAAAAAGAAAGAAAAAATAAAAAGTTTGGGATTGAATGGATGTAAGTGCAATAAATTAAATCTTTCTTGATAATTTCCTCTAAGGCACACTAATTATTTCCCACTCTCTCAAAATATACGCTTAGGTAAAATCTTTGCCCTTAAAACTTTACCATACATCTATGTTATTCAAATATCTTCTCCTCTCTTTTTTACGTTTAATTAGGGGGAGAAAGCGACTATGGAGAGTCAATTCTCACTAACTTTGCGATGAATCAACTTCTCCTGCACGACGCCATCCCATCATTTGGGAAAATTTATTCCCTACTGGGGCCGATCTCGAAAGTGAAAGGGACTGAACCTAGGCGAGTTCAGCACCAACCTCAGCAAACCCTAAACTGCATCATCCGGGCATTGCCGTTTTCACCATCGCTTAGAGCGGGATTGAAGGCATGGGAAGAAGTTGGTGGCTGGCGGCGGGTATGCTCGAACGGGTCAAGTTTAACGCATTGGCTTTACAATCCATGCCCACGGCCACCCATCGTGAAAAGATTATCAAATTCTCCATAGGCGAACATTCTCATCCGACACATTCCGAGGTGAGCAAATCAAGTTTAAGAAGGAAACTCCTTGCCAACGTCCATTGGCTCCTACCTCTTAGGCCACTCGGTCCCAGATGAACCCCCGGAACTGCCATGCCTATGATCATCTTTAATCAGTAGCGATTAAGTTGCTAAGAAGGAACTTTCAAAACCCAATGAATCGAGATGGCTAGGAAGGATACATGGTGCATATCTGCACAAAGCCATGATGCTAATTTTAGTAATTAGGATAAATTTAAGAATAAAATAGAGTCACATATAAAAGAATATAGCCTTAAATACAATTATCTCATAAGAGAGGTAGAATAAAGGTGGATAAGATTTTTAATATTCATAATATAGAATTTATCTTTTTAAAAAAAACAAACTTCTTAAATTAATAAAATTCAAAATAATAGAACAATAATAACAAATTCTTTTTATTTTTTTCCTATTTTTATCTGTATATTCGAATTTATTTCTGTTTTATAATATAAATTTAATATATAAATATTTATTTAGCGTTTCTATTTATTACATATTTTATATTGTTTAGTATTTTAGGTATGTTAATATAATTAATTATTTAATAAAATTTTATCAGAGAACGATCTCACCGATTCGCCAAGCACTGTATCTTGACGAAAGTAGCATTGCGGAGGACAGCACCGCCGGGGGGCGTGGCGGGATTGGGTCACCTTTTCAGCAATCGTGTCGGGACAAAATCCTGCGAAGTGGGCCCCGCTCGCCCCTCCCACGGCAGTGCGCCCCACCCCTTGTGTTTTTTTTATTAAAAAAAAAACCTTCTGGGAACCCCCCAATAAATGACCACCTGGCGGGGGCTGAGAACCTGATTGAATGTCGAGCCCATGTAATAATACTTACAGCCGAAAGAAAAAAACTAAAAATTAAAATAAAATAAAAAAGAAGTGGAAAAGTCATTGCCAGAGCGCCTCCAAACCAAAAAGTACCCGGCTAATTTTTTAGGATTATTAAATAAGACAAGTAAAATAAGAGATAAATATGATTATTTTCCAAGTAAACTTTCTTAGTTTGGCGGGGAGCACGTCCGCGCGTCCTTTTTAATTCTAGGCGTGCAGGAGTTCGAGCTTGACGCCTTTTTGACCACTTATCGCCTTTCCAGTTTCCCCTTCGTGGAAAGAGAAATCTCGATTTTAGCCATCATATTCTTGGATCTCCGATGCCGTCGATCGCAGCGCAGCATGCCCTGCGATCGTGACACGCCCGATTCCGGCACGTGACTGCAAACAAGCTTTCGCGAGGTAAAGCTATATGCATCATGGTCCCACCACCAACTTCACTGCCCATGAACTAGGCCACGATGCCCAAGGTCGCATGCCCAAACGCACCCGGCAACGATGTCACGAACACCCTAGTCATGGCCGGCCGAAAAGCCCAATAGGGCCGAGAGTTGCCCCGATGCTCTTTTACATCCAATGTTGTATTAAATTCGCAACGAATGAGGGGAAGCTTGAAGGCAATTTTTATTCATTGAACAGCCAACATTGATTGAAACCACTAAGACTTATTATAAGATAAAACAACATACACACTTTTATATGGATGCAGGCACAACACGAGAAAATAGAGGGGAGAAAGTATAAGGTGGTTAAACACCAACACGTCATAGGCTGGTATGGCACATAAGATAAAACAACATACACACTTCTATTTTTTCTTCTCCTCTTCCTACTTCATCTGGGACCCTCTCTATTGTTCGATCACCAGTGACTCACTAGCTTTATATCAAAACTGCTCATTGATGAGCCGTTGTTGTTGTTGGTGGCCTTCCATCCATAGAGCACCACCGCATCCACAAATGTCCTATATTTTTCTTTTTTTCGTTCGAAATAAAGCTTCAATGGGTGTGAAACTTTTGGGTTTTCTCAACAAGCCATGGCCTTAGATTTGGAGTTCATCTAGAGATGGACCATCATCCTTCCTTTGTTTTTTTTTTTTTTTTTTTTTCATTTTTTGTTTGGAATGAAGCTTCCTCAATTGGTACGATGAAACTTTTGGATTTCCTCGATGATTATGGCATCGGATTTTGAGTTCAATTTGGAGATGGACCATCAATGACTTCCTCTGGATTTGGAGATGGAAGCTCTGTTAGTTGTATGCCCTAAAACAATCATGTAATAATTACATGTTAGGGATTATTTAATGGCAAATAAGTTTTTCATTCATCGTCCAATTTATATGAAAGAAATTCATAAAATCAACTACGACTTAACCTCTTCTTAAGGTGTTAAGAATATGTGTAATAGATTTACATTTATGCTGAATCTTTAAATAGTTTTTTGTCGATGAATCATTGAGAGGATACTGATGATGCTGTTGAAATCGGTGTGTTCTCAAGTTTTACCATTCAGTATTGGATACTTGAGGGGAAAATATTTGGGTATTGTGATATCCGAGCTAGAACATAGGTGCTTGTCTTAGAAAAATTCATTGAACGTGACATGCATAAAACGACTGGCGACATGGAAGCTTTTAGCAAAGTCAGTCTAATCATTCATGCTTTGGTTAGGTGTAAGATCCTTAGACCCGAGGCATGGTGCTGACTTGTATGTTGGATGGCTATGGTTCACAAGTACGTATATTGACGCTTTGTCAAACCATCTCTGTACTTGATGATCATAGTTTGTTCACATACGAAGACACATGCATGTGCAATGTAGAATCTGTCTTCTTGTTATATATAGATTTACAAGATTGATATCCTATGCAATCTAATTGTAGCATTGTATTGAAATCCTCGACCGGGATTATAATTGAAAATGAATGGTTCATATCTCGAAAAAATACATATCAATTATATTTGAGCATATGATCAAATATGTGACTTAACCAATTATTCCATAGCCTTTATTCGATCGGGACATAGTGAGACAGAATGATCAAATTACACGGTCGGTAAAGTTGATAGGTTCATTATATTCTAAAAATATTTCACACCGTCTAAGTAGCTATAATATATTATTAAAGGTCACTCATGGTTTGCAAAAACAGAAGATTGATCTGGACAATAAGTTCTCTTGGTTGTGCTAATGTATTTGTACAAGTCATGTTGCTAGCTTAGTGATGAATATAGAGATGTTACACACCATAACCAATTGGAATGACATTTGAACAAATGAGAGAATATAGCAAATGTGTTTGCAATTGAGCCTATCAGATTGAATCGGGTTAAAAATACAAATTCCGATGAAGGGGCTTTAGAGTTTACAAAGTCTAAAGCGTGTTTCAGACTCTACGGCCGGATCAAAGATCTTAAGCTTGTTCAGATTCAATGACCGAATTAATAATATGAAGTGAGTTAAGAATTAATAGATACGTTAATGATTTTATGAGTTCAGAATTAATCACGTCATTAATGATTTGAAATGAGTTCAAAATCAATAGCCAAATTAATAATTTGAAACAATTTCAGACTTAATGGCTAAATTAAATATTTGAAATAGGTTTAGATATAACGGTCACATTAGATTCTAAAACAGTTTCAAATTTTAATAGTCATATTAATGATTTGAAACAGTTTCAGAATAAATGGGCAGTTTAATGATCTAAAACAGTTTCGGATTTAAATGACCAATCAATTCTCTGAAACAATTTTAGAAATAACTATCAAAATTAAATATTTGTGACAGTTACAAAGTTAATACCCAAAATAAAGACTTGTAATAGTTATAAATAAATGTATGGAATGATGCCCTGTAACAGTTATAGAGTTAATGCCCAAATTAGTGTTTGAAACAATATTAGAACTTACATTCATCAGGAGTTACGGTCAAATTAATTCTAAAACAGTTTAGAGTTAATGCATTAATTTAAATGTGATCTACATTGGCTATAAAAGATAATACATAGAGCAAATCACCGGACGATCGATGATCGACAATTGATAATTGAAAGTGCTGATACTAATCAACAAAATCACTCACACGAGAACAATTGCTAGCACAATTATAGTTGTGAGATATCTCAATTTCTCTCTTTTGTTCAACGTGAGAATTGGCGATGTGTCTAAACTAGAGGCTCGACACTTGTGGGGCTAGATTTGAAAAACGTCAGAACCTGCAAAGAGATCATACATTCTACATTTGAAGAACGTTGAACTAATATTATCAGAAAGCGTCAGACGTTCGTGGTAAAAAATCCAAAAACGTCAAAACTAGTGTTACTACTTGTGAGGACATCAGACGTTTGTGCTCAAAACCCAAAGAAACTTTTGAACTAAATTTGGAGCACTATACAAGTTTAATGATAACTCTATAAAAATAGAGTTATTTTACCTATTTTAGGCAATAATTAATGCATTATCTATGAGAAAATATTTGGATTTCCTTCTGATTATTTAAATTTTCATTGTTTATGCAGAATAATGAGATATGGAGAAGATAAGGAAAATAATGGCAATTATCAGGAATTTAAATAAAAGCAGCAGTGGAAGATTGATATCAAATCGGGAAATTCTTAATTTTGTTCCCCGATGTTATCTCAAGTATTGAGAGATAGATATTTTAGATTTCCTATAAATAGGAAGAGAGAGCAGCTAAGGTTTTTTAGTTAGATCGTTTTCCATTGTTCTGAGAGTTTTTTTAAGTATTTTGAAGAGAAGACAAAATTGGTGACAGAATTCTTTGTTCTTTGATTCAAGATGCCGGGTTTGATTTTGATTTTTATTTTTTCTTCTACTATGTTCTAATTTTCTTTTGCTAGGGCTACCTAACCATGATGATATGAATTTCATGATTTTTATGTTTTATAATTGATTTCATTCATGTGAGTTATATATTATTGCGTTTAATGCTTTTGGAGCACCACTAATGATCCGAGTTTTTGAATATGATAATATGCAATTGCTCATTATAATATATAACCATGAATTAAACGTGGATAGAAATATACCACGTTATTTGTGTAGCTTTTGGTGATAAGGTGATCTAAAAGACTCATTGTAAACCGGGAATATTCATAGTTTTTAATGCACTCATGTTTATTTTAATTCACATAGAAATATAGTGGATTAATAAGCTGAGTAGGTTTGCTATACCTAGAGATAGGATAATAAATAGATTAGGAAATTCCGCTATCACATGTTTGATATCGTTCTTGTATTCACAACAATCTGAAATTCATATATAGTGGTTATGGTGAAATCGGATGCTCTAACATATTTATCGGATTGATTTTACTGCATTTAGTCTACAGATTTCGTTTTTAATTCATTCTTAATTATATTTTGATATGTTAGATAAATTTTAGAATTAGTCTATTTTAGTATTTAATTGGTTTATTAATCATCGCTCCGTGGGACGATACTTTATCTCATCATTATATTACTTGTTCGATATGTGCACTTGAGTTTAGAATTTTACGAACATTTAATATGATTAGCCAATTTAGCTCTTCTATGTGTTTTTGCTAAAATGCATGAAAATGCTTTGGAAACATGTGTATAAGTGTTTTTACTTCTGCTATGATCAGACTTTTGATCTTAACTTACTTATGCACGTATGCTTGTTTGTCAAAATAAACACCAACAAGCTCTTCATTGGAAGACAGAGCCATGGACATGGCAATGCTTTGTGGATTTAAAGCCGCAACTGATGACAGCTTGGTTGGCGAGCGACGATGGCTCGTTCCATGAGCAGCAGTGGTCGACTTTGTCATAGTGCCAGTGAGTTGCCATCGATCAAATGAAGAAGATGGTTGTAGATGGTGGAGGAAGAGGAGAGAGAAATAAATAAAAAATAAGTTTTTATTTTTTTAATTTACTTGCCACACCATGAAGGCATGTCGATTTTTTTATTGGTTTTCAATACAAAAATATATGCCATGTCAACCTTTGACGCGGTGGTATCCAACCACCGAATACTTCCTCAAGAAGGGACATCGCTTACATTGGGCCACCCGAGCTTTTTACAAGGGTTTAGGTTACAAGCAATTCTAAATATCCTCCTAGAGTATCTCAGTTTCATCATCGGGCAATTACTCTATCCGAAGCTATCCTTATTCCTAGAAGATGTGATTGGTCATAGGCTTACTCACCAGCACATGGCCCGGGTCGTGGGCAAGGAGCAGCTCGCATGCTAGACTCGGTTGCTGGCATAAGTAGTGCCGGACTCGTTCACTGTTCATTCAACCTATGATCATTCACCGTCCATGCAATGCCCAGTGCTGATTTCTGAAGCTTGAACCACGCTCAATCACTATCCATGCAAGCCATGCTCGTGCATTGACATCGTGCTGGTGCATCACTGTCGTGAACCAATCCCTTTGCATTCCGATTTAAGAGCAACAATTTGTGCTTTGGCCATGCCGTGAGGTTCTTGTTCGCTCAACTGATCCTTCAACAGTACCACCAATCTATCTCGATCATCCGTTGCCTTGCTCGAGTACATGCAATCCGTACTGTAAGATAGGCCACAACAGCATCAAATGAATATTGTTCATTCAAGGATTGAACACTCAAATTTTTTTAGGTAGATTCCGTCGCCACGCTTTTCCTCTCGGGAGTATGGTTGGGGATGGTTCATCGCAAGCCCCACCTGCCGATCACTCGGCTAGCATTCTTTGCTTGGGATCATGAATGGAATAGATGATCGCTGGGGTATTAAAAAAGGAAAGCAATCTCGAAATGACCACGTTGGGTGCAGACTTATCATTTATTCCTTAGTAATCATACTTAATTTAGTTAATTTTCCCCGTGCAACAAATAATTGAGATTGATCTTCTTGTTGGGTTGTTATTTAAATTAGTAAAGGAGCAAGTGGGTGACAAAATGAAAAAGAAGAGCTTGAATTGCAGACACGTGTCGCTTACTTGTGCTAGATTCTCGTGGCACACCAAGCTTTTCTAGTGCGAGTCTATCCACCCCATGCACGAACTCAAACGCCAATCCTTGAACCCGCCTTTACAGGTCCTGGATTCGCTCGTCTCCCTTACCTTCCCGGTCAAAGTCAAACGATGGTTTTTTTTTTTTTCTTAACATGAAAAACTCTAAACTAAAACACCATAAATAAGTTTATCTCCCGTTAATTTTCATTAAATCTTACCAATAATTGTTAAGTTCGATAACACGTAGTAGTTAACAATTGTACAAATTTGGTGTTTCACCATCCATTTATCACATATGTATATATTAATCCAATTTAACGGAAACTAACGTAAAGTAAGTAGTTTGGAGTTATTAGTTGTCAAAAAATTAGCTTAAGTTAAATTAGTTACAAGATAACAATTTGGAATTTTTGGAAATTAGTTTAAAGTAAATATGTCATGAATGTACCGGTTTGGAGTTTTTCGTAATATTAAGCTTTTTTTGGTCATTTTATTTAGAAACCGGCAAATTTATATGAATAAATACAAATGCAAATATGCCAATACCATGCATATGGTAGTGGATCATAAGCTTCGATTTTGGAGGGGGGCAGGGATTAACCTTGTTTGTTGAGCATTGGATGATGATAGCATGACAATCATCATAATTGTTGGAAGTAACGGTGATATATGAATCACTAGTTAATGCTGGCATAACACTAGCTGTAATGGAGGGAAGGAAAACTTTTTATCTTGCGTTTTCAATCAATCGCATCTTGTGGCTTAGATGCCACCGTTACTTAGCAATAACAACAATGATTGTTACTTAAACATTGTCCTTTGAGCATTCTATATCTCGATTTTCCTTTTTCCCAAACAACTTTTGCTTTGTTAATTTTTCGATCATGTTGAGCATTTTAAAGAATGTAGCAAGTCGAATTTAATTTATGAAGCAAGTGCCCGATTCTTTTATATAACCGTTATACTTCATTGTATTAAGGTATTGCCTTTTCTAGAAGGAAAATTAATCGATAGCTGGTCGTGTTATATGCATGCATGGAGCGCGATACCCTAGTATATTGTAGAATGTTTCAGCTTAAAATTTACGTAAGCATGGATTAATTTCATTAATTAAAAGAGCAAACGGTTTCTATTTAATATTATCCATCATCAAATGACCTAAAAAAAGCAGAAACTGAATATTCAGTAAACTACTTTTAGCTATATGTTGCCGTCGACTTCGTAATCCTAGGAGAAAGAAGTAAGAAACTAGATATTCAATCTAAATAATGGTTTGCGAAGTTTTTTCACGCTAGAATCGAGAGATCCACAGCTCGTGCAATATCGCGACTGATTCTTTGAGTTTAGTATTTAATTCTTCGATTAAACAAGAGTTTTTGGTTTGTTACATATGTACATATAGATACATATATAGGACATTCATATATATACATGTCTATATATGTACATTTATATATGTGCCGTGGAAATGAGCTTCGCTTGCAATTTATTTAGTTACGCACACTTGACTTAGCGACAATTATATTCAGATTATCACCAAATCTTTTCTTGGACATAACACTTATGATAATATTTAAGTTCATTTTATGACTAAATCATAGCTCAAGTTAAAAAAAGTAAGATAAGTAAATAAAATATACTATGAACACGTTACAATTTTTGTTGCAACGTCCGAATGCAGGTTATTATAATTAATTTATATTACGCCATGCATGAAATTCGTTTTCAAGTTTAAAGCTTAAACAAAATCCAGTGCAACATAGGGACGAGCAAGCTAGCCATTTTAAAAAGTTCACTCCAATTTATACCACCATAATCAACCATCCTCACCATTGAGGCCCAAGTGTCAGATGTTGACACCTTGCACTTGATGCCTAGAACAAGATATTGGCTCATGGACACGAGGTCCTAGCCCTACAGTCCATCCTTGGCCATTAGACCTACTCGACCCTTGAATCCGAGCCATCATTGTTTAGACATTCAACATAGCCTTGAAACGCTTAGGACCTCAGTGCCATGGGCACTTGAACACATAAAATTGATAGGCAAATATTGACTCTTTTTTTTTTTCTTTTAGGGCAAAAGAGAACATAAAGAAATCATCGGAACCCAAAGAGAATAGAAGTCTTTTTTTTTTTTCAAAAGTTAATTTTCAGAATAATATTTTCCAACAACATCAATTTTTTTTGGGCGACACCAAAACCACGTGTGACCCTTAGTTTGACTGGTTGAAACGGATTTGAGAAAAACTGGAGAGAACATCTCAATCGAGCATCGCCGTCCAAACCTCAACTTTCGCTTTCGCTCCCCCGCACACGCAGACGCACACGCACACGCTCTTTCCGTGTCATCGTACTCATCTGAACTTCCTCCCTCCCTCCGTCCATCCCCACTTTTTCTTTATATATATAATAAAAAAAAAAACCCCTCAAAAAAAAAAAAACCAGGTCAAAATGTTTTCCTTTTCTGCTCCCTTTTTTTAATATAAAAAGAAAGAGAGAGAGAGAGAGAGAGAATTGTGCCGTCACATCTCTCGACTCTTCAACAGTGCCCCATATTTTTGCCATTCCCCATGTGGCCACTTCCAACCCAAACCCCATTGGACCAGCATCGAAGACCAAATTCACCGTTTCTTCCCCTCTCCTTCTTTCCCCAAACTCAAAATTCCCAAATTGAAATCTAGGGTTTTGTTTTGTTCTCCCTCCCTCCTCCCCACCCCTGTCAAGGCTTTTGAGTTCTTCTGATTCCGGCCATCGCTGTCCCGGGAATTGTTCCCGCCCCGATCTCATGAACTTGCTTCGGCAGCAGCAGCAGCAGCAACAGCAGAAGCAGCAGCATCGCCAGCTGCGGGAGGACGAGCGGCAGCAGGAGATTCGCCGACTGTTCGAGACCTCCGTCGAGGAGCCGGAGCCGCCCGGCCCTGCCCGCGGCGGCCGCGGCGGGGAGGACCTCGCCGGCGTCGATCGGCGCAGGGCCGGCGCGGCCGCTGCGGCGGCTCCGGCTCGGGAATCAGATGGTTCTCGGCGGCCGGCAGAGGTGCGGGATGATGCCGGCGGCGCCGCCCCCGTCGCGGTGCCTCCGGTGGTGGGTGGTGGGGGCGCTGTTGTGAGGGCGGGCGTCGAATTGGCGGCCACGGCCGCGAGTGGTCCAGGGAGGCGGAAGCGCGGGAGGCCTCCGAAGGGTATTGGGGAGGTGAAGGTGTCGAAGCCGGTGGCGGTGAGGAATAAAGCCGTGGACGAGGAGGAGGATGTTTGCTTCATTTGCTTCGATGGTGGCGACCTCGTTTTATGTGATCGCAGGTGATTTCTTTTGAATTATTTTTTTTTCTTTTCTGGGCTTCGTGTTTTCGATAGTTTGGTGGTTAGAGTTTGAAATTTTGCAGTAACCGGAGAATTGGCGGAAAGAAGGGGGGACGTTCTAGAGTGAATAGTAATGGTGCTTTCTTTGGTAAATTAGAATAGGCATTCGAAGCTAATATCATAAGTCTCTGCTTGGTTTGGATATCATTTATGAGGCGAACTTGATGTCTAGTTTCGTGGCAAGAAAATGGGAATGTTTTAATCTCTGCACCAGCTTTGATTAGTGGGCTTAATCATTCCTTTGCCCCACCAAGACTGTTGGTGTTTGAGAAAGCAAAATTTGTCTCGTTTGTTTTATTCAATTTTTGGTGTCTTGCTCGAAGAAAAAAAACTGCAAACTTGTTTAGCAAGGTCTATGAGATGTTTTAACTCAATATTAGGGCCTTTTCCTTGTTTATCCCATGTTGGATAGGATGACTGAATTTTAATCTTGTCTTTAGTGAATAGGCAGTCTTGTTCGTCGTGATGTTATCGGGGTTTCTTGAGGGTTTGTGTGGTCCATTATGGTTAATTTGTTGCAATCTCTTAACTGTAGGGGTTGCCCCAAGGCATACCATCCTGCTTGTGTCAAACGAGAGGAGGCATTCTTCAGGTCAAGAGCTAAATGGAATTGCGGTATGCCAATTTTCCAAACTTTATCAGTTACCCATGAGTCTCTGTCGGTTGGCATTTTGTTGTTTTACTTAAGCTAGGGTTTAGATCTAAACATGACATATTTTTCGAGGGAGAACATTGTTCATTACCATGATATAACCCCTTATTTGCAGTTAAATACTTCAGAGTTCTTGACTTTAGATAGAACTCACGCAGTTGGGTGCTATAAGAGCTTAATTTATTGCCTTTATACTCACTTCGAAAGGGAGTCTTTTTGGAGACTCGACTCAAGCTTGCATGTCGTACAAAATCGTGAAATCGTGAAAGTGAATTATTTTCTCATGTCAATGCGGAGAATTGATGATTGTGAGAATAACAAGAATAATGAAAATAACATTTTAGACTGAATAATGAAGCAATGGATCAAAGTGCAAATCATATATCTTCGGCTTCAACAACATTGATTTCGATGTATATTGTAAGAGTGCGAGAATTTGTTGTTGATATTGGAGGTAATTTGAACCTAATCATTTGATGTTAGATTTACTGAGTATTCGCCATAATGGAGAAGTAGAGGTTTTTGACCTACGAAAAAGTGTAGTGTCAGCTGTTTCATGGTAAGACTATGAATAAATTTCATAATCAACTTCTGACATGCACAGAGTTACATTAATACACACATGGTAGATATTCCTTTCCGTTACTGGGATGGTAGCTGAACTCTTGGACCCGAAAATTATAAAGGATCTGCATGAAAAATCTGTGGTAATGATGACCATAATGTCGGAATAACCATTTCGAACACATTTGAGTGCATGGCACTCACATGTTTCATATAATTTCGTTTTGAAAAAAAAACACACACACACACAAAACTGTTCATATTGTGAAATTTGACATAGCTTAGATTAATTTTTATGTGAAAGAGAGATATAGAGATGTATTGAAAGAAATCCTAAAGGTAAGGAAAGAACCACTCATGTGCCCAAACCTGTTCATTATACTATGGGTCCGAAGATGGGTCCACATTATCTAGTGCACTTGTTGCATCAATACTTGGCAAATGAAAAAAGAACTTGTTGCTTCAACTGAACCAAGAAAATGAAATTCTGTGTGAGCGATGCTCCAGTGGAGGCCCTGTACCTGATTTGTGGTATTATTGCAAATTTTCTGCATGGGCTTCCATTTCCTTCGTATAATACAATTGGTTTTAGCCTCTTGTATGCTCAATAAAGCCGGCAAATGAGTTCAAGTGATCATCTAAGTAGGACTGAGATGTTACAAAGGGAATGATGGTTACTGGGGATTTAGGGATGACATGCATCTCTAACTTTTGAAAGAATTTGTGAAGAAGTCGTGAATGAAACAAAATATCGAAAATTATAATGCCATGCACCCTTTGCCTAAATCTCTAGGAAACAGAGCTATAAAGCTAACTCTACAATAAGTAACTTTACCGTTTATTAATTATCAATGTAAACGGACAGAAATATCGGATCTGTTAGTTACTAAAGCAAAGTCTTCCCCTATACACTCGCTGCTTTTCAAAATTGCAGGAAATTTTATACTGAATGGATAAACCAAAATATGTTTCCCATGTTTTTGGAGGTTGTAGAATTGACCTTCCGGTAACCTTGCATGAAATGGCAGGTCAAGCGCATCTATTGGCTAGTTCCGTAAATGATTTTTCAATGATGGTGTGGTTTGTACTGGTTGGGGATATTTTCCTGTAACCTTAGTTGGGTTTAGAAAACCGTAATCCTCTGTACATTCCATGGTGCATGTCATTTTCATAGGTTAGCCAGCCTCGGTAGCACTTCATCAAGGAGGTAGAAAGAGGGAGAGGGAGGTTATTAATGCACTAAATCATTAAAGTCTGCATGGTCGATGAATATAGTTATTGAGGGAAAGAATACGAAGATTGGAAGTAGCCAAGGATAGAGAGGGAAAGGCTAGATACAATTGGGTCCTTAAATTCTCGTGAACAAGGCAATTTTTCTTTTTAATGTTAAAATGTTGGATCCTTAAAACTAACCCCATCTTAATTCGTCAAACAATTTGGCCATGATCCTTCTAAGGAGCAAATAAACTATGGCACTGCACCTCCTTGAATGGATGATGTCATTATAAATGAGCAATTTTATAACATTTTTGGCTTCATGATAAGAAAAAGCCTACTTAGTGGGTATCCATCATTAGAAAATTCAGCTTAGCACCTAAAACCTTGCATTATTTTGATCCTACTAATACTATGAATAAAAAAAAAAAAAACAGCATGCAATTAGGTAACTTTCTTGGAAAAGAGATGTCCACATGGCAAACTTGAGTGCCTCTTTTACATGTTTCCACTTTTTATTGGTAATATTAATGGACCTTTTCTTACTTTATTGTTTAAAGAATTGGCATTTATCTTTTCCTATCCATCATAAACGGTGTGTTCAAATGGCTTATCTGTCTTTATTTAACTCATTCAGTAAACATATATATTATGTTGCCTTCTTGAATTCCACTGTTAACCTTAGTTGTGATTTACATGTGTATTTCATTCATTTCAGGTTGGCATATATGTAGCACTTGTCAAAGAGCGGCCCACCATATGTGTTATACCTGCACATTTTCTCTCTGCAAGAATTGTACAAAAGGTGCTGACTATGTGTGTGTGAGAGGAAACAAAGGATTGTGCGGGACATGCTTGAAGACCATCATGCTTATTGAAAATATAAGGCTGGGAAATGAGGAAAGGGTATGTGCCAACTTCAAGGCTGATTATCTTGTTGTTCTTCTTTTGAAGAAGCTTTGCATGTTTGGGAATTGCGTAGAACTATGAATGGAAAAATTTTTCCAACTCACTTCCATTTGATTGAGAAGCTGTCAATGGACCAAGTTCTGTTCAATAGTTACACAGCTCTCTCTGGATTAAGAGGAAACCTAAAAGTTTGAGACATTTACCTTGATGGGAATCAAATTCAAAATTGTACAATGGGGCTGTTGGCTAGAAAGTGGAGTTTTGTTACCAGGATCTTGCCAGGCTCATTTTTGACCGTCTGACCGGGCATGTTTTAACTTCAAAACTGCTTTTGACGAATACTTACTTGCAGATGTTGGGCCTCTACCCCTATATGCTAAAATTTTGTGGCTAGAAATTAAGCATACATTCTTTGCTTACATCAATTAGTAAACCATCTAACTGTTAGAGTTAAATTGAACAATTTGCAACTATGCCCTTAGATACTGCTTATCGCAAGTTGCTAATTTGATAATAAGACAAGTTAAAGCGCCTCAACTAGAATGAAATCTTTCCTTTTAAATAAGAAAAATAAGGCCCCCCGGGGAGGGAGGGGAGGGAGGGAGGGAGGGGGAAACTTTAATGAAGCTGATAAGATTTTTTGGGGAAATCTCCTTTTTTATATCTAAATAGAGGCTGAAGGTTTGTTATCTAGAAGGGAAGCTAATTGGCTTTGACATGATATAAATAAAAAGCGTGTGCTGCCATATATTGCATTCCTTCCAGAAATGCGGCCTTCTTCGGTACTTTACAACTCATCTAGCCTATGATGGAAACCTGATTTATGACTATTACGTGTTGTCTGGAAGACATGGAGGAGAGGAAAACAAAGAGCAGATTCTAAATTACTCTCTTCTTCTCCTTACAGAAATTTTAAAATTTACATTATTTTCCGCACCCATCCCTCATTTTCCTTCCCCTCCCTTCCCTTCCAAACAAAGCATTAATGATGCTGCTCTGTTGTTTATTCAAATCATAGATCTATGATTCTTTGGCTATTTGATTAGTTGGCATTTTAAATTTTCTTTCTAGTGTCATTAACTTATGTCATGTTTCCAAAGTGCAGCTCATTCCATCAAATATGTTCGTGCCTTACACACTCGTTAAATCTTTGATTTGTATTTTGTTGGTTCAAACTAATATGTCGTAAATTTTATGGTAGTTTAATCTCTCTGTATTTAAGGTTTCTTTTCACTGATAACTCCCACATTATCTACTAAAAGTCACTATCATGTGCATGTATTAATACTTTCCCCATAATTATCCCCAATTAATATCTTTAGGAATAAAGATATACCTACTATTATAACACCCTTTATAGAAACTATTGACGAATGACAAGGTTGAAAGTTCCTAAATTAGTATATTGGATGGTTTCTTAGATGAAGTGAGGTTTGCCAAGAAGAGTTCCATCCACAAGCCGTGGAGAACTAATGTATGCATTATATTAATTTGGTTGACTCATTTTTGTACAATTCGACTGCCATTATTAACACTGACCATGATGGTATTAATGAACCATCTTCTTAGTCTCAAATGTTTTTGTGGGACAACGAGCTCGCAATAGGACTGTGTTGTAACTCAACCATCCCTTGGATTCTTACTCTTGTGCTTAGTGTTATCTTCCTCTTGGATAAGCATGGAGAAGAATTGAATTGTCAAGGCCCCATGGGGTGCCAGCTCAGGTATTGAAAGTGCTTAGCAGTTCCATCACAAAGAGAATTTAGATAATGTGCCAATTCATATTCCATCCCTATGCTAAAAAAGGCATCGTGTCAGCCCATCTATGTCTGGGTCCACTGAAAGAAGCCTCTATCCTTTGAGAATCTTGTCTCTCTATATGTGAAAAGGAAAAATGAACATGGCGTGAGTATAGATTACAGTTATGCTAAATGGGATATGTATGCTGTCTCTCAGTTTGTGTACTTGTATTTTTCAGTGTTACTTTTCTGTCTTATCCTGTGCATTTTAAGGCTTGTTACAGAAGTTGGTCTGCTGATTTTGAAATTCTTCATATATGTGCCTCACTAACTGTACATGCGAGTGTGCGCACATGCATGTGCATGTGCAGGCGTGTGGCACTCACTTCTTGATGCACACACTGATTTTAGGCATTCAACCTTTATTATTTGTCCTTTGGATGCTTCTTTGCAGGTTCAAGTAGATTTTGATGACAAAAGTAGCTGGGAGTATCTCTTCAAGGTTTACTGGATATACCTGAAGGAGAAGTTGTCTTTATCTACACACGAACTCATCCAAGCTAAAAATCCTTGGAAAGAATCTGACATGATGTCTAATAGGCAAGTGCCTCCTAGAGTAGTTTATGGTAATAATGGTCGAAAAGGCTTTGGATTGGATGACTTCAACAGATATGGGGCAGCTGATTGCTCAAACAGAAGAAAGACCAAGAAGCAGGTGAAGGTTGTTGAGGAAGAGGCTCAAAGTGAACAATTAAACCCAATTGATGGAGGGCCATTCTCATCCTCTAATGAAGGCATTGCATGGGCATCTAAGGAGCTCTTGGAGTTTGTTGCACTCATGAAGGATGGCAATACATCCATTCTATCTCCTTTTGATGTGCAGCAACTATTGATGGAATATATTAAAAGGAATAATCTTCGTGACCCACGCCAGAAATGCCAAATCCTTTGTGATTCAATGCTGTTTAGTCTATTTGGCAAAGCTGTTGTTGGGCATATTGAAATGCTGAAGCTTCTCGAGTCTCACTTTCTTGAAAAGGATAAACCTCGGATTGATGGTTTCTTTCAGGGGTCAGTTATTGATGGTGTTAGTGACCAGATGAACATTGATTTGAACAATCATAATGAGCCAAGGGTGGGTACTGATAAGAGGCGTAAAAGTAGGAAGAAGATCGATGAGAGGGTATCACAGGCTAATCCAGATGACTATGCTGCGATAGATGTTCATAACATAAAATTTATATATTTGGAGCGGAACATGATGGATAAGTTGATCGATGATTCTGAAAAGTTTCATGAAAAGGTCGTGGGATCGTTTGTCCGCATAAAGATTTCTGGTGGGGACCAAAAGCAGGATCATCATAGGCTTGTCCAAGTTATCGGTAATTGTTTCATTGCCATTCCTATGAGTTATTAGAGCAATGTTTGATTGGTAATATCTTCTGTGCAAACTCATCAAGTGCTATCTTTTGCTATACAGATTCTAGCAGGGTAGAAGAGACGAATAATACTGGTGGCAAAAGTGCAAGTATGAAGCTTGAAATACTAAATTTAGACAAGAAAGAAGCCATATCAATCAATGAGATTTCTAGTCAGGAATTTTCTGAGGTGATCAGACAAGTATCATTAGATGCTCTCTTTGATTGATCAATGTGTGATATCCTGTATCCTCGTTTTACTTAGCTTCATAGTTTGTACCTCTGCACAATGTACTTAAATAGCTGCTGCCTTTTGAGGTCAACTTGATTGTGGATTATTTCATATGCAATACTAATCCTAGTGTGAGTGTCTTAAACTTTGGTGGCACAGTATGGAGTGCCTGTAGTAACGTCTGAGGAAGGCAGCTACACTGGTGCCTCCTCTCACCCTGCCTTTGTTAGCAAAAAAATGTCTTAAACTCTGTATCTCAACTTATATTAGGAGCATGGGACTTGTAACCTGGTCCCCGTGGTTCCTAAGGTTGGCCCCTTTGGAACTGGCATGCTAGGCTCTATAAGCTCTTGTCCATCTTGTGTGCTCGAGTGAGCTTTCGACATAGGCCCACTTACAGCTGTGTCCTTTCTCATCTTCACTTTGCGTATAAAGGAAAAAATACTACATGAGTACCAGTAGTCAAAGTTTTGGAGTCTTTTTCTAGTTCTTTCCTTTGATGTTTGTGGGGGAGAATCCAAGTTTTTCCATTTTTTTGGGTCTACTAAGTATATCGCCTTTCAATCTTTTCTGGCTTTCCCCTTATTTAAATGGAGCTCCATGAGGAATATGATTTTCTGTAGGATTTTAAGTCCTAATTGAAAGGTTTAGAACATAACATCCATGTGATCGAGTGATTTTGATTGAATTAGTTGTAATTTCAAAAATTTTTAAGTCACATATGTGACATAATTTGTAGTTTTGCAATAAGGGGTCTTTCCTTTTTCCTTTTTCAGGATGAATGCAGGCAATTACAGGAGAGTATGAAGTGTGGGCTGATAAAACAGTTGACTGTGGTGAGTGGCATGTTCTAATCTCGGTCATTTCTTGCATAAAGGATTTAACTTAACTTGAAGATGGTCCATGCTTCTTGGCAGGGTGAGATCCAGAGGAAAGCGTTGGCATTGCAGGAAGTAAGAGTTACTGATGTGAGTTCTTTCAACCCAAAATCACATGTTGCTGTCTGTACCATCTTTAAGGATTTAGCTTTGTTTTAATCTCACTACTGTTAGGGAATGTTATTTTTGTTCTTCTTGCCAGGAGGCTAATTGTTTCATTGATTTTATTTTGCCCTTGCCTTCATTTTTGATTTAGTGGCTGGAGAAGGAGATAACACGGCTCAATCATCTTCGTGATCGAGCAAGTGAAAAGGGGCACGAAAAAGAATATCCTCTTCTATTAGATCTTATTATGCTTATTTGTATGCTTTCTGCCAGTAATTGTGCAAACCTGACCTGCCTTTTAATGACCAAGCATTTTTAGTCAATCTTAATCGGATGTATCCTTGTACTTTTAGTGACCATGCGCCAAACATGTAGTAATGAATGTCGCAACGGACTTAAAGATCATTCCGAAGGGGCATATAAAACTAATGACATGGTTTGTGATGTACTATAATCATAATTATAGCCCATTCTTCATGTCTGATGTTTTCAGGTTCAGCCATGTCATCTGTCTTTATATTGATCCCATTGAAGAACCTAGCTGAACTCTTATTTAGGTCCTACCCATTTTATTTTTTATATTTGCTGCAGGTTTGATAAAGATTTATTCTGTGTTAGCCTATGTACACTTATAAATGTTTCACCTGAGATAAGTTTTCTCTTGATATTTGCCAAAAATTTCCCCCGATGATGCCCAACCACACTCTGCAGAAAAGGGCTTGGCTTTGTGTTGGTTGATGCCCTTTTCTATGTACATGCTGATTATAGCTCAGCTGCCTTGCAGTGGGAAGGGGCTTGCTTTGCTTTTGGTTTGAGCCTTTGAGGACTTTAATATCTGGAAGATGGTAGTAGTGGTGGGTATGAATAAAGTAGAAGCTGAGGCAATAGTATGTTGTTGTCCCCACTGTCAGTACATGAATAGAGCAGAATCACAATAGTGTTACAGCTCTCTACCTGAAACACCACCTCTTGAATCAAGCTTCAGAAACAAAGTTGTGTCTTCTTCTTTCTGCTTTTTGCTTTCAAATGAAAATAGGGATTTCTTCTGAGTATTTCTTGACCACATTTCACGCTTAGAGAATTCATGGAGAAATTACAACTCCTGAGTTCAGCTGAAGAACGTCAGCGCAGGCTGAATGAACCTCCTGATATACACGTGGATCTGAGCATGGATCCTATATATGAAGTTAAAAGTGACTCTTCTTTACCAGGTCAGAAGAGCAAGATCTCCAATGTATCTTGGTTTTATGAACTTTTCATATTTGCAGTAGTATAGTTTGGTTCATTGTGATTTTGCTTTTAATATGCAGATGGGAATAAAATTGCGATTAATTCTCACTCCAGCAGAAAGAGGAGGGCATCAACCTCTCCACAGTGGGGGAGCAGTGACTCAAGAGAAACTCAAAGCAGGTCTCAGAAAAAGAAATTGACTGACATGGATAGAGAGTCTCCAAGCCAAATGCCTGAGATGAATGGATCCTCAAGAATTCAGGCATGTGAAGCGTCTATAATGAGCAGTGGGAAGACAGAATCACTGTCTGGAGTTGCATCAGAAATTTCACCTTCACCTCTTTCAACAGGAACTGAACAATCTGTCAACGATGTTGAGACATACAAAATATGGCTCTACCATGATCCAAGTGGGAAAGTTCAAGGACCTTTTAATTTGCCGCAGCTGCGTAAATGGAATGAAAGTGGTCATTTCCCAACTGATCTGAGGATATGGAGGAAGGATGAAACATTAGAAGATTCTATTCTCTTGGCTGATGCTTTGAATGGACAGTGTACTAAACAGCCCTCGGTGCCACCAAATGAAATAAAGGTGAGCTCCATTGACCAACATAATATACAGGAGGAATTGAAAAGTGTCGTAACGGATGTAAGTACTGGTGAAGAGAGCTGCATTCCCAAGGAAAGCATCTCCAATTCTCCTAGTAAAGCTGGTAAGGAAGCCTTTCCAAATGGTGTACTAGGCTCCAATTTGTCTAGTCTTATCAGTGCAATAGATACTATTAGTAGCAGAGAAGAAAACACTAAAAATGTTTTGCTGGGAGCAGATTTCCCAAGTAATGACGGTAATGCTTCTCCTGTTCGCGTCCAGTCTCCTCAGCAAAATGAAAGCCATGAATCTTCCCAGAATAATGGAAACCCAAGCCCACCTCCAGCTATTGAGGATCAAGCAAATGGTGGATGTATGAATGATAAGCAAGTCGGTGGTGATGGGCCTTCCAGTCAGTTATCTGGACAGAATTGGGTGACTGCACCCCCTGTTGATCGTTCTACGAATGATTGTGAACCAAATCCTCCTGTTGTGCCTTTGGACAAATCGCTCGAAACGCCAGCGAAAAATGGAGAAACTGATTTATCTGTGCACATTGAAATGCCAAAGACAGACACTGAAGAAATGAAAAATCAAGTCACGGAGAGCAAACATTCTTTGTCATCCAATATTCCGGTGCCAGATTCGCGTCCAAGCTGGAGCACAAATTCGAGCTTAGTGGGTTGCGCACCACAGGTCAATGAAGTGTCAAGAGAATGGAATGTGTATTCTTCTACCCCGGCTAAACTAGTTGACGAATGGGACTCCACACTTGTGTCTGCGTCATCCTTGAAACCGGCTGAGATGGGTAGTGATCATGCCACCACTCCGACTTCTGGCCCAATAGTGCATCCTTCACCATCAGGTAACGTGTCCAATACCACTGCTTGGCAGGTTGAACCCAATGACTTTGGCTCCCTAGTCGAGGAGTCGGTTTCTGACCTGTTGGCTGAAGTTGAAGCTATGGAGTCTCTTAATGGCTTGCCTTCGCCTACTTCGATATTGAAGTCAGGTACGGAATTGGCAGAAGGAGGTAAAGATGAGTGTTTCAGTCCTGTAGAGGTGTTCAGTCCTGGTCCTACTTCGGGAAAGAGAGATGCTTTCAGCTCTGCTAGTGATTCGCACGTACCTTCCCAATCCACAATTACTGAAGAACCTCAGGGCCTTCCTAATGCTGGAAAGATGTCCAGTGGGCGTCCATCTGTAAGTGCTGAAGTGGTGGAAGATCAGAAGCACAGCGATGTATCTGTTAACCAGTGGAGATCAGGGTCTAGCTCCTCCGTCTCTGGTCCCATGCATCCTCGCGCAAGCTGGGAAGCAGGCCACACCACTAATACCTGGATGGCCCCGTCAGTGACAACGCAGAGCAACTATGGAGCATTGCCGGGAAACGCAAACTTGGGTTGGGTGGGAGCAAATCACGGAAATGCCGCCTTGGATTGGGATCAGAGGCATGGAGCAGTCGTCAGCAATGGAAATGCTAACTCAGGTGCTGCTTCTGGAAATCAGGGTATATTAGGGAACCAGCCTAGATATGGTAACAGTGGAAGTAGGTATGCAAGTCCAAGAGAACGGGCATATCAGGGATCAGATTCAGGATTTAATAGGGGTAGATCTGTTTGGAGCAGGCAGTATCCCAGTGGTGGAGGAAGCGGCAGTTACCGTCAGTCTCCCAAAGGGCAGCGGGTTTGTAAATTCTATGAAAACGGGTATTGCAAGAAGGGAGCATCTTGTAGTTTTTGGCACCCTTGATTTGTTTCGGAAGGGGTCGTGCAAGACCTTTATAATTCTCTCGGATCAATTCTTTGTTGTAGGGAAAGTTTTTATATTCCTGTTGAGGGATCTAATTTAACCTTGTAAAGCATCATTGAAGTTGGGGGCGTATAAGAATATAAGAATTGTACCATTCTTGCATCCGCTTGTACAAGGAACCATATAAGTGGGGTATGTGGTACATGTGTATCTTGCTAGATTCACATAATTACTTTGGAAGGTCACGGTAGTTTCCGTTTCCGAGAGATGAAATTCGTTTTGTATTCGTGTTCACAAGCCTCGCGGCTTGAAATGGCTGCACAGGAGACGCAAAGACGCGAAAAGGAATTATGCCGTAGGTATTAATTCATCGATCGTACACTTGTCATGCTTGAAACCACGAACGTATGAACACGTTCTGATCGTTCTCGCGACAGCTGAAGTCTGCCTAAATGTTCATCGGGATCTTAATAGTTCAGCGAACCGAATCTCGATACTAAGATGAGGAATTCTATAGGAAAGTCAACCGTCGAAAAACTGCCGATATTCTCGTGTATCGGTAATTTGAATTTCTGACTCCGTCTTAACAAATTTACCAGCACCTGGTTCATTGCTTTGTGCATTCAAAGAGGTTGCAAGAGTTACAGGGCGGGCGCCTCCTCTTGCCCTTTTTTTTTTTTTTTTTTAACAGTTTTTTTTAAAAAAAATGAATTTTAGTTTTTAAAAATATATATTTTTAAATTGAATAAAAAATATTTTAAAAAGCCAGATAGAAAATAAAAAATATTTTAAAATCCAGATAGAAAATAAAAAATAATTTAAAATCCTCACTTAAATCATTTTTCGTCAAATTTTAAAATTTGATTGCATTTTTTGGACTTTTAACTTAAATATTTTGACAAATTTTAAAACTTTCGCAACACTTATCCTTTTTGTTTCTCATTCTTTGGATAGGACCGAACCAGATCAAGTTAAAAATATTTGGTGGTCTGGGACCACCACGTAAGCGTGGTCTCAGACTACTCACGTGGCGCCACATGTGAGGGGCGGCAACCAAAGGACTTGCTCCTATCCCATCTCTCTGATGCTCTCTCTCCTCTTTCTCTTCTCTGTCTCCCTCCCCTCACACGCGGCACTGTGTGAGTGGTTCGGGACCACACTGATGTGGTAGTCCCGGACCACCCAATATTTTTTCCCGGATCAAGGACTGCTGACTCCTGGCGTGAACGGATTCGAAGCCAAACAGTGAAATTTGCAAAGAAACAAAGAAGAAGTCTCGTCGGCGAGTACTTGATTTTCTGAGTTTGACCGAGCCGAGCGGTTACGTCGTCGTTTCAGGCCCCCCACCTTGACTCCTGAGGAGGCCGGCCCGTCCTTGTCCTCGTCCCTGTGCCACCGCGAACCCGCCAAAGCTCGACGTCTTCGAATAAAAGAAAAAAACTCTCGAGCCGAGGACTCCTCCGGCGCGCGCGCGTGCGGTCCCCTCCTCCGATCATGGCGGCGGCGGCGGCGACGTCGTTCCTCTCGCCGACGCAGAGGTACGCGGCGGGGGCTCTGTTCGCCCTCGCCCTCCACCAGGCTCAGATCCACCAGGCGCGCCCCCTCGGCTCCTTCGCCGCCTCCGACGACGACGACGGCGACGGGGCCTCCGGCGAGCGGAGCAGCAGCGGGAGCAGCAGCAGCGGCAGCGGCGACTCCGTCTCCGAGGACCCCGACCTCTGGGTCCACGAGAGCGCGGGATTGCTCCGGCCGGTTTTCAGGTGCGTTTCGGTCCTCTCTCTTTCTTTCTTTGCCCTTTTCGTCAGATTGGGCGTTCCCTGAGTAGGTTGAAATTGATCTTGATCATCCTGCGGCTTATCCGGCGGGATTATGATCTCGATCGTCATCGTAATTTAGCTCGTGGTTGGTTGAATTGGCGATCTCGTCCAGCAGTTACCATAATCAGTGAAAATCAGTTGAGGTTGTTGGACAGGCGATCTTAGGCTGTCTGAAAACTCTGTACGGTCCATATGATTACTGACATGATAGTATCCAGTTTCCCCTTTCCTTGGATTTTTTTTTTTTTTTTTTTGGGGTTCATTCATTTTTTTTGGAAATGCTGATCGTGCAATTGCAAATTGCAGATTTCTAGATATCAATCAGGCGGCATGGCTGGGTCTGGAGGAAACGGCTGGTTCATCTCCTGTAAAGCACCATGTTGGAGCTGTAGGTCTCTCTGGTTCCTTGCATGTGCCAACATTTCCCAATTTAATGCATTTCGAGTACATTCCAGGATATGAAACATCAGTATGAGATTTCGTGAGATATTTCTTCTGCCCCCTAAGTTCATATTTGATGAGATACGACACTTTGCTCTCTGCTGGGGTGCTGCTATCCATGCCTATTCCTTTGCCTTAGACCAATGGTTGATGACATAATGGGGAAGATATTTGTAGATCTTGGTCTTTTGGCTAGTGAAAGAAAAGTGTGGCTTTTAGTAACTCAGGTCACAATAATTGAATCTGTCGCTTTCCTGGCTCTACCAGTGATTTAGCAAACTTTTCTGCTAAACTTAATGTTGTCTTCCCCATACTCATTTGGTACAGTTCATGAGGTTACTTTCTGAAGATTGTGCTGACGACACTTCCGAAAGATTAGAACAGCAATTTGCTTTGGCTAAAGCTATAGACAGTATGGCGCTTAGCATGGAGACAAATCCCGCGTCTTTCCAGTCTAAGAAGGAGAAGCACCGTGAATATGAGCATGAATGCCGGCAGAAATGCTCTACAGGTGATGCACAAGAAAATGCTGCAGCAGTGGCCACAACCTCAGAAACTTCTTCTGATACGAGCGATTATAACATCCAAAGCTCGTCTCTCGAGACTGGATACAAACTTGACAGGGAGTCAGTAGAAGAAGGCAGAGTGCTTGGTTACCAGAGGAAAGTGACAGTTCTTTATGAGCTTCTTTCAGCTTGTCTAGCAGATATTCGTGATGATGACAAAAAGGTTGCTCGACGAAGGAAAGGGTATGATGCTAGACATCGGGTGGCCTTGAGGTTGTTAGCTACTTGGCTTGATATCAAGTGGCTAAAAATGGTTTGTATGCTTGCACTCATCTCTCTCTTGTGAAAGCTTTTTGAAAATTATCATTCTTTGCATTCTGACTTGTTTAAGACTTTAGTATTTTCTATATAATAAAATTCTTGTTTAAATTAATCTACCTTCTGCCTACCACCTTATTTGCAAGAGCCATAAGTGGGTTTGGGTTGGGGGAAGAGACCCCTAAAGCACAAATTTTTTCTCCTCTATATAGCGACATAAATATGACATTAGCAGGCCTCAAGCACAATTTCTCCCCTATGTAGCCACTTAAATATGAAATCAGTTGGCCTCAAATAGAGAGATATGAGATGTGACTCAAGGAATTGCTAATCCATTTACATAGAGCATTGATACTGTTAACACCTAAAAAGTGCTCTTAGTTATGTAATCATGTTCAAACTTCTGCCAATTTGGGATGTTTTGGCTGCAGGAAGCAATTGAAACAATGGTTGCTTGCTCTGCAATGGCTGCAGCCAGGGAAAAAGAATTAAAAGAGGAAGAAGAAGCGCAGTCGCCAAAGAAATCATGGGCCAAATGGAAGCGTGGTGGCATCATTGGTGCTGCTGCATTGACTGGAGGAGCCTTAATGGCTATTACTGGGGGTATGAATCTGCCCATCTAATGAGTTAGAAGAAAATTAAGCTATAACTGGAAATTGTGGCTTAAACTTTTTTGGATTATCTATTCACATTTACCATATTTAAGCAGGATTAGCTGCACCAGCAATTGCCGCAGGTTTAAGTGCTCTAGCTCCAACATTAGGCACTTTGATTCCTGTGATTGGAGCAAGTGGGTTTGCTGCTGCTGCGAAGTGCTGCAGGAACAGTGGCTGGTTCTGTTGCAGTTGCTGCATCCTTTGGAGGTGAAAAGCTCATTGCATTTCTCTGAATAATCCTTGACCTAGTCATCAGATACAGATAGAGTTGCAGTTAGTTGTTTTCAGCTGTCATTAATAGAATCATAGAGTTTTGTTTCAAGAGGGTGGATTATGCATCAAAGTGGTATATTTTGAGATGAAGTTTCAACTGGAATATTAATTCTAAACAGCTGATTGTAAAGCAGTAAATGCCTCCTTTTGGCTAAGGGTTACGATCTTGGACTCACTTACTCATATTACTGATTGGTAATAATTTATGACTTGCAAAGGTTGATCTGATTGGAATAAAATACTGCAGGTAAATGTGATAACATAAATCAATTCCTAGTTAGGTTTTTGAGCAGTCTCCTTTTTGTGCTAGCCTTAACAGTTCAGTTTATCTACGAAAGCTGCTTCACTCAATTTACTTCATCATCTTGTTGAAGTTTGTCAAGGAAACAATTTACGCTGCATGATGGTACTTTATCATCTTGAGCAGTTTCGATTTTTTATTGGATCTTTGTGGTTTTTCTTAGTTCTTTATATGTCTTCAACTGGAGAGAGATTTCTCCGCTTAAGGTTTTATTGCTATTTTTTGTCAATGCTTTGATTGCTTTGCAAGCAAAGCATAATTGTTTTCCTGAAATTAAATTTTTGCTTATCCTCTGAAAACCTTATCCGTATTCCCTTTGTCTTCTGATAAATCCAGCTGCCGGAGCTGGTCTTACAGGAAGTAAAATGGCAAGAAGAATTGGAGGTGTTGACGAATTTGAGTTTAAATCCATTGGAGAGAACCAAAACCAAGGGGTAAAATACTTATGCTTCCATACTATAAAATATTCTCCCACCATGCAATTTTGGGAATACATTTCTAATGGTCTGCTATCAATGTCATACCCTTTCTCTAACCCCCTAACAAAAGACACTCGCATAGATGCGACTTGTTAACAAGAATGTGACTTTGCACAAAAGTAGCTGTGTGGAAACATATTTTCTCATTTTCCAACAGCAAAGTCAAGAAAAAAATAGTCTGTTGGAAATGCTTTCTCACTGAACAGAAAATGAGTACTAAACTTCAGCAATGGCTTCTATTATTAAGAAAAAGGATGTAGTTTGGAATTTGCTTAGCTTACAATTTGTTTGGGTGACTGGCATTGACCAAACCACCACTGCAACTCAAGCATTTACATTAACCACCACTGTCTCCACCACCTCCTCCATCAGTTATTATCTCAGTTACCTCCAGTTTCATCAATCACTCTCAGCTTCTGCACCCCAAGTCCAACCAATCTCATCTGCCATACTTCTGTGACATGCCATCATCTTGTTTTAATTAGATGCCCTTCCTATGCATTCATGAAACATAGGAGATTGGTACTATGTAAACTTATTGCCATGGAAATGCATTCTGATAATTTTTTGCCGATGCTAGAAAAAGATAGAGCACATTAAAGGTTTAGTTTCTGCAGGAGTCCCATGAGTAGTTCTTTCAGCACAAGCTTTATTCTTAATATTTTTTTTTCTCTTGTCAGCGATTAGCAGTTGAGATCTTGGTCTCTGGATTTGTATTTGATGAGGAGGATTTTGTAAAACCATGGCAGGGACAAAATGACAACTTGGAAAGGTAATTTAACATTTAATCTTAGGTGTCTATCTCAATGGAGTCTGCTGATTTTTTATTATAGTGGCACCATCGGCTGCATCTGAGTTTGTTCTGCACAGCTTTTTGACCTTATATGTAGTCTGCACCTCATTGAGTATCATTTTTATGTCACTTGTCTATGTGTAGCTTGATTATGGCATACAGTTTTTTCCCTCTTCAGTTTCACCTGTAGTGCAGTGTTGTTATTGCTTTACAAT
Organism: Eucalyptus polyanthemos subsp. polyanthemos; assembly: GCA_017140185.1. Taxonomy (NCBI): domain Eukaryota; kingdom Viridiplantae; phylum Streptophyta; class Magnoliopsida; order Myrtales; family Myrtaceae; genus Eucalyptus; species Eucalyptus polyanthemos. The sequence goes on along the minus strand of CM029466.1, from coordinate 34,251,307 downwards.
AGAAAAGCTGATCAGAAAACTAGCAGTACTTATTATCAATAAGAGTACTGTTTTTACTGGGGAGAAGATTTTAAAAGGTCGGATATCCTTTCGTGACTTCACTCTCTTGATTTAAATTAATTTTCCTGTTTTTCTCCTTGTGGATTTGAATAGGTCCGACTTCTCAGTTCTTACAAGCGCATAATCTTGAACATTTATGATGCACATTCCCCCATTCAACTCTTTTCACGCTGACAACTGTCATTGCAAACAAATGTATGTTTGGACGGGGCATTTGATGAGTGATACTAGTTGCCTATTTTTGGTTTGTGCAGGTATGCGCTTCAGTGGGAGTCAAAGCATCTAATCGCTGTGAGCACTGCGATTCAGGATTGGCTTACTTCAAGTAATTAGTTTTCATCATATCGCTCTTGTATTCCATGGAAGTGCATTTTGGCCTCACTCCTTTTACGACATACCAATGCTTGACTCAGGAGTTGCAATGGAACTGATGAAGCAAGGTGCAATGTTGACTGTTTTAAGCACACTGTTAACTGCTTTGGCTTGGCCAGCTACATTGCTTGTTGCCACTGATTTTATAGACAGCAAGTGGACAATTGCTATAAACAGGTATCCCTCCGCTCTCAGCCATAGAATAGTATGTAAAACTGGACAAGGAAAATAACTTTGTCTACTTCCATCCCTCCACCATATTTCAAACTTATGACAGTCCTAACCCCTATGAACCTTTTTTTCTTGTCTCTCTAAAAGCTAATATTTCCCAAGGATTGCTGGTTTTAGTGGTTTCTCAAGTCCCATTCAGTTATTAAAGAAATTATATAATAACCACAGGAAATGAGAGGGAAATCTCTTGATGTGGTAATTAGATGAGAAGAACTGTTTTTAAACTCCTTTTTTGCCTATTTCTCCATTCGATTAATTGAATTAGATGAGTTGATCTAGGCTTCTTCCAATCCCTGGGGTCTTCGGGACACTTTTGCTAATTAGATTAATCAAACCATTGGCGTTCAAGGTTCAAAAGGTTCTTGTTTTGCTCTTTGTGCAGATCGGACAAAGCAGGAAAGCTTCTTGCTGAAGTTTTACGAAAAGGCTTGCAAGGGAACAGGTATTGGGCTTAGTAACAGCACTATTGTAATCCTCCGGAGTTTTAAATGTGGTTGATCTCAATCTGAAAATGTCCCAGGCCTGTCACACTTATAGGTTATTCACTTGGAGCACGGGTCATTTTCAAATGTCTCCAGTTTCTTGCAGAAACGGAACAGACTGGTACTGTGGAGCCTAGAATTTGTGTTTTTATGGTTCTCTACCCTCTTCAGTCTTTTCTGCTTCATTGGCTGCCTCGGCAGTGTATTAGGTGGGTAAATGCTCAAGTGTTTGGTTCATTTAAAGTGATCATCAAGGACTTGCTTGCTCTTAACAGCTGAACTCGTTGAAAGAGTCGTCCTTCTGGGTGCGCCTATCTCAATTAGAGATGAGAATTGGAAAGCTGCCAGAAAGGTCATTGAATTTGGACTCTCAAAGAATGTCTTCCTACAGCTTGTAACTCTTCTTTGTAGATCTGTATTTATTGATTCAATTCTTACCACGATTTTGCAGATGGTGTCTGGAAGGTTTATTAATGCGTACTCTACGAATGATTGGATGCTTGGGCTTGCTTTTCGTGCCAGGTAATCATGATGGATGACTATAGTATATATTTCCAGCTCATATACCATAAATCTGTCTATTAATCTGCTTTAGCCTTGAGATATAGATTCCACTGCATGACTCTTAATTGAGCCGTCAATTCCTGATTTACATGGACTTCCAGTTACTTGGTTTACAAAATGTATTCTGATCGTGTTTAGAAATTTCATTTCTGCAGTATGTTTACTCAAGGATTAGCTGGGATTCAAGCAACTGACCATCCTGGGATTGAGAATGTAAGACATATCAACTTCAGTTGGACGAACATGTGTCAGACTACGGTGTATTTATCACTCTCCAATCTGGTTTCTTCTGCAGGTCGACATTACAGATCTCATTGAAGGGCACAGTTCCTATCTATGGGCGACACAAGATATTCTGGACCGTCTTGAGTTGGACACTTATTACCCCACTTTCAGGTGCCCTTCACGAAGATGATGGTTATCTTCTCATGCCTGTACAAATAAATATCCTTTCTGGCCGCCAAATTTGTCTTGTCCTGGCTAAAGCTTTGATTCAATTTGTAAATATTTTTTCATGTTATTTGTACTGCGAAAGTGTACCCTTCTCTATAGTGAAATTCATCCCAAAGCAACTGCTGTTATCATGAGCATAAAACTTAAGTATACTCCAGGAATGAAATGGGCGATTTGTTTATTTGCAAAAGATCGACTTTACCATTTTCAGTCCAACCTCGAATGCTACCGTGCAATTGTCCAGGGCATTCTATTATCTATCAAATATCACGTGCTTTTTGATTTCTCTGTTTTCCCCCTTCTAACCAACTAAATTCTGTCACGGAGTCTGCCTGATATGCGTTCTTGGCCCTGTTTTTTGATAGCTTAAGCTTCCAGGACATGCAATTGAACTACCATTCCCTTTTATGGTTACTACCTCTCAGTGGCCTTTAAGAGGGATGAGTGCCCGTAGTACCAAACGGATCTGGCATAGAGAATTCAAAGAGCACAGAGAATAGTTCATACCTAAATACATGCAGGCAACATAATATGAAGGGGAAAAGTGCCAAAATGGTCCTAAACCTTTTGTCATTGTGCCGATTTGGTCTTAAACCTTTTTAAGTTGTGCCAATTCAGTCCTTTCCGGCTAATTTGGCCGGATTTTGCTGACTGGTCGCCGGCCGGCTGACGTGGACAACTTTTTATTAATATTTTAATATATTTTGAATTTTTTTATTTTTATTTTTATTTTGTTTATTTTTTTAATTTTGCTCTTCTTCCTCCGCCCGGTCGCCGGACCTCGGCAACCGGCCAGAGGCGACGGCCGGCAAGGTCGAGGTCGACCTCGCCGGCCACCTCGCCGGCCGCGGGCGACCTCGCGCGGGGCGGCGAGCCTCGCCCGCCCGAGCGCAAGGCCACCCTCAAGGCCTAGGCGGCGAGGCTCGCCCTCGTCAGATTTGGCAAGGGTTGAGCCTCGCCCATGGCCGGTGAGGGCGAGCCCCGCCGCCTTGCGGATCTCGGCGAGTGAGGGGGTTCAAGTAAGGGGAGAGAGTCGGAGGGGGTAGACCGCCGGCCACCGCACTCGAGCCGCGGCCGTCGGCCTACGGCCGCGCCCCGTTTCAAGCGCCGAAGCTCCGGTAGGGCCTCGGTCTTTTTTGTGCCTTGCGTTGGTCGGACCCGGCCGGAGCTCGCGGTCTTCAAGGATTCGGTTCGAGATCCGAGGGCGTTCGATCCGGGCGGGACTGAGAGAGAGAGAGAGAGAGAGAGAGAGAGTCCTCTCCGGCCAAGCCGAGGAAACCCTAGCCACGTGAGACCACCGCCGCAATGCTTTGCCGCCCGATGCCGTCCACCGCCGCTCGCCGACCCGCCGCCATATCCGGCGGCCGGCCCGCTCGCCCTCGCCGCCCAGCCTCGAGGGCGGCCTCGCGCGGGCGGGCGAGGCTCGCCCTCGCCGGATCTGGCGAGGTCGCGCCTCGCCGGCCATGGGCGAGGCTCGACCCTCGCCCGGATCCGGCGAGGGTGAGCCTCGCCGCCCGCGCGAGGTCGCCCCGCGGCCATCGGCGAGGTGGCCGGCGAGGTCGACCTCGACCTCGCCGGCCGTCGCCTCTAGCCGGTCGCGCGAGGTCCGGCGACCGGCCGGAGGAAGAAGAGCAAAATTAAAAAATAAACAAAATAAAAAAATTCAAAATATATTAAAATATTAGTAAAAAGTTATCCACGTCGGCCCGGCCGCCGACCAAATCAGCAAAATCCGGCCAAATTGGCCGGAAAGGACTGAATTGGCACAACTTAAAAAGGTTTAGGACCAAATCGGCACAATGACAAAAGGTTTAGGACCATTTTGGCACTTTTCCCTAATATGAAGTGTCCATGCTTTGGGAAAAGTGTAAGAAAAGTTCTAAACCGATTGCATTGGTGTCAATTTAATTTTATACTTTTTAATGGTGCTAATTTAGTCTTAATCTTAAACTTTTGACCTAATGTCAATTCAGTCTCAACCTTTTTAATTTTATGCTAATTTAGTCATTCCAATTTATTTTATCCAAATATTGCTAATGTGAACACCAACCGACTTATGTAAGATCAGTGACACTAATATAGACAATTTTAAATAATATTTTAGTAAATCATCAATTTTTTTTTTTTTTCTCTCCTTCCTTTCTTCTTCCTTTTGTTGGTGATCGGCCACCAGCCACAAGTGATGGTTAGCCACCGACCATAGTAAGGCATTGGCCTCGCCTAGCCATGGTAAGGCTAGCCCTCACCTTGGCTAGATCAAGCGAGGTTGACCCTTGTCAAGGCTCAACCTCATTATGGCTAGGTGAGGCTAGTTTGCTAGGCCATCACTTGTGTCCAATCACTAGCAAGAGGAAGACAAAAAGGAGAGAAAATTTTCAAAATAATAATAAAAAAATCGAAATATTATTTAAAATTGTTCACGTTAAGGCTAACGATACCACATAAGTAGGTCAACATTCACATTAGTAATATCTGGCTAAAATTAGCCGGAAGGATTGAACTGGAAAAGATTTATAATTAAATTAACATTATTAAAAGGTTCTAACTAAATTAGCACAAATGCAATAGACTTAAAACTTTTCTAATACTTTTTCCCTATGCTTTAGCGGCCATGGTTCCCTAGGCAATACTCAAGCTCGTGCGCAACTCATGATCATTTAACGAGTCTAGTAATTAACTTACCCTAACTTCTCTATACTCATATCCATATATTGGCTTGAGATTTTTATTGCTCCTTTGAAATCAAAATCTCATTTGTCTGATAATGTCGTTATCAGCAAAGTTTGAATTCTATGAATGATCTGATCACTTTTCCCCTATGCTTTAGCCGCCATGGTTCCCTAGGCAATACTCAAGCTCAATGCGCAACTCATGATCATTTAACAGTTCTTATAATAAACTTACCCTAATCTCTCCATACTCATATCCATATATTGGCTTGAGGATTTTATTACTCCATTGAAATCAAATTCTTATATGTCTGATAATGTTGTTATCGACAGAGACTGTATTCTATGAATATCTGATAAAGCCGACTTATCAAAGCTAAAATGAAATATTGACCTTAACAGTACTAATAATGACTTGGTAGATCCAATTGGAATGATTAATTCGGGAATTTTCACATCAAGTTGAATGGTCTATACAAGTCTCATCATGTTTTCTAGGGAATAGTGCTTAAAAAGTCCTAAACATTTGTATTTGTGTCAATCTAGTCCTAAATCTTTTTTTTTTGTGCCAATTTAGTCATAAACATTTTTACTTAGTACCGATTCACTCATTTCCAATCAATTTTGGCCGAATTTTATTGACTAGACATCGGCCGGCTAATGTGGCCTAATCGGTGCTAACGTGGACAGATTTTAATAATATTTTTGAATTTTTGAATTTTTTTTTTTTTTTTTTTTCTTTTTCCCTCCCCTCCTCCAATCGGTCGTTGGACCTCGGCAATCGGCCGAGGCGGCGGCCGGCGAGGTCGACCTCGCGGACCTTGCCAACCACCTCGCCCTCGTCGTCCAGCGCGACAGTGGCAGCAAGGGTGGCCTCGCGTTGGGCGGCGAGGGCAAGCCTTGCCGGCGCCGCCTAGGTTGTGATTGGGCGAGGTCAAGTCTCATCGGCCATGGGCAAAGCTCGACCTCACCAGCCCGGCGCTAGGTCGCCCTCGTAGCCTGGGTGGTGCCAGCAAGGGCGAGCCTCACAGCCACTGTCGCGCTGGGCGGCGAGGGTGAGGTGGCCAATGAGGTCCGGCGAGGTCAACCTTGCTGGCCGTTGCCTCTGGCTGGTCGCCGAGGTCCGACGACCGGTTGGAGGAGGGACGGAAAAAATAAATAAAAAAAAAGATTCAAAAATTCAAAAATATTAAAATATTATTAAAATTTATCTACGTCAACACCGATCAAGCCATGTCAGCCGGCCGACATCTAGTCAACAAAATCCAGCTAAAATTAGTCGGAAAGAATTAAATCGACACTAAGTAAAAATGTTTAGAATTAAATTGGCATCAAAAGAAGGTTTAGGACTTAGATTAGCACAAATATAAAAGGTTTAGAACTTTTTAAGCACTTTTCCCTGTTTTCTATGTCGCAGTCGCACATGTTGTATAAAATAACTGATAAAAGGCGGTCTAATTCTATAGGACGCCGTGTTTGAATTGCTCAAGATACCACGATGCCATAAAGAGAAGGAAAAAAATGGACTTATTTGACTATTTCGACTGGTGAAATATTTAGCAAGAAATAAAATTGGGGGGAAGGGGGGGTGGTGTTTGGGAAAAAGAGATTCTGGCTGGGTACGGGTCATTGCACCCGCGATTGCTAGGCGAGGCCTTAGAGCGGACCCGCATCTACTCGCGAAACGGCCCTCTCCTTTTGACATATTCTCGGTTTCCATTCGGCCGCAGAAGGGCGTTTCTTGGGATAAAAGTCAAGCATTTCGTCATTTTCGCTTCACATTTCTGTTTTGACTTTCATCCGATACACAAGTCTACTCTTTAGGAACTCTTACTTCGAATCGGTGGGAACACGTAATGTTGCCGACTGAATCGCTGAATAGTCTATAGTATCTTCTTTCTCCCTGTACAGATCATCCATGAAGAAAATTGATGTGTTTTTATGTATTTGTTGTCGATTTGGGTGGCTGCATAGATTTACTTTAACATACGTAATGTTGCTGTTAATTTCTTTCCTTAGAAATGCGTACCGAATTGTTGAATGGTCCACAGTGTCTTCTTTCTCCCCGTAAAGATCATCCATGAAGAAAATTGATGTGTTCTTACGTATTTTGTGTTGGCTTGGGCGGCTGCATATATTTACTTGAACATACGTAATGTTGCTGTCAATTCCTTTCCTAAGAAATGTGTACCAAATCGCTGAATGGTCTATAGTGTCTTATTTTTCCATGTACAAATCATCCAAGAAGAAAATTGATGTGTTCATAAACGTATTTTGTGTCGACTTGGGTGGCTACATATATTTACTTGAACATACGTAATGTTGCTTTCAATTCCTTTCCTAAGAATTGCGTACCAAATCTCTGAATGGCCCATAGTGTCTTCTTTCTCCCTGTACAGATCATCCAAGAAGAAAATTGATGTGTTCTTATGTATTTTGTGTTGGCTTGGGCGGCTGCATATATTTACTTGAACATATGTAATGTTGCTGTCAATTCCTTTCCTAAGAAATGTGTACCGAATCGCTGAATGATGTATAGTGTCTTCTTTTTCCCTATACAAATCATCCGAGAAGAAAATTAATGTGTTTGTAAATGTATTTTGTGTCAACTTGGGTGGCTACATATATTTACTTGAACATACGTAATGTTGCTGTCAATTCCTTTCTTTAGAAATGCGTACTGAATCGTCAAATGGCCCATAGTGTCTTCTTTCTCCCTGTACAGATCATCCAAGAAGAAAATATTTTGTGTCAACTTGGGTGGCTGCATATATTTACTTGAACATACGTAATATTGCTATCAATTCTTTTCCTAAGAAGTTTGTACCGAATTGCCGAATAGCCCATAGTGTCTTCTTTCTCCCTGTACAGATCATCTAAGAAGAAAATTGATGTGTTTATACATATTTTGTGTCAACTTGGGTGACTGCATATATTTACTTGAACATACATAATGTTGCTGTCAATTCCTTTCCTAAGAAATGCATACCGAATCGCTGAATGATCCATAGTGTCTTCTTTCTCCCCGTACAGATCATCCATAAAGAAAATTGATGTGTTCATACGTATTTTGTGTTGACTTGGGCAGCTGCATATATTTACTTGAACATGAGCAAAAGCTCGAGTCGCATCTAGCACTTCTTTAGGAATTTCACGAAAATTATGTGGTTCTCTTCCAGATATTTCTTATATGTTCAAAGCCATTCTAGTGTGGATGGGAGGACTAAGACAAAGATCATGGCGGGTTCATTTATGCATGTCTATATATAATGACAGATTATTTGCTGGGCTTCAAACTTGGTATTAATGCAGTTCAGAGGCTTCTTTGACTTTTCATCCGACCATATCGATAATACAAAATATGATTCCAGATTGAAAGATTGGCCATCTCCCAATTTCAAACCGTGCACATATGCTCCGACCCCAGAACGCTCTGGCGCTCGAGTGTATAAAGTTGACAATTCAATGGAACGCAGATTTCCGAGAGTCAAAACTGAAGAACTCCGAAAGCTATTTCTGTTGACGTGCATGTATTATAATTTATAAGCTAAAAGGCGATACAGATGACATAAGTGCTGAAGGAGACGCGAGATCGAGGGGTTTGAAAGGAGATTTCACGGTGGCGACAGTGAAATAAACCAACCAATCTTCAAGAGCCGGGACCAGCTGTGACATTGGCTGCAAGTTTGGAGAGCTTGTCCGCTTCTGATATAATCTGGGTTCGGTGTCAATTCTGTAGAATCCTCCTCGGCCCAACTCCAAGTGATGGGCGCACCAGGGGCTGGCCGTCGACCTGCGTACAATGGAGAGACAGAGAGACCAATGGAGCAAGCAACTCCTTTTCCATAAACATTGTTCATTGGTTATATAATTTGGGTTAAAAGCCACACAAAAAAGAAAAAAGAAAAAAGAAAACCCAAATTTTGGCCACCTCACACATTTATCCTAAACTTTTCTTGTGACATCAAAAATCCAAAACTTGTACTCATATGACATATTTACCCCAAATTTGTATAGTGTGACACATTTACCTTTAATTTTTTTTTACACTAAAAATCCCAAACTTTTTATGTGACACCTTTACCTGAAAAATTTGGTGTCACATAAAAAGTTTAAGATTTTTAATGTCAAAAAAATTTGGGTATGTATTTACATAAATATAAGTTTTGGGATTTTGACGTCATAAAAAGAAATTGATGTAAATATGTCACACCATTACAATTTTGGAGTTTTTAGGGTCATAAAAAAATTGAAGTAAATGTATCATAATTGGCAAAATTTAGGGTTTTTGGTGATTTTTTCTCGTTATTTTTTAATGTTAGAAACAAGTCAACTTAGAATATCTTGTATTGTCTTAGACTTTCTGCACATCCTTAATTCCATATCAGATGAGAGAGGCCCTATGGAGTAATTTATAAATAAATACCCTAAACGGTCAACATTTTGAGGTTACTTAGAGCACTTTCTTCTCATTGCTTGGCTCACGTGAACCCGGCCAAATCACATGGTGTCCACTAGAAATCTAAACATGACTTTGTAAATTGATTTCGTATATTGATATTGGAATTTATAAGGTTAGTCATTGTGCTAATTTAGTCATTCCAATTTATTTTATCCAGATATTGCTAATGTGAACACTAACCGACTTATGGAAGACCAGTGACATTGACGTAGATAATTTTAAATAATATTTTAGAAAATCATCAATTTTTTTTCTTTTTTTTTCTTTTCTCTCCTTCCTTTCTTCTTCCTTTTGCTGGTGATCGGCCACCGGCCACAAATGATGGTTAGCCACCGACCATGGTAAGGCAATCTGGCCTCGCCTAGCCATGGCAAGGCCAGCCCTCACCTTGGCTAGATCAAGCGAGGCTAACCCTTGTCAAGGCTCAACCTCACCATGGCTAGGCGAGGCTAGTTTGTTGGGCCATCACTTGTGTCCAATCACTAGCAAGAGGAAGACAAAAAGGAGAGAAAATTTTCAGAAAAATAATAAAAAAATCGAAATATTATTAAAATATTATTTAAAATTGTTCACGTTAAGGCTAACGATACCACATAAGTCGATCAACATTCACATTAGTAATAAATGGCTAAAATTAGCCGGAAGGATTAAATTGGCACCAAGTTAAAAGATTTATAATTAAATTGACATTATTAAAAGGTTCTAACTAAATTGGCACAAATGCAATAGATTTAAAAAATTTCTAATACTTTTTCCCTATGCTTTAGCGGCCATGGTTCCCTAGGCAATACCCAAGCTCTTGCGCAACTCATGATCATTTAACAAGTCTGGTAATTAACTTACCCTAACTTCTCTATACTCATATCCATATATTGGCTTGAGATTTTTATTGCTCCTTTGAAATCAAAATCTCATGTGTCCGATAATGTCATTATCGGCAAAGTTGGAATTCTATGAATGATCTGATCACTTTTCCCCTATGCTTTAGCCGCCATGGTTCCCTAGGCAATACTCAAGCTCATTGCGCAACTCATGATCATTTAACAATTCTTATAATAAACTTACCCTAATCTCTCCATACTCATATCCATATATTTGCTTGAGGATTTTATTACTCCATTGAAATCAAATTCTCATATGTCTGATAATGTTGTTATCAACAGAGACTGTATTCTATGAATATCTTATAAAGCCGACTTATCAAAGTTAAAATGACATATTGACCTTAACAATACTAATAATGACTTGGTAGATCCAATTGGAATGATTAATTTGAGAATTTTCACATCAAGCTGAATGGTCTATACAAGTCGCATAATGTTTTCTAGGGAAAAGTACTTAAAAAGTCATAAACATTTTATATTTGTGACAATTTAGTCCTAAACATTTTTTTGATGCCAATTTTGACTAGATCTGACGTGACATGATTGGTGCTAACGTGAACAAAATTTAATAATATTTTAATATTTTGAATTTTTGATTTTATTCTTCTTTTATTTTCTTTTTCTTTTTTTCTTTTTTCCCTCCCCTCCCTTGGCCGGTCGTTAGACCTCGGTGACGGCCGGCGAGGTCAACCTCGCTGACCACCTCGCCCTCATTGCTCAGCGCGACAGTGGCTGCGAGGGCAACCTCGCACTTGGCAAGGGTGAGCCTCGCCACTGCCACCTAGGCCGTGATTTGGTGAGATTGAGCCTCACTAACCATGGGTGAAGCTCGACCTCACCAACCCAACGCTAGGTCACCCTTGTGGCCTAGGCGGCACCGGTGAGGCTCGCCCTCGCCAGCCATGGGCGGGGCTTGACCCTCGCTAGCTCCAGTGAGGCAAGCCTCGTGGCCATTGTTACATTGGGTGGCGAGGGCGAGGTCCAATGAGGTTGACCTCATCAGCTATCGCCTTTGGCTAGTCGCTGAGGTCCGGCAACTGGCTAGAGGAGGGGAGGGAAAAAAGAAAAAAAAAATATTAAAATATTATTAAAATTTATCCACGTCAACACCGATCAGGCCACGTCAATGAGCCAACATTCAATCAACAAAATCCAGCCAAAATTGGGCAAAAATGACTAAATCAGCACTAAGTAAATATGTTTAGAACTAAATTGACACAAAAAAAAAAAAAGGTTTTGGACTTTTTAAGCATTTTTCCCTGTTTTCTATGTTGCAATTGCGCATGTTGTATAAAATAACGGATAAAAGGCGGTCGAATTCTATAGGACGCCGTGTTTGAATTGCTTAAGATACCATGATGCCATAAAGAGAAGGAAAAAATGGACTTATTTGACTATTTCTACTGGTGAAATATTTAGCAAGAAATAAAATTGGGGGGAGGGGGGTGGTGTTTGGGAAAAAGAGATTCTGGCTGGGTACGGGTCATTGCACCCGCGATTGCTAGGCGAGGCCTTAGAGCGGACCCGCATCTACTCGCGAAACGGCCCTCTCCTTTTGACAGATTCTCGCTTTTCCATTCGGCCGCAGAAGGGCGTTGCTTGGGAAAAACGTCAAGCATTTCGTCATTTTCGCTTCACATTTCTGTTTTGACTTTCAGCCGATACACAAGTCTACTCCTTCGGAACTCTTACTTCGAATCCATGGAAACACGTAATGTTGCTGTCTATTCTTTTCCTAAGAAATGCATACCAAATCGCTGAATGGTCCATAGTGTCTTCTTTCTCCCTGTACAGATCATCCATAAAGAAAATTGATGTGTTCTTACGTATTATGTGTCAACTTGGGCGGCTGCACATATTTACTTGGAACATATGTAATGTTGATGTTAATTCTTTTCCTAAGAAATGCATGCGTACCAAATAACTGAATGGTCCATAGTGTCTTCTTTCTCCTTGTACATATCATCCAGGAAGAAAAATTATGTGTTCATACGTATTTTGTGTTGACTTGGGCGCCTACATATATTTACTTGAACATGAGCAAAAGATCGAGTCGCATCTTGCACTTCTTTAGGAATTTCTTGAAAATTATGTGGTTCTCTTCCAGATATTTCTTATATGTTCAAAGCCATTCTAGTGTGGATGGGAGGACTAAGACAAAGATCATGTCAGGTTCATTTATGCATGTCTATATATAATGACAGATTATATTCTGGGCTTCAAACTTGGTATTAATGCAGTTCAGAGGCTTCTTTAACTTTTCATCCGACCATATCGATAATACAAAATATGATTCCAGATTGAAAGATTGGCCATCTCCCAATTTCAAACCGTGCACATATGCTCCGACCCCAGAACGCTCTGGCGCTCGAGTGTATAAAGTTGACAATTCAATCGAACGCAGATTTCCGAGAGTCAAAACTGAAGAACTCCGAAAGCTATTTCTGTTGACGTGCATGTATTATAATTTATAAGCTAAAAGGCGATACAGATGACATAAGTGCTGAAGGAGACGCGAGATCGAGGGGTTTGAAAGGCGGTAGCGACAGTGAAATAAACCAACCAATCTTCAAGAGGCGGGACCAGCTGTGACATTGGCTGCAAGTTTGGAGAGCTTGTCCGCTTCTGATATAATCTGGGTTAGGTGTCAATTCTGTAGAATCCTCCTCGGCCCAACTCCAAGTGATGGGCGCACCAGGGGTTGGCCGTCGACCTGCGTACGATGGAGAGACAGAGAGACCAATGGAGCAAGCAACTCCTTTTCCATAAACATTGTTCATTGGTTATATTGGGTTAAAAAAAAAAACCCAAAGTTTGGCCACCTCACACATTTATCCTAAACTTTTTTTGTGACATCAAAAATCCAAAACTTGTATTCACATAACATATTTACCCCAAATTTGTATATTGTGACATATTAACCTTTAATTTTTTTTTACACTAAAAATCCCAAACTTTTTATGTGACACCTTTACCTAAAAAATTTGGTGTCACATAAAAAGTTTGGGATTTTTAGTGTCAAAAAAATTTGGGGTAAATCTATTACATAAATATAAGTTTGAGGTTTTTGACGTCATAAAAAAAAATTGAGGTAAATATGTCACACCATTACAATTTTGGAGTTTTTAGTGTCACAAAAAAAAGTTAAAGTTTGTATCACAATTGGCAAACTTTAGGGTTTTTGGTGGTTTTTTCTCGTTATTTGTTAATGTGAGATTCAAGTCAACTTAGAATATCTTGTATTGTCATAGACTTTTTGCACATCCTTAATTCCATATCATATGAGAGAGGCCCTATGGAGTAATTTATAAATAAATACCCTAAACAGTTATACCCTAAACAGTCAACGTTTTGAGGTTACTCGGAGCACTTTCTTCTCATCGCTTGGCTCACATGAACCCGGCCAAATCACAATGGTGTCCACTAGAAATCCAAAACATGACTTTGTAAATTGATTTCGTATATTGATATTGGAATCTATAAGGTTAGTCGTTGTTTAAACCGAACATCAGGTGGTTCTCTAGACATATGGATAATTTCCTTCTTCCTTTTTACCGCGAAGTTTAGTTTTTTAGGTGAAGTATTGATGAGCAAACATTGCGGAGAGTTGTGGTCCAGTGACTTTCAAGGGGGAGAGAAGAGTTGGTGGAGGATGTTGAGTGTGGGCAGGGGCACTTGAGAGAGAGTTTCAAAGGGGGTTATGGCTATGAACGGTTGGCTAAGGATGCTGGGAATGTCGAGAAGTAGTTGAGGATTTAACAGCTGAAAAAGATGTGGGGGAGAAGAGATCTTGAGAAAGAGAGAGAGAGAGAGAAGTGACCTTATCTCTGATGAAGTTGCTGACAGTGAAACTAAACCAAGAGAAAAACAAAGAAAGAAATTGCCCCCACAAAGCTTCTTTTTCCAGCATCATTATCATTGTATGTAAAGAAAAAAACAATTGCAAGCCTCACGTCCCCCTCATCTCCCACCTAAATCGCCCCTCCCCAATTTTCATTCGATTCCCACCCAGATTCCCGTCTCTGTCTCTTTCTCTAAAATGCGTGGATACTGTAGGCTGAACAGAGGCGAAGCACATTAACCCTTGAGCAGATGCAATAACATAATATGGTCCTACAATGTTCCTAGTTCTGTCTCCCAGTCGGTACATGTTGCTATCTTCTTTCGGATCATGTTCTTCTTGGCGAAATCCTATTGAATTTTGTTCACTCTATCACCATCGGAAAGGATCGTCTTTCAACAACGATCACTAGCACGCCATCGTGCGCATGCCCAATGATGAATGAATTCTCGATGGAGACATTCATACACATGACCACGTCTATGCAATAAGAAGGACAAGTCTCTCTCTCTCTCTCAGTCGTCGTATTGTTTCCTTACCGGTGTCGACCGTCGGTATATTCGGTTGCGAATTTCCGAAATTCACTGCACGGAACGGGAAACCATACCGATCGATATGGATGGGGGAAGGAGAAGTCCCTTTTGGATAGGAGCTCCTTTCTTTTTCGATTCGGAACACGTCGACTTCACCAACTTTGGCTGACCCCATGTGCACTGCACTTCGGCTTATGTTGCCGTCGTGCCATACCATGCCATTGCAACATTCCATGTGTGTACGAGGTTAACCTATCTTCCATGAATTAGGAGACCGCCATGTTGAAACCTCTAAAGAATGATTTGATCTCAAGTAAGCCCGTATTCGTCCCAAAGAGAATTTATCGGGCAGCTTAAAAACCCCTAAGTTACTTTGTCCTCGCGTATCATATAAGACTCCGCTTATAGGGGCAGCGCATCTAAGCGGGCACGACTCTCTAATTATGTCCATTCCTGAAAGTATGTGGCTTTCTTCGAGACACGAAATCTCGAACGGTAAATGGAAGAGCATGGTCGCCTAAATAGAAAGGAAAAGGAGAGGTGAATCGGTCCTTTTCTTCCGTACTAGGGACCATCTTGTGGCGGCGAAAGTAACGCATCCAAGAAATGGTGAGCAAACCGAAGAAAATATGGCCGAAGGAAGCAAAGCAAAATAGAGGTTAGGGCAAGAATCACAAGCTCTTTCCTTGTACACAAACATGAATCGGTCCCTTGATGATGGAAAGGTTTCTTCATTCCATATTTATTTGTGTATGACAAGATCAAAGAAATCACAAGAAAAGAAAAGCCCACCAAATGAGATAAGTCTTGTAATATCCACAAAGAAATAGAAAGAGAGAACAGAACAACATTGATTCAAGTTCCGTCTCAATTCTTTTTCTTGTCTTTCTTGTCCTCTTCGGTTATTTGACCTTTTTTATAATACAAAACAAAAATCGAAAAATCCATGCAAATCATTTTGGCACCACCCTCTTTTGCCCTTGTATGGATGGGTTTATGCACTCCAAATCTTGCAGCCCTCCTGGAGCTGAAAAATACGTTCCCCTCCCTGCGCCCCCCAACCCGACCCTCCATTTGCTTGCTCAATATAGAGCCCCCACCAACCTCGGAGTCGGCACCGCCACGAGCCGGGTGGACCTCGGCGCGGTGAGCCCGAAGACGTCGCCCATGTCCATCTCGCTCGGCTTCATCCCGTCGGGCAGTTCCCACGTGAAGCAGTGCAGGAGATGGGCCACGGCCATGTCGAGCGCGTAGAGCCCGAGCTGCATCCCTGGGCACGACCTCCGACCTGACCCGAAAGGGATGAACTCGAAGTTGCTCCCCTTGTAGTCGGGCATGCCTGGCTCCAGGAACCGGGACGGTTTGAACTTGTCAGGTTCGGTCCACGAGCCGGGGTCACGCCCGATGGCCCATGCATTGATCATGACCCGGGACCGTGCGGGGATGCGGTAGCCGGAGATCACGGCGTCCTCTGCCGTCTCGTGGAGAAGCAGCGGGATCGGCGGGTGGAGGCGGAGGGTCTCTTTGAGACAGCACTTGAGGTAGGTCAGCTTCTCGAAGTCGCTCTCCTCGACTCTCCGGTCTAAGCCCACGACATCCGCGAGTTCTTGCTGGACCTTCTTCAGGTCCTCGGGGCTTCGCATGAGCTCCGCCATGGCCCACTCGATAGCCGACGCCACAGTCTCCGTCCCGCCGAACATCACGTCCTAAACGAAACACAAGTAGAACAGATAAAGAATTAAGGGACATCTACCATGAACACTCGTTGATGAATTTTGCAATTTTTGAGAAGTTTATGACGTGGAAGATCTGCAGCCGAAGAACAAACTGCACGAATTGGCAAGTGGAATGTCTTCCTAACAACTCCAAATAAATTATGCATGCACGTGTAATTAGCAAAAGAGAGATGGTGTCCAGATACGGGCGATTAATCGTACACTACTATCGACCCACCATTAATGAAAAAAATAAATCCCACTTTTTGTGTATAAACTTCTCAAACCAATTTCAATTATTGCTCAGTTATACCTAACTTTCTACGCCAAGAACGGTGAGTATAAGCATATTATATCAGTACCTAAATCTCCACCCTCCATAAAGGAAAACGAAAATACACTTTTTCTTTCGCTAGCGTACAAAAGAAAAAACCTGATAATAACTCGCATATACTTAATTTGATGGAAACCCTAACGTCCCGAATATATACGCGAAACATCTAGCAACACATCCAAAAAAAGTCCTGTTCTGGTAATAAAAGGAAGGATGGTGTACGAAGCTCGACACGTGCATGTCGGTTTCCGTCCCCCCACACCATTTATGGAAACCGTCTTTTTCTTTGTTTTTTCTTTTTTCTTTCACGCCACATCGCCTGGTGAACTGAGCAAAGATTAGGTTTCCCCGTTAGCGAGAGGTGATCAAGTTAAAACCGCGTTGATTTCTTACCATGATGATGGCCTTGATGTTGTCTCTCGTTAGCCTGATCGAGTTCTGCAAATCGTCGGACTCGTTCACCTTCGCTTCGTCGCTGTAGAAGGCCAGCAGATCGTCCACCATGTCGGTATCGACATCTTGATCGCCTCCACGGGAACTCGTCTTGTTTCTCTTCTTGTCCATGTGATCATCTATAATGTGGTCGATGAACCCGTCCAGCGACTGGCGCGCCTTGACAAGCCTGGCGGTGAGCCCTTGCGGATCGATCCAGCTCAGGTACGGGATAAAATCGGCTATGTTGAAGGCGCCGAATAATTTCGAGAACTCCTGCAGTATGCTGATGAACTCGTCCTGGCCCTCAGTCGAGCTCGTGCCGAAGGCCGCGCGGTAGATGATGTCCCGCGTGAGCTCGAACACGAGCTCGCCGATGTTCACGGCTGTCCCCTCGCTGCCCGCGACGGTGCGCACCATCGTGTCCACCTCATCGCGGACCGACTCCCACGACTCAGCCCGCTTCCGGCTGAAGAGCTTCATCACGCACAGCTTCCGCATCTGCCGCCAGAACGGGCCATAGTGCGCGAAGGCCATGTCAGCCCGGTCATACGTGAGGTAGCTGATCGCGATGGTGGCAGGCCGGTTCGAGAAGATCCCGTCGTGGACCTGGAGGACCTGGCGGGCCACGTCGGGGGACGACACGGCAACCATGTGCAGGAAGCCCATGCGGAGGTGGAAGATCCCGCCGTACTTCTTCGCCAGACTCGCGAGGCCGCGGTGGGTGAGCTCGCCCATCATGAGCATGTTCCCGATGACCGGGAGGCCCCTCGGGCCCGGTGGGAAGGGCGGCTTGCGCCGGAGCCGAGCCACTAGGCCGAGGAAGAGGAGAAGAGGGACGACGGAGAGGAGGAGGGTCATGGGAGATTGCTGGAGCTGAGTTTGAACAAGAGACTGGAGTTGGGAATAGAAATAGAAAAGATCCATGGATCAGCTCTTGTGGAAAGGATTTAAGCGCAACTTATCTTTCGAATGTGTTGCTAGGTTGGAGGAGATATTAAGTGGCCTTTATATACACAAAGCTTCGGGTGTATCCTGTACACAAGTTGGAGGATTTGATTTTTTTTCTTTTCTTTTATTTCATTTTCCTTTTCACTATCGCCTTGACTATACCTGGCCCTCTACGTCAGCCCCATTTTAGTTGGTGGTCACAATTAAAATACTTCTCTAGAATATTCTTCTATATTTGAAATAACCAATATATTTTCTGTTGGTTTCTACGTATCTCAAGATCGCAAGAATATCTCTTATTAATTGTGCATCTCTCGATTAATATCCGTTATCTTAAATAGTCACGCTATAAAGCCTACAATAGGTCGGTAAAATCTTTGCTATGATACATCAAAATATATGAACACTTCTCAAATCTATTTTCCGCACTATTTTTATCTTTAAATAGCACATCACTCTCGTACGAAACAATTACTGTCGGACCATTTAAAGAAAAATTGAATATATGAGCCTTGCATGGACTAAGTACATACAATTTATTTATTATTTTTGGAAAATCATTCTAAAAACGACGTGGTCCACAAAATTAATATCATACTGCAACCAAAATAAATGAGGGTAGACCGATGTTGTCTTGTATGCCCGTCGGAGAAGCGTCAAGCTGATGAAAGTTCGTATCAGATTTACATCATGTCTCTGTCACGTTGTGGTTGGAACTTGGACTGCTTGTTTTCCCTTCCAAAACCTTACGAAAAGCATTTCTGAAATAGCAACGAATTCTTTCCACACTTTTCTTTTTTTCGGGTCTAATTCATGGAGATGTTTCATCTTCTAGAGGGCCGAGATCATTGTCAGCTCATCATCTTATTGCGTAGAAAGTAAGTAAGGACGGACATATAACTAACCACTTGAAGTGTAGCTCCAAATCGAAGTGTATTTTCCAAATAATGATTGGACAACGCATGGAAAGAAGAAAGGGGCTGGCCAAACGCTCATGATTTGACCTTCTCTCGAGCCCAACTCTATAACTTTGGACGGTGGAAACGCGTTGAACGAGTAAGTAGATCCACTACGGCTGAGGAAATTCGAGTCAAATTTGGTGCGATTTCTTTATTTGGCGATGGTTCTGGATCCACACGTGAAATGGCCGACGAGATGGCTCCGTAGCCTTGGCATTGGAGCCTGGTCCTACGAGAATCAAGTTGATTGAAGATGTACCCTACCAAGTGCCCTACCAAGTGCCCTCCCAAGTGCTTGGTACGATGGGGATAATATGGAGTCAAATGGAAGAAACTGGTGCTGAGAATTCCTGTTGGCCGACATGATGAAAGCGAATCATAAGTACCGAATCCGGAATGGGTTTTTCCTTTATTTGTACAGGCCCGAGTGCTTCTTCCCGTCAGCAAGTGAAGGCCGGAGTAGAGTTTCTCGAGTAAAACGATTTGAGCCAATTGCATGTACTGAAAAATGATAAGGATCAGGAAACTCTAGTAAGCTCCCTATATCTTAGTATTATCATCGACTCAATCTATTAGGTCTACATATATAAGTTATATAAATGAATGATTACGTTTACCTTGGCTCTTATGATCACATTTTAATTTCGATACCACAATCACGTAAGTATGGAAGTTAAAAATAATACTTCATCTCAATGGTTAACATGTTTATATAAATAATTTCATGTATCGTATCTACCAGTTCCTGATATATGTCACTTTTTTATATATATTCTTCGCTCAAAATACAAGAAATGGATGTGACCATACAACAAACAGGTGCATCCCACGTGAAAAATCAACATATTTGAATTTTTCTTTTTATCGATCATATTTTATTCATATTCTAACTCCCACTCTCAGACTTTTGTCTAATCTCATTACAGGGCATGAAAGTTGAAACTCACACCTAAAACTAATTTGTCCTCACCCCAACCCTCTTGAGAATGTGGGGATTCGAACCCCACAATGGTTAACATATTCCAATTAATGAGGACAACAAGTTGGGCTCAAAGGACCACCGCCCGCAGCGGCAGTGCTAGCTTGGACTCTCTCCCTCTCACGAATGAGAGAAGTTCAAACCCCAACGTTATCGTTAGGAATTCTTAAGCGTGATGCTGTGGTGGTGAGTCATGCGTTAATGTCACCTAACGATTTACGTCGCGGCTGGCGGCAGTTCCTTCAATCCAAAAAAACAAAAACAAAAAAAGTGGGCTCACAGGATTTAGAAAAAAAAATAATAACCCTTCCTTACCTTTCCACCTACCACGGGGGAATAGCGTTTGAAATTTTCAATTCGACGGGCTACTCCGGCGGCACCACGTGTTGGGAGAAGTGGGCCCCAGGTGGGCCCCCACCCTCAGATTCAAGGGCGCCATCTCCCATCAGAACCGAGGGCGAAAGATTTGATCCGGAACCTTTTCCGCCATAAAAGTCTCCGGTCGCTTGTCACGGGAGCCGTGACGTCCGACCCGTAATTCGGCCTCATCTCCATCTCCCCCACGTTCGCTTCATTTTCCCAATTTGAAAAGGAGAAATTACCCCCGAATGAATTAATCGGATTGCGTGTATTATCATCACGGTGACGTCACCCTTCTCTATCTTTGCTGCTTGTCTGCCTTTCGTAGTCGCGTGATAACTTTCGCACGGTGCTCGCGCGCCGCTCCACTCCACTCGAACGACGTCGACGGCTTAGCCATTGCAAGACGACGTTCGCCTCCCTAGCCGACATGGTATAGCACATGGGTTATATTAAATAAAGTCGCGGGTGCACTTATCGAACATTTCCTTCTCGAGAATTGTTCTGACTATTGGAATATTAGTAATACAGATGTTGCTATCATCCTTACAAATATCTATGGACCAAAAGAAATGAGCTGATTTCGAGATATCGATTTCTAGAAGCACCAAGGTCAAACAATTGGCATTTTTGTTTTTTTTAATGCCCTTGGCCTTCCCCCACGCGTTATGGTGGAAATGTATATGTGTTTTGTTCGCATGCCTTGCCCCGGCACTCGGGTCAATCGGTCGAAACCAAGAAAAATCGAGAGAGAATTGAAGAAGTCAAAAGCGACTGTAGAGACCGGTTTCCCGCCTCCAGACCACGACAAGTTCGAACCGTTCTCGAACCCTCCGAAAATCTCCTCATTCGAATAGTCTTCGCGATTCGCGTACATTGGGGAACAAACCCGTCACCGCTCACATAAGAAGAATGAAGTGGACGTGTCCCAATCTACCAAAAGCATCGCTAAGTGAACACGATTCATTGATATTTTGAACCAAAAGAGATCTTCTCCTTGAAAATTATCCCTAAGAATTTAATCTGTTATTGATAGTCTACCAACCCGTTTTCTAAATCCATTTTCGACTTGTTTCTTAAATCTGCCAAAATGGGCCATAAACCCATTTTGTAATCCATATTTGATGGGATAGGTTGTTATATGAGTTAGTTATATTCGGTAAAAACATCATAGATAGTAATGAGTATTAAATGGGTTGATAACTTACTTAAACTCAACACATCTTCGTATATGGAAATGAATTAAAATATGTTAAATGAATCAAGTTAGATCGGAGCATTTTTTACTCCACCCAAACTGATTTGACTTATCCATTTGACTAGTCTATCATTTCCTAAAAAAAAATAGGCCAAGTCAACAATGTACTTATTGCAATTATATATATAATAGTAATAAAGCATTTGTGGCGAATTATTTAGCATATCCTCTTAGCATGGTTTTAGTATCAAGATAAACTTAATTAGAAGATGCGGACTACCTGCACTTGAATAGAAAGACCCTATGAAATTTATTTTTCCTTGAGTTGACTTTGGCATTTCTTTCACACGTGCACCGGAAATCAGTGAGATACCACTCTTTAATATGGTTTTCATATCAAGATAATTACATTCCTTTATTGTCGATTCCAAAAGTGTACGATGTTTGAACATGTTGTGAAACATATTTTATATCTTAGAGAAAGTTAGAGTGCACACCATATGTATAATGAAAACTTTATACGAGCAGCATAATCCACCTTGGTTAGAGAATTCTAACAATCCACTGTCTTGCCACCCATCGAATCGATAATGGATGAGAGTATTTGTGGAGACTTTTTTTTTTTTACACAGCCGGTGTAGCTTATAGTTCCTCTATGTCTTAATAATCTAGGTTACCAAAAAAAAAAAAGTGGCCTTTTTTTTTTTTTTTTTTTTTGCTCCCATGTTCTTGTTACAACTTCTTTTTCTTCCCTTCACTTCATGTGGTGAGTTGTTCTTCCACTCGAGTTCAACATCATTTCGTGGCCGTCGCAGTTATGAAGAGCTTCTGAACACATGATGACACGGTAATACTACAGATCTTGAACTGACCTGACGAGTTTGGTGAGAGACGGTTCAACCACAACTTAAAACCTACATCCAGTTGAGTTCACTTATAAGCTAAAAAATGCTCGACGTGCTCAATCCATCACATCGCCACCAACATAAATATCAAGGTCGATCTATAGTTCACGCTCCGTAAAATGAGTTATCAATCGCTCGTTAGAAATGCGCCAGCTTGGATAGCAAGAGAGTTTAGTCATCATTATGATCTTGGGTTCAAATCTTGTCAAGCAAAACCTTCAAAGCACCGGTTTCTTGTAGGGAAGCGCATGCTTAAGATCGATAATAGAAGTGGACAATTCAAGATGTATGAATCTGTATAGAATTAGGGGTGATCGGTTTCTGATCCGGTCTGGTCCCACCTAGGAACCAAGAGCCGAATCAGGAGGACTGATTCCCAGTTTTTGAGATCAAGGATCAGATTGAACAATCTTGGAATTGAAAACCGAACCGAACCAACTAGTCCAGTCCAATGGAACTAATTAATTAGCCAAAAAAAATTAAAAAAAAATGCTAGAGTTGTTACTATTTTAGAATTTATCGCTATTTTTAAGAAATTAAAAAATATTTTGCAAAAAAGAATCGGTCTAATCTAGTCCAATATAAGCGGTTCTCAATTCAATTGGTTCGATATGCTCAGCTCACCCCTATATAGGGCTGTAGCTATCCCAAGACGACTACAATTGTTCCGGTCTTTTTTTCAAGAAATTTACTAAAAAATAAAACGACTCTGGAGAAAATATATTTCCACCTCACCCATCCGTCAACTTACCAATAATAGAATATGGAATCGGGAATAAAAAAATTCACCATCTTATAATTGACATGTGATAATGCGTGTTCAACATAATTTCTTTCTAAAGACAAATAATTATTGTTTCTGTTTTGGGTAGCGATCGGAGACAATTTTACCCAAATGAAAATGTTAAATGGTTTATTTAGTCTAGAATAATCGTCCACCATGGTGGAGAGTCCAGTGGGAACATTTTCTAGACACTAATGATGTGCCATTTATATCCTATTTGCCTTAATAAGGTTTGAATCCATGACAAGATTCCTCTAGGATCACAAAATATCTCAAGGGTCATCCTTAATAAAATACTCGAAAATTCCGATGATGCAATTAACGGACATTTGGCTGCACACACCTTCACTGTCTTGATATTTGTGGTAAGGCACATCCTATGATTATTCAATCTTTCCCCGCAAATACCCTAAAGTGGCAGGTGCTTCCCTATGAACGCAAAAACTTAGGTCAGAGCGCGAGATGAAACACACTTTTTCAACGTCCCGATTTAGAAGGGCAGAATATAAAAAACCTGTTTGACATTTCACGGAGTATTTTTTTATTATCTAATGTTGAAGGGGCGAAAACAGAATACACGTTTGCTGAAGTTGCGCCATTCAACAAGCAAAGTATCGGTCAGCGCGAGGTGGTAGTATGTGTCGCATCAGCTTGAAGTGCACAAGTACGCCTCTCTCTCTCTCTCTCTCTCTCTCTCTCCATCACCATGAGAAATTGCTACGCGATAGGGACAAGGGACATTCATTGACGCTTAAGCAATCTTTCTTGGTGAAATGAAATCCAACTTTCAAGGGCTAAATTAATAGCAATCGCATTCTTGATTGGTGTATTATGGTTACCAACTCGTGTTGCATGGCGTCCTGCTATGTGATTAAGCACGACATGCCCAAATAATTATGATAGAGAACGTAAACTTGGGATTAACCTCTTCCTTAAGACTCCATTTAGGGGGATTCAATTGATGATGTGACATGAAAAGCTAGAGATTTCATATATGGCATAAATCTCAAAGGATTTTTTTTTTTTTATTATTATTGACTTAAAATCAGCACGGCTTAAAACGTTATAGTATATTTTAGTGAAATGGGTTTTTTTTTTTTTTTGGATTTTTTAGGTGAAGCTGTTCGCAACTGTTACAAAATTATGAGGATATGTCCAACATGAACAGAATTACAAGACAGAAATTGTCAAACCCTAATATAAATCTCATCTTTCTAAAGTCCTTTGATATGGATGGTTTCCCATTAGACGCACCCTCCAGCTACACTTCTATATGTCTCATCAATAGGCCTAGAAATTTGTGGCGCAGATTTTCCATTTTGCTCCACAAAGTCAAGAGTTCTTTTGAGTTTCTATCAATTTAAAATCCGTTTATTGCGCAAAAAATTTCCCCAAAAAAAAATAATATTTTTCTCATTTTTCCATTATTTAAATCATCAAAGAAAATAAATTAACGGAAGATCACCATCAATGCCATCGCTGCAAATAAAAACATCCTTAAAACCGTGCATATCCTCGGCTTCAAAAGATAACTAATCAACTTACCTTGCTTAACAACGCAGCTTCCTACTTCACACTGGTTGTTTGGAAATGGACTGCAGCATGCGCATCATATGTGATGTTCTATAGACACATGTATAATGACAAAAACAAAAATCTCATCCGTGCTAACTAATTAGCTAAGGTTGCGTGAATCATAGGACTAAAAATATCAACAGCATTTCCATCTAACACCTAACTCATAATTGTTGTACTTAAGATGTCTTATTCTCATCTTAAACGGGCAAATACTAGACTCGGCGGCAAAGTTATCCTTTCTAAGTTAAAATAAAATCACAACGAGTCCTTAGCGACAAATCCAATAAACGAGTCCTCAAAAGTCCCTCTCAAAGAAAGAGTAGGAAGCAAATTAAGCAACTGATTAAGAGTCTGTTTAAATATGTCATATGATACAATGTGATGAAGCAATCCCATCTTATGCTAAGAAAATGTATGCATGACGTTTCTTTTTATAATGTATGTTGTCGTTATGCAATCAAATGGCATCTCGTATCACGTGTTACTTTAGATGCTACAATTAAATAAAATATTAGATTGTCCGTTATGATATATTATATATATATATATAGTACATATATAAAAAAAAAAAAATGCTAATATTAGTTCCTGTGAAACCCTAATAAGGCCGGTGAAACTTGGCAAAACCCCTCGAGAGTTTGATCCTGAAGTCAACCGATCAGAATTTAACTATATAAATGATATTTATTTCACTTATTAATTCAGAACGAATGTGAAAATGCTATAAGGGCAATTAATTTACATGTCCAAATTTTCTTGTGATGGTAAGCTAATACTATACAAAGCTCATTTCCGACCATTTTCTTATTTGACGATTTTACCGTTCCATTAAGAAAACAGACTTCTTTTTCTTCTCTGTTTTTTTCCCAATGTGATAGATCTTTAAAAGAGCCGAGAATTGTCAAAAAAAATGCTTATAAGAAAAATTATGAATTGATTACTTCATTTTCCAAAAAATTATTGGCAACTTACTGACAATTTTATGAAATTACGAACTCTTTTCGACAATTTGCGAATCATCAAATTTTCTTACTTTGATGAATATAAAGTTTTAGTAAGATATACAAAAAAAAAAAAAAAAATGTTAACTTTAGTAGGAAAACTTCGCACTTTGCAAACAATAAAGAAAAATGGTGATTTTATAAAAAGTATTGGTAAGTAATCAATAAGTTATTAAAAAAAATCACATGTCAATCTTTCTTACCAATACTTTTATGATTTTATTAACACTTACTGAAATTTATTGAAAAAAAAAAATCTAAATCTTTAGACACGACGCAAAAGAATTTCCACATGCCCATGTGATTCGTGCTTTAGTATGTAACTCGAATGCGCATGGAACACGTCTTATCGTGAGGACGTCATTTCAAGATCAATCAGGGCCGTCGCTATACAGGATTAGGTGGTTCTAATAAGTTGGGGACATCTGTAATATAATTGCAGTCAGACCAAAGATCTTGTAAGCCCCACGAGCAGCCTCCGCCACGTGTGATTCTGACCCAAAACAGTTTCCACGCCACTAGTATAGTATGATTCGGACAAATAGATGACCTGCCGTTCCCACACCAAAAGTCCGCCAACATCTTGTTAATCTGTGCCCATTTCTTGTCGGTACGCTTGTTATTAGAATATTTAAATAATAAATATTATTTTCATCTAATTTAAATTTTTAGAATAGTTAGCAATTGTCATATAATAAGATCTTGCATAGTATCAACGTAGAAGATCCTCAGTTTAAATCTTTCGGTATTTCCAAATCTCACTTTGCCTCTCCGATTGCATATATTTACTTGCTTAAGCCACAACTTTAAAAAAACTGTATAATTGCATCTGCAATATAGTCTTTACAAATTTAATTTTCTATGGACTTTTTTAAAGAGTTTGAAAATGTTGAAAATCTAAGAGACTTTCTCTATTGATCATGACAATAACAAAGAAAAATGCGCCCGCTTATTAAAATTTTCGAATTTGATGCGACTGCATTTATGTAAATCAATTATTTCCTCTTCAATGAAGACAAATTCATTGTTGTTTTCAATATCGTGTCGCAACAAAAGAAAGAGTAAGAGTGGGGGAAAACTAATCTCCTTGATAAGACGCTATTAGATTCTAATCAATGGTTAGTGCCTCGTTGACATATTACTTTAGACGTACTACCGAAAACGAAATGAATGAAATATCAATCGATGTGAAGGAGAATTAATTACATGACACGTTTTATTTTCAATTAAAAATAATTGTTGTATTTACTGTCATCGTAACTTGGGCGTTACTATTCATGATACAAAAAACATATCAGGGATCCTCAATAATTACATCAAAGCATATAAATTTTGTAATTTTAAGGATACCTTTTTAGTATATGTATTGGACATTATTTAAGTGCAATGTATTTGTAGAAATCATAATTAAAAGGGAAAAAAAGAAAAAGAAAAAGAACGAAACATACGAAAAAAGATTGGGAAAAAAAGAAGAAGAATTGGGCCAAGGTGCCAAAAGAATTGAAAGTAGCACCTCCCAAAAGAATGGATAACATATAAAACATCACTCCTCCCCTTTTGAAGAAAATTATCCAAATAGTCCTAAATTTATTATATAGTTATCAATTTATCTCTAAACTTTTCAATTTAATCACCCTAATCATTAATGTTTTGATGATTTGTTAATGTAATATTTTTGTCCAATTTTGGCCCGAAATAATTTATGTGAACACTAACTATCCAACATGGTAAGGTTGGTGCTAATGTGGACGATTTGTATGATATTTCTAAATTTTATCATTTTTTTTCTTTTCTTTTACCTTTTTTTGCCATCAATAGGTTGGGCCAGTGCGGGAGACATTCATTGGCCCTTGCTTGTGGCTAGCGATCTCCATCAACCATTGTCAAGGCCTCGAACTGGGAAAGGGAAATAAAGGAAAGAAAAAAAGGAAAAGGAAAGAAAAGAAGAAATTTTAAAAAAAAAAAGAGAGAGGCAAATATCGTTCATGTCAACATCATCTATGCTGCATAGAATGGTTGATATTCATATGAACAATTATTTAATACTTGTGATTGAGCTTCTTTATTGGCTAGAGCTACCTATTATATTGAGTTCCCTCCCTTACAAACTACCTTGGGAAAAGAAGAATTGAAGCTCTATATATGGCTTTTTGGTAAGCTAATACATCCATTACTTATACACACACACATATATATAGCAATCTTAAATTACAATTGTGTAGGATTGATTGTAAATTTCATATAAAGAGAGAGTTCAGTAGAGCCTACATATGACCTTGTATTCTCTCATGGACATACATTTTCTCTTTATATATCTACCAAGAACATCGATTAAAATTACATCGGATTAACCTCTTAAATTCTTCAAAATCACCCCACTTATACTGCGCTAGATTGTGAAATCAGTCGACAGTGGATATCTTTTACTATGTGGCCGACCCACCTTTTGAAAGGTTGACGTCTTTTGTTGATTCGATAGCCTGACATTCCATTAAAGATGTGGAACGCGTCAAACGTGATACACGAACATCCCGAAACATCATCCATGACAATGTTATTAAAAAAAAATAAACAACAACAACTTCCACCCACAGTAAGCGTTGAATCTTTCAAACCCGTTATGGGGGAATTATCAAGTTCCAAGTATAAATATTTGAGAAAATTATCCAAAAAATCTTAAACATATTTCACTTTTGCTAATTTAGTCTTAAACCTACAATTGAGTTAATGAACATTTTTATGTTTTGCCAATTGAATCTATTTGGTCAATTTTGACTGGAAAATGCTGATGTGATGGTTCACAGTGCCGATCATCTCCTATGACATACCAACATTGACATAAATAATATTTTTTAAAATTTTCTCTCTTTTTTTTAATTTTTTTCCTTTTTTCTAATTTTTCTTTCCTTTTTG
Organism: Eucalyptus polyanthemos subsp. polyanthemos; assembly: GCA_017140185.1. Taxonomy (NCBI): domain Eukaryota; kingdom Viridiplantae; phylum Streptophyta; class Magnoliopsida; order Myrtales; family Myrtaceae; genus Eucalyptus; species Eucalyptus polyanthemos. Next base: position 34,222,647 of record CM029466.1, on the reverse strand, counting down.
TCGATGGCCTGTCTCAAACAATGGTTGGCCACCAATGATGGCTTGAGAGGGCTGGGCAAGGGCCTTGAACACTCAATTGAAGTAAAAGTAAAAAAAAGAAAAGAGAAAAACAAAAAGAAAATTTTCAAAAATATTATTTAAAAATGTCGTTGCATGCCACATAGAACAATTGGCGTCCACTTCAGCAATTTCAAATCAAAATTAATTAGATAGACTTAATTGACAAAACGCGAAAAAGATTTAGAACTCAATGAGCATAAATGAAATATTTATTATTAAATTGATAAAAGTGCAATAGATTTAAAAAAATTTAAATAATTTTCCCGTAAATATTTCAAATTAGGTAAAAGGAAAAATTAAGCCGAATCAAAGTTGGTAACTGTTTTCACAACATGAATTTGAAGCGTTTAATCGACTAAGTTCACATGACATATACATAAAGTTATAATTGACGTGATTGATAGAATCGATATGCTATAAGTTCAAAAACCCTTGTTGTCTATTTCAAAGTTTGAAGTGTCGGTCCCAACCAAAGTGAGTTTCATCCATCACGCTCTACTTATTTTATAGAAAATTAATAAATTGAAAAACATCTTCTTGAAAATAATCATTTGTATTGCTGGAAATAATTAGCAAACGAAAAATATTTTTCGTTATTAATAACAACTCATGTCTAAATATTTTTCTGAACGATATATATATTTTTCGTTCTTTTTTTTTTTTATACCCAGGAACCGCCGTACAGCCGGTAGCCGACAATGTAAACCTAGGGGGTATTAGCGTGGGACCCACCACCCACGGCACCCCACTTAAGTCGTGCATCGTGACAAGTTGGGGAATGGAACCTCTGGCCTTGTGTGTGGCCAACGTTCGATTCCACTAACTCGGCCATCATGGGGTGGGTTCATTCATTTGTTTTCATAATCAGTAAAAATGATTATTTTAATGAAAATATTTATCGATCATTCATTTTCCCGCAAATGTAGGAGAGAGAAAGATGTGTGATTTGCATTTACTTCCTCTCCAATGAAAATCCATTGCGCTCGGGGAGCATTTTTCTACCTTAGGTGACCACTGAAGAGTGAAGAGCCAACCGGGCTCCCACTTTTTAGGTATAATAATGGCCCCGGAGAATACACGGTGGGACGTGTCGAAACAATTGCCGGTTTTCCATCGTGTCACTTCGATGTAATTGGCCGGCCGCTTGAGATCGCCCACGAGAAAACATATTCGGTCCACTTCGCGTTCAAAATCGACCGCAATTTCCTTGGCCTCAGTTCTCCCCCCAAGCAAGACGATAATTGACGTGAATCGGCACGCCCTTAACACCGCCCACGAATCTTAAATGCGTACATTATGACCGTAAATATCACGTGGTCGATGAGATGTTCACCGCCTTTGCTTCACCTAATCTGCTCATCGAGCTTGAAAATGACAAAGCTGACCATACCTTACGCTAGGGGGAATTACCCACTAAACTTACTATTTGAATACTGATTCAATAATAGATCTTTTAATTTTGTCAAATTAATCAAAAATATTTGCATAAAATTCCCATGCGGTATTTACTTATGCGGTGGTGTGTAATGATGGTTGGATCGTCATGTCAATAGTTTCCGACGGAAATTAGCTGGAAGGATTGTATTAGAATTTCGCACAAGAATTTAGGACTCAATTTGTAAAATTAGAAAATTTAAAACTAAATTGGTATTGATGCAATAAGTTTATAATTGATTTGATAACCCCCCTTATGCTACCCACATCTACGTTATCGCACCTTTTCATTTGCAAGTTCAATTTATGCAATGAATCAAGAAACTATTAGCTTAAAATTCAACAGTTGATGAGGTACATAAATACATATATGTAAGGGAAATTAGCAAAGGGACGTACATAAATACGTATACGTAAGGGAAATTGACAAAGGAACGAGGTGATGAAGATCAGAGAGAGAGAGAGAGAGTTTAATTAACATATTAAGATGATTTTTTTTTAAATAACAATTGACACCGGTCTTCTTTTAATTTATATAGGAGAAATTAATGTTAAAGGGATAAGAGTTCGATTGATTGTCCACCAAGGTCCATATAAATGGCGGCTAACTGGTTTTTTTTTTTTTTTTAATCTAGCTGCTTACTTCATGCGTGGTCATTTGTGACCTCACCGAACAAAGCCCTGTTTCTCTATTTCACTGTTTTCTCTTGGAAAAGAGGAGAGCAAAATTATGTAATGCTCTCATCATGATTGACGGATGGCCATTTTCATACGGTGGTGCTAAAATTAGTGGGTACACAGAGTGATATGGTCCTTGTCTTTTCAATCATGGAGCTGTAGTTTATAGACTTGATTGATATCCATGTATATATATATATTTTTTTTTTTGAAAAAAAATTGGGTTGGTTACAGAATTCCAGTGTTTAGTTTTGCTGTAGCACACCATTATTAGTTTATAATCATGATTATTCATAGTACAAATAAATAGCACACTTGATGCTCTTTCAGTCAAAGTGTAGGATTTTGTGGACCACTTGTTAATTATTTTGTAAAATCAAGTTCTTTAATGAATGAACAGCTTAATATTTGAATATTCCAACACACGACTTGTACAAGAAATAAACAATAACTACAGATAATTCTATTCATTGCAATTGTCAATTTTTTTCTTTTTTCTTTTTTTACCATAATAATCTTCTAAAGATCATTTTTGTTCAACTATATGACTAAAATGGGCATCAAGTAGGTATCCCGATAACGGGGTGAATAAAATAAAGAGACGGTAACCTTGATCCCAGCTTCTAGTGACACCAATTTCATTTTCCTTTCTCCTTTTGTCCTCTTGATTGCTTGTCATTATTGTTCTGTCTTCATTTCCACAACAAAAAAATTAGAAATTATGCTCTATAATATTGTGACAATAAAAAGAAAAAGAAGATAAACTCATGCTAAATACTCATTAAATATATATGATGTTGTTTATATAAGGATATTGTGGACAACGGTCAAGGTCATCCACTGTGAAACTTCAGCATGCAATGTGTTTAGCTCACCACTTCCGTAGCTACATAAGCGATAATAATTAATTAACATCTTAATTAATCCGACATCTTCCCATGTCTAAGCCGCACGTCACGCTGGACAGCTCTTCGACGAGGCTCGGACCAAGTAAAATCAGCTCCATGTGCGCCATTTCGATTATATGATTTGGAGGAATTATTAAAGCGACAAAAAGAAAATGTGTGCATTAGAATAGTCACACGAGATCTTCCGTTGCTTCTTATAATAATGAGTCTAAGCATTTAGGGTTTGAATAGTGATTACAGCCTTTTCAAGGCTTAAAGGTCATGATGCCCGACTCGAAAACCAAGTAAAGAAAAGTCACTGTTCGACTTTTTCGTACTTGGCGCTTGAGGAGCAGCAACGATGTCTTTTTGAATTCGGATCGCGTGTCTTCTTTGATCGAATCAAACATCGTTCTAGAGAAAATCTAGAAACAGCGTTCGTTTTTCCTCTCTGGTTTACCAAGTCCAAGGGCGCCATAGTCCTAGAGAAGAAGATTCTACATCCACGAACCGACGGCGGTTTGCTTAAGAAACCGCCATCGCAGGTGAAAGGCCAACTCGTAACATTAGGGATTAACATATGATATACCGCCATCGTAACAAAGACATTTATGAAACCGAAGTTCCCATCGACCGATGGAAAGAATTCATCTGCCCCAAATTAAAAGTCTTCTACATGTCATGTCAGTACTTGAACTCCGTTTAAAACACGTTCAGTAACGATTTTGTTTACGGAAGTAAATTCTTATCATAAATTATTTTTTTTATTCTATTTCCGGGAACAGATTCTAAGTATTTTAAGCCGTTTGGTAACTATCCGAAATTTTTATTTTGGAATAAAATTATGTCCGGTATCGTACTCATTGATTCTATTCCAAATCAATTTCTTCTTATTTTTAAATAATTTTTCTACTTTTTATTTTTCATTTTTTCCTTTATTTTATTTTCTTTTTTTTTTCCTTTTTTCTCCTATTCTTCTTCTTCTTCTTCTTCTTCAGGGCCGGTCGCGGGACCGGCGACCAACCATACGAGAGCCGGTGACCTCACCGAAGCGTTGCCGGCCCTCGTCAACTTAGCCTCGCCGGTGGCTAGGCCGACCTTGCCGAGGCTAGGCGAGGCTCGCGGCAAGGCTCGCCCAGCCTTGCCAAGTCTCGTGGTGGCCAGGCGAGCCCGGCCAAGCTAGGCAAGGCCTGCCTGGCCACCAGCGGGGCTAGGCGAGGCCCACCTAGCCACCGGCAGGGCTAGGCATCGCAAGGCTTGCCCAACCCTAGCTAGGCCGAGCCTCGCCGATGGCCAAGTGGGACTCACTAGCCACCGAACAACGATGGCGGATGGCGGCGACAAGGTGGTCGATGAAGAAGAAGAAGAAGATGAGTTGTTTTAATTTTTAGATTTGTTTCTGGAACAAGAATTAACTTATTTTTTATTCTTGATTTTGTTCCAAATCTACTTCTGGGACAAAAAAATAGAAATTTGTTTTTGGAAACAAAAATTTTACCAAACGCGATTTTGTTCCCAAACTACTCCCAGGAATAAAGAATCAAAATTTGGTCATGTTTGGATGGTTATCAAACAGGGCCTTAATCTCATAATCAGTATGGTGAAATTTCTTTAAGTTTGCTCGATTGAAAATGAGTAAAAGATCAATGGACCACATTTTGGATTCAATCCTGGATGCGCAAGAGCCCGTGTACATCAAGTCCTTTGTCATTCTACCTAATGCTGCTGCGAATTATCACGAATCGATGAACAGATCCTTGTGGTCTACATGAGAGTTGGTCTTCTTACAGGTTGTACCTTGTCGCAGGATATCTGTCGTTGCTGCTGGACAAGTAATCAGATCGCTGGGCTTGGACGAGTCGGACCTGAGGGAGCTCGCTTCAAATTCTGTACGCTTGAGATAATCCGATGGCCCGCTCGTGCAAGGCCTTCTTATTTTGGGCTCGAACACTCCATTCTTAAGGTCAAAATTGACCTAATAAATCCGAACGCTATTCTTGATGAGGGTTTGGTGGGACTTGATCGATACTAAATTGAGAATTGGAATATAAGTATACCCAAAAAAGGGTTGTAGCTCTCTCTCTCTCTTCAATGGCCTTCGGCATCTCTCTTATTTTGTTTTCAAACACTTTTAGCATCCACAGGAGTCTCCCTCGAGCCGATTCGACGCTATCAATGGTATTGACCCTAGCCATCGGTACAAAATCGAATATGATAGGAGTCATCATTTCCATCCAAGTGCGGTATCGATTTCTCTTTTCCTCCAAACATTTTCCTATTGGACTAATGGATGGCTAGAAACGAACCCCGACAATTGATTGGTCTGGCCACGCTACGTCGGCATTCCTTGTTGAAGCAAATATCTTATTTTAGATAGCCCTTATAATAAATTATCAAGATATATCGTATCAACTTTAGTTTCCCTCATCGTGACTTGGCTAGGGTTTCTCATTTGAGATAATGGCACACATTAACTATCAAGATTGCATTATCTGCTTCTTTTAAATTTTAATTTTGTTTTATGTTATTTTATTTGCATGGGGATTAGTTTTTTTGAGTCAGAGGATATTGTAGATCACTTCGGTTTCACAAGACAATGGGAAGGGACGGCAGTAATAATTAATCTTCTATATATAATATACGTGTGTATATTTTTTATATAGATGTCATTATCATAGTTGCTCGAGAGAAGACAATTAATGAAGGGCATAGGGAACACGTAGATACGTGATTCAATCTATTGCCGATGGACTCGAGCAATGAGATAATGAGCAGCGATTATGTCGAAATCTCAGTTTGCAGAAGACCGCAAAAACAGCTTTTCCACCTAAATATACACAAAATCTCTCCATGAAAATAAATAAATAAATAAATAAAAACGCAAACTGATCTAGGAAAAATCCAAATATAAGCTGTTCTCTTTAGAGTTTTGGACTTATGGCTGTGAAATAGTACACGACCTCTCTATTCTGCTAAGAAAAAGGGACAAAGTCGTGGTTGCCCATAAATAGTAATTAGGTACTTTGGCTCACGCCTTGGGCTTTGGCTCACGCCTTGCCTTGTTCATAAGTAGTAATTAGGTACTTCATAGGCAGTTCCCTCGCCATTTAAAAAAAAAAAAAAAAAACGACGTTCAGACCCGAAATGTGGGAAGAAAGTGATTCACCTTGAGCAATCTGATGCATGTGCGATCTAATGGATAATGATGCACTCGTTATGTCACACTCGAAATACTCGTCATTAGTTGGACATTGAGTTGGATCGAGGATAATTATACCAAAAGTCATGAATCTATACTTATTTGTGCCATCTATAATTTTAAACTTTTTAATATGATCAATTTAGTTCTGAACCTTTTAAAGATTTGTCATTGTAATACATCCAATTAATTTTGGTTAGCCATCTCTAAAGTGAATGCCGGCTGTCCTGCATAGTACAATCTAAGGTGACATCAACGATTTTTGCAATTAAAAATATATTTTTTCTTTTTCTTTTTTTTATTCTTTCTTTTTTTCTCCTATCTCCACCATTCACTAGGGCTTCGAATATGGCTAGTGAAAATTGCCGGCTAGGCAATGGCAAAGATGCCCTCACAAGCTCGTGCCCAAAATTGGTAAGAGCCACAACGCCCTTGCCAGCCATTGCCAAGGCCACAACAACAACAAAACAGACACAAGGAAAAAAATGATAGGGTGATGGAGAGGGGACGAAAGAAAAGGATTAAAAAAAATTGGAAAATTTTAGGACTACATCGATATATTGTGAAAAGGTTTTAGGACTAATTTGGTCAAATTAAAAAAATTAAATTAAATTGACTGTCATATGATAAGTTTATGATTTTTTTGAACAATTTTCCCGATTGAGTCAATTAGCCCACCTCGTAATATGTACTATTCAACTCCTCACTTTGTTGGAATTATTATGGTCCTAGGCTCCTAGCCATAAAAGGCCAGGTCCCGCCTTTACAGAAAATGATAGAAGAGGTCATGCCTCTATGCTCTTACTTTGAAAAAAAAAATCGTTAATCCTATTTATTTCGCAAAAAAAAAAAATTTAAAAAAATCTAAAATTGATCATATATATCCACTAAAATAGTGAGGTGATGAAAAATATTTCTATTATCGACGACAATTTATATCTATATATTTTTCATGGACAATAAAAATGTTTTTTGTTAGTTCATTTCTATAAATTATATTAGCAATCAATTTCAAAAAAAAAATCAAATCATGCATATTTTAAAGTTAAGCACACAATCATTTATGGTAACTACAAATGAGGCTTGGACCTTGGCAAGTTTTAAGCTGTCACATTCGAATTCTGAGATATAAATTTTGAGGCGTTCCTCTTGAAGAAAAAGTAAAAGTTTTATGTTTTCAAACAATGACACGGCTACCCATTAATATTTTATATATATATTTATAGCCATTGGGAAGTGGTTGCAACTAATTGAAAGTGGCCTCTCCATTATCCTTTTATCCATCGTCATCGAGAGCTAACTCGAGATAAGAGTACACGTGTGTACTGAGAGTCTTACGTTTACTTGTTTTTAATAGGCGATTATATGAACCATAGTGAAAAGTAATTTACCGTTAAGAAAGTGCCTTTTACATTGAAATTTAATTTTACTTCTGTAGAGAAATTTATTAATCACATGCATCAATTACTAGTACATGGAAATTTACTTCTTTCTTGTGTATAGTGAACCTACTTCTTATTGTCACCTCAACACGGTTGCCTTCGCAACATTGGGAGTTCATCAACCACAATCAATATTTAGCTCATTCGAATGATTGACATGTGAAAGAAGCTTCGTCGTGTGAAAAAAAGATCGTTAAATGATGGAATACCAGATATTTACTAGGGTTAAATTGGATTAAAATTCTTAAATTTCAATAGATGTGCATAGTCATTATTAGACTATAGGAACGATGCCCCAAAATTCTTTTAGAACAACGAACGGCAAGTGAGCTCCATGTTTAGGAAAAGGAAGTGCCAACGACAACAACTGTGGTTTTAACAAATTTATTGTATGTGACTACTACTACTACAATAACAAGAGGATGTGACAACTTCAGTCTAGGCACACACGGGTCAAGACATATGGCATTTGCATAGTAATCAACGATTCTATATATGACATGTCGCCTTCATGCGCTTGTCATCGTGAATAATTTAGTATAAGTTTTAGATGATTTCAATGAATGGTTACCCTTGCTTGAAGATCTTATTCTAATTCGATTGACCTTTTTTCCCCCTTTAGCCTTCAATTCATGGCTAGAAGCGCTGCTCACAATCCCTCTTATGCCCAAAGAGGAAAATCGGATTGACTCCAATGAGGTCAATGATCCTGATAGAAAATCGAATCCAAAACTTTTAGCTTGTAGCTTAGAGATGGAGAAAGACCACATATTTATAAAATTTAAAAAAAATATACAAACCCCATTGTAAAGAAAAATAAATATTTAATTCATATCTTCATACAAGCCATCTCTTGCATTACATAAACTACCTCGATAAACTACGGATCGCAAGTTGAGTAATTTATCTTATTTTTAAAGTTGAATGTGCACGGTCCGGCCGCATTAAAGTTACACATAAAAATAAAAAGCGCCAGTAGGTGTGCTCTACAGTCATTTTTGAATATATAGCTTTCACACTTCCCGTACCTCTTTGATTGGTCAATTATTGTATTGAACATAGCAAGGTGCCTTAGGTGCCCCTCCGCATCTTCCAATTCAATTTCCATGGCGCCAAAATGAATTAACTTTTCAAATCTCGAGCGGCCATGCCACTGCCGTAATGAGGACAAACACATGACCACAAATCGTGCCCTGGGACTTAGAAAAGAGAACAGATCACCCTCTGGACAGTTTCCCACTCATGGTGAAATCCACGTCGAACGAAAAGATAAAGAAACCATTCGAAATGTGTCAATGGGGTAAAGACACTTTCGCGTCGAAATCCCCTAATAAAAGTCGAATTGGACTCGCATTGTCGAATCGCCACTTGCCCAGATTGCACTTTGTGTAGCGACTTCGTAAAAAGCTAAGTGGCTTTTTCCTCCGGGAAAAGGATCGAAGCGTTCACGCAACGGCTTCGGCTTTGATTCGCCCGATCTCATTAGATTTCTAGGCAAAGCCCCAAAGAGGAAAAGAATCTGTAAAAATCAAAGAGAGATGATACAGAGAGCATCACCCACTCCAAGCCGCTAAGCCTAAGTTGACACCGCCTCCCCAAGATTCAAATCAATTTGAAACCGTCCACCAAAGTCAAAGGCATAGCCTCAATCTTCTTAGGCTTCGATGGGATCAACGAGAGAATCGAATTCGTTCATGCAAAATCGGCAAGAAAAGAAAATTCATAAAATCCACAAACCCTCGTTTATCATTGCTTGGCTTTGCTCGCTCGAGACCGCGCCACGCGACATTTACATCAATTTCCTCCAAACTGCACCAAAAAAAAAAAAAAAAATGGAAAAAGCAGCACGGCCGGTGCCCGACGCACCACGCCAACTCCGACATCATCAATGCATAAACGACACGCACACTCATGTCGTCTTTGCTTTCGAACTGCCTCCCTTGCCTTGCCCACCATAAAATCAAAAGTTTGAACCGTTTCAAATATCCCAACCGAAGCTCCCCCCCCCCCCACCCCACCCCACCTCACCTCCCCTCCTCTGCTGCCTCTTTACGCACGAAGAAAGAATGGAAAAGTGAAATGAATTTAGCAAAAATTGATGTTGAGATATTAAATTGGAGCTATAACGAAAAATAGTACATTGAGAATTCCTGTAACTTACCTAAAGACATCCTAGCATATTTGCCCTACCACTACCGCCCGAACCGGAGCCCGGTTCGGTTCGACCCTAATTCCTAGTTCCTGAGGCGCCAGGAAGGAACCCACCCCGGCCCTCAGAAGCTGGGCACGGCCCGACCGGGCTCGGGCTGACCCAGTGCCGTCGTCGTCGTTGACTCCTTCTTGCGCCTCATCTCCAGCACCTTGCGGTGGTGGTTCGAGTGCAGCTCGCTAGAAAACGTGGGGCTACACGCGGGCCGGTACTCCGGGTACAGCCGGCCCGACTTGAACCGGACCCCGCACGCGTTGCACAGCGTCTTCGCCCCGTTGGGGCCGGCCCTCCACTGCGGGGTCTTTTGCACGCCGCAGTGGCTGCACCGTCGGGCCGGTCCGGCCGTCTCCGAAGCAGCAGCGGGCTTGCTCTTCTGCTTCTTCATTGGCGGCTTGGCCTCCCACGGCTCCGGTTCGACCGGCTCGAGGCTCCGGCTCCGGTTCAGGTGCGCGAACCAGGGGCTGGCGAGCAAGGGCGACGAGGCCGTCGTCGAGGACGACGAGCTCGAGGACGGCTCGGCGAGAGAAGGGACGCCCAGGGACCACGCCCGGCCGCCGGACCGGGGCCGCTTGCTCCGAGCCTTCGAGGGGAGCGGAGTCGCGAACCCGGGTCTGGACGAGCCGGAAGATTCCGATTCCGGTTCGGACCGGTCCTCGCGGCTCGTGGGGTTCTGGAGCAGGACGCCCGCCGGAAGCGGTTCCGAGAAGTGCGAGAACGAGTCCTCCACGAAATGCGACAACCACTCGAGGTCCGCCAAATCCTCGGCCTGTAAAAATCGCACCTTTCGGTCAGAAACGACGGCGTAATGGCCGGAAAAATAGCCGCTTTTCCGTTACCGGAGGTGTTCGTTATAGTACCGGAAGGTGCGGCACGAGCCCCAAATCGTCCTTGTGCCCGGCGGAGACGGACGCACCGTCCTCATCGCTACCGCCGCGGGGCTCCCGCTTCTGCTTCTGCGGCGTCTGCTCGCGGCCCGCCGTCTCCTCTGTCCTCGCCTCTTCCTCCTGCCCGGCGAAGGCCTCGTCGTTGGAGAAGTCGAAGAGGTCGTCCACGAAGTCGTCGCCGTCGCCGCCGCCGCCGCAGCCGCCGTCGCCGCCGGCGGGGGCGCCGGCGTGGGAATTGAAGGCCAGGAGGTCGTCGGAGAAGGCGTGGGGCCTCATCAGCTTCACCAGCATCGCGTCCTTCCCGAACCCGGTCTTCAAAGCGGCTTCAACGCACTCCATTCCGGGTCCTGCTCCTCAGCCCCCCGTCGTAAGAATGCAAACTTCCCTTCAAAGAAGATAGAGAGAGAGAGAGAGAGAGAGAGAGAGAGATGGAGGATGAGGGTGGTTGCAACTTGCAGATGGAGAGAGAAAGAAAGTTGCAGAGGAGCAAAGGGGGGGCAAAAATGGGGTGGTGAGTTCGGTAAAGCATTCAATGGGGAGGTGATGTATTTAAGACGGCCCGTTTCTTTCTCTCCCTTTCTCTCTCTAAAATTTGGAGGTTCTTTTTTTTTCACCATTTTCGTCCCGCTTTATAAAATCTTTGCGCTGTCTGCATTTACTTGCTCCCCGGAAATAATTATTTCGGGATTCCGTTACGAAACACAGCAAATGAAAGAAGGGGAGGAAGTTTTCGAAGGGCAGAAACGTTCGGTTTTTTTCGACAGGATGTACATGACGATCCTCCTCCTCCTGTTTCCCTTTTCGCATTGATTAAGGTTTGTTTCCAATTTCTTTTCTTCTCTGTTTTTTTTTTTGAAAAATCTATCTCCGTTCGGAACGATATCTGACGCGGCGGGAGAGAAAAACGAGGAAAAAGGGCAAAAAAAGGGGGATAATTCTTCTTCTTTTTTTTGGGGGGGGGTGAATTGTTGCCGGATATCTGAGTAGACTAATCATGCGTGGTGGTCCGGTCCGACCTACCAACAAAAAAGCTTTAAAAAAAATTAAAATTAAAAAGAAAAATAAAGATGTGGGTGACTTCGTGAATATCTAAGAAAGCCAACAGGGTCCACTTTTTATCCTTTCCTTTTTTGAAATTTTTAATTTTTTTTTTGTCCCGATGCCCTTTGCTTTCTTTTTTTTTTTGTACTTTTGTTTTGTCTTTTTTTTTTTTTTTTTTGTGTGTGTGGGTTTGTGCGGGGGAAAATCATAGCTTTTGACTAGAATTTATCACAAAGGGGAGCGGGGCCTTCGTCTCGCATCGATTGCCCGCTCGTTTTGGACGTGTCCCCGTTTTTCCCGCTCTGCTCTCGCCCCTCTCCTCGATCGTTATGTCATTTCTAAATTCAAACCAAAAACTCGGTTTCATCTTTTCTTTTCTCTCACTTTCGCCCCCTCGGAATAAGTACGCGTGTTATTCTAGTCCTCGAACGATCGGATGTTTCGTCCCCTCGAGTCAGAATTGTGTGCAAAATTTGCTTAGCTCGCTGGTCGCCATCTCTCGATTCGAAACTTCGGTGCGCACTTGATTTGCACGTCTTGTTGATTTATGAGTTTTATGAGACATGACACGTCCAGATCAAAGGATTTATCTCGGTCCTCATGTGGCATTGAGCTTTCAAATTTTGAAGGCAAACGAGAGGAAAATCGACACTATGATAGAAATTGAAGGAATTCTGTAATTATTAGAGCAAGGTAGCTATGTGGCCATGAGACTTCTACGACCAATTTGAGTGTTACAACTCCATATGTTCTCTCTCTCTTTTTTCTTTGTGTTTTTTTTTTAGGTGCAAAACTCCTACATTTGAAAAATGAATCGCACATTTCACCGAAGAGGTACCAAAAATTAAGTGTTATGAACGAGTATCGGTTTTCTTAAATTGATGATGCGGTACTGATCAAATTCGATGGCTACAGCTCAAATATAATCCATAACATTTGCACTATGCAGGTATCGGCATAACACAATTGAAAATTCCTCGTGACAACAATAAAACCACATAGAAAATAGCGCATGAGCATGGCCGGGGGAGACACCCACTAGGAACATTGTTCTCATGCATTGGAATTTTATTGGCATTGTTCACGCGCTGTAAAACCTGTCCAATCTTTTAATTTGGATGCCGCCTCTAGCATTTCAAATTTTGAAAAACGCCAAGTGCAATGGACGAATACTTTTATGTTGCACATGATCGCCCGCAAGTCAATTTCAAAGGTGGGACTCATCGACTTTCAAAAAATATAAGCGAAAAGCGGAAAGGATAAAAATTCAAACTTCTTGGTAGTCGTCTCCATCGGTTGTTTGGTGTAAAAATCGACGACAGAATGGGCTTGGTCAACGTCTGATTTAGGATAATATTATTGAGGTTGATCCACTCCCAATCTGATTCGATCCCACCCAAAAATCAGGAACTAGACTAGAATAACCAGTTCTCATTTTTTGGAATTAATAAACTAGACTAATAGTGCGGTCCGGTTCTCGGGCAATCAAATGAAATTGAATTGCAACCCCTTACACATATTCATGTTCAGTCATTGAGAATCCAAACTACTTTTTTGCAACGATAAGTTCATGAATTTGCCAATGTCACAAACCCATCGTGATACTAATTGCTTGGTGTTGTACTCCCTTTGAAAGCTTATATATTATTCATAGTGGTTAATTATGGGTGTGTTTTCAAGCAATAATTTCATTTTAAAAATAGTTTTTTTCTATTCACATTCCTTGAAATAATTTATGAGTAAAATAACGTGTTTAGTAATTAAACAAAATTTGTATTCCCAAAATAGAAAAGGAACAATAATGCATTTGTTACGACATATTTTTTTGTGCCATAGAATTTCTTTTAATATTTTAATACTTTTTTTAGATTTTTTAATTTTTTTTCCTATCTTCATTCTCCTCCTCTAGCCACATTTCAGGGGTGGCGGTGAGTCTCCACCGACTGATTAGAAGAGAAATAAGAAGAAAATAAAAAAAGAAAATGATTTATTTCTAGAAATCATTGCTTGAGAACAGAAATTAATTTTTTCTACTTCTTTGTTCTATTCAAAATCTATTCCCCAACTACTTTTCTATTTCAAGAAACAAAAAATAAAATAATTAATTGACATATGAGAAGGGAGGGGAAAGAAATTTGCATGAGAAATAAACAAAAAATACAACAATCATTGGTCTAGTCCAAGCAGTCCAATTCTCCCCCAGAATTAGCGATTAAACTGAAAATTACCGATTCTAATTTCATAGAATCGAGAACCAAACCGATAACTTGGAACAACTCAAAACCGGCCAATGCGGTTCAATCAAACTATGTTGCTCATCCCTAAATATAACAAGCACAAATGAAAGCTATTATATTAGAATTTATGGCCAAAAATAATTTTTTTCTATTTTAATTCCTGGACGAGTTTTTTAGTAAAAATAAGCGTTTAATAATCACAAAAAATTTCTATTCCTACAATAAAAATTCGGTTGAGAATGTCACAAAATTTCTCCATCTTGAGCAGTGAGGGGAGGTGGTTACAAACAAATGGAGGGCGATCAGTAGGCAACATCCGGCTATTAACAACCAATATCCGGTGGCTAACATTCGCCGATGAGCGTCCAATGACTTGCAGTGGAAGGTGGTTACGAAAGGATAGCAAGTGATCAATGTTAGGCGATCAGCGTCTGCCAAGCCTGCCGTTGATCACACAGAGTCCAGTGTCCAACATTCAATAACCGATGTTTGGTGGGCAACGGTAGGTGATGATGAGTAGGCAACTAGTTAGTAGTGAGAGCGAGTGACGATAATAGTTTATGTATCACTTTTGTTTTGAAAATAGAAAAATAGAAATTTTTTATTTCTCCCTTTTATTCAAAATCTATTTATGAGTACAAGTTTATTATAGAAATAGAAAAATGAAATTATGGCACCAACATAAATCTACTTTTAAATTGCTCTCAAAAACAGGGAAAAAAATAGAGAAAATAGAACAATTATCATGCGCACGTTTACAATTTTAATATAGTAAATCCACAAAATGATATCTTAACGTATAACAATCACAGTGTTGCCCTACTCATGTCATGTCTTGTGATCAAAGTCGGCAAAACCATACATCAAATCCTACATATAATCCATATAAACTTAGTCCATCAAGTATTTGAACGAATCATTACAATAACGATATTATCCAGAAAAAATTCTATCAACTATTTTACCTATATTTTACGAGACATGCCGAATGAAATTCAAATCATTTGCCTTTGCCGCTCTAAAATGATTAAGGTCGTTAAAGGGTCATTAAGCAAGTGG